>LR990161.1:12769830-14154746 GCA_905147325.1 Notodonta dromedarius | reverse complement strand
CGTAAAACTCTTTCCAGCTTTTGATCTGTGCTTCCTTCACTGCTAATTCGTATGTTTCCTTCACTTCCAGGTACTGGTTGACCACTGCCTCTCTTCGGATTGGAGCTGCGTTTCTGATTCTCCGTCTTCGGGTGGCGACCTGTTTCTTCTTCGCTGCGAGTTCTTCTGACCACCATGGTATGGTAAGTATTTCTTTTTGTTTTTATTTGGTATAGTTTGTTTGCATGTATCTGTAATTACTTTTGTGTATGTTTCTACTATTGTATCTAGTTGTTTTGTGTCTACTTTGTCTAGCTCTTGTATTGTTAGATTATTGTCTTGCATCAATTGAGCCATATTCCCACGAAATTGGTCCCAATTTGCTTTTTTGGTGTTGTAGATCCTGGTTGTTCTTTCTATTTTTGTTCCTTTTGATTTTTGTAGGTTTATGTCGAGCATGATTCCATTGTGGTCAGCACTCGTAAGGCCTTCTACTATTTGCCACGTGTCGACGAGGTCAAGCATGTCTATCGAACAGGCTGTGACGTCAATGTGACTGGTTAACCTTATTCCTCCTCTAATGGTGTCGAAGGTCGGAGTGTCACCGATGTTTAGGACGTGAAGACCCAATTCGTCCATGGCCCCGCACATTTGTTCGCCTCTTGGGTTCTCGCTTGGGCTGCCCCACCATGTGCTTTTAGCATTTGCGTCTCCTCCAATAAGGAGTCTTACAGGCCCCGTTTTCCTTACTATTTCCCTTAGATGTTCGAGATAGGTTTCAATTTGTTTGTCAGGCTCGAAGTAGTAGGACACCAGCGTGATCTTCCAGGCTCTGGTTTGGACATTGATTACGACAAAGTTATTAGTAGTGAGTTGAGGGTGTTGCGTGATGTCCAAATCCTGGTCAAGAACGGCTATCGCCGCTTTGACGGTTCCTTCCTGCCCCTCAGAGTTCTGGAAGATCCTTACGCCCCGGTAACTTCTCATCCTTCGTGCGCTGCCCGTGTATGGTTCTTGGAGTAAAGCTATGGCGACCTTTCGTTTTGTTGCTTCCAGTAAGAGTTCATTGGTGGCTAAGTGACTATGTTGGAGGTTGGCCTGGAAGATTTTGTACGGCAGAGTGTTATTTGCGATCACCTTAGCAATATGCCACAGAAGCTCGGGCCAATGTGTCCCATTTCCTGCGGGTCGGGCATTCATTGCTAAAAGCATTGTGCGCACAGTTATCTTTCTTGCCTTGAGTGCAATTGATACATACCGGTGCTACATTTTCCAGCTTATTCGGACATTCGGCTCTAAGATGCGGGCCGCCGCAGTGGCTGCACAGGTCTGTTGATTCTTTACAGAAACGTTTGCTGTGTCCATAGCCCAAGCATCGGGTGCATTGTATCAATGGCGACTGGTCAGCTACATGGATCATTTGGAGGTCTATCCGTACCCTGCCCATTTCTGTTGATCTTTTCCAAATCGTGGGGGAAACGCTAAGTATGATATTGTTAACGAGAGGGTTTCGGGCTCTTCTTCGGTATTTTACCATCATCCTGTTTTCCTCGTCGCCGAGGCTGCGAAAGACCTCCCGGTTCTGATTTCTGAAGGCGTTGAGGACCTCCTCGTCACTGTGTATCGCTAGCACGTCCTTCAGAATCAAGAGCGGGTCCTTGTTTTTCACTTCCTCGACCACGAGGTGCACTCCTGCGGCTTCCAATCGCTCTTTGATCTTTCTTCTATCCTCTTGAGTCTTACATCCCATTATAATTTTCCTGTCCTTCGCCTTTTTCACTCGCTCCACTTGTATCCAACCTTCTTTTGCATCTACAGCTTTCCGTACCTTTTCCAGTATGTCCTCTCCCGTTTCTTCCTCATTTTTTGATGAGACTAATACCGAGTGCAGCACCGCCCGTTCCTGACCAGACTTTTTCACCACACTCGCATACATCTCTTTTGTAAGAGAAGGGACGTTTTCTTTCAACTCGGAAATATGGTCCAGAACCTCTTCCGTAGTGCGCCTCAATCCCATGACTTCAGTGATGAGCTCTTCACGTTCCTGTACTTGGATATCGTTTTGCGCAAGTTTTGTTAGCTCGAACATTCCGGATTGTTTATCTATGGCGACCTGGAGTGTCTTCATTTTCTTATCGTTTTCCTTTAAAAGCCTGATATTTTCGTCCATTTTCCGGTTTAGATCAGTTAGGTTTTCCTGACTTTTCAATCCTACGTCCATCATTGCTTCCATTTCTTTTGTCACTTTTTCTCCTTTTTGGATTATCCTTTCTGCTTCCGATTCCTTTATAATCTGGTAAAGTCGTTCGATTGCTTCAGTTACCTCTATTTTTATATCTTTTTTTATGTTTTTGGAACTGCCCAGGTGCAGCCTTGCCTTATTCAGGCATGACCTTGCCTCGGCAACTCTAGATGCGAAAGCTAATCTTGGTGGTGGGATCCCCGAAACGTCTGAAGACGATCCGCCTGGGATTGGTGTGCTCTCATGGGAGAGGTTCGTTCCAGAGTTGTGCTGCGGGGGAGTCACCGCGGGTTTCTGTGGGGGCTCGGTTTTATCAGCCTCCCACTCTCCAATATTCCTCCTTACGCTGGAGGTTGATGCAGGTCTGGCCTGCTTGGCTTTGTCAGGTGGAGAGGTAGTTTTGTTTTCAGGAGTGCGGTTGCATGTATTCATCTTATTCTGTGGATCGTTTGGGAGTTCCCTCGTCTGGGAGGGTATGGTATCCCCGGATGTCGGGGGGTGGGAGAAGATAATGTTTACATTATCTATAGCTTTTATCTTTTTTATGGGTGTCCTATGTCCAAACATTTTTGCACGGAGCGCTTAAGTAGACGGAAACGGAAACTAAAGAGGATACTCTGGATCGCACGGAGCGCTTAAGTAAACTTTTCGTAGAACAAAATGTATGAAGTGAAAATTTTTTATGAAGCTACGGACTCGAATGACACCTCGTTGGAAGCGGGGCGTCGGGGGGGGGTGCAATAAAACGCAAATTAGATGTTAGTTGGGTTCAAAAATGTTGGGGGGGGGCAAAAAACTGAAAATTTAACACAAATATAACACTAATTAAGAACTTTTATTCCAGGAAATTGAAGATTTAGGGGAGCAAGATACCAGGAACCAGCAGGGAGACCACGAGGGACCTCGCCAGCAAGTTTGGTAAGTATCAGGTAGGTAGATACAAAATTATTGCAAAATTATTGCAAGTTAGGTTAGGTTAGGTTTACAGAGACTAAAAAATTACGACAAAATGACAAAGTTTAAGCTTAATTTTGGAAAATCGAGATGAAAAATATACCGGAAACTAATGAGGAGACCACAAGGTACCTCTGGATGAAATTTTACAGCAATGGGTTAACTAGGGAAAAAGTTAAGAGAATTAATGTCCTAAACACGTGTCGCACGGAGCGCTTAAGTAAACTTTTCGTAGAACAAAATGTATGAAGTGAAAATTTTTTATGAAGCTACGGACTCGAATGACACCTCGTTGGAAGCGGGGCGTCGGGGGGGGTGCAATAAAACGCAAATTAGATGTTAGTTTGGTTCAAAAATGTTGGGGGGGGGGCAAAAAACTGAAAATTTAACACAAATATAACACTAATTAAGAACTTTTATTCCAGGAAATTGAAGATTTAGGGGAGCAAGATACCAGGAACCAGCAGGGAGACCACGAGGGACCTCGCCAGCAAGTTTGGTAAGTATCAGGTAGGTAGATACAAAATTATTGCAAAATTATTGCAAGTTAGGTTAGGTTAGGTTTACAGAGACTAAAAAATTACGACAAAATGACAAAGTTTAAGCTTAATTTTGGAAAATCGAGATGAAAAATATACCGGAAACTAATGAGGAGACCACAAGGTACCTCTGGATGAAATTTTACAGCAATGGGTTAACTAGGGAAAAAGTTAAGAGAATTAATGTCCTAAACACGTGTGCTCCGCGAGGCCTAAGTGTCTTTTTCCGCAGTTTAAATCGCTAAAATAGGTTTACTTTGACCGATTTGAGAGATTTTTGTGTTATATTGTGCGGTGAAAAGCGGTCCAAGCGACAGTGAATTTTCGTGAAAATCGCGACATTTTTTGGACCTTTTTAGGCCAAAAAACACCAAAACAAGTGAACTTTTAAACTTCAAAGTGAAACGCTGTGCAAACGGTCGCTACGACCCCCATATTTCAAGGTGTCATCGGAAGCGCCCTCCGGAGAGGAACATTTTGGCACCAAGTCCAAAATTTTTCGGCACTCCAGTGCCGAAAAAACAGCAAAAAACCATCTTGGGCGTGGCCGAAAATTCGACAATTTTCGCTGCCCGCCCAACGCCAACCACACAGCCAGCTGAAACACATCGAGAGGATTGCAGAGACACCTCAAAAAATTCTATACGATAAGTGACTATTAAGATATTTGACATTTAAAATCGAGAAAAATTTCAAAAAATCAAAACTCAGTAAATAGATCCTGAACATATCTTTTAAAAATCTGATTATTATAGTGCTCATTTTACTCTATCCACATAGAAAATTTGGTGCAAATCGGTTCAGCGGTTTGCTTGAAATTCAATTTTCCAAAAAAATTCCGGTGTAAATAATAAACACGTAACTTGAAAAGGCACTTTTTCCCCTGGACCTTTAGAGAGTTTCCTTTGGGCGGACCAGATAGAGGGGCCCCCAAAACCAGTTTGTATCGTATAACATTTAGATTTCCTTCAGGAACTAGCGAGATACAGGACTCTGAAAACTCCAAAAAAGGAAAAAACGACCATACAACTAGCGACATCTAGCGCCTAGGGGAAAAATACCTGCCGAAAGTTCTAGAACAAATTAAAAACCTGTGTCAGTGTGTGTGCGCTATCACAGAGGTGCTCATCAGTACTGCTGACTCCGCCCCCTTTTACGAGAGTGTGCGTGCAGTCGAAGTGCGAAGGTGGCGCCCCCTGACGGCAGAGATCAGCAACTGGACAACTATAAATTTAAGTAAATCTAGTATTTTAAGAGCTTCATGACCATAGAAGTCCCATATTGTTACTTCTTAAGATATATTGTACAAACTGTGACACTGCCCCCCCCCTATTCCACCTAGGAACCCACCTATTGTCCAAAAACATCCTAGGGCGGCCCGTTATCACGGGTGGCGTGTTATCACTTGGGCGGAAATACTCCGCTAGTGTGAGTGCACGACATACCCTTGGCACTTTAAGCCCCGCCCAGTGACGCGACATACACTTGTCGCTACACAGCGCCATCTGTCAACAAGTGGAGGGAACTTCTGGCAAAAACAAAAATATCCTTGAGCCGTGTGGAAGATTGCGGCCATAAACACGGGAAGGCAGTGTCACTAAATAAAAACATAGGACAGACTAGGACAGTGCATCATCCCGAAGCACTAAATTGGGACATAGTACCTTCTGGCAAGGATTTAAAGACCCCTCACAGCAAATTGGCGCCATCTGTTGCCGGCAACAGACTTAGCGCCACCCCAGAGTCACCTAGCGCCGGGCAGCAAACTGCCTGGAGGCTGTGTTAGTGTGAGTGTGGCGGCATCATCGACACGCCCCCTAAATAAAACTTTAAATCTTTTGCGGACCACTGTTGCGAAAAACAAAGGTACTACGTCACCAACATATTATTGAAGTAGATCATAAGTTAGATTAAGATAGTGCCAAACCCCCAAGCACTTTAAATCAAATAAATTGTACTGACGCTATCTTACCCGTAGCTTTTACCGCCATCTAGCGGCGAAGGGAGGTAAACCAATTTGTAAACAAACAATTTAAAAATACTGACGATAATTTGGCCCTATTGGCCTTACAACACAGGCCCTATTGGCCATAGTTTAACTAAATTAAACATCTCCTGCCCTAGAAATAGCCCAAAAGACCGCCGGTAGGCAAGCGTGACGCGACAAACCTGGGAAAGAGGAAACAGAAACCCAGAGCTATAGACAAAGAAAAACCTACTTACCAACGTACCTGCCATCCTGCGTAGCTCTGCTCTGCTCCCCTTCCTCCGTACGCCGTCTCCGCACCTGAAAAAAAAGGGAAAGAAAAGGCATTATTGACAAATTATAAAGACTAAGTACAAATTAGTTCCGCTACCTGACACGGACTCCTTTCAAAAAAGGTTCAACCAAAACGGTGCTTTTAGCGCCATCTAGCGGTAAGTTGACGACAACTCTTGGTCAGCCTTCTAGCTCCGCCCACTCCGAGTAGCGCCAAAAAGATCTAGGGTCACTTTTTGACGCTAGGGGCGCTAGTTGTAGGGTGTTAGCTGGCGGGCGGTGCTTTTACCGCCATCTATCAGGCTGCACCAGGCAACTTTTTGCAAATATTGTCTTATATTTTATTATACAATTTTATGTCCTTATTGACCTAGATTTAAGTAATATTTTGTTCATTTTGACTGTGTCTATGTTATTTTTACACTTTTATTCTATTTTTAAACGGACTCGTCTCTATTGACCTAGTTTTAAGTGTACTATAATTGACCCTATTGTCTTCAATTGTTTTCAATCGGTTCTAAGTTGTTTTTATTTTACCTAAATTATTAACACGACACTATTACAATTTTAACACAGTCTTTTGACAAACTTATACACTAATATATATATACATACATAGAATAAATATAAAAAATGTTTGGCCACCGCACGCCCGTCAAGAGATCCTCCATCCAGACCTCGAAGGATGAGGTCCCCCCTCACACGTCAGGACTTCCAAACCGTGCCCTAGGCAAGAGAGTCTCCTCCTCCCCGGATAAAGCCATACAGGCCGGACCGGCTCCAGCCTCTAAAGCCAGGAGGAGCATAGGGGAGTGGGAGTCAGGAAAAACTGACCCCCCACAAAATCCGAAATGCTCAGGGCCAGGAACCTCAGGGCCCCCCCCGAAGCAGAAGCCTGGGACGACACTCTCCAATGAGAGCACACCGCTCCCAGGTGGACCGTCTTCGGACGCTTCAGGGAGCCCGCCACCAAAACCGGTCTACGCTTCTAGAGTTGCCGAGGCACGAGCATGCCTAAATAAGGCTAAGCTGCATCTAGGCAACTCTAGAAACCTAAAAACCGATATCAAAACCGGAGTGACCCTGGCCATTGAACGCCTGTATCAATTGGTGAAGGAAGCCGAAGCGGGGAAAGACGGAACAGGACAAAAGAAGGAGACACAGGGAAAGGAAGCGGAAAGTAAACAAAACAAAGTACAGGAAAAGAAAGAAGAGAGTGACATATGGCATCAGAGGCTGGAGGAGAACTGCAACTTATTGCGAGAGAACTCTATGCTTCTGAGAGAAGCCATAGAAACGCAGCGAAAAGTGTGTCAGGACACTACGACCACGGTTCCCTCGGACGTGATCGAGAAGCTGACGGCCCTGACGACCACCTCGTCGAATGATGGCGGAGTGACACATGATCAAATCGACCGGCTCCTGGGGGAAGTGCGGGACCTGCGCCAGGTCTCGGAAGAGACCGGCAAACAGGTGGCTGCGCTCCGGGATGGAGTGCCCACTTACGCCGAGGCTCTTGCGAGACCTGACAGCGGCAAAACCCAACTGGAGTCGTGCTCAAGTCACTCCGTCATCGTGTCATCGAGCGAGGAGATGGACACGAGCGACGAGGTGCTCGGCAAGGTCCGAAAAGCACTCGACGCGAAGAACAGTGGCCTCCAAATCCAGCGCGTCCGAAAGGTGAAGAACCAAAAGGTGGTCTTGAGCTGCTCCAGTAAGGAGGAGCTGACCAGAATGGCAGAAAAGCTCAAGACCAACCACCACCTTAAAGTCGAAGACGCGCTGAACAAAAACCCAATGGTCATCATCAGGGACCTACAGACCTACAACACCGACGCAGACATCCTGGCCTCGCTGAAGACACAAAACGCGGACCGGCTGACCGACCTAGCCGACGACGACTTCCGTAGTGGTGAGATACCGTAGGAGGGCGAGAAATCCAATGGAGAATCACGTCGTCCTACAGGTGTCTCCCAAAATGTGGCTGAAGTTGACGACGGCTGGGAAGGTCCACATAGACCTCCAGCGGTTGGTGGTCGAGGACCAGTCGCCATTGGTGCAGTGCACCCGATGCCTCGGGTATGGGCACGGCCGCAAACTCTGCAAAGAGTCTGTCGACCTTTGCAGCTTTTGCGGTGGCCCACACCCGAGAGTGGACTGCCCGCGATTTCTCGCAGGCAATACGGCCTGCTGCAAGAACTGCCAAGCGGCCAAGCTCCCAGACACTAGCCACAACGCCTTTAGCGGGGAATGCCCAATTCGGCAGAAATGGGACCGGATTGCGAGGTCGAGTGTGGCATATTGTTGAGGTCGCCGCGGACGTGAAACTGGTGCCATACACATTCGAAGAGCTCGACAGACGCGGCACAAATAAACACAAATACTTACACAAACACTCACAACACGCAACCCACACAACACTCTCAGGTGCGACCTGGGTACCCGTACAAATTTTATTTGACAGCCACATTCTGTGCAATGTTGGTCTGGAGAGTATCCAGGCCGCACTTGAAAGCACAGCACACCACTCCACACAAGTGTACACGGCAACACTAAGGTGTTGTCGGATGCACTTGTGTATACATACAATCCGCACACACGCAAAAACACAAAACAAAACACATACTCCACATAAAACACCTTCACATCTACACACACGTTTATGGCCTTGTCATAAATAGTGTCACATATATTATATTCATGAGAATATACAAAAAATGTACATGAAACTGAACAAGGCCATAAACACACACATCACAACACACACAACACGTGCCGCGTTTGCCAAAAACGCAAAAACAGCAGTACACAAGTACTAGTAGAATTTTTATTTATTATTTTACCAAATTGCAATCTGACATTAATACTAATTATTAATCAAATTTTATCCTAATCTTAAAACTTCAACACCAATTTACAACTTACAAATTTTCTCATTATACACCAACATAGCTGTAAGATTTTTTAAATGTAAATAGTTTACAATTATAACTAGCAATTTGCCTTCAAACTGAGACTGATTGAATGGAAATAAGAAACAGAAATGACTTTACGCCATATTAATAATTATGATACGCCGCACTGCTATAGAATAAAACCTGTATTAGAAACTTAAACTTACCAGAAATTGTAAACATATAAGAAACCTAATATTAATGAATGTACTTGAATATCTTAAAAAACAATAATAAAAGCATGTATGAAAAAATCATTTACCCTAAGGGAAAAAGAAAATTACCCTAACACAAAAAATTAAAAACAAAACAAGGGCCTGGATCATGTCCGGGGAGAAGCGGCGGCTGTGCACACTCTGTGCACAGCAACAAAAAAAAAAAAAAAAAAAAAAAAAAAACCTAACCTAACCTAACCTAACCTAACCTAAACCTAAACCTAAACCTAAACCTAAACCTAAACCTAAACCTAAACCTAAACCTAAACCTAAACCTAAACCTAAACCTAAACCTAAACCTAAACCTAAACCTAAACCTAAACCTAAACCTAAACCTAAACCTAAACCTAAACCTAAACCTGACTGACTGACTGACTGACTGACTGACTGACTGACTGACTGACTGACTGACTGACTGACTGACTGACTGACTGACTGACTGACTGACTGACTGACTGATGCAACGATGTAGCATTGTGTCGCCTGCTGATTTGCACGCTGCTTTAATAATTATGTTACATATTTTGTGCTCCCCGAAGGCTTCATTAAGAGGCAGGGCTCGCACGATGTTCTCAAATTCGTCGCGGCACGGAACTATAAAAAATTAACTCTAAATTGAAAATTTAAAAACCCCCGATGCGACGACCTTTCATCAAATGTACATACTTTACCTAGTTCTTCCAAATAATTAAGTTAGCACGATTTGCGTAGCTCCCGTAGCTCAGTATTCATAGCTCATCTCGCAAATTCATCTGGTACAACTAGTTTCGAAACCAGATTACGAAAGCGCCCTTTACATCATTAATTTTGGTTTCCTCATTTATAAATCTAAGATAACCAATGCAATGTACAATAATCAAAATAAAATCTGTGTAAAAGTATGTGACATTATGTTGTTATGACATTATAAAAATTTACATTAGAATAGACAACGAATCTAAATATTGATGCCATGGAGGTTTAATTCCTTGTAAAATATTATACATGATTCAATTTCATGTAATAACTCTGGTTCAGGTGGACGGGAGAAGGGGAAGAATTTTCAATAACGCTAAAATTATTTTAATTTAGATTTTTTCTGCATTATTTCTCAATGGCGGAGCAGCGCCCTCTAGAATTATTATTGCGTAATATTCCATGACCATTAACAAAACAAACAAAATCTAACGCATGCGCGTATCCATCATTTGAAACGTGACTTATGGAACGTCTTTAGTTCAAACACAAATCCCATATAAAAATTGATATCCAGTTTTTCCAGAATCCGGGAAACTTTTCAAATTTATAATATCGTAAAAGGCCATTTCAGACTATAACGATCATTTAAAAATATAATAAAGGCAAATCGCTTCTATTCCAATGAGCCCAAATTTCGAATAGATTCGAGCCGTGGAAGTTGGTTTTGGCCGTGAATATGGCTTTTTAACCTACAAAAGAGCTGATAATCTTCAAACGGCTGAACCGATTTTCATGAAACGTAGCTAAGAACACTCTCGATCAGAATACCTATCTAACAAAAGAAACAAAATTAAAATCGGTTCAGTAGCTTGGGCGCTACGTTGCCGTTGCCATAGACAGACACACAGATACACATGTTAAACTTATATTATAACACCCCTCTTTTGTCGTCGGGGGTTAATGAAGTTAAAATCACTGGATTTAAAGAATTTTAGGTATTACAATTTACAAAACAATGTTCTTTAAACAATAATGATTTATGCAAGCTACTTTTAACATAGTCAATACTTATTTTTATTAAGGTGAAGGCGCCTGTCTAGCCCGTGAAGTTCAAATTTTTTGAGTTCTTTTAGAAATTTTTCAAAATCTGACAATTATAAAAGACAAATTTTGTAATTCGCGAAAAAGACCGTGTGCAGTGCATTTATTAATACATTTATTTTACTCTAAATATTATCACGGTGGATATGATACTAGTAAATCACTAAATATACAAAAATTGCCAGATTATCTGGATAGCTGTCGTTCCTGAAATGTTTTAGAGTAAGTTGGATATATTAATAAATGCATTGCACACGGTCTTTTTCGCGAATTACAAAATTTGTCGTTGTCAGATTTTGAAAAATTTCTAAAAGAACTCAAAAAATTTGAACTTCGCGGGCTAGATGGGCGCTTTAGCCTTAACAGTTATCAAATTGGAGTCAAAATCATTACTAATTAAATCAGAGGTTATTTATACAGAGGCATTAAACGTATCTATATTTTGGCAATGATTGAACAAACTTACATTGAGATCTAGGCAATTATTTTATGGTTCATACTAAATCATAATAAAATCGACACAATGAATGGTCGAATAATCTTCACGGCGACATAGACATTTAGATCTTTCGACCGCAGCTCTGTAGTGGGACCTGGCAACTCGAAGTGCACATAAAGCGTCATCAAAAGGAACTCCCGTGACACGTGATTTTTTAAGTTTATTGAGTTTTCTACGTGCTCTGCGGACACATTTACGAAGTTCGACCAATTTGTTCCCCCACCAGTCACATTATATAAGATTAGTCATAGATCCTCGACCGATTGCCACATCGGCACAGTACGTTAGAAGAGAGTGTGACATAAGTTCAGCACTATCTTCACAGGAAAGTTCATCACAAGGACTGACTGACTGACTGTGTTATAGCTTCCAGTTGTGGATGGCAGAGAAATAAAACGCACTGATAGACTATCAAAATTATCATCAAAAAGTTGTTTAATTAAAAACCGTTGTCACATCTAAAGTTCACGTCTATATCGTTGTCGCAGGTCGGCGGCGTCCCGGCCGGCAGCGCGCGCACGACGCGCGGCGCGCGCGGCCGCTCCACTCCAACGCCCGGCTTCTCCCCCTCGGCTCCGAGCCGCTCCCCCTCGGCTCCGAGCCGCTCCCCCTCGGCTCCGGGCCGCTCCCCCTCGGCGCCGAGCCGCTCCCCCTCGGCGCCGAGCCGCTCCCCCCCAGGGCCTGGCCCCCCCTCGGCGCCCGGCTCCCCCAGCAGGTCCGGGCTCGGCGCATGTGGCTCCCAGGCCATCGGCCGACGACGACGGCGCACTCGCCGGCGCCGAGCGCGCGGCGGCGCCGACACCGCCGCCGTGGGGATCGAGACGCAGTATCGTTCGAGAGCCGCGAGAGCACGGCGCTTACTATCGTGCAGCTCGTCCGGCTCGTCCGGCTCGTCCGCGGGGGACGGCGGAACGTAGGCCATCTCCGAATCGCGGTCCACGGATTCGACCGCGTCCTCCGTGCCGGCCTTCCCCTCTTCCCCGTCTTCGATGTCGGCCCGCTCCTCGTCGGTCGCAGCGACTCTCGAGTCGACGCAATCCCCTTCAGCATCTTCCGGCGCGTCTGCGATTCCAACGCTTTCCCGAACCGCTCGGCGGGGAACCACCCTGCGAAAAGAGAACAGAGCTATCGAGGGCGAGCCAACCGATGGCGCGTCGCTCGGCAACAGACTCGGTGCACTCACTCGACTAGATCGTCGGGGTCGAGCAGCGCGAGCGGCTCCCCGCGCGGCAGCAGATGGCCGCGGCACAGCAGCGCCACGCGCGGCGGCAGCGGGAACAGCGCCTGCAGGCGCCGCGCCAGCCAGCGCACGCGCCGCCGCGCGCCCACCAGCAGCAGGCAGCGCGCTCGCTCGTCCGCGAAGTAGCGCCGCATGCACACGCGGATGCGGAACCGCGGCTCGTCTTCACTGGCCGCTTCCGCTCCGCGTCCCACCATGTCCGGGCAAAATATGGGCGTCTGCGAAGTGAAAGGCGTGGATGTGGGATTTTCCTATAAATCGCCCTCCCCGAATCTAAAAACATTCGTTTAAAATATCCTACTAATATTATAAATGCGAAAGTTTGTGAGTGTAGATGTATGTTTGTTACTCTTTCACGCAAAAACTACTGAACGGATTTGGATGAAATTTGGAACACAGATAGTTTATAACCTGGATTAACACATAGAATACTTTACCTTAGTCTACGCGGACGAAGTCGCGGGCAGACACTAGTTGTTGATAATTTCGCTACAGTAAAATTATTCATCCCAGCCTGTCACAGTGCCATAACTAACTTTAACATTTTTGACGAAAGTTGATGTAATTGGTGAAATTGCCGCCAGCATTTTCGGAAATAGCCTTTTCGTGCAATATTACTGGTCTATACTCAGAGAAAATAAAACCAAAGCGGGGACTGCACCACAGATGGTCAGGTGACATGGAGGAGGATGTAGGTCCCCACTGTATGACGTAGGAATATGATAATTGAATGGTAGTTTGCCTACTTTACTGCTAGTGTACTTTTTGGATGTCCACAAAAGCGCCACCTACTGGATCCAACTGCAGCTAAGAACTGTCCAGGTGACCCCGTAAGTAAAAACCATCAAAATTGGTCAAGCTGTTTAGGATGAGAACAAATACAACAAACACACTCATACCAGAACTTTATAAGTATTATAGAAATAATACATAAATGTACAAGTAAGTAAGTAGGTCCATAGGTCTATAGCTATGTAAGTATTATTGCATCATACATGTAACATACATAAAATAAATAAATAAATTTGTATGGTTGGTTGGTACCTACTCACTTACTATTAATTTGATGTAATTTGTTGATAAATTTGTATGATTCCTTGTGGTGGCACTATAATAATTTCTCCTCTTCTGAACAAACAAGCAACCATGTAGAGTCCAGCAGTCATTCAGTTTCACGTCCCATGGTGCATGCAACAGGGGGTACCAGGTGCCAACCACTTCCAAACTCCGCCTAGTTGTTGAACTTGCTTGGTACAACAAAATTGACATATATTATTAAAGGTAGCTAAAAATAAAGTTCTATGAATCTTTAAGATGACTATCTGCAATATAATGTTTTTATTTATACTGTAGCTGGGTCAAATGGCCAGCAAAGAATAAGCTGCATCAGCACTTAGATGCGATGATAGCACCAACACTATACTACCGCTTTGAGCTTAAACCATTAATTGGTTCAAGGATTTGAGTTATCAGCATGGACAGCCATATATAACTAATAGGGATCAGTACCAGGCAACCTTTGATGGCATACCCTGGTATGCAACAATAATGCATGCTCACAGAAGAACTAGAGATGCTAACAGTCACAGACTAGATAGGGATACCCAAAGATGGGATACCTAAAAGTATTGTATTCTCGATGCTAAACGTGCATGCTTATCTCACACAGACCAATAACTTATAATAATACATTTTGTTTACTTTTTTTTAAAGTTAGTTTAACGGCCCTGGGTACAAGCCCTTTTGAGCCTATCAGTTTAATGTTTACGTTTATTTCATTATTTCACTTTGCACTTATTTGTGTTTTATGTTCACTTTAGCCACTGGCCACAGTTATTTAATTTACAATTGTTCTATGGTGTTCGAAATGTATTTATATATTGGTTTAAAATATTCTAGTTTCCTTAAAAGCACTATAAGGTTTTCCGGAACCTCCGAGTCTCCTCTAATAGCGTCTAGTTCAGCCACCAGTATCAGTCTATTCATGTTGTATTTGGGGCACTTAAACACAATATGGTTTAAGTCCGCCACTGCTTCATAACACTCCGTACATTGTGCGCTATCTTTTATGTTGAGCCTGTGCAAATGAGCCGGCACACGGCAGTGCCCGAACCGCAATCTGTTAATGGTTGTTATAAACTTTCTATGCTCAATCTCCTTACAATTATGGTACCAGGGTTGGGCGGGCGGCTTTTTCTGGACATCTGCATACCATTTTCCTTTCTCTTTACTGACTGCGAGCCAGTAATGCTGCCATAGTTGTTTTAAGTTTTCGGCTAACATGTAATGGAAATCTGTATATGGAATCTTCATGAGAGTGGAATGGTCTTCATCGTGTGTATTGCGAGCAGCCCGATCAGCTAGCTCGTTGCCGTATATTCCACGGTGTGACGGTACCCACATAAATGATACATTCTTCCCTGACTCATACATATCCTCAATTAATTGTATAATATTATACACTAAATAATTTACATTATATCTATGTATATACATGTTATTATTAAGTTGCGTTATCGCACTCTGACAGTCACTTAAAACTAAAATATTTACAGCATTTACAAATTTAACATGAAGGAGTGCCTGGTAAATCGCATAACACTCAGCTGTAAAAATACTACAATTGCCATTCAATTTGTAACATTTCGTTAATTTCATTGTTGAGTCATAAAATGCGGCAGTTACTCTATCCCCAGTTTTTGACCCATCGGTATACAATCTATAATCATTAATATTCTCTAAATTACAGTTGAGGTCATTCTGGTTTTGAACATGACAACTTAAAATATTAATGTGACTGTTTACAAGACAGTTAAAAGACACGTTGTATAGTGGGAAAGAATTATTTATATCACTTACATGCATATTTACAATCTTACTCTGTAAATGCACAACGATGCGTAAAATTTCGGGTATCTGTGGAGACGAATGAAGTTGTTCAGCGTTGACATAAGGTCCGTACTCAGTAAAAGGAATTGCTTGTTTTGGTAAAATTCTGCTTAAAACTACTTTATTATTGAATGCCAACAATTTTAAACTGAATTTTTCAGCAATCTGCAGTCGTCTTAGCGTCAAAGGAAGAATACAAGATTCACACTCCATACTATTAATGGGTGTAGAACACATGCCACCGGTAATTATTCTTAGGGCTTTATTTTGTATTACATCAAGCTTCCTTAGAAGGGATACATTCGCATTCATATAAGCGATAGCACTATAATCAAAATGACTACGTACTATGCTTTTGTACAACATAGATAAAGTTTTTGGGTCAGATCCCCAATGAACCCCTGCCAAAGATCTTAACACATTCAATCCCCTACTGGCATTTCTAGTTATATGATTTATGTGATTAATGAAGGTTAACTTCCTATCTAAACAGACACCCAGAAATTTCTTTTCTTGTAGCCATGGAAGGGGAGCTCCATTATAGACTACAGAATTTGTACTAGAGTCATGTTTTTTGGAGAAGATCATAGCTCCACTTTTGCTTGAACTAATATCTAACTTTAACTTGTGAAAATACAAATCGTTAATAAAACTTAAAGCACTATTAAGACTATTTACAGCAGTATCAATATTTTTATGTACACTATATACAACTAAATCATCTGCAAACTGCAAAAATTTAACATTTTGGTTATTCAAGTACTTGCCTATCTCAGAAGTGTATAAATTATAAAGTAATGGGGAAATTGTAGCCCCCTGCATGGTCCCTTTATAAATATTTCTTGGTCCATGTAGAATATTATTAAATTTGACATACATAGTCCGATTGTATAAGAAATTGAAAATCCATTCACAGACTTTTCCTGGAATACCTATGTCTCCTAAAATGCCAACAAGAACTGTTGGATTGACATTGTCAAAGGCACCTTGCACATCCAAAAAAGCAGCAGCAGTAATAGAATGGCTATGGAAGGAATTCTTAATATCAGCTATAAAGGACACAAAACTTTCTGCTGCACTCTTACCCTTGCGGAAACCAAACTGTTGATCAGGTAATATTTTATTCTTCTCTACATACCAATCTAGGCGAACTTTAATCATGCATTCAAAAACCTTACCAATACATGAGGAAAGAGAAATAGGGCGATAAGAGTTACAATCTCCGTGTGGTTTATCTGGTTTTAATATGGGAATCACACATTGTGTTTTCCATGCATTAGGAATGTTTTTTGTTTGCCAGAGTAGATTAAATAAATTTAATAAAATTTGCTGTACATCAATATGCATGTTCCGAATAATTTTATATGGTATATCGTCTAAGCCTGGAGTAGTATCTTTACGAGACTGTATAGCTAAAATGAATTCCTTCCATGAAAATGAGTCTAGAAGAAAGAAAGCATCAGATTTACCATTTTGAGAGAAAGTTACAGATAATGCATCATACTCTATGTCTTTTTCAGGTGGTGATGGAGGAGCATATTTATCCATAAAAGAGGGAATCCATTCGTCATTTCTGGAAGATCTGTGTACTGAAATATTCTTAAATTTTCTGATATAATTCCATATAGTGCTAACAGGTGTATATCTATTGAATGATTCACACAGTGTTCTCCAACCAATTTTCGCTTTCTCACTAAGTAATCTTTTCTTTCTGGCATCTAGTTTTTTGTACTCAATATAGTTATCAATGGATGGATTGGATCTATAAAATTTTAAAGCATTTTTACTATTTACAACAGCTTCAGTACATTCACTGTCCCACCACGGCACAGGCTTAATTCTCCTGTGCTGTACTACTTTTTTAAGTTTCGGAATGCACTTGTCTTTTACTGTGCACAATATATCATAAAATTCATTATAGCTAGATATTGGATCATTAGTATTAAGTGAGTAATGTTCAAATGCAATTTTTGTTGCAGATGCAAATTGGGTCCAGTCAGCTTTAGAATATAAATATCGTTCACATGGTTCAGCAACTTCATACTTTTCTACACATGTTTGAATATCGATTATTGTGGGATAATGATAACTACCCATTGGATCATCATGCACACTCCATTGACATAATGGGGCAATAACAGGACTTACACAAGAGATATCTATTGCTGAAGGATTATGGTGAGCAGTACCTACTGTAGTTGATATTCCAGTATTTAATATACATAAATCACATTCATCTAAAATGTTATATATTTCAGTACCGCGAGAATTGGTGGAGTGACATCCAAATGCCACATGATGAGCATTAAGATCTCCGGATAGCATCACAGGCTTAGGTAAACTATTTAAAATATGCTGCAGTTTTTTACACTTTAAGCGTCCACTAGGACTACTATTTGGTGGAGAATAGACACATAAAATGGATAAATTGCCAACTTTTGTGTATAAAGTGATAGCTACTGACTGCAAGTAGCTGTAAAATGGGGTGGAAACTAAATCAAATTTAAAATTATTTTTTATTAAAATGCCTACTCCTCCATGACCATTTAAGCCATGCTGACTTACAAAATTATAACCAGGGACATTAAATCTGCTGCTTCCTTTCAACCATGTCTCATTAAGAAGACATATGTCTACCTCACTATCATTAAGAAAATTCATTAGTAATGCTCTTTTATTATTGACACTTTGTACATTAAATTGGGAAATTCTAATAATTTTTTTATCCATTTTTTAGCTTTTTTATAAGTGTATCTTTAATAACTGAAAAAGTGACTTTTTTACCCTCATTGCCTAGAGCTACCAACGCTCCAACTAGACCCATAATTACTGTCTCGTTCTTAATAATTTCATCAACTAATTGTTCATCTGTTATTTTAACTGTCTTAGGTGTATCTTTTTTTAGTGTTACAGGTCTGATGGGTGTAGGTGGTGGCATAGGTGTGGGTAGAGTCGGGTATTCGGTTGCATAGTTATTTAATAGATTTGTATTACCAGTTAAAGCTTTGGCATAGTTAGACTTATTATTCCTTTCCATAAGCTTAGCTATTTTAATTGGACAGTCCCTTGATATCGCAAGGTGGGGTCCACTACAATTGATACATTTCACTATATTATCCTTACATTCTGAGAAGCGGTGGTCTCCAGCACAAATAGAGCATTTCTGCTGGGACTTGCAAATTCTTGCTCCGTGATTGAATTTAAAACATTTATAACATTGTAATAAGGGTGCAACATATTCATACACTCTGTATCTGAAAATGTCCAAATATACAGCGTCCGGCAAGGAGTTACTTAAAAAAGTTACACTTACAGTTCCAAACGGCTTTATTTCATTGTTCACTTTCCGGGTGAAACGCCTCACACTAATGATTTCGGAAACTGAGGAAAGTTTCCTGAATAGTTCTTCATTGCTAATGTTGACAGGAACATACCTCAACACACCAATTTTCTCCACCGCTCTTGCGGGAATATAGGCTGTATACTTGTGTTTGCTTAAAAAGTCTGTATTTTGTAAAAAATTGTTAGCATTGTTAACCTGGGTAAAGGTAACACTAATTTTGTCCGCATTCAGTCGTTTTATATTGGTTACACCTTTTATATCGCGTTTAAAAAGTCCCGCTGTGGCCAGAGGATTTTTATTACCTAGTTTATCGCCGTCTACATAAACACAAAATTGTCCGCAGGCTATATTGTCCGGGAAGATACGTTTATAGCCCGGTTTTGTATACTGTTTATAAAAGTTCTCATTCTTTTTCACAGGATCTTCACAATCCGCATAATCATCGTCCTCAGTCTCCCGAGGTCGCTTAGGGGGAGGCCGTCTCCGGCCCTCCGAGGCGTCGCCCCCGGGGGGCTCCGCCATTATATTTACACAATGTACACTATTTTATATTAAAATGTAATCAATAAAGTTATAATACACTATAAACAAATATTTTTAGGAATTTATTTGAAAAAATTTCAAATTCGCGCCTCGACTTTTCGAAAGCCCGCCAAAAAGTCCATTTTGTTTACTTACATAGCAATGTTGCCAAAGCCCGTTAGTTAAAAGTTACACATCACTGCTAGTGCTCAGAAAAATAATGCATCGATAACATCGATTGATTACTAAGTAGGGCCACAGATTAGAGATATGTAGTAGGGCCCGTATTAATAAAATCTTCTTTCTTTATAAATATGGCCCGACCAGGTTAATAGGTATTTCGCCAGCGTCAAGTAACAAATAGCAATACAAACACATTGAATAACAATACAATACAAAAATGTGACCGTCTACTTTGGAAAACCAAAATGGAGGAGCACCGTATTAATAAATAATCTCAAGGCTTAATATGCTTGAGTGAATCTTGAGTACGCTTTAGGACGTCATTTTTAATGGAATAACATAACATTGACATTTCTGTGATTGCTCCCAGATTTGAGATAGATTGAATAATACGGGCCTAGGTATTCCCGTAATAAAATTTTGAGTAACAAAATATAAAAAGAAAAAATTTATTATTATACGCCAAATAAGACGGGGGTAAGTTTATTATTCCATTGCGAAATATTGCGCAAATTTCGCAATGATTCAATTCAACGCAGATGTAACGCAACAGGACCAAAAGTAGACCAATGCGTTACAAAAGTAACACTCTGGCAGCACTGAAACATGCCAAAGCAACAGGGCTCAAAAGGGCTTGTACCCAGGGCAGTTAAACTAACTATAAAAAAAACCAGAGCATCTTTTTTTTTTTTATTTGCGTTCGCTTCTTTTCCCATTTAGCTAGTGTCGAGTCAAATCATATATTTATTTTCATGAGCTTTTACAATTGGGTCAAGCCCAATATGATTCTGCCAATATCGAGTAACGAATAGCATTAACAAACATAATTAATAACAGTACAATACAGAATGTTACAAAAACTTGAGAGGTGTCAAGGGACACCCGGATGGAACGAAGTTGCAATATCCGGAACTTGTGCAGAAACACTGTCAGGATTCATTAGTGTTATTATTTATTATGTACAAAAAACCAGTATACACTCAACAAAAATAATCGTGAAAGTAAAAGTAAGTCGCGCCACCACACTGTTCAATGCGAAGTAGAAAGACGAAACGAAAATAACTAGCTTGCTTTCTATAAGAGAGTGTCGTTACACACAAAAAGTGTCGTTACACACTCATTTTTTTCCGTCTTGCCCCCTTTCGCAAAGCGCGATAAGGAACTTCGTTCCAAAAATGTGACCATCCATTTGGAAAACCAAAATGGAGGCCAAGTCAAATCATATTTTCTAGTTTTATTTTGTCACGCGTCGGACACATGAAGGCCTTTGGAAGGGTTGGGCTATACCAAGAAGCTTAATATAAAGTTCTTGGGCTATAACTTTCCCACAGATTAGATATTATGTAGTAAGCTAATCTTGGCTAGACCTAATATTTCCCCCCAATCCTATCAACAACGACGCTGACGCTTATAATCAGAACGAACTCAATCAAGAATCTGAGCCCAATATTTCATAAAAACAAAGACCTTTTTAGAACTTTTCGCTTTGAACTGTCAACGAAACCTCAATATTAATTTAAAATACGTATCCAACGATACCCTAATCGATCTCAAGTCTGAGAGCTATCTTGCGTAGAATTTTGACTTGTAATTTTGTACTGATAGGACATAAGAATGACATTTCCAAGACCGCTCTCAGACTTGTGATCGATCTAATAATACGGGCCTATGAAACCTAGAAATAACTAGATACCTTATAATTACTTTCATTTGGAGTCGGTGCTCTTATCAAAGAGTGGCACCGACTCCAAATGAAAAAATTCAAGTTTTATGTAATCTCTATTTGGGTACATTATTTGAGATTTCAATAGATTTCTAATAGCTCAAGCTGGAAGTCAGATATATCGGCAGCATAATTGCATAATTAAATAGAAATAATCGGTATTTTTAATAAATACCGGTACGTAGCGTCTGGTTTTGTGCACTAGTATTTTAGAAATTTGTGGTTTTATGTAACGGGATCATCACTAGATGGAGTCGTTTAAAAAAATTGTTGTAGTTCTTACCCTCAGAGTACACAGAGAGAGTCCCGAAAAGTTGTAGTAACAATTGAATATTTGGCCTGTTTTTTTATTTAGGAAATGGTTATTGGATAGAAAGAGACAGATAGCGGTCGGTACGTCTCCCCATTTTCGAGTGAAGCCACATATAAAACGTCAAGTGGATATCTTGGATATCTTTAATACTACAAAATTAAAAATTCAACATTTGTTTACAGCTTAGGAATGATAGAATGGCTATTCAGTTTTGACTTATAGTACAACGTATGAAAAATTTTGGAGTCGGCGCCGTATTTTATGGAAAAAAAGTGCGAGTTTATAATAAATCAAAGTAAAAACACTGATTCTATTGCTTTATAACAATAGTATGTCTTGTGTTGTGCCAGGGTGTCGATCCCATACGGGTCGAATGAGAAATGTTGGTGAACATATAAGTTTTCATCGGTAAGACAATTTCATTATTTTATCCTAAAAGTACTGGTGATATAGCTTGACAATGCAATGATTTCATTTAAAGTTAATTTACCATCGAAGTAATTTAATGCATTTTGTTGTAATACGCATTGTTTTTAGATATTTGGATCTTTATTAGTTAACCTTTAGAGGTTATGAAAATGTTTTGATGTTATAATAGTGATGCGCATTTTTTATCGACGTAAAAAATTACTCATGATAATATTTACCGTCGATATTTTTAGAGTCGTTGTATCGCAGAGTAAATACATACAATTTTAATTGCTCATTCATTAGGGTTAAGTATTCCAAAATAGTATTCTTAAATTATTTTACTATAATTACCTACTGTTACGTCTTCGTCTCCACCCTGCTGTTCGGGTCGCCGAGGGATAGGGCTCGTACCACGAAGAGACCCGACAAAAGAACCGAGTCATTATTCAACCGCGACCACCGGCCATGTTTGTAACGTTTTTTATACAGATCATTATAACTTTACTGGATATCTGCATTTTTAATCTAAAATAATCCAGTCCACCATATCGAAACGTAACAATTCCCCTATTGTTATTATTATTTTTACTTATTGCAGAATACCTGAGGATAAGATGTTGAATTGGCAGAATATTATTCCAGGAGGAGTCAGATTAAAAAAAAGAAGCAGGATATGCTCGAAACATGGCGTAAACTAACACCAGATGCTATGCCAACTTTATTTCCTGAAGCGGTCGTCAAATCATTTAAAGTTTATGCATGTACGACATTCACTTGAACATTGAATTTTTTGTTTTTGTGTTGTTTAATTTTACTTTATTTGGCCGTCATTGATCTCAAAAACAAAAGAAATACACGATAAGCTGACACTGACATTAAAATTGTTATTATTACTGCTCTATAAGTTGTAAACTGATTTCCTGTATGTAATGTGTGATTTCAATTGAAATAAATTTGTAATTCACTGCTTCATTACTCATACTCTGAAAGTTGGTCTGAAGTTGCCTGAGGAGCGGTTTGAAAGTAATACTTTTCCGGCCCGGGAGAATCGCTTTCAACCGATAGCTGTCAAATTATAAAAAAAAAAACTAGTTCCATTTTCACATTTCTATGGAACCATGTTCAAACTTTTTCTACAGTCACTCAATTACAGCACGATGAAAAATTGAAATAACATAAAGTGAAGTATTAATTAAAGAATATATATATTTTAAATAATTTAATTTCAAGAATTTCTTTAAAATAACATAGATTTGGGCAAAATATTTAAAGATGAAAATGGAAAAAAAATAATGGCTAAATAATGAAGTTGGCCGGCCAACGAAAAAAATAAAAATAGGCGGCAATCCGATCTTTATTTTTTTTTTCGAGTTGTAGAGTATTGTTTATACTTCCTTGTATTATTTCTTTAGCCAATTCTTGTTTTTATTTTTACTTTCCTTGTATTCGTAATGAAAAGCACAGTGTTTACCTCGGGTGAAAGACTTATTTTGTCCCTCGAACTATTAGCGCCCTCGCTACGCTCGGACGCCAAACCCCGTCTCGGGACTAAATAAGTCACTTTCACCACTCGTGTAACAATGTACTATTATTTGTTTTACATCAAACCCTGGCCTGATAATAATTATCATTGTGGGTGGGAGATTAATGGAAATTGGGAGGTTTCACGTTTCGTTATAAACTTTTATTTTTTAACGTCATAGACAAAATATCGATAAATATTGTATGCCTGTATGGACAACACTAAAATTGTCCATGGTTTAGCAAACAGGCTTCAACCTTCCAAAATAACGAGTTGTGAACTATACAGGCATCCTTTTTTAACATACGACGCGACTTATATAGGTAAAGAGTCCAGATAGATAGAGAATTGTTTCGATTTCCATCACTCTCTCTATTCTATTCCATACTCTTAGTTCTTACCTAAGAGTATGGAATAGAATAGAGAGAGTGATGGAAATCGAAACAATTCTCTATCTATCTGGACTCCTTACCTATATAAGTCGCGTCGTATGTTAAAAAAGGATGCCTGTATAGTTCACAACTAGTTATTTTGGAAGGTTGAAGCCTGTTTGCTAAACCATGGACAATTTTAGTGTTGTCCATACAAACATACAATATTTATCGATATTTTGTCTATGACGTTAAAAAATAAAAGTTTATAACGAAACGTGAAACCTCCCAATTTCCATTAATCTCCCACCCACAATGATAATTATTATCAGGCCAGGGTTTGATGGAAAACAAATAAAAACATATATACAATTACAGCAGTGAATTACAAATTTATTTCAATTGAAATCACACATTACATACGGGAAATCAGTTTACAACTTATAGAGCAGTAATAATAACGATTTTAATGTCAGCGTCAGCTTATCGTGTATTTCTTTTGTTTTTGAGATCAATGACGGCCAAGTAAAGTAAAATTAAACAACACAAAACAAAATAATCTATGTTCAAGTGAATGTCGTACATGCATAAACTTTAAATGATTTGACGACCGCTTGGCGCAGTGGGTCAAGCGTAAGCCGCCCGGCTCACTGCACCGAGTAGTAGCGGCTTCGATAACCGCCGGAGCAAATTTCGGAAATGGCCTTTTCGTTATTTACCGAAGTCTGGGTGTCACTGGGATCGCCCAGTCCATTGCACGGTACCCATAGTACAAGGGTTGCTTAGTTTGGGAACATACAGATGGTATGTTAGTCTGGCGATATTTATTTATTTAGCTTGGATCCCATAACGTGCTACGGAACTCTTGAGTTGTAACTAACTTACAGTCGATGCTTAATGCGACCTTAATGCTTTAAATAAAGGCCCGCGCCAGATGCATGCCACCGCAGGCCGCGGCATGTGTTGCTGGACCCCCCCGACCAACTCACCGCTCTCCTAGACTCAGATGTCGAAGAGAACGACGCCGGCGAGGTCGACGTACACCCGCTTCCGCTAGAAGGTGCGTCTACTTACTTGCGTACAAGACAATACTCGCCGCAGTGCCATCTGATTTTTTTTTAGTTGTTATACATAAATTACTCGGTTAACGGGTAGCCATTATTTTAGACGAATGTGAATCAAAAAAAATCAAATATATATTTAATGATATTATTTGATTTACTTACCGATGAGACTAGAGAAAAAATTGGATTGGAGCTTGAAGATGGGTAAATATGATCAGAATGTTTTTTGCCAATTTCTGATACCGATTGGTCATTTGGTTCGATATTTGTTACTGTTCGCAGTACGGGAATTGGCTGCTGAAATATAAATTAATAAATACATATACAAGGTGAAACATAAAAGGTATACTTTTTTTTTCAAAACTTAACTTTGTAATTCTAAAACCATCAGCTTTAGAGGGAAATTGAAAAACAAAAGGTGTTATAGGAATACAGCTGTTGACCGATTTCACAAGTGTACAAAACCTTTAGTAATTCAACTGTCCCACAAAGCCGATAGTTTGAGATTTACAAAGTTAAGTTGCAACAAAAATAGTATACCCTTTTTGTTTCACGTAGTAGTGGTGCCCATAGAAAAAGGCACAGCCCCACCAATCGTCTAAACCACATGATATCAAAATGCATGTCAATAATCTCTCATAATAAATAATAATAAATACGCCTTACTACGAGCATCGCGTTTGAGGCCCACTTTGCGCTGAACAAATAGTAAAAAATAAAAATCAATCGCCAATAAGTACAAAGTATTGTCTTCAGCTTGCCGCATCCAGCATCTGCCTGCAGTCTTTCGCAGGTCGTCATCCCACCTGGTCGGAGGGCGTCCTACACTACGCTTGCCGAGTCGAGGTCTCCACTCAAGAACACGTTTACCCCAGCGGTTGTCGGTTCTTCGTGAGATATGGCCAGCCCACTGCCACTTCAGCTTGCTAATTCTTTGAGCTATGTCGATAATTTTGGTTCTCTGTCGGATGTATTCATTGCGAATCCTATCCTTCAGAGAAACTCCGAGCATAGCTCTCTCCATAGCTCGCTGAGCGACCTTAAACTGGTGGACCAGCCCTACCGTGAGTGTCCACGTCTCGGCTCCGTAGGTCATGACGGGTAGGACGCACTGATTGAAAACTTTCGTTTTCAAGCATTGCGGTATGGATAGCATTATATTTATTAAATTATTTCGAAGGATTAAGCATACATTGAAACATATTATAAGAACAACTGTATCGACTAAGCATGTTTATTTACCTCATGAAACACATCTGATTCAGGAAATAAAGTTGGCATAGCATCTGGTGTTAGTTTACGCCATTTGTTTTGTAAGTTCTGGAAGCAGGTTTTGGTAAAATGTTTCGAGCATATCCTGCTTCATTTTTTTAATCTGACTCCTCCTGGAATAATATTCTGCCAATTCAACATCTTATCCTCAGGTATTCTGCAATAAGTAAAAATAATAATAATAATAGGGGAATTGTTACGCTTCGATATGGTGGACTGGATTATTTTAGATTAAAAATGCAGATATCCAGTAAAGTTATAATGATCTGTATAAAAAACGTTACAAACATGGCCGCGGTTGAATAATGACTCGGTTCTTTTGTCGGATCTCTTCGTGGTACGAGCCCTATCCCTCGGGGACCCGAACAGCAGGGTGGAGACGAAGACGGTAATTATAGTAAAATAATTTAAGAATACTATTTTGGAATACTTGACCCTAATGAATGAGCAATTAAAATTGTATACATTTACTCTACGATATAACGACTCTAAAAATATCGACGGTAAATATTATCATAAGTATTTTTTTACGTCGATAAAAAATGCGCATCACTATTATAACATCAAAACATTTTCATAACCTCTAAAGGTTAACTAATAAAGATCCAAATATCTAAAAACAATGCGTATTACTACAAAATGCATTAAATTACTTCGATGGTAAATTAACTTTAAATGAAATCATTGCATTGTCAAGCTATATCACCAGTACTTTTAGGATAAAATAATGAAATTGTCTTACCGATGAAAACTTATATGTTCACCAACATTTCTCATCCGACCCGTATGGGATCGACACCCTGGCACAACACAAGACATAATATTGGTATAAAGCAATAGAATCAGTGTTTTTACTTTGATTTATTATAAACTCGCACTTTTTTTCCATAAAATACGGCGCCGACTCCAAAATTTTTCATACGTTGTACTATAAGACAAAACTGAATAGCCATTCTATCATTCCTAAGCTGTAAACAAATGTTGACTTTTTAATTTTGTAGTATTAAAGATATCCAAGATATCCACTTGACGTTTTATATGTGGCTTCACTCGAAAATGGGGAGACGTACCGACCGCTATCTGTCTCTTTCTATCCAATAACCATTTCCTAAATAAAAAAAGAGGCCAAATATTCAATTGTTACTACAACTTTTCGGGACTCTCTCTGTGTACTCTGAGGTTCTTACGTAGTATTGTATTCTCTTTGGTTGGAGTCTGTAGTCTAGGGATGGGCAAGTGAAAAAAATATATCGATATTTATCGTATCGATATTTTTAAACAGTATCGATAATTATAGAGTGAAAAATATCGATATATCGTCAGTTTTCGCATGATTATTCAAACTTCGTAAAAAAGAATATACGAAAATAGTATTTTTTATTAATTCTCGAGCCATAACAATTATATACAATTTAATCAAACCAGTAGTCATCAGATATGGACATTCCCTCTGTTTGATGTGTGTCTACATGTGCATATTTTTAGTTTCTTTTTTTTTGTAATTGATTTGTTGAAAAAATATCGGAATTGATACAAATTCGATACTCTAAAATAAATATCGAATATCGATATATCGTGATTAATAATATCGACGATATATATCGATTATTGTTTGGAAAAATATCGATATTTAAATATATCCATATTTTTTGCCCATGCCTAACTGTAGTCAGTTTGATTGGTTATGGTATGGTGTGGAATGAGGACTTGTGATTGGATTGAATTGTATTGAATCCAGAGTCTCCACAGATTTGCACAGATTCAGATTGAATCATTCGTTTAACGTTTACTTACATTGTTTCCTTCTGCGTAATATACTTTAAGTAAATAGTAGGTTAGTGTGCTTCGAGATCGGTGTGGTGGCTCGGTGCTGTGTCTGCGTCTGTCACACAGTCGCATCAAAGAGTGGAGTGAGCGTGTCATTGATCGAGCTGAGCGCGATGTTGACCGACACCCGGCGTCGAGCCTAACTTAGTGGCCGAGTGGAGTGCAAGTGTGCCGACAAGCAGCACGGTTGAGGGTGTCGTGCGTGCCTGTGGACTGCGCGGTGCGTGCGGGTACGATGTCGAACGTTGAGAACGTGTGTCCGCAAGTGCTGCGCGGAGTGTCGCGCGAGCTGCGCCGCCTGGCGGCAAACCCGCCAGCCGGCGTCAAGCTGCTGCTGCGCGAAGACGACCTCACGGACGTGGTGGCGCTCATCGAGGGTCCCGGTGCGATTATTAACTTGAATCTATGTTTGTGTCTATACATAATAGTAGCCATTGATCAAATGAAGGGCAGATAGACTAAATTTTCTGGCCTAGCATACTTAAAAACATACAACATCATCTTTATATTCAATAGTTTTTACATTTTTAATAGTGGCAGTTAAATCTGACATTTTAATGGATATCCAGGCATTACATGCAGTCACTCAGGTAAAGCCTAGGCCGTTTATTGAATAGATTAAATTAAAATGATTTGGGAGACGTTTGACATCCAAGAAGAAGCTTGCTTTATGGAAACTGCTGCACTAACTGACATATAAGAATATGGAGTCACCAGCTGACAAAGTGGGTATAGTTTATTGGTAGAGCTTTGTTTTTTTGAAAAAAAAAAATATGGTTCCTATGATCTGCCTGACCATTTTAGGAAATGGCCGGGCAGATAATCCTGAAGTGGCCAAATCTTGTTTGGGCTATAACATTCACAGTTTTCATAACACTTTGTTTGCACTGACAAAACATTTACACCAATTTATTATGTTGTCCCGATATCTGCTGTCAAAACATAGCTAGAGAAAACAACATAATTTTAATGGTGGTTGAGTCAAGTCGTGTCTAATTGACTACCGCCCATGTGAGTATAGACTGGCTCAGCTAGAGTATTACACTCTCTCATCAAAGATTGGTATAAAGTAAGCTAATTATAGCTGAGTTTAGTACAATGTGAAAGAGAACTGGAAGATTTCCCATCTGCTGTCCTGCTGTCCCCTATGGTATTGCAAGCTTAACATCAGGTGGGGCACACACTTTTTAGCTGACTCTGTTAAATAAAAAAAATACATTGTAAATGTTACGCCAGTGCAAACTCACAGTTAAGCAACTAGTCCTACGGCTGGCACAGGGGCGATCTAGAGCGGCAGAATAGTCTGTCGTTTTGAAAAATGGTTCCCACTTGCATAAATACTTCAAAATCAACGAAGCGATGCACCCTTATCACTAGACCGCCCTTGCGGCAGGCGCATGAGTGGCCGCCTATAAGGAAGGTAGATTCGAGCGGGGAACCCGGCCGCGTGCAGGGTAGTGAGGACGGGCGTGTGCTGTTGCAGCGGACACTCCATACGCGGGCGGCGCGTTCCGCGTGCGACTGGTGCTGGGTCGCGAGTTCCCGGCGGCGCCGCCGCGCGCCTTCTTCCTCACCAAGCTGTTCCACCCCAACGTGTCGCCGGACACGGGCGAGGTGTGCGTCAACACGCTCAAGCGCGACTGGAGGCCCGAGCTGGGGCTCGAGCACGCCCTGCTCGCCGTCAAGTGCCTGCTCATTGCGCCTAACGCCGAGTCCGCGCTCAACGCCGAGGCGGCCGCTCTGCTGCGCGACAAGTACGATGACTACTTCACGCGCGCCAAGCTGCTCACCGAGATCCACGCGCGCCCCGCGGCGCCGCAGCACCTCGCCGTGAGTATACGGCCGAGTGCCACGAGGCGGGAGCCGGGAGCCGGGAGCGACGAGCCGTGTGTCACCTCCTGTCTGTCGCAGGAGGCGCGCGCCGGCGGCAGCGGCGCCGCGGAGGAGGGGCCGCGCGCCAAGCGCGAGCGCCGCGCCGCGCCGGCCGCCGCCGACAAGCGCCGCGTGCTCAAGCGGTTATGAGCGCGCGCCGCGCTCGGCACTGGGCTCTAGTGACCAAGTCGTGACGCGGCCGGCGCCACGCGGCGAGGGCGCCGCGGTACTCCGCGATATTATCAATTATAATCTACACGTTCATAGTGGTCGCCAGACACGGGACGAGGTATGTTCTCCGATTCGGACTCGACACGGTTGTAAATAATTCGTACCATCCAAAAAGTTAATGTTATGCTGAATTTATCCACCTGAACGTGAGTGACGTCGGCGGGGCGGCGCACTCTGACGGATTTTTGTAATATCTAAGTAGGAATAGTTATTGTACCTAATTATTGAAATTTGTATCGCTCTAGTTTTATTAATATACAGTTGCGACAGTTACATTGGCTAATTTTTTTTCTTGTTCATATAAACAATAAAATATTTCATGAAATAAAAATGAACCCACGCCATAAAAATCTAGCCATTTAAAACATACTAGAAATACCAATGACCTTATCATTTCTTTCATTTGGAGTCGGTGTCACTACCTTTACACCACATTACATTTTTTTTTATGAGGAGTATGTCATCTTAAATTCCCCAGTCCTCCCCGGTCTGAGAGGCCTGGGTTATGTGGGAGCTTACCCACTAAAACCTCCCTGTAGGCCGCCTTCAGCACGTTGGAGGGGCTCCGGGACGCACCTCCCCGGGGGAGCTTCCCGGGGAGCAGACGGGCGCTCCCCTGCACCCTCGCAGAGCTCGGCTGCGGGGAGCCACACCGGCTGCGGTCCTCCTTAGGGTCGGAGTCGCCAGGGAGCGTCCGGGGCCCACACCGTGGGCGTCCTCGCCCCAAGGGGGCCCGTTGTTTTGGGTCCTGGGTTGCCCCGGGAGGCCCCGACATTGCATTTCATTGCGTGGCATTTAATTTTCTTGGTGTTGCAGATTATCTTAAGAGACAATTGTTTAAGCTATTTATCATCATCATCATCATCACTTTGCTCTTATCCCACACTAGGTGGGGTCGGCGCAGCACGTTCTCTTCTTCCATTCAAGCCTATCATCCGTCATCTCTGCACTCACTCCCTTTTCGGTCGTACCCTCTTCCACGCAGTTCATCCACGTCTTTTTAGGAGGTCCCTTACCCCGACTACCGCTCACTCTCATACCCATCGTCTTTGACAACATGATCATCCTCTCTTCGCATAACATGTCCGTACCACGCCAACCTTCCACTCTTTATTTTCTCTGTCACCGGCGCTACTTTCAGGCTTCCCCTTATATACTCATTTCTAATTTTATCTATCCTTGTTACACCACACATCCATCTCAACAATCGCATCTCTGCTGCATGTACTCTTCTTTCATCCACCGTTTGGCTAATTGTTTAACATATATATTTAATAAAACCTGCAGTACCGAGACAATTCAATGCCACGAATTGTAGCAGAAGTTTATTTTCGTCTTTTGAGTGGTATTTTAAGTACTTATATAATATTTTTCGAAGAAGTAGTATATCGTGAGCTAAAAACGAAAAAAAAACCGGGTAAGTGCACGTCAGGACATGCACAATGAAGGCTTCCGGACCCATTTCAATAGCGAAGTGTATCGTATCTATAACCAAAGTAGTGAATCACAAGAAACAAAGTTATATTTGCGGTTGATTTTTGAATCTCAGTATTGAGTTTATTCAGAAACGACGGCGAGTTAACTTAACTTTAACTTGGTCGGTTGTAGCTGGTGATTTAGTGAACCCATTTCTCCTGTTATAATTGCAATGTAGTGTCATGTGCTATTGTCCTCATTTTTTCTAGATTTTCTGCACAGTGTTTCAAGTTTTTACAGCAAGATCTACTTAAAGCTACGTTTTCAGCTTGAACAAATTCGGGATCCCAATACAAAATGTTTTCCCTTATAATCTACTATATAAAAATAAGTCGGGTTTTCCTTCCTGACGCTATAACTCCAGAACGCACGAACCGATTTCCACGGTTTTGCATTCGTTGGAAAGGTCTCGGGCTCCGTGAGGTTTATAGCAAAGAAAATTCATGAAAAATTTCAACAGAACGCGGACGGAGTCGCGGGGCACAGCTAGTGTTTTATAAAATCCTTCCTTAGTGGATACTTACGGTATAAAAGGTACCTGCTGTAAAAAATTTCATGCTTCTAACACCAGCGGTTTGGGTTGTGCGTTGATTCCTTTGTTTTTATAAGTGAATTTGCAAAAAGTATCAAAATATGCGACATAAATGGCCGTATCTTTTGATTGCGTTGCCTTAGAAGCCAATTTTTTTTACACCTATAAGGGACCATAACGTTTCATATTTGATATTAATTTCAACTTGATATCTATCCATTTCTGAGAAAAAGGGTCTTGACAGACAGACAGACAGACGGACAACAAAGTGATCCTATAGGGCCCAGTGCACACCGCTGGAGGCGCGGCGACATCGACATCTACATTGTCAAGGTAGTTAAGGTTTATATTAATTTGTTGTCTTCAATTGCTCTCGGCCGCGCCTCCAGCTGTGTGCGCTAGGCCTAAGGGTTCAGATTTTTCCTTTCAAGGTCCGGAACCCTAAAAATCATGCATGTACTTTTGTCGTATGTGACTCAAGATAGCGATATAAACGCACGGCTCCTCTATTATGGGAATCGATCCTGTTACTCTAGAGCATAGCATACCTCTCCCCTTACCGAGTTTCATACTCGGTTTTGTATGATGCTCACTTAAAGCCGGCTGCTCACAGACCTGCCACAGCAGGGGCAAACCAATTTGTACGAGTGGGGGTGACACTTTACTGCCTCCTTGTTTGTCTAAGTGTAGGCAAGAAGGGACAGTTTTTGCCCGACTGCGACGCAAAGGAGTGTAACGTTTAAATTGCCTAGTCGGCGCAGGCGCTCCGGGCCTTCCTACCTAGGCTCCCTAGATCGGTTCTGCCGCCGAGTGTTGACGTACTGCGAGTCGATCGAGATTCCAACTATTTACAAAGTTGGGATTCCATCTTTCCTAAAAATTTTACAAATCTCAACTTGATTGTTTCAGCCATATTAGTCGCATTCCGAATAAAATGGCCGCTTTAATATACGGGCAGCCGTAAAATCATGACGAAACTATAATCGTCCATACACTACGGAACCCTAAAGATGACAATTAGATCAAGTCAACAAGTACTTACGCGATCGACGAGAACAATTTCGGCGCTCCGGCATATTAGGCAATCTGTGGCTGTGGCGAAGGTGGAAGTCGCATAAAAGAAAACTGCCGATAACAAAAATAAAAAAATATACTTTAATGGGTGCCTAGTGATAGACGCACGTCGTCAGAGTCGCGGGTCAGGGCTTGTCGTTAAGCGGTAACTCCACGTCGGCGGCGGGCGCGAGCCGCGGGGCGCCGCGCTCGCGCAGCACGAAGCGGTGCAGCAGCGCCGCCAGCGCCGCGCCCGCCAGCGGGCCCGCCCAGTACACCTGCAACAACACCGCGCCGGTCACGTCGGGCCCCGCTGCCTCCCCACCCGCGGCGGGGGCGGCGGGGGCGGCGGGGGCGGCGGGGGGACCCACTCACCCAGTGGTCGCGCCACACGCCCTGCAGCAGCGCGGGCCCGAAGCTCCGCGCCGGGTTGAGCGAGGCGCCGGTCGCGTGGCCCTGCCGACGGAGAGAGGTTATAATGGCGGACCGTCGCGCCCGACCGGACCGGGTCTAAGTATCGAGGCATCGGCGGGCGAAGATCTCACCCCGGCGAAGACGAGACCGCTGACGACGAAACCGATCTTGACGGGCACGGTGGGGTCGGGGCGCGCGGGGTCGTGCGCCGCCCACGCGCCGCACAGCGCCAGCACCAGCACCGCCGTCAGCGCCGCCTCCAGCGCGGCGGCGGCGGCGGGCTCCACGCCGGGCGCGGGCGTCGTGACGCCGCACTCGTGCTGCATGGCGGCCTCCGGCGACGTGGCCTGCAGCGCCGCGAAGCCGAGCGTGGCGCCCGCCAGCTGCGCCAGCACGTAGAGCAGCGCCGGCGCCGCCGCCAGCTCGCCGTACAGCAGCGCGGCCAGCGTGACCGCGGGGTTCATGTGCGCGCCGGACGCGGGCCCGAAAGCCATCGCGTTGGCGACGATCACGGAGCCGAAGGCCAGCGCGGGGTGCGCCAGCGCCACGCTGGAGGCGCCGCGCACGGGCACGAGCGCCGCCAGCCCCAGCCACACCAGCAGCGCCGTGGCCAGCAGCTCGGCCGCCAGCGCGCGCCACCAGCGCCGCAGCCAGGAGCCCGCGCCCGCTCCGCACCAAGCGTCTGCGGCCAGATTCATGACTCATGGTTCCGTGGGAGAGATCCCGCCTGGCATGCCTGTACCCAGCTTTTGGACATTTTTGGGATAAGGAGAGCAAACAAGAATGCCCTGTAGCGGGGCTGCAGGTGGAGGACGAGGTAAGTGGAACTCGACTATGAGTATGTATGAAAAATAAGGGGGACAGCCCCTTCTCTCAGAACCTAAGCCCATTCCGTCAGGCGACATCTAATTATCGAAACCTACTACTTTCATCTATTGATGAAAAAGGGGTCGCTACGATTGTGTCCTCGTCGATTGTTCGATTTGATATACGGTGTAAATATAGCTGTATAACAAAGTCGGCAACTATGCGTATGACCCGCGCGTTCTTGTTAGTCTAGTTAAAATATTAACAATCTCAGTAAATTTACTTAATACAATAATACTGAACTACCCTCTAATCTAAACAAATCTCTTCGAATTAACTCTATGTGACTAACTCCGTTCTTTTAAATGTTCGGTATAAACATGGCCGACACAAAATGTCAAACCTGTCTAACATTTTGCGCGCCCTTTATTTGAAAGTTAACATCCGCATTCGCATTCGCGAATGTGAAAAATCCAACATTCGGCACATCACTAATACGCACGTTAAAACTGGGTGCTCCTACGCTCCTCGCAGGCGGTCCGAATTCTCGCTAGCCTTGATAAACTAGGTAACTACCAATGATGCCGCGTCAAAGGCGCGGCGCGGAGCGGCGGCGGCGGCGGGGGCGGCGGCGGGGGCGGCGGCGGGGGCGGGGGCGGGGGCGGGGTGGGTTCGCTCGCGTGTTGGCTTAGAGCCGGTGGCGCGACTGGCGCGGTTGGATGTCGTGGAGTGGCGTGTCGTGTGATGGCGCCGGCCACCACCGGGCCTGCCGCGCCGAGCGCCTCATACTTATTTGAATAATCAATTCGATTATGTAAATCAAACAAAACTTTGTATTATGATTCAGTGTAAGACGCCCGCTGCGTCCTCGAGCACCTACCTACGCGCGCAAACAGAAATTATTTTATGCGAGAGCATTATTTTTCGATGCCGAGACATCATTGGACCCACACCGTGTGGGTACATAGAGATTCCCAACCCTCGAGACCGTTTGAGAGGTTATAATATAGTATAAGGTAGTTAGCTGGTCTGTGTGACTAGTGTGAGAGCTTATGCCGTCACCGACGCGGCGACGCAGTTCGCGTCGTACGACTCGTGCGCCGCCGCCGTAGTGAAATGGTTCCGCGTGCGCATGTCGCCGTCACACCGACATGCGACACAGCACGCACCCCGGGCAACGCCTCGAGGCGAGCTTGCCCGGGCGCGGGCGCGGGGTCTCGGGGCGTCCTGCGCTACTAGCAAAGCATACTTGCTAGCTGTGTCGATCGACTTTTGTATGTACTTTTGGTTGCTACAATAATCGCTGTAGAATATATCTTTGACTGCCTTGTTATAATTTTATTAATAAAATGCGAAATAATACCTATTCACTCAGCTTTATTTGCTCATGTAGCAAATATGGTTGATCAATGATCCCGCACGGCCGGCGGCCAGGGCTGCCGCGCCCCGTGGACCGCGTCCCGTCACCTCAGCCTACGGGTTCGTACTCTAGTTAGATAGTCCCAAATTTTATTTATTTTGACCGATTTCGAAAAAGAAGGTTCTGTTGTCTGTCCCAGTATGTTTGTATTAGTGATGAAACTCAAATAAAGGGCGCGCAAAATGTTAGACAGATTTGATAGTTTAGTGTCAGCCATGTTTAAACCAATCCTAGCTGAGCTTAGACCTTTTAATCTAAGTAGCTGAGCCCATACAGGTTGAAAGAACGAAGTTAGCCACATAAAGTTAATTCGAAGACATTTGTTTTGATTGGAGGGTAGTATAGTATTAGTGTATTAATCATATTTAATTAATATTCAAATAAGACGAAAATAATAGTGTTATGATACAAGTGAGCACACACACGAGACTGGTTTGCAGCCCGAGACTAACGCGAGGGATTTGATGGAGCCAAGGTATCCAATGAACAATGCTCACGCGTTTCATGCGCCGTTTTACAAAACACATGCGAGTAAAAAAAAACAAAATATTAATATTTTAATTTAAAAAAAAACCACCATTCACGATTTGTTTAAGACACATAAGTATAGCTAGAGAATTGCAGCATTAATTAAAAATATAACAAGAAGGCGCGCCGTAAGTTTTTAGGGTTCCATAGTCAACCTCGGAACCCTTATAGCTTCGCAACGTCCGTCTGTCCGTCTGCCCATCGGTCCGACGTCACAGTAATTTTATTCAGAGACTATTAGGGCTAAAATACTTCAAATTGGCAAAAAATAGAGTTTATGTACCACTACGAAACTTTGTTTTATATATTGAAAGCAAAGTCATTCCATAGTACCTCCCGTACTTGAGAAGGGGGAATTAAAAAAAGGTATAATCATCCCCTCGACTGGGATTAGATAGGTACTTTAAAATAATTTTGAGATTTCTTTGTCAGTTTTAGGAATCTGTAGTCAAACTAGGAACCTTTATAGTTTCAGCATGTCCGTCTCTCTGTCTATCTGTCTGTACATCTGTCCATCCATCCGACGCCAGGGTAAATCCTTTCCAGAAACTATTAGGGCTAGAAGACTACGAAAACGCACAAAAATAGAGATTATGTACCACTACAAAACTGTGTATTTAAATATTGAAAGCAAAGTTATTCTATGTTACCATCTCGTACTTGGGAGGGAGGTTCAATAAAAATGTTTGCTCACCCCATCGAGTGGGGTGTCGTTGAATAGGTTATTTGACAGTTTTTCAAATTTAATTCCCGTTTACGAAATATTGGGTTCCAAAGTAGCCTTTCTTAGGTGAGTAGCAAGATTCATCCTCTAACTCTAGAACCGCATTATACATTGCTTATTATAGGAAATAAATATACATAGTTACTTAAAAAAAAACGTTTGTACTGAGTCTCAAACCCACGCACCGCACCACTGAATGTGCACACAGTCTAATCACAACTTAATTGTTTGAATTAAAACTCCTTATAAGAACTTTTCATTAGTCCAAAAAGAAAATAAAGGTGTATGTCACTTATGCTTAAGACGTCTATGAATACCGTTTTAATACAATTATTATAGTAACAAAATTTCTACAATTGTTTTTATACGGTAGCCAATTTCGCGGAAATTAATAGGTTACGAGAACCGCCGCATTCGATGTTGTACATCAATGAAATAAAATATCACGTTTATATAAGGGTTCCGTTTTATCGATGTCTACGGAACCCTATAGTATGCGTGGTCCGACATGCATTTGCCCGGCTTTATTTATTTGTGGCTGTGGCGAAGCCGCTAAATATTAGAAATGTAATCAATCGAATATTTATGCGTAATATATTTACAATGAAATTCAATGTGAAATAAATTTATTTAAATAACTATTTATAATATTTTAATAGACATTGCTCATTTATTTTAAAAGAATGTTTAGTATTTTTAGGACTTAAAAACTCTTTGCTAAGATTAAAAAAAAAACTGTACAGTCTGTGCAAATAATAGTACCTACCTACACTAATCTTATGCACGTTAAAAAAATGTTAACAATTTTGAAAAAAGTTGCGACGCTCATTCTATTAGTACACGGAATAAGCACAAGCTATCCGTACTTGTAACTCGCTTCCACAGAATAAGTCATTCTTTTATAGGGCAATGTATAGGTTTTTACAATAAACTTCCCAATGAAATCCAGGATTTAGCTATCAATAAGTTTAAACCATAACTAAAACTAAACTCTGTACAAAGGGTTATTACAAAATTTTGGACGATTTGGATGATATATCAGCTTGGGACTGAGTAGCTCAAATCTCGACAGTCAATAATAATGTCAAAGCGTAGCGTGTCCGGCCCGACTAGTCCGGGTTACTAGTTACCTAGTTACTAGAGGAGTGTCTAGAGTGTCTAGCAGGACCTGCTCAGTCGAGGTCGCGTTCTGATCCGGTTGTAGATATAAAAAAATTGAAAAATTGTCAAATTGGTTAGTGCCCCCGTAGGCCGAAATAAAATAAACGATTTGAATTTGAGTGCGTTATAAGCTGCTTTATTAACCTAAGAGCAATGCAATAGGAGTCACATTACGAGCAAGTGTGTTAAATAAATATACAATTCTTACGAGTTGTATTAACATTCCATATCCATCTATATATAATTACCTGTTTGTTTGTCAAAAACATTCGCCAAACATTCGCATAGTTTCTTGCGAATGCGAATATTCGTTACATCACTAGTAGCTACTTAATACAAATAGGTACTTGAGTAGCTATGTATGTATGTAGTGTACGTACGTGCGTATGTATAAACCTTACCTACGCACTTATTATAAAGACAAAACAATGGGTACTTAGATAGGCAGGTACACCAACAAAACACAATGTAGATCATACAGTCAAGGGTAATAAATAACTACTTATATAGGTATTTGACGATATTATAAGTGCAGCTAATAGCATAAGTGCGTACCTACACAACTATTTACTCTAATACTTCAGAAATTTCAAGGAATTTAAGTACAGAACGATGATATTATGACCGTAAAGAAATAGGTAAGTATTACCTGCAACAATTAATCATGTTCAGGTATTATACATTGTAAATTGTAACGTGAATAGGTAGGTTAGGTACCTACATAATTTTGGCCTTGAATGTACATACCTAACACCTTATCAATATTTTACTTTATGTAAATGTTCTTGAAACGGACCAACGATTTTATATTTGTTGTTGAGTTGGAAAAAAATAATTATACAAGTAGGTAGGTAATTATTAAGTAATTAACATAATCCTAATATTAGGTATATACGTACCTATCTACTGTGGGATTATTTCCTACACACAACACGACGACGCGCGACGTTACGGCACCGGGTGCCTACTTACTTCATGCAGGGCACACCTCAGTACAAGAGAGTTCAACGAACACTAGCCGCTGGGTGCACCGAGTCTCGGATGCCACAGTCGGTTAGAGTTTGGGACTAGGTACCTACACAACGCGTTTTTTGGCACGATAAGCGTGTTTTGACGTACACTAACTGCGAAACCGCGCGGCCAGCTACTCAATGCCATCTCTTTAAAACTCAAACGCGATAGTGGGACATACGCACACGGTAGTAGCTCCTTTGGTCGGACGTCGATAAGAGGATCAAACGGACGCCACGGACGGGCCCCGGCCGCGCCCCGGGCCCGCCGCCCAGCTCGACATCGAAAGTATCTATCGTTTTTATAATGACGACTAACATCGCAATGGTCGCAATCGGGTCGCACGCATCTCTATTTTAAATCTCCAACCGGTATGGTCGGTTTTGGATTACTGACCGTCTCGTGGCATGTTCGCGGGCAGTGAAGCGCGTGTGCAGTGTAGCGCGAGCGAGCGTGGAGCGCAATGCGGCGTCGCGACTCGACTGCCGCCGCCGCCGCCGGCGCCGCCGCCGCGCCGCCCGCCGCCGCGCCGCCCGCCCTCGCCTTCCAACTGCCCTACGTACGACCTCTTACGACTTCCGTCGCATTTTTTTAAGTATAAAGTATTTCTTAAGAAAATATAAAATTTAAAAATACTTACCTATGTATGCATCATATTTTAATCTTAAAATTAAACATTTTTTGCCCTAAACGGGAAAAGATAGATATAATGACACAATTATACAATTTTATCGTTAGGTACAGTAACTAGGCTTATGAATATAATGATAGGTGCGTCAGGTAACTTAAGGCTCTATTGTACCTATTATTTTTGGACTCGACGACGATCGTCTGAACAGCTTATTTTGTCTAGTTTTGGAAACATTGTTGATTCCGTTCAACAAGGTAAGTACCTACTCCAAAGATGATACAATACAGCACCCTTCACGTCGTCTCTTCTATCACCTCTCATTCAGTGAATATAGGTAGGTACCTATTGTGACGTCGTATTCTCGATTGTTCCAATGCAATCTATTAGATTATATTATCATATAAAGTATTATTTTATAAGCAAGTAAGTACTTACCTACTCATTTAATCGTGTATACATTAAAGTGTAAATGTATGCGTTGATAAGACCGTTGTTATTTTGAACGACGACCCATGACCGTCGATTATAATTATTTAGTTTGTTCAGCTGGTCGTTAGTTCCCGCCGGCGGCGGCGCGGGCGCCCCGCTTCACTACTACACCATTACATCTCACTCAACCCACCCACCACGCCACGCCACGCCACGCCATGCCATGCCACGCCACGCCACGCCACGCCACGCCACGCCGAGCAACCCACGCCAGCAGCGTCGGGCCGTTGCAGCTGAACTGGTTGTTCGCTCGCTCGTAGTGATACCTATATCCTAGGTTCCATAGATACTACCCTACCGGTCGGCCGTGTTGTAAAAGGCTCATTAATAGAACCACCCCTCCTTAACCTAGATTGCTATGCGAAGCTGCAAAGGGAAATAAGTACATTAAATGGGTAGCAGCATTTTCGTGCGTGTTGTTAAGTAGATACAGTTGTTAACTACAGTAAAGTAGTTGGTCCAACACGCAGTCACTTACTGCGATCGCCAAGACGAAATCCCTCCCGTTCGCTATGGGAGAAGTCTGTGTACAGAAGAGGACGTTTATCGGCTGTTGATGACGGTGACATTTGTCTTATCGACGCGGCGCCGCTCTCGACCTGACACAGACGCACCTGTACCTGTACATGTATCATATCAGATGACCCGATTCAAAATTGGTAAAGGCCTAGAAAGATCAAGCTTTAGGCCGCTCGATGGTATTGCGCGTAAACCTAAAGATGCAAAGTAGGTACCCAAAGTAATGAGTTACACTTACATCACATAACGTACGGGCGGGTGGCCTCGCCCAGCCGCGGGCGCTAGGTAGGCACTTCTCCACCATGAGACTGCTGCTTCGTCGGTCGTTTATGGCCTCCACGGCCAACAACTTTGCAACTTTAAATAAAAAATTAAAAAAAAAACAGTGCCGTCTAGGGTCGCCCGAAAGAAGCGAAGCTTTATAGTATAAAGCGTAGGCGTAGGGCGCCGCAGCTGCCACTCTGTACCTATACAGCCTGGCGCAAGCATGGCGACTTTAAATTAACACACGTATTAGGCTTCGCATTTTCAGATTTTCGAGATATTTAAATTTTATTTAACATTATTGTTTATTCATTACACATTATTATTATTTAGACATTATTATTTATACCATTTTGGAGCAGCCTGTACGTAAATAACTCTAGCGCAGAGGTCATATGCCGAGGTCATGGATAATAACATTTCTTCAATGAAATTAAAACGAATAATAAATACTATTAGAAATAATAACTATTAGCTCGACCCGCCCCGAGTTGTAGGTAAGAGCGTAAGAGTAGCTGAATGAATCGGATTTCAAGGGTGATGCCAATTTGATTACTTTATTTATTATCTATTTTGTTCGAAAATTTTATTTTCATTACTCATACTCTGAAAGTAGGTCTGAAGTTGCCTGAGGAGCGGGTTGAAAGTAATACTTTTCCGGCCCGGGAGAATCGCATTCAACTGACAGCTGTCAAATTAAAAAAAAATCTAGTTCCATTTTCACCCATTGACCCATGTTCAAACTTTTTCTACAGTCACTCAATTACAGCACGATGTAAAATTGAAATAACATAAAGTTAAGTATTAATTAAAGAATATATATTTTTCAATGACTTTATTATAATTTAGTTTCAACAATTTCTTTAAAATAACATATATTTGGGCAAAATATTTAAAGATGAAAATGAAAAATAATGGCTAAATAATGAAGTTAGCCGGCCAACGAAAAAAAAAACAAAATAGGCGGCAATCCAAGAAGCTTAGATTATGTATAAAGTTCTTGCGGCAATCCGATCTTTATTTTTTTTTCGAGTTGTAGAGTATTGTTCATACTTCCTTGTATTATTTATTTAGCCAATTCCTGTTTTTATTTTTACTTTCCTTGTATTCGTAATGAAAAGCACAGTGTTTACCTCGGGTGAAAGACTTATTTTGTCCCTCGAACTATAACCCCGTCTCGGGACTAAATAGGTCACTTTCACCACTCGTGTAACAATGTACTATTTTTCTATTAATGGACTTTTTATTGACCACTAGCCCTACCTGTGTGTTAAATTAAAGTCGCCGTGGTAGGGCCAGGCTGTTTATGTATATCGTGTAATGCTCCTGACGTCGTCGTGTAACGCTACTGACGCTTAGCCCGAATAGAGTGGCCGCGCGCAGCGAGCACCTCGTATAGAAGCTTCGCTTCAACAAGTCCCGTAGTCCTGAATTCTGTTAAGTAATAAATATCTCTTCATCAGTCGGAACCCATTATTGGGAAGATTTGAGCTGGTCTACATTTTTAATAGCAGCGCAGATTTATGTTCGTTCTAGATTCATTATAGGTAGTCGAGTTTCAAAAATGATGAGCAAGTAAGTACCTACAGTAGTGTAGGTAATGAGTAGCGTGCGTGTGTGCGAGTCCGGCGCGGGCGCGGGCGACCGGTTCGGGGGTTATCGCACTGGTTCGATAATGGCGACGTCGTCGGTTGCGGCCCCGCGGCTCTCGGCGGCGCCCGGCGCGCGGCGCTGCGCGGGGCTCTCTCGCTGCTTGTGACAACGATATTATTTAATTATCAAACGAGTGCTGGAACTGGTAGTCACTAGGCGTTACTACAATTGTGTTATATAATACTAATGGTTACTAATATTTTCAGACGAGGCTCTTCGTATAATTATGATCGAACTTCACGCAAGGTAAGGTCGTTTGATCATTAACTACACTCGAGGCTCGTCCTCAAGATTAGTAACCATTAGTATTATATAACACAATTGTAGATGTTGAGAGATGTGTTATTATTATGACACGATTTATTTGCATGTCTTATTCCATTTTACTAGATATACGAGTATTTAATCAAACATCAATCAAGAGAACATAAAGTTCTCGCCAATTCCATGTTATATTTAGAATTGATAACTGGTCTATTATATATTTTTGCAGCTGGTTTAATTCATAGAGGCTAATCCTCAGATTGTGTGCCATGGAAGTAGCAGCATGGCGAGTAGGTACAGTGGAACTAAAAGACATGAGTCATTTCCAATATCTTCCATAACCATTTTAATCCGTCTACTCAACATTCGCGAAGACGCACAGTTATAACTTATAAGGTTTGCTATTGCTAGCAAAAACCATGGCCATGATTCCTTAAGTCTTTAGTTTTATCAAAATACGTAATATGTGTCCTGCATTTATCAGGTTTCTTATTAAATAATGGTACCTAAATAAAGAGTCAGATGTTAGCAGCCCAACTTAGACGTTTTAATAAGCTCCGTTATTTTAATAATAAAATATGTGTTTGACATTAATTTTAGACAGGTATAGTTTGTCTTCTATGTGCAGTTACATAGTTTTCCAGTTGGGGAAAGTGTTGCTACATAATTTTAGACTAATTGCATCTCAGGCAACGTGATATCGTGACAGTGGTGGCCTTTCTTTATAACCACCGTTACAGAACCTTGCTATACGATCGTCATCGGATATCGGTCCAGCAATGAGGGCCAGAGCAGCTATTATAAACGTCGTGTTAATAAATTCATCTAAGTAAGTACTTTAGATTTAGTACTTAGATATAAATATCATCTTGCCGTTTGGCTTAGGCACCAAAATACGTGTGACGCAAAATTTATCATGACAAGGTTCGCAGTCCTCACACCTCTAATTATACCTACTGTAAACGCAATTATAATTTTAAAAAAGAGAAAAGAAAAAATGTATCCATGGAGTTTCTTGCATGTTCTTCTCCATAGGATTTGGTTTTGGAACATGCACTTAGATCTTGACTTTTTAAAAGTGCCAGTTAATCTGGCCTATTTGAAATAAAAATATTTGAATTTGAGTCTGTAAATATGGTCGGTGTTCGCAAACGTAATTGATAAATCGGACGACCGAATTTATTTGATAACTAGCTGAGCCCGCGACTTCGTCCGCGTGGAATTTAACTTAACAAAAAAGCCCGCTCCCGCGTTCTGAACCCGCGCGACAGGTCCCATTTTTTTTAATTTTGTTTTTTGTAAATAAAAGTAGCCTAAGTTACTCCCTAAAACATCAGCTATCTGCCAGTGAAAGTCCTGTCAAAATCGGTCCAGCCGTTTCGGAGATTACCCGGAACAAACACACAGACAGACAGACAGACAAAAAATTGTTTTAATTCGCGTTTTTGTTATAGGTGTCGTATGTACTTTCATATGCATTTAGTGAAAATTTGTTATTTTGATATTACAAACAGACACTCCAATTTTATTTATTTGTATAGATTATTTATCAAAGTTCGATATAATGGTCGTGAGTGATTCTGATTAGAGATCATTGCTTAAAAAGTAAGCTAGTCTACCCGCTCAGCGTAGGTACCGAGTCTATCGGCGATAGTGCAGTCTGACATGTTGCCTTTAATTGCGCAGCGATGTGCCTCGCAGCAGCGCGGTCCGCGCCGCGGTCGCGCGTGGCGTGGTTCACGTACCTACTGGCAGCGGCGCGCGGCGGGGGCGAGCGGATTCACCGAGTTCTTTATGTGATTGTTCACTTTTAGTCTGCGCCCTTTGGTAGCAGTTTGGCTGATTTAAGCGTTTCCGCTAAATCTTTCCTCGTGAAAAACATGTGTATTTAAGTTGTAGACAAATTATTTATCTTTAAAATCACCTTGACTGAGTAATAGTGCGAATTATTGATGTGACTGATTTTATGACGTTTTAGTTGTTGTTTTACAGTATTAGTAAAAAATAAAATCGATCGTTGGAGATTTTTTGACTAAATTATAATGATTACGTCACTGTAACAAAACACTCACTTGCTTCTCGTCACTTATTCGATATGATAACAATGTTTATTTTATAATTATGTAGGTACTTTATTAATACAATATCTTCTTCGCTAACATCATGGACAAATAAAATATAGATCAGTGTAATAAATAAATAGACTGTAACCACATCCGCAGCGGCTCGATCACACGCAGGGCGACGTCTTGGCGGGGGCGGGGGCGGCGGCGGCGGCGGGGGCGGGGGCGGGCGCGCGCGGCCGCCACACGGCCACGTACAGCGCCGAGCACGCCAGCGAGCCGCCCAGCGGGCCCGCCCAGTACACCTGCAACAGCCGCGACCTCACCACGCGCGTTTCCGCCGCCCGCCCCGGTGCGGGCCATCTCTCCTCCTACTTACGTAGGAAATCTACCGGCCCTTGGTAGTATACCCTTTCTACAAGGATCCGGATCCGGATGGATCCGATTCATATCATAGTAAAAAGCCGGACAAGTGCGAGTAGAACTCGCGCCCTGAGGGTTCCGGACATCATTTTATTATGAGTTTTTCCATTCCTGAATTCCATTATCGATGCCGGCAAGATATTTTAATAAATAAATAGTTCCCAAAAATGCTTACAAAAACTCGGGAACCCAATACAAACTGCAACCAAACTGAATACAAACTACAATACAAACCCTTATTTTACACACTTAGGGGTGAAATTTTACAAAACGCTGGTATTAATAATTTTTATTTGTAATAAGTAGCCTCAATTAGTATTATAGTATTTTCATGTGTCTAGGTTCATTTAATTTTTTTACCCCATACAAACTTTCACCCCCTATTTTATGCACTTAGGGGTGGAATTTTTCCAAAATCCTTTCTTTGTGGATACTTGCGGTATAAAAGGTACTTACTGTCAAAATTTCATGATTCTAACATCAGCGGTTTGGGCTGTGCGTTGATTCCTTTGTATTGAAGAGTGAATTTGCGAAAAATATCAAAGTATGTGACATAAATCACCGTATCTTTTGATTGCGTTGACTTAGAAGCCTAATTTTGTTACACCTACAAGGGACCATAGCATTTGATATTTGGTATTAATTTCAACTTGATAACTTTACCCGTTTCTGAGAAAAAAGGTCTTGACAGACAGACAGACGGACAACAAAGTGATCCTATAAGGGTTCCGGTTTTTCCTTGTAAGGTCCGGAACCCTAATATTGAGGTACCTCAACTTATATTCTATAAATGTAATTTATCATATTATATTAAATAAAACTAATTCAAAAGCTATAATTTATATCCATTATCACGTGAAAGAACACCAATCAGAGCAAAACAAAATTGATTCAATATTCATGTCGTTCACGTTTAGTGTTTGCACAAAATCATACGCGCAAGTACCTAGTTTAGTTAGTAGTTAGTATACCTACTGACTACTGACTACTGACCCAGTGGTGCGCCCAGTTGCCGCTCCACAGCGCGGGCGCGAGGCTGCGCGCCGGGTTCATGCTGGCGCCCGTCAGCTCGCCCTGCAACCGCGTCGTGCCAACAATACCTACTGACTACTGACTACTGACCCAGTGGTGCGCCCAGTTGCCGCTCCACAGCGCGGGCGCGAGGCTGCGCGCCGGGTTCATGCTGGCGCCCGTCAGCTCGCCCTGCAACCGCGTCGTGCCAACAATACCTACTGACTACTGACCCAGTGGTGCGCCCAGTTGCCGCTCCACAGCGCGGGCGCGAGGCTGCGCGCCGGGTTCATGCTGGCGCCCGTCAGCTCGCCCTGCAACCGCGTCGTGCCAACAATACCTACTGACTACTGACTACTGACCCAGTGGTGCGCCCAGTTGCCGCTCCACAGCGCGGGCGCGAGGCTGCGCGCCGGGTTCATGCTGGCGCCCGTCAGCTCGCCCTGCAACCGCGTCGTGCCAACAATACCTACTGACTACTGACCCAGTGGTGCGCCCAGTTGCCGCTCCACAGCGCGGGCGCGAGGCTGCGCGCCGGGTTCATGCTGGCGCCCGTCAGCTCGCCCTGCAACCGCGTCGTGCCAACAATACCTACTGACTACTGACTACTGACCCAGTGGTGCGCCCAGTTGCCGCTCCACAGCGCGGGCGCGAGGCTGCGCGCCGGGTTCATGCTGGCGCCCGTCAGCTCGCCCTGCAACCGCGTCGTGCCAACAATACCTACTGACTACTGACTACTGACCCAGTGGTGCGCCCAGTTGCCGCTCCACAGCGCGGGCGCGAGGCTGCGCGCCGGGTTCATGCTGGCGCCCGTCAGCTCGCCCTGCAACCGCGTCGTGCCAACAATACCTACTGACTACTGACTACTGACCCAGTGGTGCGCCCAGTTGCCGCTCCACAGCGCGGGCGCGAGGCTGCGCGCCGGGTTCATGCTGGCGCCCGTCAGCTCGCCCTGCAACCGCGTCGTGCCAACAATCAATGCACGTCTACACTGTTAGCCGGTTTTCATCTAAACATCTATTTTACACGACATGGGTACCAATTGTAAAATATATTTTAATAACAAAAAATACATACTTCAGGTACCTAAGAAGTTGTCCTAACGCAGTGTAAAGATAGTGGCAACGACTCCAAATGGAAGAAATTATAAGGTCCCTAGTCATTTCTAGTTATTTGTGCACTCAGGATTTTTGAAATCTGTTTATTTTTTTTTATTTCAAAGTTTTTTTCATGATTTTTAATGCTAAACCATACTGTATTTGCGGTTGAGTTTGAATCTCAGTATTGATTTTATTCAGAAACGACGGGGAATTAACTTAGCTTTAGCTTGGTCGGCTGTAGCTCGTGATTTAGTGAACTCATTTGTCAGGTTACAATTTTAATTGCAATGTAGTGTCATGTGCTATTGTCCTCATTTTTTGTAGCTTTCTGCACAGTGTTTCAAGTTTTTACAGCAAGATCTACCTAGGGCCCCGTTTTCAGCTAAACAAATTCGGGACCCTAATACAAACTGTTTTCCCTTATTTCACACACTGTTCACGCAACAACTAAAGCGTTCACCCTACTCGCGGGGGTGAGGCAGCAGCGGGGCGGCGCGCGGCGGCGCACGCGACGACAGCGCCAGCGACGCGCCAACAGTTACGAATTGCTACATATCTCTAATCTGTGGTTACGAATATACCGCGTCGACGGCGGGCGTGTATCACTGTTTGCTTGTACACCAACCTTCTATTTAATTAAATAACTTGAAGACGGAAACCGCTTTTTCAATGTGCCGCCTGACACATATATGGCGGCCGCGACAGGACACACTTAGGGGTGGAATTTATTAAAACGCTGAAAATTATATTTTTTATTTGTAATGAGTACCTAACCTTCATACAAATTTTCATGGCTCTAAGTTGAGTTTTTTTTTAACTCATACAAACTTTCACCCTCCTATTGTATACACCAAGGGGTGCAGTTCTACAAAATGCTTCCTTAGTGGATATTTATGATATAAAAGGTACCTACTGTCAAAATGTCATGTTAATAACACCAGCGGTTAGGGCTGTGCGTTGATTCCTTTGTTTTGATAAGTGAATTTGCAAAAAGTATCAAAATATGCGGCATAAATGGCCGTATCTATTAATTGCGTTGTCTTAGAAGCCTTTTTTAAAGGGTTCCGTTTTTTCTTTTATGGTCCGGAACCCTAAAAAGAAAATCATTTTCAAAATCAGTCTACAATTAGCGAAAAATCAGTGGACATACAAAGAAAACAAACAGACGAACGTAGAAACTCTTCCTTCTTTTGAAGTCGGTAAAAAAAAAGAAGCCGTAGCTGAAAGTACCTACTTAAAATTTGTACGATCAGCGTCATTCGTTCTCTTTCGTTTGAACGTCTGCGTGTTCAGCCGTGTCACTTGTATCTCCGATCTCAACATCGCAATAGCGTCGTACTTAAGTAGGTATAAACGTCAACGGCATCGTAATACAGTAGTCCCCAGTAATGAACAGAGTTGGGCCCCAGATGATTCCATTTTCGATTAGGTACATCTACCTACCTACATTTATTTACAGTCGTTTATCAGCGGTTGTGAGTTCGGTGGATGCGGCCGCGGAAAAGTTAATTTCACTGAATGAACCGGCAAGGCCAGCTCGCGAGTGGATACGCACCCCGACGAGCGAGAGCGCGGCGACGGAGATGCCGATGCGCAGCGGCCACGAGTCGCGCAGGCCCTCGTTGCGCGCGTCCCACGACGCGCAGTTCACCAGCGCCAGGCAGCCGCCCAGCGCCGCCTCGATCAGCACCGCCTGCCGCGCAACACGCCACGCGTCACTACGTCACACGGCACACGCGCCACACGCGCCACAGCGCCCCGCTCGCCCCTCACCTTGCCGAGGCCGAGCTGCGCGGCCGGCAGCGTGGCGCACAGCGCGGCGGCGGGCGGGCGCAGCGCGTGCAGCGCCGCGCCGCCCAGCACGGCGCCGCCCAGCTGCGCGCCCGCCATGGCCAGCCCGCGCCGCCGCGACACGCGCCGCCACACCACCGCCGCCAGCGTCACCGTCGGGTTCATATGGGCGCCCGATATGTGGTCCAGGGACTGCCGACCACGCGAACGAAATCATGCATTACACCGGCTGCCGTCCCTATGCAAACCACTATAGGTGGTGGCGGTCGCGCGTGGGTAGGCCTCCCACAATGTGGACCGACGACCTGGTGAAGGTCGCGGGAATGCCCTGGATCCGGGCAGCGCAAGACCGGTCATTGTGGCAAACCTTGGGGGAGCCCTATGTCCAGCAGTGGTCGTCTTTCGGCTGAGATGGAAAGACTATGTTAGCATGCGAGTTCGAGTCTCACTCACATACGGTCCCCGCTCCTTGACTGACTGGGAACCCCATCATGGGTCCCGGCAGAGACGACCACGCTAAAACAGAATAGGCAACCTACTTTCTTGTCTGTTCTGTGACGTTTATTGGATCTCAGAGTCCTAGACTAAACCTCGCACCCAGTCCCGCCACACACTCCCCCCACTGTTACTCCTGTAAGCCTGGAGAGTAAATGTAACAGCATAGTACGATCAACATCGTATTTTCTGGAGTAAAATATGATTGTAAGTAGACAGCTGACAGATCATATTGATCGTGTCACGCGCCTGCGATGCGCTGCTGTCGCTACAGAGGAAGGGTGTTTCAAATTTCCACGGAGGAAATTCGATCATCCCGTTCGACAGGATGAACAAACATTAGAATGCATCGAGATCGGGCCGGAGGAGCCCGGTCGGAGGGGTCTCACGCACCTGCACGAGCACGGTGACGACGAGGCCGGAGGCCACCGCGCGGTAGAAGGGGTCGGCGGCGGCGACGGGCCCGCAGCTGGCCAGGCAGGTGAGCAGCACCAGCAGCGCCGCGCCCGCCGCCTCGGCCGCGCACACGCGCCACAGCGCCGTGTCCCGCGAGCCCGCACCGCACCCGCACCACCGCACTGACATTGCATTACATGTACCTACTATACTACCTATTAGCCGCTGCCCGCAGCTCCGCCCGCGTGTTACACACTTCGACATTATAAAAGTAGGGTAATTTACTCCTTATAACATCAGCTATCTGCCAGTGAAAGTCCCGTCAAAATTGGTCCGGCCGTTTCGGGAACAAAGAGAAGAATCAATCAATTCAATTTGATTAATTTTATTTTTTGTGTAGATGGCCTGTATGTACTTTAGAATGACAACTTCATGTAGGTAAAGACCCTCTGTGAAGACCTTAATACAATAAGCTTACAAAATCACTTCAAGAGTTAAATACGACATTTAATTTATCTTTTAAAGATTAGTCTAACAATGTGTGTTTATTACATTACTAGTATTCCCGTTAGCCCCTCCAGCTAAGCTAAAGCTTGTGTTAGGAGTGGGCTCACGTCAATAGTTTAATGGCCAGGATGGGGATCGAACCCAGAACCTCTCATCTACGAGGGCGCCCTCTCTAACCACTAGGCTATTGATGCCTTTAAAAAAAAAAGATCTTTGTAGACAAAACTTACTAAATCCAAAATATAATCACTATGTTATCTGTATTCGTAAATCTCTTACAATTATTTGTGATGTTAATTTTTATTGTTTTATCTGGATACCTACTTAATGAATTATCTACTAGCTGTGCCCCGCGACTTCATCCGCGTAGTATTGGATTATTGGGTTAAAAAGTATCCTATATGTTAATCCCGGTTATAATCTATCTGTGTTCCAAATTCCATCCAAATCCGTTCAGTAGTTTTTGCGTGAAGGAGTAACAAACATACATACATACATACATACATCCACACTCACAAACTTTCGCATTTATAATATTAGTAGGATGTTATTAGCTGAACTAGATTATTTTTTACCTACGAGTTCCTGCTAATTTGAATTGTTATTGTTTTAGATTAGTACCGATTTTTTTTTGTCCGCCAAAAGGCAATACATAGTGCAGCATAGAATTAAATAATGTCACACTAACATTTTTGAGAATCTATGTAGGTAAGTAGGTTACCTATAACAAAAAAAAATAAGAACCCCTGCCTGACCCACTCTCCCCTCAAAATATGAAACAGCTCTTACCGCAGCGCCAATCTCTTTGTTTCCCTCTTTGAAATATCAAAGACACACGTGTTCATTTATGTCGCATGTGCTATGTGAACATACAAACTTTCACCCCCTATGATTTCCAATACGTTGGGATACCTACCTACATATTTTTTAACTTATTATTCGTAGCTTCTTCACTGATTTCTAAAAATAAATTAGGATCCCCATAAAAACTTTCAGTTATTCATTTATTTGGACAACACCACAGTCCACAACATATATCAATCCCATACTGTAATTATAAAAACACTAAATGTTTATGGTCTACATTGAGATCCAAGACGTGGACATATAAAATAACTCTAAATTGAAAATTTAAAAACCCCCGATGCGACGACCTATTCATCAAATGTATAATTTACCTAGTTCTTCCAAATAATGAAGTTAGCGCGATTTGCGTAGCTCCCGTAGCTCAGTATCCATAACTCATCTCGCAAATTCATCTGGTACAACTAGTTTCGATGCCAGATTATGAAAGCGCCATTTACATAATTTGTTTTGGCTTCCTCATTTATAATCTGATGTACAATAATGAACAGAAAATCTGTGTAAAAGTATGAGACATTATTTTGTTATGACATTAGAATAGACAACGAATCTAAATATTGATGCCACGGAGGTTTAATTCCTAGTAAAATATTATCAATTATGATTCAATTTGATGTAATAACTCTGGTTGAGGCGGACGGGAGCAGCCCAGGGGAAGAATTTTCAATAACGCTAAAATTATTTTAAATTAGATTTGTTTTTTTATATTTTTTCTCAATGGCGGAGCAGCGCCCTCTAGAATTATTATAGCGTAATATTCCATGACCATTAACAAAACAAACAAAATTTTACGCATGCGCGTATCCATCATTTGAAACGTGACTTATGGAACGTCTTTAGTTCATACACAAATCTCATATAAAAATTGATAAAATATATATTTTTTCCAGAATCAGGGAAACTTTTCAAATTTATAATATTGTATAAAGCCAGTTCAGACTATTACGATCATTTAAAAATATAATAAATCGAAATCCAATAATCACAAATTTCGAATGGATTCGAGCCGTGGGAATTGGTTTTGGCCGTGAATGTGGCTTTTTTAACCTACTAAAGAGCTGATGATCTTCAAACGGCTGAACCGATTTTCATGAAACATAGCTAAGAACACTCTCGATCAGAATACCTATCTAACAAAAGAAACATAATTGAAATCGGTTCATCAGCTTGGGCGCTACGTGGCTACAGACAGACACACAGATACACAGATACACAGATACACAGATACACAGATACACAGATACACATGTTAAACTTATAACACCCCTCGTTTTTCGTCGGGGGTTAAAAAAGAAAAGAAACGAATACAAAATGACAAGATTAGTACTTAAATAATAGTGAGTGATAAAAATAATATAGGTACTAGGGTAAGGTACTAATATACCTACTGTCCAATTTGGTGTTTCTATCTTCAGCAATTAGTTTCTGCACTGCGTTGATGAGTGAGTCAATCACTATTTCCCTCTTTATATATTAGTACACACCTACATAGAGATAGACGGATCAAAATCCAAAGTACGTACATAATTAAACAGTAGGTACTTACAGTTACCGACGACATGTGTATCAAGCTGAGTGGAAGCCCCATTCCCCATAGACGCCCCGTGCATAATATGGTCAAGATGTAGTGCGTACCATGTAGGTATCCCACTGTGCCCAAACATAATAAGCTGTTGCCCGCAGCCCCGCCGCCGCATGGTACTTCGATAACATAAAAGTAGCCTTAATTAAGTACTCCCTATAACATCAGCAATCTGTCAGTGAAAGTCCCGTCAAAATCAGTCCAACCGTTTAAGTGATTAGCCGAAACAAACACACATACATTTTTTTTTATTATAAGTAGGCAGATACCGTATATACTTTGATACTTTACATATAACACTTAACAAATGCATTAAGGCTAAAGCGCCCATCTAGCCCGCGAAGTTCAAATTTTTTGAGTTCTTTTAGAAATTTTTCAAAATCTGACAATAATAAAAGACAAATTTTGTAATTCGCGAAAAAGACCGTGTGCAGTGCATTTATTAATATATCCAACTTACTCTAAAACATTTCAAGAACGACAGCTATCCAGATAATCTGGCAATTTTTGTATATTTAGTGATTTACTAGTATCATATCCACCGTGATAATATTTAGAGTAAAATAAATGTATTAATAAATGCTCTGCACACGGTCTTTTTCGCGAATTACAAAATTTGTCTTTTATTATTGTCAGATTTTGAAAAATTTCTAAAAGAACTCAAAAAATTTGAACTTCGCGGGCTAGATGGGCGCCTTCACCTTAAGTAAAAAAAAAAATATTTTGACATTACAAACAGACACTTCTATTTATTTGTAAAGATGTATATGTCGCAGCCAAGGTAGCTTTATTCGCCGTTCAATTAACAGCCTAGCCAATTTACTAAACAGCGTCGTTCAACTAGCGGCCTAAATGTTATTCAGCCGTATCGTCTGTTACAACATTTAATAAACTGGCTGGCTAATGCTTAGGCAATTGGTTAAGTGATTAGGTACTACAAAACTTTTTCAAAATACTACCCTAGCAGAGTGACCCGGATGGATTTAGGTTAGGGTTATTTTTTTTTATGACCCCACTGAAATCTCACCCGGCAAGTAGGTTCGGTGGATCTAACAAATTTCGTAAAATACCTAATAAAATTATTTCATCAGTAGTTTTTTGCCGACGCCATATTGACAGTTTAGACAGAACTAAATTGAAGTGAACAGGCTAGGCAAGTAATTAAACGTCATCGATCCAAGTCATGTGCCTAGCTGTTTGATCAAATAGCAGAATGTCATTCAGGCCACTAGTTGAACGGCGGTGTTTAGTAAAGTGGCTAGGCTGTTGATTGAACGGCGAATTAAGCTAGTTGGTTGCGACATATAGATATCGAAATTAGATACAATATCCACCGCTTAAGGCGCTAGTAGCGATCTTTTTATTATGAGATTTCAACTTGAAGGCCTTGGATCAAATGGCGGCAGTAAACAAAGTCAATTGTACTTATTGGTATCCTATGTATAATTACGATGGACGGTAAGTAGGTATTTTATCTATAATGTATTCATTGAGACCACTGCAATGAGCTCAAATACGATACCTCTAGTGTAAGTTGATGAGGATTTGGGTATCCTGCAGATTCCAGGTGATGTTGCAGCATCAGACCAAGGTTACCATGTACATGTACTTGCCATGTCATTGAAGTAACCGGATACAAAATTTCGAATCGATCAGAACTTTTTTAAATAGCTCTTAAAAAGAGCTAACATCTCTAAACGGGTGAACAGATTTTCTTGAATCATAGCTAAGAACACTCCCGATAAAAAAACCTTTCATATATAAAAAAACTAAATTGAAATCGGTTCATCCACTTGAGCTCTACGATATGCCACAGACAGACACACAGATACACATGTTAAACTTATAACACCTCTCTTTTTCCGTCATGGGTTAAATATTTATGTTATTTAAATTAAATTTACAAAATGTTACCATATAAATTATATTACATGTTATTAGATTACCCAAAGAGATTATTAGATCCATAGTGACTGAAAGAAAGCGTTGCCTGAATTTTTGAAAGATATTGTTCGGAAATTATCTACTTCAATTTTAAGTAGGATTCCGTAACTTAGTGCGATGTAGTGCCGAAAGGATATTACTGTTCCTATCTATTACTATGTAAGTATGTAATATACTCTTTCTCTTTCGACACTTGATCTAGTTTGACTTAGTAATATGGCCCGTATATTAAATGGCTAAACGGAGAATGAATGCTACATATAAGTATACAACCACTACGCTACGCGTTGGGCGCACTGCACTTACTGCTGTTCGTGGGCTCCGCGGCGCTCTCCTCGGGCGCCATGCTCTATTCGTAGTGACCGAGCTGCAAGCGTCGCCGGGGGCCGCTCCGAGTACTACCGGCGGATGATTTCTTTCAAATAAGTATGATACAGCAAGCAGTGTGTTGTTCTCTCGCAAGAGCGGAGTGCGAGTGGCGGGCGGTGTTTGTCCGGGCTGCGCGGCGCCCGCGGCTATCTCGCAGGCGGCGGCGGCGGCGGCGGCGGCGGCGGCCGGCGTGCTGTGACTCAGCCTGATTTTACAAACTCGTCACACGAACGCTAATTTTCGCACCCTCCTCGATAAGGCTCCGGTGTTTAATGAGATCACCCGGCACCGATGCGACCGATAATACGGACTTCAGTTTTTCATTCGATGACGTGTTTTGTGTATGCTTCCAGATTGTTTTGCTTCCTGAAAGGTAAGTACCGCCGCCGTTTGGATCTAGCGTAGGTACCTAGATAGATCAGTAAAGTATGAAATTGTGCCGAGAGCAAGCTGGTTTAAAAATTTAATTCGTAGCTCACCGTTATTTTAAATGTATATAACTCCTTTACCTAATATTTATGTGAAGAAATGGCTTTCTCGAAAATAACATACCTAAACACATTTTGCAAACAGTTGAGTTTTTAATATATTTTTTCTTACAGTGATGTTTTGTTATTAAGTAACTTAAGCCTCTATTACTCGGGGTAATGAAAGGATTCTAACGATACCTCACTCATATAAATTGTTTAAGGCGTTCCGAATTTACAAAGGAACTTATCAAAATAATCACAAACATAATATACGAGTACATGAACCCGAATAGGTGCATTACACTCCCTATTATGTTTGTTATACTTCTTGTTGGTTTTAATTAGGTAAGTACCAACGGTAGGCGGGAAATACTATAGCAAGGCCTTATCATCTGCCACCACGTCACGCGGAGGCAAATATTTACTGAGCCTATATAAATGATAATAGTAATAAATCTGATTCGCTACTATGTACGCAGCCAGTATCAACTAAAACCTTCAAAATATATTTATCAAAGCGATTAGGTATCTCGAGCCAACAATTACCTAGATAAAGAATGATTTTCATGCCACGGAAAATAAGCCAGTTCCGGCGGCGCGGCGGCCCGGGCGGCCGGAGCTGGCTTCGACCATTCCTTGTTCCGTGGCCGCCACCTGCCGCCTGCCGCCTGCCGCCTGCCGCACGAGCACGACTCGCGCCCGACCCGCTTGTGTTGCTGCACTTGTTGCCGATGCACCCGTGCATTTATAAAACATGTTATTTACCTATTATTGTTTTGAAATCAAAATAACTACCTATAACTAAGTAGCTAAGTAGGTACCTAGTTAAAATTCATGTTATTTTTTAAATTATAACTGTTTTCAGTTACCGTAAGTGGTATCATACTAATATTATAAAGAGGAAAACTTTGTTTGTTCGATTGTAATGAATAGGCTCCGAAACTACTGAACCGATTTGAAAAATTCTTTCATTGTTGGGAAGCTACACTATCCCCGGGTGACATAGGCTATAATATTGTTGCGACCTTGAAACTGTTCCGTCCATTATCTCGAAGAATCCATATCCTACCAGCTTTAGACAAAAACGCATTGTTAGTCTAGATGTACTCCATCGATTAGTTATGAAAGATCTCGAAAATGGAATGTTCGAAATCGTAGGTATGTAGGTATAAGGTGAACGCCCTTGCGTTATCGGCGCGACGGCGGCGGCAAATACCTACTCGCGAACGAATACAAAGGGAAGCCGACAATGGGTCTCGAGATCATTCGATTGGGATTATTATTACCTACATATCTACCGAGAATGTTCAGGAAAATACCAGCTCGCATTTTTATTCCGTATATAAGGTGTTGACGACGGGCAGCGAGTTAGTTACTTCTTGGAAGCGACAGTGTACGGAACTTAAGTAAGTGAACGAAGAGCGATATACCAGTGACCTAGGCGATTATATTGGAATACTGTGTGACTGCTAAGTGATTCGGAACAGTGTTGTTGTATGTAACTAGTGTAGTGGTTTGTATTTGTTAAGTTTGTGGAGAGCGAATAAAACCCTTTTTACACGTTTAACGGCATTAATTGTACCTACCCCTAGTACGTGTACGTAACAATATTTAAAAAAAATTAGGGATCCTTACTAAAACTCGAATTATGTAACCGCAATGTACCCGTGCGAAGCCGGGGCGGGTCGCTAGTCTATTATAAGGTTATAATTAGTAAGCACTTTTATAAAATCATTACACAATCATTACGTAAGAAATGTTCGAGCGGTCCCGGGCAAGAGTGCATTATCAACCTCGTTCCACGCACAACATTGTCTCGAATGTTAATGTCGCTTATTGTGGACTGGGACGCGTGCCGCGCTCGGTGTCGGTGTCAATCTGATATACAAGGTACTCTGTGGTGTCAATGAAGCATTTATTTTGAATTTGATCGAAGGACATAGTCAGTCGGAGCGGGGCGGGGCGGGGCGGGGCGGGGCGGGCGAAATGAAAGTGTGGGGAAGTATGCCAATCAGTTTAATGCGGCGCGGGTGTGGGCGCGCGCTAGAGACGCGCGAGCACCGGGGCGCCGTGCGGCTGGTGCGGCTGGTGCGGCTGCAGCGCCAGCTCCAGGTCGCGGCGGCGCGCGGCCAGGCGCGCGTGCAGGTAGCGCGCGGCGCCCTCGCCGGCCCAGGGCTGCGCGTAGAAGGCGCCGAGCCGCTCCTCCTCGGGGTTCCCGGCGCCGCCGCTCATGGTCTTGAGGTCGCGCGCCTGGCTCACCAGCCACTTGCGCGTGAACTGCTGCGGGTCCGTGCTGAAGCTCAGGAAGAACTCGCGGTTCGTCTTCAGCTGGTTGATCGTGTCCACCTGCGGCGGCCGCCAGACCGATATAATTCGCCGAGTGCGACAGTAGTGTTCCGAATGCCGGGAGCCTCTCCCGTGTTTCGACAGATACGGGATTATAGAAAATATAACCCGCACCTGAGCGCTTGCCGTGAGCTATCTGTCGATAGCTTACGATAAGTACTCGTCCATAATCCGTAATAATGAATTTGATTTAATTCCGATAACGTTCAACTGTACATTAATACACATACAACATTAATCCGTCGCGTTCTCGGCTTATGGCATGAAATTTTAAGAATAACTCATTACACCCCTGTCCTGTTGCTCTAAAATCTGAGACACCTAGGTACATTTATTTTACACCGAGATTAGGTTATTTATCTAGTGAACATAACCCTCGTCACCGCCATGAGTAAGCGCCCTGTGCATTAGTGTGCAATACAGACGGAGCGCGGTCCCTCCCTTTTTTAGGGTTCCATAGTCCCTACGAGGTACCCTTATAAGATCATCCAGACCGACCGTCCGTCTGTCCGTCCCGGCCTAACACAGGGTCATAACTTCAACAGTTTCTGACGGAAGTTGTAGCAAAATTACTTTTTTTGATGTACCTACCTCCCCAAACATCGAAAGAGGGGATATTTTTTTTTAGTTACCCATCATGTGGGGTATCGTTGAAAATATCCAGGGCTCACAGAACAATTAGTAGGTAGGTATACCTACTTATGTTGTTTGTGTTTGATTTTTCTGATAACCTACAAAACCTAGCTACCCAAAAATACATTATAATGTCCTTATTGAAATGGCTACGGAACCCTATATTGTGCATGACCTGGCATGCACTTGGCCAAATTTGTAATTATTTTACTTATCTAGTTTGTTAAATATGATACATGTGCGAAATAAAAAAACAGCCAAATGCGTGTCGGATCACGCATATGTACTTACTATTACGGTTTCCGTAGACATTCCGTTAATTTTTATCTGAAAAATATCGATGAACATACACAACCAAAAATAAAATACAGACGAACATAGAACCTCCTCCTTTTTGGAAGTCGGTTAAAAATGTACTCCCCATCCCAATTATGAAGTCCCAAATGACATGTATATAAAACGTTACTTAGCACGTTTCAGTTTTGGCGCCAACAACAAATAACCAGGCTTTTAAAAAAACTGGAACCAATACAAATCACATAACAAAATACAACAGTAATAGTTTCACAAGTAAAATAAACTTATTATTTCCTTGACATCGTGCTTATAAAAGGTACAATAACATTTTAACGCAATCCGACGTACGTTACATACTATGCTCCAATTTTTACTTTTTTTCAAAGACGGATTATTAATAATTAATACAAGGAATCGAAATATTTCGATTCATCTCGCGATTGATTGAGAAGTGCGACGACGCGTCCTTTTGTGACATTTAACTACAAGTTATTTTATTTCAACTAATATCATATAGGTATCTAGGTCCGTATTAATAAATCAATCTCAAGTTTGAGAGCGGTCTTGAGTATGCTTTTAACATGCCATTTTGTACTGGTGTGACATAAGACTGACATTTATAAGACCGCTCTCAGGCTTGAGATTGCTTTATTAACACAGGCCCTAGTCTAGCAAGTCAATATACTCGTACATATATTTATAACGTTTTCTAATGAAATACTTTCAAATCTACTCGATCACGAATTGAAGTGCTCCTTCACTAGTGCCTTATAACTGTCATGTGTCATTTGGGACAGGGAGTAATGCGGTGGGTCCCGAAACTCTACAATCCTATCAAATGGTTGATCATAATTTCGCCATGTTATTCGACATTTAAATAAATCAGTTATGAATTGTGAATAAACCGGGTGTAATTTTCGCAGTGCATGGGTTTGATTCTCAGACCGAAGTAGTTTTTGTTATATTTTAATTTAAAATAAATATTATGCATATTTTTTTCATAAACCATAATAATATTATATAATGCAAATAAGAGGATGGCTTTCAACTCACGTAAAAAAAGCACTTTGGACGTCAATAATTCGTAAACGGGAATTAATTTATTCAATGAAGCCCCGCTCGAGCGGGTGAGTACATTTTTTTCCACTTCTCTGGTACGCAGGGTACCCTAGAATAACTTTGCTTTCAATATTCAAATATACAGTTTTGTAGCGGTACATAAAGTCTATTATTGTGCCAATTTGCAGCCTTCTAGCTCTAATAGTCTCTGAATAAAATGACTATGATGTCGGAGGGGCGGATAGACGAACAAACGGACACGGCGAAACTATAAGGAATCCTAGTTTGACTATTAAACCCTAAAAAAGTAAATAAAAGAAATCTATAAACTGCCTAAAAAGTTAACTTTAAGGTGAAGGCACCTGTCTAGCCCGCGAAATTCAAAATTTTCGAGTATTTTTATAGTTTATCCAAAATCTGAAAACATTTAAGACAACATTTTGTGATTTGCGACAAATACAGTATGCAGTGCGTTTATTAATACATTTATTTTACTCTAAATATTATCAGGGTGGATATGATACTAGTAAATCACTAAATATACAAAAATTGCCAGATTATCTGGATAGCTGTCGTTCTTGAAATGTTTTAGAGTAAGTTGGATATATTAATAAATGCACTGCACACGGTCTTTTTCGCGAATTACAGAGTGTGCCTTTTATTATTGTCAGATATTGAAAAAATTCTAAAAAACCTCAAAAAATTTGAACTTCGCGGGCTAGATGGGCGCTTTAGCCTTAAATAAAAAAAATCCAAAATAACAAAAAAAAACCAGTATAATTCCGTTAAGAGATATTACTTAATGGAATTCTTGACTGCTGGACTTGTTATGGTCCCTTCAGACATGACATGACCGAAATCAAAATTCAATATGGCGACCGCGAGACGCTATATTGAATTATGATCTCTGTCATGCCTTTAGTCCCACTTGCAAGATTAAGACAAATTGTTTGATGTAAGAATCACCAAAATCGGCCAACGCTTTTAGTGTCTAGATCGCCACAAAGGAACAACATACATACAAAGGCTGATAAATACATAACCCTCCTTTACGTTGCGCAGTCGGATAAAGAAAATTGAGTATTTATGAGTCAATATTGTAAAAACTACAAACTGCGATACTAGTCAAACACGCTATGAATACTTCGACTATCCACTCGAAGTATAATACTCACGGTCTCGTGTATCTTGGAGTCGAGGCCCTGGATCTCCTGCTGGTTGGCGGTGCTCAGCAGGAAGTTGTTCATTTGAGTCTTGAGCGTGTCGTCCACCTGCGAACGGCGCGGCGAGTCAGCGGCGTGTCTCGTCCGACCATGCTCACTTTCGGGTCACCCTCTTCCCACTATTATGGTTGAGGAGAGTGATGCCGCTTTTCAAGTCATGCTCGTGCGGGGCGCTGCTTGCGGGGATTGGTCCACTCACTTGCCTCTTAACAACAATGTCGTTAAATCCTATTCATTTATTTAGCATGGAAGGCATCACACCAAAGCAATTATCTTCTTATCCACCTCTGTTTTATTAATTATTATTTTGGTATGTAAACGTTTAAATAAATGTAAAGTGGCAGTAGGTATGCACACCCCACGAAACTATTCTGCTTTCTCATCACTACATAGAATAAAACAAAGTCGCGTCTCGCTGTCTGTCTGTCCCTATGTATGCTTAGATCTTTAGAACTACGCAACGGGTTTTGATGCGGTTATTTTTAATAGATAGAGTGATTCAAGAGGTAGGTTTATATGTATAATACATGCATAATATAGTAGAGAAACACTGATAAATTTATTGCAACCGTGCGAAGCCGGGGCGGGTCGCTAGTATTATTTAAATACCTAAATTCGAGAGCGATTTGATTATTATTTACTTATTTAGTGACAATGGTGATGCCTCCTCATATTCTGTTGCCGTTCCTGAGAATGTACACCATCTTTTGATCATTGAAAAGAGTAACCATTGAGTTTCTTGCCGGATCTTCTCAGTGGAAGCAGGATTCCGAACCGGTGGTAGATTCTGACTATTCATAAATGCTTTGATGGCTTACATGAATAAATGAACCGACTTCAAAAAAACCTGGGTGCACTAAAAAGCTAGAAATAACTAGGGACCTTGTAATTTCTTTAATTTAGAGTCGGTGCCACTATCTTTACACTACATTAGGACAACTTCTTAGGCACCTAGCTACCCCTACTTGCTTGAATTGGAACCGAATTAAAAAAAAACACGAATTGAGAGCCTCCTCCTTTTTGAAGTTGGTTGAAAACAATTTTGAGTTGGGTTGAGTTGATCTCAATTTTAGTTCAGACAAATAGGTCAGCATTCGGAAACCAGGAGTAATCCTACTCTATTTTACCCCGACGACGTGCCGAGTGCAACGAGACTTGTCGTGCCATCTATACAAATAAATAAAATTGGAGTGTCTGTTTGTAATATCAAAATAACACCTTTTCACTAAATACATATGAAAGTACATACGACACCTATAGCAAAAACGCGATTTAATTTTTTTTTGTCTGTCTGTCTGTCTGTTCTGGGTAATTTCCGAAACGGCTGAACAGATTTTGACGGGACTTTCACTGGCAGATAGCTGTTGTAATAGGGAGTAACTTAGCTACTTTTATTTTAGAAAAACTAAATTTAAAAAAATGAAAAAATGGGTTCTGTCGTGCGGGCTCAGAACGCGGGAGCGGGCTTTTTTGTTAAGTTAAATTCCACGCGGACGAAGTCGCGGGCTCTGCTAGTTCCACATATAAATAATAATAATAATAAATAATTTAGCCCTTTTGACGTCCCACTGCTGGGCACGGGCCTCCCCTCAACATGAGGGGGATTCAGGCCATAATCCACCACGCTGGCCCAGGGCGGGTTGGCGGATTTCACATGTATTTCGAAAATTGGTTGGATCTTCTAAGACATGCAGGTTTCCTCACATGTTTTCCTTCACCGTAAGCAAGTGATAATCATATAGAAATTTCTACATATACATAATCGAAAATAAATCCGGACTATTATGCGAACCTCGACGGCCTCGCTATGCGGGATTGCCTTGTCCATTTCCGGCGCACGACTAGAACTTATGACTAAATGTAATAAGATCCGTTGGTCCGGCGAGTGGCGCACCTCCACGTCGATGTCGTAGCAGGCCGTCTGCTTGGTCTCGTGCGGCGGCTCCACGGCGATGACGTGGTTGATGACGATGGGGTCGGGCGGGTGCAGCAGCGGCGCCAGGCGGCCCGGCACCTCCGCCAGCTTCATGCGCGCGGCGCCGAAGATCTGCTCCAGGTACTTGTCGCACACCACGAACTCGCGCTCGTGCGGGTCCTGCAGCCGGTGCGTCTTCACGTACTGCCACAGCGCGTTCACGATCACCGGCCGCGTCTGCGTGTGCACGCCCAGCAGCCGCGCCAGCCGCTGGTCCAGCTTGAACTGCAGCGGCTGGTAGTCCAGCAGCAGCAGGATGGTGCAGCGCACGTTCTTGTACCCCGGCCGCTTCACCTGCCGCCGGGTGCGATCTGTCTCTATGCTATTCCGGACCGTACCTCGCCTCTCTCTACCTCATCTTTTACGATCCGGTCGGCTATACTTGGCTTGTTGCTCAGTCGTACAGACCATCAACACGGTACCTCACCACATGCCAGGTGTATTCAAGAGATACATCCAAATTGCAAGTATGTTTTTGCACAATGAATGAATGAATGATTTATTATGCTTGAAACATGGTGCAATAAAAGATCTTAAATTAATATAAGCTCGGCACATTCCACCATATGAAATGGTATGCAAATAATTATAATATTTACAATAATTCATTAAACACATGCAATTATAAAACTAAAATATTGTATTATCATTAAGTTAAAATGTCATAAATAAGTAATTCTAATTAAATGTCAATTTATAATTTGTCAATCAGGTATTCGTTAACAGTGTAATAACCCTTTTCCGTTAAGGTGAAGGCGCCTGTCTAGCCCGCGAAATTCAAAATTTGTGAGTATTTTTATAGTTTATCCAAAATCTGAAAACATTTAAGACAACATTTTGTGATTTGCGAAAAACACAGTATGCAGTGCGTTTATTAATACATTTATTTTACTCTAAATATTATCACGGTGGATATGATACTAGTAAATCACTAAATATACAAAAATTGCCAGATTATCTGGATAGCTCAGATTGTCGTTCTTGAAATGTTTTAGAGTAAGTTGGATATATTAATAAATGCACTGCGCACGGTCTTTTTCGCGAATTACAAAATATGCCTTTTATTATTGTCAGATTTTGAAAAAAATCAAAAAAACCTCAAAAAATTTTAACTTCGCGGGCTAGATGGGCGCTATAGCCTTAATAAGCTCTTTACTTTACGTAATTTTTTTGTCACCTAATTAATGGGTGCGGTCGAATCGCATTCCAAGGATGTTGCCCAGAGATATTATAAAAGGAATGTTTCGCGGGCGTGCGCTGTACGGTGCGTCTCACCGAGTGTGGTGGTGGTGTGATGGTGGTAGTGTGGTGGCGTGGCAGCAGCGAGGTGGTGAAGTGGTGGTAGTGTGGTGGCGTGGTAGTAGCGAGGTGGTGAAGTGGTGGTAGTGTGGTGGCGTGGCAGCAGCGAGGTGGTGAAGTGGTGGTAGTGTGGTGGCGTGGTAGTAGCGAGGTGGTGAAGTGGTGGTAGTGTGGTGGCGTGGTAGTAGCGAGGTGGTGAAGTGGTGGTAGTGTGGTGGCGTGGTAGTAGCGAGGTGGTGAAGTGGTGGTAGTGTGGTGGCGTGGCAGTAGCGAGGTGGTGAAGTGGTGGTAGTGTGGTGGCGTGGTAGTAGCGAGGTGGTGAAGTGGTGGTAGTGTGGTGGCGTGGTAGTAGCGAGGTGGTGAAGTGGTGGTAGTGTGGTGGCGTGGTAGTAGCGAGGTGGTGAAGTGGTGGTAGTGTGGTGGCGTGGTAGTAGCGAGGTGGTGAAGTGGTGGTAGTGTGGTGGCGTGGCAGTAGTGAGGTGGTGAAGTGGTGGTAGTGTGGTGGCGTGGTAGTAGCGAGGTGGTGAAGTGATGGTAGTGTGGTGGCGTGGCAGTAGCGAGGTGGTGAAGTGGTGGTAGTGTGGTGGCGTGGTAGTAGCGAGGTGGTGAAGTGGTGGTAGTGTGGTGGCGTGGTAGTAGCGAGGTGGTGAAGTGGTGGTAGTGTGGTGGCGTGGTAGTAGCGAGGTGGTGAAGTGGTGGTAGTGTGGTGGCGTGGCAGTAGCGAGGTGGTGAAGTGGTGGTAGTGTGGTGGCTTGGTAGTAGCGAGGTGGTGAAGTGGTGGTAGTGTGGTGGCGTGGTAGTAGCGAGGTGGTGAAGTGGTGGTAGTGTGGTGGCGTGGCAGTAGCGAGGTGGTGAAGTGGTGGTAGTGTGGTGGCGTGGCAGTGGCGTGGTGGTGTGATGGTGGCGCTCGGTACCTGGAAGCCGTCGGTCTCCTGCGTGGTGAGCGTGCGGTGCCACTCCACCAGGTGGTTGTCCGGCCCATACAGGTCCTTGTCCAGCTCGATCACCAGCGACTTGAAGAACGACGAGAACTTGCGCTTCACCTGCGACATCTGCAATTACCTTGTACGTGCCAATGCAATCTCGCGAGACATCGCTCTTACTATTGCAGTATATGTAATTTCAAAATATTTACTTTGTTAGGATCGTTCTTGGAGTCGTCGAGCAGGCGCCCCTCGACGCGCAGCTCCCACGACGGCACCGCGCTGTCGCCCTGACCTGCGCGACAGCACACGACACGAATATCATTATCACATACCGTAATCATTATTAGTTAGTAGTTACCATCCTCAGATGGAAATTCATAGACGGACACGGGACAACTGACATTGAGACGGGTCTCGACGCGTCGATCGATCTGGAACGGTCAGTCATGGGAGGCCACCGGCCGAGCGATAAATACTTTAAATTATTTCATGCTGGCTCGAGCACTCACCCGGGTAGAAAGTGTTGGAGATGAATATTCGGAGCTTGCGCTTCTGCTTCATGGGCCGCTTGAGCGCCTCCTGTATGTCGAGGCGCTTGCGCATGATGGTCGCGTCGAGCTTGCGCTCGAAGGCGAGCAGGTCCATGTAGGCCTGTGACTCGGGCACCAGGTCGCGCACCTTCTGTGGCAGGATCTTGTCGGCGAGCCGCTTCTTGCGCTTGCCCGGCGGGCCGCCGCCCTGCCCGTACGCGTCCCTGGCGGCGGAATCGTATCGTAACTACGCGTGCGGCGAACGCTAGATCAGAAAATACGCAGAGCCCGTCATCGGGTCGTCGCTCGACGCGGGGCTCGCACACAGGCACTCACGGGTTGTACATGGCGGGCTTGTGCTGCGGCGGCAGCGGCGCGCGCGCGTCCAGCGGCCGCTTGGCGGGCGGCAGCGGCGCGGCGCGCGGGCCGGCGGCGGCCAGCGCGGCGGCGGGCGGCCCGGCGCCGCCGTACGCGGGCCGCCCGCCGCCCGCCCCCGCGCCGCCCGCCCCCGCCGCCGCGCCGCCGCCCGCCACGCCCGCCGACCCCGTCGGCGGCGGCGTGAACCCGCTGCGAGCCTGCAATCGGTACCCATGTTACCATAATGACTAATGACATTCCTGTCCTCTGCAGTTATGCACCACTTAATGTTTCCACTAATTTTTAGGGTTCCGGAGCTTAAAAGGAAAAAACGGAACCCTTATAGGATCACTTTGTTGTCCGTCTGTCTGTCTGTCTGTCTATCTGTCTTTTAAGACCCTTTTTCTTAGAAACGGATAGAGATATCAAGTTGAAATTAATATCAAATATGAAACGCTATGGTCCCTTATAGGTGTAAAAAAATTAGGCTTCTAAGACAACGCAATCAAAAGATACGGCCATTTATATCGCATATTTTTGTACTTTTGGCAAATTCACTTATCAAAACAAAGGAATCAACGCACAGTCCAAACCGCTGGTGTTGGAGTCATGAAATTTGGACAGTAGGTAAGTACCTTTTATACCGTAATTATCCACTCAGGAAGGATTTTGTAAAATTCCACCCCCAAGTGTATAAAATAGGGGATGAAAGTTTGTACGGGTAAAAAAAAAAATCAGCCATGAAAATTAGTATTAAGGTTAGGTACTCATTACAAAGAAAAAATATGATTTTCAGGGTTTTATAAAACTCCACCCCTAAGTGTGTGAAATAAGGGTACCCAGTTTGTATTGGGGTCCCGAATTTGTTTAAGCTGAAAACGTGGCTTTAGGTAGATCTTGCTGTGAAAACTTGAAACACTGTGCAGAAAATCTACAAAAAATGAGGACAATAGCACATGACACTACATTGCAATTAAAATTGTAACCTGACAAATGGGTTCACTAAATCACGAGCTACAACCGACCAAGTTAAAGTGCAGTTAATTCCCCGTCATTTCTGAATAAAAACAAAACTGAGATTAAAAAAACAACCGCAAATACAGCTTTGTTTCTTGTGTTTCACTACTTTCGTTATAGATACGATAAATCTTCGCTATTGAAATGGGTCCGGAAGCCTTCATTGTGCATGTCCTGATGTGCACTTGCCCGGTTTTTTAAATTGTGCTGTACTGTTAGCTTTCTGTCTATCAATCATTACTTACTTAATCAGCTAAACATAACCTTATAAACTTTTATCAGATTATTGCATGTGACTGCAAGCTCAACTAATCATACTAATATTATAAAAAGGAAAACTTTGTTTGTTTGATTGTAATGAATAGGCTCCGAAACTACTGAACCGATTTGAAAAATTATTTCACTGTTGGGAAGCTACACTATCCCCGGGTGACATAGGCTATAATATATTTTCAAAAACATTAGGGATCCTTACTAAAACTCGAATAATGTAACCGCGATGTACGCGTGCGAAGCCGGGGCGGGCCGCTAGTATTATATAAATACAATTTGATTACTGTTTTTAATTTTGATTGGCATTCATATTGTACTGTGTGGAGAGCAGTTGATTATTAACCTGAATTTGGGCAGATAGGGTGAAGGGCAATGCCAGGTCAGGTAACCTGCTCCATTTGAAATTGCTCAAGTGATTTGATAATTATTAATTGAAATCTAAACAAATGAATAAAATTGGAGTGTCTGTTTGTAATATCAAAATAACACCTATTCACTAAATGCATATGAAAGTACATATGGCACCTATAGCAAAACGCGATTTAATTTTTTTTATCTGTCTGTATGTTTGTCCTGGGTAATTTCCGAAACGGCTGGGCCGATTTTGACGGGACTTTCACTGGCAGATAGCCGATGTTATAAGGAGTAACTAAGGCTACTTTTATTTTAGAAGAACAATAAAAAGTCATAAATGGGTCCGGTCGCGCGCGCTCCGCGGGATTGGGCTTTTACGATAGGTATATAAAGAAAAATAAGAATAAACTTAGCTTAGGTATTTCTTTATTAACTTCATTATTTATTGACAGATAACTTTTCGTAAACTCTGCGAACTGAACGTAAACTTTTTGTTAAGTTAATAAAGATTTATTCCACGCGGACGAAGTCGCGGCCACAGCTAGTCAATTACAAATTACAAAATATCTTATATAATATTATATTACATTTTATTAATTTATGATAGACTGTGCCCGCGACTTCGTCTGCATGGAATAGTGTTTTTGGGTAGCATTTTGAATTATTTAGGCTAATCATTTTACAATTAAGACATACATATAAATACTTTAATGAGCTATTTGCAGTGTTTCACTGCAAAGTGCTATATTTCCATTCAAACTTTCATCCCCTATTCCCTATTGTTATTTTACACCCTTGAGAGTAAAACTTTGACAGACTTTGAATATCATATTTATTTATATTAAATCAACAGCCTTAAAAATAAGTTTCAAGCTTCCAGCTCTAAAAATGACGTTACTTCCATACAACTTTTCATCCCTGCCTTTCAACCCCTTTTCACATTATAAAGTAGCCTATGTCCTTTCTCAGGCTCTACACTATCTGTGTACCAAATTTCATTTCAATTGCTTCGGTAGTTTTGGCGTGAAAGCGCGACAGACAGACAGACAGAGTTACTTTGGTATTTATAATATTAAGTAAGGAAGTAAGGATAATTATATTTATTAACACAAGGCTTTCTTGTACCATGTTTAGTTTCTTCAACTTGAGGGCAGTGGTGCACTATAATGATGAGAGGCCCATGGCTAATTAATGTGATGGGGCCCTCCCTTAAGTTGAGTGGTGCTGTTTGATTGTTACACAAAACATTGTGAAGCTTCTTATAATAAACTAGTGGCCCGCCCCGGCTTCGCACGGGTACATTGCGGTTACATTATTCGAGTTTTAGTAAGGATCCCTATTTTTTTTGAAAATTTATTATAGCCTATGTCACCCGGGGATAGTGTAGCTTCCCAACAGTGAAATAATTTTTCAAATCGGTTCAGTAGTTTCGGTGCCTATTCATTACAATCAAACAAACAAAGTTTTCCTCTTTATAATATTAGTATGATTATAGTATGATAATAACTTGATTCGGCAATTTACCTTCTAATAAGACATTTTCTTAATCAATGGGAGAAAGGGACTCCCTTCTTAGAGAGAGTGGGCATAATGCCAAGGCACCTGGCCTGATGGGGCCCCGCCCTGTGAGGCTGCGAGCACACATTGAAACTAATATTTTGAAAAATAATTATAATTCTTCAATTTCAGTTTGGTATTAACTTATGAACATACACAAATTATACAATTCAATTATCAAGAATTTAACACATTCATAAAATACATAAGAAATAGCTCAGTTTAAAAACATATCCACTGTGCAATTTTATTTGGTTTGCCGCAGCACTTTTTTTAGTGTCTTTGTAGACTTGTTATTTGAATTTTGATGTTGGTATTGACACTTTTGTTGAACAGAAAGCCTCACCAAAAAGGGGTTTAATACTTAATAAACATTACACTATAAATTTATTTTATTTCGAATATATAATACCTACACTCTTAAGATTAAAATTTAATGAATGAAATTTATTATATTTTAAACTAGCTGTGCCCCGCGACTCCGTCCGCGTTCTGTTGAAATTTTTCCTGAATTTTCTTTGCTATAAACCTCACGGAGCCCGAGACCTTTCCAACGAATGCAAAACCGTGGAAATCGGTTCGTGCGTTCTGGAGTTATAGCGTCAAGAAGGAAAACCCGACTTATTTTTATATAGTAGACTAGCTGTGCCCCGCGACTCCGTCCGCATTCTGTTGAAATTTTCCTGAATTTTCTTTGCTATAAACCTCACGGAGCCCGAGACCTTTCCAACGAATGCAAAACCGTGGAAATAGGTTCATGCGTTCTGGAGTTATAGCGTCAGGAAGGAAAACCCGACTTATTTTTATATAGTAGATAATTAAAATTTACTACATAGATGATTGACCATTGGGTACACATTAATTATAATAGTGTTGGTAAGTATACTTAGGTATCAACTTTACTTAGTGACTGATTTATAAAAATGAATTTTCAAGCTTTATTACATTAAATTGTGATTAGATGGGGTACTGAATAGTCACCGTGTGGATGGCCATCTGACCACTATGCACCAGTGAGTTGCAATAAAATTGGACATAGTTTAGCAGAATGGAACCGACCCACATATACTTTTGCAATGAGGAACCAACCTACTTACACTGGGGTTGCTTTTGGTCTGCAGACGGATATACATGTTGGTTTGTTTTTGCATAACTATGTCCAATCGTGTTGTGGGATAGCCTTTTTAAACTATTTAATTTAATCCTTGTGGTGGTGGTTCTGATGAAGTCTAATTGGGTCAGGTCTGTTATGAAATAAATAGGTAACCTGAATGTTTTTAACAAGGTTTTCCATTTAATTTCAAACAAACCAAAGTACCAACTTACATATGGTAAGCACACATATACAAATACATAGATCTTCTCAATGTATAAAAAAACATACATGTACCAAATAGGTAAAGTCCTAATGTTACCGGGAAATTTGGTCCTGGATATGGTCGAGGGGGCATAGGGGAGCCCTGGGGCGGCGCCGCGCCCGGGTAGCGCTGCTGCGGCGGCATGGCACCGATGGCTCCCGGCGGCGCGGGGCTAGGCCCGCCAGTGGGGAAGCGCTGCGCCATTACACGGCTCGAGGTAGTTTTGCACTTACAAACTAGATATAGTAATTCACCATTATTTGAGCATGTAAACTTTAAAGAGTGTGAGTAAATTTATCACAAAATTCACTGAATTTATTGTACAAACGCCAACCAAGAAAATTATATATAATCTTGACGCTAGTATTGTATTCTCTTTGCTTGACGCCAACAAACAAGTTAAATTTAGCGAAAGACTCTATTACATTCTCTTTGGAAAGACCTATTCTCAAGATTGACGTATGACGACCATAGACAATAATAACAAGTTTTTGTTTTTTAATTAGACCATAGCCTCTACATTTTTGTTTTTTAACAGGACCATAGACTATTGGTTTTTTTTTCCAGAGAGGTGTTAACTAAAGGAGGCGTGACGTGCTTCATTTTACTAATAAAAAATACTGTCAGATTTTGGGGGGGACGAGGTAACCACTACAAAGAAATGATGCACAATTACTAAAAAAAAAATTGTGTCATTATGAATGCACACTTAAATAAATGTTCAACACTAGTAACTTTTACGCACACTAATCGGTCAAATACGTCAACATGCAAGAATTTACGAGTGTAAGACACTAAGTGCAATAGGGAGAAACCAATATCGATATTTCTAATTAGATATATCGATAGTTTTACTTGCTCATCATCACAAAAATATTGCATAGACGTGTGCATTTCTTCATCTAATACAAAATATGAATTATTTTGTATATTATGGTATCTTATACAGTACGATGGTTTATCGTTTATGCAATACTTTAAAAAAATCCCTCGCTGTGGTAATGAAACATTTAAAATAAATAATATTTTACGACAATATACAAGGTGAAACTTCTACTGCATCACTTATATATACTACACGTGTATATATCAGTGAAATATTTTTTTAGAATCATGTGAGTAGAAGTATAAATAAAATATTTACGGCATTAGCTAAAAAATAATATTGGTACGGCATTATCTACTATTTTTTCGTCGTTTATTAGATAAACATTGGAATTGCGACGAATCAAAGTGTACTGAACAAATAATACTTGTGCGAGTAGGTTCCCAACTCCTCTTTCTATTGCAAGATTTTTCCCATTTGGTTTTAATTGAGGGTATTTGGGAAATCTGGAAAAATAGTGGAATAATGATAAGTTAAAAAATAACAATAAGTAATTATATTTTTACTATATATAATTTAAAGTAAAATAAAATAAAAACTCCAAAAAATATAATTTTATCGATACACGTCCACAATCATAAATTTATCACTGCCGCAACACTATTCAAAATGGCGAACTCGAGATACCATACTACACTTTTCAATTATTTCGTACTCGATTGTTTAATCGATAATGTTTTCGATTTTTATGACATTTTATATTTTAATTATTTTATTAGAAATAAGGGATTATTTACTCCAAAAACACTTACATATGAAACGTTACTCCGTTTTTTTGTAGATTAGTGGTGTTTGACCTCTTCTTGCAATGGTTTATAGCGCAGGTCGGCATTTTTTATGGAGCACCTTTCACATCAAAAACGATACGGACTTTGATTTAATCGATTCCACAAACAGTTTTTATAAACGTGTTAGAACTTCTTGTTCTTATACCTTGGCAGAGGGGAATGATCATGTAAGTGTAGTCCATAGATAAATGGTCTAAGTTTTTTTCGGATATTAATTTTTTTATACCCCTCTGTGAGAAACTACATTTTAGGAAATGTTAACTCCCTCACTCTGATTTTTGCATTATTTCAAACATCATTATTGTGTCAGTATTATTTTCAGCCAATGTGAAAATGCCCAATACTGTATTAAGTACGGTATCTAATATTCATTAATTGTCCCAATCAAAAAATATATTGTAGGTATAATTATGTTATTATCATACTAATATTATAAAGAGGAAAACTTTGTTTGTTTGATTGTAATGAATAGGCTCCGAAACTACTCAACCGATTTGAAAAATTATTTCACTGTTGGGAAGCTACACTATCCCCGGGTGACATAGGCTATAATATATTTTCAAAAAAATTAGGGATCCTTACTAAAACTCGAATAATGTAACCGCAATGTACCCGTGCGAAGCCGGGGCGGGCCGCTAGTATAATATAATCTTTTTGGTGTACTGTTTATGCCGGCTCCACATTTACCCGCGATTTCACGCCGTAATTCACAGCATCGTTTCGCTCTTCACGGCGCGAAAAACGGTCGCCTCTACACTCGCAAAGCTTCGCAAGATCTTCAAAGTTTAGTTCGCGCGCTCAACGAGTATGGACGTTGATATGGCTGCCGCTGTTTCTTTTAAATTATAACTTAATTAATAAAATACAAATAATTTTAAAATATTTTTGTTAATTTAATAATAATAATATAATCGACGACCGCTTGACGCAGTGGTTCTAGCGCAGGCCGCTCGGCTCATTGCACATGGTGGTTGCGGGATCGATTCCCGCTGGGGTAATTTCGGAAATGGCCTTTTCGTAATTTGCCCTGATCTAGGTGTCACTGGGATGGCCCCCAGTCCATTGTACCGTACCCATAGTACAAGCTTTGCTTAGTTTGGGACCCTACTGTTGGTATGTCAGTCTGGCGATATTTATAATTAATTAATTAATTTTCGCCTGCCAAAGTAGGTATAGGCTCTCCTTGATAGTATTCAAGGAGTGTCAACTCCAGTTCGTTGATCCAGGTGACGCTCATTGCTCATTAAGGCTAAAGCGCCCATCTAGCCCGCGAAGTTCAAATTTTTTGGAGTTCTTTTAGAAATTTTTCAAGATCTGACAATAATAAAAGACAAATTTTGTAATTCGCGAAAAAGACCGTGTGCAGTGCATTTATTAATATATCCAACTTACTCTAAAACATTTCAAGAACGACAGCTATCCAGATAATCTGGCAATTTTTGTATATTTAGTGATTTACTAGTATCATATCCACCGTGATAATATTTTGAGTAAAATAAATGTATTACGGTATGCACACGGTCTTTTTCGCGAATTACAAAATTTGTCTTTTATTATTGTCAGATTTTGAAAAACTTCTAAAAGAACTCAAAAAATTTGAACTTCGCGGGCTAGACAGGCGCCTTCACCTTAAAAAAAATCTTTTGCTCTGAAATTAACTTAATAAAACAAAAAAATCAGTGCCGTCTAGGGACGCCCGAAAGAAGCGAAGCTTTGCAGTAGATATTAGATATATTATAAGTGGCGTGCATAGGGTTTTGAAACAGGGTAGGCAGAGTGTAACATAAAAATACCTTGAATTATGTCTCGCTAGCTTATTATAGATTTTCATCTAGGCTATCGTACCTATTGAACGAAATGGGATATCTTTTGTTGTTAGTAAGTAAGTACCTATTTAGCCATATCAGACATCTAAAGTGATTGGTTGATGTACCTATCTGCAGTTGTATATCGTTGTCCCTTTTTCGTCCTTTTCTATGGTAATTAAACCATTATACGTTGGTGTTCAACTTGAATTAATTATATTAAAAAAATTATATAAATTGCAAATATAAATAATATATGTAAAAAAATATAATTGCAAAATTTCTAAGGGAAAAAATTTAAATCTTATATTAAACAAATATTCAATTGCTTATGTGGAGACTTGACTTGAACGCACGTCGTTATTTCCAACTGAGCCACCTAATCATTAGAAATTAAGATGAAAAGATGAAAATATCCACTATTGGATTCTACGACGGTCACAAGATGGCAGTGTTAAAGTATTTGTGTAAAAAGCCTTAATGTAAGGACATAACGCTTTAATTTCCTTGATATCTTGTTTGTTGACGTTGCTTGCTACAAAATTATGCAATACTAGCTGTGCCCCGCGACTTCATCCGCGTAGTATTGGATTATTGGGTTAAAAATTATCCTATATGTTAATCCCGGTTATAATCTATCTGTGTTCCAAATTTCATCCAAATCCGTTCAGTAGTTTTTGCGTGAAGTAGTAACAAACATACATACATACATACATCCACACTCACAAACTTTCGCATTTATAATATTAGTAGGATTTATTATTATTTCCTAATTCCTATTTCACTTGTCGTTCTAATCTCGCGAAAGACACCTGTTTGCTTTCAATTTTCGTATTATTTCAAAAAGTAGTTTTATTAAGTATTTACAATGACATAAAATGGTAGGTATTAATAAGAATAATATAGGCACCTCAAGTTTGCGGAAATAATATACAGAAATTGCTGCTTCCACCAGCGCCATTTCGTAAAAACATTAACGCACATGAACAATACTCAATAAATGAAGCTAAAAAATACTATTTCATAAAGAAACAAATAAAATTTTGTTTGGATAGGGATTCGAACCCACGGAGTGCGTATCTTACAGTCGTCTTCAACCACTACGTCATTTCATCTTAATTTCATTTAGCAAAATCATCAACTACGAGTATATGAATATTTCTATTCCGTAAACTCGTTCATCTACCAATAATAATAGAACTAGTAGGGAAAATTCATTGCGGCCTAAAATCATTGGTTTTAAATAATTTAAAGTAGCAATCATTTCCATGCCTCGTAAGTACCTATTTAGCCATACCAGACATCTAAAGTGATTAGTTGATGTACCTATCTGCAGTTGTATATCGTTGTACCTTTTTCGTCCTTTTCTATGGTAAATTAAACCATTATACGTTGGTGTTCAATTAATTATATTAAAATAATATAAATTGCAAATATAAATACAAATTGCAAAATTTCTACAGGACAATATTTAAATCTTATATAAAGCTTGAACCCACGTCTTATCTTATTTCGAAAAATAGAGGGCGCTGGTCACAACACGAAGAACCCCGCCGATACTATTTTTTTATGTTATCATTATTATATTATGTAAATGAGGGTTATCTATAATGTATTGAGTAAATTATATTGTTATTTCAACTATTATTTAGCCGGATAATGTGAGGATCCACGTCTTATCTTATTTCGAAAAATAGAGGGCGCTGGTCACAACACGAAGAACCCCGCCGATACTATTTTTTATGTTATCATTATTATATTATATAAATGAGGGTTATCTATAATGTATTGAGTGAATTATATTGTTATTTCAACTATTATTTAGCCGGATAATGTGAGGATGCACGTCTTATCTTATTTCGAAAAATAGAGGGCGCTGGTCACAACACGAAGAACCCCGCCGATACTATTTTTTATGTTATCATTATTATATTATGTAAATGAGGGTTATCTATAATGTATTGAGTGAATTATATTGTTATTTCAACTATTATTTTGCCGGATAATGTGAGGATTTATAAAATATGTGTACGTGAAGACCGAAATACGCGTAAGTTGATGTTACTGTTTCGTCCGTGTTTACGTGTTTTATTTGGTTGATTTTAGGTGTTAATTATATGTAAAAATAACTGTATAAGTCAAAATAAATATTATATAAAAAAATATAATCTAAAATAGGGCAAATAAAATATAATATGTTTTAAATATGTATTTGTGAACTTGGTCAGTATATAGTTATCAGATTTAACGTAAGATGGCGCTTAACCCAAATTATGTAATTGTAGATATGGGTTACTTTATTCAGAACCTTATTAACAAAGGCCGTAGCACGTTGGGCGCATCGGTTCTCGTCCGATCACCGAAGTTAAGCAACGTCGGACGCGGTCAGTACTAAGATGGGTGAACGCTTGATGGACACGCGAAATTGTGAAGTATTCTAAATTTTTAGATATATTTAAATTATTACCAATGTTCTATCTAACCTTCAAGCGATATTTAGTATAAAGCTTAGGGCGCCGCAGCTCTGACGTCATCGTGTAACGCGTTACGCTTTTCACCGTTTGAGTGCCCGGGTAGCGAGCGCCCCGAACGTCCGTAAAGAAGCTTCGCTTCAAAAAAGCGCGAGACGGCACGACCATTCGACACCGCGTCCCGAGCGCTACTGCGAGCGCTACTGCGTTCATGAGTGTAGCTGCCGTTCGCAGTCACGTGGCGCGAACCAAGCGCGAGCCCTTTGACGCGGGACAAAAAACCGACACCGATCGGGGAACGCTGCCGCGACGCGCGATCGCAAATCTGCGAACGAAAAGCGCGAAGTCGTGAAACCGTCTACATTCTCGGTTCGCGGGTTTCGCGGGCTTTCGCGCCGTGAATGTGGAGCCGGCATTATGAGAGATTTAGCGAGGGGAAATTTTTTTAGAGTTCAAGAGTTAACTTATTAAGGTAGCAATATTAATATTTTGATGGAATCGACCAAGAAGTAGGTACCTACCTAAGGTCTTTTTAACCCCTGACGCAACAAGAGGGGTGTTATAAGTTTAACATGTGTATCTGTGTGTCTGTCTATGGCAACGTAGCGCCCAAGCGGATGAACCGATTTTAATTTTGTTTATTTTGTTAAATAGGTATTCTGATCGAGAGTGTTCTTAGCTATGTTTCATGAAAATCGGTTCAGCCGTTTGAAGATTATCAGCTCTTTTGTAGGGTAAAAATCCATATTCACGGCCAAAGCCAACTTCCACGGCTCATTGGAATGTCTATAGTAATAATAAAAATTCGCCAAGTGCCATGTCGAGCCATGCACAATGAAGGGTTCCAAGTCATTGAAGGTACTTAATCTGTTTAAACTTTCACCCCAGGTTGAAATAGGTACTATAGTTGTATACATACTACTACCGACATCTATCGACACCATTAAATACTAAGAAATAGACTAATGAACATAAAACTTACATTTATTGCTGTTATTTAGTTGGAATTTATTAACTATGTATCAAAATTCGCCTGCATAATCTTATTCATATTTTTGCAACATAAAAATGTAATAAGTGTCGATATTTATTACGTAAAAAATCTTACCCAATGTTGTTTACATACCACTACCGACATCTATCCACGTGCATTAACACTTCAGAAATACATGTATTAACATAAAATATAAATTTATTGCTGTTATTTCATTGAAATTGGTGAACAATGTATCCATTTTCGACTGCATAATCTTATTAATGATTTTGTAATAGAAAAATGTAAGTGTCGGAATTAATTACGTAAATTTTGATTTAATCTTTAAAAGTTAAAAATCTCGCAAACGGAATTTTAGATGATAAAATGTTGTATGAAAACATCATTTTATTTGAAAATACTTTATCAACGATACCCCACATGATGGGGTAACTAAAAAAAAAATTATCCCTGTTGTTCGGGGAGGTACCTCAAAAAAAGTAATTTTGGTACATTTTATATTTTTGAAAGTGAGATCTACTCTTTAAGTATTTTTGTACCAAATTACATCAACTTCCGTCAGAAACTGTAGAAGTTATGACCCTGTGACAAGTCGGGACTGACGGACGGACGGACGGACGGACGGACTGGATGATCTTATAAGGGTTCCTCGTAGGGACTACGGAACCCTAAAAATGAAATTCTGTTTGTTGCTAATTGCATCACTCGAGAACGGCTGAACCGATTAGGTTTTTAATTGTTTTTAAATGATTGTAATAATCTGAACTGGGTTATTACGATATTATTTATTTGAAAAGTTTTTCGGGAAATAATGGATATCAATTTTCTATGGGATTTGTGTATGAACTAAAGACATTCCATAAGTCACGTTTCAAATGATGGATACGCGCATGCGTTAACTTTTGTTTGTTTTGTTAATGGTCATGGAATATTACGCAATAATAATTCTAGAGGGCGCTGCTCCGCCATAATATAAACAATATTAGAAAGAAGAAAAAATAATAAGTAATAAGATAATAAGAAACATCATATTATAAAGAATATTAGCGTTTTTGAAAATTCAACCCCAGGCCAGGGCTTCTCCCGTCCACCTGAGCCGGAGCTATTACATTCAATTGTAGCTTAATTGAGAAACTTTTGATAGGAATTAAACCTCCGTGGAATCCATATTTCTGTTGATAATTGTATTTGTTATCTTAGCATTGCATGGTTATTTTCCTACTAATATTATAAATGCGAAAGTTTGTGAGTGTGGATGTCTGTATGTATGTATGTTTGTTACTCCTTCACGCAAAAACTACTGAACGGATTTGGATGAAATTTGGAACACAGATAGATTATAACCGAGATTAACATATAGGATACTTTTTAACCCAATAATCCAATACTACGCGGATGAAGTCGCGGGGCACAGCTAGTAGATTATAAATTAGGGGGTGAAAACTAATAATCTAAATGGCGCTTTCATGATCTGGTATCGAAACTAGACGTACCAGAAGAATTTTCGAGATGAGCTATAAATATTGAGCTAGGTACGGGAGCTACGCAAATCGCGCTAACTTAATTATTTGAAAGAAATATGTAAAGTATAGGTACATTTAACAGGGTCATCGCATCGGGGGTTTTTAAATTTCCAATTTAGAGTTACTTACATACGAAGTCTCGTAGACTCAGTGCAGTAGGTAACTGTCGGAAATATTATTAACACTGTGAACTTCCTTTGCGAAATAGAATTTAGTAATTTTAAATGATTTCTATATAATATATACAAATTATATTAAATAAAATTAGAAATAAGAATAATAAAATAAAAACCTACCCCTAATCAAAAAAATCCCGTCCGCGTGGGATGGTGGCAAGAATACTGGCTGCATTTCCTCGCTGTATTGACAAGCTAATTTTTTGAGCGAGGAAAGAGCCAGCCCTCTTGTCACCTGTGGCGGTAACCAGTCTGGGGGTGATTTTGTTGAATAGCACTTTAGCACTATGACTCCATGGGCCAAGCGTCTCCACGGCAAACGGCACGAACACATAATTGCTATTTAACAATGCATATTTGCGCCGCTTGCCGAGGTCCGCCTTCTCAGCCGCAGCTCCCACTGCAGACGCAGATTCCCTGAGATGGGACGGGGCCAGAGTGTCCACACACGTGGCATCCCACACAAGTGGACGACCCCGCTCCCAGGGAACCAGCGTCATGCCATCGGGTCTCTTACCATCATCCCTAAAAACCCCGGAGGGTTCAAGAATCGATGGGACGCTGATAGTGGCAAGAGCCCTTTTGATTATGTCGTTTAGGGAGCCATGGCGAGAAAACCTGCCTCCGCTTCTTTGGCATGAGAGCCCATGGAGACCAGACTGGTCGACCTCCACTCCACACGGACATTTGTGTCCAGTGCATACAGGAGCCCCTAGGCGAATGCCAACAGCCACTCTAAAACTCTCGTTGTCGAGGAAGGTGCCGAGATTGGATGAAGGAATTGCGTGAAGCCAATGTCCGGACTCCTTTTCGCATAACGCTAATAGCCGTGCGTGGTCACGGTCACTGATTAAATTTGCGAACAGAAATTTTTGGGTAATTTGTACCAATGGCCCGTCCCAAAGTATTTGCAGGTTTAGTTCCTTCGGGATATCGTCATTGGGACAAATTCGTTTCCAGGTTTCTATGGCCTCTGCGGCACCAGAGACTAGGACCGTGTTGACTTTTAAAATCCTAGAGCGGGGGCAATTCCACTAATTTACAACGTTTAACAATCAGTCCAGTTTACGCAGCGGTGCAGTTGCGATTACGTTTTCAAGATTACTCAAAATCGTATTCTACTATTGTTAGGAACGAACCGCCAATTACATTACAAACGCATCGCAACTGCACCGCAACCGCACCCCAGCTAAAACGATTATGTCACTCGAAGGGTGCGTTCCACTTAGCGTTCACAACGATGAAAATGCTTCCATCCTTTAGCCGTTCCATATAACGACTGACGAAAAGGTGTGTCGTAGTGATCATTGAGAATATTATCGGGATTTTCAAAAGTGAAAGCATTAAAGATGGCGACCTTGACGTACGTTATTTCATGCGGAAATAGATATTTTAGTAAAAGTTAATGTTAAAGACATTTTAATTACATTTGAACATAAATTAATTAAATACATAATTAATATTAATTGTAAAAAGTAATTTTTTTTTTTTCAATATAAATGAGTTAAACAATAATTATTCAAGTTTATTTTCAAGGCTTATAGATTATAACCTAAGCTCTTAAATCTTTTGCTTTCATTTACTCACTCGCTGTTTTTATTATTTACCTCTACGCTCGAAACGCTCTATATTCCATTACACTTGAATTTACGGCAGTAACTCTCACAAGCAAGTGGAACGGGAAAAACTGCGGCCCTGAGCGTGATCGTTGTGAACGCTAAGCGGAACGCACCCGAAACGTCAACTTGCGATCGCAGTGCAATCCACACATCTGTCAAAATTTAGTAGAATACCAATTAGTATTATATACCAAGAGCCAGCGAGGGCCACACGTTCGTTATCTTATAAAAGCTGAAAATTTCTCAGAACTTTTTTTTTTTTTGAATGGACTATATTTTGTTGGCCAGAGTGGCCATAACAACTTCACCCGGACAGAGGGCGAGCGCGAGTGCGCTCCAGCCAGAGGGGCAGGGGGGCAGCTAGCTCAAGGGCGCCACAAGGGACACGACCTCGGCTTGTGCCGCTGCCAGAAGAGGTGGCGAGGGTAAATCTACCACCGGATCGGAACGCGACCTCGACTGAGAAGATCCGGCAAGAAACTTAGCGGGCTTGTCGGGTGCCAAGGTGCGTCTAGGTAAGTAGACGCACCTTCTAGCGGAAGCGGGGGTACGTCGACCTCGCCGGCGAGGTCGGTGTCTGGTGGGGAGTGTGCGTGTGTCGTTCTCTTCGACATCTGAGTCTAGGAGAACGGTGAGTGGGTCGGGGGGTCCAGCAACACATGCCGCGGCCTGCGGCGGCATGTATCTGGCGCGTTTCTCAGAGCATGTCCCCAACACGGGTAAGAACGATCAGCGAGTATGGAGGGTGTATAAAATAGTACCTCAAATTCGTTAAAGCATAAAGCTTAAGTTTTATATATTTCCTTCGGAATAACATTAGAAATCACGTCATCCATTGCCGGACACTTAGTACGGTTTCAACCCCCTGCCAGACAGACCCCTAAACTCCAATAAATTATGATCATACTTTCGTCATAGTATAAAAGCTGGGTTTTACATATGTTACGTGAGGACCTATAAAAACATGTTACTTCAATAGCCGGACAGTTTAAATGGTTTTTACATCTTACCAGACACATTGAAAGTCTGCTGTAGGTGCGAACGCGTGGCGACAACTGTTCAGGAAATGCAATCAAAAATAGTTGTATTACGTTCATAGCTATCTAATATATAGTACAAAATGTTATTTTATTATTATAAACTACAAAAAACTATTATAACATCCATGAAAAAAAATAAAAAATGCTCCTCGACTTCAAATGTTTATCGACTCGTATAGAGTCTATGATGTAAATTAAGCTTTTGACCGGAAGAAGTTGCGGAATTTTGACTCTAGCAATCGGTGTTGGCAATCGTCAAAATAAATTACAGCATACCCCTCGTCCCCCAGTATTAATTGATTATTCGTACTTAATTGTATGAATTAAGTAATTTTTTACTGAAACTGATGTAGAAGGTGATGTTGACGATGATCAAGCCACGGACCGGAGTAGTAGTGAAAATATTGACGAAAAAGATGAAAATCATAGAAATGAATAAATATTTTTTTACATGTAATAATAGTTTTTTGTCGTTGTGTCTGGTAAGATGTAAAAACCATTTAAACTGTCCGGCTATTGAGGTAACATGTTTTTATAGGTCCTCACGTAACATATGTAAAACCCAGCTTTTATACTATGACGAAAGTATGATCATAATTTATTGAAGCTTAGGGGTCTGTCTGGCAGGGGCACACTGTGGTATTTGACTCGATTTTCGGACATGGTCTTTTTATTGCAGAATTAGATAGTATTATAGATTTATAACGTTAGAGTAGAACTCCCGTGTGTCAATTTCATTTATTTTCAGAATTATGAATTTTTAAAAAAGACGCTCTTTTTTTCGGTGAAAATTTTAAAAAAATTACTGCTCTCAAATTATATGATTATTTAATGATTTGATTTCAGTGTATATAAGAATGTCTAAAGCTGCATTTTTTGAAGTAATTTTGGTAATTATATATGCAGTGGAACGCGAGTAATTAATTATTTTAACATTTTAATTCTTATTTTTTTACTCCTAAACTAAGCCGTAGTAGCAAATAATTTTGATACATCTAGAATATATATGCCATGAGCAATATGTATAAAAAAAACCGAAAGCTAATCTCACTTGGTATAGAAGATACAGTGACTTAAGTTTTTTGAAAATTTTCGGCGAAAGTTCGGATGATTTTCATCGAAAATTTTAAACAAGTTATTAACATGCAGTACTATAAAATAAGCTTTTATTACCTATTCCTCAATTAATTCAGCACTGAGAAATTGCTGGTGTCTTCTGCCAAACCTAAGCGAGTGCTTAGGTAGGTAGATGAGTATCCAGCACCTGATTTTCAGCATCTGTCCTTGATTCTTTATTGATGTCAGTATCCATTTCTAAATGTTCTTCGTTGACGTTGCTGGCATCTAGTGGTTTTATTAAGGCTAATGCCTGCGGTGGTAGTGGTCATTTTTTTTCTGCCTGTTACGCATTCGTATATTTGAAATTAGTTGGTCGGACGACTCCAGAGCCCTGTTAAACAAATCGATGATAGTTGTCATGCGATTAATTTTTCGACAATGATGTTCTCGATCAAGTCTCCAGAATTTATTTCTTGATTCGGCAGCTTTCTCGGATAACATGCCAATAGGTAAATTCGTAGATTTCATAATATTTGCGCCGTGGACCAGTATTTTATGTATTGTGACGGGCATGGGATACCATTCGTAGTACGAGACGTATTTATATGCAAGTGCGTAAGCCTCGTGCAAGTTATTAAATTGTGTGGCAGTCAAATTACAGTAAGGGCACCGCAACTGTGAAGGTGTGCCTAGAATTGCATTCAATTCAGAGCATCATTGTCGAAAAATTAATCGCATGACAACTATGATCGATTTGTTTAACAGGGCTCTGGAGTCGTCCGACCAACTAATTTCAAATATACGGATGCGAAACAGTCAGAAAAAAATTTACCACTACCACCGCAGGTATTAGCCTTAATAAAACCACTAGATGCCAGCAACGTCAACGAAGAACATTTAGAAATGGATACCGACGTCAATAAAGAATCAAGAACAGATGCTGAAAATCAGGTGCTGGATGAGTGCTTAGGTTCGGCAGAAGACAATCAGCAATTTCTCAGTGCTGAATTAATTGAGGAATAGGTAATAAAAGCTTATTTTATAGTACTGCATGTTAATAACTTGTTTAAAATTTTCGATGAAAATCATCCGAACTTTCGCCGAAAATTTTCAAAAAACTTAAGTCACTGTATCTTCTATACCAAGTGAGATTAGCTTTCGGTTTTTTTTATACATATTGCTCATGACATATATATTCTAGATGTATCAAAATTATTTGCTACTACAGCTTAGTTTAGGAGTAAAAAAATAAGAATTAAAATGTTAAAATAATTAATTACTCGCGTTCCACTGCATATATAATTACCAAAATTACTTCAAAAAATGCAGCTTTAGACATTCTTATATACACTGAAATCAAATCATTAAATAATCATATAATTTGAGAGCAGTAATTTTTTAAAAAAATTCACCGAAAAAAAGAGCGTCTTTTAAAAAAAATCATAATTCTGAAAATAAGCGAAATTGACACACGGGAGTTCTACTCTAACGTTATAAATCTATAATATTATCTAATTCTGCAATAAAAAGACCATGTCCGAAAATCGAGTCAAATACCACAGTGTGAGGGGGTTGAAACCGTACTAAGTGTCCGGCAATGGATGACGTGATTTCTAATGTTATTCCGAAGGAAATATATAAAACTTAAGCTTTATGCTTTAACGAATTTGAGGTACTATTTTTTACACCTCTGCTACTTGTTAACTGCCCAAGTAACCACAATCCCAACTCCATACTCGCTGATCGTTTTTACCTGTGTTGGGATATGCTCTTATACATTTTCAGCTTTTATAAAATAACGAACGTCTGGCCATCGCTGGCTCTTGCTCTATTACGTTCTTATGCGATCGAAATAGCGGAATACGATTTTTGACACATTCGATTGCTCGTTACTCGCAGCTAAACTTTGACCGCAATTGCATCGCAGCTGCACCGTTGTTGATTAGTAGAATACGAAAATTGACAAAAGCTGTGATGCAGTTGCGATGCAATTGCAATAAGTCATATTAAAATTAGTGGAATTGGCCCCCTGGGTCACTTACACTGTGCACAGAGGCGAGAAATGCTGGAAGGGCTACACTTGAAATTTTTCTCACGCCGATGCCACCATTCTTTATTGGCAAAGTTGCCTGCGTCCAGGAAAAATGATTTAAAGATAAATTTAGAATTTTCTCCAGAGTGTCCTTAAGGGTGGCATCCATTTGTTCGAGCTGGGCCGAAACTTTCCAGATTGGGCTGGCACGGAGCGAGTAGGTGAGCTTTGGGACAAAAAGACAATATTTCATGATTGTGTAGGCTGTATGGGAATTTAGAATGCCCAATCTGTCCGAGTTTTCCGAAAAATCTTTAATTTTATTGTCCAAAAAAGGTCTCACTCCGTCGTCGAGTAGAGGTGCACCCAAGAGGCAGAGCGTATCTTTATGGAGAGTCTTAATATTGGGGGTAATTTTGTTAAAACTATCCATTATAAAATTAAGACGGTCCGGAGGAAGAGTATCGGAAACAAAAATTTCACATTTGGATGGGTTTAGCTCAAGTCCTATTGTTTGAAAAACTCTATTTATTTGAACAAGGTCCCTCAAAACAGTATCCGCTGTGCCTCCTAGAGTACCGTCATCAAGGTACCACACGTTCAATTTTGAATTTAGAGATGAAATAAAACGGTGGATACCTAAACTGAATAAAGCAGGTCCGAGTGGATCACCCTGCTGAACGCCGACTGCGGAATCAATAGAAAATTCGCCGTACAACAATTTTGAAGGTGAATTGTAACATTGCCAAACATATGGATAAATTTCAGGTGCTTGTGAAGCTACCTCAATTAGTAAAGCTGCCCTATCTAAAGAATTAAAGGCATTCTTGACGACGACCTTCAGCAGAACTTCCATATCACCAGATTCAATAAACGTTCTAGTGGCGTGTACTGCGGCCTCACAACCACCTTTGCAACCAAAACCTAATTGGAGGGGTTTAGAATTTAGTTATAATTTATTTGTAAAAAGCAAGTAAGTACCTCGCGTAGACCACTGAAAGTCACATGCCTAATTATTAGATTCTCTGACAGTTTTTCAAAAATATATTAAGCTATAGGAACCTACCTAACCTTTTCACGTGAGTTGCACGATTCATCCTCTAACTACTGAAACACATCACATTCCTACCCACCAGAAAATATCTAATTAGGATTACTATTTACTACAACCTACGGTAATGTTTTACAATTAAAATTATTACGATAGTCGAGAGTTGAATAAATCATGAGCATATAGGTATGTAAGCGACCCAGTAAATGCAAAGTCAATTGCGTGTCATTGCTGAATAAATTCATTGGAAAGATACAAAATACAAATGTATGAACCGAATTAACAATCTTTTTCTTTCTTGTAGCTAATTAATGTACCTATGTACTCGTATAAACTAACTTATAACATACCTACAGCGATTTACGGAACCCTAAAGTATGTGATTTAATTATTACTAATCTATACAAATAAATAAAATTGGAGTGTCTGTTTGTAATATCAAAATAACACCTTTTCACTAAATGCATATGAAAGTACGTACGACACCTATAACAAAAACGCGATTTAAAACATTTTTGTCTGTCTGTCTGTGTGTTTGTTCCGGGTAATCTCCGAAACGGCTGGACCGATTTTGACGGGACTTTCACTGGCAGATAGCTGATGTCATAAGCGGTAACTTAGGCTACTTTTATTTTAAAAACCAAATTTAAAAAAAATATGAAAAAATGGGTCCTGTCGTGCGGGCTCAGAACGCGGGAGCGGGCTTTTTTTGTTAAGTTAAATTCCAAGCGGACGAAGTCGCGGGCTCAGCTAGTGTATAATACATTAGGAAGTAACTGACTGCTAATCTTCACTAGTTGGAGAGGCACTATGAGAAGAAGAAGAAAGTATGTGTGCTCCTATACGCACTTGGCGGCCGGTTTTAGGCATTCGCTGTAATTTTGTTGTCCTTTGCTGTAGCGAAGCGTATTGGTGGTATTGTAGGTATTCTGTTTGCATGGCTATACCTCACAGAGTAGTTCAAGTACCTTGTACTTACCTTCTGGCAAAACTTAAGAGGCAGAATAAGTACCTACCTAGGTACCAATTAGGTACGTACCTATATATTATGAGCGACACAGAATACCTAGTCTACCTAGCTTACCTCATTGAGTAAAGTAATTATTAGCTTCTTATCAAAAAATAATACTTACCTCTGAGAATAAATAAGTTACTTACTTGAGTAGGTACTTATCTACCTCTTGGGTTATTATTATTAGGTAATCTCCAACTGATGTGCTGGTGAGGAGTGAAGTCTGGCAGCGTCGTACTTTCCTAAATTAAATGTTGTCTAATTCCTGTTCCTAATTGAAATAAATAAATGAATCACAGGTAGATGACTGGATTATTGACTCTGGAGGGTAGTCACACATGACGAATCGTACATCTTGCTTCAAGCATTTAAAGGACACTCCAAAGCCTTTGAGGGTGACATGTGACTATGAAAAGGCATTTGATCGAGTCCCTATTAAAAGACTTATAGCTAAGCTGAATCACTTTGGAATACGTGGACAACTACTTAAATGGATAGAAGACTTCTTAAGTAATAGAAAGCTCAAGGTAAGAGTTGGAGACACCCTCTCAGATGCTGTTGACGTGCTTAGCGGGGTACCGCAAGGATCTGTGCTTGGACCCATCTTGTTCGGGATCTTCATCACTGATCTGAAAACTGCAATTCAGTCCGACCTATCAATATTTGCAGATGACACAAAAATTATAGGGAATCCTCTCATCACTCACAATATTATACAACAAGACTTGGACCGCATAGTCCAATGGACAAAAGACTGGCTTATCTCACTGAATGCTGGGAAGTGTACTGTACTGCATATAGGAAATAATAACCCAATGCTGACATACAATATAGACGACGTGCCCCTTCAAGCTGTAAATACACAAAAAGATCTCGGTGTTACGATAACGCACAATCTGAAATGGGATGTACATATATCTAATATAACAAAGAGAGCCAATTCCATGCTGTACATGATCAGAAAAGCCTTCTTCAATATTACCAAGGAATTGTTTCTTAAAATCTATAAAACTTACATTCGTCCATTGCTAGAATATGCTTTTCAAATTTGGTGTCCATACTTCAAAAAAGACATAGAAATGCTGGAGAAGGTCCAAAGAAGGGCTACTAAAATGGTTGTGTCCATAAAAAACAAGACTTACGAAGAACGTCTCATCGAACTTAACTTACCAACATTGGAACTAAGACGGAAGAGAGGAGATCTCATAGAGACTTACAAGATACTCAATGACCACTACAACGTAAAACAATTGAAGAACTTGTACACGATGAATCAGAATAAGCAACTAAGGGACCACTCCTTGAAGTTAACCAAGCCTCCGTCTACTAGCAACCCCAGATCAAATTTCTTGACACTTAGAGTGATAAACTTGTGTAGGTAATTCTCTCCCTGAAAGAGTAATAAGTGCACCGACAGTGAATAGTTTCAAAAATAGACTTGACAGACATTTAAAATTATAATTATAATAAAATACAAGTGTCGTGATATACACGCATCAGCTCAAAGCTGCTAGTGTATCAATAAATAAATAAATAAATGTGCAGATGGTAATGAGGTGTTCGGTGAAAGTGAAGGAACGTTAGTTTGTGAGTCAATCGGTTTGACTATGAATAATATTACGTCTGTACCTAAGTTAGCATCTAAGTTATTGAGCGTGAATGCGATCGCGAAAAAGGGCAGGTGTTGGTATTCACAGAAAAAAGGTGTTAGATCATCAGAAAGTGAAAGTGACCAGTTGATGCTGTGGCATAGCAGGATGGGGCATCTCGGTATGAAAAACCTCAATTTACTCAAAGATAAAACGACGACAGGGGTCAGTTTTCCCAACACTAAACTTAAGTGCATACCCTGCCTATTGGGGTAAACATACCAAGCAACCGTTTCGAAAAGCAAATATGCAACAAGGACTAAGGAAGATCTAGGGTTGGTGCACGCCATCGTATGTGGACCTATGGAGGTGCCCTCTATCGGTAAATCACGCTATATTTTGACATTCATTGATTATTTTACGCGTCAAACTTTTGTATATTTTTTGAAGCTAAAATGTGATGTTTTCGAAAAAATTAAGAAGAAAAGTTTAAGAAGTTTGCCGAAAATCAATGTGGTAACAAACTGAAGATCTTACGCACAGACAAAGACACAGAATCCGTCAATAAGCGCATGGATGACTACCTGAAGGATTTCGGAGTTCAGCATCAACTAACGGTGGCAGAGCATAACGGTGTCGCAGAACGAGCAAACCGAACAATCTGCGAGAAAGCAAGAGGCATGCTTCAAGATTCTAATTTGCCTAAAACATGATGCAGTGTTCTTGAAAAACAGATCACCAACACTTGCGGTAAAGGATAAGACGCCAGAAGAGTTATGGCCAGGGAAGAAGTGTGATCTGAGCATGGTGAAAACTTTTGAATGTAAAGCTTTCATGCACATTCCTCAACAAAAGAGAACCAAGTGGGATCCAAAAAGTAGAGAAATTTCTATATTATGTGTTCCGTTTGACTTTTTGAGAGATTTGTTTGTTATCTCCTGGTGTCTTGTGTGGTAGGTGTGGTCGGTAATTAATAAAAAAAATAAAACCGACTTCAAAAAACCTGGGTGCACTAAAAAACTGGCACCGAACTGGCACCGACTCCAAATGAAAGAAATTATAAGGTCCCTAGTTATTTCTAGCTTTTTAGTGCACCCAGGTTTTTTGAAGTCGGTTTTATTTTTCTTATTAAATTTTTGTTTTTCACGATTTTTAGTGGTAAACTACTTGTCGAAATGCTGGAAACCGTAAACAGTCCATATCTCTCAAACTACTGAACCTATTTTTATGAAATTTCTATGGTATCACCAAGGGATCCTGACAATAAAGACCACGCATAGTATATCACCTATACCAATATATGGCACTTATAGCCAGAATGCATCTCATGACAATTCCACTAAGCCCAAACACGACTAGGTTATATTGTGGTATTACGGAGTTCCAGCCCCTACCTTCCAGTTTCTTCATCATCTGATGATGAAACGGAGTTATGAGGTAACAAACATTAAAAAAAAAAACATACACACGAATTGATAACCTCCTCCTTTTTGAAGTCGGTTGAAAAGACGCAACAATGTGAATAAGAATACTGAATGAATCTTTAGAAACTAATTATTCAAATCAAACATGATTTTGATGAATACACCTTGCGTATTTTATATGTTTAGACATATTATGCACACAAATCAAAATTAACAAATGATAATGTTTAATCTACTTAATTATATAATTGCCCCGATGCTAACAACAAAATTGTAGCCACACGCCTAGATACGTTATATAAACTATTTGACGTTGTATTTGTACTTTTTAAATATTTTATAAGCACTCTTGCATCCAATGATATTGGTGCTTTGGGTGGTAAGAGTTTTGACAGAGATACCGCTTTCAACAATGTTTAACAATGTGGCTAGAAGAAATTTTTACGTTGGACAATGTTTCACAAATAGAAGCGATTACGGATTTATGTGTTAAAATGGTACGGTAGGCTAACCTGTCCGATATGAACAACTTAGCCAAATATCTGGCTACATTAGACGGTGCGGGATTGCGAGGGTCTAACCTGTTCTGGCCACACCAAAGTGTCCATCTACCCCAAATAGGAGTATAGGTCTTCAGAGTTGAAGCCCTCCAACAAGTTGAAAGTAACGCTTCCTCCTGGGGTGACCAATTTTGTGTTAGCGCGTCCCACCCAAAATGAGCCAGGCTTCCAGCTGCAGACTGTTGATGTGAGCTGGCGGTCGTTCCGTTGCCGTGTCCACTAGGTTTCTCACTAGATGAGGTATCATCCTGGGTCTTGTTAAGGATCGCGCCCTCAGGTCCGGACGCCAAAATGGTTTCGTCCACCTGGGTGTTATGATCACAAACTGGCCTGACGCCGAGTTTAGGTGATGAAGAACCTGAGGCACTAGGCAAGGCGGTGGGAACACCCAAACCAGACCGTAGTGCCAACGTCTGCTGAATGCGAGTCGAGTTTAACGTAGTTTTGTACGACGTGTGCGGTCTGAGACGCAAACAAATCTATTTCTGGGGTACCCCATTGATCGAATATTACACTCAGTGCGTCTAGTCTTATGTGCCTCTCGGAGCCGGGGCGATTTCGTGACATGCGGTCGGCTTCCGTCTTGTACACTCCTGGAAGGTAGAGTGGGAGGAGTACCACGTTAAGGCTGTCTGTCAGAGCTAGGAGCTGCTGAGTCAAGTCCAGGAGAAGCTTGTACTTGGTCACGCCCTCGTTCCTGATATGAGCAATCACAGTCTTGTTGTCCAACTGCCGGCAGCCAAGCGAGTTGACAGACATTGACCGATCTTGCTGATCTTCTCTGGGGCAGGCTTTTGGTGTTTAGCTCCGAATCCCAGGTGATGCCCAAGAAGTCGATTCTCCTGGTCGGTATGATGACGGACTTTTTTTTGAGATTGACACACCAACCCAGACTGGTTAAAAAAGAAATAGCGGTCTTCATGTGCGAGCTTAGAATGGCCTTGGATTGGTGGATAACCAGGTAGTCGTCCAAGTAGACCACGAGGCGCAAACCCTTCTTCCGCAGCATTTCGGCGGTCCAGTTTTTTACCGATGCGAAAATCCTCGGTGCCGCTGAAAGCCCAAAAGGTAGGCATGTCATCTGGTACATTTGACCCTCGTAACTGACGCGTAAGTAACTGTGCTTTCTCCTGATTGGGATGTAATAATATGCCTGACTCAGGTCTAACTTCCCCATCCAATCTCCGTCTTGCAAAAAGGTGGGCATGTGGTAGTGAGTGAAGAGATTGAATGACTTGGGTTTCATGTACCGATTCAAAGCTTTGAGGTTGAAAATTACTCGACTTTTCCCATTGCTTTTGCTTACAATAAAGAGAGGGCAGATAAAACTTAGAGTTAATGGGGCAGGTTCGAGCACTTGACTTTGGATCATCTTTTGAATTTCTACTGACATCAACGAGCTCATTGGTGTTTGATATTTTAACATTACGTCCGCCGTAGGAAAAATTAAAGGCTGAATGGAATTCTCGCACCAAGAATTATTTTTAAAATTGATTTGGGGGGATCTAAGCAGTGCCAATTGTCTATATAAAGCACTAGCGGCCCGCCCCGGCTTCGCACGGGTACATTGCGGTTACATTATTCGAGTTTTAGTAAGGATCCCTAATTTTTTTGAAAATATATTATAGCCTATGTCACCCGGGGATAGTGTAGCTTCCCAACAGTGAAAGAATTTTTCAAATCGGTTCAGTAGTTTCGGAGCCTATTCTCTTTATAATATTAGTATTGTTAAGGCTTGCACAACCTTTTTGGTATATAGTTTCTTATTTGACCTTATGGCGTTTGTAACCTAGCAACAATAATAAGATAAATTTTCATTAGCACATTTTCTACAGCATTTTTATTTCAATAATAAACCATTGGAGCAGGCTTGGGGATCGAACAAATGGTCCTTCGAGCCGGATAGATGAATAAACTTGGGAGACCCGCCGGAAATCTCATACACTGCGTTGGTACGTAAGTGAGCGGAACGAGTTGTGTTCTACCGTCGGCGTTGGGGTGCCGATGTATCGGCATCAGGAATAAGCTGCGCTCAGAGTGTGCAGCCACAGCGTCGGTTGGCGGGACAACTACGGTGCAACCGCAGAGGGCGAACCAGTGCGTGTGTGTATGTGCGTGTGTGAGAATTAATACATGCTTACCTTACAATTTTAGCTAGGTACCCATTTCTCGTTAATCGTTAATGATGGAAGACCTCCTCAAAGTGCAGGATGACATAAGTACGAAAATTGTCAAGGCTAGAGGCAATTTCAAAAAATCGCCAAAGGAACGGCTAACCGCGGCTTATGTCGAGGCACGCATGGAGTGTTTGGAGGACACTTGGAACCGATTCGTGTCCACTCACAATACGATTATTAATTAATGTGAAAATGTCGATGTCGCTAGTTCTAGTTACTCTAAGGAGGATATATACAGTCAAGTAGAAGAAATTTATGTTTTATATAAGTTTGAGTTAAAAGAGATGTTATCAAAACCTAATGTTAATGTATCTTGTTCTAGCAAAGCTAACGACCCACCTCTTATTTCTGTTAAATTACCGAAAATCACTATTCCGTCCTTTAATGGCACCTACGCGGAATGGTCAAATTTTCGTGATTTGATTATATCGCTTATAGACAGAAACAAGGGGTTGGACGATGTACAAAAACTACATTTCTTGAAGGGGTATCTGACAGGAGAAGCCCATCAGCTGGTGAGTCAGATACAGGTCACGGCCTTCAACTACAAGACGTGCTGGGAGCTCTTACAACGCAGGTACAATAACAAACGGCATCTTACAACTTGCATCCTTGAGAGACTGACTGGTCAAAAGTCACTATCGTCAGAATCCGCCAGTGCTATTAGACAGATGTAAGATACAACTAATGAATGTTTGGACGGATTGAAGAACTTAGACGTAGACATAAGTAATTGGGACATTTTTATTATATTTACCATTAGTGTAGCAGTGATAGCCGATTGGTTAAAGCACGCGTCTTGCGGGTACCAAGTCTTGGGTTCAAATCCCGGCTCGCACCTCTGGTTTTTTCGAAATCTATGTGCCAATCATAATTTCTATATGATTATCACTTGCTTACGGTGAAGGAAAACATCGTGAGGAAACCTGAAACCAATTTTCGAAAGACATGTGAAATCCGCCAACCCGCACTGGGCCAGCGTGGTGGATTATGGCCTGATCCCCCTCGTGTTGAGGGGAGGCCCGTGCCCAGGTGTGGGACGTCAAAAGGCCTAAATTATTATTATTTTACCATTAGTGTCAAGTTAGACAGCGAATCTAGGAGATTATGGGAAGTTAAGGTTAACGAAAATTGTAAGGATTTGCCAACGTTAAAACAGTTTACAGAATTTTTGGAACACCGTCTCAGGTCAATTGAATTTCTTGAGTCGACGACGAACAAGCGTAGTCCGAAGACGTTCCATATCGCGGTACTAAATTGTGTATTTTGTTCCGAGCAACACATACTATGTAACTGTACACAATTTGGAAAACAAGATGTTGATGACCGTCGCTTGTTCGCCCGGACCAACAGGTTGTGTTTCAACTGTTCAAGCAATACTCACCTCGTATATAAATGCCGGCAGGCTTCTAAGTGTCGTATCTGCAAAAAACGACACCACTCATTACTACACCCCAAGACCTGCGCCAATTCGACCGAGCCAGTTGCTGAATCGGTCGACAAGAGTGTTGTGGTCGCTACTTCAGCTACTTTTAGCAGCTACACTGCAGCTGCACTGTTGGCCACAACCCTTGTAGATGTTGAGTCCGAGGCTGGTACTGCATTTGTTTTAAGAGCTCTCATGGATCAGGGCTCTCAGGTCTCCTTTATAACGGAGGCCGCGGTCCAGTTACTCGGCCTGATTCAGTTAATGTCTGCTCACACCGACATATTTCGACTAGGCGATGGTGATGGAGGATATATGCCTGCCAATTGGATAGTAAAGTTGAAGTTACGATCACGCCTAGATCCCTCTTTTGTTTTATATGTCGAAGCTTATGTTTTGAATAAACTCACGTCACATCTTCCAGAAAGGAAGATGGTTCAGGTACCTCCGTTTGTATCTACACTTGCATTAGCCGACCCAAGTTTTAATACTCCTGGTAAAATCGACCTGCTGTTAAGTACAAGCGTGTTCAGCGAAGTCTTGTTAGATGGGTTGGTTAAAGGCCCACTAGGGTCACCTGTTGCCCAACGGACCAAGTTTGGTTGGATATTGTCCGGTGGTTTTAATACTTCGGAGCACCCGATTCCAGTGTGTTGCAATGCGGTTATAAGCAGAGATGTCAACGGCTTCCTGAAGAAAGTATGGGAATTGGAAGATGGCAATTGCTCCGTTCGCAAGGTTACTCTACTGAATGAAGAGCAGAAATGCGAAGGATTTTACTCCAGCACAAGCAAGGGGTGGTATATTGTCGAGTCGTCTTCCCGGTCGGAAGATCCCAAGTGTCAATATAGTGCATCACTGGCTATTGCCCGCAAGCGGTTTCTTATGTTAGAGCAGAAGCTGTCATCGGAGCCTGAACTGAATAAACAGTATAGTGACGTTATTAATGAGTATATTCAACTGGGACACATGGAAGTCGTGCTCCAGTCAGATTTAAATAAATCTGATTGTCTTTATTTACCGCATCATGCAGTGGTACGCTATGAAAGAAGTACCACCAAGGTTAGGGTTATCTTCGATGCTTCTTGTTCGGGATGCAACGAAATGTCGTCGGTGAACGATGATTTGATCGTCGGCCCTACCTTACAACCAGACCTAAGGCACATAATTATACGTTGGCGGCGCCATCCTATATATCTTGTCGCGGACGTCGTTAAGATGTATCGACAGATAAAGGTATCTACATATAATGTCCATTTTAAACGGATTCAATGGCGCGAGAACCCAGATGCCGAATTACAACCCAAGCGATTATTGCGAGTGACCCTTGGCACCACCGCGGCACCCTATTTAGCTGTGCGCTCTCTACAACAAGTTGCATATGACGAGGGCAGAAACTTTCCGTTAGTCAAGGACCACGCGTTAAGGGATTTTTATGTTAATGGCTTATTAGCTGGCTGTGAATCAGTTGCTGAAGGTATACAAATCTTTCACCAGATGAAGGCGTTACTCAATCACGGCGGGTGCAAACTTCAAAGGTGGTCCACAAATAGTGAACTGTTACTTCGATGCAGTTATGAACATTATGGACTAACGTGGATCCGAAATACCGATGAATTTCAATATACGGTTGATCCACCACCACTCGAACATCCGTTAGCTAAGCGTAAGGTAATACCGGACATCGCTCGTCTGTTCGACCCACTTGGTTTGATTGCTCCTGTTATAACAACAGTCAAGAGATCTATTCAGCAGCTGTGGCTGTCAGGGATCGAATGGGATAATGAAGTTCCACCTTACCTTTTAAAGCATTGGATTGCTTACAGAAGCAACCTTCATAAGCTTACAGATTTCAGACTGTCGCAATGGATTCACACCACCCGCATTCACAAGCACCCTGAGTTGCATGGATTCTCGTATGCCTCCAATAGTGCTTATGCTCCTGTTGATTACATACTGTCTCCGAGTGGCGACGGTAATTTTCATGTTAGTTTAGCGACATCTAAAACTAAGGTTGTTTCTCTGCGTTGTGGGAGCTCAGCATTTAAAAGACCTGTCTCGAAGCTGATTTGTGTTTCTTTCTAAGTAGGTTTTTATATTTACAGTTTGTTTTGTTATTAAACAAATTGACTGATTTGTTTGTCCTAAATTGTTAATTCTAATTAAGTGCAGCAATTCATACGTTTTATTCTATTACAGTCCACTTCAATTTATCAAAGGCTGCGAGTTGTTGCCCTTACTTTACTTTATTTAATAGTTGATGAATACTCTGTTCATGGTGGCCGGTATGTTAAGGCTTGCACAACCTTTTTGGTATATAGTTTCTTATTTGACTTTATGGCGTTTGTAACCTAGCAACAATAATAAGATAGATTTTCATTAGCACATTTTCTACAGCATTTTTATTTCAATAATAAACCATTGGAGCAGGCTTGGGGACCGAACAAGTATGATTAGACAACCCCCGAGAAATCGGCCATCGGAGTCATGATTTATTTTTGTACGGTTTGTGTGAGTTCTTATATTATGCCCCCCCTTTTCTTTTGAAATGTTCATTATTTTTCTGTGAGGCAGACTATTTTTTATCCGTCCATACTGATTTGTTAGTAGGGCGGGTACGCCGAAATTTATCGTGAAAGGACGTGGATGGTTGTGGAGTCGACGCACGATCTGACCGTACAGAAGAAGTCTGCATCTCTAGCTTATCAATACCACCAATCTTTTGCACATAAGTTGATAAAGACTGAGGGTTAAACATATATTCTAAATTTGGGGGTATCTTAAGTAAGTCATCACGCATGTACTTGCTTTTCAAATTTCTCACTAGACCACGACGGCTAGTCTCTAAGATTTCCGCTCTTCTACCACAGATAATTTGCAGTATATCATGAGAGACGGATTTATACGCTGAAGAATCTCCAAATAAATTTCTCGTAAACAGTAACAGGTGTAAATTGGGTGCCGCTTTGCGACGACCAATCTATGAGGCTTTGTAAGGCTGTGTTTACACATTCTGAACCATAACCGCGTTAGACATGGTCGCGAAGCCTCGTTCAATTTGAGACCAGTTTAAGGGTGCAGCTGACTGCGCGTTTTCAAAAGCATTGCAAACCTGTGATGTGGAGCAGCTGCGATGGCGGGTAATGCGTGCACGTTTTCAGGTCGGTGATGCCACGCAGCTACCTGCCTCCATTTTCAGACTCGCTCAAACTCGAATCACACGAAGACTCCGAACTGTGACGTTTCCTTCTCGTAGCCTCCGGCGCCGGCGCGGTAGATTAGTTATCCATTTTAACTATATTTTATAATAATTTGAACTTTCTACTTTAATCTCAAAAGCTCAGTGATTATGAATTTTATTTAAAAAATTAAAATTTGCCAAAACAAGCAACCGTCTGATCGGTATGAAAACCGACGCGACAATGAAAAAGATATCGTGTCTTGTGGTGTCGTTGGTTGGTTTGAATTTGTTGCCAGACCGGAAGGACAGAGGGCGCTGACGCGGTGGTGGGGGAATTGCAAAACAACAACTTCCGGCGGAAGGAATCGATGTACTCTCTCATAAAGGGACTTCGGACGTCAAACAGAACACATAATAGGTTTAATTATTTTACGTAGTATTTTGAAGTCTGTGGTTTTAATTTAATTCCGAACTTATTTGATATATTTTTGTTGATTTATTTTCTGTCAATTATTTAAGAAGATCATTTGTCACTTTGCTTGCAATTGTTCGTTTCTTTATGTGTGAAAAAAATTTATAACTACATTTATTATATTTAATTTCCATTCCACTGAACTCTGTAATAATAAATTAGTCATGAAGATGTGCTATGACTAATAAGTTGCAAGATTCATTATCTATGTCTTAAATCACACGAAACTTTTATTTTTATACCGATTAGTTAGTCTAGCTGGAATCAATAAGAGCAAAGTCGATCTCCCGTAGATTTTGAACTAACTCAATTATTGTAGGAGTCACGCACATCCAACTTTGTTTCCTGTATTTCCACCTCTTAAAGTTACTATATTCCGCATTAGAATCCTTTTTATACTACTGGTGTTGCTTTTTTCTTTTCAGTTTCTGTTACATACATTACTTTCTAAGCAGTCGGGTATTTTATTTTTTAAAATTTACTTTATCTTATTTAACACCTCTTAGTTGGTACATATTGATCGAATTTTGTTAAAATCTATATTTTTCACGTTAATAAGACCTATTATGCGATTATATAAGAACTTTTTCATAACTTTATCATAAGTACTTATTAAGAATTTAAGTGGGAATGGTTGCAAACCAACCTTAAGTTTAGCTCCTATAAGTAGGATGATTAAAAAAAAACCGGACAAGTGCACGTAAGGACATGCACAATGAAGCTTTCCGGACCCATTTCAATAGCGAAGTTTATCGTATCTATAACCAAAGTAGTGAAACACAAGAAATAAAGCTATATTTGCGGTTGATTTTTGAATCTCAGTATTGAGTTTATTCAGAAAGCACGTGTAATAAATTTAACTTTAACTTGGTCGGCTGTAGCTCGTGATTTAGTGAGCCCATTTCTCCTGTTATAATTTTAATTGCAATGTCGTGTCATGAGCTTGTGTCCTCATTTTTCTAGATTCTCTGCACAGTGCTGCAAGTTACACCAATACATGCTGTTTTCCTTATTTTTACACACTTAGGGGTGGAATTTTATAAAACTTGATATCTCCATCCGTGTCTGAGAAAAGGAGTCTTGACAGACAGACAGACAGTCAACAAAGTGATCTTATAAGGGTTCCGTTTTTCCCTTTTAAGGTACTGAACCCTAATTATATAGGACTAGGATATAATTAAACTGATTTCAATAAACCTAGGTGCCCTGAAAAGCTAGTAATAACTAGGGATCTTGTATTTTTTTATTGGGAGTGGGTTCTATTCTCTTTTAGTCAGTATGTATTTTTTTTTAACGTATGTTCACCGATTAAGTAATCCGTAATTGAGAACCGATTTTGAAAATTCTACACTATCTATTCTTCATATACATACTATTCCAACATACTATCTTTACACAACTTTAGGACTACCTACCCCTACTTACCTACTTGAATTGGCACCGTCCCTAAATGAAAGAAATTACAAGGGCCCTAGTTATTTCTAGCTTTTTAGTGCACCCAAGATTGTTTGAAGTCGGTTTAATTTTTTTATTGTAATATCTTATATATTTTTATATTAATGGCCTCTTTCCATTGGGTCAAGCCCAATATGATTCTGCCAATGTCGAGTAACGAATAGCAATAACAAACACAATTAATACAAAACAATACAAAAATGAGACCGTCCATTTTGGAAAACCAAAATGGAAGCCATTGTAATATCTTTATTTTTCTCAATATGGCGTCTAGCTGTCGCCATATTGAATTTTGATTAAGTACTACACTGAAGTTTCATTTTTTTTTGTGACACTCGCAACATTAAGACAAATTGACGTTCGATAGAATCATCAAAATCGGAAAAGATAAAGTATGACTTGAGGGCTTCATTTTGGTTTTCCAAAGTGGACGGTCTCATTTTTGTATTGTTGGAACGAAGTTCCTTATCGCGCGTTGCGAAAGGGGGCTAGACGGAAAAAAATAAGTGTGCAACGACACATTTTGGCGACACTTTTTGCTATTGTTGTAAGCCGTGCGGCGTGCGCGTGATTCTCTGTCTGTCTCTCTCTCTCTCTCTCTCTCAGTCAGTCGGTCGGTCGGTCGGTCGGTCAATAAATAATAAAAAATAAAAACAATAATGAGTCCTGACAGCGTTTCTGCACAAGTTTCGGATATCGCAACTTCGTTCCATCCGGGTGTCCCTCGACACCTCTCAAGTTTTTTTTTTTTTTATTAATTGTGTTTGTTATTGCTATTTGTTACTTGACACTGGCGAAACACCTATTAAAGTGGGTGGGCCATATTTTTAACCCCCGACGAAAAAAGGGGGGTGTTACAAGTTTAACATGTGTATATGTGTATCTATCTGTGGCACCGTAGCGCCCAGGCGGACGAACCGATTTTAATTTTGTTTTTTTTTGTTAGAGAGGTATACTGATCGAGAGTGTTCTTAATTATGTATCATGAAAATCGGTTCAGCCGTTAGAAGATTATCAGCACTTTTGTAGGTTAAAGAAGCCATATTCACGGCCAAAGCAAACTTCCACGGCTCTGATCAATTCTAAATTTCGGGTCATTGAAATATCTATATATTTTATACTAGCGGCCCGCCCCGGCTTCGCACGGGTACATTACGGTTACAATATTGGAGTTTTAGTAAGGATCCCTAATTTAAAAAAAAATATAATATAGCCTATGTCACCCGGGGATAGTGTAGCTTCCCAACAGTGAAATAATTTTTCAAATCGGGCAAAACTACTGATTGTTTCGGAGCCTATTCATTACAATCAAACAAACAAAGTTTTCGACTTTATAATATTAGTATGATAAAAATAAAACTCGGAGAAGTGCACGTCAGAACATGCGCAATGAAAGCTTCCGGACCTTTGATAAACTTTTATCAAAGTTCCGGACCCATTTCAATAGCTAAGATGTATCGTATCTATAACCAAAGTAAGGAAACACAAGAAACAAGGTTGTATTTGCGGTTGATTTTTAATCTCAGTATTGAGTTTATTCTGAACCGACGGGGCATTAACTTAACTTTAAATTGGTCGGCTGTAGCTCTTCATTTAGTCAACCCAAAATTGGAGTGTCTCTTTGTAATATTAAAATAGCACCTATTCACTAAATGCATATGAAAGTACATAGGGTAGGTACTATAACGAAACCGCGATTTTTTAAAAATTGTCTGTCTGTCTGTGTGTTTGTTCCGGGTAATCTCCGAAACGGCTGGACCGATTTCAACGGAACTTTCATTGGCAGATAGCTGATCTTATAAAGAGTAACTTAGGCTTAAGGTACTTTTCTTTTAGAAAAAAAAAACAAATGCTGCCTGTTGCGCAGGCTCAGAACGTGCAAGCGGGCTTTGGCGATAGTAGGTATAAAAAACACGAAACATCGACTCGCAAAAATGAAAAATGACGACCATTTTTTGTAAAATTAAATTTTTGTTAAGTTAAATTCCACGCGGACGAAGTCGCGTGCACAGCTAGTATACCTATATTTATATGTGTGTACAATTGATACCTGCCAAGTAAAATAAATTAACTTAGGTACCTACTTGTGGAAACTCTTGGAAAAGAGTGTCCAGGATGCAGTTTGGTACAAAATTCACTTGGATCCAAAAAGTGAGATTCAAAGTGTCTTGAACATAACACACTGCTGGATTTTGGTTTCCATTTATAAAGTTTTAAATTATTTATCCAAGTATTTTTTACTGTACTATTTTTTGAAAATCTGAAACAAGAATACTTATATATAACAATTTAGCACGCTTGGCCGAGGTGTGCTAAGGGTTATCTAATTTATGAAGAGTTTATCTATACAAATAAATAAAATTGGAGTGTCTGTTCGTAATATCAAAATAACACGTTTTCACTAAATGCATATGAAAGTACATAAGACACATATAACAAAAACGCGATTTAAAAAAAAAATGTCTGTCTGTCTGTCTGTCTGTCTGTCTGTGTGTTTGTTCCGGGTAATCTCCGAAACGGCTGGACCGATTTTGACAGGACTTTCATTGGCAGATAGCTGATGTAATAGGGAGTAACTAAGGCTACTTTAATTTTTGAAAAACAATTAGGGTTCCGCTTAAAAAAATAAAAACACATGAAATCAAAGAGTATCTCGGAAACGGCTAGACCGATTTTGACGGGACTTTCAATGGTAGATAGCTTTTGTTATAAGCAGTAACTTATGATACTTTTATTTTTGTAAAACTAAATTAAAAAAATGGGTCCTGTCGCGCGGGCTCAGAACGCGGGAGCAGGCTTTTTTGTTGAGTTAAATTCCACGCGGACGAAGTCGCGGGCTCAGCTAGTTATATTTAAAATTACCACCACAGAGCATTGTTTTAATGAATTTCTATTATGGTTGAGTAATCTAAATATAGTAAATATCACCTGAATCCATCCCCTTGATACATTGCTGTCATTTTTATTAACCCCCGACGAAAAACGAGGGGTGTTATAAGTTTAACATGTGTATCTGTGTATCTGTGTATCTGTGTGTCTGTGTATCTGTGTATCTGTGTATCTGTGTATCTGTGTATCTGTGTGTCTGTCTGTAGCCACGTAGCGCCCAAGCTGATGAACCGATTTCAATTTTGTTTCTTTTGTTAGATAGGTATTCTGATCGAGAGTGTTCTTAGCTATGTTTCATGAAAATCGGTTCAGCCGTTTGAAGATCATCAGCTCTTTTGTAGGTTAAAAAAGCCACATTCACGGCCAAAACCAATTCCCACGGCTCGAATCCATTCGAAATTTGTGATTATTGGATTTCGATTTATTATATTTTTAAATGATCGTAATAGTCTGAACTGGCTTTTTACAATATTATAAATTTGAAAAGTTTCCCTGATTCTGGAAAAAATGTATATTTTATCAATTTTATATGAGATTTGTGTATGAACTAAAGACGTTCCATAAGTCACGTTTCAAATGATGGATACGCGCATGCGTAAAATTTTGTTTGTTTTGTTAATGGTCATGGAATATTACGCTATAATAATTCTAGAGGGCGCTGCTCCGCCATTGAGAAAAAATATAAAAAACACAAATCTAATTTAAAATAATTTTAGCGTTATTGAAAATTCTTCCCCTGGGCTGCTCCCGTCCGCCTCAACCAGAGTTATTACATCAAATTGAATCATAATTGATAATATTTTACTAGGAATTAAACCTCCGTGGCATCAATATTTAGATTCGTTGTATATTCTAATGTCATAACAAAATAATGTCTCATACTTTTACACAGATTTTCTGTTGATTATTGTACATCAGATTATAAATGAGGAAGCTAAAACAAATTATGTAAATGGCGCTTTCATAATCTGGCATCGAAACTAGTTGTACCAGATGAATTTGCGAGATGAGTTATGGATACTGAGCTACGGGAGCTACGCAAATCGCGCTAACTTCATTATTTGGAAGAACTAGGTAAATTATACATTTGATGAATAGGTCGTCGCATCGGGGGTTTTTAAATTTTCAATTTAGAGTTATGTAAATAATATAGATTTATTTAGAATTTTTCAATTTGGTGCATGTTTTTATGAAAACAACGCATGACGCCGATTTTAGGTAAGCTTATGAACATATTTCTAACTAGCTGAGCCCGCGACTTCGTCCGCGTAGACAAAAAAGCCCGCTCCCGCGTTCTGAGCCCGCGTGACAGAACCCATTTGATTTATTTTTTGTTTTTCTAAAATAAAAGTAGCCTAAGTTACTGCTTATAACATCAGCTGCTCTGCTCTGCTCATCTGCCAGTGAAATTCCCGTCAAAATCGGTCCAGCCTTTCAGAGATTACCCGGAAAACAAACATACAGACAGACAGACAAAAAAAAATTCAATCGCGTTTTTGCTATAGGTCTCGTATGTACTTTCATATGCATTTAGTGAAAAGGTGTTATTTTGATGTTACAAACAGACACTCCAATTTTATTTATTTGTATATAGATAAACCGACTTCAAAAAACCTGCGGGTGCATTAAAAAGCTAGAAATAAATAGGTAGATACCTTACAATTTCTTTCATCTGGAGCGGTGTAAATTCAAGTAGCAGAGGTAGGTACTTAAGAAGTTTTTGTACAGAAGTGCCAAATAAATGGTCGTGTTCCAATCACGAAATAGTACATTGTTACACGAGTGGTGAAAGTGAAAATAAGTCTTTCACCCGAGGTAAACACTGTGCTTTTCATTACGAATACAAGGAAAGTAAAAATAAAAACAGGAATTGCCTAAAGAAATAATACAAGGAAGCATGAACAATACTATACAAGTCGAAAAAAAAAAAGATCGGATTGCCGCCTATTTTGTTTTTTTTTCGTTGGCCGGCCAACTTCATTATTTAGCCAGTATTTTTAATTTTCATTTTTAAATATTTTGACCAAATCTATGTTATTTTAAAGAAATTGTTGAAACTAAATTATAATTAAGTCATTTAAAAGTATATATTCTTTAATTAATACTCAACTTTATGTTATTTCAATTTTACATCGTGCTGTAATTGAGTGACTGTAGAAAAAGTTTGAACATGGTTCCATAGAAATGGAACTAGTTTTTTTTTTATAATTTGACAGCTGTCAGTTGAAAGTGATTCTCCCGGGCCAGAAAAGTATTACTTTCAACCCGCTCCTCAGGCAACTTCAGACCTACTTTCAGTGTATGAGTAATTAAATGACTATTAATTAACTGTTCTCCAAAGCAACAGTAGCCCGTGTCCAGTTTTATTAAATACTTAAAGGATCAAATTACCAATCATCCGCTGAGCCGGACTCCAAATTACAAGTAGGTACCTATACGTTTAAGAATAACTGTAATCCTACTACGGAAATATATTCAGAACTGCCGATAGATAGCGCTAGTAGTATTCATAAACGCTGAAATATAGTATACAATTGTTTTTCTGTTGCTTGGCATATTTTGTATTGTACTGTATTTATATACATATATGAACTCAGAATTTTCTGCCCTTTCATTCAAGCTATCATAAGACATCCCAATCGATACGAAGACCAAAAAATAAATTCAGGGACTCCCAATTTTTAGGGTTCCGTAGTCACACGAGGAACCCCTATTGTTTCGCCATGACCGTCTATCCATTTGTCTGTCCGTCCGACGTCACAGTCTATTAGGACTAGAAAGTTATAAATTGGCACAAAAATAGAAATTACTTATACCTATATATACTGCACAAAATTACTTATAATTACTCCACAAAACTGTGTATTTAAATTTTGAAAGCAAAGTTATTCTAGAGTACTTACCTCCCGTACTTGGGAAGGGGGAGTAAAAAACACACAAAGTATGTAAATCGTTGGCTGCAATATGAAAATATAATATACTAGCGGCCCGTCCCGGCTTTGCACGGGTCGACATTCAGAGTTAATTTCTAAATAGTTCTGAAAAGAACTGCCTCACTTAACCTATTCATAGATGTGCAGTTGTGCACCCCTCTCCCGTAATTCGTTTATTTTTCTATTAGTATTTGTTTAGATTGACATTTTTAAATTCGTAATATCCTTTGATTGGAATGTCCGATTTAAAGAATTCAAAAAGTAATCTAGAGGTATGAAAATAGTCTCAAATACAAAATGATTTATTTGGATATGGATTAATACTAAGCTATAGATAACATGGTTTGATTTTGGTTGACATTTCTATCAACTTTTAAAATGTAATAAAGTAGTTACAGTAACGTAGCTACAATATTTGGACATATGGTATCAAGAAGTTTTTTGTAGATATTGATCCTTCTTCCTTCCTTCTTAGTCGGGCACTCTTGTCAGAGTTGTCGTGGTTGCGCTGACGAGGTATATGGTGGAAGGTTTGGTGAGGCCTTAGCATTTCCGAGGGTGGCTCTCCAAGCGATGTGCTTCCATTTCTGACGGTTAGAGGCGTCGCGAGTACACTGGACCATGGTGGACTCGGTAGCCTTTGTCATGACATCTATCCAGCGGGTTGGTACTCGACCGCGTGCTCTCTTGCCTTCCACCTGGCCCTGAACTACCAGTCTCTCCATCGAGTTCTCATTTCTAGAGATGTGACCAAAGAACTTTAGTATTCGTAGCTGCACAGTAGATGATAGTCTAACTTTAATACAAAGCTCTTTGAGGATGGATACATTGGTGCAAAATGCCGTCCACGGGATTTTTAGGAGGCGTCTCCAGCACCAGTTCTCTAATGCGTCGATTTTGCGGCGATCTTGCAGTCTCAGAGACAAAGTTTCAGCCCCATAGAGAAAGATTGGAAACGCAAGGCATTTCATCAATCTGACTTTGGTCTTCTTGGTAATTCTCCTGTCCTTCCAAATCTTACCCAGCCGTTCTAGTGCAGATCTGGGGATGGCGCACCGTCGTCTGATCTCGTCGCCACATCCTCCAGTGCTAGATATAGTAGAGCCGAGGTAAATGTAGTTCTGTACCACTTCGCAGTTAGCTATTTTGTGTACGTTGGTTCCACTTTGTTCAGCTCGGTCTACTATCATCATCTTCGTCTTGTCTCGGTTGATAGCAAGTCCGAATTGGAGGCTGGTACTTTCTAGACGGGTCAGAAGATGTTCCATGTCTTCTCTTGTCTGTGCGAGAAGGGTAGTGTCGTCAGCGTATCTGAGGTTATTTATCACGCGTCCCCAGTGGCGGATTAAAGGAGGGGCTAGGGGGGGCTATAGCCCCGGGCCCCACCTTGAGGGGGGGGGGGCGCAGTCTCGAATCAAAAAATTTTTTTTTAAACCTGTTTCAAAGAATTTTGAACAAAAGTAAAATGTTTTCCAAAGAAAATAAGTTAATAAATAATATATAATTCATTAATAAATGTTTTTTTTTATATTTGATAAATAGCCTTTTTCGTTGTCCTTAAGTGGACAGCAGCAGTGAAGGGGCCCCTTCTCAATTTTAGCCCCGGGCCCCATAAAGTTCAAATCCGCCCCTGCGTCCCCCAACTGATATTCCTCTATCCCAGTCTTCTAAGACAATATGCATAATGTACTCTGTGTAGGTGTTGAAGAGTAATGGCGATAAAATGCATCCTTGTCGTACACCAGCCTCAGTCTTAAAATTGCTTGAGAGGGTATCGTCCACTCGTACCGCCGCAGTACCGTCTTCATAAAGCCTCTTTAACAAGGCAATTATATGGGGCGGAACACCCATTTCCGCAAGTATAATCCAGAGGTGTGTCCATATGACTGTGTCAAATGCCTTGCGAAAGTCCACAAAGCAGATGTAAAGGGTTGTATTGAATTCTCTGGCCTTCTCAATAATCTGGCGCAATATAAGCATTTGTTCGCGAGTGCCTCTTTCTTTAACAAATCCGGCTTGCTCGGGTGCAATTTGCCTTGAGAGGTAGGCCAATAGCCTTCTATTGACTATATGGAGCATCACCTTACTGGCATGCGATATATATAGATATATATAGATATATATCTATATATATAGATACATATATAGATATTGATATGTTCTTTAATATTGTAGAACATTTTTTTGTTCTATCATCAATAGTCATAGTCAGGAGTCATTCAGTGATATGGGATCCGTATGAGTTGAACTTGATGTACTGAATAGCTCGTTTGAGCGGGTACGAAATAAATTCGCAAGATAATTGTAAATATAAAATACTAGCTATGCCCGCGACTTCGTCCGCGTGGAATAGTGTCTTTGGGTAGCATTTTTAATTATTTAAGCAATTTTTTTTTACAAATAAGACATACGTATAAATACTTTAATGAGCTATTTGCAGTGTTTTATTAGTAAGTATATTAGTAAGGATTGCATTGTTTCACTGCAAAGAGCTATATTTCCATACAAACTTTCATCCCCTATTCCCTATTGTTATTTTACACCCTTGAGGTTTACACATTTACAAACTTTGAATGTCATATTTATTTATATCAAATCAACAGCCTAACAAATAAGTTTCAGGCTTCTAGCTCTACAAATGACGATACTTCCATACAACTTTTCATCCCCCCTTTCAACCCCTTAAAACTCTTTTTTCGCATTGAAAAGTAGCCTATGTCCTTTCTCAGGCTCTAGACTATCTGTGTATCAAATTTCATTGAAATCGGTTCAGTAGTTTTGGCGTGAAAGAGCGACAGACAGAGAGACAGACAGAGTTACTTTCGCATTTATATAAAAAAATATAATTAATTATAAAAACAACAGTGATACGAGTAGACGCGTCTTGCGGGCACCAGGTCCTGGGTTCAAACCCCGGCTCGCACCTCTGGGTTTTTCGAAATCCATGTGCGAATCATACTTTCTATACGGTTATCACTTGCTTACGGTGAAGGAAAACATCGTGAGGAAACCTGCATGTCTTGGAAAATCTAACCAATTTTCGAAAGACATGTGAAATCCGCCAACCCACACTGGGCCAGCGTGGTGGATTACGGCCTGAATCCCCCTCGCAGTGAGGGGAAGCCCGTGCCCAGGAGTGGGACGTTAAAAGGGCTAAATTATTCTTATTATTAATTATAATTATATGAAGGTCCAGGGAGTGAGTCCGATGGAGGGGCGCGGGCGCAGGTCTCGGAGCCGGGGCGCCGGGGCGCCGGGGCGCGGGGGTGCTGCGTGCCAGGCGGGTATGTATTCTTGGCTAATGTGCTGGCACGACTTGCACGAGTTTTTCAGGTTTTGAATAAATATTATGACAAATTTTATGTATTTTGTTCACCCTCGTCGGAAAAAGAGGGGTATTATAAGTTTAACATGTGTATCTGTGTCTGTGTGTGGCATCGTAGCGCTCAAGTGGATGAACCGATTTTATCTTAGTTTTTTTGTATGATAGGTTTCTTGATTGAGAGTGTTCTAAGCTATGATTAAAAACTGTTCATCCATTTGAAGATTATCAGCTGTTTTCTCGTTAATGAAGGGATATGAGCAACTTCCACAGGTCTGATCGAATCGAAATTTGGTATCCTTTTATTTTATTTTCTTTAATAATATAGGTATATTGTGTGTGTAAACAATAGTATGAGTAGGTACTCACACTATTATTTCATTAAGTTACTTTTGTCTTACCTATTGCTTTGCTCAGTATGACACCGTGTCCAAATTATAAAAAAAAAAAATAACTTAATTTGCCATTGCCTACATGCAATTTGCCATTTTGAAATTCACGATCCTTTATGTTTATTTCTAAATTACTGTGCAAATCTGTAACTGGCCTTACTTATTTTATATTTCTCAAATTTAAGTAATCACACTATGTATCGCTGTTGATATCCCAAATAAATAAATAAATCCTATTACTTCAATGCTATTGCAAGAAAATGGTAACCTTGACCTGTTCCTGCAGCGTCACGTGGAATCTGCAGGATAATTATTGATAATGATGTAAATTAATAGGTTATAGACAGGTGGTGTTCAGGATCTCCTGGGTGTAGGTAGGCACTAGTTAAATTTCGTCCAGTTTACATGGCCTTCACGTAGAGCAGAGATAAGAGTAGGTACATGCTGACATAAGCAATACGCTGGTCGGACATCAATGGTGAGTAGTGATGACTATTTTTCAGGTCTCGAGTCCTAATTATGTATCGAAGTGTCTCCAGGGTATATTCCTTTTGGCTACGACGCGGAGTTAATAAGGTCCTAGGTGGCAGGTCCAGCCGGGCCCAGGGTGCGGACAGCGTGGGGCAGGAGGTACCGCGGGCGTGGGGCGTGCGGTGGTGCGGCGCCGCCTTCGCCGCACCCAGCCGGCGCTCGGCGGTGGCCGGCGGCGGGTGGCGGCGGCGGCGGCGCGCGGAGCGAGGATGCCGCCGCCAGCGCCGCGGAGCTCGGCGGCCAGCGGCCCAGTCCGCGACTAGCGCTGCCGCCGTTCGCACGCGCTCAGTGTCTGCCGCGCTCACTCACTACCGCCTCGTGGCCCGCGCGTCGACTTCAGCGGCTCCCCTCGCTCGATCGGAGTAGCGGTTCGCATCTTACCGGGCAGCATTAGAGTCATATCGATATTTTCTAATACTGTCAGGTAAAGATGTCGTCCGCGCTCCACGTTCAGCACTTTACGTGAAGAATTCACCTCGTCGGAACCGGTCGGTCGACGACGGTTATATTTACCGGGTCCGGTAGCGCCGGGCGATGCGGACGGACCGGACGCCTGTGACATCTCAGGTAATCGCGCCGGGTGGAGGCGTCGGATCGCCGACCGCCGCGCCGCGCCTCGGTCGTGGCGGCGACCGCGTGCGTTCCGAGCGCCGCTGACGGCTCACGCGATGGAACTTGTCCCACCTCGCCGTCCAATTCTACGGTTATAGGTACGTAAGTAATATCGACTGATGTCGTTATTTCTTGAGACTGGACGTAGGCCGTTGTTACGTCATAGTGACAGACCGGTCCTCGTCCGCTTTCATAACTCAAATATCGTCCTGCTACTCGCGGAGACTGCTTCATGGCCTATACGATACATACCATCATGGATTCATATTCAAACTCGAATTTCCATTTGAGGACCTTTTATTTGTTGTAGCTATTAAAAAATATTTTTTCTCAACTTAAATAACTTGAGCCTCGTGTGCTGACTGCTACACCACACAGCGACGCCATTATCGCGTAACCGGTTATCCGCTAAGGTTAGCTCCATAATGACATCTTTGATTTTAGTATACCTACGATAAGACTTAAATATAAATGACGATGTTTAATTATTTCTCGTCAATTACCTGGTGGTAACTAGGTAATAAGAAACTTGTACAGTTCGGCAGAGCACGAATCGCTTCCCCAAGTCGATGTTATCAGCATAATCCGCGCACTGTTGCGTTTCCTCATCGCCGCTCACGTAACCCAGTTAACTAATTAAAATTCCTCATGGCCGGCAATGAGCACGCGTTTTCAACTCATTAACTCCGCACACAATATTCCCGAGACCGGCCGACCATGGGCCTAGCGTCCGCACTCCGCGCCGCCGCCGCCGCCGCCGCCGCCGCCGCCGCCGCCGCTCGCCTACAAGCGTGCGCGTGTCTGTCTGTCTGTTTATCGAAATGTATATTGTATAGTGATGTGGATGTTTTTATCAAATTATTTTTCATCAATCATACTCTGAAAGTAGGTCTGAAGTTGCCTGAGGAGCGGGTTGAAAGTAATACTTTTCCGGCCCGGGAGAATCGCTTTCAACTGACAGCTGTCAAATTACAAAAAAATACTAGTTCCATTTTCACATTTCTATGGAACCATGTTCAAACTTTTTCTACAGTCACTCAATTACAGCACGATGTAAAATTGAAATAACATAAAGTTAAGTATTAATTAAAGAATATATATTTTTAAATGACTTAATTATAATTTAGTTTCAACAATTTCTTTAAAATAACATAGATTTGGACAAAATGTTTAAAGATGAAAATGAAAAATAATGGCAAAATGAAGTTGGCCGGCCAACGAAAAAAAACCAAATTAGGCGGCAATCCGATCTTTTTTTTTTTTTTCGAGTATTGTTCATACGTCCTTGTATTATTTCTTTAGCCAATTCTTGATTTTATTTTTACTTTCCTTGTATTCGTAATGAAAAGCACAGTGTTTACCTCGGGTGAAAGACTTATTTTGTCCCTCGAACTATAACCCCGTCTCGGGACTAAATAAGTCACTTTCACCACTCGTGTAACAATGTACTATTACACTTTGGCTGAGCGATTTTTGGGTGGACAGATTAGAACATTGTTTCTATAGTAGGCACAACTATTGAAAGACCCTACGGTTTGGAAAGCATATGACATAGGTGGGTGAGTGAGTAGTCGTCATAAAGATGTTCAACTCACCAAAGTTTACAGTTTGGTTGGAGATATTGTGGTGTATTATTCATTAGTGGTGGAAAGTTTTGACTTTCCGAATATTAAGATGTGGGTCAAGGCCCGAGCCTGCGCCCGCGCCGTGTCTCGACGGCTAGTTGTTCTCATATCGTTTGAATGCAACCTCCTTTTGCTGAGCTTTATTCCAACTTTCTATGTTTTAAATTATTTTCTTAAATTAGAATGCATGGTTATCACTTGCAAATAAGGTACATAACTTTATAAAAATATTAAATAATAATTGGAAATAATATATAGTACTACTAATATATAGTATATGTTTACTACATTGGATTTATGAATGCTCGGTCTGTGGTCCCTCGAACTGTGCCTCTCCTGAACTTTCCTCGGGCAGCGCGAGTCCGCAACACCTCATGTAGATCCACATGTTTCCATTGCATCTAAACAAATCTACCCAATTTTTAGCTGTATGTCTTCTTAATCGGTCTAGATATTTAGGCAAAGGCATTATGTTCCTAGCCTTTTCACAAGCTATACATGGCGTCAATTTCCAGTATACCGTGATGTAACGTTGTTTACACGAGACTGCCGTTTACCACACCACCACCACGCGCCTGTGCCCCAGAAGGTGTTACTGAGGGGCTCTGCAGAGCACCAACGTCTCGCTGATAGTATTCGATCCCAATATAATACAGGGCGTGCCTAGTGCAATTATTGCAATTATAGGAGGCTAAATTATTAGATTATGTGAAGGAGATTTCGGGTTATTGACCACAAAATTAAGTTTTTCTGAAGACGCGCAGATGTTCTCACGATTCTATATTTTAATTCGGCAACCCACCCAAGACGGACCTTGCTATCTGTGCAGAACAACTCTAGCCCGCGACTGCTTAGCTCTAAAGTTATTTTAAAGCTACCATTGTTTCCTTTGGTTGGTTGTCATGACCAAACTTCGTAAGTATGAGGAGGTAAGTTGTAGTCTCTAAAAAAATCTGTAATTAAGCGATCATAGTCCCAGTTGGTACCAGAAGGACCAAACATAGCGTCGCTCCGTGTGAATATAGATAGGCGACTCAATGACGGAAGACTAAAAGGCGACCCAATGAAGTTTGGATACAGAGGCTTGGAAGGTAGAAGAATAGTGTGGAATTGAATTCATCGAGTATCTGTCTGGAATGATCACGAGTAGAGCTGAGGGTGCGGTGGAGCGGCGTGTCGAGTCGGGGTCGCGCGATAGCGCATTGTTTTCGTCAGTGGATGAGTCGCTATCGCGGCGCGGGCGCGGGGTTATCGCGACACGCAGTGACCGCGTGCGTGCGCCGCGCTCGCCACGTATTACATTTTGGTATCGAGGCCTGAAGTTCGTCCACATTCGCCGCGAGAGTCGATAAGAAGACCGGTGAAAGCCGCAGTAAATTAATCGCTCGGTGGATTCCGCTTTCGAATTGAATTTTTATCGCCATCGGAGAGTGTCTCCGCGGTTCGGACCGGTTCTTAATTTCCTATAGGTGCGCGCGTTATGCATCTATTTTGGGAGTCGATGACCGCGAGTTTGGCACAACCGTCGGCCGGTTTTATTCTGTTCGTGTTGGAAAGTCGTTCCGGGAGCGGCTCGGCCGCGGACGGTAATTTCGTGTAAAACTCGGGCGTATTTCAGGCGATGACGTAACGCGCGGGAGTGCGTCGTCCCCAGGCGCCGGGAGGGACATGCCTAATTGAGTATAATGTTATTAATAAGCCGGGGGCGGGCCGCGACTCGCCCTCAAGCGGATAGCAACGTTTATCGGTCGCATGCGAGACTGACTCGTGTGCGACAGGCGAGTGTCATGCCGTCGTGCGGCGCACGAAGCCAGCATTGTTGCCGGCCGCGCTATTTATACTCGCCCACTCGCGGACCGAGCGACGGACCCGACGCGGCACCGCGCGGCACCGGCGCCGCTCGCGGCATGCCAGCAGGAGCTGACTCCTCGGGGCCAGCTGTTCCGAAACTACGATGTCAATATTATTTATAATAGAGATAGACGGGAATAATATTTTACAAACCTTTAACATATTGCGTAATATATTTACTTTATTTACATTCACACACTGGTGTTTATCTGTAGTCAAAGTAAAATCGTTTATTTTGTTTAGGTCTACGGGAGCACTTACAGATTGTCATTTTTACATACTTTTCTTAAGTCTACAACCGTATTGGAACACGATCTCGACTGAGAAGATCGGGCAAGAAACTCGGCGGGCTTGTCTTTTTACATTTTTTTTAATCGTCAGTTGTTTTGATTAATGCTTACAAAGAGTAGGTATTATTGTAAATAGAATAGCTCCAGTGTGTTGCCTTTTGAGATTACCAAGAATTAAATGAAAAAAAGTTATTCTGACTAGTAGGGCAGGATGCGAGTATATTTAAGCATTAAGAAAAACTGGTGATCCAGTTTCAATGGAGATTTCAACTATTATATTTCAACGATAGCTGACTTTAAAATAAAGGGGTTCAACATAAACAATAACATGTGCTAAATAAATAATACCTTATAATTATTCTGGTAATGGCCATTGAGGGTCGGACGAAGAACAAATAATGGCCGTGCAGCCGCGGGAAAAAGTAGTTTATTCTACATGAAGCGTAAAAAAGAACGCGAAAACTTTCTACAATCAATGTACTTAATGTCAATACTATAGTATTCGTGCCAGTACCGCTTATTGCAGCTCGCCATCCTAACCGCCGCCATAGAGCCGAAGGATACAATTTTTGCGTTGATATCTTTTCCAGCATCCCTTGCGAGTGCCGCCCCGCGCCGCGCGGCTCGCCTCCTCTGGCCTGCAAAAGACATCAACGCTGCTCGTGCTGCTTGCTACGTTATACTCATTAACAAAATGTGTTTACTCGCCTATTGAACCTCTTACACGGTGGCATTGAATACTTGCATTGTGTTCTAGTAAATATTTTGACACACTACTTTAACAATGAATTCTTAAATAGTGACAAAATAATAATATGAAACCGCGACAATGCGGCCGTGTGATGAGAAGTAATGAACGTAAGCTATTATCATGCAGATTATGAGCTTTCAACGTAGAATGCTAACCTTATTATGGACAACTTCCGTTCACCGGAGACGCTACAATGATATTCAGTGGTCGTTTAAACAGCTACGTGCTCCCAAATCATTGACTGCGTCGACCGCGCTGTTTGCCCAGCTGCTCGGCGAAGGTTGCGTGGCTGCCGCGGGCGCCGTGCGGCTCTTCAGTCTCGACATAACTCCTAATATTCGATCCTTTTATGCTTGTGAATAGCTGATAAGTGGTATTTTCCATGTTATAAAAGTAAAATATAATATAGAATGTAAATATATAGGAACAAGGGCAATTTTCTGGAATGTACTTGTCAAACTTCTACGTTGCAGGGTATACTAATATATACCAAGCGGGAATCCCCAATAATGTACAGTATATGGCAGCTCACTTTCAGGGTTGTTCAGCGTATGTGACGCGGCATCGTCGTCCGTCGCCCTTCGGGCCCACGCTCGAGTAACGCAGGAATTTGACAGTCGGACTGTCGGCGATGACATTAGCGAGATATTTTTGAACAGCATTGTTATTGCTGTGTGCGTTGTTCGCGCATGTGTTTATTTACGCGTGGCATGTGTGAGACGTGGGTGCCGCGACTCGCGAGTCACATCTCGCGAGCGGCACCGCGGCCGCTGCGCGTCGCCTCGCCGTCCACTCGCGCGCGGTCCGACTCCGCTCACGCGCCGCTGCGCCGCCGCGCCGCCCGCGCCGCCGCGCCCGAGCCCGCGCCCGCGCCGTCTCCCTGCAGAGTGCGCTTGCGTACTAAAAATATCTGAGCATTTGTAGTATGATGATTAACTGACTAAAATTGTTTACGATGTTTAACTGATAGTAGCAAAGATTAGGAGAAGAGTGTGCTCATTTAGGCTGAACAAGCATAATTAGGAGGTACCAATAATAATATATTATATAGTTTTATTAGTTCAGACCAAACAAGTAAAAACGTTTCAAAACTTTAAAGTTTACAGTGTAACCTAACTACGGAAAAATCTGTTATTTTAGTTAGACTAAATATATTCAGAACTGCCGTTAGACAGTGCTAGTAGTATACATTTATAAACGTTGAAATATAAACATTGAATAAAGTGTTTTCTGTCGCTTGGTATACTTTATACTGGGTGTATAACGGAAACTGATACCATGGATTCAACTCATGATCCTGGCCCTGCAGAGTTGGAATTTTCCGTCGATATTTCCATGAATGATACTCAAAGTTTTCAGCATTTTTCAATTGATTTTAGCATGAAATAATTATACAAGTCTATCTCAAGTGATTATACATTTTTTGCCTTAAATAGTAATTATTGATTTATTTATGTAAAATCACGTTGACGTAGACTTGAATAATGATTTCATGCTAAAATGAATTGAAAAATGCTGAAAAATTTTAGCACATTTCATGAACATATCGACGGTAAATTCCAACCCCCAGAGGTCAAGAATCATGAGTTGGATCCATAGTATCCTGTATGAACCCTGTAAGTACTATATTTGTATTTATAAATTTAGAATATTCTCGTCTTTTATTAGATAACGCAGTCAACACAAAATCCTAAAAACATCTGGGTCCCCCACTCTGTTTATGTAAATGTAACATCCATTATGTTGATTTTGATCGTATAAAATGTAGCCTGTGCTATCCGGACCTTAATAAAGAATCGTTTGATATCTAAGTCATCAAACTCGGAGGGTTAGTTTACGCGCTACGGTGAACCAAAAAAATGATTGGTACATACACACTGTCGAAGTGATATAGACTGTCAAAAACAAAAACCTTCCTTTTGGCTTTTTCGTAATCGGTTAAAAAGACGAGGAGGATGATATTGACATTGGTAGGTATATACGAAATAATTTCCGGTGTAGTGCGGTTTTGTTTGTGTACGTATGTGCTTATAAGTATACTTAGAATCCCATACAGAAAGACAAGACATGCACACAGGCTGCAGACCTGGGTATTGACTATGAGTGAGAAGATCAAACTGTTATATTTTTAGGGTTCCGGACCTTAAAAGGAAAAACGGAACCCTTATAGGATCACTTTGTTGTCCGTCTGTCTGTCTGTCAAGATTTTTTTTCTCAGAAATGGATAGAGATATCAAGTTGAAATTGATATCAAATATAAAACGCTATTGTCCCTTGTAAATGTAAAAAAATAGGCTTCTAAGACGACGCTATCAAAAGATACGGCCATTTATGTCGCATATTTTGGTACTTTTTGCAAATTCACTAATCAAAACAAAGGAATCAACGCACAGCCGAAACCGCTGGTGTTAGAATCATGAAATTTGGGCGGTAGGTACCTTTCATACGAGTATCGTAAATATCCACTAAGGAAGGATTTTGTAAAATTCCACCCCCAAGTGTATAAAATAGGGGATGAAAGATTGTATGGGAAAAAAAAATCTCAACTTAGAGCCATGAAAATTAGTATTAAGGTTACTTATTACAAATAAAAAAATGAATTTTCAGCGTTTTATAAAACTCCACCCCTAAGTGTGTGAAAAAAGGGTAAACAGTTTGTATTGGGGACCCGAATTTGTTTAAGCTGAAAACGTGGCTTTAGGTAGATTTTGCTGTAAAAACTTGAAACACTGTGCAGAAAATCTAGAAAAAATTAGGATACTAGCACATGACACTACATTGCAATTAAAAATTATAACCGGAGAAATTAGTTCACTAAATCACTAGCTACAGCCGACCAAGTTAACGTGAAGTCAATTCCCCATAGTTTCTAAATAAACTCAATACTGAGATTCAAAAGACAACCGCAAATACAACTTTGTTTCTTGTGTTTCACTACTTTGGTTATAGATACGAGAAATCTTCGTTATTGAAATGGGTCCGGAAGCCTTCATTGTGCATGTCCTGATGTGCACTTGCCCGGTTTTTTTTTTTACATAATCACATGAGGGTCTTCGGTTTGGTTTATTGTTCATTAATTTTACAGGTTTATATTATTTCGTAATTATTTAAGGTTTCAGTCACAAGTCAAAATCACTCCATCTCGGGTCTTCTAATTCTTATGTTAAAGTTAACTGACAGCTACCACACAGTTGTTGATCTTGGGTCCTGTGCGAAGGAAGGATCCAGAAAACGTTGGAAATTGAAGGGAGTCCAAAATAATTAGTGAAACAAAGGCACATTGCCTACGCTGGGTTGACCATCTCGAAAGAATGGGAGAAGATCGTGGAATGTAGGAAGGATGTGTATTTGGGTCGGGGGGTATTCACAATCGTCGGAATGTTGTTGTCGGAAACGACGGCTTCTATCCTTCTTTTAATTCATATTTAAAAGAAGGATGGACGCTGTCGTTTCTCACATCGAAAACATTCCATCAATTGTGAATGGCCTTGTTGGTCAACACAAGGTTTAGGCAAAAATTTACTAAATCGATAGTTATATTAAAAATATAAATTCTTTTCATTCCTAGTCAACTCCCTCGCAAGGAAGTTATATCTATGACTCCCCGTCGTTTAATGTTTTATAAATATACAGTTTTATAGTAACGGTCACTCGCATATGCGAGAGGATTCAAACGGCTGGAGGTTTCGACTTGTACAAAAGACGGAGGGTGGTGAGGGCGGCCGCGCGGCGCCGCGGCGGGGAGGGAGTGTACAGTTGCTATAAAGGTCAGCCGGCGCGGCGTGCACCTGCTTGCGCTTGCGCCGAGCATTCCCTTTTATTAAACTTCGCCTCTAGCCAATTGCTCTGCTACTGATACAGACTTCTGTCCGTATGATCGCGACGGACATTGACGACTTCGATTATGAAGCTAAATAAAACAAACTATTTAAATTATAGAAACACCTCGACTGTGTTAACTGAAAAGAGAAATACAATTTAAAATGAAATAGGTATTAAAGGTGTATTTTCACTAGTTATTTAACGACTTTGAAAAAAAAGGAGGAGGTTCTATGTTCCTCTTTATGTTTTTATTTTATACTAGCTGAGCCCGCGAGTTCGTCCGCGTGGAATTTAACTTAACAAAAAATCCCGCTCCCGCGTTCTGAGCCCGCGCGACAGAACCCTTTTTTTATTTAGTTTTTCTAAAATAAAAGTAGCCTAAGTTACTTCTTGTAATATCAGCTATCTGCCAGTGAAAGTCCCGTCAAAATCGGTCCAGCCGTTTTGGAGATTACCCGGAACAAACACACAGACAGACAGAAAGACAGACAGACATTTTTTTTTTAATGCGTTTTTGCTATAGGTGTCGTATGTACTTTCATATGCATTTAGTGAAAAGGTGTTATTTTGATATTACAAACAGACACTCAATAATATTTATTTGTATAGATGTTCAGTGGTTTCTCCGTCAATTGCAGAACGATAATATTTTTTATTATTTGAAAGGGTATACTTTTCAGATGGTCCCATAGAAGGCTTATCAAAATCGGTCCAGTAGTTTGAGAGATATGGACGATTTACGATCACCAGGAATTAAATATATAGTTGACCAATAAAAATCATGAAAAAAAAACATTTAATAAAAAAAACATTTAATAAAAAATAAACCAAATTCACAAATACCTAGTTGCACAAAAAAAGCTTTAAATAACTTGTAATTTTTTTCACCTGGAGTTGGTGCCACTTTCTTTACACTACATTAGGACTAGGTGCTTCTTGGGTACCTACCCCTACTTACTTGAAATGGCACCAATTCCAAATGAAAGAAATTGGGAGGCCATCATTATTCATAAATGCTTTGTTGGCTTATATGAATAAAAACAATTTTAAGTTGAGTTTAAGTTTGAGTTCATTATGACCCAAAGCCCTACATGCACTTGTCCAGTTTTTATTTATTTTAAAATAGACGAATTAACAAGCTACTTTAATTACTTTTGAAAAATTCAAGTACCGAATAGGAGCGGGGAGTGTGGGGGAGAGGACGCGTGGCTCTATCGGCGTCGGTAACGGCTCGTATCGGCGTTTGTCACGTTATATCTTTTTCGTAATCGCCCTATTATCAAACCCGCTGATTATCACTTTTGGAAAAATGCATGTACATAGTTATGATTGTTGGTGGCGCTGTAGCCACGACTCGTGCAATGGATGTATGTTGGTGGCGCTGTAGCCACGACTCGTGCAATGGATGTATGTTGGTGGCGCTGTAGCCACGACTCGTGCAATGGATGTATGTTGGTGGCGCTGTAGCCACGACTCGTGCAATGGATGTATGTTGGTGCAGCTGGAGCCACGACTCGTGCAATGGATGTATGTTGGTGCAGCTGTAGCCACGACTCGTGCAATGGATGTATGTTGGTGCAGCTGGAGCCACGACTCGTGCAATGGATGTATGTTGGTGCAGCTGGAGCCACGACTAGTGCAATGGATGTATGTTGGTGGCGCTGTAGCCACGACTCGTGCAATGGATGTATGTTGGTGCAGCTGGAGCCACGACTCGTGCAATGGATGTATGTTGGTGCAGCTGGAGCCACGACTAGTGCAATGGATGTATGTTGGTGCAGCTGGAGCCACGACTAGTGCAATGGATGTATGTTGGTGCAGCTGGAGCCACGACTAGTGCAATGGATGTATGTTGGTGCAGCTGGAGCCACGACTCGTGCAATGGATGTATGTTGGTGCAGCTGGAGCCACGACTCGTGCAATGGATGTATGTTGGTGCAGCTGTAGCCACGACTCGTGTAATGGATGTATGTTGGTGCAGCTGGAGCCACGACTCGTGTAATAGCTTGTGCTAACTCGTTGGCTAGTGTCCCCATCCCATAATTATATAGTTTTAATGCACCGCATTCCTCAGGCAGGTCGGACGAACATGCGCACCTAGTTAGTGATCGTTGAAATATTCACGAGTATTTTAATACAACCGGCTCAAAGACGTATAGTTAGGTATAAATTAACGGTGACTATTTAATTAATTAATTAGATTAATTTAATAAGTAGTGATAGCCGAGTGGTTAAGCACGCGGCTTGCGGGCACCAGGTCTTGGGTTCAAATCTGGCTCGCACCTTTGCGTTTTTCTAAATCTATGTGCGAATCATTATTTCTATAAATGATTATCACTTGCTTACGGTGAAGAAAAACATCGTGAGGAAACCTGCATGTCTTAGAAAATGTAACCAATTTTCGAGAGACATGTGAAATCCGTCAACCGGCACTGGGCAGCGTGGTGGATTACGGCCTGAATCCTCCTCGTAGTGAGGGGAAGCCCGTGCCCAGGAGTTGGACGTCAAAAGGGGTAAATTATTATGATATTTATTATTATTTAATCACCTCTTTATTATTATTAGTTATGGCAATTATGAAGGGCATTTTTATGGCATCTAACTTATTATAAAAATGCGTAGTTACAATTAATCTAGTATTTATGAGATACTTGAGATTGTTTTTTTTGTGATTTTACTAATATTATAATATATTAATAGTTCCAATGAAGACCAACGTTGTTTGTCCTCAACCAGTATTATGCTGAAATGGGACCTTTTGTGACGAGGACAGTTATGGTATTGTTTTTTTTGTTCTTCTAGATAATGTTTCCTTTCTTTTTCTTTCTATTTCCGTTTGTTACTTATGTGTATGGATGTTATGTTAGGTGCGCGGGTGCGCGAGAACACGTGACATCAGTCCAGTCCACACACACTTGGTGCTATGTCCATTTGGTGGATAGGCGGTCGGCGACCTCGCGCGGCTCGGCCGTGGGCGCTTCGATATAAACCTCATATATTCATACGCGCACTCGCCGCCGCGCGCCCGCGCCCGCGCCGGCGCCCGCGCCCGCGCCCGCGCCTGCTGCGCCACCCGGCCCCGGCCCCGGTCGTCGAGACTGGTACCGTTACTTTTCTTGCTTTCAGATCTCGTTCGGTATTCAATTCTTGTTTTAAAACTGGCTACACTGGGATCCGACCGCGCCACTCGCCTCGCGCCCCGCCCGCCCGCCGGCGCCTTGTCTGGGCCGTTGAAGGGACGGCACCTGCGCGGCTTCGTGCTGCTCGGCGCGGTCTCCCCTGGGTCAGGACGTGGCTGCACGTTGCGTCACCAGTGAAATTTCAGTTGAAAGCCAACAACTAAGAGTCACTGATAACATTATTTCGTCTACCAATTTTCGATTGATAAATATTTAGATAATTATTGATAAATAAGTCTTAGTGATATACATTGAAGGTTTTTGTATAAAACATCAAACAAAAAGCTGTAAAGGAAGGCGATGACGAGGGACGGGATCATGACGACTCATGTAATGCATCACAATTTATTGACTCATACAGTCTCACAACAATACAATAATACCTATCATACCCTCGAGCTGCTCCGAGATGGAGTTGGAGGGTGGGTAACGGAACTCTTGAATGGCTGCTGGTGAACTTTGGGCTCATTAGATTTGTCCTAACGAATTCTATTCATTTCAACCGATAACGAAGACGATGGTTCTGGAGCACTAAAGAGCATAAAACAAATAAATCGTTTAAAAAAACTAAAGAATCTAAAATAAGAAATTTTTCACTTGTAGGCAAACAATAATTGTTGAACCTGTTCTCCCTGTCCACACCGCAATGGCTTTAGTCGTAAGTCATGTGAAGTGAAAGAGTGCGAGCCGTTTTCAATAAATAATAAGTAAAGACACATTAATTTGAGAACCAAAATCATTTGTAATTTTTTCAGACTATTATTTAATATTCGCCATCCACAGCTCGCTGTATGTCAAGGCTAGCGAGCGCAGGTTCGCGGTCGCCACTCGCCAGTACCGCAGAGCAGAGTCCCGCGGCTACATCGCACGCAACGTCGCGCGGCGACGCGACGCGGCGCGCGACGCCGACGGGACAAGACATTACAGCATTTTATACGAGGCATATCTATATGTACTTCGACGGTGATTCGATTGTGAACCAGGATCTGGTGAAATATAGTAAGGTCTAAGGACTAATTCACGGTTTCTTCTTAATCATATACGTGCTTGGTTTCCTGATTGATAGTGAGGTAATATTTGACTTTAGCTGTTGCCACGGACTTCTATAGGAGTCGATTCATTATAGACGAGAAAGCATAAAATGTGGATAGTACCTATAGGTATATCAGTACTATCCCCTTATAATATCCGATACAGAAGGTACTGGATGCATTACGACGGGCCAACTAGAGGTAATTAATTGAAAGACTGATCTGATAATATAATCTGGTTATATTATTTATAATTTCGTACTTAGAAAACGACTTGAACCTTCCTCACTTTAGGATATCTGCCCTAGACAAAAAAAAACGGTAATGTTAACTCATGTACATCGAGAATTCGAATTCTAGCGGCTGAGCGCTGTGCGCAGCGCAAACAGCGCTGTACGAATTACGCTACCAACCTGATCTATGCACGCAAGACTCCACTTGAGTGAGCGCATTCATTGATAACCTATGTTATACCTACGTGAGTTATTTAATAATACCACTAAGTGTGTGACGAGACTTTGTTCGCGGCGACTTACAACATCACGACATCGCACGACACTCGACCCTAATCATGACAAAATAGAGTCGGTTTTCTGGTTATCGAATATGCTCTATCAATAGTACCTACCTAATAGCTTATTTATTATTCGTTTAAGTATACGAATGTGAAATCAAGGAAACCTGGCCATGATCCGTGAGTTTAAGTACACTGTTTTTGAATAGTTTCACTTTGACTAATCGTAAATTGTGAACGGTATGTGATATCTGTTATTAGGTACCTATGTATTGTATTGGCGTAATGTGCATTGTTTTACAAAGCGGAGTGAGAAACACTTTACGATACGGATAGTAACGGATCCGTTAAGCCACGCCACGGTCTGTTTCGATCAATTGTAGCTCGTAGTAGGTGCAACAATTTGCTCAGCAGAGACCGGCGCGCGGCGCGGCTTCGACACATGACTAAAGGAACGGAACAGAGACCAAGCTTCTAAAGAGCGTCCAACATTTTTGACTTTCTTCCTAGGTTTGGCAGATGAGGATAAGATTAAATAACTTCTTAAATTCTCGTTATTGCTATTTTTGAACGTATCGTTTACGATGTAGGTACCTCTTCTGTGCAACTGAAAAGAAAAACACAAAAAAACACCATTTGCGATCAATACCAAAAGGCGCATTATGTAGGGGAGCTAGGGGCTTGTTGTAACAATGCTAAGTAGTAACACGGCTTTTCACCGAGAGTTAATACTTTATTACCTGATTTTTACGCCTCGATCTTACCTTTATATCGCGCTCGTCATATCGCTACAGCCAGTGTCCCGCCAGACGACACAGGGAGTTAATATTTGCACGCGCCTCGTTCTTACCAGGTACATAATGTAAAATTTTACATTCGTAATATTTGGTTATCATTATTAAAATTAATTTATTTAAATGTATCGAAGATCTATTAACTTTTAATTTTACCCATTTTCGATTTTGTGTAACAGTTTTTAAGATTAGGAAGTAATTTAAAATTGAATTGATAAATGTGAAAACTGTACTAATGGGATAACCTAGTTGTAACAAAATTGTGGGGCTTTTTGTAACACGTTATTTAAATTAATGAATGTAAATTAAATTTATTTTTTAATATTTGTTTTAGGTTCTTTTCTAACATCAAGGCTATTGGCGACCACAACAAAACAATAATGTATAGTGATAATTGTTAATATACAAGATTAAGCCTATTGAGGTTGTAAATTTATATAATGCTTATAATGTTATAGTAGTTTAACTAAAAGTATTATAACTATAAACTATTGAGATTATACTAGCATAACTTCAATAGTTTACTAGAATACAACATTTATCGTTTAAAAAATATATTGTTCAGACAAAAAACCATCATGGTATAAACAATCTTTTAAACTTTTAGGTACATTATATATTCGTTCACTTAAATGTTAGAGTTTATTTTTTTTCCTGAAAAACAAAAAATATAATGGCTCAACCTGCCCCAATGGATGTTACAAATTGCACTTTTTCAGTAAAAAGAATATATAATAATGGTTTGTGTTTTTTAGGGTTCCGGACCTTACAAGGGAAAACCGGAACCCTTATAGGATCACTTTGTTGTCCGTCTGTCTGTCTGTCTGCCTGTCTGTCTGTCTGTCTGTCTGTCAAGACCTTTTTTCTCAGAAACGGGTTGAGTTATCAAGTTGAAATTAATACCAAATATCAAATGCGATGGTCCCTTGTAGGTGTAAAAAAATTAGGCTTCTAAGTTAATGCAATCAAAAGATACGGTGATTTATGTCACATATTTTGATACTTTTCGCAAATTCCCTTATCAATACAAAGGAATCAACGCACAGCCCAAACCGCTGGTGTTAGAATCATGAAATTTTCACAGTAAGTACCTTATATACCGAAAGTATCCACTAAGAAAGGATTTTGGAAAATTCCACCCCTCAGTGCATAAAATACGGGGTGAAAGTTTGTATGGGGTAAAAAAATTAAATGAACCTAGATACATGAAAATAAGTATTGAGGCTACTTATTACAAATAAAAAATATTAATTTCAGCGTTTTGTAAAATTCCACCCCTTAATGTGTAAAATAGGGGTTTGTATTGTAGTTTGTATTCAGTTTGGTTGCAGTTTGTATTGGGTTCCCGAATTTGTTTAAGCATTTTTTGGGACCTATTTATTATTAAAATATCTTGCCGGTATCGATATTGGAATCCCGGAATGGAAAAACTATCTAAAATCATAATAAAATGTTGTACGGAACCCTCAGGGCGCGAGTTCTAATCGCACTTGTCCGGTTTTTTTCTATTCAGTTTAATGAATAGGTAAAGAAGCAATAAATGTCGAATAAGAGGTAATTCGAAAAATTTTGAGGTAAATTCGTTTTTCAAAAAATTGTTACAGCTAGCCGTTCGCTCCCCTACCTCCCTATCTACCACATTAGAAATAAAAATTATAATCTAGTAGTTAGATTGGAGTCGTAGGGATGATAAAAACCCGACATGTGCATGTAGGGCCATGCACTATGAATGTCCCTACATGGCTTCCGTACCCACTTCAATAGCGAACATTTATCTATACCTACTCTATACAAATAAATAAAATTGGAGTGTCTGTTTGTAATAACAAAATAACACCTTTTCACAATGCATATGAAAGTACATACGGCACCTGTAACAAAAACGCTATTTAAATAATTTAGTCTATGTCTGTCTGTTTTTTTTTTTTTTTTTTAATTGACTATATTATGTTGTTGGCCAGAGTGGCTATAACAACTTCACCCGGACAGAGGGCGAGCGCAAGTGCGCTCCAGCCAGAGGGGCAGGGGGGCAGCTAGCTCAAGGGCGCCACAAGGGACACGACCTCGGCTTGGGCCGCTGCCAGGAGAGGTGGCGAGGGTAAATCTACCACCGGATCGGAACGCGACCTCGACTGAGAAGATCCGGCAAGAAACTCAGCGGGCTTGTCGGGTGCCTAGGTGCGTCTATGTAAGTAGACGCACCTTCTAGCGGAAGCGGGGGTTCGTCGACCTCGCCGGCGAGGTCGGTGTCTGGTGGGGAGTGTGCGTGTGTCGTTCTCCTCGACATCTGAGTCTAGGAGAGCGGTGAGTGGGTCGGGGGGGTCCAGCAACACATGCCGCGGCCTGCGGCGGCATGCAACTGGCGCGTGTGTAGGTGCATAATCGGCGGCGGCGACGATTAAGGCATTGGTGTGTTCAGAAGCCTTCTTGAAATAGCGTTCGGACGCTATTTTGAAGTGCTTCTGGATAGAATCGAGGCGTAAGTCAGAATATGTCTGTCTGTATGTCTGTCTGTCTGTATGTTTGTTCCGGGTAATTTCCGGAACGGCTGGACCGATTTTGATGGTACTTTCACTGGCAGATAGCTGATGTTATAAGGAGTAACTTAGGCTACTTTGAGTTTAGAAAAAAAATTGGGTTCCGCGTAAAAAAAAATTATCACGAGAAATCCAAGAGTATCTCCGACACGGATGGACCGATTTTGACGGGATTTTCACTGGCAGATAGGTCATGTTATAGGCAGTAACTTGGCCTACTTTTATTTTAGAAAAAAAAACACAAATGGGCCCTGTCGCGCGGGCTTAGAACGCGGGAGCGGGCTTTTGCGATTGGTTTATTAAAATTAAGGAAAATTTGATTAACTTAGCATAGGTGTTTCTTTATCAACTTCATTTTTTTAGGAAACTCTGCGAACTGAACAAACATGTTTTGTTTAATTATTTTTTTATTAAGTTAAATTTCACGCGGACGAAGTCGCGGGCTCAGCTAGTCGTATCTATAACCAAAGTAGTGAAAGACAAGAAACAAATTTATATTTGAGGTTGATTTTTGACAGTATTCAGTTTATTCAGAAACAACGAGTAATCAACTTAGCTTTAACTTGGTCGGCTGTAGCTCGTGATTGAGTGAAGCCATTACTCCTGTAATACATTTAATTGCAATTCGTGTCATGTGCTGGTATCCAAATTTTTTCCAGATTTTCTGCACAGTTTTTAAAAGTTTTTACAGCAACATCTACTTAAAGCCACGTTACAAACTGTTTTCCCTTTTTACACATTTTTTTACACACTGGTGGAATTTTATAAAACGCCGGGTATTATATTTTCATTTGTAATGAGTAGGTAACCGTAATGCTTATTTTCACGTCTCTAAGTTCAGTGTTTTTTTTATCTACACAAAATTTCACCCCCTATACACACTTTATACACAGGGGTGGAATTTTCCAAAACCCTTCCTTAATGGATAAATACGATGCAAAAGTCAAAATTTCATGATTCTAACACCATTGATTCATTTTCATAATTCCTTGGTTTATAACCCCCGACGAAGAAAGAGGGGTGTTATAAGTTTTTAACCCCCGACGACGTAGCACCCAAGCAGATGAATCAATTTTAATTTAGTTTTATGTTGATTTCAGCCTTTTTTGAAAATTCAACCCCTGGGCTGCTCCCGTCCACCCGAACCAGAGTAATTACATTGAATTGTAACATAATTGGTAATATTTTGCTAGGAATTAAACCTCCGTGAAATCAATATTCAGATTCGTCGTCTAATCTAATGTCAATCATCATAATGTCATAACAAGATAATGTCAAATACTTACACAGATTTTCTGTTGGTTATTGTACATTTTTTTATTTTTTTTATTTACATTACATTACATTGCATGGGTTATCTTTGATTATAAATGAGGGAGCCAAATCTAATAATGTAAATGGTGCTTCCATGATCTGGTATCGAAACTAGACGTACCAGAAGAATAATCGAGATGAGCCATGAATATTGAGCTGCGGGAGCTATGCAAATCGCGCTAACTTAATTTTCTTTCCCTACAGACATTTCTTCTGATTATTTTGAGCTACGGAATCCTAACAAAGTCGGCTTCATTCTATTAATATTCGACTACGGTGAAGTAAATTGGAGGGTTATGATTTTGTCCGGTATGAATGTGGGTATGTATATGTGTGTATGTTCATCTGTTCCTTCATAACTACTAAACTTCTTATCATAATTTGACAAATAAGGTATCATTGGAAGCGTCCTGATCGTCCACTGGTTGGCCAGATAAAATTGAATATGGCGTCGTAAAGTCATTAAATAAAAAAAGTTTAATGATGCCGTGTTGAGTATCAAATGCAAGGGTTTACTTAGCAGATTTCCCCATACTGACCCAGTTTAAACACTGTATATTTTTAAAATCCCAAAATAATAGAAATAAAAAAGTAAGTTCAAAATCTAAAACCCGACTACCTACTGAAAAATCACACTCTAAAAGTTATGAAACAGGAAAATATTTGCATTTAAAATTGTTATGCATAAACTAGCAGAATAGCCGCGTCCGCATGCCACCTACCCTAATAAAACAATACATTCTAACAGTAGTAAGTACCCTAAGCAATTTTTCAGTTGTAGTTTTTGAATTTAGTTTTTTGTGGTCATACAGACATTGTAATAAACCATGTTAACACTTATTTTTATTAAAAAACTATTATTTTTACTTATGTGCTCTTATTAAATTAAAATGTGAAACAAAAACGACGCGCGACGTGATAGAGCTTGAGCACTGGCCGAACCGCAGCCGGTATAAACCGATTTCCATCTGTAAGTACACTACGCAACGGAGCCGCCAGTGCTCACGCACTCGCGCGCCTCAGGATTGCAGTAGTATACCTATCGTAGCGCGGTTCTATGAAGTTTTTGCTCCGTTTCTTTACACATGTGTCTTCGAGCTCGCTTCGCGGCTTTTCGCGACGATATTCCTAAAAGCAATCAGTAAGCGATCGACAGACCTAGGAAGGGACTCTACATTTCCCACGATTTGAATAAGTCCAGCGTAGTATGCAGTGGGAACAAAAAGGTATGACGTAGGTAAGCATGTCTGAGGCGTCTCGTGCATAGTTACGAATGTGTTGAGGCCACTTACGATTAACAACGTACCTATAAATTATAAAAAAGTTAAGAATTGATTTGTTATTATCGTGTTTCTACACCTCATTGGCTGAGTGAATATGATAGTACTGATAGCGGTTTGAGAAGGGTTGCGTCAGGCAGGACACAGCGAGCCCGTCGCGTTACGAAACCATCAATGCCGGTCTAGTTATAATTAGCAAGAAAACAAATTCACAACAGTACGAACGAGGACACGGTGACGATGCGGGACCAGCGAGGACTACCCGCAGACACTGCTTGCATCTACAAAACGAGATCAAGCGATAGCACAATTTAATATACTTATATACGATAATCCAACACACTTCCATCATTGCAACTCCTCATCAAACAGGGTTATCATTCCCATGTAAATAGTTACTTATGTAAGAAACCGGACAAGTGCACGTCATGACATACACAATGAAGGCTTCCGGACCCATTTCAATAGCGAAGATTTATCGTGTCTATAACCAAAGTAGTGAAACACAAGAAACAAAGTTGTATTTACGGTTGTTGTTTGAATCTCAGTATGAGTTTTAACGGGGAATTAACTTAACTTTAACTTGGTCGGCTGTAGCTCGTGATTTAGTGAACCCATTTCTCCTGTTATAATTGTAATTGCATTGTCGTGCTAGTGTACAATTTTTTTCTAGATTTTCTGTGTTTCTAGTTTTTACAGCAAGATATACCTAAAGCGACGATTTCAGCTTAAACAAATTCGGGACCCCAATGCAAACTGTGTACCCTTATTTCACACACTGAGGGGTGGAATTTTATAAAACACTGATAATTCAATTTTTTATTTGTAATGAGTAACCTTAATAATACTAATGTTTATGGCTGAAAATTGAGATTTTTTTACTCATACAAACTGTCATCCCCGATTTTATACACTTAGGGGTGGATTTTTCAAAATCCTTCCTTAGTGGAGATATTTTATTTTTTTCAGGATGGGGATCAAACCCGGAACCTCTCAGTTCAGAGGACGGCCCCTCTAACCACTAGGCTATTGACGCTTTACTGTATAAAGATACCTACTGCCAAAATTTCATGATTATAACACTAGTGTTATAACCATGAAATTTTGGTTTGGGCTGTGCGTTGATTCCATTGTTTTGATAAGTGAATTTGCAAAAAGTATCAAAATATGCGGCATAAATGGCCGTATCTTTTGATTGCGTTGTCTTAGAAACCTATTTTTTATATCTACAAGGGACCATAGCGTTTGATATTTCACATTAATTTCACATTGATACCTCTATCCGTTTCTGAGAAAAAGGGTCTCCACAGACAGACAGACAGACGGACAACAGATTGATCCTATAAGGGTTCCGTTTTTTTCTTTTAAGGCCGAAACCCTAAAAAATATCAAATTGTTCATAATTTCGCCTTAATTTTCAATGTTCAAATAGCTCAGTGAATAGACCAGCCGAGTGTACATTTCGCCGAGCGTGGGTTCGAAACTAGAATCAAACTAGTTTTTTTTAAATATTTTTATTATTAATAAGTCTGTTTCAAATAAAGAAAAAAATATTTACTATAATAACCATATGTAATGAGGTTCAAGAGTCAGAGAATGAGTCTTGCAACCCACGTAAAAAAGAAAACTTTGGAGCTCAATATTTCGTAATTGGGAATTAATTTTGTAAAACTATCAAAGAAATCTCACAGTAAATTTAAAATACCTATCTAACAATACTCCACTCGAAGGGCGAGTAAACATTTTCTTCAACTCCTCTTTCCTATGTACCTACTCTAGATTGCCCTAGTATAGAATAATTTTGCTTTAAATATTTAAATACCTATTTAGACGTCTGTGTATAATACACAGTTTTGTTGCGGTACATAAACTCTTGTTGCAGTATTTTAGCCCTAACAGTCCCTGAAAAAAATGACGATGACACGGACGAACAGACAGACGGGCAGATGGACATGGAAAAACAATAAGGATTCCTAGTTTGACTACGGAACCTTAAAAAGTAAGGTTCAAAAGAGTAGCAAGTTTTATGACATTATTTAGTTTACTATTATGCAGATAAATATTATATTTGCGTACGTTATGTACGTATGTCTGTTATATTTCCGTAAAAAAATTTTGTTTATTCATAATGTAACTTAACAAAGAAACCAACAAAAATATATTTGCATAGGTAGTTAATTATTTGTAGGTAGTCATTAATATTCTGTAACTCCAGCTTTCAGTTCATAAATGTGTTGTGTAACGGTCATCGTCTATGTGTTATGGAAGAACACAGGCAGCAGGAATCAAATTCCTTGCATATGGAAGCGAGACTGACTAAGCACTACCAGTCGGTTACCATCCGAGTGTCGTTCATCGGCGTCTATTAATAGACGCGTGTGTGTGATGCTGGCGCTCGCGTGAGTGAGCCGTGCGGGCCGTGTGTGTGTGTGTGTGCGTGTAGCGCCGCAGGTGCAGGCTCACTAGCTCAGCCTTGAGGCGAGCAAGTGTCGCGTTGAGAAATTATTTGATGGCTGCCGGTCGCAGCGCGCCCACACCATTAACATGAAACACAGCGCGGCCACGACATACGACGCACGAGCGCAATAGCCTGCCCGAGACCAGCCTGCTGAAAGCGGTTCGCATCTCGCGTCTCGCGTCTCGCGGCTCGCCCGCCGCTGTGCGGCAACCCGTCTAGCTTCCCAGACCTATTCATGTAACTCCACGAAGCAGCTCATAATAGACATACTGCCTGGTGTTTTTAACTTAAATAACAATCAGCTTGCCTATATTAGCAAGTGAGGAAGGTTTTGGTTAAGTAATTTTACTATTGGCATGCATGATACAATATTATTAGAGCTCTCTACCTTGACTTGATTTGACTTCCTGATCTCCTCGATTCGTACTTTAGCGTGCATTACTGATCAACAAAGAATGCTAGTAGGGTCTGCAATAACAGACATCTGCTCCTAGGACTTTCCTATACATATTTTAAGAATATAATAAATTTATTACTATATTACTATAGAACATAAAATTTCGAATCTAAAAACTGTCCCGTTACTTAATACACTTCAGTAAGTATTCAGAGGTTTGATAATCCTTCCATTCATCATAGATAATACGGCGCGAGAAATATAATTCTCTAATTAGGTTCTTAACTCTACAATTCAAAGCAAATGCAATGTGGTTTCGGTCGGTATCACCCGGGTGGAGATAAGTTGAGGGATGGATCTGTTTTCCAACACGGAGGCGGATAAGATGTTTGCTAGCTAGCTCGAGCGGAGCGCACGTGAGTGATGAGTGAGGATTAAAATGAAGCTGCTAGACATCCGACGAAGAAGGGGCGTTAAATATTTGCTGCCATCGCATTGATTGAACAATACATTACAAATATAATAGGTATTTGGATTTGTAGCTATAGTGGTATAGTACTTTAGTCCACCTAGCATTATCGTGAAATAAGATTACCTGCCGCCCGCGCCGGTCCGGAGCTATAAATGAAAAAGTGATATTACATAATTGGAAAATCATTGATTCCTTCGATGTTGAATAACCAGTGCGACAAAGTGTCTGTGCATGCAGTTGGAAGGCGCGGCAGTAGTGCGCCGCCGCCGCCGCCGCCTCGACCGACCGTAGTCTCGGCATTAACATACAAATTCATGTCACCATTATCGGTCCGTACACACAGCTTTACTCAAATAACTGTCCAATTTTATTGGCCGGGTTGAGGTACTAAAGTGGGAGGTAGGTAGTTTAGTCAGGGTAAGGAATATCGTCAGGTAATGCACATCCAAGTACAATCCAGCACATCCAAGATAAAAGAAGATACTAATGTCAAGAATCAATCGCATCCTCTGTCTTATACTTCAGTTCTATTCGAGCGATCATGTAGTTCTTTGTGGAAGCGTGCATTCTGTCTCGAGATATACCACGCGTCTTTATTATAATTGTAAATAAATACTGAAGCAATATAAGCTACCTGTTGAAATTCGAGTTTGAGCGTCGATAAAGTAATCGGAGTATCGGAAAACATAATCGTCCGAGTGGCCTGACTCGTTTCTTTGTTAACTAGAATAAGGAAGACTACAGCTCATTATATTCACAATAGTCTTAAGTTAATTATAATTTATTAAAGGTGAACAAATACGTGACGTAACATCGCAACTTCAGAAAAAAAGGCGTGCGTCACAGCAGCAGTTGCGGTGCGGCGCGACGCGGCGCGGCGGCGCGGCGGCGCGGCGGTATGACACATAAACATAATAACACAATGTATGTCGAGGAAGTACGCATCACATTGCTTCCTGATCAATAAAAACCCTGTTCTTGCTGGACTCTGCAGAGATATCATGAATATTGAACGGCACACGGTTGCGCCTACATTAGACATCAACGCACTGCTCATATGCGTTGCAGAAGGGAACAAGTGTCGCTTTGACCGTATAATCAACCTTGAACGCGTTTATAATTATATTAGGTATGTTACATAATGCTTTAAAAATATTATTCATTGGGATAAATTATAATCTTTAAAGCATACCTGTTATACCAATTACGGTTAATTTATAGTATATTTTATAGTATAACTGGTAAAGATTTAGTTGGACCAGAGTTAAGCACCTCTACTTCCACGTGGTCCGACTTGGTCCTGCCCGTGCGTATCTTTGCCAATATTCTTCTGGCAGAGCTTGATAATAATACATCCATACTTGCATATAATCTATATAATTGTGTTTTGTTTTTGTTACTGTTTTGTTTTTCTTTGTGCTATTTTCAACCAACTTCAAAAAGGAGGAGGTTCTCAATTCGTGTGTTTTTTTTTAATTTTTGTTAGCTTAGAACTCCGTCTTTTATAAATCGATTTGAAAAAATATTTTTGCATTTGAAAGGATGGTTTTCCAGATTGGCCCCATTAAAATTTCATCAAAATCGGTTCAGTAGTTTGCCATTTAAATCAAAATAACTGGAAAAAATACATCATTCAAGTAAACGAAATTGCGTAATTTGCTTTCCTGTGACTGTTGTGTTTGCGGTCACTAGAATAGTCTCAATAAACTGCCTACCTTCCGACTTGACCATCAGATGATGATGAAGCCGAAAGGTAGGCGCCGGAACTCCGTAATAAAACAATATAACCTAGTCGTGTTTGGGCTTAGTGGAATTGGTATGAGATGCATTCTGGCTATAAGTGCCATTATATTGGTATAAGTAGAATCTACTTATATTATGTGTGGCCATGATTGTCAGAGGACATAAGTACATATATAAATATTATGTATTTTTTAAGTTTCATTTTTGTAGTTTATTGAAAGGGACTTTGATGGCCCCATAGAAATTTTATAAAAATAGTTCAGTTGTTTGAAAGATATATGGACAAATTATTTATGATTCTAATAATGTAAGGTCTATTTTTGTGAGGAGAAATAAATAAATAAATAAATATGTTTACCAAAAATTCAGTACGTAGTCGAACACAAAAAATCGTGAAAAAAAAATGTTAACAAAAAAATGGAACCAACTTAAAAAAAACCTGGGTGCACTAAAAAGCTAGAAATAACTAGGGACCTTACAATTTATTTCATTTGGAGTCGGTGCCAATTCAAGCAAGTAGGGGTAGCTAGGTGCCTAAGAAGTTGTCCTAACGTAGTGTAAAGATAGTGGCACCGACTCTAAATTAAATAAATTATAAGGTCCCTAGGTATTTCTAGCTTTTTAGTACACCCAGGTTTTTTTTTAATGTGGTTCAATTTTTTTATTAAAAGTTTTTAAATGGTTTAATAGTGTAAATATATATCCCATTATTCGTTACCCCTCGTACTGACGCATTACGTGTATTGATTTATGTAGCTGTCTCTATTTTTTGATAGCACTACATAAGAAACAACACTATAAATCAATACAAGTATTGCTTCAGTGTAAACAAGTGGTTATAATTACACTTTACATAAGTCCAGCGGTAATTTCAAATCAGTTAGCACATTCACTAGTCTGCATCCATTATTAGTCATGATGATCCCACACAGTTCCCTGTGAACTCTCTGGGCGCAGGTGGTCCCGCACCGCGCGCGGTCAAGCGGCGGCGGCGCCCGACGGCGAGGTGGGTCCGTCCAACTGGAGTGGATAACTGTACCCGCGCTGCTGAAGCCTCCCGCACCGCGCCGCGCACTAGTGCAGCCGTACAACACACGCAAGCCGCTCCAAGGTAACATGTCTCCAGTGAAAGCGGGCGAAATTTTGGACATGAATACGGTGGATTTATCATTTGGCGACATTACCCAAATATACACAACTCTATACCTATTAATATCGAATGAATAGTATAATCATTTAATACGGGCATGCAGCAAGGGTAGATGGGGTTGCACCTAAAGTACTGGCTTATATCTTTACCGATGCATAAACATAACACCTGCCAGGATATACATTTTGTGGGGATTAGGTTATTCCTATAAAACGAGCGATGCGCGAGGCGTGAGGCGCGAGGCGCGAGGCGCGCGCCTTCCTCGGCGGCGCCGGCGGGGCAGTAGACCGGTTCCAATCGCCGATACTGAAACGGCGCCGTTGATTGCAGCCACGGGCCACATATAAATATATCTGGCTACTATCCCAAATGAAATAACAATGGATGGACATCGGCGCAGAAACACAGGCAGCTTTATCTTATCGTAGCGACTGCAATTCACTTCCGGTCACCATTTATAAGCCAACAATCGTTCCTCTGTGCCGCTGATAATGTTGACATGCGTTAATCGCTTCAGAAAATATGGCTGGGATGGTTGTAATATAATAAAAACATATCTTCATTGCACTGCTCCAGACGTGCCGTAACGTTCGAGGCGAGCTCGTGCCCTTACATCACCTGCTAGTTCAGGCAAGGCAGGGCTCCTATTGTAATGCCAATATTACGACAGAATGATACAGCTTCCCTATTGAGCAGCAATCCAAAGCAGCTGGTCACGCGCTACCTTCATTCTAAGTTCGTGAGTGACCTGATCTGATGGCTAAGAGATACGAAGGCTATTGCTGAATGTGATTTTTTTTGAGGGTTAGGTACCTACAATAATTTGTGTACTTTTAACAATTTTAACCAGATAATGATTAATGAAGGTTTAACCACAAGATCTCGGTAGGGTTATCTTGACTGTCGTCCATTAGCGTTAGCATTTTACGCTACCATTAGCAATTTAGTTTCAGTAAACATCATTAAAATCTATATCTTATTATCCGTGAACATTTATGCGGCTATTAACATCCATTTCAAACTTTGTATGGGTTATGTCTGGTAAATGATAGAAAATCTTTTTAAATGTAAGTACTGCCTTGCTTCACGGGATAACTCAAGTTTTATAAAAATCTAATTGTTCATCACACAAAGCACAAATTTAATTCTGGGTGCAAAACAAAACAAATGAAAGATATTACAAAAACCTTTACGCAGAATGTTTCATATCGCTAATGTTATGCTGTACGATGCCCTGACGCACGCGGCAGCGCAGCAGCGCGGGGCTTCAGCGGATACAACACCCGGGTCTTTGCCTAAGGTCTTGACTGTCAGAATAACATTCTAGATAGTAGTAATGTGATGAGCGCGCAAACACAATTATGTATAATAATTAACTAACGAGATATCGCACGAAGAGCTGATACCCTTGTTAAGAGCGCGTTATCGAAATATTTTTATTTAACACAACTTGGTGATCACAAATAACCACGATAACAATTCAACCTATTGAATTGTTATCGAAATTATTAGTTTTACCTATAGGTAGGTACACTACACGATACTAATAATTTCAGCATTTCGCATATAATTATAACCTTTGATTAAACAAAAACCGGCCAAAAGCGTGTCGGATCACGCATACAATGTCTAGGATTTTGTGAGAAGATGGATGAGAGATAAGCTTTTTTTTTCATTTTTATTATTATTATTTTCCTGTTTGAATGTATGTACTTAGTTATGTTCTAACAATTTTAAAGTGTACATTACTTTTTTTTATTGTTGTTGTTTGTTTACGTCTGCTTTAATTTTAATGTTTATTACATTTCTTAAGTTTTTACACATTTTACTTCTTCTATTTGTAGGGTAAAAGCCGGATAGTTGCCCAACTTTTCGAAAAAGCTTTATTTAAAAAAAATATGAACTTGTTGAAAATTATTCAGTATATATCTCAAAACGTAGGTCTTTTATCTTCCATAATAGCCTATTTTTGTATACATAATTAACAATGGTTTTGAATAAATACTGTTTTATTACACCTCTCAGAAAAGGGATAGTTGCCTACTATGGCGGATAGTAGCCTAGCGTGGAAAATGCTTCGCGGGATACTTGCCTCGTGCGGGGATAGTAACCTCCGTATGATTTTTCTTTTGGATTGAAAGAAATTTATATCAATTAAAGTAATCTTTATTAATTATTTAACAGTCTTTATAATTTACTTCTGTCAGGAGGAAAACCGGCGTCTCCGAGCTTCAATATATATGAGCTACCAGTCTTTTTTCATTCTCGAAGGCAAGAACATGATATTTTCTTTGAGTTAGCAGTTGCTGGTTACATTTTTCGTAGCGTCTTCTTAAGGTTCGAGAGGATATTATGCATGTTCGAAAAATTTCATTGTAATTTTTTTTTCTGTCTCAATTCTTCCAAGACAAGTGCTGAGCTATCTTCTGTCCAGTTGATGTTGCGTGGTACCACGCCTGGTTTTCGCTTATATTTGAGAGGCATTTTGCTTATTTGGAATAAATATATAAAACAGTTAAGTAGATATTTATTTTATTTATAACAAGTTAGAATCACAGTAAATTGGAAAAAACAACAAAAAATAAAATCCGTCTTTGATTGTTAAAATTTTTTAATCACTCTAGGGGCAACTATCCGCGAAAGTAAGTAGGGCGACTATCCTTTTTGATGCGGATACTTGCCCTTTTTATTTACGAAGTAAATAAAAAATATTTAGCTATAAATCATAATAAACAATGTAATTTAAACTCTAATGCATGCAAAGAAACAAATATTTGAGTGAAACCACGATCAGTAATAAAAATATTCAATAGTAATTACTTACCAATATAATTATAACGCCCGTCAAAGTTTCGCCGCGGAAGGTTTTTGCTCACATGGACAAAACACTTGCACCTATTCTGATGGCTTAGACGGCACTGAGGCCTGCGGGGGGTCACTACTTATTGTAGTAAAGCGCAATCACAACTTATGATCCCAACATAGTGTATTAAAAACCGGGGCATGTATCCGTCCGCGCAACTATCCAGCTTTTACCCTATAGAATTTCCTTGTTTTTTATGATTACTTTGCACTGTACAACGCCTTAGATGTATATCTGTAAAGTTGTTCATATACGTATAAATAATATAGTATAATAATATATAATAATTTAGCCCTTTTGACGTCCCACTCCTGGGCACGGGCTTCTCCTCCACACGAGGGGGATTCAGGCCATAATCCACCACGCTCACCCAGTGCGGGTTGGCGGATTTCACATGTCATTCGAAAATTGGTTAGATCTTCTAAGACATGCAGGTTTCCTCTCGATGTTTTCCTTCACCGTAAGGAAGTGATAATCATATAGAAATTATGATTCGCACATAGATTTCTAAAAATCCAGAGTTGCGAGCCGGGGTTTGAACCTAAGACCTGGTGCCCGCAAGACGCGTGCTTTAACCAATCGGCTAGCACAGTTTTAACCCTCGACGGAAAACGACGAGTGGTATCAGTTTGACAGAGTGTGTATCTGTCCGTGGCGCTCTAGCGGATAATGCCATTTAAATTTGGGTTTTTTTTTGTTTGAAGGGTATCTTCATCGAGACTTTTCTTAGCTATGTTTCAAGAAAATCTGTTCGGCTATTTAAAGGTTATTAGCTCTTTTGTAGTTTAGGAAGATATATGAGCATCTTCCACGAGTTTGATCAATTCGAAATTACGACATGGTAACCTTTACCTGATGCTGCAGCGTCACCTGGAATCTGCAGGATACCCTACCCTCAACAATATACAGCAGAGTTATCATATTGAGAATAATGGATAAAAAAATACTGTCGATCGTAGCGTGTCTACTAGTGATAGATATAAAGTATAAATGTGATAGAAGAGTCGTCGCATCGAGGGTTTTTAAAATGTTCTATTTAGAGTTATCCATAATATGGAACCCCTAATATTAAACGTGATAGTTTTTTTTGAGGTGGGAGGTCGAAAAGTATCAAACCTAAGGATACGCAGATGATACTACCCTCTTAGCGTCAAAACAACGCGAGATCGAAATTCTTCTTCGACGACTAGAAACCATAGCGTTGGATTTTGGACTTGCAATTAAATTAAAATGATGATTGTAGATCGTGCCAACAATAACCACCCGGACGTTACAGCCATAGCAGGATGCGAGGTAGTCACGAGCTACGTATATCTCGGCTCCACTATCACCAACGCTGGAGGCTGCGAGGAGGAAATTCGGAGACGCTGCGCGGTGACTAGATCCTCGGTGGAAAAACTCACAAAGATTTGGAAAGACCACAGAATAACCAGAAACACAAAAATTCGACTGATGAGGTGCTTGGTATTACCTATCTTTCTGTACGGAGCTGAGACATGGATACTGAGAATGCAAGACCGTCGAAAGATTGACGCCCTGGAAATGTGGTGTTGGAGGCACATGCTCCGAATCCCATGGACCGCGCACCGAACTAACGTTTCAATCCTAAAAGAACTCAACATCAAAGAGAGATTATCGTCAACTGTGCAAATACGAATCCTCAAGTTCTTTGGGCACATCACCCGCAACAAAAACTCTATGGAACGATTGGTGGTGCAAGGGAAAGTTGAAGGCAGGAGACCACGTGGGCGCTATCCAACACGGTGGATAGACCTCATAAAATCCGTGACACACTCAACCGTGAACGACTGCTCTCACTTAGCCAAACATAGACCCACATGGCGACATATCGTACGATCAGCGGTGGCAGAAGAACCGATCGAAACATGACCACGACCGCTTTGACAAGAGTGCTACGACTTGAAAGAAGAAGGTTATTTTGATTTGAAACATCTGATGCGGCGGGTGTCTTAACTCTACAATGCCATCAAATGCTTGATAATTTCCCCATTTTTTCCAACATTCAAATAGCTCAGTTGTGAATAAACCCAGGTGTGCGTTTTGTGCTATGTGAGTTAGAAACTCGAATCAAAGTTGTTATATGTTTTATTATTTTAAATTATTAATAGGCATAAGAATTACATAGTTTTCTAGCGGTGGATATATAGTCTATTTTTGTGCAAATTTGAAGCCTTATCGCGTGGAGTCGCTGGCAGGATGGCGGATACACCGTGCATCCGTGGTCCTGAATCATTACTCCTAGCTTACACGAGTAATGAAGGTGTTTGGCGAGAAGAGTTCCAAAAAACCTGTCAGTTTTATTGGTTTCACTCTACCTTACATCTTCATGAACTACTCGTATGTAATCACTATTTTATAGTATATTCGTAATGTAAAAAAGTTGCCAAAAGTCATAAGCACTCGGATATATTGAATGCGCAAGTGAGCGCGGCAAGGTGTGGCCGGCGGCGGGCGGGCGGAGGGCGCGGGCGGGGTGTCATTTCACTAATTAACTCGTTGGGCGCGGCGCCACTCCATTACCGACTGTTTATTGTGACAATTATTCCACCTGGAACACCCTCCCCGGCCTCCTGGCCGGCACCCCGGCCCCCGCCCGCGAGCTCATCATTCACGAAACCTGGCCCCACCTATTCTGCCGACCTAGAGCACATTATCCATTTGTTAGCTTTGGAATATCAACTCCACTTCTCAGAATGTATTTACCTACGTATGTTCTTCAATGACTGTGATTCTTCAGTAACGAATTGAATATTCGGAGAACAGCTAGTTTCTCATAAAATTACTCAAATAGGTATCTTGCATACGTCTTGCGAAAGTGTGAAACAGTTTCTCGCCAGTAGCTGTCGTGTATCTTAATACGCCCTTAAATGAATAATGCACTTTGTGGCGACCTCACATTCACGACGCCGCGCCGCCCGCGCCGACAGAACGGATAGACGGATCACGATATTAAGATTCGCAAACATGGTGACAACAACCAGCGGGGCATAGCGGCCACCCCGCCAGGGCATAACACCCGCCTGACTGTAAGATATTCCCTTTTCCGCCAAAACTTCATCTAAGAATTGCACAATATTATCTACAATTTGAAAACTGTGTGGTTTTGAGATATATACAAAACGGGTTTGCATTAGCCCGCACAGTAGAGTGCGAATGACAATTTAATTAGATATAGCATAAGGATACAAGACACAGGGCAAGCTAATCCTTAGTTAGTTACTACTACCTATTCCTACCTCGACTGTGCTTCTACCATGCCAACATAGACTCGTTATACTAGGAAATAAAAGGGATCACAGGAAGTATAAATAACGGTATCTTGATCACGCGGACGATGTCTCTGCTCGGGGCCGGAGCGGTGCAACGACAGCAGTATTTACTGATATTACTTTTGTACGTGACGACCACTCGAATGTTGGTGCCCAGGAGCCAGCTGGAACATCCAGTTAAGATTGTTCATCAAACCTGTGCGAGAATATAGTATTAACTGTTAATGTATGGGCACAAACTGCGGTTTTGCGGTGCGCGGCCGCTGTGCAGTGTCGATAATGTTTGGTTGTGTGGCGCACGCATTTAGCTACGCTATATGGATGTAAGAGCCTCGAGAAGTGCCCAGCCCGATGTCTAGGGTTCGATGCCGGCACCGAACTGTCCATTAATACGACATTCAAACAAATCAGAGCTTGAAATTATAATTTTTACCGACTTCCAAAAAAGGAGGAGGTGCTATGTTCATCTGTATGTATGTTTCTTTTTAGGGTCCCGGACCTTAAAAGGAAAAAACGGATAATAGGATCACTTTTTTGTCCGTCTGTCTGTTTGTCAAGACGTTGAAATTAATATCAAATATCAAACGCTATGGTCCCTTGGAGGTGTAAAAAAATAGTCTGCTATGACAACGCAATTAACAGATACGGCCATTTATGCCGCATATTTTGATACTTTTTGCAAATTCACTTATCAAAACAAAGGAATCAACGCACAGCTCTAACCGCTGGTGCTAGTAACATGACATTTTGACAGTAGGTACCTTTTATACCGTAAATATCCACTAAGGAAGGATTTTGTAAAATTCCACTCCGAAGTGTGTGAAATAAGGGAAAATAGTTTGTATCGGGGTCCCGAATTTGTTTAAGCTGAAAACGTGGCTTTAGGTAGATCTTGCTGTAAAAACTAGAAACGCTGTGCAGAAAATCTAAAAAAAAATAGGACAGTAGGACATGACACGACATAGCAACTCAAATTTGAATAGGAGAAATGGGTTCATTAAATCACGAGCTATAACCGACCATGTTAGAGTTTAGTTAATTCCCCGTTGTTTCGAATAATGCTGAAATTAAAAAATCAACCACAAATACAACTTTGTTTCTTGTGTTTCACTACTTTCGTTATAGATACGATAAATATTCGCTATTGAAATGGGTCCGGAAGCCTTCATCATATGTTCACCGATTTCTCCGTCGATTGTGGACCGATAATGAAAATTATTTTCGTTTGAAAGGGTATCTTTCCAGGTGGTCCCATAGAAATTTCAAAAATCGCTCTAGTAGTTTGAGAGTTATGGACGATTTTCGATCAGCAGTTATTCAATAAGTAGATCAGAACTAAAAACCATGAAAAAGACCTTGTAATTTCTTTAATTTGGATCCGGAATCAGGCGGGGTCGTATCGCGGCTCGCGGGTTATCAGCGGCCGGACCGCGTTGGCCCCGGACGCCTCCTATCTGATGCATAATTCACGCAAAATATTGGGACGTCGCAATTTACGATCGCTTTCACCCTGGCTTCATGTCTGCATAAATTAGGAATACATCATTGAAGCTTCGCGCAGATAATGCTATAATGAACGATGAGAGTCGGCCGGTTAACAATAAACAGTTTCTTGCTCTAATTACATCTGGCGACATACGCGACCCATTTCGTACGTACACACTACACACATGCAAGCGGCGCGCGGGTGTGTGCGTCGTGTGCGCATCGCCGCGCGCGCGTGTGCGTGCGGGTGATAAGAGGTCGCGCGATAACCCGCCTGAGGCCGTCGGTGACTTGGAAACGATGTGAGCGACGAAGGAAATTGAAACGTAGCGCCCGACGTTTGGGGTGCAATACGGTTGCCGCAGCGGCGGCCGATATCACGGCCGCCGAGTGCATGTATATCAGCCGCTCCTCGGCGAGCGGCGCGGCGGCGTCCCGTCGTCGTCCGCCGCACCGAGTATTAATAGCGCACTCCTTGCTGATATGCGCGCTTCCTCGCCTCCTCGACTCCGCGGACACATATTTACAGATACGCACGGACATTAATGACTATTTGCCGAAGCTATGTGTGTCACATGTGTTCCGAATATTGTACTCCAGTGCGGCGGCGCGCCACGTGCTCGCAACCGCCGCCCGCCGCGCCGCGCCGCCACCGCGTCCCGCAACGGTTAGCGACCGAAGGCGTTTTAAGTAGATATGCGAGCTCGTTATCGCCGCACGAATAGTTCTATAAATAAATAATATTTAAGGAAAACAAAATTAATATTTTATGAATGAACCTGCGCTCCCGTATGCCTTTGCACTGCGCGCCACAGGGGGACGCGCGGCGCGCGCGCGGTGCCGCTCGCGCTGTGGCCGCTCATCGCCCCGTTGTATTTTCATTATAATTTGAATTTCATATCGGCATCTGCCGATACAACGAGCTGGCGCGGCCGGCGCGGGCGGCGGGGAGGGTGCGGGCGCACCGCGGGGGAAGGTGTCGCTCAGGTCGCACCGCACACTTGGCTACATTCGCTTTTAATAATGAGTATTCGTACCTATCGCGATTACGATGTATCTAAATCCTTCGCCGATGTCCTCGTAATGTTAGAGACTGTCGCTCGATAACGACTGATTACGATTAAGTAGTTAAATTAGTTCAGTAGTAGTAAATAAAGTTATCGGTGTCGGTAGCGGTGACGTGTGATATGGAATGCTCCAAGAGTTAGTTACATAGAGCTGATTATGACATGTATACACGTAGCTTGAGGTCTGGTGATAGATAGCTCACTAGCGACACGCGTGGCGCATGGGGTGGTGCGGCGGTGCGGCGGTGCGGCGGTGCGGCGGTGCGGCGCGGTGCGGCGGTGCTGCGGCGCGGCGGCTGTGGGCTGCGTCCGGTACCGAACAGTCTGTGAGAATGGTGTCGTGGCCGCCGTAACACTACGAATTAATTAAATAGGTAGTTGCGTCAAAAGAATTTCTAATTTGTATATTGGTACAAACACTTTTTTGTACAATAGATGTTATTTGTTGTTGTGTAATTTGTACGTAAGCAAGTAGGAACCTGCCTAAAATAATTCCAGGGAGTCTAGTTGGCGAGTTCATGAAGAGTTTAAAGACTTGTAACTGTTGTCCTGTTTGGATCAAAATAAGACAAGAATAGGAGAACCGCAGCTACACGGGTAGTCACACAATTGGTTCCTATTACATGGCCCATGGCCTTAGGTTGATAGTCCACTTAGTGCCATTAGTCGCCTTTAGTGTCATTAGTCGCCTTATATGCCACATAAACGCTAGGAGCGGTGCTTTTAACTCGGTACTATAGGGGACTGTAAGGTAATTATTATTATTAACTATTTAAATGATTTGATAACCGTCTTATTTAGAACTAGCTGTGCCCCGCGACTTCATCCGCGTAGTATTGGATTATTGGGTTAAAAATCCTATATGTTAATCCCGGTTATAATCTATCTGTGTTCCAAATTTCATCCAAATCCGTTCAGTAGTTTTTGCGTGAAGGAGTAACAAACTTACATACATACATACATCCACACTCACAAACTTTCGCATTTATAATATTAGTAGGATTCCCATTAGTATCAGCGAGGAGTTGCTAATAGGCATGGCATGGCATGGCCTGGCCGCCGCGCGCGGCGCCGCCCGCGCCCGTCGCGTGCCGCGCGGTGTGTGGGGGCTTCATTAAGGGTCGGCTACAAATAAATTAGATTAGCGACTCCCGACACGATATCGTCATAACTGGCGTGTTGACCGCACTCGCACGCATTATTGTCATTCTGAAGAACAAGGAAATGTTACCATTTTGATTAAGGCAGAGATTGCTGAATGTTGTGACGATATTCTGCAACGAATCGAGCGACGAGGCGCCGAGGTAGCACTGCAAGTCACTACGTAAGTTATGTCCTACGGTAATTGTGACAGCAGCTACATCGCTGAGGCGATACCTATCGGTTACGTGATAGTTTCCGTCGCTCCGACATTATTATACGAGGACCGAAATTTGCATAGACACGCTTTTGTTGCCGAGACACTCGACACTGGGGCCAACTACTTACGTAGTGACACTGCCGAATTCAGTAGTGTATAAATTAACATCAGAAATACAATAGTACACAAAAACACGACCAAAGGTGGCGCTCAAATAGGCCACGTTTTACGACAGCTGACCTCGTGTCATCGTAGAGTTTCCTTACCCGGATGATATCGGGTTTTGTGTGATATATTATTAATTTTGCTAGAAAGTTGATCTGATATTTACGATTTGAATACTACGCTTTCTTGTCATAAATTTACCAGCTACTTAGGACTGGTCATATTCGCCACTTCGTTATAAAAAGTAGCTCTACAATGTCAGATTGTTATTCTCAATATGCAGGTACCTAAGATTACTGATGTTCGAAACCAGTCAGTGTTTAGCATCATAATGTCTCAATTCACATTATCTTTTAAATAGATCATCGGACGCGCATCCATTAACGACTAATACAAAGTCTGTCCACAGTGGGGCGCCGCACGAGGCTCGCCAGTATCTAACAGAAATTAATAAAAACCATTAAAACAATTCGAAACATCGATGTAACTAATAAAGATTAAAGGGCAACAAGCAGAAATGCGTTTGTTGACCTCCAAATATGAAACAGTGCGCGGGGCGCCGCTGCCATTTTTTACTGCGTTATGAGGCAGCCTGGACACGTGAGCCGCGCCCCTCGCCCCTCGCTACCTACTACCAGCGACGTAGGGTCAAAAAGGCGATCATCGTCCCGGATGGCCAGCCCCAAGCCGCGGCCCTCCAGTTATTAGACCAGTGTAGTAAAATGTTTGGTTCTTTAAAAATAATTATATTATAATCTGTGGGTCGATGAAACGACTTCTATGGATATTTTATGTTGATAATTTATGTTCAGCGAGCTAGTTAATGAGCAGATAGGTATAACTATAGGTTTTCATAATTTGTCATCTGAAACTAGCATTTTCTTTGAATAAGTAGTCTTGAAGAATAACATAGTCTTGTAAATTCAAATCCTCATCAAAGAATCCGCGCACGATGCACCTAGCTCTATTTGATAATCGACAATTGACAACATTCATTTGTTGCGAGTATTGTTCGATGTACTAATCAATTTGTGTTGCAAGTGTAAACACGATGGCCGGAAGAGATGCGAGGGCGTGCCACAGGTCGCAGCCCGGCGCTACAGGTGGAGGGCGCCCCCCGGCACCACCCCGGCGCGGGGCGGCGCGGGGCGGCGCGGCGGCGCGCCCTCGCCACACGGTCAAGGGGCATGCTCGCATGGGACATGCGAGAACATTGCTGTTTGCCCGCTGTTTGAACTCTAAATAAATATCACTAAATATTTTGACTAAATATCACTGGAACAGAGTGGTTTGGGAGCTTGTCGCGGAACTGATGTAAGTAATTGTAAAGTGTGAAGGGAATGTACAGAACGAGAACCATGATCGAGAAACTCTGATGATATAAGTAATAATAATACTATAATTGTACCGATAGTCGTTTCCGCCCATGGCCTAATTGGCAAGAGCCTCGACAAACACCTTAAGAGGCTTTCGTTAGGTAGCTGGATCAAGGGTCAAATCTAGAAGTCAGTACTCCTGGCGACGGTTCGGATAGTGAGGAGGTTCCTCACCCTGGAGCCTTGACCGCCGGTAACTAGGACCCTGTTCCCGATGCCGGTGGGGAACAGAATATGATTTTTTTTTTTTATTACATTTAAAAATATAAAATGATGTAAAGTAATAATAAGAATCAGCAAGCTGAAGTGGCAATGGGCAGGCCACATCGCTCGTAGAACCGACAACCGTTGGGGAAGAAAGGTTCTCGAGTGGCGACCTCGAACCGGAAGACGCAGAGTTGGACGGCCCCCCACTAGATGGACCGACGATCTGGTGAGAGTCGCGGGGAGCCGTTGGATGCGGATAGCGGGCAACCGTCCATTGTGGCGTTCCATGGGGGAGGCCTATGTCCAGCAGTGGACGTCTTCCGGCTGATGAAGATGTCAAATAAATAAATTGAATAATAATAATAATCTTTATTGCCAAACACAAAAAATATTCTTAATCCTAGAATACGGTGACACCCAAACTTGGCAAACGCCTGTATCTTGGGTGTCTAGTTTATCATATACTAGCTGTGCCCGCGACTTCGTCCGCGTGGAATTTAATTGACAAAGTTTCATACAAACTTTCATCCCCTATTTTATCTCCTTGGGGGTAGAATTAATTAAAATCCTCTTCTTAGCGGATGCCTACGTCACAACATCTACCTGCATGCCAAATTTCAGACCGATCCATCCAGTGGTTTGGGCTGTGCGTTGATAGATCACTATGTCAGTCAATCAGTCAGTCAGTCACCTTTGAGTTATCCAAGAATACGGTGACACCCAAACTAGGCAAACGCCTTTATCTTGGGTGTCTAGTTTAACCTACTAATATTATAAATGCGAAAGTTTGTGAGTGTGGATGTATGTATGTATGTATGTATTAGTGATGTAACGAATGTTGGATATTTGACATTCGCGAATGCGAATGCGAATGCGAATATTTGGCTTCAACATTCGCGAATGCGAATGCGAATGCGAATGTTGACTATCAAATAACTAAAATTGAAAATTTAAAGAAATCCCGATGCGACGACATTTTAAACTAAAAAAGAGCTCATAATTTTTAAACGGCTGAACCGATTTTCATGAAACATAGCTAAGAACAATTTCAATCAGAAAACTTTTCTAACAACTAAAAAAACAAATTTAATATCTGATCATCCGCTTGAGCGCTACGATGCCACAGACAGACACACAGGTGCACATGTTAAACTTATAACACCCCTCTTTTTTCGTCGGGGGTTAATAAAGAGCGCGCAAAATGTTAGAATGGTTTGACATTTCGTGTCGGCCGAACATAGCCAAACCCATATAGGTTGAAAGAAAGAAGTTAGTCACATAAAGTTAATATGAAGAGATTTGTTTTGGTTTCAGGGTAGCTTAGTATTATTGCATAAATGAAATTTAATTGATATTCAAATTTTATTTAGTTTGTTAATATTTAAATTAGACTTATAAAAATAATAGGGAAAGATCCTATTCATAATTTAGTTGCCTACTTCAAGACAGTCCATATTATTTTTTTTATTCAAATATAAGTAAATAAGTGAATAAGTGCATCATGTACAAGTGAGCTAAGTTGATAATCACATTACGATCGAAGCTAGTTTGCAGCCCGAGACTAACACCAGGGCTGTGATGGAGCCAAAGTGTGTAATGAACAATGCTCACGCGTTTCATACGGCATTTTACAACACGCGAGTAATAATATTTAAAATATTACAATCTTAATAAAAAAATCACAGTTCACGAATTTGTTTAAGACCTAGAGAATTGCAGGATGAATGAAAATTAAAAGAAAATGGCGCGCCGTAAGTTTTTAGAGTTCCGTAGTCAAACACGGAACTCTTATCGTTTCGCCACGTCCGTCTGTCCGTCTACCCGTCCCTCTGACATCACAGTAATTTTATTCAGAGACTGTTATACTGCAAATTGGCAAAAAAATGTGTTTCTGTACCGCTACAAAACTGTGTATTCCAATTTTGAAAGCAAAGTTATTTCATTCTACCTCACGTACATAAGAAAGGGGAGTGAAAAAATGTTTACTCACCCCCTCGAGTGAGGTATTGTTCAGTGGGTATTTTAAAATAATTTGAAGGTTTCTTTGACAGTTTTTTAAATATTAATTCCCATTTATGAAATATTGAGCTCCAATGTGGTTTTTTTACGTGACTAGCGAGATTCATCGTTTAACTTAAAACCACATTATAAATGGTTTTTTATAGGAAATAAATAGTTCAATTCTTTTAAAAAGAGATATAATTAATTTTATTAAAAAAAAACTATCGATAGTTTGGACTGAGTTTCAAACCCACGCGCCACTGATTGTGCAACTAGTCTATTCACAGCTTAATTATTTGAATTAAAACTCCTTATAAGAACTTTTCATCAGTCCAAAAAGAAAATGTATTTTATGTCATTCTGCTTAAGATGTCTTTGAATGCCGGTTTAATAAATTTAGTTACAGAATCTTACTATTTTATTCATACGGTTGCCAATAGTTTATTTATTTAGCAGAAATTAATCGGTTGAGATGTTTCATATCAATAAAAAAAGACATTACTTTATTTTTAGGGTTCCATTTTATCGAAAAGTGGCGGGATGTCTACGGAACCCTATAGTATGCGTAGTCTGACATGCATTTGGCCAGTTATATTTATCTATGGGTCTGGCAAGGCCCCTAACAATTATTATATTATTTGAAATATAATAAATCGAATAAAAAATTAAGAAATAAATTTATTTAAATAATTAATGTATCTATGTATAATAATTTAATAAACATTGTTTATCTATTTTATAAAAATGCTTACAATTTTTAGGATAACTCTTTACTAAGATTAAAAAAATGTTAATTCAAAATCACTAGTGCGTAATAAACTGCTTTATGAACCTAAAAGCGGTGCAACAAAGGCCACTCTACAAGCAAGTTTGTTGAAAAAATATATAATTCTTACTATATATTCTATACATAATTTCCTTTTTGTTTTTAAAAAACATTCGCCAAACATTCGCATAGATTCTTGCGAATGCGAATGCGAATGCGAATGTCAAAAAATATGCGAATATTCGCGATTGCGAATGCGAATGCGAATATTCGTTACATCACTAGTATGTATGTATGTTTGTTACTCCTTCACGCAAAAACTACTGAACGGATTTTGATGAAATTTGGAACACAGATAGATTATAACCGGGATTAACATATAGGATCCTTTTTAACCCAATAATCCAATACTACGCGGATGAAGTCGTGGGGCACAGCTAGTTATATATATAGGTAACAATTAATATTTAATGTAGGCAAACTAAAGTAATACGAAGTTGTGAGAAAACGGAAAATTCAGTATAAATCAAAATAAAAATGAAAAAGTGCAAAATAATAATTATGAAAGAACCAATAAAATATTTAAATCTCGTTAAAATGCTGTAACAAGAGTAGTACAAAAAGTAAGTACTAAAAACCGAGAACCCTCAGAATATTCTTATATATTACAGTTAGGTACTCAAACCTATAAGGTACGAAGCTATTTGTTTGTTACAGGCGTCTGGTTATCTATTCCCTGTCCGACCTATTAATATTAACCAGCGGTGGTTTCGTACGTGGGTACATGGTTTGCATGGCAACTGCGAGGCCCGCAGTGGCCCGCACCCGCGCCGGACGCGCGCCCTCGCGCCCTCGCGGCCGGGCGGCCCGCCCAGCGACATGTTTATGATAATTGCGACCTTTTCCACGCGTCTCATGATGTATGGTAATTAATTGGTGGCCGGCAATGGGGAATTATGACACTATTAGTTGGGTAAGTAGGTAATCTTCAATTAGTTAATGGCGGCTTGCGGTGGATGATGAATAAAGGTGATACATAAAGGGTTTATAGTTTGGTATGAGCATCATACCATAATAACAATTAATAATAGCACAGCTGGGTACCTGATGCGTTGATGACCAACGCTCCGGTCGTCTCTATCTGCGCCTAACTTCTACTCGTAGCGTTTTGGACATTAACTTTGCATTGAGCAGTAATGAGTACGTCGTTCATGAAACAACTATCTGTGCCCGCGACTTAGTCCGCGTGAAATTTGACTTAAGAAAAAAAATATTTAACAAACAATCTTCGTTCAGTTCGCAGAGCTTACGAAAAGTTAATAATTCTGTTATTAGAGAATGTTCTACGTGGAACCATACTTTTTTGTTTTTCTAAAATAAAAGTAGCCTAAGCTATCTGCCAGCAAAAATTCCGTTAAAATCGGTCCAGCCGTTTCGGAGATTACCCGGAACAAACATACAGACGGACAGACAAACAGTACTTACTTTCATATGCATTTATTAATTATTGCATATTATTTGTATACCTAGATACAGTAAAGCGACACGAATAAAAACTATCTGATTCGGTCTCAGGACTTTTCTATGTTTGTTCAGAACCCTTCGATACGTTATCAGAACACTCGGCTTCGTTAAGGCTTCCACGAGGCCGATGTGGCGGGCACGGCTAGTAGTAACTTGTTACCAAAATAAACATATTCTTTGTTTCGTAGAGAAAAACATAGAGCAGAAAGGCAAGGCAAAGGCTTTTGACCTACATATGAAACTAAAATGAAAGCGTGTTGTATTTACGTTGCTATTATTAGATATGTACTTACATACACCTGTAATAACGAATGGAAGGTTAGAGAATATTTTTAATATCATTTAAAATCGATCAGTGATCAGTTGCAGGCTAACAATTGAACAACGAAACGAAACCTAGCCAGTGAAACGAGGAAAATGTAGAGTTTCATAGTAAATGTAATTTTACTTATGAAGAAATGGGGTAGACTAGCAATGGTAGCGTCTCAGCGGACGAAGTACATATGCATACACGATGTGACCCGCGGCGGCGTGGCGCTAACCTTGGCTGCTAAAGTGTTCCATTGCCGGGTACGTATTGAAGAGCTGACTAGAGCAAGTTTGAGAGAGAATTTGAGTCGCGCCTGCCTGTACTCCGCACACTTCCGCTACTTGTGATGCATGCATGGTGCTAACCATTTACTAGGTAGTACCTCTGACTACACTTGACTATAGAGTTGGTGTAAATGTTCGCATTTCATTGAGTTAGTTTCCAATATTCACATTATTTTGAGTAATTAATTACCTGTCTATATAGGTATAGTTCAGCGTCACTATAACGCAAACCAGACGAGTTGTTTCGCGAAAACACAATTAAGTATTTGATGTGCATTGGTCGCTCTATGGCAATTTATTCGGCCATGCTGTGACTGGTCGCTAGGAGAGATAAAATACCATATCTATCTAACATATGAAACAAATCTACACATTTGCATGAGTTGCATAACGCAATCACTCACCTATTTGTGCACTACAAACTTCGTGACAGAGCGGACTAATTTTATGAACAATATTTAAGAATATTTACTTGAATAATAAATCTATTTCTACCCCACTGTATAAACAAGCAAAGCTATTAATAACATTAGGATTAGCGCATACGAGTATTAGGCGCGCCGCGTCTTGAGTGAGCGTGACACGCGCGTCGCGTCGCGTCGTCGTAAACGAGACGATTCTTAATAGGTAGGTGTGACAACATTATGACAGTATGTATGAATGTACAGTGACATGGAATGAACGCCGCATGTCGGAGGGAGGGTTGTGAGTATTTGAGACTGTTAATTAAATACTCAGTTATAAAATGGCAGAAATAGGAGTCCATTGAGTTTTCACGAGCATCTGAGGTGTACAAAAATCGTTATTAACATTTTATTATAATACAATTAACAGCATAAGAAACACTCACGACAAGTGGACGTCCTTAAACAGAGTTGTTTAGTGGAACATTTAAATTCAAATAAGCGAACGTGTCCGAGTTCTCGACTCATTGTCAGAACTAAATATTCAACATTTTTGTAGCACATCCAATGAGCTACTATTTTGTGGAATACTTGATTCTGACCAGACCTGCTGACCGCCGTTAATACTTTCATATCAAATGAGATGCAATGTACCGTCGAAATTAAAATGTAAATCATGAGATGTTGTCGCGTGAGGTCGAAACACTGCTAGAAAGGATTATGTACTTAATAGTAAGGTTACATTTACCAAAAGGAAGAAAATTTTACGTAGTGCTATCTGTGGTTTACAAAGCTGCTCTACATTTTCAGCGAGATTTGGTTGATAGCGCCATCTATCGGATAGCAAAAAGAACTTGCATTACATTTAATCATGGAATTATTAAGTACTACGTCATCATTATATTATATTAGTTGAATTTGGTAATCTCCCGAACAGGTACAAGTTTCATAATAAAGAAATTACTTTCCTGCCGGGGTAAAGGCGGATATTCTTTCTGATAAGAAAAATCTTGCATTCTTGAATAGGGTGCTTACTGATGCGAATGTGCGATTAAGAAGTGTGGTAACTAGTAATTATCTATAGAAGGTGTGTGCGGAAAATGTCGCGTAGTTAATATTGAACTTGAATGTGCACGGCGCGGCAGTGGCGGCAGGGGAGGCGCGCGGGGCCCGGCGGGCGCGGCGGGCGCGGCGGGCGCGGCGGGCGCCGGACATTTGAAATTCAATACAGCGCCGACATTTGAATTTGATCCGTGAGTAATGCGCGCGGTGTATGGAGCTCCGTGCATAACTATTGTAATATGTATTACATTCTACATAGCTATTTCAAGAAAGCAAAGTCAGAAATATCAACTATCACAGTATCGTCTGCTATAATTAATTATGCAGCATTCTCCCCTGTTTTATTTCATTATACTATATTACCAATGTTAATGTCGACTATGACTGAGTAGAAAAATGTGCGATTAATGTTAGTGCAAAAGAACGTCGTCAGTGCAATATACTGCATTATGGTAGGCTGCACATCTCTGGGAACATTCCTAGCATAAGCTAAGCTTTCTTTATTATGATCAATCATCCAACCATCCGGTATAAGCTGAGCTCGCAGCCAATATTCCCCGAGTGGGTCTGGTGACCGTACGATTCGCATCGAGCAGAGCACGTCAGAGCGTAACGCAATGCTTATAGTCAATGGTATCCGAGCGCATCCGCACGCGTCTGCGTGCATCCGGCGCCCGCTTCCCAAGTGTTGAGCGCTCAGTACGATGCCGCGTAGGGCTGCAGCGAAAGGCACGCGCGCGGACGCCCGCTCGCCCCCGAACCGCTCACGCATTGAGGGGAGTCTTTTGACCGCTGTGGCACATAACAAAAATCAAAATAGCCAGCATCATCCCACGCGTATGTGATTTCTATGGAACTGCTCTAAATTTTTCAGGGATTTCTCTTTTTCCGATGGGAGAACGTCCACATTTAAATAAATTACTTATAGTTCCACCACTTGGCAAACGGCAATCGATCTGTGTCCATAATTGTGAGACTATTCGAATTGAGAACGCAATTGAGACGCCTTGGTAACTCTGAGAATGTATCCGCGCGCAGCGCCGCCGCGTCGACTGTTTGCTCGGCAAAGTGGAGTATTGGTGTGTGAGTTTGTCAGCTTTGACACAGATCCTCGCGTGTTTGGTCAAGTGCACGCGTGGCTCGCACACCTCACCGCTCTCTACGACCCCCGGCCCCCTCCTGGTTGCAGCGATAATGTATTAAAGTGGCCTGCAAATACCCCTGGGTCTGTCTGGCTGGTGTGCGTTCTCTCCATCAGTTTACTATGTATGTAGTTGCGACGACGTTGTTGGGGCACGAATCTTTTATAATCACGTTTCCTTGAACAGTTTTTGGTCGGTTGAAGACCAACATTACTTCGTTGTAATAAGTAATGTTTAAGTGTGTTTCTATATAATAAGGTAGAGTAGGGCTATAGTAGAAGAGCTATCGATTTCTATAAGGACCAGTTTTGTAAGAGCCTAAATGTAACACGTAGCTACAAATAAAATGAACTCAAAATCTAAGCGATAAAAGCCCGTAATGAACATTGTATGATATGTATAATCTGCTTTTCTAATCAACATCATAATTGCATCGTGGGTCGTGTTAAAAATGTTTATAGCCTATTGCTGCGGTTAATTAGTCGTATTCTTGAAACTTTTATTGGCAGATCAATAAACAAATACCTTCTGCATTCAGTTATATTAGCGCTAGTGTTTGACGCGCTCTACCATGAGATATATAACGGCACAAACCCCTTTGACTAAATACAAGTTAAAGAATTGAAATGACCGTCTAAACTAAAACAAGTTTGATAGAATATGAGACATCGCCTCACATCACATCGACTGCATTTCATTGATAATTTGTGAGTATTCTTAACAAGACTATAACAAATCAATGGCAGTTAGAATAAGCGATAGTGCCATAAGAACACGTACTGTACTGAAGAGTGAAGACTATCTCTGTTCTCTCGAGTGAGGAGTGTTGTTGAGCTCGGTGCCCGTCGAGTGTTGGTCGCGGAGCGCACGCGCAGTGTCACGCAGAACATAACGGGCGCGTTTATCTCGTTGGCGTGCTAATGTCTCAATCCCCACAATGTTGTCGCTGATTGCGGCGACACTACATAATGAATATACTGCTGCATACTTAAATATGTACCCATTAACAGCTGCGATAACCTCTCCGGTCTCTGGATGTGTGCATTCTAATTAAGTGAGGAATTTCAAATGAACTCTATATAGGGCTATACACAAATTGCCAACCTAATTAATAACTAAACATTTTGATGTATTTATGTTGCTAACTTCTGCCCGTGGGTCAAGCCTTGTTTGTTCAAGGTTTTTTCAAAACTAATCAATTTGGGATATTAGTTAGTAGATATTTTTTTTACTTCAGGGTTTTTGGCTACATAACTCTACTATAAAAATATCAAAACGGACAAATCAAACACTTAAGTTTTAAACTTGTTCAACAAGTTCTGTATAGTGCTAAATTTGAATAGATTCTCTTAATACGAATCTATATAAAATGATGGGGTTTCAGATGGAGTAGAGAGTTTTCGTAGAGAGAGGTCTTGAATGGATTTTTCCTACATGACAAGTCATTACAATAGTATTTTGGATGTATCATGTAGGTATCGTGGCGCGCTGGACGCGAGCCGCGTGCCTGCAGCGGCCTGCAGCGCCCGCCCGACCCCGATACCCGCTGATAGAACGTTCTTGAGATACGAGCGGTTCGAGAAGCGCCCGGGTCAGGGGGCACATCTTATCATAATTATCATTACACCATACAATTTTAAACTCTAACGTTTTAATTGGAGAGTATATTACGGGTTGTGCGTGAGCAAGGCGTATGGAGAGGTCGTCGAGTTATCGTTGTGGGTCTTCGTTATTTTCCGATTATAGTGATTAAATATAAATATTTGTTGCTCTATTTCTGTGCTCAATGGCGATGACGGGCAGATAAGGTGGCCGATAGGTTTTAAGGGGAGTCTCGATAAGCTTCGTTATCGTAGGTTGCTTGTGGTGTCTTCCCTCGAGTCGCATTCCGCCCCCCCTGTCCGCCGCCCACCCGTCCGTTACTATACGACATCGGAATTTTTTGTTTTGAATGATGTAAATAATTATCATGTGACTGTCTCCATACATAATTTAATAAATAATTTAATCATACTTTGTTTCGTATTAAATACCTAACATACAATAAAACTTGGTTATCTTTCAATATCCCTCACATGAGCACTATTAAAAGACTACCAAGTTTTAAAATTGGTCAGGTATATTTCTGAGAATGAGGGTAACTTGGTTACTTGTTTCAACGCACGGACCGAAGGACGGATACAACTATTTCACAAAAACCGAATTAAATGTGTAAAATAAAAAAAGAATAGTTTGCTTTTGACGGTTGAATTTTAATGCGCGAGCGCGAGGTCGCGGGTTCAATTCCCCGTGGCGTACTAATAATGTGCGTCCACACCTATTATAAATAGTTCGCTCGGTTGGGCGGGTTCTACCAATACTGTTAATGAGGTAATATTACAAATTACTTCTGTCATAAACGTGTGTTCCTGCATGTAGAACTCGCCTACACACCCTAGATCGCACAGGCAAAACAAACATGTATAATATGGTTGAAACCAGCATTACCCTCTTTAAGATAGAAAGCATAATATTGCCTTCCAGTACAATCTATGTTTACGTAGGCCATGCACAACTTCATTTTGTTCGTTGCTCTTCCCAAAGTTTTAAAATGATGAGCAAATGAAACCAGTACAGCAAGATCACGCAGAGACATTATTACTAATGCTAATTAAAACGAGTTCCAATCAGGTCTAATCACATAACGTGTTTGTGCGGGGTGTCGGGGGATCAGTAGCAGGGCACGAAGGGGAGCGATGGGGAGGGAGGGGGCCTCGTATGGTCAGTGCAGTGCGGAGCTCGGCCGGCCCTGACCCGGCAGCTCGGCCCCGAAAGTTTTGATGCTGACTGCCTACTTAACACGAGCACAACCGGTCAAGCTGAGATACAAAGATATGGACCTCAACACTCGTGATTAAGTTAAGTTGGTCAATCACACGTTGTATGAAACGGAATTATATTTTACTCCATATTTCCTTCTCGGCATCTGATGTAGTCAGTACAGACAGGTATGACGCCAGCTACCAGTAGGAAAACAGTTGCGGAACTCTACTTCTACGTGAGATGTGTACAAATATTACGATGAGATAAAGTTTTGTGTGAGTGTTTATGTAAGCACCTGTTTTTGTAGGATTTAATTTCTGAAACAACTGATCTGTTTTTGAAATTTCTTACACTGATATAAACCAAAACTATTCCTTGGGACAAAAGTCTTGTTAAAAATTTCCACACGTGTGAAACCGCGGGGGAGAGCTTGTATACAATTATATTAGAAAAGAAACAGATACAAAAAAATACATTTAAAAAAATTGCATACTTCAAAATAACATCTCCAAATTAAATAAATTATAAGGTCCTAGTTATTTATAGCTTACCAGTGAACCCAGGTTTATTTTAAGTCGGTTTATTTTTTATATAAAATATTTATTTCACAATTATTAGCGGTATACTATGTATTGAATTGCTGATAACCGTAAATAGTTCATATCTCTCAAACGACTGAACCGATTTTTATAAAATTTATTTAATATGGGACCACCAAAGGATCTTCTGACAATCAAGGCCACACATAATATACGACTTATATCAATATATGGCACTACTTATAACCAGAATGTATCTTATGACAAGTGCACTGAGACCAAACACGACTAGGTTACATTGTTTTATTACGGAGTTACCGGTGCCTACCCTCCGGTTTCATCATCTGATGATGAAGCCGAAAGGTAGGCAGTATATTAAGACTGTTCTAGTGACCGCAAACACCACTGAAAAGTCACAGGAAAGCAAATTACGCAATTTCGTTTAATTTAATGACGTAATTTTTCCAGTTCTTTAGAGTTAAATGACAAACTACTGAACTAGAAAAAAATAATATTTATGGGACCAATCTGAAAGAACATACTTTCAAATAAAAAAATGACGTTTTGAAATCGATTTATAAATTTCGAAGTTCTGTGGAAACAAATATTATACAAAAATACAACAAAATCGAGAACCTACTCCTTTTAGAAGTCGGTTGAAAATGTTATTATGTTGTGGCAGGTGAACATATTCCTCGACTTTTGAAGATATGAGAATTGTTTTCAAAGAGGATAGAGCCGACGGCCCCTCTGTTCTCTACTTATGTACCTTGCAAAGAACCTGGAGACGTTAGTTAACTATGTGATTGATTTAATGCTAGATTTACGTTATAAAAAAGGCGAGATAACAAGAAAGAACAAATGAAGCTATGTAAAATCGGTATCTTAATTTAAATAGTAGCCTGTCTTCTATCAACGTTCACCTGCTAGTATGTATAAGATTGGGATGCTGTGACCTGCGAGATGACAAAACAAAAACTCTGTCGATATGCTAATGTGGACGGATCTAAATGCAGATTAGTTATAAATGGCAGTTAGAACCAGCGAGCGACAGTCCGATGCGACGCGCGCGCGTCAATGTGTTAAAAGTATTTCATTATAGCATAGTGTCTCATATTTATAATCAAAACTGTTGAACAACCAGACAGTAGAATTACATTTCAAATAGTGTAACTTAAAGAGAATACTCAATTGTTTTTTTTATGTAACAAAGTCCGCAAATTAGTTTGCGACCCGCCAGCATGCGTACCGCAGCCTATAGTACCTATATGTTAGTTAATTTAGAAAGCTTTAGTTGTTATGGATTGACAACTTGGCCCGTTTTATGTGCCTAATTTTAAGCGATGCATAAGACTATTGTTTGGTATGTAATTAACTCTAGTCAATGGAAGACTTTATGCATTTATTTTCATACGTGTGGGTACGGTGTTACCATACCAATCGATCGATCGTTGTTCAATGTAGAGACGCCGCAGTAGCGGTGTGACTTATACCAATAAATCATTTATCACGGCGCTAGTGGAGCGCGGCGGGTAGTATCTGTAATGAGTGAGTCCTAATTGCATGAATAGATGCGCGGGCGCAGCGCAGGGCGGCTGGAGCTGCGCGCGGACAGTGCGCAACCTGTCGCCGGCCCGCCACGACGACGGCTGTGCTACCTAGTATTGTCATATGTCCCTACTTGAACTGAACACATACACAAATGAGAAACTACCCGTTCCATCAATAGTATACCTCCTATTGTGATAGATGATGAATTGAAACCAAGGCGCCTTCTGACCAACAGCTGAGGTTTGGTAACTAATTGCTGCCAAATAAATAAAATCATTAAGAAAATACTTTATTAAGTACATACGAATTTGGCTTCATCTCTTTTGGTAAATATTACATTTCAACACCCTCATACATAAAACACCTACACAAAAGTGGCATTTCGTAAATTATGTATTCAAAATAATCTGTCGTCGTTGTAAATGAGTAGGTAAGGTAGTAGGAGCCGTTTTGGTTGTCCCTCGTGAGTCGTGTTGTACGGTAATGATCCTAGTGCGGCGAGTAAGTTAGCGCGCGCCGCCACGCACGGCGCGGGCGCTTCGTACCTCTTGCATCATGATCCAGGTTAAAAGTTTACTGCCTCCTGTGATGCAGTTGCGTCAGCAAAATAATAGGCGGAGCACGTGTATTGATGATACTTAAGAGAAGCAGTCGGACTTTGAACCCTGAACTGGGTGAATATAACCACGTTTATATTATCAGGCAAGACTTATTAACCACAACGTAGGTATGTCAGTTCCCTTGTTAAGTAACCGAAAAGTACAGCCAAGTGGCAGCAGCTCTGCCTTTCTTCCCCCTAGGCCTTTCCCCAATTGTATGCTTTAAACTGTTCAAACCTTTGTTCAAACATACAGTAAATCGTTTTAGACACTTAAGTACCTATTTATGAACCAATTGTAAATAAGGTTAACTAGTAAATCTGTGTGTACATTATACCTACGTGGTGTCCGCATGGATACGTGCCGCTGTCCAGTGCGGTGGTGTCGCTATGCCGCGCTTCGGCGCGATAACAAATCGCCGCGATAGCCCCCGACCTGCGACACGCGATAACGAGAGCGCGCCCGCGCCCCGCGCAACCCGCGCCCCGCGCAACCCGCGCCCCGCGCCATGCCGCGATGCTGAGCCGCCAGTGTGCGCTGCTAAATGTCATACATTTTAAGATACATTTATGTTCCTCTTCTCCTGAAGATTTTTTTGAACATGATTTTTTGATCTATCAACATACCTATTTGGTTTATAATTTTGCAGGTTGACAATCCAAGGGGGGTGTTGGGTTCTTTTCCCAAATCATTTTACACTGGATTTCCGCAAAGTAACGCCTGAGCCAATCAATTAGTCCTCAGATATAAGCTAGCAATACTCGGACCTATGCTTACCTCGTAAAGAATAAGCGTGAATTATGTGTTCACATCGCGAAATGAGTGCCATCTATTGTTGAAGCTCGAAACTAAAATGTATAACGTTTAAATAATGTAGAGAAACGTAAAACTCTCGGTGGTGCTGTGTCTACGTGGGTGTCCGGTGTTGTCTACTTGTTTGTGTGTATGTATGTAGATATAGATGGCGTTGTATTGCACTATTTCGTTTATTATATTATGTAAAATTCAGGCGTGTGTGAGCTTGTAATTCTTCACCTCTTAAAACGTCTTGACCGATTTTAATTTTTATTTAGCACTTTGTTTTCAATTGGGACTCGTCCCACTGTTACTCCTGTAAGCCAGGATCGACAATGGTGACCAAAGGAGTACTTAGTTGAAAGAAAATTATCGTGGGTTAGGCAAAGGTGTGGTGATGATCACCCACATTTCACTGCTGGCATATGGTTTCAATGTACCTACTCGCACTTGTTTGATGTATCAGGAAAACCCTTCTCCATGAGGAGAGGCTTTTGCCCATTTCGCTGGCCTCTCATCAAAGAATAAGAATACTCAATAAAAATTTAAATCATCTAATAAGTAGGTTTGTGGTTCAAAGTGCACAGAATAAAGTTTGTAAAAGCCTTTCCCAAAGAAGATGAAAGATACGTTCGACGTCACGGCATATTATGATTATGATTCGATAGGGTGAAGTCCTAGTGAACCAAAAGACGACCTTAGAAAAGGGGTGAGTGGCGAGACGACGAGTAGGAACGAGGTCGCGTGCGGCCGGAAGACGCGACGGGTTGCGGGCGAGACCCGCCCGGGAGCATGCTGCACGCGTTGTGTTCAAGAGAATACAATACGCATTATGACAACGAGTGCAGCTAATTAGCCGAGCTAATTGATTTATTTGATTGATCTATAATATATTGATCTACTTTCATAAGATGCTTCTCTACCATGGTCACTTATAACTGGGAAAATGGACGAGCTCGCTAAAGCCTGAGAAAGCTGTTGCCATCTGAGCGTTGAATGGGAAACGCACATTCTTATATTAATATTGCCCGTAAGGTATATCGACATATTGATGTCAAAGCGGTTATTTGACTCTTAAAGACACCTATTTCTTGGATTTCTTCTATACAATAAATACAATACAGGTTATAGTTTAATTAAAGTAACACGTTATAACGGATTATTTATGGAAGTTACCCTAGAACCCTTCTGTAGTCATTTTTAAACCTTGATTACGATTATTATGATTTACATAGGGGAGGTGCGTGACGGATGGGGCGCCGCCGCCGCGCCGCCGCGCCGCCGCCGCGCCGCGCCGCCCGCGCCGACGAGACGTGTCAGGGCAGTGAAACACCAACATCGCCTACCGACTAAACGATGTTTTTTAATAAGGCGATGTTATTTGATTTTTCGTCAGTCGAGACGAACTCAACCGACGAATTAACAATACGTGGAATAAGTATTGGATTCATAAAGAAATTCTCAAGTCAAATATGCCCTTAAAATATAAAAAAGTCGTTTTAGATACTTGCCTCCTGCCCTGCCTCTCGTATGCCTGCCAAACATGGATTTTCAACAACTACACCATCAACAGAATATTAACAACCCAAAGAGCCATGGAACGTAGTATACTGAATATAAAAAGACAAGACAAGCATAGAAATGTAGACATCAGAAAACAAATAAAGGTTATAGATGCACTAAATTATTGTCAAAAACAAAAATGGAAATGGGCCGGGCATGTAGCTCGCATGGACGAGAACAAATGGACTAAGAGAGTTACAACATGGGCTGGACCTATCGGCAATAGGAGAAAAGGCAGGCCGTTGGAAAGATGGAGTGAAGACTGGATAAAAACAGCGAATGATAGGAAAACATGGAAGGACATGGAGGAGGCCTTCACTCGAGAGAGGTCCTTGATTATTACAAATAACACGACATAACATTTATAAATAATACAAATAATTATAATAATTGTAATAAATATAGTATATTAATTATTAATATACTAACAATATATGATTTTTGATACTAACAATACTGACTCAAATGAATACTTGAATTAAAATGAAAACTGATGAAATATTTTTTTTGTTTTTTTGTAAATGTTATCTTAATCTTTGTAATTGTAATTTGTAAATGTAAAATTTCAAGGAATAAATGGCATTAATAATAATAATAATTGGATTTTTACATGTTTACCGCAAATACTGGCATTTTGTGTAGGCCATTTAATTTCAGTTTATACCTAATAATACCCATGAGTTGGACGTATAATAGGCTATATCTATACAATATATAAAAACATCGGAGTAATTTTCTGAACAAAACTTGATCCTTCTTGTATAGTTCATCTTTTCATAGTTGTTTTACTGATTTTCATAATCTATACAAATAAATAAAATTGGAGTGTCTGTTTGTAATATCAAAATAACACCTTTTCACTAAATGCATATGAAAGTACTTACGACACCTATAGCAAACACGCGATTTAATTTTTTTTTGTCTGTCTATCTGTCTGTCTGTCTGTCTGTCTGTCTGTCTGTGTGTTTGTTCCGGGTAATCTCCGAAACGGCTGGACCGATTTTGACGGGACTTTCACTGGTAGATAGCTGATGTTTTAAGGAGTCACTTAGGCTACTTTAATTTTAGAAAAACAATAAGGGTTCCGCGTAAAAAAATAAAAACACATGAAATCAAAGAGTATCTCCGAAACGGCAGGACCGATTTTGACGGGACTTTCACTGGTAGATAGCTGATGTTATAAGCAATAACTTAGGCTACTTTTATTTTAGGAAAACAAAATTTTAAAAAATGGGTCCTGTCGCGCGGGCTCAGAACGCGGAAGCGGGATTTTTTGTTAAGATTAAATTCCACCCGGACGAAGTCGCGGGCTCAGCTAGTCTGTAATATAATTTTTGAATAGGGAATGAACTTTGAGTGAAACCGAGATAATAGCTATTCCATTTTATATCCATTCATTCCTGATGATAACGTTCTTAGGCCTACCGAGTACCGAGTACTGAGGCGTACCGACCCATGTCGAATGTTGCATATCGAGCCCAAGAACGACAACCAGACGCATGCACCTGTAGAGTGCATCCCTACGCTCAACAGTCCCTCCTCGTGGAACTTTTAAATTAATTTGAACTTCACTTGATTTGTGATGAAATTTTCCGTTAAGTCAAAACGGCTCGGCCGGGGATGTGGACAAATTAAATAAAGCAATTAGATGGTGTTAAGCGCGATAATATTTTCTGCGAACGGGCCCGGGGGCATTGGTGCGGAGAGGTGTCAAGAGGTTGGAGGCAGGAAGAGTGTGGATGGAGTGAGCGGGCCGAGGCGGCGGGGGCGGGGGCAGCTCTGCTCTAGACGTTGTAATTAATTTATCGGGTGTCGAACAAGTGCGCAGCATTGTTTGTGGTGAAGTGTGCGCGGCCTCACACACCACCTGCCATTGTGTGGCGGGGTCGTGGACCGCGGCCGCGGCCGGTCTCGACAGGGTCTACTATAAGACAGCCACTCAGTACCATTCGATATCTCTAGGCGCCATTCGAATTGGGAATCACTGATCCGAATTATTATCTAGCGTTTCCTGGAGATGTAAAGGCTACAACCACTACAGAGCTATCAAATAAAATATGTCGATAATGGCGTCAATTATGTTGACTACAAATAAAGACTAAACTAAATTTCGCTCGGCTTGCAATATAAATATCTTCCACACAAATTATGACCATACGAAAAACAGCAATACTGTTAGTTCAGTAACTTTTATTTTGTATTCAACAAAATCAGCAGCACCCCTGTAGATTATTAGTTTAGGTTTAGGGGGTTATCTGGTGATATGCGATATTTCGTCTTATATCGGTTTCATTAGTAGGTAGGATCTTATTTAAATAATGCATGATATTTTGCCCACGAAAAATAATGGGTGCCGTAAATGTTAATCCCATAAAAAACAAAACTTGTAAAAAAACCAAGTCTCGCAACTCAGTTCTTCTACCGTAAAAAGTTGTGAGATCCATGTAATACCAAGTCGGTTACTTTATTAAGTCCCTACTTAAGGGACCTTTTGTCTTAAGTTATTTTAAGTAGGTAATTAGCTAACCTAACAACATCTCATAGTGACAATATCAATATTAAAAATCTTTAATATTTATATAAATAAATAAAATTATTTAATTATGCAGTTGGGGTAACTAGGAAACTGGACCGAAATTATAAAATATTTTAGTTTTCCCTTGATTTATACACTAAACACTAACTGTATTATAAATTTGAAGCTTATATGTCTGCTAGAAGTGCCTTAGAGTTTTGATGATCGGTCAGTCAGTCAGTGAGTGACAAAATTAAGAATTTTGACTAGTTATAATTCTTAAACTAATGGTTCAATTTTAATGAAATTTGAAATATACCGTGTTTATACAACGCTTGCTTGGTTACTGAAAATTCGGCGTTCTAGTTTTATCCACAACGAAGTTATAGGGGGTCGAAAATGGCCTGAACTTCTTCGAGAAAAGATGGTACGGCCGTGCCGCGCTCGACGTGCCGTGCTTGACTTGGGGGGGGGGGGGGGGGGGCACTGCCGTGCCCCCAGATAAAGATGATGATGGTGTAGGACCACAAAAAATCTCACGGGTACTTATATTTTTTCTGTTTATTGGGTTGGTTGATAGCGGGCGAGTGATGTAAACAAGGGAAGCTGTTACCTAGAAAGTAAACGATCGCACAGCTAACCACACAAGTGACCAATTGTTATCAAATAGCGGCGAAGGCGACAGGGTAAGGGGACCACTCCGATAAGAAAAAAAAACTTATCTAACTAGTTTAAGGCGGGTTGGCGAGTGGGGGTATATAAGCGAGTCACAGCCACGGAGCAGTCAGTCCCCCCCGACCCACTCACCGCTCTCCTAGACTCAGATGTCGAAGAGAACGACACACGCACACTCCCACCAGACACCGACCTCGCCGGCGAGCTCGACGTACCCCCGCTTCCGCTAGAAGGTGCGTCTACTTACCTAGACGCACCTTGGCACCCGACAAGCCCGCCGAGTTTCTTGCCGCATCTTCTCAGTCGAGGTCAAATTCCGATCCGGTGGTAGATTTACCCTCGCCACCTCTTCTGGCAGCGGCCCAAGCCGAGGTCGTGGCCCTTGTGGCGCCCTTGAGCTAGCTGCCCCCCTGCCCCTCTGGCTGGAGCGCACTCGCGCTCGCCCTCTGTCCGGGTGAAGTTGTTATGGCCACTCTGGCCAACAACATACAGGTCAATTAAAAAAAAAAAAAAAAGGTGCAGTCAGTCGCCTCTCAGCCGCCACGGTGGACGGACTAATTCAAGAGCTGTGTAATTCAGTGGTGACCTTCGAAGATGGAAAACCAACACTATTACACCGTTTCCGAGGAAAAGCAAGATGCAAGTCAATCACCGAAGCACCACAACGAAGAATCGGAGATTACTTCAAAAGAGCGCCAAAACGAAGCAGATCAGGAGAAGAATACGAACGAAGGGGACATCATGGAGAGCACTCAAGCAGTGTACGAGATGACCGTGGAGAAGAAGCAAGGACCGAAGAAATCGAAGGGAAAAGCGTCGGCCCTAGCAAAGCAGAAGAAAGTGGTTCTAACAGCAGCCTGTTTCATATGGTTGAAGAACTATTGGGACAGCGACAGCACTATGACGCTAATGGGAAGGTTTGTTACAGCGATAAAAAAACACGCCATGGAATCGCAGAATGCTATGTTGGGGAAGATAGTGCGTCCTCTCAACGCGGTAATGAAGACCTTCATAACGGATATGAGCAAGCAAAAGCGCGCCTTAAAAAGAGTCTCATGGGCGACCTTCGAAGAATGGGCCTTAGGAGTCGGATTGTCCACGATATATGGGAACTTCCAAGCGATGGTTTGGGAGACCGATTTCAACGACATATTATACAGCCTCTACGGGAAAGTCTATCTAGCAGCTCAGGAAACCATAGCGGAGGAGTCGTCCGAAGAGGAGGAAGAAGTAGAGGAGTTATGTACATTACCGCGCATAACGACCACCTCACCACGCAGCCAAAACATGTTGCAGCAATTTGCACTCGGCTTAAACGTGTTAATAAAAAACCAACAAGTTGCAACTACTCAATAAAATAAATAAATATTGCCAGTCTGACGCAACATCTGTTTGGTCCCAAAACTAAGCAACGCTTGTACTATGGGTACTGTACAAAGGACTGGGGGCGATCCCAGTGACACCTAGACCTGGGAAAATTACGAAAAAGCCATTTCAGAATTTTGCCCCGGCAAGAATCGAACCCGAACTGTGTAACTATTCGGTGTACAGTTACTAAGATTCCGCTAGTGGTCGAGGGTGGCGGCGCCTTCTGACGGAACTTGCGCGCAAACACGCACCTGCCCTGAAACACCCGCCGTTCGGGAAAACAAACAAACAAACCCAATGGAAGGGGACTAATGCCTGATATAAATAGCACTGAAGACTGATGTAAGAAAGTTCAGAAAACTTTGATTAAATTATTCGTGAGTAATGTCGACGCAACGACAATATAACTGAACTTAAATTTAAAGTTAATCAGGTCACGAAGCATCTACATAAACAAAATTGATTACCGTTTGGAATTATTTGATCAAATTATACATATCAGTATTATACATAATTGTACAAACACTAAGCCCCCACATACTAGGCAGGCAACACAAAACAAGTGGACTATTTATGAATGTTACATGAGTTTATTGAATGCCTTCAAATGGAGTGCAATAACAAATTATCAGATTTAGGTATGTGCGTAAGAAAAACCGAAAGTACCTGCTTATGTACATGGAGTAATTAGTAAGAAACAGGCCGGCAATATCATTTGTAGGTGATCAAAAACTGAGCTTAATTTTTCTAATTATTTTATTGACCCTACACATGGGTAATAAATAATATTTTTTATTCGGCGGTCAAGTATTTATTAGCGTGCGATCTGTTTGTATTATTAAGTCGGAAGTATATTTTAACTAAAAGAATTTAGATTAACATTAGGTCTGGATGTGAATGAATACTTTTAAAATTGCATCAAATATTATTGATAATACACACTAGTGATGTACGAATGTTGGATTTTTGACATTCGCGAATGCGAATGCGAATGCGAAACCCTAAATTGAAAATTAAAAAAACCCCGATGCGACGACTTTTTAAATTACAAAAGAGCTGATAATTTTCAAGCGGTTGAATCGATTTTCGTGAAACATAGCTAAGAACACTCTCGATCAGAATACATTTCTAAAAAAGAAACAAAATTTACCGAACTCCATATAGGTTGAAAGAACGAAGTTAGTCACATAAAGTTCATTCGAAGAGATTTGTTTTTATTTGAGGGTAGTTTAGTATTATTTCACTAATCAAATTTATTTCATATTAAAATTTTATTGATATAATATTTTAATTAGACTAACAAAAGCAATAGAGAAAGATCCTATTTATAATTTGGTTGCCTACCTCCAGAAAGTTATTTAAAAAAACAAATATAAGTAAAGTGGAGGCCCGTGCCCAGCAGTGGGACGTCAAAAGGGCTAAATTATTATTATTATTTATAAGTAAATGGGTGCATTATGTGCAAGTGAGCTAAGTTACGATCGAGGCTGGTTTGCAGCCAGAGACTAACGCGAGGGCTGTGCTGTGATGGAGCCAAGTGTGTAATTAACAATGCTCATGCATTTCATACAACATTTTACAACTTAATTGCGAGTAAAAAATGTTTAGAGTACAATCTTAATTGAAAAAAAATCACAATTCACGATTTTTTTTAAGACCTAGAGAATTTCTGGCTGAATTAAAAATAAAACAACATGGCGCGCCGTAAGTTTTTAGGGTTCCGTAGTCTAACTCGGAAACCTTATAAATTTTGAAAGCAAAGTTATTCCATTGTACCTCCCGTACTTAAGAAGGGGGAGCGAAAATAATGTTTACACACCACCTCGATGAGGATTGTTCAGTAAGTATTTTAAAATTCTTTGAAGGTTTTTTTTGACAGTTTTTCAATATTAATTCCCGTTTACGAAATATTGAGCTTCATTGTGGCCTTTTTTACTTAAGTAGCAAGATTCATCCTCTAAATTAGAACCACATTATAAATGGTTTATTATAGGAAATAAATAGTTCTTTACTATTCAAAATCTATATATTTTTTTATTTTTTTATACTAAAGTTTGGATTGAGTCTCAAACCATGCACCACTGATTGTGCACCCAGTCTAATCACAACTTCATTATTCGAATTAAAAATCCTTGTAAGAATCTTCATCAGTCCAAAAAGACAATAAAAGTTCATGTGACTTTTACTGAAGATGTCTATGATGCCGGTTTAATAATTTAGTAACAGAATTTCTTACTATTTTATTTAAAAAGGTGACCTATTCTATGTTTCATATCAATATAAAAACATCACTTATTTTATGAGTTCCGTGTTATCGAAAAGTGGCGGGATGTCTACGGAACCTGGAGTATGCGTAGTCCGATATGCATTTGGCTGGTTTTATCTATTGGTCTGGCAAAGCCGGTAACAATTATTATATTATTTGAAATATAATAAATCGAATGTTTATAATATGTTTTATTTACAATGAAATTGAATGTGAATTTATTTAAATAGTTAATGTATTTATGTATAATATTTGAATTACATCGTTTATTTATTGTTTTAAATGTATACTATGATTAGGATAACTCTTTACTATGAATTAAAAAATGTAAAGGCAATAGCAGTAGTGCGTAATAAGCTGCTATATGAACCTAAAAGCGGTGCAATAAGGGCCACCTTGTGAGCAAGTTTGTTTAAATAATATATTATATTTCTTACTAGTTGTTAACATTCCATATCCATCTATAGATAATTTTCTTTTTGGTTTTTTAAAAACATTCGCCAAACATTCGCATAGATTTTTGCGAATGCGAATGCGAATGCGAATGTCAAAAAATATGCGAATATTCGCGAATGCGAATGCGAATGCGAATATTCGTTACATCACTAATACACACTAACACTGTTGTTTAACACTGTTCCGAATTCAGGCGAACCAGGTCCTATTACAGCGCCCTTCCTTGAAGGCTGATGACAGTTATCGTTTTTCTAATTCACTGACTTTGAAATTTGGGTTGGTGAAAGCATTGAATACAATTGCCACAATGTTAACAATAATGCCAGTATGTGTAGGTAGGCAGATAATTGAGGCGTGTAAAGGGGGTGACATGCGGTAGCGTTCGGTCGCGGACAAAGCTTCCATTGTTATTCAGATACGGCGACCTTTCCCCGGATCAACTATTTGACAGCTATTATTATATTGCGCAACCAGATTTGTAGAGACGTGCCAAATCCGCCTTTGATCACACTTCATAAACTTGATTTAGCAGCAGCTGAAGGACTGGACGGTCAAAAACGAAGACAGTCGAGAGGTTTTGCAGGAGGTTTGCACACTCATCTTATGCTTTCCGATGGTCTTTAATCCTTAGGGATAGTTGACAAGCATTACCATTCAGAGAAGGGAACTGAAGGTATATAAGTTATTTATTGATGTTCTGCTGGGAAATTAACTGGAAAATGATTCGTATTTGTGTCATGCTGGAGTGAATTTAGAAACTCAACGCACAACAGGGAAAACAGGCGATTTCAAGTCTGCTGAGTGTCACTATGCTTCGCCACTTGTTCCAATCTTACGAGCCAAGTGTGGGTCGAATTTGGTCAGACCATCTCAGGGGGCCACGACCTCTTGGGCGTCTACCATCAACTTTGCCAGTGACTATTAACTGTTCAAGTTTGTGTCCGTCTTTCTTTGCGATGTGGCCAAAGAACTCGAGTATCTTACGAAGACATGTGATAGAAAGTCTGGTGTCTATGTTGAGTTCTCGGAGGATGGATTCGTTAGTGCAGAAGGCAGTCCATGGAATCTGCAGCATGTTTCGCCAGCACCACACCTCGTAAGCATCAACACGGTCTCTATCCGCCTTTCGTAGTGTCAAGGATCTGTTATTACTGATAAAGAGATGCGCGCCGACAAGGCCACGCCGCGCGTTGTATGGAACCGGTGCGATCATATTTGCGCGCCCTCCGTCTCTCTGTCGGGAACTATTTCTGTAACAGTCGGCCTTTCAACGCCACGGTTTTGATAATAAACGAGTATTTTCTAAGACAACAAGCTTTGTTCAAGCATCGCCAAGGTTTGCTATGTCAGACTTGGAGTGATGTGTGGTTTGTTGATCGTGAATTAAACATTATAAACGGTACTATTTCTAGCTGAGTTTGATTTATAGTACTGGTTGATTCCAAAATATAGCGCATATTGTCGTGAACGATAACACAACTGACAATTGTGACAATAGTGTCAATTTATTAGAATCCGCAGCCAGATAATTATTTAATAGATAAAATACAATCCTACCACAACGTTATCGTAAAGTTGACACCACATCTCGTGGTCATGTAGCAGAAATGAGTTATTAGGGTTAAATAGAGCTAGGCTACGTCTGCCTGCAGATGCTGCTGTTCCGTAAATAATTCGGGAAAGGAGCGGTAAACACGAGGTTTTATACACGATACTAACATTTGCATTAAGATGCCAATTAATTTGCCGTTGTTTACAGCCACAAATCATCCGAAAGACGCTCGCGCACGCAATCCCGGATAAATCCCTTCTAATAGAACGCGTAATGCGATCTTATCCCACACATACTATCTAAAATATAATAATATAGCTCTTAGATTGAAACCGATTTACGCTTCTAAGGAAATGATTGTAAATATTTTTTTCATTACTCATACACTGAAAGTAGGTCTGAAGTTGCCTGAGGAGCGGGTTGAAAGTAATACTTTTCTGGCCCGGGAGAATCACTTTCAACTGACAGCTGTCAAATTATAAAAAAAAAACTAGTTCCATTTCTATGGAACCATGTTCAAACTTTTTCTACAGTCACTCAATTACAGCACGATGTAAAATTGAAATAACATAAAGTTGAGTATTAAATAAAGAATATATACTTTTAAATGACTTAATTATAATTTAGTTTCAACAATTTCTTTAAAATAACATTGATTTGGTCAAAATATTTAAAAATGAAAATTAAAAATACTGGCTAAATAATGAAGTTGGCCGGCCAACGAAAAAAAACAAAATAGGCGGCAATCCGATCTTTTTTTTTTTCGAGTTGTAGAGTATTGTTCATGCTTCCTTGTATTATTTCTTTAGCCAATTCCTGTTTTTATTTTTATTTTCCTTGTATTCGTAATGAAAAGCACAGTGTTTACCTCGGGTGAAAGACTTATTTTGTCCCTCGAACTATTAGCGCCCTCGCTACGCTCGGGCGCCAAACCCCGTCTCGGGAAAAATAAGTCACTTTCACCACTCGTGTAACAATGTACTAGTGTATACAATTAGAGTAGAATAGAATAGAATAGAATCATTATTGTCACTAATGACTGAAATTAACGTTGTTGGCTCTATATTAACAAACACAGTAGGTAAATCGTATGATATCCTCTCTATAATAAAAGTATAGAAATAATTCCTGGCCAACTTCTGAGTATCTCATGTGTGCCTATATCTCCACCGTCATTTGTGACCAGTAAAAACTTTAAAATCTTCACATTTTTACCCACATTAAAATTTCGTATTTCCACATAATACCTTATCGTCACCATCACTACCTTTGGGTCAGCTTGATAAAGGCCTAGTCATCCAATTTATCTTCCATTATAGACGCGCTATTGTCGCGTCTCGCGAGGCGGCGAGGCAGCGAGGCGGCGAGGCGGCGAGGCGTGCGGCGCATTATGTCCCGGGGAACATTATGTTCAACAAAGTACATTACATCGGAAGCGATGGGGAGTCAGCGCAGGACCGTGGCTGACCCAATTAGGCCAGCGCTGGACACGTGGCAGGGCTGCGGCGCACGTCACGAGGAAAAACATTCCCTCAGAAATACTCTCTCAATTTTTCGCGACACAAAAGAGTACGTAATGATTCTATTATGAGTAAGTAGTATACGTATTTATTATGTGGTCGAAAAGGTCGAATCTATTCTAAAGTTAATAATTTACCAACCGCTGCGATTAGGAGATACAATTAGTATGACTTTTAAGTGATATCGGTTACTGGATATTTTTTGAGTGTGCACAAGGAACAGTGGTTTAGAAATTGACATGAAAGATTGCGATACTTTTAAATTATTTTAGTAGTTGTTTCTTGTAGATACTTATTGTAAAAATGTAAATATCATGATGTGTATTTTAATGTTTTATACAGTTCGTGATGTAGTTAAATAAAAGCTAGACATTAAGGTTTCCACTACTCTGCCTTCGCATGCCCAGTGACAGACACGCCACACCGGCCCGTTGACTGATTACACCTGGCGGTTTCTAATAGTATAGCAGATTACCTAATAAAACCGTCGTTTATTGACGAATCGTAGACATATTCGTACACCACAACATTTGTGGCGACGCGCAGCTCGTGAGGCAGCTGGACCGGCGCGTGCCCACCGAACGTACATACGTGGGGCACTCAGAATATTTCTAGAAACAAAAAAAAATTTTCCTATAGGGTACAATTTTTTATTAAATCTTTTCAAAGTACTCTCCACCAGCGACACCAGATACCCACTTAAAGTGAAATAACTAGCAATCAAAATGTTGCCTGCGTTTCTAGTGTTGGTTCATTTTGAAACATCCACACTGTTGACTGGCGCTTTGTTTCTGGATCGTATTGGTAAATCCAAGACTCGTGGTGACGATATCACAAATACGCCTAGATGAGTCTGCGTCAAATTTAATCATCATGTCACAGCACCATTCCACGCGGGCCTGCTTCTCAGCTTCATTGAGTTTGTGCGATACCCAACGCAAAACAATCCTCCTCACGCGAAGGTGTACGTGGAGAATCTCGTGAACGCTTCCCGATCCGATCTGCAACGTTTGCTGAATTTCCTCGTATGTTATATATACGCCTGTTCTCTTGAATTAATTTTTTCACTGCTAGCACGTTTTCTTCTGTAACTGCCGTCACAGGGCGACCACTTCTTTTTTCGTCAGTCAATTATAGCCGATCACGCTTAAATTCACTATAAGTACCAGTGGTAAATAGTTGCTTTTGAAGGGCCCTCATCCGAAAAAGCCATTTGAAGTCTATTGAATGAATCCTCCGGTTTTAGACAACATTTAAAATCGTAGAAAGTCATACCGCGAAACTGTTCTCGGTGAGTTTCCATTTTTCATAATTTTTCATAGAGACATGATTTCGCAAATGAACTCGTATAAAAATATGGAGGGAAATTTGAAATTGGAACGTTCGAATTTTTACTTATAAATAATTGTACTTTTATGATATACTAGCTGTGCCCCGCGACTTCATCCGCGTAGTATTGGATTATTGGGTTAAAAAGTCCCTCCTATATGTTAATCCCGGTTATAATCTATCTGTGTTCCAAATTTCATCCAAATCCGTTCAGTAGTTTATGCGTGAAGGAGTAACAAACATACATACATACATACATCCACACTCACAAACTTTCGCATTTATAATATTAGTAGGATTTATATCTGACCAGTGTTTCATACAAAAAATATGAGATTCCAGAAACATTCTGAGAGGCCTGGTAGGTGTATTGTTGCTAACAAACATACCGGAAAAATATTACGAAGATTTAAACTCTTAACAATATAAAAATAAGAGGGTTATGCTGTGACAAACGGTTACGTCAAGAAAGACTTTAAATATAAGAATACTAATAGGAATTTATATAATAATAGCTTTCAATGTTGTTTCTCTTTTCAGGTAAGATTTGTACCTTGTTGTATTTCACATCTCACATAAATATATAAATACTGCGTTTCATAAACTCTAAAAATCTCTTTTCAGAGCAACTCAATTTGGTATTTGTTTCACTATTCCAACAAGACGTAAAGTGGTCAAAAAGCACATTATACATATTTAGAAAGCATTCCAAATAAAGTCGGGTTGTAAATCATATTTCGTCGACTTTTGACACAATTCATTCATAAATTGATTTATGAAATCCAACACGTCTCAATTCAATACGCGATTCACATGTGCTCCTCTCCAGTGACCCGGAGCTCCAGTGCGATCGGGCGCCACGATACATTAGTTTGCCAATATTTGTCAACCTACGAACTGTTCGCGCGACTGCCCCTCATCTCTATGTAGGTAGTTCATTAAGTGCGAGAGATGATGCGTGACGGTATTTGCATAGTTTCGGCACTCGAGCGGTGCGGAGGGGGGGGGGGGGGGTCTAGGGGCGGTGTTTGAACACGCTCGTACCATCGGCCGATGGTCAAGAATTTTTAATTAAGTCACCTTACCGCGGGATGTTGGTGATTCCGCCCCGATACACATCACATATCGTTGAATGGCCAAGCGAATGGAGTATAAAACTATTCGAATGGACTTATTGAGCATTGGTCAGAAAAGTTTGTATCAGATATCTTTAGATTATAACAACAGTAATGACTACAATGTCTTGATACCACTCGCACCATCCAGGTCCAACCGTCCAGCGAAGCAAATCTGGAACAACTCGTACCTACTGCCTGTAGCGGATGAAAAGTACTTTGTACATTTCAGGAGTGGTTAGTTGGTAGTATCAACTCGATGGGCAAAGAGCCGCGGGGGATCTGTCTGCGATGTCAATCTAACACAACTGCCTTCCTTAATGGACTTTTTCCTTAATGGATAAATTGGATTAGACGCTTCCAGCACTGAGGCTGTTCGCTAGCGAAGGGTCATTTTGAGTTGTACGAGTACACTGCATTGCCCGATAATTGTACGTAGCACACTTTTCTTTCTATTGTCTATGCTCTAAAAGTTCTCAAGCAAGAGAATTGTTCCCCATCAAAAATGTTTCTCTCGAAACTCTTGTCAGAAACGTCTATTTTGGCACAGTGTACACATAATATATGCTTTAGACAGACATACCTCTTCAACTAGGTCTCCAAATTAAGGTATTAGTCGATTCCGGATTACAGCGAGCCGAGCCGATTCCGATTTCTACCGTCAACATCTTATATATAAAATTCTCGTGTCCCAATGTTAGTTATCATACTCCTCCGAAACGGCTTGACCGATTTTTATGAAATTTTATATGCATATTCAGTAGGTCTGAGAATCGGCTACTATCTATTTTTCATACCCCTAAAAGACCACCAGAGTTAGTGCCACTATATTTACACTACCTTAGGACAGCTCCTTAGGTACCTATATCAAATTAAGTACTTGAATTGGCATCGACTCCAAATAGTTTGAAGAAGTTTGCCGGAATGCAAACTAGGTATCACCCCTATAAAAAATATTGATCGATCATCGTGAAACACACCGTTGCTGATGATCATGATCATCACCATTACCTATCAGATGGTGATAGCTAGAAATATGTAGCATCAAACGCACAAACTATCTAATTATTTAATAGGTACATAGTGTACGTTGCTACCTACATGACAGACACGAGCATAATGAGCTAGTTATCACTTTGCTTATAACCGTAAATAATCCATATGTCTGAAACTACTGAGCAAATTTGTATGCAGCTTTCACTGTTCCCAAGTTATACAAGATAAGTCATACAAGTCTGTTATACAAGACAATTCAAAAATAATTATCGCCGTCAAAATTCATACAATCATACACTCACGAAATTTGGTATATTTGTTGAAAAGCCTAAGTAGACTAACACAAGTGAATATTATGCAATCAATCAATGTTACATACGTACCTACAGGTCAACTTGAGCACGTCCTTCTTTTTTGGAGTCGGTTATAAATTACAAGGAACGCTAACCATGCATGTATAGAGATAAATTGTGAACCACATAGTAGGTATATTTATTTCAGTCCTGCACAAACTTGTTGACGGAGTGTGGCTGATGTTGAAAATTTCTATGTCCACTGGGTGTATGGCAGGCAACTTAATATTTCCTTACTTATTCATTTCGTTGGTGATTGTATTTACTGTAGAAACATGCCGGTAACTCTCGAAACCCCTATACGCGAAACGGTCGCAAAACACAAAACCGTGCGGTTTATCCGGCAGTGCCGCCGTCTCCCAGGATGTCGTACGTATAGTACCGGTTCTGCCGAGTGGGCGAGCCGAGCGCGGCGGGCGCCGACCCCGGCGACGCGTGGTTGCGCGGCTACGCCTGTATAGCCGCCCGGCCCGCTCTGTTAGCAACCCCAGAGTGTTCGTAGCCGTTACGATACTGTCGGCGGTAGGTACTTGTGGTGGGCACTGTTTTTTATTTTCACAAGCTCTGAAATATCAGCAGTAGATGTTATTATGTGTATGTACAACTTAGTAAGAGAGAGTACTTTTTAGGGTTTCGGACCTTAAAAGGAAACCCTTATAGGATCATTTTGTTGTCCGTCTGTCTGTCTATCTGTCTTTGAAGACCCCTTTTCTTAGAAACGGATAGAGATATCAAGTTGAAATTAATATGAAATATGAAACGCTATGGTCCCTTATAGGTGTAAAAAAATTTGGCTTCTAAGACAACGCAATCAAAAGATACGGCCATTTATATCGCATATTTTGGTACTTGGGCAAATTCACTTATCAAAACAAAGGAATCAACGCACAGCCCAGACCGCTGGTGTTGGAGTCATGAACAGTAGGTACCCTTTATATCGTAAATATCCACTAAGGAAGGATTTTGTAAAATTTCACCCCCAAGTGTGTAAAATAGGGGATTAATGTTTGTATGGGTAAAAAAAAATTTGAGCCATGAAAATTTGTATTAAGGTTACTCATTACAAATAAAAAATTGAATTTTCTGCGTTTTATAAAATTCCACCCCAATACAATTTGTATTGGGGTCCCGAATTTGTTTAAACTGAAAACGTGGCTTTAGCTAGATCTTGCTGTAAAAACTTGAAAAACTCTGCAGAAAATTTGGAAAAAATGAGGACACTAGCACATGATACGTATTTGCAATTACAATTATAACAGGAGAAATGGGTTCACTAAATCACCAGCTACAGCCGACCAAGTTAAAGTTAAGTTAATTCCCCGTCGTTTCTGAATAAACTCAATACTGAGATAAAATCAACCGCAAAAACAACTTTGTTGCTTGTGTTTCACTACTTTGGTTATAGATACGATAAATGTTCGCTATTGAAATGGGTCCGGAAGCCTTCATTGTGCATGTCCTGATGTGCACTTGTCCGGTTTTTTATGCTAATAGAATACTAATAATAAAACCCTTAAAAACCTGTGACCCGACTACGGAGCTACTGTAACGAATTATATTCAGAACTGCCGATAGACAGCACGAGTAGTATTCATAAACGCTGAAATATAGCATAAATTGTTTGTCGCTTGGTATATTTTATGTTGTAGGTACTTTATTTATATTTATGAACTCAGAATTTTATCTTCTTTCATGAGACACCACCACCACCCTCTCGATATGCCTTCCAAAACAATGTCAGGGACCACCAGCTTTTTTGCATGTAACATCCGTCATAGTCATACCTTATTCATCAAAATCGGATAGGTAGTTTAGGAGCTACGGTGGGACATAAAATTATACATACATATAAAACCCTAAAAACATAACCCTTCATTTGGCTTTGCCGTAGTCAGGTAAAAATAGCAAATTATCTCTTCTATAATCGCGTATGAACTACTTTCACTAATGGGCATATTACATTATGCTATTCAATGTAATAAAGTTATACCCTTAAAATATGAATACTGCTCTACTTTGAGTATATTTCGGACTCGGCTAATCAGGTTCCATTAGAACTGATGGAATTTATAAAATTATTTGACTGTTCTCAAAGTAAATTGCCTAGACCTGACCTTATAGGGTAGCAATAACCTTTTCAAATTCAATCGGGTTAGCAGAGAGTTTTATTTGTTTATCCGATGGAACATTAAATGTCACTGAAGCTTTTTTATTAATTTATGTCCGTCGTTATGCGAACACATTAGTTGAAAACATATTGGAAGGATTTGAATTGTCCCAGAGCGACGATAAAAATTGTATTAGGCAAGTACTTACCTTATGACAATGATTGCTGCCCGATCAATCATAAAGCCGCATTTTAGATGCAGGGTTAAATAGATATCATAAATGAAGTTCGTATTTATTTTAACAGCAATATAGTTTACTTATAATAAGGGAATGTTAGAGCACCGGCCATAGTTATATCGCTGCCCGTTAACACAATTATAAAACAATATAAATAAACGCAGCGTGCCTGCCCCATACGTCGGCGCCCGTATGTTTTAACTCCAGGGGTGGTTCACACTGATCATAAACACCGCTCAACCCGCCGATAAACTTTTTTACAAAGCTAGTAAAGAGTTTTATAAGATTTGTTGTTATTTACAGCGGGCACACGGACAGCGCTAAGCGGTGGAAACTTCTAGCTTAAAGTTCGTCGTCTGAAAGCATTCTAACATTAATATTATTTAAGTGTTTTGAACTGGGATTCGAATGTTAACGGGCTAAGGGGGGGGGGGGGGGGGGGGGGGTTGTATTATTAAAACTTAGCGATGTACGTGTATTAAATTTGAATCGGTGGCATCGCCAGCCATGTTAATGAGGTGGAGATCTATCCACGAAATATTCATCACCAAAGTGAAAGTTATCAAATGATAAACTTACGATTTAAATTATCTACGCAGCTACTATACGAGTATGTGGGTTATTATATGTGGTTTTACAATGGAATAGTCCTATGGTATAAATATGTCAGTAAGAAGACTATGCACATTAATTGATTTGACCGGTTAAATTATGATGGGAGAAATTTGCTATTCTGACGAGCGAAGCAATAAATGTCCAGTCTCTGGGGTGCTACTCTTCAAATCGACAACGATACATTCGAAACGATACGACATTACTGCGAATATGTCGTATGGTTTCGACCTTACCCTACTCTAACAAATGTTCGAATTCCTTGTCGTGTATCGTATCCATAGACTATGTTCGGAGTGAATGATACGAATAATAAATGCAAAGTTTGTGGAAAACCTGAATATTATCTATGGCCTCATTTGTTTTATCTGTGGAGCCTCTCTGTCACAAAAATAGATAAAGAAACTAATAGACAATAAAACTTGCTAGCTCTTTCACGCTCGCTGTTTTTTGTATAGCGCCCTTTCACTTTATCCATCGTCTTATCTATAGACGTCTCTATCTACGGTCACAAGCGTATTGAGTTAATCTGTGGTCATAAATCATAAACAAAACTTGCTTTTATTTAATCGCTTCTTGGGAATACTTATATAATATTAAAATGTTCCCGCATTTGCTGGCTCCACCTTCTACGTGCAAAATTTTCTTTCCTGATGGCTTCTAAGGTCAAGAAAAATCATGACAATGTAATTGAATACTTTTACAGAAGTCAGCAGAGGAACCCATGGCTACACTGATAAAAACATCAATGCATCTCAACATGCATTTATAACTTATTTAACACGAATTTAAATGACATTTTACACCAAATTTACATAACATTAACCAAACGATAATGCGGACGACGTCCTAAGAGGTGTCGTTGAGATTATCGCAAAGATGACGTGTTGGTCGTTGTCAAATTCGAATATTCGTGACTGACATTTATACCTAAGAGTAGGGCTCTTGCCACCGCTAACGTAGCGGCTGTTTTAGAGCCTAATGGCCTCTCGCGTAGCGATGGTAGGAGACCCGACGGTATGACACTGATACCTTGGAAGATGGGGCGGCCCTTGGTATGGGACGCAACATGCGTCGATACCTTGGCACCGTCCCACCTACGGGAGTCCAGCATTAAGGCTGGTGGTGCCGCCGCCTACGCGGAATCCCTCAAACGGCGCAAATATAGCAACCTTGATCCAGGTTATATGTTTGAGCCGTTTGGGGTAGAGACTCTGGGACCGTGGGGCCCGGGCGCCCATCGCATTTTTTGCGATTTGGGAAAGCGGCTGGTCGAAGCAACTGGTGACCAGAGGGCTGGCACATATCTCGCACAGAGAATCAGCATTGCCATTCAACGTGGCAATGCTGCCAGTCTTCTGGGTACTTTGCCAAGCGACGGCGGTCTGGCACAAGTATATTTTTTGTAAAATTGTGAATTAATAGATCTAAGCTTTTTTATATCTGTTCATAGTGTATATATTTTTGTTAGTTCTTACTTCTTTAAATAAATAAAATCTCAACTTAGAGTAGGGTTAAACTCGATATATCGGATTATGTATCGTTCCTTCAGTTATCGATACGACATTAACAACGATGGAACTTAGAGTAGGATTCGACACGACAATTGTCACGATATATCGATATTCGTATCGTTTCTAAGAATAGCACCCCTGGTTCTGACCTATATTGTAGTCCAAGTACTTGTGTGGCATATGAGTACCATATTCTGCCAGTTAAGCGCATACCACCTTGTTGGACATCGTCACCACGTGACCGAAACCCCCACCCGCCCGTCCCGCGCCTTGCGCCGCGCGTGATGTGGAATACATCGGCGCGCCGAGCAAGTTTGTTCTCACTGATAGATCACCGGCAACTTCGCCAGATAGGTATGTACGCACTTTACTCACAACTTATGCATAGCACAGGGCTGCTGCGAGATACTTGAGAATACTGCGAGATACTGAGGGTGTGGGTCAAAAGAGGAAGTGAACCTAGAAACTGTTTCTAAAATTCTATGGCTAAAAGTATTATGCTTATAGGCATATCTATACGTTATTAAGGACTGGACATTAAAATCCTACAATAGATACACCATCACTTCTGTAGTCCCCGGAGGAGTAGGTACCTCATTTTGTGCAATCTATTGTAGGCACTTTTGTCAAAATTATCTCCAAATGTTAAAATAAATCATATTCTATAGACAAATGATAAAATGTGTTTAACTCAGGGTTCGAAAAAATCCGTTTTTTTATATATATCGGCGGATATATATCACGATATATGTCAATTGATTGTTTCCAGTCTTCTGAACTAAAAATTTTGGAGATTAATGTTTACCCTAGAAAGACGTAGCGAAAAACTACAATTCAGAATACATATCGGATATATGTCCAGACTAAGGCAAAGAAGGGAATTTCATTCTGTAAGGGGACTAAACACTTAAAAATGTGAAAGGAATTTGTGAAATAATACGTATATGCGTCAAATTACCATATTTTTATTTAAAAAAAACTTAAAAAAGTAAATAAAATATAAAAATAACTAGTGTTTATTTCAGAAATATTTTTTTTAATGAAGTCTTAAAAGAACAAGTACCTATTATTGTAATAATCTTCATTTGTTTGTGAGATAAATCAACTAATTTTAATTATAATTTGTAATCATAAAAAAGGAATCATTCAGGGTCAGGCATTAAGCATAGATCTATGAGTGGGACATCATCCTATCCTATGAGTGGGCTCCCAGTCCCAGTTAACATTTTGGGAAACAATCGAAATTATTCTGAATTGTAGTTTTCCGCTACGTCTTGCTAGGGTAAATATTAAACTCCAAAATTTTAAGTTTAGAAGACTGGAAAAAATCAATTGGTATATACATATCAAGATAAAAATCAATTGATATATATCGTGATATATATTATGATCGGCGAACCCTGGTTTAACTGTTAAAAGTTAAAATGCATAGCGTTAGTGATGGCAATGGATTTTATTACTTGGTTAAGAATTTTAACTTTATCTATATTTGGTTTAGAAATTTTCTGAACGACTTATATTTTTTTTTTTGCCAAAATATTAAATAAGTGATTTAATTAACTATTCTTAGAATAAACGGTATATAAAGGTATAAAAAGTAAAGAACCGGGGTGAGTCTATGGTTTATTTCATGTAGTTCTTAATAATATTTGATGCGTATTTGTTGTGCGAATGTATATTTCGAAAAGATTGGTACCTATTGATGGGTTTTTTTCCGTCCCTATACGTATAATTTCAAATTAATATTCTGCTCAGTATCATCCCTAATGAGGCATCCGAGGCATTATTTTCGGCGAAACACTCGTATATTCTGCGGCTGTGCCTACTCGGCTCCGCGCTGGTCCTCGCACACCGCGGCGGGCAGCGAGGCGCGGCAGGCGGCGCGGCAGGCGGCGAGGCGGGCGGCGCGGGGCGGCCGTGGGGGCAGTTCGAAGGCGAAACTCGGCCTATCCCTCAATATTGATAACTCAGTTTTCCCCATTAATAACTCTCGGTATGAAACACAGTTGGAATGGAATAAGATTTACTTACTTATTCGTTTGTTTATGTTTCCGAGTGAGGACAATGATGTAATTACATAAGTAGGTATCAAATCAATCAATGATTGGTGTGTATTAAAGTAGGCGAAGTGAATAATTAAAATATTGTTTAGTATTTATATATAGTATGCATATGAGTATGGTTATTTATATACCTAAATACTATGCGAAACTAAAGCTAAAATAAATGTAACGTGCGTGTGTGAATTGAAAACAATCTACCTACTAACTAAAGCAACCATTTCAGCTCAATAATATAGAACAATATATTGAATGTATATTTGTATTTATGGAAGGTAATTTATTTTATTACCTTTTAGGGTTCCGTAGTCAAATTAGGAGCCAAACCTTATAGTTTCGCCATGGCCGTCTGTTCGTCTGTCAGTCCGTCCGACGGCAACGTCACAGTCATTTTATTCAGGGCAAAAAATTGGCACAAAAATAGAGTTTATATTCCGCTACAAAACTCTGTATTTAAATATTGAAAGCAATATCTAGGGTACCTCCCGTACATGGGAAGGGGAGTGAAAAAAAAAATCTTATGTAAGGGGTCACCCCCTGGAGTGGGTTATCGTTGGATAGGTTTTTTAAAATCATTATGATGTTTCTTTGAGAATTAACAAAAAAAATATTCCCGTTTACAAAATTTGCTCCAAAGTTGCCATGTTTACGTGAGTTGTAAGGTTCATCCTCTGATTCACATTATAGATGGTTTATTGAAGGAAAAACAAATCTAGTTTTCATAAATAAAAATACTTATTATATAATTTAAAGTAATAATGAAAAAAGTTCGATCTAATATTCAAACCCATGCACCGTAGACCTTTGATAAATTCTTTTATCAAAGCCGTAGAGAGAGAGATGAGAATGTAAACCCGGTCTATGTACAACGTACAGGGCTAATTATCAACCATTTGATAGAATTATAGAGATTCGTAAACCGCCGCATTAGATATTTCACATCAAAATGAAACATCACTTTTATTATTAGCATACTGTATTATTGAAAAAAAAAACATAAAGACGAACATAGAACCTCCTCCTTTTTGGAAGTCGGTTAAAAAGAGGCGGGATGTCTACGAAAACCTATAGTATGCGTGATCTGACACGCATTTGGTCCGTTTTTTTATTCAATTAAAGATATCATTTGAACAGAGAGTAACCAATAATCATTATCTAAATCATTATACATGTACAAGTAATATGTTCACCTCGTCCGCCGCTGTCGTTAGCCGCGAGCCGCTATTATTATCGAACGCGCCTGGTTCCAATAAAATGTATCGTTTCCGCGACTCTTGATTTCTGCCTACGTAAATATTTTGCTGCAAAAATGTTTAGTCAGTCGCGTCGCGCCACGGCCGCGATGTCACCGTGCAACCGACGCGTGAGGCGTGACGCGTGACGCTCGCAGCGGCGGGAACAGCCAGCCATGTGAGTACCTCTAACGAAGATTGTATACTTAACCGTAATTTATCGTTATCAAATCGTTTGATGATCATTAATCGTCTATTATTTATGTCCGAAAAAACTATCAAGTCTTATATTATTTCTGAACTGTGCCGGGTAATAATAAGCGCCGGAGCTGCTTGAAGATATTATACCTCCTATATTATTACCTACGATTAGATATATTATTTATAAACAGGAAGCAATATAACTAGGAACAACAATATGCACAGTTAGAGTGTAGATGAGGTAGATTTTAATTTTAAAAAATACGTTTCTCTGTTACGCCTTTTGGAAAGGTCTTTTGCATTTTGTTGCTGTTTCCGCTTGAATAATATATACTTATTAGGTTGATGAATATCATTAATGAGCGGTTCACTAGATACTTCTCTCTACTGTACACCTACTCTACGCTGGTATGTGTTGTATGTCAAATTTGTCCCGCACGTGTCCCGCTACGTGCTTGAGAATAGATTCGCTGTGCTCGGGTGGCTCGCTGTCACTCGCAAGCCGCTTGCCGGATCCCAGAAGGGAACACAAGGTTGTGTTATGAATAGGTGCCTGGTCAATACCAATCGACTACTTGTTCTCCAACATCGGTATAAAGGCGACCCTTTGAGACCGACAGCTGGATGGTACAAATAATACTAAACCCTTATTATGATAAAACTATGTTATTACAAGTTGAAGGCCGCCACGCGAGAGCACATCTTCATTAATGTTTATTCGTTATCAGATAACTAACACGCTTAATCTCGTACATAATAGTTTATCACTATTATGAGTGTAATCAAAACGAATTCATTTTAAACATATAAATATCGTGGCAAATAGGTTAACATATTTCGCTGCAGACATAAAAAGTACACTTTAAAATGTTTCGTCAACATTTTTAACAAAAACACATTCGAGGAGCATTGCTGTAAATAAAATTATATTGCAACGTGTTGAAACCATTCAATTTGTTGAACTAAATAATTTTCCAATAACACCGTAAAGTGGAAAACGTAGAGTTCACGTAATTTTTACGTAAACGTTAAACATGTTCGTGGAAAAAACATATTCTGCACTAAAATATGAACGATCGCAAACCAAATATATGAAACCGAATTTTCCGAATTGAAGTCTTCGGGATAGAAATACAGGGTGACCGCCGATGGCCGCGAATTATTTTAAGAGCGTGTCCTTGGTGCCTGACGCCAATGAAATTCCTTAGGGTGAAGACACATGACTTGGGGACATGTACTCCTCCAAAAAATGCCCCAACCAACTAAAATAATGATGATATACCTTAAATCTTACTAATAATATTGATTTAAGCAACGAGGCCTACGAGGGCTTTAAATAATGTTATTTTTTTGGTTCCATTCATTTTCTTTCAAACGAATAGAGTAATAAGTTGAAATTATTATTAATGAAAATATGTACATGAACATTAGTACGTACATTACAAATAAAATATAGCGCAAAACAGATTGTATTTGTGGTCCTGAATTTGGTAGATTCTGATTATACATAAATGCTTTGTTGGCTTACATGAATAAAAACAATTTTGAGTATTAGTTACAGCTGAAAACATGTAATTCTTTACAAAGGCTATAAATCACCAATAAAAAAATAAACCGACTTAAATAATCCAGGTTACATTAAAAAGCAAGAAAGAACTAGATATCTTGTTGTTTATTTAATTTGTAATCGGTTGCAATTCAAGTAGGTAAGGGTAAGTAGGTACCTAAGAATTAGTGTAAAGATAGCGGCACCGACTACAAATACTCGTTTTTTAAAGATAAGCAATGTGTTAGTGCGGCTAGTTTGCGATGTATAGTCGGTATGGTTTTGACTTTAGCAATAAGTTGAGTTATTGAATTTGAAAGCATTCGCAGCGGCCGGTATTCTATTACTTTTATTACCTTTGATGGAAACCTTGCGGGGACCCCTTTCCCAATTTTCGCTAATGTAATTACTGTGATGTATTATGAATATAAAATTCATTGGTAAAATGATCTGCCGTACAAGAAAACGTAAACAGAAATCCGTCTTAAAATACTTTTTTTGAGTAAAAGAAAGAACCAAAAGGAATTTCTGAGAATTGAGTACAAACTGCAGTTATAGCCGATCGGCTAAGCACACGTCTTGTGGGCACCAGGTCCTAGGTTCAAACCCCGGCTCGACATGTGAAATCCGCCAATTCGCACTGGGCCAGCGTGTGGATTACAACCTGAATCCCCCGCGTAGTGAAGGGGGGAGGCCTGTGCCCGGGAGTGGGATGTCAAAAGGGCTAAATTATATATGTACTAACTGAAGAACGGTGACGGTATCGTCCTAGATTAGTCTGATTAGAAATATACATTGACTTCTCAGTCAAAGGATAATAGTCAGGCGGTGACCGGTGTGTGTTGACTGTTGTCGGGTCGGGGGCCGCTGCGCGCACTTGGTACGTCACTTGGGTTACATAGTTCCAGCAGGCGATAGTTTGCCCAAGTAGTTGCAGCCACAATAACGGAGGAATCCGTTTGTGTTCCAGGGGTTTACAAGTCGTTCGGGATTGGAGGAGTACGAGTGTTGCCGTGTACTTGACCTAGCGGTTAACTATGCTATTAATAATATAATCGCAGTTCGGCCTGTATTAATGTTGGTAAATCTACTGAAAATCTGAATGAATTATTTTGGGATTTTAAAGTAATGCATAATAAATGTGTTATAAATTATCAGTAGAGACCTCAATTGATTTCATTGATTTTTTTATGAGTTAATCTTATTTATGAACCTTGCAGATTATCCGCGCATAATCGCGCATGTCTCCGCATGATGAATCATTGTGTTTCATAAGCGGGCGCACTTGACGCACGCCGCCGCCGCCGCCGCCCCCACTATTGAAAATTCTATTTTTTTAGTTACACGAATTATATTCAGAACTGTCGATAGATAGCGCTAATATAATTCAATTTTCTCTTCTTTCATTAGATATCCGACGACGACAGCAAAAATAAATAATCAGGGTACCCACATTTTTTGATGTAACATCCGTGTCACCTGGAGCATAATAACGCATCGATAATCGAGCGCCTTAACTACCCATCCGATTTAGATGAATGAGGTGTCTTCATTCATCTAAATCGGATGGGTAGTTTAGGCGCTACGATGGAACAGAAAAATGATAAACACATTAAAAAATAAATAACCCTTCCTTTTGGCTTTGCCGTAGTCGGGTAAAACATTAAATATATAAAAAGCGTTCATCATAAATTTAATTGAATGAACATTATTTATACATTTACAAATTATATTAAATAAAATTAGAAATAAGAATAATAAAAAACCTACCCCTAATCAAAAAAATCCCGTCCGCGTGGGATGATGGCAAGAATACTGGCTGCATTTCCTCGCTGTATTGACAAGCTAATTTTTTGAGCGAGGAAAGAGCCAGCCCTCTTGTCACCTGTGGCGGTAACCAGTCTGGGGGTGATTTTGTTGAATAGCACTTTAGCACTATGACTCCATGGGCCAAGCGTCTCCACGGCAAACGGCACGAACACATAATTGCTATTTAACAATGCATATTTGCGCCGCTTGCCGAGGTCCGCCTTCTCAGCCGCAGCTCCCACTGCAGACGCAGATTCCCTGAGATGGGACGGGGCCAGAATGAATGAATGAATTACGAATTTCAAATATTTAAGTTTACTGTCAAGTAATAAAATCAGACAAACATTTTCTAAATTGAATCACATCTTAAATGAAATTATCAAATCTGCCACGAGCCGACAACTTATAGAAGTTGTCTCTCAAATGGAGGGACAAGATGTGAAGCCCAATAATTTAAATGTTATCCCAAAAATAGGGAACAAGTCCGTAGGCGGGGTACGCAGCTACGCCAGCCTCCGTTAGCTACGCGCTACGGCTACGGCACGCGCTATAATTTTCCAGACCCATTCGGTTTCTGGAACCGAGCCCGCGGTCAGTTTGCGCGCTGCGCTCGTACGGGTTACACGTGTGCGAAGCCTCCTGGCGCGGCTCGAAACTTTATTCGATTGACGATACGAATAATATTACGTATTTTATTGTTATATTTCTTATCTCTACTTAATGTATTTATCGTGAATGTTAAACGAACGTTGTGTTTTTCTTATAATAAGAACTCAATTTAACGTTGTTTGGTGTTGTAAGGCAATATAGTAGAATTTAAAACTTCCAAGTAAGTATTAGATAATAATTAATTTAATGTATAATCCATATGTTACTTATATCAAATAACACAAACTTATTTAAACGATTCTTTAGAAGGGGAAATTAGCACGCAGTTATCTTGGCGCGAGTAGATAATGTTATCTGGGACTATAATCAAAAGTGAGTAATTACTTTCCATGTTGTGCTCTGCCCGCGAGCAACAAGGTTGTTATTGAAAAAAAACACTTGGTGTGCCCGGGTGCCTATTTGTGCAAGAATGGTATAGCCATAACGCAAGGTACGGTATGGGACAACGAAAAAATGCTAGGAATTAATTATTTGTGTCGAATATGTACCGTTTTCGTATTGCGTTTAATTTAGGCTGAGCTGAAATTTTTGTATGAATGAATATATGAATACTCAAATAGGTAAGATAAGAAAATTTAGTAGGCATAGTGACAAGTTTAGGGTACAGGCTTCTAGTTACGTTAGTATAACATCAAAATAAATATTATAGAAATACATCGAAGTCGCAATACAATAATTAATTTGAGAGAGTTGTGAGAGATTTAAAGCTTAAATTATTTTGAAGTTTAAGACAACTATGCAACTGCCAGTCGCTGTGATTTCGCGTAAACTTGCAATCTTTCACTGCCTTAAAGACATTAAATAAATAAATAAATATCGCCAGACTGACACACCAACTGTATGGTCTCAAACTAAGCAGCGCTTGTACTATGGGTACCGTACAATGGACCGGGGGCGATAATGATTATAATTTCTGTGCACCGGCCGGCTTATGTATACATGCGTATCAACTCATGGAAAGTATTGCTCACCGCGACAATTGAATAATATAGCTATAATAATTGATAGACTGGTGTACTGCGAAAAGTAAAGGAAATTGCCTCTACGACTTTATCCTCCCCCCCCCCCCACAAAACAGAGCAAGTAAAACATTATCCTTATTTGTATTATACAATTATAATATTTGTCCATCAGTCAGTGTTAATATTTAATGACTTTGGTGCGTATTTATTCCAGGGTTCGCCAATATATATCAGCGGATATATACAGTTATATATCACGATATATATCAATTGATTTTTATCTTGATATATATCAATTGATTTTTTCCTGTCTTCTGAACTAAACATTTTGAAGATTAATGTTTACCCTGGCAACACGTAGCGAAAAACTACAATTCAGAATAATTTCGATTGTTTCCCAAAATGGCAACCTCTTTTAAAGTTGGGGAAGTCCCCTTTAACTTAACTCTAACCCAAAAAACGCATAAATTGGTTCATATCTTCAAGACTTTCAACCAGTCTGAAAGGGGCATCCATAGTACAGCTGCAGATCCGTTATACAATATCTTCATAGAAGAAACAGAGGTTGACTGGGACTGGGAGCCAGATGATGATGTCATGACTCATAGATCTATGCTTAAGGCCTGACATGATTACTTTTTTATGATTACAAATAATTATTCAAATTAGTTGATTTATCTCTCAAACAAATGAAGATTATTATAATAATAGGTACTTGTTTTTTTTAGTGTTCATAAAAATATTTTTTTGAAACAAACCCTAAGTCTTTTGTTACTTGTTTTAAGTTTTTTTAAACAAAAAATGTGGTAATTTGACACTTATATTATTTTACAAATTCCTTTCACATTTTTAAGTGTTTAATCCACTTAGAGTATGAAATTCGCTTCTTTTTCTTAGCCTGGATATATATCGGATATTTATAAAGAAATCGAATTTTTGATATTTATTTTAAAATCGGATTTTTTTGAACCCTGATTTATTCCGATAGACTTACCTAGTAAGTAGGCAAGCTGCAGTTGGTAGACCGTACACTATCTGTTAGATACAGAGTCATTTTCGATGCATACATTTGTAAAGTTCATTAAACATGGAAGTCTTAGTAAAGCTATTCTTATATGTATGTATCTTACTGAATGGAGTCAGTATAAGATTTTATATATTCTTAAATGTTTGCCGCGACTTCTGCTCGTAAAACAGTACGAATGTTTCATATGTACCATTAAGTACTCATAAATATTGCAGAACACTGAGATAAATCAATATTAGATGTGATTAATAAGGTTTCATCTATTTCTGATGCTGGAAATTATGTTTATAGAATCTAAAATTGCCAATTATTTTATCGCGATACAGATATCTACATTAGCTTAAGTACATACATTATATTATATTTTTTTAGCCTTAAGGGTCCGACTGCTGGACAAACGTCTCCTTTCCGTCCCCACAGGACTCTATCCTAGGCTTCTTATGGCCATTGGCCATGTTCACATATACATTGTAAATATGAAAAAGGTATTACATAAGTAACGCTAAGTAATTATTTAGTATTGTTCATATTATATTGACTGTGGGAATAGTTAGTAGTTAAAATAGTTAGTCATGGCAATTTGATTTGCTGTAATGACAAAAATATTTCAATATCTATTCATCAATTTCCTACTACATCAACATGTACTGACGGATTGTAAATCTGTTTGCATCGAATAAATCTCGCGAATAGCGTCATAAACGCCACAACTCATACAACTATTCGAAATTACACCGAGCGCTATTTATCACTCCATTCAAATAAATAAAGATCGTTTAAACGAATCGTATAACAGCGAATGTAGATTGTTCGATATCCGTGCTCGTGTTAGCATGAGGTTGAAGTGAGTGGGTCAGAGGCATTGCAATAGCGGCACGTATTTGTTTAGAATTTGGTTTGATTTCATTTTTTTTTTTAGATATTATACTTATTTCTCCCAGGTTAAAGCAAAATAGTAATTTAAAATAAAACGGACTGTTACAGAAATCTAAGATAAACTGTAATTTATTATTATTGCTAACTGGTTGTTGAATTTCACAAGTCAACAAAGGCACCCCTTACCTTCTTCCATTTGGCACGGTCTGTAGCCATCGGCTGGGGTTAATCCTTTAAGTTACTTCGAGTAGCTTAGCTCTAAATGTATGCTAACTATGTTTAGTATTTGAACTTGAGTGTAGGAGTATAGGTGTGGTGTTTAGTAAAAGAGGTGCGCATTATCAGCCGGGTGATTATGATCATTGCCGGCGCGGGCGCGGGCGGGGGTCCGGGCGGGGGCGCGGGCGGGGGGCGCGGGAAGGGTTAACGACACAGCCGAGACGGTTAGAGAGGATTTTAACGACGGACCCATCTGCCACCTACTGAGATTACTCAGATTATCTTTCCTCGCGTAACATAGCAGTAACAACGTAAGATGGTGCTTAGGCTGCTCGAAAATTTGTACGCTGTAAATTAATTAGAAAATTATCATTATGTGACCTAATTAATTACAAGGGATCACTTAAGGAGGATTAAATTTGGCGTCATTTAAGCGGGATGTCACGAAAACAAAATTTTCAGCACATTTCTGTATACCACAAACATTAAACCTTTGTCAGTAGTAGGACGAATGAGGGTTTTGAAATTTGTTATAGTGGACTAAAATGTCGCCTCAACAACGAATAGATGTGCTAACAATAGCGTGATCAAAGTATCTTTGTGATCGACTCCCATCGCTGGAAAGCGGAAGTACATTTTCATATCTTATATGATTACTGTAATAATATGTTCACAATGTAATATTGGGAAAAATAAATCTTCAAATCCTGCGCGCCCGCATGACTCGTTTTCTCTTGTAAACAACTTCCTACAATTACGACCACCTATTTGACGGGATTATTTGTGTACAGAGAATGTTAACCCTACAGCTTTTATTCGATACTATTTACTCCGATCCGCTCACATACGAGCTATGTGACCGGCTCACTAGCGCCTAAGCATCGCCTTTACATTCCAATCAAAACAATATTCGAAGGGAGCCAGGGGAGCCAGGGGGGCCAGGGGAGCTAGGAGGAGCGAGGGGTGGTGCCGGCCAGCCAGCTGTTTTTATTATTGTTGTTTTTTAGCACGTTGATTGCCTACATGTTGATTGTTTTACGAGTACAGACCGGTTTCTGGGTAAATTCAGTTCGTAAAGATCGAATATATCTTATAAATTGAATTTTGTATACCATAATATAACCTATCTCACAGCTGTACGGTAGGACATAATGTCACAATAAATAATTATATTTAAGAACTCACGCCATCTTATTTCTTATTCCATTTGAAGATCCATACATTTTTGATTCATATTCATTTATTCAGGGCTAGTCCTGTTGAGGCTGCTGTCAAACAAGATCATATTACGCCCATGTATATAATAATATGATTAGTGTTAGGAGAAAAATATCCTTACCTAGCGACAAGAAGAAATGTGTGCTTCGAAAATGTGTTTCTTATATGTCCGGCGAAGTGAGCGGTGAGATCTTCATGTGGTTTTAATTATTCGCAGGAATATTGAAATTATACGCATCGCCACTTAGATACTTATAATTTCAATATTTATCCGACACATCGCACACGACTCATCACTATATCGTCGCAGTATGATAATCACACGCCACGTGACGATGTTATGTTAAACAAACTGACAGTAGAGCCAATTACAATTAACCAGTAATAATTGCAAAATTACAGTTGTAACGAAACGTCCTCGATTTGGGCGGGCGGGTAATTCACTGAACATGCATGCAAATATGCGTTGATTGTGAGTTGACATTTTCAGGTTCGATTCCGGTGTCACTGAAAATGTAAATAAACTTTGCGTGACTGGCCTCGGTTTGGGATCTTTTTTGGTTCAGTAACTTAAAATATCTTCAAGTTCAATATGGTACGAGTATATTGGCTTACAATGGTGTAGGTATGTTTGTTGAGCGGTATTTAATTCTAGCATTATAATATTACATGGATCATCCACAACATAACTTCAATTTGGGTAAGTATCTAACGCTACTGGTGGTCACCCGTGGTCGAAATTCTACCATAAACTATATATTAATACGTAAAGGAAAACCTTTCTACCGCTTAATACGAAAATTGCGCGGACGGAGGAGTATGAAATTTGGCAAACTTATAGTTTATACTCGTATAGAGAAGGAGTGCAGACGGCTAATATTTTTATATTATAATACTTATAAATACATTAAAATCAATAAATAAAACATTACTCACACTACCATGCGTTTGACACACACACATTTGTAACTTCCACTTGGTAACTGACTGACTGTCTGGTAACGATGACAGTTTTTTTTCGGACTTTCATAGTGCAATCTGCGTGCCAGTATCAAATAGTCTTTGACAATAGAACCTTAATGATGTTAAGAATTAAAATTTTACCTTCTAACGATAACCTATAGTACCTAGATAATGCGGGATAAATGATTTAATTCCAATATAATATAGAGCGTAGTACATACTCTTATTGCCAGGAGTAATTACTTGAAGCTTTAAAGACTTCCTTTAGCGTAGGGCAGAGCAAACACGCGACCTGAACACGCCTCTCGTTTCAGGCGTGCAATCATGGCTAACACTAGTTTTTATTAACACACTATGACTTAGTTTGGAATACTCAATGACTATATTAATTAAAACTTAATGTTAATTAATGACTTAAAAATCTGTATCGACTGATCAAGAACTGATTCTCTTAGTATTTTGCGATAAATGTTGCACGCTCTGTACGCGCCACTGGTCGTGGTACACTTCACACGGCGCGATTGCAAACATAGTTCGTAGGTACCTACACACTTTTAGGAATTAAACGATGTATTTCCTACAAAATATTGTTTTTGCATTCTTAGACGATCTTAAGCGATCTATTGTTGCCATCATTGTTGCGGTTGTGTAGTTGTGTAGTGCGAGCAAACACGGCGTTGCGATCGCAAACACTCCGCGCGCTTCATGCGTGCCTATATAAGGCAGTTTGCTAATGTCGCAGCTTGGAAATTTCCTTTAGCTATGTGTTACAGTAAGAATCAAGTTTTAACTGCAGGATATATACTTATATTTGATTATTTATTTTTTTCTATGATGTATTGGGTTACATGAGGAACAACTGACTATGATGATTAGCAAGTTACAATTACACCTTAAATTAAAGCTAGTTATTAAATGTATCGTAATAAAATGTGATCCCCGAACAAGACTATATGTAGTCTAGTTCGGGGTTTTCAGACAGTAGGTACAGAACATTTCAGTCAGATTGTTTCTTCCCATGTGAAGGTTATTAATTCTGCAAGGCTGGGACGGATCGTTGGTATAACTATAAATCTAGTTATTATAAAATAATTTCTAGGATTGGCGTTCTTTTAATTTCCCGAGTCTGTTCCCCGTGGTATTGATTATATTACCACGTTGGCACCAGCATCAGTGCTCACTGATTGGTCGGAGCCTGCCGCTGCACTTGGATCGCGCTGACGGGTGGCGCGATGACGCGCTCCTACCCCGACCACGGCTTGTTTAACTCTCCACTATTTTTTTTAGAAAATTTATAGCTTAAGAATTGTTACAGCAATAGGGATTACAAATTAAAATAGTGAAAAAATTGTTTCATAATCTTCATAAAAGAAAATATTTATTATGTCGACTATAATAAAAAAATAATAGAAATATTTTGTGACTAAAATCCTGCCTAGGCCCGTTGAGACGGGTCAACTATGATTTGACGCGAAAGTTTCAGAAAAGGTCTCTCGCGTAGGTAAATGGGTCGCTTCTAATCCAGGCCATTTGACAAACACGCGTCGAGCTATCAACGGCTGTCGGCGGCACAAGCAACCCGGGGAATTACAGATTAAGGTATCTAGCCTAGAAATCGATTCGCTAATACTCATACAGAAATTAAAAACTAGACAATACGACAGTTTGATTTCGAATATTTTAATTTCCTGACACAGAATTGATTCTCAACTGCAGTGAAATTCGAAACTTAAAAAGTTTATTTAGGTGTTTGCTGATATCTTCCCACTCCCGCTCTTATATTCTTTGAGTGGTAGTCACGCAAATGTTTCTGTTTGCATATTGTGGTACTCGGGATTTATAATGCTGCGGAAGCACAGAGCAAGTATTCGGTACGTTCTTGTTATGAAACACTTGCACAAACGTTCATAGCATAGCGCATAGATACAGGAGCTCTCCTAAAAATTGCAACATATTTATAATAATATCGTAATCTTTAAGTTGGGTTTCGTGAGACGGTGAGCCGAGTCCAGCGGCCGGACCACATGTAGGCCGAGTATGTGATTACCAACACATAGCCAGCTTTAAACAGAGCATCTAAATAATTATGTAAAACAATTTAACGACTCTAGGATACAATTGCCAACCTTCATACCCTTACTAGAACAATAGGCAGAATGTATAGTTCACGGCTCACCGGCGCAGCCGCGGCGGCAACTTAAGAGCTCTTCCACCGAGTGCGTCGTCCAGCGAGTTGGACGGCTGCCAGGTGGCGCTCCAGCCATTGTCCTCATCCACGGCTCGAAATACACCGAAATACACCCACGACACACGCTCTACGGGACGCTACTTGGCTATTCAATTAATTTGTAGCATAATTGGAGCACATTTTCGTTACCCCAACATGATTAATAGGATGAATATTATTAGATATTTATTTAAGACGAGTAATTCAAATTCAAATTCAAATTCAAAGCGTTTATTTTGTTTAGGCCTACGGGGGCACTTACAAATTGTCAATTTTACATATTTTTTTTTCTTATATCTACAACCGGATCGGAACGCGACCTCGACTGAGAAGATCCGGCAAGAAACTCAGCGGGCTTGTCTTTTTACATGTCATTTTTTTATATTTTTTTTTTATCGCCAGTTGCTTATATTCAATAATCACAAAGGGTAGTAGATATTAATATAAATATTATAATAGCTCCAGTGTGTTGCCTTCTGATATTACTAAGAATTACACAAATAATTCGGACAAGTAGGGCAAGACACGCTACGCTTTGACATTATTATTGACTGTCGAGATTTGAGCTGCTCAGTCCCAAGCTGATTTATCATCCAAATAATCCGAGATTTTGTAATAACCCTTTGCACTGAGTTTAGTTTTAATTAGGGTTTTAAACTTATTGATAGGTAAATCTCGGATTTCATTGGGAAGCTTATTGTAAAAACGTATACATTGCCCCATAAAAGAATGACTTATTCTGTGGAGACGAGTTACATGTACGGATAGCTTGTGCTTATTCCGTGTATTTATAGAATGAGCGTCGCTCCTTTTCTCAAAATTATTAACTTTTTTTTTAACGTACATGAGATTTTCATAGATAAATTGTGACACAACAGTTGGAATATTTATTTCTTTAAATTTTTCTCTGAGGGAGATTCTTGGAGCTAGATTGTAAATAGCTCGTATGGCTCTTTTCTGCAGAACAAAAATGGAGTTTAAGTCAGCAGAGCATCCCCAGAGCAGTATGCCATATGACATAACGCTATGGAAATAACTAAAATAAACAATTCTAGCTGTTTCAACGTCGGTTAAATGCCTGATTTTTTTAACAGCATATGCCGCAGAGCTGAGTTTACCCGACAATTTTTTGATATGAGGACCCCATTGCAATTTAGCATCTATAGAGATCCCTAGAAAGACAGTTTCCTCCACAAGGTCCAATTCTGCTCCATTTAGTCGTATATTGGTTCCTACTTGTCTCACATTTGGCGTTGAGAACTTTATACATTTCGTTTTATTCTCATTAAGTAGAAGATTATTTACATTGAACCAATCTACAACTTTAGCGAGTGCGTTGTTCACATCGTCATAATTTAAAAGCTGTCTTTTAATTTTAAATAATAAAGAAGTATCATCAGCAAACAACACAACTTCGTGTCTATTTTCTACATAGTAGGGCAGATCATTGATATATATTAGAAACAAGAAAGGACCCAGTATCGAACCCTGCGGTACGCCCATTGAGACTACAGAACCGGGCGATGTCTTGTCATTAATATTGACCTTTTGAATTCTATTGCTCAAATATGAAGTCAAGAGGTCAAGAGCCTTGTTCCTGATACCGTAGTGGTGCAATTTCCTGGCAAGTATTTCATGATGGACGCAGTCGAATGCCTTGGACAAATCACAGGGTTTCTAGAAAAAATAGGGTTTCTAAAACGCCGTTCAAGTAAAACGTTAAGCAGTTAAGCGTTACGTTTTTAAAATCTAGGTCTAGACGATGTCAAAAGCAAAAAATACATAATTTGATATTATTTAAGTTAACTATACTTACCCGCCGCTTGTAACAATCAAGCTAGCAATTTAAAATTGCAAATTCAGTAAGTCGACACTTCTGATTTAATTAGCGACATCTTTCACAATCGCCCAAAGAGAAAAATCACAGGCGCTGGCGGGACTCGAAACCTAAACTACATTGTTTTAAAGACCAAATCCAACAGATATGATTGTTCCACATGTGCGAAACTAGCACTAATGAGCGGCGAGATGTATCATTGTTTGAACAAACAAATAATGAATTACTTTGCTAAGAGCGCGCGTTGTTTGAGAAATCCGGTACCTATAGTATAATGTATTAGTTCGGACTAACACCAAGCCGCTAAACGTTATAGGTTCTCTCCTTGTGGCCCATATCTAGGCTATATTGGGTATGAGAGTAGGAGCCACATGGCAATGACTAACGGCATGCTTCAAAATATATTGTTTTGATTAGAAATAAAATTAAGCACTTCTTATTTAAAAGAGTATGTGTATACAAGGAAATAAGTGCCTTTTAAAAGAAAATGAAAAAATGTTAATGGAAGCCTTTGTAAAATTAATTACCCACTTACAATGTAGCTTGGAAAAAAAATTCGACGACCGACCTTTCATTAAATTAGCGTCAGATTTTTAGCGCAGCTTAAATTACTTCTCTAGGCTATATTTAAATTATTGTTTGTATATGAAAGGTAAGTACAGTTAATGGTGCTGCTACTACTTTCTGCGTCATATACGAGAGTTGTTTCCATTGTTCAGTTGTCAGTAAATTAGTGGAGAAGATATCTTCTGAATGTTACAGGTAAGGTGAAGGAAATATATTTTCTAACACGTGGAACACACGTCATAATTGTCTCAAGTAATACATACCCTGGCAAGAGAGGCTCGGTGGAACAATATCGAATTACTGCGAAGCAATCGCGGCGCGCAAATATAAGCCGCAAATATTAGCGCGCCGCGCCGCACTACGACCAGCGCGAATCTTAAGTCTCTGGCGCGAAGCGATAATGCTGAGTACCTACGGGTTTAGGTTGGGAACATAAATTATACATAACACAGGTAAATATCGTCAAACAAACGGATTATCTGTATGGTGCCAAACTAAGCAACGCTTGTACTATGGGTGCTGGCCGGGGAAGCCCGTTCCACTGAGACTTGGACTAACATAATAAAACATTTCAGAAATGTACTCCAACGGGAATTGAATCCGTATAGTGAGCAGAGAGGCCTTTTCTTACATCACAAAAAAACTATAATCTTAAATAACCCATACAGTTATCTAAAAATATTCATCAATAAATAAATATTGTAAGCACCCAAAGGCTATGAGCTTATAATAAAATGGACCATCTAATCGGATTACGCTACAATACTACTTTTATTTTGATCGTTTATCATTGTTATTTTCACAACAAAATATATATGGTGCGTTCTGTAAACAAAACATTAATACAACGTTTATCTGTGTTTTGTAATGAAAATTTGGAAATTGTACGCATTTCCTTTAGGGAAAACGGAAGTCCACAGGAAGGCTTTGGCCACTCGACAATTTCCACTCTCCGTAATTTACGATTAGTATCAAATCTGTTTGCGTGCATTCGATTTCAATAATATGTACGCCGGGACGTTAGGATAGATGCACACGGGCGCAGACTGCCACGGGCTGCGAAGTGAGCGCGGAGAGCTGCCTAGCCGCTCGCAGCCGCCCAGCCGCTCGCCTCGCGCCCCGGCGCGCGGCGGGTGGCAAGTGTTTGTTCATTGTTCAAAAGTGACGGCACTCAGAGCGAGCGAGTGAACGAACAATTGAGGCTAGGTATAAAACGAGCCTAATAATGGACGGTCAAAAAGTACTAAAATAGGTTCAAAAATACGCAGTTAATTACTTAAATCAAAAAGAGAGAGTCGTGTTTCTCATAACATTATTCAAGGTTTTTTCCCCATTAAACATTTTCTTAAAGCCACCATCAAAATGAGTAGACAAATATTTGAGGAATAATATTGATTGAACCTAGTTCGAGCCGCGCTGGATTTAAATCTAGCCAGACTTATTACATTTTCAGATTGACTGAAAATAGCATTATTTATTGCAGGTTTTTCCATTCCTGGTTTGAAGACTTCACTCGCGGGGAATATAGGGTAAGTTAGAATATGGGTTTGTCAAGAAGGTCATTACGTAAATTATATTTTAGATCCATTCCCATATAAAATTAAAATGCTTTAAACTGTTATTTACATAGAGGAAAATGTATTAAAATAGATAGCTACCCTAGGTATGATTATTTTCGTAAATAGATGTGTACCTAATTATTGTGTGGTTTTCCTATTAGGTAAGGGAAGGATAATGCAAAAGAAAATTAATTACTACAAAATAGGTAGGTTTGTGCTTTGTCTGTTTATAAATAAATAAAATAAAACTTGTTAGAGAACAAACAATATCCATTACAATTAATATATAACGTTCACAGTTTGTTGAAATAAAAATAAACTTTGAAGGATCGAGGCACCGCTGCGGTCGCCATTCGTTCGCAGAAATGTGCTAATAATGTGACACACAACATTTACACAATATACATTGTTACCATATTTTTGTGGTTAGTGCGTACGTGAGTTATTTTATGGTTATTTCAGGAAAACCCTGCGTTTATCATTAAAAATACTTTTTAGTTTCGAAGATATAATAATCTACAAATAAACATTTATACATACAGTCCAATACATCGTCAGAAGTGTCCATTGCTTGTGAAGAGCCCTGTCACACCTATTTAAATGTCATTATTTGAACAAAAAAAACCATTTAATATTTCCGGAGGCCACTCGGGTAGGTACCGCTTTATCGCAGATTTATTGTTTTCATAGTCTCCCACTCATTAGCTCCCCCGCTCCCCCCGCTCCCCCCACTTCCCCCGCTCCCCCCGAGGGCTATCCAGATAATGTATCTGCGGATTAAGCACAGATAAATGAGATTACTTGCACTTGTTATGCTTTGTAGAGACTGAAGGCGTTGGAAATTACATCGGAGTCGGTGGCGTCGGTCTTGTGTCGTCTGGACCGGGCGGGATCTGATTGTGTTCATTGGTTTTCTATTTACATCTTTGATCGACCGTTTAAGTGGTTCAACCACTTTGGACCCATCTCAAGATCGTGTTTTTCATTATGTTCATTATATACGTCACATAAATGTAATGTGTGAATACACGTGGGTACAATATACACGCGAAAATGTGGGGATCCCTGAATAATTGTTTTGCTGTCGTATTCAATTGGATGACTTATGAAAGTGGAGAAAATTTCATTCATAAATATAAATGTAGTAAAATATAAAAAAATACCAAGCGACAGAAAAACTATTTTAAACTATATTTCAGCGTTTATGAGTACTTCTAGAGTTATTTATCGGCAACTCTGAATATAATTCGTGCAATTCCGTAATCGGGTTAAAGCTTTTTAAACGTTTTTACTTATTTGTATGTCCATCCATAATATTGATTTTGTCCCTATAAAATGTAGTTTCTGTTAAGTTTTACGTTAAGTTTTGCCCAATTCTAAATCAGGTTTACGTACAATAAAGAGTTCTGGATAAAGAGTTATAATATTCTATTCTTATGCCACCTGGACCATAATAACAAGAACATTATAGTAACACATTCTAGTGGAACATTCTAGTTTGGCGGAAAAGGGAAGATATTCTAGCCAGGCGGATGTTATTTATGCATGGCGGGGCGACCGCTATGCCCCACTGGTTGTTCTCGGGGTCTTGTATATGTAGTCACGATGCTTGCGAGTCTTAATAACGTGATTAAGTTTTATGAAGAATTCGTACATTGTATTGAGGCGCCGCATTCAGCGCCATCTATCTGTTCTGTTGGCGTGTGAGGTCACCACAAATCGATTGAGACCTCATTAATCAAAATCGGATGGGTAGTTTAAGCGCTACGGTGGAACATAAAAATGATACAAACATACAAACATACATACATACATAATATCATAGACTGCTAAAAACATTACCTTTCATTTTGGCCGTAGTCGGGTAAAAAAAATATTTCAGTAGCCTTACCTGACACTGTTCCAAGAATTCTCACCCTTAACTTCTTGTTGTCGACCGCTGTGTTCATTAAATTGAGCAGTGCTGTCATAAATAGCCGACCTTAATTTTGTCACAACGGGAAATTGCGTCAATCAATATAAACAGAAGTAGAGTTTGATCCGTTTATCAGTCAGTTAATTAACAGTTATATGATGGTAACATGTTGTATAATGTATATCCTGGCTCCAGGGGCCGTACATTACGACTGTTTGATAATGTAACAATGAGCGACAGGTGATTTCAATGTGTGCACAATTAAATTATTATAACATAATCAAATAGTGTGTAGGTAGGTATAGTTGTGAAACGCCCACGGGATCGGTTGGATACGTGTTCTTATTAAGTTTCTATTGCGTTCTAATTAAACATCGGATTGAATTAGCGATTAAGGTTATCCAATTCAGTATGGAAGCTTCGAAGTATATTTATTTTAATAGATTATATATAATTTCGGCAAAAAACTAAAACTTTGACGATCAACTGTATCAGGTTAAATTCTGTAGAGTAGATGGTAAAGACTGAATTTGTTTAAAGATAAATTTAAATATTCTAATAGAACATTCCAAAACGGATATTTCACTGAATATAATATTTATAATATTTATTTATGTCACTGAATATAATACTGTACTGTATAATATGTATGTGAATCATGTAGTTATATGGTCAAAACTATGATTGACATAGTCGCTAGCCCATTTTACATTTTTACATCCAATATTTACTTTCCGAATGAGATTCAAAACAAATCAATGGACACAATGTTTGGTGCAGGGCGGACGTTCGTTGTACTAGCTAATCAGCGTTCAATCTAATATAATATTGGTACCTAGCTGCCAATATTCGAGGGCAAATAAAATTAACTTTTATAGTAAAATGTTCTACGAAAATAGGTTTCATTTAAGAAGTAATTTTGAATTCAATAAGTAGCTTGTCACTCAATTATGTTAGGTCCAATTTTTAAAAAGAACGAGGGGCAATTAAATTAAATTTTGATCCGTCGTCTCTACTAAAGTTCACTAAAATGTAATCATTTCACTATTTTAGTATCATTTATTGCTGTAAACAATATCCCTGATATTCTATTATCATGGGTTATCATCAAACAATATCGCAAATTATTATTATTTAAGGCAAAAGCGCCCATCTAGCCCGCGAAGTTCAAATTTTTTGAGTTCTTTTAGAAATTTTTCAACATCTGACAATAATAAAAGACAAATTTTGTAATTCGCGAAAAAGACCGTGTGCAGTGCATTTATTAATATATCCAACTTACTCTAAAACATTTCAAGAACGACAGCTATCCAGATAATCTGGCAATTTTTGTATATTTAGTGATTTACTAGTATCATATCCACCGTGATAATATTTAGAGTAAAATAAATGTATTAATAAATGCACTGCACACGGTCTTTTTCGCGAATTACAAAATTTGTCTTTTATTATTGTCAGATTTTGAAAAAATTCTAAAAGAATCAAAAAAATTGAACTTCGCGGGCTAGACAGGCGCCTTCACCTTAAACAAAACTTCTTGTATAAGATCCCTGTTTGTAGAATACGCGAAGTCCATAACTATCGCCCGTTCCATACGGCCGTCATTTTTGACGGCAAGTTATATCGAACTGAACTTATATAAATTAAAAGACGAACAAAACTCGAAGTATTGACTAATAAGTAACAGTATCGAATACATTAATTAGCATTGAGTACATGTATTTTTACTGGTGATATAGGTATACTCAGTGTTTCATCCCCACTGAATTATTTGTGTATATTTCGCACAAACTCTATCGGACTAAGGAATCGAGGATAGAATACAACGTGTCGACTTGGAAAATGTTGAATAGTAGGACGCGGGGAGGGGAACAATAGCAAGCTAATAGAATTAGTTGGGAACCGCTCCACTTGCGGGTCGGAGCCGGCTGGGCTGATTGGAGTGGCCTCTCCGCTCGAATTAATTATACCCGAACGGCACTTAAATCACTGCCGACATATGGAATCTGGATATCCGTGTTTTTGCCGAGTTGCTTGTAGTTTCTAGCAATTATCTTTGATTTAATTTTACTGATACTTTATGATACGTATATTTCTGAAAATGCATAACAATTTCGAGAGTGTAATAATATTCAAGCAAAATTAAATACTATTTTTGCTCCAATAGCGTTGATTTTATTAGTTGAACAATTTCCATAGTTTTATAATTTTCGTGAAACAACTTCAGTAGATTATTCGCTAAAGAATACACTGTAGTACCTAGTCATAGTAGGCAATAACACGAATACGTGACCGAGTAAGAGCCAGCACCCACTGACACTTCACCGCGGACGGCGGAACAGAGCCAAGATTTAAGTAAATGATAGAATTATGCGGAGCGGTTATAAATGTACAATTACCCTGATTCCGGCGAGCAGTGAGTCGTGGAGCCGCGGCGCGGCGGGAAGCCGCTGCGACTCGCACGCTCGGGACCGCGCGGGCGCAGAGTTCAATTATAAGCTGTCATTAGTATTTGTTTGCGGGCGGGGCGCGGGGTGCTGTAAGTGAGGAAATATAGCAGTTTGTATTAACTAGTAAAAAGTTAAAAAAACTGTTACGTGTAAATATATGTCTATCTGTGGCATCGTAGCACTCAAGCGGAATAACCGATTTTTATTTAGTTTTCTTTGTATGAAAGCTTTCTTGATCGAGAGTGCTCTTAGCTATGATTCAAGTTCATATGTTCAGCTGTTTTAAGATTATTAGCTTTTTTCTAGTTAATGACGGGATATGAGTAATCTCCACAGGTCTGATCGATTCGAAACACGGTATCCTGTTACTTTAATGATATTGCAAGGATATGGTTACCTTGACCTGATGCTGAAGCGTCACCTGGAATCTGCAGGATACCCAAATCCTCACCAACTAACAGCATAGATTTTATATAGTTAACTAGCTGAGCGCGCGACTTCGTCCGCGTGGAATTTAACTTAACAAAAAAGCCCGCTCGCGCGTTCTGAGCCCGCGCGACAGGACCCATTTTTTAAAATTTAGTTTTTCTAAAATAAAAGTAGCCTCAGTTACTCCTTATAACAACAGCTATCTACCAGTGAAAGTCCCGTCAAAATCGGTCCAGCCGTTTCGGAGATACTCTTTGATTTCATGTGTTTTTATTTTTTTACGCGGAACCCTAATTGTTTTTCTAAAATTAAAGTAGCCTAAGTTACTCCTTAAAACATTAGCTATCTGCCAGTGAAAGTCCCGTCAAAATCGGTCCAGCCGTTTCGGAGATTACCCGGAACAAACACACAGACAGACAGACAAAAAAAAAAAAAAACGCGTTTTTGTTATAAGTATCGTATGTACTTTCATATGCATTTAGTGAAAAGGTGTTATTTTGATATTACAAACAGACACTCCAATTTTATTTATTTGTATAGATTTGTAGTTATTACTTATAAAGCGCAAATTATCACCGTTCGCCCCTGGATCGATTTTTAGAGCCGGTTTAAAAACTCCAGCCTTAGATTTAATTCTACTGAAAATATAGCTAATGATTCAATAATTTTATGAACCATCCATGATCTTATATCATTCCAATCAGTAGGAAGTTCTCCATCCGGACCGAAGCACCAATGCGGTGGCGGCGGCGGGGCGCGGGGCGCCGGGCGCGACTAACTTAAATTCTCAGCTTAATTACAAACCTGCTTCTTGAGAATATATGAAGTCTTCACTCAGCGCGATCCTTTTCATTATGAGAAGTGTTTCCCCGGACTGTGCCGCGAATTAAACGCCTCTAATTGTTATGTTTACCTTACACTTTGATACGGATTAAAGCCAAACATTCAGATGTTTGTTTTGATGTTTGTTTTGCCTGTGGGTAGTTAGGAAAGTACTACGTATAGCCGGAATAATTATAAATGTGATGTACGGTTAGTGTACCGTAAATAAAGAGGTCAGGGTTAATTCTTTTTAAGATTTCTGCAGCTTTACCATGAGTTAACCAGAGTAGCTATTGGTTACCGTCTACGTAATAATATGTGGAAGGCCTTAGGCCATCGGCAAATTGTTAGTTTATCTGGTGGCCCATAGGGACGCGTTACAAATTGTTTGTTTATCTGGTGGCCCATAGGGACGCGTTACAAATTGTTAGTTTATCTGGTGACCCATAGGGACGCGTTACAAATTGTTAGTTTATCTGGTGGCCCATAGGGACGCGTTACAAATTGTTAGTTTATCTGGTGGCCCATAGGGACGCGTTACAAATTGTTAGTTTATCTGGTGGCCCATAGGGACGCGTTACAAATTGTTAGTTTATCTGGTGACCCATAGGGACGCGTTACAAATTGTTAGTTTATCTGGTGGCCCATAGGGACGCGTTACAAATTGTTAGTTTATCTGGTGGCCCATAGGGACGCGTTACAAATTGTTAGTTTATCTGGTGGCCCATAGGGACGCGTTACAAATTGTTAGTTTATCTGGTGGCCCATAGGGACGCGTTACAAATTGTTCGTTTATCTGGTGACCCATAGGGACGAGTTACACATTGTTAGTTTATCTGGTGGCCCATAGGGACGCGTTACAAATTGTTAGTTTATCTGGTGGCCCATAGGGACGCGTTACAAATTGTTAGTTTATCTGGTGGCCCATAGGGACGCGTTACACATTGTTCGTTTATCTGGTGACCCATAGGTACACGTAACAATTTGCCGTACAAATATTATACGCAGGTGCGAAGGACTGCTCATAGTAAAACTTATGGCAGAGCTTTAAAGGACCAAATTTTCATACTGAACACGTATTTTGACTTTTTTTGTGACTATACAAAGTAAACACCAAAATAAATGTAAATAATTTCATTCATATATAATTTACATTGTTACCAGTTTAATAGTATTATAATTTAATCATTATCGAACTTCCATCGCATCGTGATGACGGGTGACACGAAGCCGCTTCATTAGGAACTTAATTACCGCTTCTTGAAACGGTATGATAAGCGCAAATTAACTGCTAATTGACGCGCTTAGCTCGTATAATTAAAACAAATATAATGAAAGTGTTTCTCGCGATTATTTTTCAACGTTTTCATTCAGATGATAGATTCAACCAATTCATAAATTAAGTATATTTATAAGTATATATATATATATATATTGCTAATCCAGCTAGCTTGAATGGTCAAACTTTTGAACGGATGTTTTACTGTGCCAATTTCAAAATCTGAACAAAAAATCAATGCAACCGGATGTAACTACACAATAGACGCTGGCAAGTTGTCGGATATAAAATCACGGAATTAAAATCTTAAGCTGTAATGAATGCTGACTACACTCATCAAAAACTTACTGAAGTGTCCATATTCTGGAACCAACACCTTTATCCAGGTTTATGTTCCCATGCACTCCGCGCGTGGATCGACCCGCGTGTCAAGCCGTGTCCACACTGCATTTTAATCACATTATACACACATCTAATTTTACGAGCCGTTCGCCCCGTCCCCTCCCCGCCGCCGACTCAATTTAATTAAAGCTAACTAATAAATAATATCCGGCGACATGTTTTGTTTTTCCACTAATGTAGGTTGTGACCGGAATATGGAATAGGTTTGTTTAATCTACAGAAAGGCATATCTATGTTTATGAATATTACGGTTGGCAGTTTCTGGTTTGCTGTGTCGCCTTTTACCCGACTGCGCGACGCAAAGGAAGGTAACGTGTTTATCAGCCTATATATGTAGGTATGTATATTTGTTCCTCTGTGGCGCTCTAGACACCCAATACGTGGGTCGATTTTGATGATTCTTACGTCAATCGATTTGTATTAATCTTGCGAATGTCACTAAAAACAAGACAGTAATCAAAATTTTATATGGCGACTACCCGATAATGTATACATTCGAAAACTACTTCTATCTAACAGACAGTGCCCGTTATCAAATCAACAATCTCCGCATACATTTCTTCACCGAAGATAGATGTAACAGCTGAAATGTGTCGATGTAAATATTTATATTCGTCGACTGCTTTGTACTCCGCCATATGCAGTAATGGCTTGAAATTTATGTTTAATACATCCCATATGCGTATGCGATTGACGATCACTTATCAAGGATCATCATCATCATCATCAACTTAAGAGCGATAAACATTCATATTTGTACTCGGGGTAAAGGCTATAGGTATAAATGTCTAAGGATTCACCAACATTATTTGCAATCAAATCATTGTCTAAAACTTGATCTGCTCGCAATAATGGCATGAAACTTTTAGTTTTTCATGTGTCGAAACGAAATATTAGTCCACATGCTTGTTAGTAAGAAGGTGCATAGTCTTCTACCTACTTGTATGTATGTCGTATGAATATTCCGCACGTGTTGGTGGAAGCCTTTATAGCTAGTAATGAGACAAGTAGTATCAGGTATGCGACGCACGTCTCGTAGTCATCAGTCTCGTTTGAAAATCGTAACTACTTAATTTTCCGCGGTGCGCTTCTAATGGCTGCCGAATGTTGTTGTTTCACAAACTCACACGCGACGCATTCATGCTTCAGGAGTTTAGAAATTATAATTTAGGATTAGGTATATAAAGGATTTTGATAAAGTGAACTATCTTGAGCCTGACCCGAAATCCAATCTTGATCGCAGGTTATTTAAGAAAACAATAATTAATAATAAATATAAATAATTTAAGTAGCGCTCTTCTTAAGTAATCTGAATAAAGGATTTTTTATAGGTTCATGTTTACGTAAATGTTACTGATTTGTATTATAATTATGCAGTTAAAATATGCAGGTATCAGACGATCCACGTGTAAAAGACATTCGACTAAGCTTTATTGATACATTCCAGCGTTTAATTTTTATTATTTTTACTTTTAATTTGATTTACAGATTTTTTGATTGTTCTCTTACTATGAAAATAAATAATTCCACTGTAAAGTCAATATTATTATATTAATGATTAGTAATGCATAGACATAGCTGTGTACCTACGTGAAAACTATCGCATGCCGTCGCTTCAGAACTCAGTTCCATTCTCTTTATCAATTAATAATGTGTCGGTACTTTTTGCACTACCATACAGTTCCAAACAACTTCAAGATTTTTTCTAACTTGTTTTAAAAGAATCTTATTATTCAGTTTCTTGTTCTACACTGTGAATAGCTCAGAAGTGGGGAACTTTTTAATTAGAAGTGGAACAATGTACGTTGCGTGGGCGTGGGCGCGGGCGCTAGCAACCAGCCGATGAGGGCTTCGTTCCCGTGGTGGTGATCGATTCATAACTTAGGCGACTTTAGAATCAAGACTTCATATAAGATGTAAGCCCGGGGGTGCTACTCTTAGCAACAATAACCGATATATCGTGACATTCGTATTATCGAATCCTAATCTAAATTCAATATTTTTTGCCGTCGTATATGTTAATGCAAACGATAATTTTGTAATGTTCGTTCAGTAATCAATACGACGGCAATAAAGTTGGAATTTAGAGTAAGATTCGACAATAAGAATGTCACGATATAACAATTATGGTTGCTAAGAGTAGCACCTTAAGACATACGTTTTATATCCGTGTGTAGGGAAAATACGAATGGGTCGTGGCGTTGCGTCGCAGGCATAGTGCCATCCTGACGCTTTAATAGTGGCGCATGGCGCTACGACAAATTTTATAGTGGCCCTTCGAGTCAGATGCAATTCGATCCGACGAAGCATCTCATCCGGCTTCTTGGTTTCAGTTTATCTAGTCTACTAAACTGAAATACAAGTTATACCGTCTGATATTTGTTTTTTTATATAAATAGCTTTTAGGTTAAACGGCCCATTCAAATGCTCAATGTTACACTCAGCGGTCATTTGTTGCCATTAAATGTAGAACGAAACACATTGGCCAATGTATTTCGCCCCCACCTCCCCCACTGTCATGCTAAATCAAGCTAATTGAGGACACAAACACCACTGTAATTGAAGCAAATAGCTCTAGTATCCTGCAGTTGGATAGCTGCAGTACAAGCTAAATATCAGTCGTCATCAGCTCGGAGCGAGAGAGGCTACATGACCATCTATTGGAAATATAACATTAATAAACTATACCTATAATATATGATAAGACTTGCATTCAGCATTAAACACTTAAGTCTTGTCGGTAATCACGATTTCCTACCTGCACTGTTTTGCGATAGGTAATGATAAAGTAACAACTTTTCTTGCCCGTCGGGCTTAGATTGTAGTGGAGATGATCACAGAGACATCACTACGGGCGACGGCCGGGACTGTCTGATTAAAATAATTGACAGTAATATATCTTGAATCACCATAGGGAATTTTCTAACACAAAGCATTGTACCTACATGTGTACATCGTTATATTAGGGCCTCCTCTTTTCATATAAAATTTATAGCGGTAGGTATTCCGACGGCGCCGTCATATAAAATATTCCATACCGGGTCCCACTGTTGACGTCTTGCGTGGTAGTGACAAGGATGTGATTTATTGGAGAGCCTGCGGTTATAATAAACCAATACAAAGCTGTTCTTGAAAAACTGGTAAATAGGTTTAGTTTTTTACCTTATTTAATTTATCTAACACAATATATAACTGCAAAGCGAAAATCTTCGACAGTCCAAAAGTCTGCAATAAAATCAGTTTTTCAGCAGTGAAGCGTATCCCAGAATTCAAATTTCGTAAATATTTCTAGACTACAAGAGCCATGTGTATGGGAATTGTGGCCAAGTCCTTAATTTCAAAACGGCAACATTTTTTTGAACTCTCAAAACATAATGTAGTCATCACAATACCGAAAAAATTAAGCGATGAAAGTTGTGCATGTGAAGGCAGACTTTATTTCCATTCCTTTTACATTCTTCTACAGATGGTCGCGGTCCAATGACGGCATGTCGGTCATCAGATACAACACACAGATAACGAGGAGCAAGGGCGGGGCGGGAACACAATTCAATCAGCAAGCGTACAGTACCAGAACTAATCATACCTACCAAAAACAAATCTAGGTTCGTGGGTCTAATTGCCCGTGTTTTATTTTAAATGTGGGAACAAACAAGGATTTTAACAAGAATGTGATAATACTTATATCATATACTACACACTTACTACATATACTTATATGTTGTCAGTCACAAATTTTAATGACCTATATTCATAATATATGGTAGCTATATTATCTAACCTCTTGTTATTCCTTAACTACACTAAGTACTACCGGAATGGCGAATAGGAAATGTTACGGCCAACTGGCGACAAGCAGATATTATGGTGTTGGGGATTGTTATGCTACTTTTTAATATGTATATATGATTACTGATTTAAGTAGTTCCTATGCAACTTTTGATGAAATTACATTTGTGAATTTAGTTTCAGCTTTCAGTTCCGGAATGGACTGTTTCTGAAAACTATTTGTGAATTAATTTACTAATTTCCTATTATAGATATATATATCTGCAATAGACAATACTAAACATGTTTCTTTAAGCGGCTTTAGAACAATGAAATGAAATCCAGAAGAAACCAAAAGTATCAATCAATCCTATAATACTCGTAAAGCGCCGGCTATTTCCATCCACATCACATTTTTGTCCCGCCACACGACAATGGATTAGTTCCGACAGGCGTCGCCATCGACGGCCGGGAATGGCATAATCAACATAATAGCTCGGTCTGTTAATATTATTGCATCAAACGCTATACGCTCACTGTAATAGGTATTGTGGATACATATTGAGGGACCTGTCAAGATAACTGTCAAGATAATCGAGATAACGCAGAGATAATAAGAGTTATCGGCCAAATTTGATGACAAGGGTGCACAGATACATATCAGGGGTTTCTCGCACATACCCACATAAAGTAAATAGATATTATTTATTATTTTGTCCAAAATGGATTTTTGTGAGCGCACATCGGATAATAAAAGTAACCCACCACAATGAAATTTTTTCACGAGACTTTAAAACCAGCTTTAGCACTTTTGCTCAACCTAATGTAATGTAACATATAGTTAAGAGCGCTGTGTAGTGGAAGATGGTTTCATATTTACCTCTAGATGGGTATACCTATATCAAAAAGGCAATTACCGCGCACGAGCTTTGCTAACTACTAAACAAGTAGCTATTGTCTAATGCATTCCTACATTCTCCCCAGCTTTGCATCTGTTTCATGAATGAATTAGTTACCACCCCTACCAGCTGTCGTTGCTGGCGACGTGAACGCCCAGCGAGTCAGCGACCGACGCTGGCTTTTACATAATTACACCTGGCTAATGGCGTTAATAACACGAGGTGCGCGGTACTTCCAGTTGATTTGATTAATTACGGAGTGTCCGAGGAGCTCCATCCATCACCGCAGTAATGTTCCGATTGTATGATGCCCAGTTTTCGCGCTAATGGTTAACGAGCATTACACAGTACCTCTACCATACGTGCGTTTTACGCTTGTAAGTCGCTTTAGGTAAAATATTGGTTAGAAATTGTACAGCACCGCTAGCATCAATCATCCGGGGTACTAACTATGATATTTATACTAAGTATTGCAAAATTACTATAAACTTCAATATACGGTTGGTTGCACATTGAATAGGTACCATTTCTACTATAAGCTGAGCTATCTTTATTATACCTGTGATAAACAGAACTCAGCTGAATGCTGACAATGTTCCGTGAGATGTGCAGCCTTCAATGGGTACTTATTTCTGTAAATGCTATGTTCAGTAGAGATCTGAAAACAAATGTCGTGGTTTCATGATGACAAGTAAATTGTACGCCGCTGAAAAATTTCTCCGTGGTATAAATGAGGGAACGAGAGATGCTAAATTTTGGGGATCATTCGCGAGATTTTTAACGAACACTTTTTACGAAAAACGAATTGCTATTAGTCAAAATAACAAAGCGACCCTCGGAGGGGTCGCGTTTCACCGTCTATTGAAAGGTCGCTCCAAAAATACTTGCTAACTTTGGAATTTTAGAAAAAATATTTGCGATCGTGTTCAGGCGCAAAGAGCGCCAGAGGAGGATGAGGACGTACTTGTTGAATGAAGGAGAGTGTTTAATGAAATTTGTCCACGCAAAGTACTTGTTAGGTTCATAGCCAAGTCCGAGATATGTTTACAGTTTCATAAAATACTGAATACTGAGAACCACCGATATTCAAATACATTGGCATTTGAGCTGAAAGCGAAATAAATCGAAATGAATATCTTACAACAGTAACACTTTATTTGCCACCGGCACTACACGCTAATGAAAACATAATCATAGAAGACATGCAAGAACACCGAACCCATTTGAAGAAGTTCAAAGAAAAAGTAATAGTCTTGTTAATACCATTTTGTCATGGAACTGGCAGAAAAAAGACTTTATCCAGTACTGAAAGATATTCCACGACAAGAGTTAAGAAGTTTCTTTAAATAAAGCGAATAGCTTTCATTAATCAGTTGATCTCTTGCGTATTTTCGAGTACATTCGCTAACTACAACAATTTCTTACCGATTAGCAAATGACATCACAAAATAAACAAATACTCATACTGATGCTAATCCTACTTGTGAACGAATAAAAATCTTCGATCGATCTTACTAAATATATATTTTTAATTTAACACATGTTTACATAATAAATGAGTAGGTTTGTAACACTTTTCCAGTCTTTTTTATGAATGTACCAAAAGTATAGTGGATAAGAAAATCGTGGAGTGATATAATAATATGGTGACTAATAAGGCGGTAGGTTCCTACCTTCCTACTCCGTGTTTGTGTCATTTTGGCGTATTGTAGGTAAATTATGAGCCAGGAGGTTTGAAAAGCACAAGAAGATATTTAGGTTTACGAACTTTACCTGAGTCAACAATTCTATTAAAATTTAGCTATCTCCGGAAAGATAGCGTAATTTATAAGGTCGCCGGGCTAATCGCGGGTATCTCCGCCGCCCAACTCGAGGGGCCTGCGAGTTTAACAAATTCCATTCCACGCAGTCTCGCCCCTCATATTTAATATTTTATCTACAAGATTTATTTTTTGTTTGAGATAAAGTTCTTTATAAAAAATTAAAATAATTATATGTTCAGGTTTATGCAGATACTATTTTCTGTGCAGTACCTACTTACTATAAATGTTGGCGATTTAAAAAGAAATCATAGTCTTTTAATTTTTTTTACCAGACTACCACAAAGCCAAAAGGTAGGGTTATGTTTTTAGCAGTCTATGTATGACATATGTTCGTACCATTTTATGTTCCACAGTAGAGCCTGAACTACCCAGCCAGTTTTGATGAATGAGGTGTCAACCGATTCGTTAATATGTTCCGAGTGTAATACGTTAAATTTTCCGAGCACAAATTCAATATGATGGATATTACATCGAAAACAGTAGGAGCCCTAATTTTTTTTTGCTGTCTTATCGAGTGGGATGTATAATACTAGAAGAAAAAATACTGATTTATTTCTTAAATACTAATATAGTACAATATTTTTATATTGTGTAGACCAAGCGACAGAAAAACTATTTTATACTATATTTCAGCGTTTATAAAGCTAGAACTAGTAGCGCTATCTTTCGGCAGTTCTGAATAATATAATTCGTGTAGCTAAAATAACAAAATTTTCCGTAGTACGGTTGCAGTTTTTTAAACGTTTGTACTTGTTACAGATACCATTCGGTTAATTTAATTTTGCGCTTAAGTATCAAAACAAAGTCTATTATTAAAACAAAATTTCTTGAATGATTTTTGATTATTTTTCCATGAGCTCAAAGCGGCGCAATAAAAACTTGCTCAGATTACTGATTTAACCGCTGATTTAACCGAGTCGCTTAAATGAACTTTGGACAAAGACCTTACAGTAATTCTACATTAACTCCACTTTAATTCGTGTAAGTAAGGCTGCTTATCTTCCAGATCTATAATAAGTTAGCTAGACTGAGATAAGATGTAAAGTTAGGATAATTTCATCCGCACAAAAGATCATTTAATACAATCTAAAGTTGGCGGGAACCGAAAACAGCAGCATACGCCGTTTCATTTCAGAGGTATTTGAATCAGAACTCATAAATATATTTCGGATCGCCTCCCTCATTATACTTCATTTAAACTTCAGTTTCCTGAAGCCTTATAAATAGATAAATACTAAACTATAATTGGCAAGATCAATTGCGAAAATGGATCATCAAAAGGAAATCTTGTGAGTTTGAGCTTAACATTTGCCGACATAATGCAATGTTGCAATGGTGTTTGCCGCACCTGTATATATGCGTAGACATGTTCGGGTTCAGATAAATTAGCATCATCTCTAATGAACCATTTTGTTACATCAACGCGTATTAGTATGAATTCCGCAATGGACGCCGCGCCGGGCCAAAGTTGTGCTCGGCCGCGCTGCGCTCTCATTCCAGGAATGTTCCCAGTTTCGCGAAGTTCGCTGTAGCTAATGTGTTTTTTTTGCATTTACTAATTTACCAATTCACCATGGTGCATTATTAAAATAAGACCTATTATACCTATTATATACTTATGCGCAAGGGAGCCTTTTATCTCGATTTTAATAAACTTTGAGATCGGAATGGGAATTAAGTACCTACCTATATTGAAGTCTTAGCTACAATTGCGTGAGCTTTGGTTTAATATTGAGTGAAATGTAGACGGATTATATTACGTACTAGCTAAGCCCGCGACTTCGTTCGCGTGGAATTTAACTTAAAATAAAAGCCCGATCCCGCGTTCTGAGCCCGCACGATAGGACCCATTTTTTTTCTGTTTTTTCTAAAATAAAAGTAGCCTAAGGTACTGCTTATAACATCAGCTATCTACCAGTGAAAATCCCGTCAAAATCGGTAAAGCCGTTTCGGAGATACTCTTTGATTTCATGTGTTTTTATTTTTTTACGCGGAACCCTAATTGTTTTTCTAAAATTAAAGTAGGCTAAGTTACTCCTTATAACATCAGCTATCTGCCAGTGAAAGTCCCGTCAAAATCGGTCTAGCCGTTTCGGAGATTACCCGGAACAAACATACAGACAGACAGACAGACAGACAGACAATTTTTTTTAAAATCGCGTTTTTGCATTAGGTGTCGTGTGTACTTTCATATGCATTTAGTGAAAAGGTGTTATTTTGATATTACAAACAGACACTCCAATTTTATTTATTTGTATAGATGTATAGATTTTTTTAATACATAACGATAGGTATTCAAAGAGGAATTTAAGTATTGTAAGCTTTTATGGTATTAAGTTTGAGGCTCTATATATCTTTCTCCGGTACTTAAATATCAAAGCTTTCTTCGCGAACCCTTTTATGTTTTGGGATCTAAAGTAGGTATTACCCATGTGATGTCTCAGGATTTAAGAAATCAAATCGAAGCAAAATTGAAATTTTATGAAGGAAAAATATTACGTTTGAGTATCTATTCATCAAATAAATAAAATTGGAGTGTCTGTTTGTAATATCAAAGTAACACCTTTTCACTAAATTCATATGAAAGTACATACGACACCTATAGCAAAAACGCGATTTAAAATTTTTTTGTCTGTCTGTCTGTCTGTCTGTCTGTGTGTTTGTTCCGGGTAATCTCCGAAACGGCTGGACCGATTTTGACGTGACTTTCACTGGCAGATAGCTGATGTTATAAGCAGTAATTTAGGATACATTTATTTTAGAAAAACAAAATTTAAAAAAATGAAAAAATGGGTCCTGTCGTGCGGGCTCAGAACGCGGGATCGGGCTCTTTGTTAAGTTAAATTCCACGCGGACGAAGTCGCGGGCTCAGTTAGTTTTTAATATATGCCATGGGTTCAAATTATTATGCTCAGGCAAATACACCCTATTTTTAAAAAAATAATATTAAACTAGATACTCGTATTCATAATAGAGAAGGGACAAAGAAACATTTCCAACTATTAAAACAATGTTCAGCTAGTTTTTTGTTACCCTAAATTTGTTACATTCTAAATTACTTAAAGACAACGTAAATGTATGCTGTTAGTTATACATAATATTCAATGGTATGAAAATTGTTTGTAGCTGGGTGCTGACGCAGATAGTACGCGCGTATAGTCAGCGCGTGCGAGACTCGGAACATATTCGGAGCCACTTGCATGGATTATTACGTTCTTTTTAGGTTTTTTCTTGGTAAACGCTGTCAGGCAAATATCGAGAAGAAACGAGCGTTGCCGAGAATTGAATGTCTCGACTGTTGGTCCCTCTAAGAAAGGGTGAACAGGGCTGGTAGTATCGCGCTACTAGAAGGAGAGAGGTGCCTGCGGGAAACGGGACTGTACAAGAAATTACAAGGAACTGGTCAGATACGATATGGTCAGATATGTAACAGAAAGGGTATACTATTTTTTTTTGCAACTTAACTTTAAATCTAAAACTATCGACTTTGTAGGACAGTTGAAGTACTGAAGGTTTTGTAGACTTATGAAATCTGTCAACAGCTGTATCCCTATAAAACCTTTTGTTTTTCAAGTTTCCTCCAAAGCTGATAGATTTAGAATTACAAAGTTAAGTTTTGAAAAACAAGGACCCATTTCTGTTTCAACCTGTATAGCATTTTTTGTTCGGTGACTGATTGAAATTAACGGGTGTTGAGCTGAAATCAGTATAATACCACTTTAAGTTGGTACTGAACTTGAGAAAGAAAATAGACAATTGTAAATTTTCAAAACTACTACAGTTCATAAGTCAACACACGAGTTCAGTGCTTTTCTAACTCATTACAAATATGTATAGCTATTTGATGTAGTATCACTCAACAAGGACATAAAACATAAATTTGAATTCATAAAATCAAAAAAAACAATTCAAATATATGTACTTAAGAATTAGAACTGCCGTAATTAAATCACATAGCAACGATTGTTAATTAAGTACAAGCGCACCCATAACTAGTTACACACATACAATCCGCATCGGAAATAGATAAAGTTTGGAGACCATTCGAAGCGATTTACTCGCGGCGATACAGCGTCAGATATTTGTGACAAACTGCGATTGTGTTGTAATGTATCAACGCGCACTCGACACGGAGCGCTGGCGCGATGGCGCGATGGCGGCGCGCCAGCGGACACTCTGCTCTCGTGTTGCAGCACTGTGGCCCGTTATTTACTATGCTATATGAATTTATGTTTATAGCGCGATCGTATCGCGGGAAATCGGTCTTTACATATTTGTTTAACAACATACCCACCACGTATATAATTATGTGATTCTATCCATTCTGGTGGCAAAAATAAACTAAAACTAAAAGTTCTGTGATCGCCAACTGTAACTACGCTGTGGATCTAAAAAAATTGCTGGTTTATGCATCTTACAACCTAAACCCGAGAACAGAATACATTTTAATAATCACATAAATTTATTTTCTGAGCACAGTATAAATATAAGGTAGGCATGTAGGAAAAGATATATACCATACCTAACACAACGAGAGACCATAGCCGACCATAACCGACCTCCGCTTGGCGTAGTTGTCGAGCGTAGGCCGCTCGGCGGCGGCGGCGCCTTACACCGAGTGGTTGCAGGTTCGGTTCCCGTCAGGGTTAATTTCGGAATAGTAATTAGCCTAGGTCTGATTGCTCCTAGTCCATTGTGCGTTACCTATAGTACAAGATTTTCTTAGTCTGGGTTCATGTACAGTTAATGTGTTTGTCTGGCGATAGTTTTATTATCTATATATATATAACTCAAAGGTGACTGACTGACTGATATATCAACGCACAGCCCAAACCACTGGACGGATCGGGCTGAAATTTGGCATGCAGGTAGATGTTATGACGTAGGCATCCGCTAAGAAAGGATTTTGATTAATTCTACCCCCAAGGGGATAAAATAGGGGATGAAAGTTTGTATGAAACTTTGTCAATTAAATTACACGCGGACGAAGTCGCGGGCACAGCTAGTTAGCAGATACAATTGATATCTAATTGTTTCATATCGGTACTTGCACCCAGTTATACCTGCGACGCGTCACTAGTTAATTTAATTAATTTCTAATGTTACGTTTTCACGAACTTAGAACTATTAATAAGTGCTTTTCTTTTGGACCGCAAAACTCCGCCGGCAGCGGTGATAAATGGGTGCTTGCAGTGCACCTCTGCCTTCTCTTACGGGAATACAGGCGTGTTGGTGTATTGCTTTAATTTGATTTGAAACCATTTCCTTAAGGAGCTTAATATGTAGGGAAAGTAGGTAACCCTTTCACAAGCAACCCACGCGAGGCTCTTGTGTGTCGGCACCTATTGCTATGAAATTAATTAAGCGCCTCTGGTTCTCACGAAGCCCAGTATTTCGTTAATTATGACATATTTATGATAGGTATTGTATAGTACGGTTGAAGGAATTCGTTAAACTTCAATAGAATTAGAATATCTATTATGAACCCTGTGCTTTTGATCACCCCTCGAGAACAATCTGGAAACGTAACCGTAATTCACTTCACTACATTTTAAGAGATAAAAAACATCCCCTGACTATCATCGTTTTTACTCAATGATTTACCCAACAACAGTTTGACAAAAACATAACATAATGGCACAAACATAACATTTCCATCAGTTTTTTGATTTGCCAATATTAGGAACCTATTTCCCATCTACGTGTTCGCTTTGATTGAGTTGCAAACTGCTAGTTAAAAGCGCCAGTTAACAGACACGATATGTAACATCTTTTACGATTCACCGAAATAATATGGACCTGATAGGTAGGGTGACATCCAAGTTTATGAGCCACTCGCCACTCACGGCGGCGTATTGACCGAAAAACACAATACTTATGAATAACGATGTCAGCGTTCTAATATAATTTGTTACGTCGCTATGGGGATTATATTATTTCTGCTGCCTCTAACAAATTAAGTGTTATGTTATGAATGTAATATAAGTAAATATCTCAAATTAAACATTCGTAATAGCTGTTACGTGAATCTGTAGGTACTTATTAACATAAAATGAATTCTCAGAATAAAATAGATGGGTAGCTTCTTATTATTTTATGTATTTTTCTGATAGTTATATGAAAAATAGTTTACCACCTATATGTATAGCAGAAAGACGTATCTATACCTACGGTCAATTACGGTTAACCAAAATCCGAATATTATTTTAACAATGGCATAGAGAAAAATATATACATAAAAATCCTTATTACTTATTTAAAATATTGAGATTGAAAATCAACTATTAGATAGTTTGAGATTTACAAAGTAAAGTTGCAAAAAAAATTGTATACCCTTTTTGTTTCACCTAGTATACTTTCGTATTTTCGCATGAGAGCTTTCATTATGGGACGATGTTGTACACCGGAAGTTCCGGCTTTTAACCGCCGCCCGCCCTGGGTGGTCCTCGCCGCCTCCCGGGAAGTGCTCCCTTTGAAACTCATGCACCTGAGACTAATTCCCTTAAAATCACAATAATATCTCATATTTTTTATCTCTTCTTCGTTGGAATATGTGATATTAAAAGCTTTTATGGTAAACATATAATTTATTTTGCTAAGTAAATGCAATTTGGTTCATGAGGGCACACATTTTAATAATGGTATTTAATTTGAAACGGCCAATGTGAGAGTTAAAAATCCATTATGTTATTGAACGAATCAAATACGAAATTTTGATGAGGACTAAACGTTAACGGTCTATTAAACCTAACCGTGTCAGATGCAGTTGCCATTTTACGTGAACAAAAGCGTCTATTTAATTAATTAATTAACATGGAGTAATAAATCACGGGTTTATGGGTGCTAATCGCTCGCGGGTGACTTGGACTAATCACACGGAGTGCGAGCAACTTCCGATTCATAATAATGAAGGCTCACTACATGTTACTTTAGGTACGTATGTACCACTTACAACAGAAGGATACTAATAAGTTATCAGTCAGCGGAGTTAGTTCGTTCGTGGACAAACCATATATAAAAAATATATTTATCCCACTCTGGCGGCTTATCATTATTGCATTGTTTTCTTTTTTATTTGTAAATATCACATAAAATAGGTTATACACAAATTGAGCGACTCATTTGCCTTATATAAAGATAAATTTTTAATTTTTATTTTATGTTATTAGAAATCACCAATTTTTTATTTTACTCGCGTCACCAATCTGTCAATTTCTCAATCAAAACCGTTCATTGGAAACATATAACTCTAAATTGAAAATTTAAAAACCCCCGATGCAACGACTTTTTCATCAAATGTATACAATAATCAACAGAAAATCTGCGTAAAAGTATGAGTCATTATTTTGTTATGACATTATAATAATTGACATTAGAATAGACAACGAATCTAAATATTGATGCCACGGAGGTTTAATTCCTAGTAAAATATTATCAAGTATGATTCAATTTCATGTAATAACTCTGGTTGAGGTGGATGGGAGCAGCCCAGGGGAAGAATTTTCAATGACGCTAAAATTATTTTAAATTAGATTTGTTTTCTTATATTTTTTCTCAATGATGGAGCAGCGCCCTCTAGAATTATTATAACGTAATATTCCATGACCATTAACAAAACAAACAAAGTTTAACGCATGCGCGTATCCCTCATATGACACGTGACTTATGGAACGTCTTTAGTTCATACACAAATCTCATATAAAACTTGATAAAATATATTTTTTTTCCAGAATCAGGGAAACTTTTCATATTTATAATATTGTAAAAAGCCAGTTCAGACTATTATGATCATTTAAAAATATAATAAATCTAAATCCAATAATCTCAAATTTCGATTGGATTCGAGCCGTGGAAGTTGGTTTTGGCCGTGAATGTGGCTTTTTAACCTACAAAAGAGCTGATGATCTTCAAACGGCTGAACCGATTTTCATGAAACATAGCTAAGAACACTCTCGATCAGAATACCTATCTAACAAAAGAAACACAATTGAAATCGGTTCATCAGCTTGGGCGCTACGTTGCCACAGACAGACACACAGATACACAGATACACAGATACACAGATACACAGATACACAGATACACAGATACACAGACACACAGATACACAGATACACATGTTAAACTTATAACACCCCTCTTTTTTCGTCGGGGGTTAAAAATATAATAAATCTAAATCCAATAATCTCAAATTTCGATTGGATTCGAGCCGTGGAAGTTGGTTTTGGCCGTGAATGTGGCTTTTTAACCTACAAAAGAGCTGATGATCTTCAAACGGCTGAACCGATTTTCATGAAACATAGCTAAGAACACTCTCGATCAGAATACCTATCTAATAAAAGAAACACAATTGAAATCGGTTCATCAGCTTGGGCGCTACGTTGCCACAGACAGACACACAGATACACAGATACACAGATACACAGATACACAGATACACAGATACACAGATACACAGACACACAGATACACAGATACACATGTTAAACTTATAACACCCCTCTTTTTTCGTCGGGGGTTAAAAAGAGGTGTGAGTGAAAGCAAAGGGTTATTTTATGCTTTTTAAAATCTTATTTCAGTCTCCCTAGCTACGTATAAAGAATCAGGCACATAAAATGTCCGTATGAAATTGGACCGAAACAGATTAGACAGAATTAGAGAACGGACGCACCAGCCTGGAAATTATTGAAATTTCGATCGTTTTCTCAAGGGGTTACATTTCCCAATATTTTATTGTGTCAGTGTATCCAAGAACTCTGGCTCCGGGATGCCCCGGGATGCCCCGGGCCGGCTCGCGGAGGCTGCTTGTGTGTACTTACTCACGTAATGCAGCCGAACATTTGCCTTCCCACAGTTCCTTACTTGTTGCCGCACAGACAAGAGTCATATCCAATCGGACGAATCAGTGTGTCGTGAACTGAGAAACCACATTTTTATCTATCATACTAATATTATAAAGAGGAAAACTTTGTTGGTTTGATTGTAATGAATAGGCTCCGAAACTACTGAACCGATTTGAAAAATTATTTCACTGTTGGGAAGCTACACTATCCCCGAGTGACATAGGCTATATTATATTTTATAAAAAATTAGGGATCCCTACTAAAACTCCAATAATGTAACCGTAATGTACCCGTGCGAAGCCGGGGCGGGCCGCTAGTCTTCTATATATCTTTATAACCTACCGACTAACCTCTTAAAATATTTTAAATTATTCACGATAAACTCTACATATTGATAACATTCTTGCATTATATATCCCAGTTATTCTTTTCACCAATATTTAAAATATCCAAATCATGTGATTGCTTTCACGAATTAGGTATGTAATGTAAATATAAACACAGAGCGCGCCCTTTATAGCCGCGGCTGGCTATACGGTCCGCGCAGACACGCCACTCGATAAGCCACTTCGTTTCTTCATGTAGCGAGCGACTCATCTATTGTTGCTCTTGTTTTTGCATATTGTATGTGAAGGCTAGTTACCAGTGTGCACCACAAATCGGTGGTTATCGCGTCGTGTGCCGATATCGCTAAGCTTCCCACTCCAGCCGCACCGCTAATTAAAAAACTAATATCTTATCTAGCAAGCCAGGCCGCCGAGTGCCGGCGACAAATTAGAGCGGGCGTTCGTTTAAAAAGGTCAGTTTTTATCTAATGCTGTGATACAGTCCAACTAGGTGTTACTACACGAGTGTAGTGTCTAGTTTATCTATTCAGCACATTTCATCTTACACCAACGGTGCTCTCTGAAATCGAACGAATGGATCTTCTATCCGTGCGGACGGTACCTACATAGCATTATGAAATAAATGGCGCCATAAAATATTTTCATATTTGTCATTACCAACCGTCATTTTATTATTTTTTTCAATAATATTTTTTGTTGCCTCAAGACCCCCAAATGTCGGGCTTACATTAATTTCACTGAGTAGGTACTCGTCGCGACATACTTCAGCCAAAATCGTAAAAAAATTCTACTAAAGTTTCTAGTTAGCAGTCAGAGGGTAAGTGCTCGTTCCATGTTAATGTAGCATATGGCACAATTGAATGTGTGTTTATGCTGATAATATACTTGCTTGATCTCCTTATTTTTAACCCCCGACGAAAAAAGAGGGGTGTTATAAGTTTAACATGTGTATCTGTGTATCTGTGTGTCTGTGTATCTGTGTATCTGTGTATCTGTGTATCTGTGTATCTGTGTATCTGTGTATCTGTGTGTCTGTCTGTGGCAACGTAGCGCCCAAGCTGATGAACCGATTTCAATTGTGTTTCTTTTATTAGATAGGTATTCTGATCGAGAGTGTTCTTAGCTATGTTTCATGAAAATCGGTTCAGCCGTTTGAAGATCATCAGCTCTTTTGTAGGTTAAAAAGCCACATTCACGGCCAAAACCAACTTCCACGGCTCGAATCCAATCGAAATTTGAGATTATTGGATTTAGATTTATTATATTTTTAACCCCCGACGAAAAAAGAGGGGTGTTATAAGTTTAACATGTGTATCTGTGTATCTGTGTGTCTGTGTATCTGTGTATCTGTGTATCTGTGTATCTGTGTATCTGTGTATCTGTGTATCTGTGTATCTGTGTATCTGTGTATCTGTGTATCTGTGTATCTGTGTATCTGTGTATCTGTGTATCTGTGTATCTGTGTATCTGTGTATCTGTGTGTCTGTCTGTGGCAACGTAGCGCCCAAGCTGATGAACCGATTTCAATTGTGTTTTTTTTGTTAGATAGGTATTCTGATCGAGAGTGTTCTTAGCTATGTTTCATGAAAATCGGTTCAGCCGTTTGAAGATCATCAGCTCTTTTGTAGGTTAAAAAGCCACATTCACGGCCAAAACCAACTTCCACGGCTCGAATCCAATCGAAATTTGAGATTATTGGATTTAGATTTATTATATTTTTAAATGATCATAATAGTCTGAACTGGCTTTTTACAATATTATAAATATGAAAAGTTTCCCTGATTCTGGAAAAAAAATATATTTTATCAAGTTTTATATGAGATTTGTGTATGAACTAAAGACGTTCCATAAGTCACGTGTCATATGAGGGATACGCGCATGCGTTAAACTTTGTTTGTTTTGTTAATGGTCATGGAATATTACGTTATAATAATTCTAGAGGGCGCTGCTCCATCATTGAGAAAAAATATAAGAAAACAAATCTAATTTAAAATAATTTTAGCGTCATTGAAAATTCTTCCCCTGGGCTGCTCCCATCCACCTCAACCAGAGTTATTACATGAAATTGAATCATACTTGATAATATTTTACTAGGAATTAAACCTCCGTGGCATCAATATTTAGATTCGTTGTCTATTCTAATGTCAATTATTATAATGTCATAACAAAATAATGACTCATACTTTTACGCAGATTTTCTGTTGATTATTGTATACATTTGATGAAAAAGTCGTTGCATCGGGGGTTTTTAAATTTTCAATTTAGAGTTATATGTTTCCAATGAACGGTTTTGATTGAGAAATTGACAGATTGGTGACGCGAGTAAAATAAAAAATTGGTGATTTCTAATAACATAAAATAAAAATTAAAAATTTATCTTTATATAAGGCAAATGAGTCGCTCAATTTGTGTATAACCTATTTTATGTGATATTTACAAATAAAAAAGAAAACAATGCAATAATGATAAGCCGCCAGAGTGGGATAAATATATTTTTTATATATGGTTTGTCCACGAACGAACTAACTCCGCTGACTGATAACTTATTAGTATCCTTCTGTTGTAAGTGGTACATACGTACCTAAAGTAACATGTAGTGAGCCTTCATTATTATGAATCGGAAGTTGCTCGCACTCCGTGTGATTAGTCCAAGTCACCCGCGAGCGATTAGCACCCATAAACCCGTGATTTATTACTCCATGTTAATTAATTAATTAAATAGACGCTTTTGTTCACGTAAAATGGCAACTGCATCTGACACGGTTAGGTTTAATAGACCGTTAACGTTTAGTCCTCATCAAAATTTCGTATGTGATTCGTTCAATAACATAATGGATTTTTAACTCTCACATTGGCCGTTTCAAGTTAAATACCATTATTAAAATGTGTGCCCTCATGAACCAAATTGCATTTACTTAGCAAAATAAATTATATGTTTACCATAAAAGCTTTTAATATCTCATATTCCAACGAAGAAGAGATAAACAATATGAGATATTATTGTGATTTTAAGGGAATTAGTCTCAGGTGCATGAGTTTCAAAGGGAGCACTTCCCGGGAGGCGGCGAGGACCACCCAGGGCGGGCGGCGGTTAAAAGCCGGAACTTCCGGTGTACAACATCGTCCCATAATGAAAGCTCTCATGCGAAAATACGAAAGTATACTAGGTGAAACAAAAAGGGGATACTATTTTTTGTGCATCTTTACTTTGTAAATCTCAAACTATCTAATAGTTGATTTTCAATCTCAATATTTTAAATAAGTAATAAGGATTTTTATGAATATATTTTGTCAACTACTTGAAGCAAGATATTTCAATTTTGCGAGATTTCTATGCAACAGTTTCATCTATCAGCTAATGCACGATAATTCATTTTTAGAAAACGACTAAGATGGCTGCGAGCCTTACTGGCTCAAACTAGGCTGTGTTCATATGCTGTTTGTGCGATGCTATCTTCCACAATGCTATGCCTTGTCAAAGGAAAAAATGTATCTCGTATTGTGTTAATTATTCAAAGATTTGCCTGTCTAGCAAACTGTGACATGTTAGACATGGAGTATAAAACGCGATGGGATGGTTGCCAACTGCTTGCATCTGCGGTAACCGGATAAACGCTAGCTCACCTGGATAATATTATGAAACCCGCTATTCGCTGATTTATGTTGCTTCCCCGTGAATTTTTACAAGTATTGAAAAGCCGAAATTGAATTGTCAATTCATGAAGAACACTATGAGGTTGTCATTCAGATTGCCTAATGACAACCTCATAGTGTTCTTCATCAAGTCCAAATATCTCGCTCTTTCTTGTGTTATCTGGAAGAGTGTCCCCCCCCCCCCCCCCCACAGACCGGCGGGCGGCCGGCCCATCGTTTACAATTGCAACAGTCGGCGGCAGCAGCTATTTTGCTCAAATAGATCGCGCAATTGTCCCAATCTTATATTGCGTTCATTAAAATGATTCAATTCAGTGGGTTTAAGAAGTTGAGCTAGTCGCATCCTGTGTATTGAGGTTGGTAGTTTTGACATGTACGGACTTGATTATATTTGAAGATTTATGAATATGGCAGTTATCAAAATGATAATGACGATGGAATTAAAAGATTCACTGGTAGTGTCTAGTTAGTAATAGAAAAGAACTCCTTCAAGTGAGTGAGAAATCCTCTCCTTCGAGTTCCTAGCGGTGGTGCTATTTGCATAACTATGCCGCATGTTGTAAGGCTTGCGATCTATGCGCGCCGCCATGTCGCGCGGCTGGGAGCTGGCACTGTCAGATAGATGGCTGGTGCTGGACCCGTGTCAGGCCGCCTTCTCTTCGTAAGTGAGCCTGTGTGCCTGATGCATTTACCGACAATAGAGGGTCTACCTACAGTTAGTATAATAGAGGGTCTACCTACAGTTAGTATAATAGAGGGTCTACCTACAGTTAGTATAATCATATAATTTACCTAGTGGTAACGAAGTATCCCCAAAAATATAATGTCTATTTACTACAGATAAAATGACGTTTTTCGTTAGAAACAATTTAATTCCTACATTTTTTTTAAGTAGATAAGGTACTGCCATATGTAATTTATCTAAATCTGATTTGATTTAGAATCGACTTCTTGAACAACAAAGCGTATCGCCCCTACTTATGTATATCTGAGTTGAGCAGTCCCCCATTTTCAAGACTTACCTAGATCTAACAAATATCCTTTTCAATTTTATAACTTTGTTCAGTTTCTTCAGAGATTTCTCAAGGGCTCGAATTTTCGGGAGATAATTCGATACTATTTAGAAATCCCCGGGAAATTGGTAATCCTATTGACAGTGATTATTCTAGTGGATAATTTGGGAGCTCAAGACGGCGGTGGGCGGTGAGCGCGGGGCGAGGGGCGATGGGCGAGGGGCGCGGCGCGGGTGGGGAGCGGTAAGCGGCTGAATCGTAACTTAATAAGTTACTCCCTACGCAATAAGACAGTTACTTACGTCAGGTAATGCGATACTGGTGATTGTGATTTCGGCTTCTGAGAAATGAAGTTACGTATAAACTGTACAGATCAATTGTCTTCAGTGGTTTCATAGATTAGAATGTTCTGTAAGCTATCTTATCCAGGCCATATTTATTAGACCTTATTTCATAAACTTTTTCTACCAAAAACTTATTAAACTACCAAAATGGTTACCGATGATCATTGTGATTCCTAAATCACAATGATCATTTAATTTCCAATATATCTAGTTTTATTTCATGGGCATAAACTACATACCCATTGCTTCTTACAAAATAAATGAAGTAATATGTTACTTATATTCGGTACCAAAAGCGTAATCTTTATCCACTTCATTTTATCATCTCCAGTGTTTCGTCTCTACATGCGCCTAATGAGCGTGTCTACATCAGTACAGCGACTGTCTAACTATAATGAACAAGTTAGTCATGCCTTACACATTTGCTACTAATTATCATCTAAAAAGCATTAATTTAAGCTGGGGGGAACATGATTATATTTCGTGAGCTGTTTGAATAGGCACTACATGAGTTGTCAATATTTTGCGAATTACTAAACTTAGAACTAGGATTATATGGTAATCGTATTACGATGGTCCCGTTAGCTCCAAATTCTGTCTGATTCCCATGCTTGACGTGGTAACCTGTGGCGTGTCATCAGACGACCTCTTAGCGTTTTATATTCAGATTATTTATTTTGTTACGAGGAGTGGAGAAGCTCCTTCATAATATACAAAGTCGAGAAGGAACGCAGTTCTTATTGCGTAATTAATAATTATCGACGTGGCCCCACGGCCCTGTGTGTCATTCGGCTACAAGTAGTTGCGACGCGTGTTGGGTCTCATAACGTTATTAACTCGTGTCCATTTAACTTGCACCGTGTTTTGTTTTGGGACGCGGCACCATCTGTCAGACACAGTTAGCGACGCATTGTTAAACATCGGAGTTTTGCTTAGCATGAGACCGAGGGGCTTTAACGAAGTAAAAACCAGACAAGTGCACGTCAGGCCATGCACAATGAAGGCTTCCGTACCCATTTCAATACCGAACATTTATCGCACGTTGTATTTGCGGTTGATTTTTGACTCTCAGTATTGAGTTTATTTAGAAACGACGGGGAATCAACTTTGCTTTAACTTGGTTAGCTATAGCTCATGATTTAGTGAACCCATCTCTCCTGTTATAATTTTAATTGCAATTTCGTCTCATGTGCTAGTATCATGATTTTTCCAGATTTTCTGCACAATGTTTAAAGTTTTTACAGCTAGATCTACCTAAAGCCACGTTTTCAGCTTAAACAAATTGTTTGCCCTTATTTCACATACTTAGGAGCGGAATTGAATAAAACGCAGAATATTATATTTTTTATTTGTAATGAGTAACCATGATACTAATTTTGAACGCTCTAAGTTGAGATTTTTTTACCCATACAAACTTTTACCCCCTAATTTATACACTTAGGGATAAAATTTTGCAAAATCCTTTCGTAGTGGATGTCTACGGTATAAAAGGTACTACTGTCAAAAATGTATGCTTCTAACACCAGCGGTTTAGGCTGTGCGTTGATTCCTTTGTTAAGTAAATTTGCAAATCGTATCAAAATATGCGACATAAATGGCCGTATCTTTTGAATGCTTTGATTTTAAGCCTATTTTTTTTACACCTCCAAGGGATAGCATTTGATATTCGATATTAATTTCAACTAAATAACTCTATCTGTTTCTGAGAAAAAGGGTCTTGACAGAAAGACAAACAACACGGTGATCCTATAGGTAAGGGTTCCGTTTTTTCCTCTTGAAGAACGGAACCCTAAATTTTTTCCCCTAATTAAATATAAATATAAAATCTGAATGGCCTACCCTCATAAATACTTATTTTGAGCTATTTAAAAAAATAACAGATTCGTGCATTTCTAACCCACTTTCATAACATACACTATTTCCGAACCAACGTTAGAGACACAAGTTATGAAGTTAAATAAACTATACGTTATTTAACTTTGAAACTTATCTAACGCAAATTTTCATAAAGCCCTGTTTAGAAAGCGAAGCTTTGAGATTAAATTTGTGTTTCATAATATGAATGCAATATTAATTAAAAAGCTACTGGCACAGCAAATTATACTTATAAATCTTATAATCACGGTGTTTGTGGACTACTCTACAATTGTCGAGCCGTGGCAGACTGTTTGCGATGAGGATTATGCAATCTCTGCCTACAATTCAAATAGTTAAAGTAAAATTATGTGAAATGAAAAGTTAAGTATTTCATTGCCCAGATCCTTTGAGAATAAATAAACCAAATTTGAATCTCGGATCGGTTCTCATACTACTTACCTACCATTTGATTAACATTGTAATATTAGGTGGGTATCCTATGAGCTCCCGAATGTTGCAAAATCCCGACCCAGTGCTTAGTTTTGAAATATATACCTATTTATCGTCGAAAATGCAATAAACAGATCCAATGTGTCGGTTCGGTACCAATGTGGGAAAGGGTGTGGCATGCGGCCCGTCGGTACAACAGTCATTAAATATGCTTTTAAACAATTTAATGACGATCACTCGGCATTTGGAAAACAATGCGCACGTGTCCGACATTGCTAATTAACACATCACACGGAGCGTAAATCTTTCTTTCATGTCTCTGGCGCAGCTCACTTTTAATTGTTGTTTATTTTCGACATGCATTGCGGTTGATGTTTCGAACAACTAATTCGCGCACCCTCGCCGCGAAACTGGCAGATACAATGCACACAAAATAAATTATTTCGTCTGATTCAATTAAATCATTTTATATAGAGCCTTTGAGTTGGGTTACTGTTACGTACGTGTTCGTTTTGATACAATGAATTTATTATTTCGATAACGTTGCGACCTAAATTTATTGCCTCGTATTACGCCACGAACAGTATATTCCTTTACACATAAATACTCGTAGAATATTTGATTAGATCTACGTTTATACAGAATAAATAACTCGCAGGTAATTACGTACCCACTTCAACTTAATATATTATGATCATTAATGTTTACTGTTCAATTCAGATATTATTGTGATGTTTAGCCCATATATGAATTAGTGAAGTTAACAGCGTGTTGCGTCCCTCAATTCACTAATTTCTAAAAGTAATATGACTGTCGCAGCTTGTTTTCTCGTAGACGATACGATTACGTTAGATTTCCGAGCAAATGGTCGTTCATAAAAATGATGCTAAAATGCTACCTTTCGAATTCTGTATCCAATCGTTTAATGATAACGGTTAGCGTTGTTTGGGATGCGTTCGTTTTTATATCGTGTTATTTGCAATGGTTGGCGTTATCGGGGAAATGAATGTCCAAAGCGGGCACAGTAGGGCACCGACGCTACGTTGTTATGCTGGATATTGCTAAAATGTTTTTATGATCGATGCAATATTTATCAAGTTCGAATCTTTAGCTATGTCCCGGATACGGCGTTTGTCTAGTGATTGCCAGTTTGTTGAATTTATCGGCTGTAATATTTTAGTTACCTTTACAAAATTAAATCTAGTTGGCCTTACCTAGTCTAATTTTAAAACAATCCCTCAATATTTTATAACATATACTGTTTCCTTGTCTGGCAAATCACGTGGCTACCCCAGTTGAGGCGAAACTGCAGATACGCTGTGAAATATTTACGATACGCTTATCGAATAAAAACATGCAGCACCTGGGGCATGGGATGAGTTCGGACAGCGCCGGACACACCCACTGCTTTATATATGTACATAGCATGTGTACAGAATGGGTGAATAGCGGAAAGATTAACAATTTGTCCGGACTTAGAAGGGGTTAAACAATGCTTCTCTGTTTCTTGAGGTTAATATTTATTGACGCAACGCATATAAGTGTAGTCCGCCAGTTTCTATTGTGCTGTAAATGTTCCGAGGCGGTAAGCTGACCGCTTGCCTACGCTTGTTTGAATTTATCTGTACCCTCCCCCTTTCTGTCCGCCCAATACTTTAAAAGTAGTTTTACTGTGTGCGACAATATGTATGACAATCAACCACAATCAATATTATGTATTATTGGATTACAAATTATCTTTTTTATAAGTATTTAGGTAAAAAGAAAAAGGCTGTTGTATTTTTGTCAAAGAAAATTGGCCACTTTCGGCTGAGTCATGTAATGTTTCTGTTACAGATTCTATCTAATTTTATATGTGTATTATAAATATATTTGGGTTTATCGGAAGATAATATGGTTTTATGTGCCACGGGGAGGCCAGACTAGCCGTCTGGGTATGAGTTAGTTACGCTCATGGTTTTACTAAGTTGATGTATTGCGTAGTTTGGTTTAAAGGTTCATAAATAGAGTGTAGATATTAATGTTCTATTTTCATTTAGTCGAAATTATATAGCAGATCAAAACCCTGCTTTGAATAAAATGAATGACGTTATCATTATCGAAAATAATTGCCTCTACAATCGAATCAGGTAAACCTGCCTGATAAAATTAACACTGGAAGTGTCAAATTCGAAAACAATATTAAAATCAATGCTCGAAATTTGGATGCAACGCAAGTCATCGCCATCCTGTATAAACTGAGCAATTTGTGCCAAAACATCGCTCGTCGACTCATCATTTCACGTAACAATTAAATTTGGATGAAGCTAATTAAATTACACATGACGCATTGGGTTACATTCAACTGAATTGGATCGAACTGTCAACAAATATGATTGGATAACGCATGGTCACGTGTGCGTCACCGACCAACGGTTTTTTCCAAATGGCTGTTAATATGATATTGTCTTCAGCGATTATCTTTGAGAGGCCGCTCGCTTACACAACATTTAGCTGCTTTGGTCAGTCCCACAGTCCAGAGTCGCTATTACCTATTTAAGCATTGGGTTTACTTTGCATGCTCTAGTGAGGTTGTATTTAATTACTCTAATAATTAGTTATCTTTGGTAGACAGAGGTATCAATGCACTCTCTGCAATTAAAGTGACCAATAACATGTCGCCTCCATTGCAAAGCGTTTACAACTAGCAAGGCAGCATATAGTTTGGTATTATATACTTAATTATATTTTTTCTAAAAAAGCTTTTCGGAGACGATATTTTCAATATATTTGATCATGTGAGCAGAGCGGTGAGGTGAGCGGATAATTTGTTAAGTGCATAAGGTAACGGACGCCCACCAAATTCTACTTTTATTCTAGTGTTAGAAGTTCTAAAGTCGGTAACTAAATGATGTTATTTTCTTGGTTATTGACCCCGTTTATTTAGTATAGTATATGGACACAAAATAACCCAGATTTTAATTCTAACAAAATGCTAGTCTGTATCCCTACATTCTGCGGAGAAGCTGGACTACCTACTAGCTAATTTATATCTTAAAAAGACTGACGAGTACTTAATATATCCATACTTGTCAACTTTTGTTCAACACCGCTGCATGTTGGTAAGTAGCAAAACATGCAAACATTTGAAAATATGTCGCGCGAAATGTTAGCAAAATGGAAATACGAAACATTACCATTAATATTAAAAGTATAGCGTGCGGAGTTCGGTGATTCTTAGAATTCCTCAATGTACAGTTATATTTTATTACCGTACGATATTTAGCGTCGTCGCGTGCCGGAATGGAGCTTCAGAAGCGACCTCCAACAATACACACATCTATTTTTGCCTTAACAATGGACCTTATTATTAAACTACAAGCAAGATGAATATCTATTCAAATGCTCATCCTAGCAGATCATCAATACATACAGGCCGCGCTACTCTAGCTCCACCACGAGTTTGCTAGCTTCTACGGAAATTAGACGCTAGTGACTAGCGGCTTCGGCGAATGTATTAACTCAGGAGCTGATGTAGGCACTAGTTAGTCTAATTTATATCTGAATAATTTTCATAATAATAAAATTACGGAGTTTTGTTCGAAATCCGTAAAATACATCTATAGAGACAAGTATCTGGGTAACTCATTGAAGCGGTGCTGTGAAGGACAAACCTACGTCTTACAGTGAGATATCATGTCTAAAAAAAACCGGACAAGTGCACGTCAGGACATGCACAATGAATGCTTCCGGACCCATTTCAATAGCGAAGATTTATCGTATCTATAACCAAAGCAGTGAAACACAAGAAACAAATTTATATTTGCGGTTGATTTTGAATCTCAGTATTGAGTTTATTCAGAAACGACAGGGAATTAATTTAACTTTAACTTGGTCGGCTGTAGCTAGTGATTTAGTGAACCCATTTCTCCTATTATAATTTGAATTGCTATGTCATATCATATGCTAGTGTCCTCATTTTTTTTAGATTTTCTGCACAGTGCTTCAAGTTTTTACAGCTAGATCTACCTAAAGCCACGTTTTCAGCTTAAACAAATTCGGGACCCCAATACAAACTGTTTTCCCTTATTTTACACACTTAGGGATGGAATTTTATGAAACGCTGAAAATCATATTTTTTATTTATAATGAGTAACATTAATACTAATTTTCATGGCTCTAAGTTGAGATTTATTTTTACCCATACAAACTTTCACCTCCTATTTTATACACTTAGGGGTGGATTTTTACAAAATCCTTCCTAAGTGTATATTTATGGAATGAAAGGTACCTACTGTCAAAATTTCATGATTCTAACACGAGCAGTTTGGGCAGTGCGTTGATTCCATTGTTTTGATAAGTGAATTTGCAAAAAAGTATCATAATATGCGTTTATTTTATCTGTATCTTTTAATTGAAATGTCTTAGAAGCCAAATTTTTTTACCATACCAAGGGACCATAGATTTGATATTAATTTCTACTTGATATCTTTATCCGTTTCTGAGAAAAAGTGCTTGAGAAAAAGGGACAGACAGACGGACAATAAAGTGATCCTATAAGGGTTCCGATTTTTTTTCTTTTTAAGATCCGGAACCCTAAAAAGAACCAAAGAATATACAAATTTAAAAATATATGTGCTTAATTCCATCAAAAATATATATCTTCCTAGTTCGCCAAAGTCGCAGATCTCAAGAATTTATTACGTTTGACTCGGCGCACGATCTTATGTTCCCAAAATGAGTACCAAACCCTCTTCCCCGCGACCTTTTGTTTGACCTCAAATACACCAAATAATTTAAGTGAGTGATAACATTTGTATATAATTAATTTTTATGATATATTTTTCATGTGGACATTACCCTATGATATAAATAAACGTATGGGATGAAAAAGGGATCTTCTAAGATTTCCCAGGACTTTATAAAAAATGAGATTAACGAGTGAAAAATGTATTAAAATAAATGGAAAAACTCTACTTAAGATTGATTGTTGTCGGAAAGAATCTTCTAAGTTAAAAACAATTTCCTTCTATGTAATCAATCAGTCGCGTAATAACACAAGTCCTTCATAATACTCTACATTTAATTGTTTTAGTACAAAAAAACACTTTTATTGTACTTTTTTCTTTCAAGTAAAAGTGTATAATAATAATAATAATAATATTTATTTACTTTTCAAACAATAAGCCGTATCTAAAGGTTGCAGCCAGCACTCATAATAGTATTTAACTGTGCTATGAGTGCTGGCTTCCATCAAGATATAGTACAGGTTTCATATTATAAGAAATGATAACTAATATAAATCTATATATATAAAAGAAAGTCGTGTTAGTTACACTATTTATAACTCGAGAACGGCTGAACGGATTTGGCTGAAAATTGGTGGGGCGGTAGCTTAAAACCAGGAGAAGGTTATAGGATACTTTTTATCCCGTTCCAGTGGAACTTGACATAAAACGTGAAAACGTGTTATTAATGCAAATGACAGCAAAAAAAAATTTGAATGAAAAAAAAGGCTAGCCATTGATTATTTACAAATAGTATATAAAAGGAGAACCAACAGCTAAAATGTCGTCTATAGTTAAATATGGTTGAATATTTGATAATTTGAAATTTTGAAGTTGACAGTTGATCTGTCAGTTTCGAATTTCTATTAGCTTATTATACGGATATTATTATTAGCAATACGATGCCGCGTCCAAGACAATCTGATCTTTCGCGACAAAGCCGTAATGCAACTAGGATTCGAAACATTGCGAATGAAAGAACTGAAGAACAAGAAATTGGAAGTGAAGAGCGCCGCGGTAGTATGGCTCGAATTCGTGCATCTTAATCACAAGAGCAAAGAGAGGTAGCCCGTGAAACGGCTCGGTTGGCAATGAGGAATCGTCGAGCAAACCTCAGAGGTCAAGAAGTAGATAACTAACGACGCACAAGAAGAAATATATCAAGTACTGATTGTGGCATGTTCACGGGTCGGAAGACCATCAGCGTTATTTGTTCTTGCGCCTGATAATAAAACGAAAAATGTAGTATATCACAAGGTGCTTCAATGAAGATTGCAAACGAAGCACCAAAATACATGACAAAGATATTGTTACCTAAAATAAACAAACCCGAGGACCCGCTGCGTCCCAATGTAAGCCAGATCGACACACCAACATACAACTGTCTGGCCCAGCACGTAGCGAAGGTGCTCTCACTACTAAGAGGACACACAAGAGCCCATACAAAGGATTTATAACATTTTGTAAGTGAGATTAAACATATACATGATGCTAACAATTAAACCATGGTCAGTTTTGATGTTCAGTCTTTGTTTACCTGTCTACCTGTAGCAGACTGCATCACAATAGTATCAAAGAAGCTAGAGGAGAACAACATGCCAGAGGAATATGCTGAATATACATAAACGGTAAATCTAACCACCATCCAACACAGTTAGCTACAGTGGGTATATCTTTGTTTCAGAGAGCACAAGGGATCTGAGATCAGCAACACATGGCTGACGAAATAGATCATGTCAAGCAAATAGTTGTCAGACACTGTGAGCAATTTCTGCGTGGATAGGACCCAACCAACAACTAAATATGAGGGTACCAAGTTAATAACTTTGACATCAGGAAGTCTAACACCTCAGTCCCCCGTGACCATAGCTGCTGTAAAGCCACCGAAACTTCGGGAAAATAAAAAAGGAAATAAACGAGATAAAATCTGTATAATAGTTTTATTTGAATACATTAGATGGCCAATAAATAATCTTAATATTTGTATTTTAAAATGAATATTTAATTAATCATTTTTTAAATCAGCACATTTATAACCTCAATGGCGAAACAAAGTTTGCCGGGACAGCTAGTTAAGTTATATAATTAAATGAATCAATAAAATTAATGATAATGGGTAATAACAATAGTGTGTTATATTAATGGGTGAAGTAAATTTTCTGTATATTCATAAGATAATTGAAGGAGCCATTCACTCAGGGTTTTTTTGCATGTATAATGAGTCATTTCATGGATGTGTAAGGTACGATGAGTATTATTGTATAAAAATGGACCGAGAAAGCAGAAAAAATTATGGCTGAAGCTTGATTTTAGGGAAATTGAGTTTGCAATAAGATGGTTACGTCTGTTGGTATCGGGATCTATGGGCGTAAGCGAGTGTTGCTTTAGAACAGTAAAGAGAATAAACAATTTTCGAACCGCTAATACTCCACAAAAATCATAGAGTAGCTGAGTGGGAAAAAGAAAAGGTTTAAATGTGGCTACTTTCAATAGTGCTCGTTGAGCGCGTTCGATGATTATGAGGTTGGTTTTGGATGAACCTCCCCAAGAGGTAATGCAGTAAACAATTATAGATTGACAGAGGGCTAGATATACCATTTTTAGAAGTGAAGTTGAAGCTACGTGTCGAAGATGTTTGAAGACGAAAATAAGTTTGCGTATTCTATTTGCTAAGAGAATAATATGAGGTTTAAAAGAAAGATGAGAGTCAATAAGAACACCGAGGTATTTTATTTGAGTTATTTTTCCAATTTGGGGACAGTGACATGGCTGGGAGTCTGAATGTGGGTTATTAGAAGAATGAACAATGATTGAGATATTAGGAATAGGGTGATGCCAATTTCGTATGGAAAAGGTCATATATTTGGTTTTATCTGCATTTAAGGTGAGTAGATTTTGATTAAGCCAATCACAAACTAATTGAAAACCGCTTTGAGCATAGGTATTGACATGTTCCCACGAGGTAGCAGAGAAGACAAGGGCGGTATCATCAGCGTATGAAATAATATTACATGTAATATTATTGTATGTTTTTGTATTAAAACAATTTATTATAATCACGAACCTTTTATTAAATCCATCGCGACGAGAGTGTTGAGTGCGCCCTAATGATCGCGCCGAGGGTACTGAACTTCACGAGTGGGATCCTTTGCGATGTTGTCGCCCTTCGTCTACTTATTTTTGTAGAGATGTCACCCAATGGGTGTTCTTGGTAGTTACGTATCTGTTTTGGAGCAGTTGGTAGAGCTAATCATGTGCCAAAATGCTTCAAGATACTTGTTAGAAAGTGGTTTGAAGATGGTTGTGGTTCGAGCATTTCTATAATTTAATTTTACTTTTTCTGGTAAGAATATTTTTGTTGCTTCACATTTTTTGTCGTGTTTATAAAACCTTCAAAAGCATTATTGAATGTTATTTTAGTGGATTGCATTCTCGTGCTAGAAAGACATTGAGGGTACTTATTCGAGAAGCCATAGTTACGAGTTGATAATAATCTATAGATATTAATATTATAATATTCTAAACTGAGGGAACAGTTGGAAATTACTGTGAATTCTCTGAGTTGGTATTATGCTCACCTAGCCAAAGAAATTCCTTTGATAAAATAAACACCATTACCGAAATTTTCTTTTGTCCCTGAAAACACATTATGTAATAGACTATTCAACGGACCATCGAGAATGGAGCGACGTATCCGGTGAAGAATTAGATGTGTGATCAGATCGTCATACAAAGGTGGCGCGAATCAGCCGGGCATGGGACAGCCGGGGGTTGCCGGGCGAAGTGTGTCATCAGTGGCGAGACGCGCGGCGCTGGTTCCTTAGGGGGGTTTGCATTAAATTTCATATTACAAAAGTATAATATAAATTAAAAAAATATAATGCATAAACAAATCATATGCAGTGGCCCGGGGCTAAAATACAAGCTCCCTCGTATAGAAATACCCGCCATATAACTAGACTCAAATGATGCGTTGGAATATGATTACTCCATGCGTAGTGACCGGCACACGGGTGCCACACGCCATTCTACCAACGCGCGGGAAAAGGAAGAATACAGACTTGATTAGAGCTCTCATGTGTGAACCACTAATATCTAGATGTTATGGATGTATCGGGAAACCCTTTTTGTAGCTATTTATTGAGCTTTTGTAGGAGTTTATTGAGTCTGTATGATATTATTTCAGTGGACGATTGACTTTTGATATATTGGCTGGCCATCGACGATCAAACTCAGCTATTTTGTTATTGTTTGTAAGAAGATATCACTAAGGGGAAATAACTTATTTGGCTTAGTTAGTTACTTAACGTTATACTACATATTTCAAGTACCTACTTGAAATATGTAAGTGTAAGTGTGTAAGTGTAAGTGTAAAATATGTAAGTGAAATATGTAGTGTAAGTAGAGTAGATATACCTATATCTACTCTACTTATCTTTGTAATCAGATATTTAGGGAACAAGATAAGAAATTTCGGTGTAAGAAAGACGTCCCTTTAGATGATTTAAATTAAACACTGTAGGCTTGTAGTGATTTCAACTATAAATTCAATACTACACAAAGGATGTCCACCGCCAATGCGAAACTATTCCCCCATTAGCGTTCCCAATATTTTAGGGTCCCTCGGTAAATCAATGGTAATTTTATTTGGCCCGAGAGACGCCATCACGGTGATAGTTACGACTCAGTTATTGTTGTTTGTTTCGCTAAAATACTTGTTGAAATTCAAGCATTCATCATAATATAGTGCCGGGTGACGGTAAAAACTGTGCCGACCAAAACAACAGTCGAACCCCATATACCTAAGAACGTCCATCATAGTTTATTTAGGCATCATAATATTATCATAATATCATTTAGGATTCAACAATAGTATCAGGCGGGGTATTTGCACACTAGCTCGTGAAGTTTCGTCATGGGGTTCCGGTCGGAAATTCCTAATGGTTGTACATTATATTGCAAACAACCACGCAAAGTTAGTTGTTTGTTGAATGGCGCCTTTTATTTCACACCTTACTGATATAATACTTCATAATGCCTATAAAGTTCTCCAATTATAATAAGTTTATAACTTTTCATGAATACAGTAAACGATACTTAAAGTATTAAACTTGAAAACTCAACTCGTATTGTATACCTAGTCATTTTATTTTTCCGATAAATTATTATGACTAGTTAAAGTTAAATACGTGTATAGTAAAGGGCTCCATTGGGTTGCGTTGGCTGTATGAAAATGCAGGCTGAGGTACAGATTTTTTAAAGTAGACACTTCTTTCTTTTCAGATCGATATGGAAACAGAACTCTAACCCGCCGCCCCCTCGGCGGAGCGAAATGATTGTGAGTGTGTTTTTGTTTTGTTTTACACTTACGATGATAGATTGTGATAATAACTACAAATTATAAATTTTAAAATCCCCGATGCAAATCTTGGAGGAGTAGGGTATCCTGCAGACTCCAGGTCACGATTACTAACAAATACTACTTCATCGTATCCCAAAATTTCATATCGATTGAATGAGTGAAAGTATTTTAGAATGCCTCACCAATTTATCCCCATTTAAGTATCTTTCCAGCTCCATCATCAGACACTGAACACCACCTATCTACAACCTGTTCATTAAGACCATTTCAATTAGCCCAAACACGATATCTCAGCTATAAGGTTGTGAGGATTTGGATGTCCTGCAGATTCCAGGTGACCTTCAGCATCAGGTCAAGGTTACCATGTCCTTGCAATATGATTCAAGTCTCAGGGTAACAAATTTCGAATCCATCAGACCTATGGAAGGTCTTCGCTTCTTCCGCTTGAGCGCTACAATGCCACTGACAGACACACAAACACACATATATATACACGTCAACCTTATAACACCCGTCGTTTGCCGTCGGGGGTTAAAAATACTCCTTTGATATAAAACTAATAACATTTTATTCACTTTTATATCACAAATGGATCGCTTCACACCGGAGTGCCGAGAGCAGAACACAAAGCACTAATGGTGTTTGATGAATGATACTCACGCCATTTCTCACCCGCCTCGCAGTTAGATAAAAACGTTACACGTGTAAACGTACACATATATGTTATGATATATTTGTATTTGTACTGCTAGAGCGGATGAGGTGACTAGGCATATTTGATGAACGCAAGTTTCTCCGCGACTCGGGGCGCTGGCCACCAATAATTAATATTATGTTATTATGTATATGTGTCAAAGATAGTGTATTGTTCTAGTACAATCCTGGTAAATCTCTGAAATATACCTATAATCACATAATCCATTCTGAATATAGCAATTGGTGGATATTTTGGAAAATGTGATTCAGTAGCTCTACCATGAGCTTATTTTTTTTAAGTCGCGGGTCGCTAGCCCATGTATATACAATATTTTTATGACAAATAGTTAGTTCATCGGGTGGCTGATAGGGCTTTGTCATAAATTTCATAAATTTGTCATACATTTTATGAGTAGTCACAAATCATCCAAGGTAGTCACTAACAATAAGCGAACACAATATCAAGTAGAGCTACTGTAAGATAATGTAATTAAAGTGAAGTGCGATGTGTTGAAATGTCTACGTTATGTGAATAAAATAATAAAAGTGAAACGTGACAATTATCTCAAGAATGTAACACGTACCTCCTTGTAATGGTTTATTTCCACGGATATTCTCGTATATAAGGAATCGTTTCTGAGCCTGCGCCCCGGCTCTCTCGAGACACGTGACACTCTGTGACTGAGAATTTCATTCTCATGCGATGTTGCACGGGATTGTTTATATACCTACCTACCTACCTACCTAGATAAACTATAACGAAAGGTATCAGAAGATAATAACTACGTTTAATCGAGAGAAAGGCTCGACCAACGAAATTTTAATATTCTTTAACGAAAACAACAACAAATGCATTGGGATTGCTAAATTTCAAGGTGTGGCTTTTCTATATTTTTTGTTTTAAACTTGCGTTGTAATCGTAATTGTATTTTCTATACATACGTTGTACCTACTTGCAAACACTTTGTTTCCAGAATATTCATAATACTAAACTAGAATACAATCACATCAAATTTTCAAAGATTAATATAGATAACACTAGTTTCTGCCCGCGACTGCCGGTGTTAATCCAGATTATAAACTATCTGTGTTCCAAATTTCATCCAAATCCGTTCAGTAGATTTTGCGGGAAAGAGTAACAACCGTACATCCACACTCACAAACTTTCGCATTTATAATATTAGTAGGATTCTCGGTGTCTAATCTGTTTTCCCACTATAATTAACTTAGAAGTAGTAATTAATGCATTGTTCCATTATTATACCTACAAAGAGAATTAAACCAGTGAAAGCGGATTATAGTAATTATTAAAAGTCAGTGTTTGTTTTAAATCTAAAATAGTTAACAAAATCTGATATTATTGTCCAGGTTTGCCTAAAATTATTTACCCTTCGCATATAATAAGTACCAGTACCATAGCAAATTTGAATACTGAATGTTATTAAGCTTTCGTTAAATCACATGAATCAAAGTAGAATAACCTGAAATCATCTGTGAACGGTCTATAGGTCTGTCCTGATTCCCACCCAATCACTAAATCAAACGACACGAACTGAGCCAAAGACAAATCAATTACAAGCCGGTCTACTGAATACAGAATACAAACACATCTAATAATATTTCCAAGAACATTGAATAAACTCTGTTAGGTATGTATTTAGCTAAGTAAAAATCACAGAGTACCTTTAGTAACATGGTTAGCTGGAACAATGAGCGGTCATTCAAACAATGAAGACGACACTGTTTTCTTCCATACATTTTTGATAGATAATAGTATATAATATTCGAGTATCGCAATGGCGTGAAGCTATGGATCTACATCTGACATCAGTAACTAGCCGATGGTAGCCACGAGCAAAGTCCATAAAACAATTTAAATTCACGATGACGTAAAACAACCAACATTATAACGTTATCACGTAGGTACGAATAATTATTCTAGCTCCATGACTAGTGGTGTTAACCCTAGTAGGATATAACGACGTAGATAAGACGTATGGATATAGAGCAAGCAAATTTTTTTCAGCAAACAGTAGGTATGCCATGTTCTAGTTTACAAGGCAAAAAACCTAAAAATTCAAAAAAACATACGCTTCAAATTCCATTTTCTACCAGCCTCTTTCTTTTTCTACCAGTCACAGTTGAAAAAATTACGTTTCATGTTGTGGTGTGTAAAGCAGCTTGTCTGCCTGCCGGGGGGCGCGGGCGGCGGCGCGGGGCGGCGCGCGGGCCCCTCGACCGCACAACGCACGTATTGTGAAAGTTTCACGATTAATTCAACGGATGTGACTCTACTACAGGAATCTCTGTATACAAAGCCGCGGGGAGGTTGAAACTGGTGAGATTATTATCTAGGCCTCGCCCTTATGTTATTTCAGATAAAAATATTACACAACAACTGTCGTATATATTTTTGTTTGAATGTAATCTTAGCCGTAGATATATAACAAAAAGGGTAAAATTAAGAAGTGCTAAAGTGTCCTAAGCAAGTGGCCAAAATCTCAGTAGAGCAGTTCTGTAACGAACATCTCTCGGTGTGCAATCTAATATGGTTAACTTAACTTAAGTTAAATTTTTTTTAAACCTTTAGTCTTCAAAGGCTAGGTATTTTATGTTGGTTGTTTTATGAGCCATTATGCCTGATTCGCGGGTTCCTCACACCCGAGCGAATACGATAACGAGTATACCTAACATGGTTTCAATTTTATTATTTTCATGTAGCTGCTTACATCAAAAATATTGCCACTTGACAGCAGTAATTTGCTAACAACAAACAAATAATGCTCGTCTCTTCCTCGGCTAAAAATAAATTAAAGGTTAACGAGCTTACACGTGTACCAACTTGGAGGGATTATGTTTTACAGCCACTATATTACAATATCTACAAGAGAAATACCAGTGTCGATATAGAACCAATGTCAGGCAAGATGCTTACTAATAAATCAATTCGGTTTGCTTGAGCGAAGTATATGCTAACAAGATGCAAGTGGGTGGAATTACGTGAAATAATCATTTGGAGTATGAGTGTGTTATTGTGAAACGGTTTTTATATTAATTTTTACCGACTACTTGTACCCTGCCTATAGTGTTATATTTGTATTAGTGATATCCTTGGACATTTCATGACATAACTGGATAGGTACCAACTGAAAGGGAATAAAAATACATTTTATTTATTCCTTGTTCCCGCGACAATTCCGATTGTATACTAAATAGTTGGATGATTATTTTTTTACAACAAAAATACATATAGCGTCACAAGAGAAACATCATTTTATAGTGAGTCTGTTGAAGTTCAACCTAAACCCAGGTCCACGAAATTTATAACGCTCCGTGTTGAGAGAAATAAGCCACTTGCGAGTATGATATTCCAAATATTTAGCCGAAATCTACGCCGTGGAAGAGTTTTCGTCATAAACTTCGCGAATCATTTTAATATGGTGAGTATAAAATAAGCAAGCAAACTCGATATTATTAATTCAATGAATGAAATATTTTAGATTGTTTACTTTGTATTTTTGTAATGAATCAGCCAACTACATATCAAACTCTTAAAAACGACGCAGAATAAACGAGATGATGAGCAGATGTGTTTAATTCATAAACGTTGAACGTCAGTTACGAAGAATGGGTTATGCAGTAAGATATTGAGATTAATTCTAAGTTGGAGTTTGTCCTGAATAACTTTGCATGTAGTTTAAATAACTGCGGTGAACCGTCCCGGTGTCACTTGGCTACAGAGATTTTACTTTAGTTGCAAGTATTTCGCGTTTAGTACTTTGTGAATAGTATAGATTATAAATTATATCTGTAGACCAGATAAAGACCGCCAATCGCTAACATAAAAAATATCGAAAATGAGTGAAGTAATTGCAAGGAGAATGAGAATAATCATGTATTTCCCGAATTTCAAGTGATCTTGAAAATTTCCCGGATGGCTTGTGTTCCTTCAGATAAGAGATGAATATAAAGGATTATCTAGTTTAACAGAACCGACTATTACTCTTTAATTAATCCCATTTCACAATATCTGTCGATCGCAATTCCCACCGCCGCGCCGGTGCACCGACAGGCAAATTGTCTTTCACTTGCGGCCGTTGTAGGTAATTACTGGACACATGCCTTCCATCACACCGAAGAACAACCTGGCAGGTGTGGTGATACTCAATTATAATGCTACTAACTTACCTATTTCAGTAACATCTACTGTCTGTATTCAAAAAAGTATCGAAAATATACCTTTTTGAAATGACAACGATTGTTTCAGTCTTGACCACCGTGGCGATATCGTTGCCTATTTCATAAACCTGATTAAACATAAACTGAACTACTACCCATTCATAGGTGCATTTTATTCCATGATTGATAAATCGATTAGTTTTAAAATGTAGCCGGTGAGGAGCTTTAACTCACTATGAATCTGTGAATATTCATTTTGAACATTGAGTTTGTTCGGTGTGAGGTCGGTCGTTCGTCGGTGATCGATCTTCGTCCGGCGGCGGCTAATTTATAGTTTATAATGAGTTTAAACAGCCGAGCTGCAACAACGGCGCTGTTTCATAAACCTCAGAGCTAGCACTTTGATACGGTCATTAATATTAGATTATTAACGACTCGAGGTATAAATACAGCAGCTAGTGTAACTAGTTTGCGATGTTATGATAAGAGATTAATGCTTATTTTAATAGTACGAAAATAATTAATAATTTATATTTCACTTCGTCGCTTCTTAACACCGCATAATTTTCATTAAAATTTTAAATCTGTAAAACTAATTCTTTTTGCTTAAATAGTGTTGGCAAACTATGTTTTTATAAATTCTAGGTCGATTTTGAGGTAATTTTTTTTTTAACTGTAAAAAATGCAGCTTCTCTTGTGAACAAATATAAATGGTCAATGAATAGGCATGCATTGAGTGTAATTATGTAAAACGTGTTGCGACGTGGCGTACGGAACCTGCCCGGCCCATCGACCACAATATTTTTACGTAATCGTATCGCCATCGAGAACGAGTGCCGTTACTGTTATTCGTGTTTCTGAATTCTGCCGTGGGAGTGGGGCGCAACACGATCACACCGACCGAACGCTACGTTGTTACGTAGCTCAATTTTAATTCAAGAAGATCTGATTAATAATTCTGTAATTACCATATAACTTAGAAAACAGACGTGTGTGATGTAGGTGTAGGCAGGAGTATCCTGTTGCATTCAGTTTATATAAATATTACTATGCATCTGAAGCAGTCAGGTAAACAAAGCATCAGTTTTAGTAGTATTTCTGTATATATATAGATAAAAGGTCGCCAAGTGGCAATCCAAAGCGTTTTATCGCGTCAAAACGATGTAAAAATAAGGATAATAGTAGTTGGCAGAGCTCCAGCACCGTGAGCTCCGACCTGGATAATCCTAACTTTATGTGCTATGTTCAGCATACATAACTATACTATAAGACTCTTTCTGTCTGTCTTTTTGTTCCGTCCATTTGGTTCAGGATGTGTAAAATATAGTAGCTCTACCATGAGTTTATTTCATACGTTTACGTACCTATAGTCGCTATTTCACCGTAAACACAAGAGAGTCAAAAACTCCTGAACCCAATACTTTATAGCAAGGGGGTAGGGTCACGGATTGTAAATGGGCATAAAACGTAACAACCGCGTTATTTTAATTAAAGTCGTGAGGCATGTTCCCGTCCAATATTCCCATTCAGGACGTGCACCGCATTAACCTGTGACCTGTATTACGAGAACGATGTAACTGCATCGCTAACGGTAATGTTCATTAGTTTCCGTCGTTAGCACTATATGTATAGCATTAAACATTCTCCCACAGAAGGCGACGTTCAATCTACAGCTACCGAAGCGATAATTTCAGCGAAACTTCATTACGGTATTAGTGCATCCAGTAAGATTTGATGTACCGGTCAACCTGCAAGATAATGTTCAACACGTGGGTGTGGAGTTTATATTTAATAATTTGTATTTCTGCAAATGTGGACTGGGATCATTTCGTTCATCCCATTCGTTCTTGTAGCTCTGTCTCACATTAGGGTGTCATAGCTGCTTGATACCGCGTACCACGTAATCTTATTCATTAGCGGGATTCATGATGTTCCACTGTTTCATATATAAAAGGGCATTACATAGTATTTTATACAGAAAATATACTTCAGAAAGTTACATTTGATGTATCCTTTGATCACGTAATTAAAAGCAGATCCTGTTCATTTCCTGCCTGGGATACAGTTAAACACATAAACACAGCCCTTTATACCATTCCTACATCGAGAAATAGTAATAGTGGACAAAGGAAATGGCGCAATAAGATCGGTTCCAGCATGCATGCTAATTACGCCGCGTTTCCTATCACTGGGCTTTGGACAACTATTATACCTTTCTCTGGAATTATATCATATTTACATTGTTAAAACTGATAGTGCTCAGAGCCCCGAGCATCAAATATTTACCGGACCGTAACGCTAATATAGGCGTGTGCCGCGGCCGGCCCGCCCAGAACGACAAGAATGACAGTGACACGTGCTCTCTCGTTGACAATACGATTACGTTAGGAGATCCGGCACACTGATGTTAAGTGCAGAGGGTGCCACACCGTACCTACACTGTGGCACCCCCCCTGAGGTACCTACCTACACTACTTTGTCACTCTGTTAAGCACACAAGTTAACCCTGCTCCGGCCAATTTAATCACCGTAAGTGTTATTAGCAGCGTCCCTATTAACCCTTGGGCCTCATAGAGCTGCCTCGCTCTACAATGGCAACAACCGAGTGTGGTCTGCAGTCACATTTCAATTATATCTGATTAGGTAATAAGTATTTGTCGGAGCGGATTACCTTATTAGGATTGCGATAAAAACAACAGAGATGTTGTAATTTCATTTTACAGTTGTCATAGTATAACTACTAATTAAACGCAATTTTGGAAACAGTTTTAATAAAATAGATAGGTAAGTTATACAAGATAGGGTTGGCACGCAAGTTTGCCCGGGGTTCAATCTAAATTGCCAAATCATATATGTATTGCAAATAGTTGCCAATAAATGTACAACGAACAAAATGCCGCTGATTGCAACGAAATGCATCAGTCAGCAATATATTGCGGTCAGCTCGCCGCGCGGGATATTTGTGGCGCGCGGGGGCAGCGCGGGCGGCGGGGGCAGCGCGGGCAGCGGGGGCAGCGCGAGCGGCGGGGGCAGCGCGGGCAGCGGGGGCAGCGCGGGCGGCGGGGGCAGCGCGGGCAGCGGGGGCAGCGCGGGCAGCGGGGGCAGCGCGGGCAGCGGTGGCAGCGCGGGCGGCGGGGGCAGCGCGGGTAGCGGGGGCAGCGCGGGCCGCGCGGCCGCGGATTCGCTGCGACCGCGACCCTCGCTGGCGGGAAAATTGAAATATTTATCGTCAGTCAAGCGACGATAACTACACGATTGTTTGGGTATTTTTCACAAAGGTTGTATGAGGTTTTCATAGATGAATCAAGTTGTAAAATTTTTATCGATAAAATACATTGAACTAAGTAAATTTACGAAATGGTTTGACCATGGACTAAATTGTTTTGGTAACAGTTCGATCGAAAGATAAATACTATGCAACGTAGGTAATTTTCATGCTGTGACATTGTATTCTGAGAAAGAAACTTATTAAACGATAAGGAAAAATAAATAACCACCATTACAGCTTACTGTTTCCATTCAAACACACAAAAAGAAAATATAGATAACCATCATACATTGGACCCTCTCGTAATGGTTCCGTGGTCGTCCGCGCGGTCCCCGGCGCGGGCGCGGGAGCGGGCGCGGCGGCGCGAGGTCCTTTGTGCCCCTTCTGCTAGATTGCCTCCCCTCAATCACGCGGCACTGCGGCCGGACATTTGCCCTCAGACGGGTTATCTCAACAGAGAGGTAAAGCTGAATATTTTTCTTGTGGTTGGCTTTTGACTAATTTCAGCCATTCATTACATACGAAAATATTTGTTATTAAGCGAATCTGTAACAATTTCTACGTACATTCTGCAAAGTTATTTATCTCTTAAAATAATATGCCATCAAAAACAAAACTTGTAAAAAAAAACAAGTCTCGCAACTCAGTTCTTCTACGATAAAAATTTGTGAGATCCATGAAATACCAAGTTGGTTACTTTATTAAGTCCCTACTAAAAGGACCTTCTGTCTTAAGCTATATTTACGTAATTAGCTAACTTAACAACATCTTATAGTCACCATATCAATATTAAAAATCTTTTATGTTTTAAATAAAATAGATTGTCTGAATGCGGCCCGACTCTGGAACCTCACCCGGTAACTTCCAGCCCTTTTGCCAAAACATGTATTTTTCTTCAGCTTCTTATTCTACAAGGGATGGCAATAATATCTTGCCTTTCCCGTTTTATTATAGACCCTTACTTTTTATATAATGAACTTGTGTTTGTCGCTCCAGGCCTGACCCACTTACAACACCGTATATTTTACGTCCCGGTACCTATCATAACACAAGAGGTGGTCGACTCGAAACACCGCTTATATTCGTCACAATGGAGCATCCAATACAATGTATTGATGTATTCACCCATTGTGCTGGTCTAGAGCACCGCGTGATTGTCGCAATCATGCCGACGGCAGATTCAGTAAATAACTGGTTTTATTTACATTTCAGTCCTACCGGGATTTTGTCGAAAAATTCTAGAAAGTAAATTGAGTATTTTATCTATAAAGACGAGATTAATTTCCTTAAATAAATCTTGCATCTACATCTGCTTACTTTTTCCATATATTTTAAAATATATAAACCCGCAACGATTGCCAACTCTTAATCCAAAGCCGTTTGTCGATCCGTAAATCCCATTTAACGATATCAAAGGGACAGTAAAAGATGATACACACCTTTCAAAGCTTGTTCGCATAAGCGGAAACAACTTTCCGCCGTCAGTAGCGCGATCAAATCGGTTATTCATTTTTTTTCGATATTTTTCCCTATGCCAACGAGCAGCCCTATTACTTCCGTAGCAACCCCGTAAAAATGGAAAAAAGCTGGTGGCGTATTGGGAGGGCTCTCACCCACTCATCGAAAGTCCCATAGATCTTTATTTGAATCCATATTGAAAACGTTTTCAATATAGATTCAAGTATGCACGCTAATAACTTTGTCTAATGTTTTAGCCAACATCTTTAAAAAACTATTTACATTATTTCCCATGGGCTCGGTAATATCTCAAAAAGAACCAATCTTAGTGTTAATATATATCTCGTGCTCCACGCGGTGGCGCCGGCGCGGACGCCTGCGCCGCACACGAGGCCTCGCTTCAAAGAGCGTTTTGACTCGCCTGACCTTCGACGATAATTATGATAAATAGCGTCTCATTAGAATCACAAAATAGGTGACATTTCATGTTGAGAAGATCAAGTAATTACATGTTACTTAGTCTCATTAAACATATGTTTGATACCTACAAATGAAAGAAACATCATAAATAATTAAATATTTCAATATTTACATAAGAATAAGAATAAATAAGAATAAATTTATTATAAAACAACAGTTACACGTACAACATTTTAAATAGTAGGTACAAGAGGTATATTGCTAGATAAGTAACTAAAGCACAATTACATGGACGTATTACTGTGGATCCCAAACTAAGCAAATGCTTGTATCTTGGGAACCAGAGTAGTGGCATAATTATGCTACACAATTTAAATTAAATGGAGATGATTACAATTATTAATACATTTTCATAGGTTAGATGAAGTTAGGTAAGCTACGTGTAACAATATTAGAGAAAACAATTATAATAGGAACAAAATAAGGTGAATGTATGCATATGAAGGTGTGATAGAGGGTGTATGTATGTATAGTGTGTGTGAGTGTATGTAGTGTGACAATTTAGTTTATAAGTGACTAACGTGGTTGCCACCTATTAGCCACGTATTTATTTATTTAATCCTAATCTTTTTGTTTTTTTTTTCCTTATTCATTTATATTTCATCCCACTGCTGGGCAAAGGCCTCCCCCTTCTTCTTCCACTCCTTTTTGAAGTTTGTGGAGCGTGTCCACGGTTTCCCTTGGAACGTTTCTAATTCCTCCCTCCATCTAGTTAACGGTCTTCCTCTTTTTCTTGTTGCATCTCTGGGATACCATACTGTAGTAAAGCTACTCCATCTATCCTCTTCTGCTCTTGATATATGACCTGCCCAATTCCATTTTCCTGACTTGGCTATTTTAACTATATCTCTGACTTAACTTTTCTGTCTGATTTCTTTCTTTGTAATTTTGTCTAGCAATTCAATTCCTACTATGCTTCTTTCCATCTTTCTTTGCGTTACTTTTAGCTTCTTTGTTTGATTTTTGTTAAGAGCCCATGTTTGGCATCCGTATGTTAGGGTCGGTATTATGCAGCTGTTAAATGCTTTTGCTTTTAGGCTAATAGGTATGTCTTTGTTTTTCATAATGTGTTTCATAGACCAGTATTTGTTCCATCCTTGTTGAATTCTCTTCTCAATCTCTATCTCTTGCCAGTCTTTGAACATTACTGTTTGGCCTAGGTATGTATATTTGTCGACTAATTCTAGTTTATGGGAATCTATCATAATGTTTACATATTAGGTCTCTCCTAAAAAGGTGATAATGAAGGATTGATCACACCTTAATGGACTACTTAGGAAAATGTACGCCCAACAACGCTAACAAGAACTTCAAATAGGTACAACCTTTAACTTTTTAACTGACTTATCTTATGCCGGTGTGATTATAATGTCATATTATATAGGTACATAAGATTACATTCGTTATCTCTCTATAATATTCTCTCGTACAGGAGACGTTTCATTTTTATACTTCGCCCATAACAACTTTAGAAAACTTGGGAAATAAACCTCTGAATATAATAAAGTAACATTATTTTCAATTACTTAAGTATATGTTTTTAGGCACTGAATAAAAATTATAAATACACTTCTCATCAGACAAATGTGTATATTTAAGAATATTATGTCAAATGTCGTTTAATAGTGAATAATATGAGGTTTTCAAATCCTAATATGAATGTTCTAAATTCAAATTAAATTTTCATAGGTTTCGTAATTTGTTTAACAGAAAACAACTGAAATTAAATTAAATAGCCTACAACGTACGGCCGGTTTAATAGCAACTGGTGCATTCTCCTCGACACCAGATGCAGCCCTAAATGCACTACTAGATCTAGTTCCACTAGACCTACACGTGCACAAAGAGGCTAAAGCAAGTATATACAGGATATGTACACTATCGGAACCAAAGTGGCACTCACGAGCCCTGAACTCACTTAAAGAGTCGGTTTTCAAATTAAAAATTCTAAATATGCCTGCAGATGGCTTACAAACGGAATTAAATTTTACAAAACTGTATACCATAGACATACCAAACAGGGACACATGGCTAAATGGCCTACAGACCCCAAAAAATGGCAGTCATGTGTGGTACACAGATGGGTCCAAGAAAGGACATAATGTAGGATGTGGGATTTACGGAGAAGGGCCTAAGCACAGGAGTAGTGTCAACCTAGGCACAGAGGCCTCCATCTTCCAGGCTGAGCTCTTCGCAATCAATAGATGCTTGGAACTTAACCTGGATCGTAAAGTAACTAAACAACACATCTACATCAACTCAGATAGCCAAGCGGCACTATTGGCACTAGATTCTTTTGAGACCAACTCAAAGTTAGTCCAAAACTGTAAGAATAACCTAAACAGCTTAGGTCAGTCCAACAGAGTTACACTCAGATGGGTACCAGGACACTCAGGTATTGACGGAAATGAAAAGGCGGACGAACTAGCCAGAGCTGGAACCGACAACCCGCAGATCGGTCCTGAACCGTTCTGCGGCATCTCTAAACAGCGAGCTTACACAATCCTTAATACCCAATACTTATCAAGGGCGGTCGAGAGGTGGAAGGCTATACCAGGTCTAGAACACTCAAAAGCTCTGATTAAAGGCTACAACAAGAAAGCATCGAAAGAGCTCCTAGGGCTCAGTCGGTACAAAACATGCGCAGTAACTCGAATCCTCACCGGGCACTGCAAACTAAACAAACATTTGTTCAACCTAAAGATGAGCGACAGCACAATGTGCAGATTCTGCCAAGAAGCAGAGGAAAGTGCAATGCACATCCTCTGCTCGTGCGGCTCACTAATGCGTTGCAGAAGTATCTTCCTAGGGCGGCACATCATGCATCCGGAGGAGATACAATCATTCACTGCTCAAAGCATTTGGAAGTTCCTGAAGGCCTCGGGACTAGGCAGTGAACTTTAACACTTCAGTGCTGGCTACAAAAGATCAGTAATGGTCGAAGTAGCAAAATGCCGCCCGAGCGGCTTAGGGCACAAAACCTAATAATAATAATAATTTGTTTAACAAGTCATTAGCATGAAGGAAATTGATAAAACAACACACGTAAATGAAAAAAAGCTAAGAAACGTTTATTTAATAACTTGTATTCCCTCCCCGAGCTCTTATTACTGCTTCCATATGGTTATTCATCGATCGGATGAGAGTCACGATCAAATGTTGTGTCATTCCGTTCCATTCCTCTTGGATTGCATTTTGAAGCTGGCTAAGTGTTTCTGGGGCAGGATCTCTTGCACGAATTCGTCTCTTTAATTCATCCCATAGATGTTCTATCGGATTCATGTTGGCCATTCCTTAATGGAGATACCGACTTCGGTAACATAATCTCGTACGACGCTCGTGGTGTGAGCCCTAGCATTGTCGTGCATGAATATGAAACCGTTGCCAATAAAATGTGCATAGGGGATCACGTGAGGCTCATGACATTGTTCGATGTACCGATAACTGTTTAGTGCAGGCAGACGTGGCCCAGACACAAAGACAAGCTCTGTCTTACCGTCGGCGCTGATTCCTCCCCAAACCGTCCACGAACCGCCACCATAGTTGACCTTTTCTTCAATGCAGCATTGTGCAAAGCGTTCTCCATCTCGTCTGTATATCTTGTCCTCCTCCTCCTCCTTCCGTCTTTACCATATAGCATAATTTTACACTCATCAGAAAAGAGGACTTTGTTCCACTGGAGGTATGGCCAATTTAGGTGCTCACGTGCAAAGTTAAGGCGCGCTCTTCGATGGTCTGCAGTTAATTTCGGCCCATTTGCTGGCTTGTGCGGTACCAGTCCACGTTCCTTCAACCTTCTTCTAGTTGTAGAGTCACTTACAGCTACCCTACGTATAACATGAAGCTGCTGCTGCAGTTAAAAAGCGTTAAGGTGAAGGCGCCTGTCTAGCCCGCGAAATTCAAAATTTTCGAGTATTTTTATCACATCACATCACATCATCAGCCTATGCTTGTCCACTGCTGGACATAGGCCTCCTCTAATGAGCGCCATAGCGCCCTGTCTTCAGCTTGCCGCATCCAGCATCTGCCTGCAGTCTTTCGCAGGTCGTCATCCCACCTGGTCGGAGGGCGTCCTACACTACGCTTGCCGAGTCGAGGTCTCCACTCAGAACACGTTTACCCCAGCGGTTGTCGGTTCTTCGTGAGATATGGCCAGCCCACTGCCACTTCAGCTTGCTAATTCTTTGAGCTATGTCGATAACTTTGGTTCTCTGTCGGATGTATTCATTGCGAATCCTATCCTTCAGAGAAACTCCGAGCATAGTTCTCTCCATAGCTCGCTGAGCGACCTTAAACTGGTGGACCAGCCCTACCGTGAGTGTCCACGTCTCGGCTCCGTAGGTCAAGACGGGTAGGACGCACTGATTGAAAACTTTCGTTTTCAAGCATTGCGGTATGGATGACGAGAAGACTCGACGTAGTTTCCCAAACGCTGCCCAGCCCAGCTGGATCCTCCTCTTGGCCTCCTTCTCAAAATTGTTTCTACCTAACTGCAGAATCTGCCCAAGGTACGTGTACTCGGAAACAATTTCAAGAAGGTGGCCATGTACGATCACCGGTCCCGGATCAATGTGGCCATTGATCATGACTTTGGTTTTATCCAAATTCATGTCAAGACCGATGCGTCGCGAGGCTGAAGCTAGGTCGTCCAGCATCCGGTTCAGCTCCTCCAGCGTCTCTGCCATTAAAACTATGTCATCAGCGAATCGCAGGTGCGAGATGTACTCACCGTTTATGTTAATGCCCTTACCTTTCCAGTCCAACGTCTTAAACACATCTTCCAGCGCGCTCGTGAACAGTTTCGGAGATATCACATCCCCCTGTCTCACTCCCCTTCGCAGTTGGATGGGTTTAGACTGCTGGCCCTGTACTTGGACACTCATGGTAGCGGCGTCATAGAGACATCTCAACACCCTGATGTACCGATAGTCTACTTGGCATCGCTGTAAGGATTCCAGAACAGCCCAGGTTTCGACAGAGTCAAAGGCCTTCTCATAGTCCACAAAGGCCAGACACAGAGGCTGATTATACTCTTCGGACTTCTGTATAATCTGCCTCACTGTGTGAATGTGGTCTATGGTGCCATATCCTCCGCGGAACCCGGCCTGTTCCGGTGGCTGGAACTCGTCGAGTCTCCTGGCGAGACGATTCGTGACCACTCGTGAGAACAGCTTATAGACGTGGCTCAGGAGTGTGATGGGTCTGTAGTTTTTAAGAAGGGTTGTATCTCCCTTCTTAAAAAAGAGCACAACCAAACTCCCGCTCCACGCCTTTGGAGTTCTCCCACTGTGAAGGACGGTGTTAAACAGGTTCCGTAGCTCCTGTATAATAGGGGCTCCTCCTGCCTTCAGAAGCTCTGAAGTATTTTTATAGTTTATCCAAAATCTGAAAACATTTAAGACAATATTTTGTGATTTGCTAAAAACACAGTATGCAGTGCGTTTATTAATACAGTTATTTTACTCTAAATATTATCACGGTGGATATGATACTAGTAAATCACTAAATATACAAAATTGCCAGATTATCTGGATAGCTGTCGTTCTTGAAATGTTTTAGAGTAAGTTGGATATATTAATAAATGCACTGCACACGGTCTTTTTCGCGAATTACAAAATTGGTCTTTTATTATTGTCAGATTTTGAAAAATTTCTAAAAGAACTCAAAAAATTTGAACTTCGCGGGCTAGATGGGCGCTTTAGCCTTAAGGCGACGATTTCGTAAAGAAGTTGACAGACACATGAAATTATAATTTTGAATTTTCGCTTATCACTGTAATAGCCAAAGTGCCATACTGTCATGTGATGTTTTTCATGAAATGAAAACTCTTTTGTGTTAAATTAGGACATAAACCATAAAAAAGGGAAGTGTTTCGATTTTTCTGATGAGAAGTGTATTTGACGTTTGTCGTGAGAGTTATTATGCAGCCTTCAAAATGGGAATGACCAAGAAATATCAGCTTCTTGCAAGAAGGTTAGAATACCACTGGAGATATCACGTAGAACTATGGAGTGAAGACAGGTTTTTTTACATACATACGTATGCTCTGACCCTCTCACACTTCATCTGAAATTGCCATGATAAACACAAAAAAATACCCCAACTAACGTGTGATGAGCCAAGATTTCGCAAGTCCATGGTTTTCGTGTCTGTTGTTTTATGGATTTTATTTACATATTACATATGCTGAATTTGAGAATCCTCTTTTGACTTCAGTATTTATTTTTATATAGAAAACCAAAAAATATATCAACCATTCACTTTCCTGATTGTCGGTAGCTGTTATTTTAATAATTTAGCAACACTGAGAGAACACTCAATTTGACACTATGGCCAAACTGTCAAAGATTTTCAAGCACTTCGCATTTTTAAATTAGTTTAATGCTTAAATAAAAGTGTATTCTTGTAATTTAAACGATGTATTGTGTTGTGCAAAATTGCAGAAGTGTATGGATACCAAACTCAAACATTAAGTTACACGGGTAATTGTATTTTACGCTAATCACCGTATTTAACCATATTTATATTATTTTTAATGGGAGACATAATAAAACATCAATAAATGATTGTTATTAGTATTGTGTGGCTATTGATTAATGATATAACAGTTTATGTTGTACTTTTCGTACTATATTCATTTAGTTTTTACATGAACATTTGACCTAAGAAGGGTGACCATCATCTCACTGTATTTCAGATTTTCTGAGTAAGGAAGGATACATAAGTATTATACTAATCATATGTTCCAAAGTCAATCATCTTATTACACTTATATGTGTTCGGTCCCCAAGCCTGCTCCAATGGGTTATTGATAAAGTAAAAATGCTGTAGAAAATGTGCTAATGAAAATCTATATTGTTATTGTTGCTAGGCTACAAACACCATAAAGTCAAAAGAGAAACTATATACCAAAAAGGTTGTTCAAGCCTTAACAATATGAGTACCCACCATATATTGTGATTATGCTAAGTTTATAAGTACCACAATCACAATGGGTACCTATTTTATGACGGGTGCGTATACCTCACTTTGCCCCCTGCACACTTCGACCCTAGGCAGGAGCCGAGCCGGCGCGGCGTTCGGCTCGCATACGTGCTCGCGCTGGTACCGCGCTGTGAGTTAGTGACAGTTAGACCGTCACGCAGAGAACGCGCGTAAGCTCGAATGCCGGTTGGGTTATTTATACAAACAAATAAAATTTGAGTGCCTGTTTGTAATATCAAAATCAAAATAACACCTTTTCACTAAATCCATATGCAAGTAGATACTCGTACAATACATAGGTAACAAAAAAGCGGGTTGAAGCGGTTTGTTCCGGGTAATCTCCGAAACGGCTGGACCGATTTTGACGGGACTTCCACAGATAGCTGAAATATATTAGCTGATACATACCGCATACTTATATTTTTAAATTTTAAGTAATTTTGGAAATGGTTTCACTGGCTTGTTTCATTTTTTTTTACTTGTTTATGATGAGTGAATTTGTAACGCGTATCAACATATGTGATGTGACTTAAATGGTTGTATCTTTTGATTGCGGTGACCTGGAAGCTTTATAAATTATTGATTCTTCTTCTTTCTTTAAAAATATGTTCCAGTAATAGCAATAACAAACACATTTAATAACAATACACTACAAAAAACAGGTGTGATGTGATTAAGATTAGAAAAGTCACGATGACATGACTATTCATTATCATCAAACAATCTATTTACTATTCTAATAAATTTTGTGGTAGCTTAACTTCCACTGAAATTGGGATCACCACTGTTGCACAAGAAATCAATAGCATCAGCGACAGAAGAACTGAGTGTCTGCGCTGCAAGACGTACATATATGTATTTATTTTTATACTATGATAGTTGACATGTCCACCTGTAACTTTTTGGACAATTTTAACCCTTCTTTCAATTGCACCATGTGAAGTTCTTTAATAAATTTAAATGACATTTCCGTCCGGCGTTGTTAATGTACCTATAATCAGACATTTCTAGTAAGCTTTAAAATATGCGTAGCATCTAATAAGCAGTGTACATTGTTAACACATAAGTCTTGTAACGATCTTGACTGCGCTTTTGATATGTCATTTTGTACTGGTATGACATAAGAAACATTGACATTTCTAAGATCTCGCTCTCTCAGACTTGAGATCGATTTATTAATATGGGCCCGAAACCGTCAGTCCTAAACTTGAGATCCGATGTTGTCACCCTAAAGAGAGAAGCAACAAACACGTGACGTTATTCAAGGTCATATTTTTTTGCTTCAAAACATTGTTCGTGTTAAAACATCCAGTGTTATGTATAAAGTTCTTGGCTTCTTGACTTGACTCAATGGCAAGAGGTCATTAATAAAAAGAAAAAAACAAATTAAAGAATGTATATTATTTAATTTTTCTTTCTGAAACACTTAAGTCCATGAAGTCACATTTGCTTATAATTAGTCGCAAAAGATGTCAAATAGCTGAGATAGCTATTATTAATTTTAAGTCATGATATGATTTCGAAACACAAGCAGGCTATACAAACTATTAGCTACATTAGCTACCGCAAGATAGCGCTATGTTAAAAATAATATTTTTCTTCAATTTTTGTTTTTTTTTCCTGTATTACGTTATAGCCAAACAAAATTAATTCATACAGGGCATAACAGATTGTTATACTTCTCTTATAAAGCTGCATGCTAGACACTGCGAGTGTGCTCGACTCGGCAATAATCAGTATCGTTTTGAACCTCACGTGCCGACGACGTGACGGATTCGAAATCGTTACGGGATCCTCGCCAAGCGATCGTATCCGCTCAATCATTCAGTCCAATTCATTCGTTGCACATCGACCATCTTACGAGATCGGAGATGCTTCGACATAGATGGCAATTTATAGCGCTTTTATATTGTTGCGACCGAGAAACTATTTGGTCAAATACCTCGAAGGATCCTTATTTTATCAGCTTGATACAAAAACGCATTGTTATGAACCCCATCGAATTACGAAGGATCTCTAAAAGTTGAATGTTCGAGACTGTAGGTATGTAGGTATAAAGTGAACGCGTGATCGGCGCGACGGCGGCGGGCAAATACCTACTCGCGAACGAATACAAAGGGAAGCCGACAATGGGTCTCGAGATCATTCGATTGGGATTATTATTACCTACATACCTACCGAGAATATTCAGGAAAATACCAGCTCGAATTTTTATTCCGTATATAAGGTGTTGACGACGGGCAGCGAGTTAGTTACATCTTGGAAGCGACAGTGTACGGAACTTAAGTAAGCGAACGAAGAGTGTTATACCAGTGACCTAGGCGATTATATTGGAATACTGTGTGACTGCTAAGTGATTCGGAACAGTGTTTGTTGTATGTAACTAGTGATAGTGAACTAGTGTAGTACTGTGTATTTGTCAAGTTTGTGGAGAGCGGAATAAACCCTTTATACACCGGAACGGCATTTAGTGTACCTACCCCTAGTACCTAACAATTGGTGTCAGAAGTGGGATGCCGTTACTACCGCGAGACGAAGAAGGGCGTACTCCACGAACCAGACGTCAGGTGGAGATGGATGCGGCCCGTCAACGAAGCCATGAAGAAGAAGAGTGTCAGGTTGATGCCGGTGTTTCGGCGGGAGCTGAGGCAGCACCAGCAGGAAGCTCATCAGAATTGAACATGGCAGCGTTGCTGGCCTCCATGCAGCAAATGATTAATGCATTTGAAGCCAATCAAGAGGCCAAGCAAGAGGCTAGCCGGCGGGAAATTAGAAAAATAATGGAGGCCAACCAGGAAGCGATCCTAGACAAAATCGACGTAGGTATAACTGTCCTGGGGGAAAAAGTGAGGACACTAGAAGACCGCGTAGAAGTGCTAAACAAAGATAATGATGCAGTTAAAGGCCATTTGGAAGCGCTAGACAAGGAGGTTTTGAAGCTAAAAATACATGGACTAGTGGCAGTAGCCTCGCCATCGTCCACGAAGCTCGACCTCCCGCGCTTCGACGGAACTTCTTCGTGGACGGCCTTCAAGTACCAGTTTGAAATACTTTCAGTTGGAAATTCCTGGAGCAGCGAGCAGTCCTTTGCGGCCCTGGCGCTTGCCTTACGGGGAGATGCTTTAATGGTGTTGGAAAATCTACCGCTTGAAGGAAGGACTCTGGAAACTCTCATGGATGCACTGGATACACGCTACGGTGAGAAACACCTGGAACATGTTTATCGAGCGCAACTCCACGAGAGAAAACAAAAGCCTGGTGAAAGTCTACAACAATGGGCATTGGAAGTGGAGAGGCTGGTGCGACGTGCATACTCATCCAAACCAGTGATGATTGAAGAGAACCTGCTGGAGTTATTTATAAATGGCATTCGAGAAACGGAAGTCAGGACCTTTGTACGGCTGGGACACCACCAAACCATGAAGAACGCACTGGCTCATGCTCTCGAGGTGGAAGCTGTTCGGCAGGACACGAAACTAAATAAGGTCAGGGAGGTTAAGGAGGTTGTTAAAGAAGAAAGGAAGCCTCGGTTTGTCCCAACTTGCTATGGTTGTGGTGGTAGGGGACATATTCGCCTGGAATGTCCTTCGAAGAAGAGAAAGGTCACAGACGAGTCTGAAACCCAAGGTCAAGTTATGGCGCCAACCGTTACCATAACCCAAGTTTGCAATGGGAATAGTCTGATCGTCGAGGCCACCTTGAACGACCAACCTTGCGGCTTAACTGTGGATACAGGAGCATCGCGTACAATTGTGAAACCAGAGCTACTGAAACGCACTATAATGTGGGAAAAGCGATCGCCATCGTGTCATCTGCAGACAGCCACTGGTCAGCCAGTTTCCATCCTCGGTGAGACAGATGTCAAGATAAGAATTGGCAACCGGGTATACCGTCAGTCAGTTTTGATTGCAAGTATTACTAATGATTGCATTTTGGGACTGGATTTCTTGAAGAATCAACAGTGTGTTTTGGATGTAGCCAAAGAAGTGCTAAGGTTTCCTGATCAAGAAGTCTATTTACGAGGATCGCGCCCGTGTAATATTTATCGTCAGAGGAAGGAAGTTCGGGAAGAGGTTAAGCTCATAAGGACTCATGGAACTGACGACGAATGGACCGGAAGCAGTATAAAGAAGGCGCAGGAACAAGATGATGATCTACAACCTATACTGCACTGGAAACGGAGTGGAAACAGGCCTCAATGGAGCGACGTGTCCGTCTACAGTCCGACAACGAAGAGTTACTGGGCCCAGTGGGACAGTTTGGCTCTGAAAGATGAAGTGCTGTATAGGAAATGGGAATCTAAGGACGGCAAAGAAATAACCATGCAGGTGATAGTGCCGCGGAGTAAGGTGACCCCTCTTCTACGGCATATACACGATGGTGTTTCTGGTGGGCACCTTGGATTCAAGAAAACCCTGGTTAAGGTGCGACAGCGGTTTTATTGGGTGTGTTATCGGAAAGAAGTCGAGGACTGGTGCCGTAAATGCACTGTATGTGCGTCAGTGAAAGGACGGCAGACAACGAGCAGGGGAAAGATGGAGAGCCGGTACGACCGAAGTGTGTGCACCAACGGTTTTGAAGAAGGGACACCGGTGTGGCTTCACAATCCTCTGCGCGGGAAAGGAAAGTCTCCGAAACTTCAGGCTCGCTGGGAAGGACCTTATACAGTTATTACGAGGATCAACGATGTGACCTATCGCATTAAGAAGGGACTTCGAGGAAAGCCAAAGGTAGTCCGTGTGGACAGATTGGCTCGGTATCATGGAACAAATGATGCTCGGGACGAGCATGACTAAGAGGGGGGTAATGTTGCGACCGAGAAACTATTTGGTCAAATACCTCGAAGGATCCTTATTTTATCAGCTTGATACAAAAACGCATTGTTATGAACCCCATCGAATTACGAAGGATCTCTAAAAGTTGAATGTTCGAGACTGTAGGTATGTAGGTATAAAGTGAACGCGTGATCGGCGCGACGGCGGCGGGCAAATACCTACTCGCGAACGAATACAAAGGGAAGCCGACAATGGGTCTCGAGATCATTCGATTGGGATTATTATTACCTACATACCTACCGAGAATATTCAGGAAAATACCAGCTCGCATTTTTATTCCGTATATAAGGTGTTGACGACGGGCAGCGAGTTAGTTACATCTTGGAAGCGACAGTGTACGGAACTTAAGTAAGCGAACGAAGAGTGTTATACCAGTGACCTAGGCGATTATATTGGAATACTGTGTGACTGCTAAGTGATTCGGAACAGTGTTTGTTGTATGTAACTAGTGATAGTGAACTAGTGTAGTACTGTGTATTTGTCAAGTTTGTGGAGAGCGGAATAAACCCTTTATACACCGGAACGGCATTTAGTGTACCTACCCCTAGTACCTAACAATATTATTGTATGGCAGGTCCCTACTGATATGATGCTTTTGTAATATACATAATAAATAATTTTAAATAGAAGCAGTTTCAGACACATGTCAGCATTAAGTTACTTGTTGAAGTCAATAGAAGGATGCATTATATGTTGTATGTTTCTACAAAATATAGCTACATAGTAATATAAGTTAGTCAAAAAAACTATTTTTTTAGATTCAACTTTTTTTATATTGTGTGTGATATACTATATATCGAAAGAACGAATCGTCTTCAGTAATTTTTCAAAAAAAACATTCATACATTGTCAAGAAATTCAATGCATTACATGCAGTCACCTAATAAAGCCACAAAGCTACCGTCATTTTCGCATTTATTGTGACACGAGGGATGTCTTTGACATTCTACTCGCCGGTCGACCCAAATACGTCTGGACTCGCAACATGCACTGCATAGTGGCAATAGTTACATCAATGTACGTTGGCGCTGAATAAAATATGTAGGTGCACATCGGTTGACATCAGAACACGGGCATAGCTCGGGACGTGACCGACACGACTTTATCTCGAACGAACGACCACGCGAGCCACATTGTTGCGAATAAATGGACTGTGACTGTGGGAATAAAATCTTTTAATGTAAATTGGTTTTTCATACTTCTAGTCGCATCTATTGTACTACTGAATTAACAAGTATTTACAGACGGAGTTTCAGATACGGATTAATAAATAACATCAAAGGAGCATGAGTTCAAGCGCATGCGGAATTTAAATCTCATGACGAAATAAAGACCTTTGAGCAGCAACTTGGTGGGTATTGGAAAATGAAAACAACTCGGCTGCAGACCGGCTGGGCTCGTCTCTGTGTAGTCAGGCATAAAACGAAATTTAATAATTTCGTAACTTAATGTAAACAAATGAAAATTTTTACAGAAATCCTCTTTCGCAACTGGTGAATCATAGTTGCCATGGCGGCCGAAAGGGAAAATTTAGCTGAATTTGAATTCAATTTTGATTTCTCATGTTTTATGAAGTCAGCTAGATACAGGTAACAAAATTAAATTATCAATAATGTGATTTTACGCTTTGATCTCACGGGGAACACCAAATTTAACTCCTTCCAAAACAATCCGTGATCTGACGAGTATTTTGAACAATCGGCTTTGTGTAACAGATATCGTAAGTTCTAATAATTTTGTGAAGCCCATAATTTACATTTCGTGTAACAACAGATCTGGAAATAGAACCGTTTCATGAATATGATTGTGTACCATTGTTATTGAGTTAAATAAAGGAATGTACCTACAGCTTTAGAAATAGAAGTGCCTGCAATTGGTTTCTGGTTTAGTTACTATGAATATTTCAATATTGGATCAAAACAGAAAAATAAATATTTACTATTGTACAAACTGACAAAGGACCGTTTCAACCGCTAATGGAATAAATGTCCGAGATGGAACCAATTTTGTGGAAATATGTTTTTGGAGAGGAACGGCAAGCTTGCGTCAATAAAAGATAGTAAAAGCAGCGTCTGAGTGCTAAATGTGAAAACAATTAAGGCTTGGGTTGTATTTTTGAAGTCTAGGAATAAACTCGTTTATTTTTAAAGGAATTTCCAGCTCTTTCTTCATAACTACCAGGAGAAGCATCCATTTTGAAGTCGGTGGAAGATACACAGTTTTTAGAGAGAATAATTTATTCTTATCTTGAAGTAAGTATCTTGAATAAAATATTTTATCTAAAGCGAAAACTAAAATCTGACCTAAGTCCTACTTGCATTTTTAATCACAATATATCAAGGAAAGGTAGTCACGGATTTCTACCTTCAAATTTTGAAGAAAAATGGATTAACAATGATTGCAGTGGCATCACCCTTTCGATCCCATCAATATTCCAATTTTGGATGAAAACAGATTACACAAATCGTTCGGCGCCATTGTTGAGTAGCGGGGGGCCGTCGACTCGTCTAATGGAAGACTTCGCAACTTCACAGAGAATAACTAATTTTCTGAAACGATGTTTGAGGAGAGGCAAACTGACCGAACAAAGAGATAAATATAAACTACCGAATAAGATCTCCAGCTTTTAAAATTTTAGGTATACTTTGAAAATGTTACCAAACATCCAGGTACCGTCTACTGAAACAATTCATAAACTTTTAATAAGTTCGCAGAAGCAAGATTCAAGGAATTCACTAATTTCAAACATGTTCAATTACTGAGATTCACCTACACAGAAAACAAAAAAATACTGTTTTTAACATATAACTTTATACTTTTATTTGGCAACCTCATGCAATAAAACATTTACTACATAAAACTTTTCAGGAGGTTTTTTTCCACTGAAAAATGCTGAAACTCTGGCGTTTCAATAAGTCTCGTCAAACGAGACAAGTGCTGCTGATGTTCGTATTCCGAAACGAGCATTGTAGCCGGTTATTGAAACAAAATCCTCAGAACAGGTTCACTTGAAACTCAAACATATCCATATGACTTTAAAGTCCACTATTAAATGAAACTGTAACGGTGAATCTAAAGACAAGTGACTTTAAATCGGAACTTAACGCGTATAAAGTTATAGTTCAATTTCGATCACAGTGAATATATTTTAAGAAGGAATGGCCGTGATTTGGAAAGAAGATGGATTAAGGCTAGCCCGATAGGGTTGTAGTCTGGCTCTAAAAAGTCTGGATGCATTGGTTGGGAGTGCTAGGGGTCGATGACCAAATTTGAGCAAGAAAAATATAATAAATTAATTAATTTAAATTTTTCATTGGTAAGAGTTTTTAACGCTGAATTTGAAATGAAACGGCGAAGAGAAGTGAAATAAATTGATTAATAAAATAAACATTCATTCAACACTCAGCTCTTAATAAAAAATTATGTACCTTTTGTTGGCTTACATTTGATTGATTAACTCCATCTGAGACTTATTTTGGAAGCTTTTTCACATAGTTTGTTTGAAGTATCAATAAGTCAGTGTCACTTTGAGATGGAGAATTCGGCTTGCGATATATTTATTATGCCTAAATCTCAGCGAAAATCCTTAGTTACGTCACAATTATTTCCAAAGGCCCCGATCCACCGTTGGCTTGTCAACCGTGATAGTTAAAGCAAACGAGTTATAGTCGAGAGGTCGACGAGAATGATCCCTATTGTAGTCGGATCTTTGTGCAGACACGCGAAGTCTGTATAAGAACGAGAATACCTCCTTGTTATATTCTACTTGAGAATGCCCGAAGATACATTAAAAGTTAACGTAAAAGCTACAGTCACAGATGTGGGTGTTAAGGTTCTGCGTGATAAAGTTTGAAAGTTGTGACGTAGGCCTAAACACAATTATGAGACTCAAAATACATAATTGTTTGGGATCACGGCACAGTTAATACCGGTGATTTTCCCAATTTTTAATTTTATTTTTGTGTCGCTTGGTATATTTCATAGTGTTATATTTATTTTTATAAACTAAGAATTTTCTCTTTTTTTTTTGACATCCCACTCCATACAAAAGGCAAAATAAAAATGTCAGGGTCCCCCAATTAAATTGATGTCCCACTTAAATATGACATCTCTCATATTGATTTAGTTCATGTAGGTAAAGTGTAGCCTGTGTCAACCGGACCATATTAACGAATCGATTGACATCTAATTCATCAAAATCGGACGGATAGTTTAGCGTTACAGTGGAACATAAAATGATACATACCTACATAGACTGCTAAAAATATAACCCTTCCTTTTGGCTGTGCTAAAGTCGGGTAAAAACATCATAATATTACTTCAAACATAGTTGATATAAATGTGATTTTCAGCTCGTCACACCCTAACTGCGTTAATTACATCGCGTCCAAAAATATAAAGTGAGATTCTAAATATTTTTTTCCAATTATCCCGTGATGACCGCGGGTAAAGAGCTGTTGTTAAGGTGCGAATTTGAATAATGTTATTGAAGGAGGGGCGCGCCCCTCGGCGGGGTGCGTCCCTCGGCGGGGCGACGGTTCACATCAACCATGTACAACTCTGATAGATGTCTGCGGGCAGTTTTATGAGCGAAGATTAGGGCAGGTTCTTATAAAGTAAAAAGAAAATTAGTGATCAACTTACACATTTCTTACTTTGTATATACTAAATAAGTTTTTGATGTCATTTAAATAATAATATAATATATTGTATTTATTAAAATATCCGAAAATTCAATACAGTGATCGTCAAACTGTAGTAACAGCTTGGAAGTCTAAAACAGAAACTTGTAGTAATGAATGCAGTCACGCCATTCGTATACATCGGCTCACCGAGTGGCGCCCCCTAGTTGCAGTTATGTGAATGTAGCGATATGCAACTGCAATGTCGGAGCGTGCACTTCCGGTTTCAAAAATGTATATATTTTGAGTCTTGGTCAGCATCGCCTACATGTATACCTACAGTTATTCTATTATTTTGACTGCAATACATTTAACATAAGTTACTACCTGAGTATAAAAATAAATAAAAGTAATAGTCATGCCTAAAATGTTTTTTACAGGTGTTTACGAAATAAGATTGATATTAAAAATGTGTTTCTTTGTTACAGATACAGCCTTCTGTTCGCCGGTTAGTATCAAACATTAGTTAGTATCTACCTATCGGCAAGTCCTCGTTTCAATTGAAATATCTATTCTCTAATAAACATTGCTTGTGGATTATCGAGATAAGTAATTAATTGCGTTTTTCTTTAATTCAAAAAGCATGCTAAGCATTTTTTCTAAATCAACTAAAAGCGATTTTATGCTACAATTTTGCTAAATATAAGCATGAAAGGTTCTAAAAATGCTAAAAGTCTAAATAGCTATTTAGCCTTGCAAACAGGCAAAATAAATTTCTAGCTAGAAATTTATTTACTCAAAGTTATGTCCGCTATGCCAGAATTATATTACATCCTCAATCGACGTAGCAAATAAACCCAGAAACAGGGGAAATTAATCATAAAACACACCTTCCCGAAACTCGTAGCGATCAGGTCGGCGACACACTCCGAAGCAATATAGGCGGTCGTAAAGCGAGCCATGAATGAACTCGATTCAAATGGGTAATAGGGTTTAGGGGCGCTCCGGAGACCCGCCCACGGCCTATCTCGAACTCTTCGTAAACGTTTATATCTGATTAAATTGTTTGGTTTTTTACAAATAGAGAACAGATTTTATTGAGATTTAAACAAATTTGTTAAGTATATGAAAAATCCAACCAAGGCTAAAATTAGAAGCATGGCTAAAAATAATGTTGTTTTATTGATACATCCAAATTCTAAGCTTCCATAGGTAATGTACTTACTCGTACTAGATGTAGGTTTGGAAAGCCCAAAACAATATGGTACCTGGTGCTTCCTACATTGTTACTTTCTAATTTATCCGGGCATCTCATCCGGGGCACGCGGAAGCGTCGCTGTGCTACCCACATCAACTGGCCCTTCAGCTGCCTTCAGTACTAAAAGCCGCTATGTACCGCGGTACATAGTTATGCTTTTATGCTTTTTTGTGCAACCCCGGCATCTCGCGAGAAGCCGGGTGGCGGAGGATTATTATTGAAAACGTATATGTTGCTAATGGCTTCTCACCAAGGTCCCAAGCAATATATTTTTAAAGAAAATGTACTCTGTACTTATACAAAATATAAGAAAGACAATGAACCTTAGCATTTATGTTTCGTTAGACTTTCCACAAACAAATCAATAACCCTCGTGTGTGAGATAATAAAGACAACAGGTCAAATGCCCACCGCTCGCGCAAATATGATGTAAGAATTTTAACAGTGATTTTCAAATGTTCTACACTCCTCGGTACAGTCAAGCGCAAAGATATGTATACAAGTATTGTTATTAAAAATATGTACCTAGTCATAATAAGATGCACAAAATTGAACTCATCCAAATGCTCATAAATATATTTTATGTACACATTACTCAACCCATAAATATGTAAGCTTAATAAGCAATCATTTTGTATAAGTCATTTTTTACAGATATTTTTATAAACCGACCCACATTCATATAATGTCCGATGTCCACCAAAATGTCCTGAATATTCTATTTTCAAAATTATTTTTTGTGTAGATTAGTCAGGAACAGTATTTAAATGCCAGTAATCAATATGACTCAATAATATCAATAAATTGTCTTACCTACGTGAAGGAAGACTCTTTACAATTAAGTAGCTGGCCACTTTAATGATGTTATATTTATGAATTATATGGTGTTTCTAAATTTATCCGTTGATAGATGAGGACATAATATTGCACCTTTTGATGTTCCCTAATTTATTATCTCGCTGATGACGCCATTTTTTGAGATTTTGTGGTGTATACATATCTTTGCCCTTGACTGTACAATGAGACAATAGATAGATACATCAGACAAATGGTGTCATGAATACGCAGCTCCGTTGAATCCACAAAGAGACAAAGCACGAGTCGTCAACAGAACAATAACAGTGGGAGCCGGTGGACCAACGCGACGCGCTTCACAATACACTGCGGAAGTCAGCTCCTGACGAGATCCGTGCCTTCCTATCCTTGTGTGATAATTATCTTACTAAACAAAAGATAGACCATGATAGATGATGGTATATTATTTTTAGAAAACTATTCAAGAGAGAGGGTTATATGTTATGAACTAGCTGTGTCCGCGGCTTCGTCCGGAATTTAATTGACAAGTTTCATACAAACTTTCATCCCCTATTTTATCCTCTTGGGGGTAGAATTAATCAAAATCCTTTCTTAGCAGATGCCTACGTCATAACATCTACCTGCATGCCAAATTTCAGCCCGATCCGTCCAGTGGTTTGGGCTGTGCGTTGATAGATCACTATGTCAGTCAGTCACCTTGGAGTTATATATATTAAAATTTAGATAATATTGTACTTATGATTTTGCAGAAAATAAACCTACCATGAACTGAAACTTGTTGTTTAAACTTGCATATTTTTTTTTTCAAAACATTGTATATGCCAGTATAATTATGTATAATACCTATGTATAAAAGAGTTCTGAAAAAGCGAGCAATGCGAGGATACCACATTGCCAGTAACTTAAAACACCAACCTAAAATCGTTTATTTTGCTTAGGCCTACGGGGGCACTTCGAAATTGTTATTTTTATATTTTATCCTCAAGTCTGTAACCGGATCAGAACGCGGTAAGAAACCCAGCGGGCATAATTCCCATTTTACCCGATTGCGCCACGTGAAGGAGGGTAATGTGTTTATCATTATATGCATGTATGTATGTTTGTCAATTTGTGGTGGCACTCGATGATTCTTACATCAATCGATTGGTCTTAATCTTGCGAGTGTCAAACATTGTGTAAAACAATAACAATGATAATCGACGAACTATGTTAAGTGGGGTTTCATTGAATAGTTGTTTAAAAAAACATACAGACGAACAAGGTATCCTCCTCCTTTTTGGAAGTCGGTTAAAAATCATCTTTAGGTTTTTTTGTCATTTTTGAATGACCATTTAGCAACTATAAAGATGTTTTCGATCGACTATGAAGTTGTTTTCGATACTAGGTTTAATTATTTAATAATCACGATGATATTAAATCCTGAAATCACAAGATTGCGAAATTTATCGTGTTATACATATATAGGTACTACCTAACTAAGAAGTCAATTAAAAAGTAAAAAATAAGAAAAGTAAATTTAAAAATTCAAAAACCCGACTCGGGATCCATTAAAAATCTAGACCGGCTAAATCTTCCATAAATGGGTACCGACTGATAAAAAGATATTACTTAACAGAATTTTAGACCACTGGACTTGCCTTTTTCTTTTCAGTTTATATTTTAAGTTCACTTTTGAAGTAGTCGGCTGTTAGATGTTTTTAAATTAACTCTTTTTGTTAACATAATTATTATTTGTTTATATCGCCAGTTGCTTCAATACAACAAAGCTCAGAGGCAGGTATTTTAGTAAATAAGATCCAGTGTGCTGTGCAGTTATAGTTCTAAGCTAAGTGCCTGTGCTAGAAGTAGGCTCACGTCAATAGGGTGGGGTCGAAACAGGATCATCTCAGTCACGAGGGTGGGTCCTCTAACCACTAGGCTTCTGACGTTAATATGTTAACACATGTAGGCGTTAGGACACTAGTGGCCATTTCCTATCATCACACGATATGACATTTAATTTGGCCGGGGAGTCGCGCAATGTTCAAGTGTCGGCGTGATATCGGTGAATCACGGCGCCGGCGCCGCGGGCCCCAGCGGCGATGATATGAGCCGATAAAACAAAGGTCGTCCTCGGCTAATGAATACTTTATGCGTGTTTACTGCCAGTTTATAGGGGACTTCCTGTAAATGGAGTCGGTTTCAGGAAGTTATTATGATAATCTATTAGCTTCAGTGCAAAGAAGTTTGAACTTGATTTAAACTTTTCAAGCTCCGCTTTTGTGATTCTCAGGGGGTAATGTGGAGGTACGCATACACTTACCTAGTTACTGTCAAGTATTTAAGTAATATTTTAATTATTTAATCAACCTTTAATTCACATAAGTACCGCATAATGACAAAAAATGTGCCCAAGAGCTGGTATTATATAAAGTTAAAGTAGGTACCTAAGAATCACATAAATGAAAATGTTGTAGGTTTCAAGAGGAAGTTATAATCACAACGTGTACCGTAGCAAACAGTCATATAACGGCTTAAGTGAATCTACGAAGATAAGTAGAACATAGTTGATCAAGTTTACCCAGCGATAAAAACTGTTGAACTATAAAAACTTTGATGGAAAACACATCCCGTGCGAGGCAATATCTCACCTCCCTTAGGCGAGAGTGAGAGCAAACATTAGTTGAGCCATTAGATATGAAACGATTTGGTATAAGAGTAGAGCTTTCGTCGATAAACGAACAAATCGCTGAGCTCAACGGAATCGAAGTAAGCAGCTCATAAATTATATATTTTGTATGTGTTTACGATCCGCCATCTATCGATGTTATATTAACATGGGGGTGTTTCCAGGACGCGATAGAAGCATTGCGTTAACGATCAAACTCTCTGTGTAACCTATTGTCTATACATACATGCCCTAAGTACCTACTAAATGTTTGTGTTAAATAGGAATAATGAACCATGAGCCAACAAGTACGTTACTTCACTGCTAGACCCACGCACTCTCTCTACGCAGGCTCCGCTTATCCCGAACCTTTGATGAACACGCCAAAACCATGTATATTTTCCAGAGCATGCATTAATCATAGCTGTGTAAACAAGCGCGGTATGCGACGGCCCGACTGACGTGTTTGAGGCGGCTCCGAACGAAAAATTGCGATGGGAAATTATTTCTGGCCGCTGTAATCACTGGTAATGACGGCTCCATCAACAACGGCTCTGGGCATGACAGCAATTACCTATTATGTGAGCGTCAGAAATGTAAACGTTACTAGGATGTAAATATAAAAAGTTAATGATATCTTTTGCCTGATTTTTAAATATTAGGTTGTTAGCTTATTGGTTATTTAAACTAATATAATATTTCTTGTTGTTTCAGATGGAACGCGGATTAATCCCATCGGGAGCTCAAAGAAAAGTTTATTGATAAAAATGTAAGTATATTTTATAGTAAGCTATTATAGAGCCTTCATAACAGATATAACGAGCTGAGGTTGTGTGCCTAAGCGCAGTCAACGCCCCTTCCATGCCCACTACTATTATCCATTTAGATAATATTACATTCCCGTGTAATAATAATCATTTCCATCAATCAGCGGCCGTCGGCCTTCCATTTGCGTATTGTAAAGCACTATGTATATTGTTGTCTGGGTTCACCAAATAACCACTCCGAGATACGATAAATCATACTTTGTAATACATTTTAATCATATTACATCATATGGCATGGGCAAAAAAAACTAAATATTGTAGGAGTTAAGACCTATTTTAACATTGAGAATGTATCGTCCCGTAAAATATTATTTTGAAGAATTTAATAAAAAGGCCCTTTGAAAAATAGAATACAATAAGACTTCAATCAAATTGTTCGTTCCACTTCTACATGAAATACAATAAACGTTTGATGAATATTACATTCTTACTGAAAATAAAATTTGTAACAAATGTCAGACAACACCTACCCAGATAGTTTGAAATGGTAACTCCTAAATGTGAAACTAAAATGGTACTTAATAATTTTGGGATGAAACACAGCACGTCGAGTATTTCAGTTTATCAACAGAACTGCGACTCTGGTAACTGTTGCTCACACCCCCACTGATAATATAATATTAATTACTAACTGATGTCACCAAATAACACTATTGATAACATTATAAAACAGACGTTGGCCGATTGCAGTCGCGTCAGTCGTTCCTACAATTTAACGCTCCCATTTTGTTTTCAGGTAAATATCGTTACAACCTCTTCGAGTCGTCGCCATGGAACTAGAAGACGTAGAGATGTACGGGAGCGCGAACTACTCCTACGACTACAATGGCACGTTCAACAGCAGCTACGAGAACTGCCCCAACATCAACCTGCCCGTGGTGTACGTGGTGACGCAGGTGCTGTACGCGCTCGTGTGCGTGGTCGGCCTCCTCGGCAACACCCTCGTCATCTACGTCGTGCTCCGCTACTCCAAGATGCAAACGGTCACCAACATGTACATCGTGAACTTGGCCATCGCGGACGAATGTTTCCTCATTGGGATTCCGTTCCTGATCGTTACTATGTCACTTCGGTCATGGCCGTTCGGAAGCTTCTTCTGCAAAGCCTACATGATCTCCACCGGCATCAACCAGTTCACGAGCAGCATATTCCTGTGCATCATGAGCGCCGATCGATACATCGCCGTGTGTCACCCCATAGCTGCGCCGCGACTGCGCACACCGTTCGTATCTCGCGTGGTCTCTGCCGCGGCGTGGACGGCGTCGGCATTGGTGATGACTCCGATATTCATGTACACGACGCTGATACCCACCGATAACGGGCCTTCTTGCAATATAGTATGGCCAGAACGAGAATTCAATAAAGGACAAACTTCCTTCACGCTATATTCCTTCGCACTAGGTTTCGCCGCACCACTGACTCTCATCTTCGTCTTCTACTGCCTAGTTATCCGTAAATTGAAGACCGTAGGCCCAAAAAACAAATCCAAAGAGAAGAAACGTTCCCACCGAAAAGTGACCAAGCTGGTATTGACAGTTATTGCCGTGTACGTGTTGTGTTGGCTGCCGTACTGGGCGTTCCAAGTGGCACTGATCTACTCACCACCCACAGAATGCGCCAGCCGCATCACGATTACTGTTTTCCTGGTAGCGGCCTGCTTCAGCTACAGCAACTCAGCCATGAATCCGATCCTCTACGCTTTCCTGTCCGATAATTTCAAGAAGAGTTTCCTCAAAGCGTGCACCTGCGCGGCTGGCAAAGACGTGAATGCCACTTTGCACGTGGAAAACAGTGTAATACCGAGGAAGCGCGGCGCCGGAGCGGCACGGGCGCATGCACGAGCCGCAGAGTCCAGGGGCGGGCAATCCGTGGCCATAGGCGGCGGCGTGTCCAGGTCCGAAGCGTCCACCGCGCTTACATCCAAGTCGGTGGCGGCCAGCGAGGCGATGCCGCTGGAGACGCAGCCGGCGACCCTGGCGCCTCTCATAGCGCCCAACGGGCTGTCGCACACGCAACTCTGAGTGCGGGCCACGCGTCGCCACCCGCGCCGCGACCCCGCCAGCGCGCTGCTCGAGGAAGACACGCTGATCGTCTCCATTGACTAGAGTGGTGAATCTTCGGTGAGGGCGCCCCGTCACCGGCCGCGAGAAGCACGAGCCCTGCCTCTCGGGCCGGCGCGGCGGCGCGGCGGCGCGAGTCTCGTCGACACGTGTTTACTAGTAATTAAGTAGTAGGGAGTGTGATTCCGCTAACAGGCGAATGGTGTTAATTTTCTTTCGTGTTGTAAATATTTGGTGTATGGAGTGGATTCGGCCTAGGGTTGTAACGATGAATTTACTAATATTATGTAATATTTTTATCGCATAGCGATTGTCAGGTTTACCGTTTGTATACTGTTGATTAAGTTGTAAAAATAATTTGTACATATCGTGTAAATATTCGTAAAATTGTCTTAATGTCACAGTTTTAATAAAATTATGTACGTGAAATGTGTTTTCTCATTGCCCATGTTGAACCTTATACTTAACATGAAACAAAAAGTTTGAAAATGATTATCTTATTTGTTTTGTGTCTGTCTCTAGAGACAAAAATGATAACGAAGCCTGTAAAGAAACAAAACCCTTGTATAATGTTATAATCTTACATGAATACCGCAACTGGTTTGTTGGATAAGTAGGTAGATACTGTGGGTGTTGTTACCTGAAGTGAAATATCACAGTATTACAATAAAACTGTGGAAATACCGTTTTGGATCCCTTGGGTGTACGTAAAAAGGAATTATTTCAATTTGTTTGCGAAGGTATGTCTAACAAGATTAGGTAAGTATATTCTATGGGTTATTGGTCCCCTGATCAAAACTACTGAAATGAAAACAAAACATAAGACTTGGCTCTTTCTTATTAAATGTAAATGATTGTTGTTAAAACACATACTGGGATGCTCTCAGTGCGCGTGCGTCCATAAATCTGACGTAAAGTAGTATATGATATAATCAATTACTAGTCTAAAAATACATTTGTATTACTTCTAGTACGACGTGCTTGTGCGTACGTCAAAGTTTGCGCGAAACGCCAATGCACACAAACAGCCTCAAAAGGGAGCCATGGAAATTATAGAGCTTCATCCTTCACAGATGGCCCGAATGAAATCCGAAGATTTCACAAAATGGGACTATATTTTATAAATAATTTCGTGTAAATGAAGACACGGCTTCGTTACAATATCATTATGGGAAAATGTTGGGTGCTTTCAGTATCATGTTTTTCTACAAATTAGAGCCGACGAAGTTACATGCATGAGGTTGTAAATTGTGAAGCAAGAAATAATAAAAATCTCTACATTTTTGGATAACAAGAAAGACAGGAGGAGGACGCAACAAAAGTTCCCCCAAAAATGAACCAAAGGAAATTTTGGAGTATTTTTACAAATATTTTATTCCTCCGCGAAGTTAAAAGTATGCTAAGATAAGTCAGAAACTTTTATGAGAAATATATTAGCTAGAACAAAAGCTTTATATCTTTATCAAAATAATGTGCATTTTAGTACAATTAATTATGATGGTCATCTAAAAAGGAAATTTAGGCGGGATTCAAAGCTGAGCATCATTAATCAATGAGCCTACAACTACGTTCCTGTCAAAAGTTGCCAATCTGATTTTATTTTACCTGGGGGGAAATTATTATACAAATCCGAGTTCTTGCTTCGAATTGATTTATATTAGAAGAGGTATTGAATTACAAAAAATAGAAAATCATTTGAATTGATCTTATTAGTGAGCTCAGTAGCAGAAAACTAGAAATTCAATATGACAGACCACTACCTAATAAATATCCAATAAGTTTCACAAGATTATTATGACCCCAACTTTGCTCCCCCCTCAAATACTTGCCATGCTAGCAGACAGTATGTCTACATTCCTAAGCTCACATACCAAGGAAAGTTTCTCACCGAGCTATTAGCGGCGCCCTTAGTCCTGAACAGTTGGAAACCGTGCAAACTTTCACTCACGCATGTTCACCTAAAAGCGTTGATGTCTCTTCGTGTCATATTACTACGACATATGTAAGGAACTCTGTGGTAAGGAATGATGCAGACCAAAGAATTGTGGGCGACTACTTTGTCGGTGAAATAATAACTAAATAATTGCAAAATACTATAAGCACAAGAACATGACCATCAATTCTTTTTATGAACCATTGTTAAGCACGTCTCAAGTGCGGGATGGGCGGGTCTTCCAAACAGAAGAGACCCGGACTAAAATGGCAACTGAGGGAGTTCCTGAAGATGGAAAACGTCAGTACGGTAGGCCTAGAAAGCGATGGCGTGACGATCTCGACGCCTTCGATCCAGACTGACAAAAAGGCGCTGAGGACAGAGATCAATAGAGGCAAATGGGGAAAACCTTTGCTCAGCATTAGGACGATAAAGGTAAAACAGCAATGTCCAATGGTTGAGCAAGGACCCTTTTTACATCTAAGGGAGACTCGAGCCATAGTCCAGCGTGCTAACTCAGTGCAGATACCGTAGACCCTCTAATTGCAAATATTCACCATAACGTGGAAGCTATCAATTGACGGTTACTTGAGTTGTGACTTTGCCGAAATCTGTCCGGTAATGTCTCAAGGCAGAAGCCAAAGGTAACTCTGACTATAATCGTGATGGCAGACCTAAACTTAGCCTAAAGGAGAAATTACAAGGTAGACAGCATATTTATTACGTTAAAGTTAAAGCTTAATAACTCCGTCTACCTTAGCCACGAACTTAAGCCCTAAGTGATTTCTCCAACCAGCTCAAAGATCACAATAACATTTTAATCCTTAGCCGACCCACTCATGTGTGCGCCCGCCGCCGGCTGGCGAGGCCGAGCTGACCCGATTCGGGATTAGTGCGGTTTTTGATATAACAGCCGTGATGGATGCTGCCAACATGTTTGATTAATTCATCTCTCCCTGAGAAAATAATGGCTGTAACTAGTTCTCGTTTATGCGAGTTGGTTTGGGTTGATAAAAGGATTAGAGTAAATATCATACCTAGTTCAGTGGTAAAATAATAAAGAACGTAGTTCATTTTACCTGGCTTACAGGAGTTACAGTGGTGGGAGTGTGTGGCGGGACTAGTCCCATTTAAAAAAAGTTCATTTTATATAAGGGATCATTTAGTACATGTTATTGTAACTTGCTACGATTTACAATAGATTAAAATTCAATGGTTTTTTTTACGTTTGACCAGACGCTGTAGTTTACTGCAGGAATAATACTCAGTTTAACTCTTGCACACATGAGTCATGAGGTCCCTATCATGGCTAAGTTAACGCAGTATGTATACAACTCGGCCGGAGCCACGCCATGCCGCCACCAGCGAAGGGATGCGGCAGGCAAGCAATAACACACGAAGTGACAAGGAGCAAATGTATTGAACATGCAAAACCATTCCTTTAGCGCACGGGTGAGAGTACGGTGACCCTCAGTAAGTATTAATAGGATAATACACCTAAAGGGGAGTGGGCTAGAAAGAGGGAAAGGGGGCCTTCGGGTTTCCGGCTCTCTCACACATCCTACGGAAAACGCATATAATTGCTACTTTACGTTGATTTTCCGTGAGAGTGTGGTACTACCTGGGTCGAGCCAGCCCGTATGTGAGCTGTAGTCAGTTGACTACAGCTTGGCTCTACCGTAACATTCTTATAAAATAAACGGATTCGTATGTATGTAAATTTATAAAGGAACGTTTATAATATAATAATGTGCGAAGGATGTTTGGCTTATAATAAATCGGATAAATACATGAAGTTTCTTTTAGCGAATATATTCTTAGAAATCGTTAAAAGTTTTTAATAGGTTGTTATTACTTACCTAACTTTCGACTCTACTATTATCAAGGTATGTACACAGTAAGTTTGCTTGTATATTTTCTTCGTTATTGCACATTGTTATTTATAGGTATATTATAGGCAATAAATATCATATACTAATATTATAAATGTGAAAGTTTTTGAGTGTGGATGCATATTTGTTACTCTTTCACGCATAATCTATTGAACGGATTTGGATGAAATTTGGAACACAGATAGTTTATAACCTGGATTAACACATAGAATACTTTACTTATGTCTACGCGGACCAAGTCGCGGGCATAAACTAGTAATTAATATTTTAAGGTACTGTACTGAGGTAAATCTAAAATTGACGAAAAATCTACACTACACAAAATAGATTCTCACTACATCAATGAATCGTTATCCCAAGAATTGTCACACTCGGCATGTAAGTACGAGTATGACAGGCGCCCATCCATCACCGCTTGCTGCGCGACTCGGGGCCGCCGACAAGTCGATATCGCAATGAATATGCAAAAATTCCTTGTCGCCTTCCTCGCTCCCTAATATCAAGTTAACAGACATGTCACATGGAAGACTGGCGAGGACATTTATTACGGTTTTGTTGACTATACATATATTTTTTTAGATTATGTGAAGAAAAGGAAAAACAGAAACTGCACGCATAATACTCCAAATCGACTGTAATAGTTACAATAGACTGTACACAGGTTTAATTATTTTTTCTTGACAATTTGATCAGGTCTTTTCAAAAAGACCTGATCAAATTTTCAAAAACTCAGGAACCCAACATTGTTCAAATAACAGAGCGACAAGTCACAAAGCCTTATCTCTACAAAATTGAAAACATTATGAATTCTCAAATAAAACCTACCAGTTTTTAAGTTTCACAAGAAACCATACACTATACTTCGCTCAGACGAAAGATGAAACTCGCTGACTGCCTAGTTAAAACTGCATGCATATTCAGAGAGACTCCAATATGCGAGCGAAATAGATTAAGAGAGTGGAGGAACTTTAACGTTTTAACTTCTAAACGAGAAGAACTTGCTGCCTTTATGCCGTACGAAGCATCCTTTCAAAATACTGTGTTCTTATTGAATTTACAAGTAGCGAGATGAATTCTGAATTTAATATCTACCTTATTATTGCGGCAAATTAAACAAAGCAGTGATATCCGAGTTGGTAGAGTGCTTATCTTGGAAACAGTGGAAAAGTTCTATTGAAAGACGTGTGAAGTTTGCCATCTCACATTGGGCCAGCGTGGTGAATTATGACCCGAGTTTCTAGGTATAATGGTAATAGGTCTCTACACGGTGGGACTAAATATCGTCGGCAAATGTGGGTAGCTGGATACACTGATGTACACTTCAGGCTGTACTCTCGGGACATTCAGGCATGATGGTGTATTGCTGTGGAATACGTATTATGAGAAATAAGCTCAGTGTCACGTAATATATCACATTTATTTATCAAGTTATTTAAGTATTGGCTAGGGTCTCACTGAGGTGTGAAATACATAAATTCATAAGCTCCTAATACGTCCAATACGCACTAATTCTTCCAGGTCACTGGTTTATTTTATTGGACGACGCCCACGCGTGGCCTTGCCCGCTTCCAATTCACAACTTTTACCCAAACGTGACCAGCCGGCGGCACATCATTACTGAATATAAATGGAAAAAAATGGTGAAGTCAGTGTCGTAACGTCAGACCAAAAGGGGGCCGTATAACTTTAAGGCGACAATAGCCTAGCGGCTAGCGAGGGGCCACCCACGCAGCTGAGAGGTTTCAAGTTCGATCCCCATCCTAGCCTTTAAACTATTGACGAGAGCCCACACCTAACACAAGCAATTAGCTTAGCTGGAGGGGCTAATACTAGTAATGTGATAAACTCATATTTCTGGTAATCCTAAAAAAAAAACTGGCACCTATTATATGAAACTACTCTACTACTCTACTACCTATAACTATGAAAACACTCTGAATACGTTACTTATAACAAAATATTGATAGTTAAAATTAAAAAAAAATGTCCATCCAGTTATAAGGAGAACTTAGGCTACTTTTATTTTGTCGAAACGGTTTTTACCATGGGGGCGGAGCCATGGGCAACAGCTAGTTATGCATAATTTACTTCGTTATACGACAAATAGGCGTCACATAGGCTAATTGTCGGCTAGTTGTCGATAGTCTGCGGCTGCTACCGTCCACACCGCCTACAGGGTGGCTAAGCAGGCCGTATCTGCATATGTATGAGTATCGGATGGATTTGCATATAAATATGGATGGAATTGAGACAATGTGTCTGGTCCTGGAGGCGGGACGCTGGCAATTCGCGGCGGACGGTGAGCCGGGGCGCTGGACTATGTTTCAAGAACATACCTCGCAACTATTGGTTTGCTTTAGACGAAACATTAACACAAAACATATTTTTTGGCTCTATTTTATGACAACAAAAAATTGTGACAACAAAGTGTTTTATGTGAATGTTTCGCCCAGTGCACATCAAGGTAGTAGCGGGAACAGGTAATATACTTAATTAACATTATTCTACATGTTCAATGATAAAAATAGCACCCCAAACGTAAATCACTCCGCGATTCTCGTAAAAATACACCTTGAGTTCAATGAATGGTGCAATAGACAAGAAGTCGAGATACGAATGTGAAGCGCCGAGTTACGAATAACGTACGAGTAGGTGTTATTAATTGTACTCGTTAATTAACTTCGGCGCTGTTTTTTCCGGCAAACGATTTATTCACAGGCACGTGGGCAACGGAACAATGCCGTTTAAATAGGTTTAAATAACTTTATTTCTAAAAAGAATAAGGTTCTCTTAATGGGAAGTATAACAGTTTATCTATAAGTAGTATAGGTATGATTCGTAAAACATCGTCCGATACTCGAGTAAAGTTAAAGTTAACAAGCACTCAAAACGATAGTATATTGTGTTCGTTACCCATGATGTGTTTTTTCCGTTTAGTTTCGTAATGTTTAAGAGGTCCTGTTTCACTAGATTATCAGACCTTACCTGGGATGATACTTCAACTTGCATATTTAATGAAGTAAATGGATATAATTACTACACTGAATATATGCAAAATACTGGACTACGTCAGCATAGCTAAGATACGCGTAGCTAGTCGCTGCGAGAGAATACGTCAACAAAATATAATTTGTCAAGTTGCGCGAGCCGTAAAAAATATATGAAATTAATGCATATTCGTATTAGTTGTACAACTATCAATTGAGCCAACTGCCAAAAAAAAGTAAATATTATTACAATTTCTTTGACAGCATTGTATTGAGGCGTAAGATAATGAACATTTTTTTTAACACCTCTCAAATTATCTGAAATACACATGGGTCTGACTTACAATTTTTAACCGACTTCCAAAAAGGAGGAGGTTCTATGTTCGTCTGTATGTATTTTTTTGTGTAAATGTTCGTCGATGTTCGTTTTGAAAATTCATTTTTAGTTCGAAAGGGTATACTCCCGAGGTGGTTCGATTATCATCAAGTCAGGATCTGATGATGGAATCTCAAGGAAATCGAGGAAAAACTAACAATGTAATAAAATCTTAGAAGTCAATTTTGACCCACTTCCCGGTTTCCTATTGAGCTGAAATTTTGCATACTGATGTAAGTTTAGTAACACTGCAATAATCTGGTACTATTGAGCTAATCTGATGATGGAGTCAGGAGGTGGATAATGGAACTCCTCAACGGCGAACACCAAAGACACGAAATTTTGTAAATGGATTTAACCATAATAGCCTGTTCAAAATTCCATCATGACATGGCTGATGCACCCAGGGTTTACTTCCGGCGAGGGAACACCTCAACAGTGAATAGGACAGACATGTTTTTTTTGTACATACATTTAATTGTGATAGCCCATTTTAAACTTCGTCATGAAGTGGCTGCTAGATCATAAAAGCTTGACATTGAAAACTTTTTTAAATTAAAACTGGGGATGCTTAAGCCAAGTAGGTAGTAGATAGATACTATGAATTTAGTAAGTATGTAGATACTTGTATGTAGTATCTATCTACTACCTATTAGACTTGGCTGGCACCGACTACAAATAGATGAGTGGGTAGTGCTTATAATAATTATCCTACTAATATTATAAATGCGAAAGTTTGTGAGCGTGGATGTATGTATGTATGTATGTTTGTTACTCCTTCACGCAAAAACTACTGAACGGATTTGGATGAAATTTGGAACACAGATAGATTATAGCCGGGATTAACATATAGGATACTTTTTAACCCAATAATCCAATACTACGCGCATGAAGTCGCGGGGCACAGCTAGTATTAATATATTTTTTGCTTTTGAGTGCCTATTTCTGGCTTTGAAGTCAGTTTAATAAAAAAAAATTATTGAAGAATAAAATTATTATACCGCCTATACGACAACTACCATATTTCACTTAAAAGGGATTTCCATCAATATTTCCGTCGCCAGCTTATCAATGAATCGGCGGACGCATCGAGGGCAAGTAGCGCAAAAAGTTTTAATTGATTCAGCTCCCGAGGTCCCGACATCAGTCCGTGACACCGATTTGAAACGAAGATTAAAACTCAAAGATACTAATTTATTCGAATTTATTTCGCCAAAATGATTATGTTTCTGTGTTTTCAGGTATTGTGATTAATGAGAGCCTTCTTTTCACGTTTGCCTCTAGGGTGCGTGCCATTAACCAATGGAAAAAAACAAATGATCTCCAAAAGGCCTGGTGCACCCAACCTATATCGGCTTTTTACACATTTTGCGCCTTGAAAGTCGACTGATTGATTGCAAACATCCCGGACTATTAGATTCCCAAGATATTAAAGAATACTTATACCTAGACTAGTTTTGTAACAGTTTTCGTCTCATTCGTCTTGTAGCTATTTTATTCCTGAAATATCTTTAGAACCCTTATACGTTTTTCACTAAGATTACACAAATGCGCTGACTAAACGTGAAAAAAAAAAATCAAAAATAAATCCAACTTCATTTCAACAATTTGTAGCAGTGATGTAGTGGCAGTAGAGGAACCCGCTGGCCTGTCAATAATAAACAGTTGTTGTATACAGTCTGGGTACGAACATGTACATCGTTCAATATTGCCACTCGTCTAGACAATAGTTTTTACAATACATACATTGCCACAAAAAGTGGATACAGAAGGAAAGGTTCTACACCAAATGCTCGAAGAATCGAGACTGTAGGGAAAAAATCAGAGCTATTTGCAAAAGATCCCGAGATCGGGCCGGAGCTTCGCGCGGACGAAGGGGCCCTTTTTTCTGCAGTGGGCACATTACAGACTCGAGTTTTTAGGTAAATCAGTATAAAACAACACCTGTACCAAAGACCAAATTTTACAAATAAAGCTTCTGTCCGTATCTATATCGTGTTGTTAAACGATGCGACATGACGAAGTTTTGGGGAGATCAAAATATTATATGAAATATTCATGCAGATTTGAAAATGAGAACAAAATATTATACAGTGGGACTAAGTATTTACATATCTAAGCTTTATGGTACTTATGGGGTAAATTCAAGGTAAACTGCACCAATCTGCTGCCGCTTGTTTTATTATAAGAAGTCTGGATACGTGTGCAATATCCAAACTTGGCTTTAGTTGACATTGGTCGTGCAACCTCGACTCACCGTCTTATCGCACCAATCTTCAGGTTCCTGAACGGTTCCATGCAGACCCGTACTGATTAAGCATTAAGTTGATTAATTCTAAAAACAATGAAAGTGCTAGACTAGGGTATACATTCCTGTAGCCACCTGAGTCAGGGGTTCAACGCAGACGGCGACGGAGATTAATAGCGCGGATCCAGTGCACGGTAAATTATAGGGTCTTTCACCTCACAGGGAAGACACAACAGGTTTTTGTTGACTAGTCGGTGGGAATTTGAAAGCTTACATCGGTTTTGTAGAGTAAATGTTTTTAAGAAGAGGTCATAATGATAAGAATTTTGTTTGAACAGGTGTAATGCCAGGGTTTTTCTAAGCGATAGAATCATAAATGAGGAAATCCTTAGAAGATCGAGAGTAATGGGCATAGCTTTAGGAACTGTAAAGTTGAAGTGTCAGCAGGTGCAGCACATTGCTCGCAGCACCGATGGCGGTGGCGCGATGTCCAGCCGTTAACGTCTTCCCACTTATTGACAAATGGAAGCGCCATGACAAAGTGAAAGACTCTATGTAGTTATATTTATTATTTTCATTGCCAGTGGCACACTTGTGTCACTACTCCAACTACTAAGATGCTTCAAATCTGTATCACATACTGTATTGACAATTTACTTGAATTACAAATGAAGTGGTTTCAACGGTGACACTAATTGCCAAAGTGCCCTCCAAGTGAGTCGGACAGAATAATGAATGGGTTTGTTAGCGCTCAGTAATCTAATGTGGCCCTTTATGTTGCTTGAATGGTTGGAAATAATGAGAGTGTAAGCTTGTAAGCCGAGCTTGCACTCTCATTATGAGGGTAATTGATAGTGTCTTTGTGTCTGACATTATTTCAGATATCGTTTACGAGATATTATTTTATTGTCTCTACGCTATTGAAGTTCATGCTTTTATCCCGCCTTAATTACGTGAAATTTAGTTTAGGTACTTATAATATCACAAATTTAAACCAATTTTACTATAGGTATAGGTACACAACCGTTGTTAAAAATAGGATTCCATAAGTATAGCCGATTAAATAAGTAGTCTACTCGCCTTGACAATCCCGCCGTACAAACGATATATTGTAGCACTGGATCATGTCGCATGTCGGAACAACGCGCGGTGCGAAGCCAACGCGGCGTTAAATTCGTTCTGTTTATCAGCTATCGCATGAATAATTGCCCCGGGATCGCCCCGGGATTATGCGCGGGTTGAGAGATTTGCATACACGCGGAGGGTGTGATAATGTGTGGAGCCGCTGTCTCGCCGAGCGCTTTCGACCCATTTATTTGTGCTTTTTGCGAGTAGTGTTTGAGTAAAACATTCTGCCGGTATATTCCAATTATTGGGGTAAGGTCCAAATTGATGTACAGACAAAAATAAAGACCTACCAGCTCCACGCTTTCAGAAATCAGACGCAGAAAGCAACGTAAATCAGAAATCAGATTTTCAGCGCATCATAGACTCCGTATGCCCATATGGAGAATTTGTAAATTATTCTTGGAAGCATGTTAAGTATATCATGTCTAATACAAGTTATACAACACTCTTCATGAGAAAATAATAAGAATAGTTTTTTAATAGAATAAAGTCGGCCAACAACCGTACGACCTGTCTGATGTTAAGTATATAGTTAACGTTAGCGGGCAATACCAAAGGCATTGCCCGCACGTTGCCAACCTGAAGGGGAGTAGGCCAGAGGGAGTGGAAGGGAGGGAATTATTAATACAACAGATTAAATCCAGGCGCCAGAGGACCTCATAACGAAATAGGTATACCTAAACGATATTTCGAATTCGTCAACAAAATATGATCGCAGTAGGCACGTTATCAAACAACTTTATTAGTAACTCGCTCCAAAGACTACCGAATTAGACCACTGACAGTGAGGGATGGAGTTTGCAAACCGATAGCATATTCGTCTGTAGATCCAAAAAGATACGATACACTAGCGTAACGTTACTTTAAATAATTTATCAAAAAAACGACAATATTGCCTTCGCATTTTTGCACAAAATAATAATATAACATTGTTTCTCTACGTTCCGCTTCTTTGACCGATATTTTATTTCGCTACTTTCCACTGGTTCGGGCGGAATGGTATTGCGTGACGTCACCGTGGCAGTAACCGATACCACGGCGTGAGGTCATTGTAGTGTTGACAACCACCCTATTACGGAACGGATTTGAGCTAAGGGTTGTCCGTTTTCAATAGAAACATATGTATGTTACGCTTAAAACTTGTATATTTTGATATATCTGCAGATTAATATTATATGGTAATCTCTCTCAATCATCGTACGAAACGCAGCTATTGTAACTACTTTACTCTGTGAGAGGCTGGTACTACTCCAGCCGCGCCAGCCCGTATACGAGCTGTATCTAGACGGCTACAGTTTGGCTCTACCACATTATATAAAAAGTTGATACAAATTGTGTACAGAGCAGCACCCTTTAAGTCATCCGTGCGTTTGACACAACCGCTTGTGGCGCCATCGATCACGCGCGACACGTTGACGAACGAATGTAAACACACTCCCAGATTGAATAGTAGCACCGCCGCTTCCACTGCCGCTGCCGCCGCCGCTGCCGCCGCCGCTACCGCCGCCGCTGCCGCCGCCGCTTGCTCCACTCACGGGGAGTAACAACGCACCATCGAAATAATAAGTAAGTATACCGCATAGTTTTATGCAACTTGATGTAAAACACACAACATCGCTTATTCGCGATTCGATTTTAATTATGTTTTTTTTAAAGGTACCTTGGTAAAAATTGTTCTTAACTATGTCTCAAGAAAATCTGTTCAGTCGTTTGAAGATTATCAGCTTTTTTGTAATTGATAAAGGGATATGAGAAACTTCCACGGGTCTGATCAATTCGAAATTTGGTACCCTGTTTCTTCAATGATACTGCAAAGACATGGTAAGCTTGACCTGATGCTGCAGCGTCACCTGGAATCTGCAGGACACCCTACTCCTCACCAACTAACAGCAGAGGTATCGTATTTGGGCTCATTGGAATAATAAATAAATAATAATAAATATCGCCAGACGAACACACTAACTGTATGGTCCCAAACTAAGCAACGCTTGTACTATGGGTACCGTACAATGGACTGGGGGCGATCCCAGTGACACCCAGACCAGGGAAAATTACGAAAAGGCCATTTCCGAAATTTATCCTGACGGGAATCGAACCCGCAACCACCCGATGCAGTGAGCCGAGCGGCCTACGCTCGAACCACTGCGCCAAGCGGTCGACTAAATGGATAAAATACTGTCGATCGAAGCATGTCTACTAGTGATAGGTATAAACTTGAACAAAGAGCAGCCGCATCGGGGGTTTTTAAAATGTTCTATTTAGAGTTATTCTTTGTAGATGTTAAGTACGTACCTGTTTCGATAAAGATTTTTTATTTATTTCCAAATAAATTATTTACCATATCGCTGTTTTTCATTACTATTATAATTAATAAGTGTTGAATAATATTATATTCCTATCCTATCTTTAAATTTATTTTTCATACATTTATGAACCTAAACTGTAAGTCCTAAATTTGAGATTTAACGTGGTCACCCTAAAGAAAGAGTCAAAAACCATACGTGACGTCAATCTAGGTCCCATGTCTTTGTTTCAAGGGATTGTTTGCATTGCAATCTCCGGTGTTTTATTTAATCTACTTCAAAGCTATACATTTTAAAAAGAGTCACGTTGGACACTAGATGATAAATTCAAGGATAAATACTGCATAGACCAATCAACATATTCGTATTTCATGACATTATAAATCACAGTGTCTTTTGTCCTTGTCCGCTTCGTTTGTGTTTTTCACATGTTATCTCCTTCGATATTATATCGAGAACGTATTGATTATGCGTTTATTGCATTACATTGATTGTTTTCGTAGACATTGCTGGTAATATTGTGGGATTAATCTAGAAATGGATTGAAAACGGAATAATGTTGTCAAATTTAAATTTAGGTTTAAACAATAAACAACATTGGAATAGGGTCACACGGGTGACATTGCTTAGATTGCGATTCGGCTTGTCAATTTAATTAAAACTTCAGTCTTAGATCGTTGAGGCACCCTTTTATAGATAGATTTTAATTTCAGCTTAGAGAACCAGACCACTTGAAAAATATTTATGAGTCACTTTTCGTCAAAGATATTTAATGAAGTCGTGTATAACTTGGTGGCTACTCCAAGAATTGTCAAAAATGGTGGATAATTAAATCCGTGTTTTAATTGTAAATAATTCATTTTATTTTTCATCACTGTGAATACATTTAAGGAAAAGTTGACTCATATTTTTTTATTTAAAATTAAAAGTTAATATCTCGTACACTGAGCACTCATGAAATTTCTTGTTAACCAGAAGTGACACGCGACACGCGAGATATATTTCGTCCTGTTGTCGTAATTTGGGATTCCATTCCACTTGCCCTAAGACTCTCTCACCTACACTCTAGCGCTCCAACTGAATGCACAGTGAGATGGAAAGCCTACTAACCAGTTCATGGGAGCCTGGTAGGTACCAGCAGGTACAAGCAGGTGCTTGCAAATACTTAAGCTTAATTCCTGCTTAACTATTTAAAGAAATCACGTGTTCTCGATTACGACTGAACGTTTTGTTGTTATAAGTCCATATTGTTGCAAGTCCATGGCTTCGTTCCCATGTCGAGAGAGCTTAACATTTTCCAAAACAATCACTGTTCAAAGGTATTTATGGCAAATCGAGATCAAAAAGACTATAGTTATAGTACACCCCTTGATCATTAATAACATGTTTTTCTTTGATGGATAATACAAGCGCTCGTTTGATATAGCTTTGTCAGTCAACATCACGCCATATTATAGCTACTTCTCTTATGATAAAATGCGTTTCTCTGAAATTAGTTTGAAGGCGTTAATAGCTCAATGGTTAGAGATACTGTTTCCGTTACCAAAAGCTTCTGGGTTTAGTGCCCATCCCGATATTCCGGAATATTAAGTTATTGACTTTAGTCGGTTTTTAATACAAGTATTTAGCTTTTAAAAATGCTTTAGTAGAGAATCTGTAACTCACAGAAGTACCATATTGCAAAAGATAAAGTGCGTATTTCAAGTGTTACCAAACTCAGAACCTAATACAATAGTTATAGTCACTTTAAGAGTACTTGATTGCTAATTACTAAATTTTAAATACTAGAACAACAAAGAGGAGTTTCAGCACGCAGGGCACCTAATTATCTCTAATAGGATTTCTGAAACGGACCGACCAGAACTCTCCCTCATTACACTAATTGTGTATCTGCTTTACTTCGTTTTAAGTGCCCCAGTGGAGCTGTGCCGAGCTGTGCCGCGGGAGCTACGAGTATTAGCATAGTGTCACTCACTCAAATTGAATGTTAAATAAGTCCACAGTCATGTGTTACCAACATCGGAATCAATGAAGGCAAGTAGACTTTGAATGATATGTAAATATTCTTCTTTGTACACATAAAATCGAACTGAAACTCCATTGTTTCTGAAGCAACCCTTACAGTTACAAGCTTATTAACTATGTACGCTGCCCTCCTCTCTCTACTTACCTTACCTCAATTCTTGACAATTGAATCAAAATAAATTATAAATTGTGTAGGATTGGCTAAATAAGGTTTATTGTTCCGAGTGTGGGTGCCAAAGCACACCTCCAGCTTCCTCCTGTAACTCTATATAGAAAATAATAATAGCCAAGTGCCGCACCGAGTGCGCCCACATGGGGTTCATTGCTGAGCAAGTAGTAAGTGGCATTAAATCATGGTGAAGATTTTACTTATCCCTTGCAGGTTCACTATGAAATAGTAGAAATACGTGGATAAATCAAAGCATAGAAAAAGCTGCTATAAAATGCGCTTCTAAATTATTTTGAAGAACAAGCTCCAGGCGAAATGTCTCTCTATTTAAACGATAAGTACGCACCGGATGAAATATGACTCAAATTTTGGTATGAAAGTTTCTTGTGCCAGCACGATGCATAGGATAATTTAATAAATAATTGAATTGTGTTATCAAAATGGAAGATAATTCAATACAAATTCTGTATGTAGTTACTTTTTTATTGTGCCATTGTATTGGAAAAAACTACACACTACATAACAAACTATGCTCTATCTTCAGTATCGACCCGCAGAAGTGCTGGCTACAACACAAGAAACAACAAATGAAACTTTGGCAGTTGACCGCTACGATTTGCCACAAACCTTCATTACGGCCCCCCCCGGCGGGCGGTAGGCAGTGAGGCCGCCTCGCTGAGCATTAACACGGCCGTTAGCGCTCGGGTATTAAGCGACTAGCTTAGCGTGGACGCTGGAGCTCGAAGTTGAGGCGAGTAGAGTTATTGCTCTTGAGAAGTTTAGTCTTTTGTCGAATAGTTTTGGGGCTCAATGCTGACACTGAGATTCTAAGTAATCTACATTCTAAGTATTAGACAGTTATGTAACTTAAGAACAGGTATAAAATATTATGTAGTAATATGAAAAAAGCGAATATAAAATATAATATTATGTATTTACCTCATTATGTGGTACTAATTACATATTAGTAGTTTGGATATTTTATTCATTTCTCTAGAATACATTCATAATCCGGGTGGTTCTGGGTTTGATTCCCGTGTAGGTACATTATATATCATAACATTCAGTGTATTTTATGGCGATATAAAAAAATAATCCTCATAAGCAACCACGTGGGTAGTATGACGTCTGTTAGTAGTACGAAAAGGTACTTAAACACATATATGGTACATATATCCATAAATGAGTACATGGGTCAGAACAGCTCGGGGCAATTTTCCATATTCAAATTCAGTTTGATTCATGTTGAGTTTGATTCATGGTGATTTACGGGATCCTAGTCCCATGGCGGTGGTGGCTGGCATGGCGCCGAGCCACGGTGCACAGGCGACGGGAGTTACAATTCACAGTTTTTATTTTTACATAAGTATGCTTTGGTAGTTTTACTTTGAATGTAAAGAGTTGAGTATTCTTATAAGTTTTTTTGAGTGGGAATATTGCGAAGTCGTTAGTTCTGACAACAATTCTTGATGTTGACTCTTGATGTATGCTCTGTCAGTCAGCACATTTTTGCAACGAGATTCCTCCCATGGTGTAATGAGTACTTTCACGTCTACCATAGTCGATGTGTGTCCTCTGACGATCACTAGGGACCATATAAAATAACATTCCTTGGATTCGATCTAACATGGAATTAACAGAACCACGTCCTATATTTTTTATCACGCCATGTTTCGGGAAACCACGTTGCGTCGTGGAAGTACGTAATATTATAATAAATCAATGGTTGTGAAAGTGTATTTCACTCAATGGTGTGTCGGACATCAAAATATTAAAAGAAATGAAAATATATAAACGCACATTAAACCGTAACTGTTAGATAAAACCACAAATAAATAAAACGTTTGCACGGACAATATTGCAACTATCTGACAACATAGCAACTATATAGGCAAGAGCTCATATACGGGCTGCCTCCACCAGGGTAGTACCAACCACTCACAGAAGATCGGCATAAAGTAGCTGTTATGGCTACGTTTCATACGTCGTTTCGTAGTCAGGAAACCGGAAGCTAAACCCTCCCTCCCTTCCTTCCTCTGTGCCACTCCCCGTCGGGTTGGCAGCATCATCTAGTCTACGGTAACTGCTTACCCTCGAGCGCGTCGCTCGCTTGTTTGCCGACTGATATTTAAAAAAACTTCCCCATGATGGCTCATGGCAAATTAATAATGTGTCACCGCGAGCGGGGGGGGGGGAGGGAGGGGCGCGGCGCGGCGTGCGGGTGACAACAACTAACGACATTCCAAGCTTCAATACATTATCAAAGGGATGAACATCACTCACTTATTAGTTTGTACGCGACTGGGAAACATTGAGGCCTTTCAGATCCTTCACAATATATTTTGTCCAGAACGCATTAAAATTTAAAACGGTTTGATACTTATCTTTTTTATTTAAATGTATGCACTGGTCCTTACAATACCAACAATATGTTAAGAGAATCATAAATTACCAGTAGAACCAAAAATGTTATTCGGTTACTTAAAGCCAACTAGTAACATAAATAGTTGATTAAATAGTTCGCTTTCAAACTTTTTAAATACCAATGACCATGTATAAATTTATGAATACATAATATTTTCTTGATAAATTAGATTTTATATTTGGAAAATATTACTCAAGAATCCTTTATTTTTTATCCAAACTAATAAATCGAATTGCGAATTCAACGTATTTTATAGCGTTTTGCTGAAATTGAAATTCTTATAACCGGTGGAGCAATAAGTGATGAGAAAACAGACTTTTTGATCCTTAAGAATTTACATCTTGCTGATCATAGCACACATCAAATTTCTTTAGTATTACTTTGTCTTGTCTACGTTTTATGGAAAATATATTTTTAGATTCAACCGGTGATGTAATTAATTGTGGATAGTGAAATACCTAAAAGTTATAGAATAAACCAATCGAACTCGTCCTTATTATGGCTTGCTTAGCGGAGCTAGGACATTTCGTTACACCGTTGTATTTTGAGTATTTGTAGGTATGTACATATAAAAACTTTCGTTTGTCCTTACTATATCAAATTTGTTAACGTAATATTAAAAGCCCGCTCATTCCTATATAGCATGCTTTCTCAAAGCAAACGGTACTTGGGTGCTTTTCAAAATATAAAACTCTGTCTTTTAACACATCATTTTACATTTGTAAATCCGTTTTGCTTTGAGAAAATACATAGCAATTTAAATTGCAAAAAACCGTGCCGAATGTTCGGAATCCGCGGCCATTCCACAACATTACCGATGGGAAAAATACGGGCGTATATTTTTTCAAAAACAGCCTATTTTACCTGCCCCAAATAACAGGATCTCATTTTGAGGGAAATAGCTGGAGAATTTCGCTTTTAGCCGGTATAAACTTGGTAAATCCGGGAAGATACGGTCCGAAGCGCTTGTTTAGAAATTTACCTACTAACATTAACCGCACTATGGGCAGAGTGGGTGTCTCCGACAGTTGGGGCAGCAAGTGGTAGTCGATGCACAGGTATATACCTACTTACTCGAATGCTATAAAGTTCCAGCAATTAAATGTACACTTTCCGTTTCTGTAAATAATCATAAAACTTTAGGTTTGTTTATGGCGGAAGTTTAGCTTGGATTTTCGTAAAACACAAACGAGACCAGGTCAAATCTTGATTTAAATTCTAGTTGTATCAACACAATATTATACTTCCGTCAAATTTCCGCGGTTAACCGTCGCCGAGCCGGCGTTCAAACTGCCTTTCAGCACAAGACGATGGTTTTACTATTGTTTTTTACGTACAACCCATCTCCACCCGATGCTGAGAAGCTGCTCTATCACAAATACTCCAGCATATATCCTGCCAGTTGAGACGCTCCATCGCGCTGGTTACCTAACCACGCTATGTTTTAATTTGTTATATTGTATTTTTACCAAGTTTGTTATTTCAAAACAACATCCTATCGAATACATTTCCAATACTTCTGCTTTACATAAACAACGCCGGATCGTTTCTAGGGTTCCGTAGTCCCTACGAGGAACCCTTATAAGATCATCCAGTCCGTCTGTCCGTCCGTCCGTCCGTCTGTCCGTCTGTCCGTCTGTCCGTCCGTCCGTCCGTCCGTCTGTCCCGACTCGTCACAGGGTCATAACTTTTACAGTTTCTGACGGATGTTGATGTATTTGGTATTTCAAAAATATAAAATGTAGCAAAATTACTTTTTTGCGGTACCTCCACGAACATCGAAATAGGGGATAATTTTTTTTTTAGTTACCCCATCGTGTACGCTATCGTTGAAAAGGTATTTTCGAATAAAATGGTGTTTTCATACAACATTTTATCATCAAAAATTCCGTTTGCGACTTTTAAAATTAAATTAAAATTTACGTAATGAATTCCGACACTCCTTACATTTTTCTATTGGAAAAACATTAATAAGATTATGCAGTCGAAAATGGATACCTTGTTCACCAATTTCAATGAAATAACAGCAATAAATTTATATTTTATATTCATTAGTCTATTTCTTAGTAATTAATGGTGTCGATAGATGGCGGTAGTAGTATGTATACAACTTTAGTACCTAATTCAACCTGGGGTGAAATTTTAACCAGATTACCTTCAATGACTCGGAACCCTTCATTGTGCATGGCTCGACAAGCACTTGGCGAATTTTTTATTAAAAGCTTTTATTTAACTTGCAGTGTATGTTTGTCCGGGTTATCATTATCTTTAACCGATTGAGCTGAAATTTGGTATACACGCTTATTTTGGATGACAATTAATGCTTAGCTATGTGACGTTATTCTAATTCTAAAATGGCGGATCATCCAAGATGGCGGACTAGTTATTTTTTCTGGACTACCACAGTATGGGCATTAAATGAAAAAGCTTGCTGAGAACACGTAAACTAATACAAAGTCACATTAAATCCAAAACAAGACAAGCTTTTATAGCATTTAATAAATTGTGTAAAACATGTACTCCATTGATTAAATAAAGGCTTTTTTTTTAAATATTTTTTTACCGTTAATTTATTTAATCTCTCATCTCACGCCGTCATTCAAGCTGTGAATTTTGGGAATATACATTTCACTCATATTGTATAACTTAACTATTTACAGGGTTTGGACTTTGGGTTGAAGTGACCTAAACCCTCATTCCTAAAGACAAAAAAATAATAAATAATTTAGCCCTTTTGACGACCCACTGCTGGGCAAGGGCCTCTCCTCAACACGAGGGGGAAAGACAAAACATATTAAAATCATAACCCTTTCTTTTGACCTTGCCGTAGTCGAGTAAAATAGTGGTTACCCGACCACGGTAAAGCCTAGGGCAAGTTATTCAATGTGATAAGGTAAATTACGAGATGAGCCCTATTCACAATGTGTCAATGAGGTTTTATAATTATTATTAAACTTTGTATTTATAATTATTATAAATAATACTTGGAGGTTGGGATGAGTATTGGGCATTGAATTAAATGGTATAAAATCGGACTATCACCGAATATTATGTTTCTGCCGTAATTTTTACTAAAATGTATATCATAAATACCTACTATTGTGCACAATATTTACAATTTTTTCTTTATTTCTGTTTCCCAGCCTAGTGGATGTGTTCTAAGGCCGCAACAAGAAAGTATTTCGCGCAAAAGCTAAAAGAAATTATCAATATTTTAATTCCTGAAATTATTGCCTCCACAGGTGACAAGAGAGCTGGCTCTTTCCTCGTTCAAAAAACTCCCTGTGATACAACGAGGAAATGCAGCCAGCATCCTTGGTACCATCTCAAGCGGGCAGGGGTTATTTTAATATATTTTTGTTTTTATTCTAAATGTTATTTATATATCTGAAAATAAATACGAAAACTTTGAGCAAATCTCGGAATATAAAAACTTTGGAATATAACAACATTCTCATAACACGGGTGGACTTTCTGACTATTCTATTATCATAACTTGGGGGACTCATATCGACGAAAAGATTGTATAGCTTTCACGTAAAATTTTGACGTCATTATAATATCGTGTACACATTTTTTGATTACATAACATAGTCAGCAAACAAGCGTGCGACCCGCCAGAGGTTAAGCAGTTGTTCCCGTAGCCTATAGATGCTTGTAATACCAAAGGTATTGCTTGCACGTTGCCAACCTGAAGGGGAGTGGGGCAGACGGAGGAGAAGAGAGGGGCACTCCCGGTTCCGGTGCTACTTTACGCCGATCTTCTGTTAGAAGATGGTACTACCCCGGTCGAATCAGTCTGTGTCCTAAAGGCTACAAATACTGATAATTAATTTTTAAATTTGCTATTTTAATTCAAAGATTATCCAGATTCTCCGAATAGCATTTAAATAAGTTTAATGAAACAACGACCTCCTCAATTACGTGTCGAAGGCACGAGAAGTTAAATGAAGCCATTTATTGGTTTCATAACCTGGAATTACTTAATTAAGAACCCACGTCAATATTAAAGTGATGACTTTATGTAAGAAAATCATTTTAAGAAAGATTGTGTCATGTTTGTTACATTTTGGATATAATCAAATTTGATTACACAAATATTATTATAGCTGCTTATGTTTTCGCTATTGAATAACAAGAACGGATCATTGATGTTTGAAATACCGGCTGTATTGTTATACTTAAATCCCAATTCATTCCAGTATTTATACAGTGGATGTAATTCGGGTTCCAAGACAATTTAACTTTTCTCCAGGAGACGTCGAGTGTCAAACCTCGACGTCATTATTGGTCACCATTGTCGATCCTGGCCTACAGTGGCGGGAGTGTGTGGCGGGACTAGTCCCAAAAAAATCCACTATATATCCAAACATTATTAGACATGTGAAACAAGCTACATAGAATATTAAATTTATTTGCAGGAACAGTACATACATACATTCGTTACATAATCGGCTTCGCATGGTATATTCCTAGTTGATAGAGGGATCCAATTAGTTGCGACCTGTGTGTGAAATAGTTCCTCCTACGGAGTACCGTCGGGGCTAAGTTCCGGGCCCGCGGCGAGGAAGCGGCGCATACACACTGAGTGACACAACCGCGGCGATTTAGTTCAAAGATAAATACGGTTATATTTGCTTAAGAACTTGTATTTGAAAATTAAATTATAAAAGTTCCCTGAAAACCAAGTTAAGCGCCTCTAAATTTTTCTTGTCACGGTTTCCATAAAATTACTACACTCACTCGTCTTCCGACGTGTTACGTTCGCTATCCGTACTGGGCTAGCGGGGCGAGCTATGGCCCAAATCCTCTTCGTGTTGCGGGAAGGTGTGTGCCCGGCATAATGGCTTTAGGCTCGGCCCTTATTATATTAAGATACTCCCTAATGCTGTCAGCATAGTATGAGTGCCTTGCAGGCAGTGTAGCTCTACTACCAGTACAGTAGTGTGACGGCTAAAACGCAACATTTCACAGGACCAGTGCGTATATTATTTACCTTCACATAAGTGTGCGTTGTCAAGTGAACTAGTACCGCCGCAAATCCCATTTCCTGGCATCACGTATATGCCCTTTGCTGTGCGGATGCGCGTCACAGGCGCAGCCTTCATCGGTTATCTTACACCACCTTTTCTTTTCTGGACAGAAAACTTTGATGCGAGCTCAGAGATTTTATTCAATATTGTTGAGATCATTTTTCAGATGACGCTATTAACTTAATAACTTTCGTGTTTATTAAAGGCACTTAAGCACACCAAAGCTGCTTACCTATACTCTACGTTCCATTGACCTTTGAATTGAAATCACATGTCCTTGTAAAGTACGATGCGATATTTTACTAAGTAGGTACTTAGTTAAATTACCGGAATTCTATTTTACAACATTATTATTAACATCTTTCAGTTCCCAAGCTTCGCGACTCCTCAATTTTCAGCGAAGTCTACATTGACAGAAATTAATAATCTAAATATTTAATACTCAAAGGTGACTGACTGACTGACTGACATAGTGATCTATCAACGCACAGCCCAAACCACTGGACGGATCGGGCTGAAATTTGGCATGCAGGTAGATGTTATGACGTAGGCATCCGCTAAGAAAGGATTTTGATTAATTCTACCCCCAAGGGGATAAAATAGGGGATGAAACTTTGTATGAAACTTTGTCAATGAAATTCCACGCGGACGAAGTCGCGGGCACAGCTAGTAGAAATATAATAATAGAAATTAATAATAAGTAAGCTAAAAAATGTCGGCCAATGACCAAACCCAGCATCCAGTCTTCATTTCCGAAGATCCGCTGTGATGGCGGAGTTGTAGGAGCCATCGCGAGGGGTAACCTCCTGCGCCGGGCCACGAGGTTCTTTGGGAGTCTTTTGAATCAAATTATTCAGTATATTTTTACACAATTTACGTAAATATACCTAGAACCTACATAATCGTCGTGTAGTAGTTATTTTGATCAATACCACTCATCTATATGGTGCCTAAGAAGTTGTCCTATATCGTTGTGTAAAGATATTGGCACCGACTCCATATGAAAGAAATTATAAGGTCCCTAGTTATTTCTAGCTTTTTAGTGCACCCAGGTTTTTTGAAGTCGGTTTTTTTTTTTTTTAAATGTATTACAGTAAATTTGTTAAATTATAATTATAGTATTATAATTGTTATCTTTCGGTGGTTATTAATGATCTGCGAATTGGACACTAAATCAATTTGCACTCCTATTTAATTTTCCAAGACACATCCGGCCAACATCACTATATCAAACCATTTATGTGGATACCTTCCTCCTTGTGCTTTGTACTTTAACTAACTGCGTTGAAAAATATATTAGAACTTCCAACGAATGAACATAACTTATTCGCCACATCAATTTGAACTCTCAGATAAACACGTAAACACGGCGCTACAAACAGCGTGATAAACTAGTCACGCTCGAGGTGGCTCGTGGCCGTGACACTAGCCCCCTATGGCGCTTGACGGAGGGGGGGAGAGGTAATGATTTGAATGTCCTATCCAGGGAAAAAGAGGATGGATAGCATAATAAGACTTACGTATAATAATGAAAAAAGGGAATATAGTATTTCTACGAAAATCTACTAATGATAAAGATCTGTACGTATAATAATAACATTAATTTGCAAATAAATAATAATACCTATTTTAAATTTAAACGTCCATACGAACAGAGTTTTTGCGGCTGAGCCCGTCTAAAATAGGTAAATTAATAGCATAGGTATTTAGAAATTTCAATGCAAATGGCTTTCGAAGAAATCCTCAATTTCAAATTAAACAGAACTATCCAATATTTCACCGTCTTAATACTGACATCAAATACTTTATAAATATCCATATCATAACCGCACTTCAATTAGGAACTTTCTGGAACCCATTAAGCAGTTGTGTGTAGACGCCCTAAGCTCATGATTACAAAACTATTTACTCCCGCGCGCCAATATCAACCGTACAGCATAACGATAACGTTTAGAATCAATTTGGTGAATCATAGAATTAAACGCTTTTCTTGTGCTTTTTGTTACATTCAAAAGTTAACTTTAATTAAATATCTTAAGGTATATTTTTGATAGCATAGTAGACATGGATTAACCAATATTTGTTGCTTTAGTTTAAAACAAATTTCAGTTTCATTTATATAAGGTATGTTTTACTTTGGACGATATTATCGTATCATCAAGGCGTCTGGATAGTTGAGGGCAGGGTGGCTGGGGCGAGACGTGCGTGGAGCGGAGTTTATTGAGAGTTCGACAACACGGCAGCATATTAATGGCTAATTCCCAGAGCTCAATATGTTTGCTCTGTCCTGTGGTATTTCAAGCCAGTTTAGAGTTTTAACTAGTTTCTGAATGTAACAAACAATCCAGACAAACCAATGTTACTTTGATACAATTATTTATGCTGGATGGCAGACAATAATGGCAGACTTTGGATAGGGGTACATGACACATGACACATCTTAAGACAAGCGGTAACTAAAGTATAGATTTATCAATCTGTGCTCACGAATGTCCATTGTTATTATTAAACTGATACATATTTTTGAAGAAATTAAAGAATTAAACTGAAGAATTGAAAAGATTTTTCCAAAATCATTTACTATTAGGTACATAATAAATAAACCCGAATATAAGGTATATAAAGAATTTGTCATCCACATAAACATCGCATAGTGGACGAAAAAAAGATGTCTGACGAGCTCGGACCGGTGTGCGACTAATAGGTGATCATAAAAGTCCTACCGCGACCATCACCAGCGGTTACCGGCGATAACACATTTACTGATAAAAAACTTGTGAGCCGCGATCCAACTGATGGAAACATATTACCCTCTTGACTGCTGGAGTAGTCGACGACAGGGTTTTAACTGTGTTCAACAATATTAAATCCAAAGTCTATAAAATGTATCTTGTAATTTAAATTAAGTTAATAAATTAACCTTTGTCGTAGTCATGTAAGAATGAAAATAAGTACAAAAGGATAATATAAATAAGAAGTACATAATGTATTCGACAGAGTATGTAGGTACTTACTGAACAAAGAAATTGTAATATTATTAAAATTGACAAACCAGAATGTCTTATTTATTTAAATATGGAATAATTTATTATAGTAAATAAGACAGTCACGGTGTGATGAAATCGTCAGCACAAGCTTGGAGCTGGACCAAGCTGATGATGACGGTGCGGGTCATATAGCTGATGATGACATTAATCCACACACTGTCACTAGCACAAACATTTCCTTACTCGCATTTTACGAGCACTGGCGCTGTAAAATAACAATATTTCCACTTTATGATCAGCTCAATCGTAAAGCCGCGGATTCCGACGATATTAGGCCGGCAGTCCAAAGTTTTACTATCTCATAGTTTTCGCCGTAATTTTCAGATTCGGAACGTGGTGTGGCATTACATTTTATAGCCCTATATCTATCATCATACACATGCTAAAAAAATATTGTTGTATTTAAACATCACCTCGGTACCTCATCCTTATTTTAAACACATTTGACTTAATTGCACGACCGCTAGAGCGTGTAGACTGCTATTGTAGAAAATGTCAGAATTTGTATTTTTGTTGTTTACCTTGGTGTGGGTTTTACTGGAATCACCCCCAGTCTGCTGTAAGGTCCCCACACTACAAGCGTTGCTTAGTGTGGAACCATACAGTTGGTGTATTTGTATGTATACTGCTACCTTATTTTCTCACGAGACTAGCAAACCAACACTAATCAGGAGGTTCCACCGACTGGAAACTCAATTTTAACACGTTTCTAAAAGCCTCGCCCGAGACTTGATACAGTCTTGTAGTTCGACTGTGTGCCAAGAGTTGATCCCTTGTACGGAATTAGCACCTGATACAGCATTGAAACTTTGTAATTGGATTCTTTTGAGTATAGAATTTTTTGAATTTTCTGAAATGTATGTGCGTGGGTCGTTGCTATTGGATATTTTTTGAGATTTACGAGTACTAACAATGTGTGGTTACCCTAAGACGCATGAGTTCGAACCCAAATACGAAGTTTGTTTATATTACAGAAAGATCTAATAAGACTTTAACTACTAAACTAATCAGCCGAAACCACTAATCGATCGATCATTGAATAAATTCTTGACATATACAAATTATTCTGCTTGCCATGCCAAGCTTCTTTTATAATGATCCATAAGAGGTTTTCATTGCCTTTTTTTTCCAGTTAATGATTTTACTGCTCAACCTTTCCTGTGCGAAGACGGCAGACTTTAAATAATCCAGCCGGATGCTTGCGGAGGGCGGAGGGCGCGTCCTCTGAGGAACCGTAAGTTTCTATTTGCCGAGCAGATTAAAGTATTTCAAAGGGAAAGGGAATTTTTAAAAGGATGTTTTCTTTTGTGTGTGTAGATGTACTTGGATTGTAAGCTTTATAGGAATGTAATTACACGGCCAAATAAGCAGAAATGAGTTTATTCTAAATTCTAAATTAATTTCACTAGGTTTGACTCGAAATTTACTATGTAACAAATGATTGTTACATGCCGTAAGTATGAACTTACTTCAGTATAAAGTAGCTGGACTATCAACAACTTATATGTATTTAATTTTAATGTGTTTAGTTATGGTATATCTGAAGAAGTTTAAAGCGTTTAATCAGCAATCTGCTATTTGGAATCAAAATACAGAATTGTACACAACATAAATACAGTTGGATATTTCAACAGAATATCATAGCGATCGGCTGCAAACTGACAAAAGCATATTAGAAGCTATTATGGGAACCGATACCTCCAGCTCCGGTCCAATATTCAGATATTCTGAAACAAGTACATGACAAGAGCGCGCCCCGTGTTCCAGTCGGCGTAGTTATTGGAATGGATTCCGAAGCAGGGTCAGATATTAAACGCTTAAACAATAATGTTTGAAGTCATGCTTTACCTGCTATAAAGTTTATCGTTCAATGCGAAAATGGCAAATTATGAGAGGGTCGTTCGATTGCGCTGTCCTAATGAGATCCACTCTACAAGGGGTGCGACGGTGTGACGGTGCGACGACGCGACGGTGCGACGGGTGACGGCGACACAGCAAGCTTATGCGTTTGTTTACAATTATGTTTTATTTTGTGTTCCATACTAATGAATCGCCTGACATGGCAAAATACAAATTAGGTTTATCTTTGCGATGTTGAAATATAATTAATATTTGTAAATTATTTGCCTTCGGCTATATTAGATTAGAAACCATCTGTTAGTTACAGCAATCGTATTATAATTACTCACATGTTAGCTTGATACTCGACACGAGCCGAGTAATGGAATGAGCAATTATGATAATCAGGTCAACTCGCGTCTTTGTGAGCACATAATCTGTAATTATTATCCAAAGGTGTAATGATTATTATTATGTAATGTCTATGACACTGGTAGTGTTCCCCTACTTACCATCAAATTAAGTAGTATATTTAAGCTACCAAAGACAAGATTTCAATATATGCAAGTATTTCAGATAAATAGATCCTAAATAAAACCTAGTTCGTGAATATTTGTAAAAACGATGAAGCCATCCGCTGCTAACCAGTTAACAAAGTCTTGGTCAAATCCATTACAACTAGCTTGGCCATCACAGGGTCCCAAAATCCATCGTCCATATTTTTCACAAAAGCGTGGAATTGATTATCACGTCATTCAACGACACCAAAAATAAAGTAAAAACTGCGATTGCCTCGAAAAACTCCGAAGCGTGAAATGAATTCCTAGAAAATTCTCCCTAAAAACTGCACCCTTTTATTGACGCTGACCATCGCTAGTGGCCAATCACCGGCGACCGGCGCACCACGGAACTACTAGTATAATATGCCACTGATCTAATTAGCCGGCCGTCAAAGCGTACGCGCAGCAGACGGACGGTAATCCGGTTACACCGGACAACCCGATTCGGTTTATAATTATCTTGTGACCCTTAATAGTGTTGTAGGGGGGTGTTATCTATACAAATAAATAAAATTGGAGTGTCTGTTTGTAATATCAAAATAACACCTTTTCACTAAATGCATATGAAAGTACATACGACACATATAACAAAAACGCGATAATTTTTTTTTTTGTCTGTCTGTCTATCTGTCTGTCTGTCTGTCTGTCTGTGTGTTTGTTCCGGGTAATCTCCGAAACGGCTGGACGGATTTTCACGGGACTTTCACTGGCAGATAGCTGATGTTTTAAGGAGTAACTTAGGCTACTTTAATTTTAGAAAAACAATTAGGGTTCCGCGCAAAAAAATAAAAACACATGAAATCAAAGAGTATCTCGGAAACGGCTGGACCGATTTTGACGGGACTTTCTCTGGTAGATAGGTGTTGTTATAAGCAGTAACTCATGCTACTTTTATTTTAGAAAAACAAAATTAAAAAAATGGGTGCTGTCGCGCGGGCTCAAAACGCGGGAGCGGGCTTTTTTGTTAAGCTAAATTCCACGCGGACGAAGTCGCGGGCTCAGCTAGTTTCTAATATAATCAATTCCTTGTCAGATAGTTTGTGAAATTAACACTTAGTTTTAATAAAGAATAAAAAGTATTTCTTGCGTTTGCCAACCAAAATTAATAACAAATGAAATTACGATAGATTGAATTCAGAACTTATTTTTTACACCATGATCTGGCTTATACGAGGAACATAAAACCAAATTGCCGCAAACCACTAATTGTTCATCAACGCGTAAGAAGGAGTAGTTCAGACAGTTCAAGTCAGATTGTGGCTAAAAATCTATAAAGAAGTGGGCGGGTTACTACGCCGGTGTCCATAAAGCTGCGAGTAGGTTTCGCTGTCCCGTCAACTTTAATTTTAATAAGTCGTAAAGCGCGGACGTGCGTGCGCGCCGCCGCGCCGCGCGCCGCCCGCACAACATTAAGCGAAATATTTTATGACATTAAGCTTCACTTCAATAGGAGCTTTAAAATCTCTATCCATACGTGCTACTGGCGGGCGGCGGGAATTTTTCATTTTGAAGGGTCCGGTGCGATGAAACATTACAGTTTTTCTCAAGTTGGTTACTAAACTTGTCGAAATAGCATGACGGACCCACATAGAGCATTGATTCATACCTACCATATTTGCTAGAGGGAAGGTGAAAAAGTTATGAGTTCTTAGCCTACTGATATCTTATTTTTTACACGAATAAGGCAACGCTAAAAGGATGGGTTATGTTATTAGCAGTCTATGTATGTATGTTTGTATCATTTATATGTTCCACTGTGGAGCCATCAAGTCCCTGAAATTATTTTTTGGCCGTCGTATCGAGTGGGATATCTATTGAAAGAAGAGAAAATTTTAAGTTCATATAATATGATTATATTATACATAGTTCAATAATTATAAAATCCACTAAGCGGCATTTTTAACAATTTTAAACTAATCGTTATTCGTTATCTATTGGCAGTTCTGAATATAATTTAAATTCGTTTAACCATGAGAACAGTATGACCACCACACCTATATCGAGTTTCTTTTAAATACTTAGGTACCCACATATTAATTCTAGAATCTAACATATTTTATAAAAATAATTAATACCAAAGTGACTCATCCAATTGTACCTAACAGTCTAAAAGTACACCTAAAATTATAAGTACTCAGTCCATCCAGTCGGACAGAACGTCGTACATACACAAATAGTATAACAAAGGTATATAAACACATATTACGGCATAGAACTAAGTTCTACAAAAATATTATATATAGAAATAGGGTTGAGTAAAGAGAACCAATACATTATGCATCTGTCACATAATATAATCGAATCTAAATATACCTTTGGCTGCAGAACATTTTTATCAATAACTCTAATACAGAACAAATGCAGTTCCAAACTATAATTCTATTAAAATGGAATGTCACTGAGATAGCTACCCGAACGTTGACGGTCGTGTCCGTATTAGCGATTTATAGCTTAGATTTTTTCATAGTCAGGTTACAGTTTTTTTTACTTTTTAATTTTTAGCCTATATGAAGACTTCATTTAGGTGTACCTAATTAGGTGGATCCTTAAATAAATATACATTTACACTATACGGAACCCAAGTCGTGGTTTTCACTTGTACTTGGCGGGATGGTTTATTATCCTTACCTACTCCACCGACTCAGCGTTACCGCAGTACAGTGCTATCAAATGGATTTTGAAATGCAATAACAGCTTCACCTAAATTCAATAAGATAGCGCTTCTACGAAAGAGAGATAAGTGCTTGAAGCAGTACATGGGCAAATTATGTGGTGCTAAAATCAAGCCCTTTAACAGTCAACCGCCTTTGTTACGACGACGTCTTGACCAGGTGTCGATATTTTAAAAGACTACCTAATTCAATGTCTCGAATATTTTGCGAGCTCCGTTATTAACAGCATCCTTCGTATCCTTTGACTACTTATCAGTCTCTGTCCGTATCCGTATATCATTTAAAAGCGATGTTTAAAAGTTACCTATATTGTGCTCAAACTCACCAGCGCTTCTCGAGTTTGTGACAATTTAGTAAATTGTAAGCGAGTCGTGTAGAGCGATGACGACGACGGAAGGTGCCTACCGACTTAGATATTGTAAACATATTTAACTTAAACGAGCGTCAGCACTTATTATAACTGGAATTAAAATTTGTCAATGAATAACGCATTTTATCATTCTGGTACTAAATGAACTATACGGACACCCATTCAAGTACCTACTAATCACTCCGGTGCGTGGCGTCACTCTCTCGACGGAGGTGGATTCACCGTGGCATGGACAAATGACGAATGGTACTTATCACTAGTCATGCCGTAAAAATATTTTTCTGTGTGAACCGTAAAAAAAAAAATTACTCTCAAAATTGAGTACCGTTTGAGTTTTCAGCCCTTACTCGACTATAACTAGTTGTGTTATTATGGTGACAGGGCGTAAGGTCCTTTATATGGAACATTCTTTAAGCCCTGTTACCGTAATAATAGGAATACGTCGATTACTAATACGTAGTCCTATATTCAAAAGCTTCAGCTCCCACGTTATTCAATTCATTTACATTTTGATGAATAGATTTAATAAAAAAAAACTAAGTATATCAAACCACACAGCCAGAGACTCCATTACAAGCAATATTGTGTACTAGCCCAAACATCGTATCAGATTGTCTGTACCTGAATATTGGATTTCGTCCGCAGAATATGAAATATTCAAAGGTAGAGTTCTAGGCCGAGATGGAAACAGATCTGTGATTATACCGAGACCGAACGCCTCGTCTCAGGTAAAATATTGTTTGTATTCATGGGCTATAATGTTTGTTGTACCTTGTGCTAACTAAATACATCATTCCAAGAAATGCCTTCTTAATACGAGATGGAGCCCGAATAACCTGCGGTCAGCCGTAACGAAAGTAAATAAATGAAATATCAGGGAGTGAACGTGAGACAGACATTAAAGGTATTGAGCAGCTGCTAAGCCTGGCTCAGGAAAAAATAAAGAGTTCGACACATAAAGAGAGTGCTAGAGAGGATGAAGTTTGCTGTCACAATTTTGAAATAAATCCTTACTAATATTATAAATGCGAAAGTAACTCTGTCTGTCTGTCTGTCTGTCTGTCGCTCTTTCACACCAAAACTACTGAACCGATTTCAATGAAATTTGATACACAAATAGTCTAGAGCCTGAGAAAGGACATAGGCTACTTTTTATCCCGAATTTTTTTATCCCGTATGCTCCCGTGGGACAATTACGGATCCTACTGAACGGATTTGGATGAAATTTGGAAACCAGATAGTTCAAAACCAGTATTACAACATAGGATACTTTTAATCCCGAATACTTTGTATCCCGATAGTATGTTCCCGTGGGACAATTATCGATCCTACTGAACGGATTTGGATGAAATTTGGAACACAGATAGTTCAAAACCTGGATTAAAACATGGGATACTTTTTATCCCGATAGTATGTTCCCGTGGGACAAATATCCATCCTGCTGAACGGATTTGGATGAAATTTGGAACACAGATAGTTCGAAACCTGGATTAAAACATGGGATACTTTTTATCCCGATAGTATGTTCCCGTGGGACAATTATCGATCCTACTGAACAGATTTGGATGAAATTTGGAAACCAGATAGTTCAAAACCTGTATTAAAACATGGGATACTTTTTACCCCGAATACTTTTTATCCCGTATGCTCCCGTGGGACAATTATCCATCCTGCTGAACGGATTTGGATGAAATTTGGAACACAGATAGTTCGAAACCTGGATTAAAACATGGGATACTTTTTATCCCGATAGTATGTTCCCGTGGGACAATTATCGATCCTACTGAACGAATTGGGATAAAATTTGGAAACCAGATAGTTCTAAACCTGTATTAAAACATGGGATACTTTTTATCCCGAATACTCTTAATCCTGTATGCTCCCGTGGGACAATTATCGATCCTGCTGAACGGATTTGGATGAAATTTGGAACACAGATAGTTCAAAACCTGGATTAAAACATGGGATACTTTTTATCCCGATAGTATGTTCCCGTGGGACAATTATCGATCCAACTGAACGGATTTGGATGAAATTTGGAAACCAGATAGTTCAAAACCTGTATTACAACATAGGATACTTTTAATCCCGAATACTTTGTATCCTGATAGTATGTTCCCGTGGGACAATTATCGATCCTACTGAACGGATTTGGATGAAATTTGGAAACCAGTTAGTTCTAAACCTGTGTTAAAACATGGGATACTTTTTATCCCGAATTATTTTTATCCCGATAGCATGTTCCCGTGGGACAATTATCGATCCAACTGAACGGATTTGGATGAAATTTGGAAACCAGATAGTTCAAAACCTGTATTAAAACATGGTATACTTTTTATCCCGAATACTTTTTATCCCGATAGTATGTTCCCGTGGGACAATTATCGATCAAACTGAACAGATTTGGATAAAATTTGGAAACCAGATAGTCCAATACCTGTATTAAAACATGGGATACTTTTTATCCCGAATACTTTTTATCACGTATGCTCCCGTGGGACAATTATCGATCCTACTGAACGGATTTGGATGAAATTTGGAACACAGATAGTTCAAACCTGGATTAAAACATGGGATACTTTTAATCCCGATAGTATGTTCCCGTGGGACAATTATCGATCCAACTGAACGGATTTGGATGAAATTTGGAAACCAGATAGTTCAAACCTGTATTAAAACATGGGATACTTTTTATCCCGAATACTTTTATCCCGATAGCATGTTCGCGTGGGATAATTATCGATCCTACTGAACGGATTTGGATGAAATTTGGAAACCAGATAGTTCAAAACCTGGATTAAAACATGGGATATTTTATATGCCGATAGTATGTTCCCGTGGGACAATTATCGAAAACCACGAGGGCGATGCTATGAGTTTTTCGTGTTTTTTTATGTGCTAGCCATTATCGCCAAAATAGTGAACCTTAAATACAATGAAAAATGATAATTTATTTTGAAATAGCTGGTGGCCGAGTCTTATTACCTATTATACTACTACGACTTACTATTAGGATGTACATTTGGTAGTAACAAATTAATACTTAAATCAAAATAAATACATTTATCACTTCTGGTATTTAAAGTACTGGCCAGACCGACTTTGACGGGACTTTCACTGGCGGATAGATTATGTTATAAGAAATAACGTGAGCTACTTTTATTAAAAAAATACTTTCCGTAAACTCTGCGAACTAGACAAATATTTTTTGTTAAATACAATTTTTGTTAAGTTAAATTCAACGCGGACGAAGTCGCGGGCACAGCTAGTATTATATATTTTCCATCACCCTGTACGAGTATCTACCATGTTCTTTTACTCGCTAGTCGCTAGCGTCTGCAAAAAGTACTTGCATCGCAAATTGTACAGTGGCCTGGCTAACGCAAGCACTAGAAATATGTAGTAAGCGATGCAAGCGATAATACGAGTATACTAATAATAGAGCTTACTGATCATGATGTTATACGGAAACTACTTAATTCAACAAGCGGTTATGTATATGGTTTAAGTTTATGATCTCAAGTCGGCGGAGCGGTGTTAACACGACGCCAGCCCCGAACATCGTAAACATGTGTCTGGACTCGCGCCAACTAACATGGTTCTCGGTACAAGCAAATGCATTTAATATTATTAAGTTAGTAACGCATTATGAAGGTTTCAATTTCTTGACTAGAATGCTCCCAATATTCTTTGTCAATTGTTAGTTGCTGACTAGCTGTTGACTAGCCGGTATTTCGATTCCTTGATGCTTAAAGTATGAAAATACCTATACAAAAATTTTCAGATCTACTCATTGGTTGTTAATAACACCGGTTTTAATAAGAAAAAACTCTTCACCCAGAATGCATTTGAATAGCGCTCGAATGCATATTTCGATAAAAAATGCATGAGAAAACATCGCACACTCTTTAGAAATTGCTCATTAATATTCACATGCTTTCAGAATGGGTATAAACGTGTTTGCAAGAGCAGCTGGACTGGACCAGCAACATCGGAAATAGAACAGGGAAAAATAAAGAGTACGATTTTTTTACTAAAATGAATGAGTAAAATCTACATAGAATGTTAAATAAGTTTAAACAAGCTTTGAACTCAAACTTATGTTAATACTAGAAATTAGATAACTTGCGAATAAGATAACAGCAACAATAAACGAAGCGTTTGTTTTAAACTTAATTATTCAGTTTAACAATACACACTTATCTAGATCTGTTTAGACCCAAGCTCCGAGCCACAAATTTTAACGAATCTCTAGATTCTGCAATGTTTTGTTTTCGTTGCCCACTTATCATAGTACCTAATAGGAAAACTTTGCTCGCATCTATTCTGACGTGTGCATTGCGATTGCGCATTTTACTCAGGGGTGTCAAGGTTTTTGTATAATATATAGTACTACTATATTATATTTACTATGTTGGTTGTTTATTTATGTTAATGTAAAAAATTAAAATCTAAATAAAATTTAAATTCTAAAAACTATAGATTACGATACGCAAACCGAGATGAACGTCGCGATGTCTAATTGTCTTTCTCTAAGACTAATAAGAAAGAGTACGGAACTATTTATTTAATCTTGTAAACTTGTTTAAATTATATCGGAGTTGACTAGAAGCAACCAAATAGCGTGACAGCCTTAGTGCAGGCTAGCTGCGCTGCAGAGAGCGGTGCCGACTATTACTGCGCCAAATGAGTTCATTTGAACACCCTGCGCGCGCTGCGAGTATACTCCATTCTCATGTGAGAGCGGTTATCCCAAATTGGTTAATCAGAAACCGTTTAATATAGGTCAGTTCAAATGGTAGACTATCACTTGTGTTTCAAACAGAACGTGGACCAATAAAAAAATAATAACTTAAAAGAAAGTGAGTTCAAAGACCCGAAAAGGGCAGAAATAATAATTAAATTAACTAATATATTTGGAGTCATTAGTAGAATAATATAAGATGAATACTTAGAAATCAATAGGCTTAAATTGGCATCGAGTGCAAGTACAATTTTGAGTCGGTTAAACAAGAAACCAGTATATATAAAATTACAAGGTTAAACTGCGGCTTATTTTTACTCGACTGGGTGCAGCAGCTAGCAATCATCCTTCCATACCGATTTCAGTAACAGTAACTATACCACGACCAAAGAGATGCGATGCGAAATAGTAATAATGATCGGGTTCAAGTCGGTCACCGCCGGGCCCGACAACATTTGGGCGTCCATTTTATCAATTTGTGGTTGCCTCTGTGTCGGATCTGTAATGTTAGTTAAAAGTTAAAAATTCCATAAACCCTTGATAGGACCACGATTAAATAAAATTGTCTATTCATTTTCGTATCGCTTTCCGTTTGCAGTCCTAGTAGGTACCAACCGACTTAAAAACTGTGCTTCTCGTACGTAACAAAATAAGAGGTGCGACATAATAGTAGATATTTCCAAGAGTGTATGGCAGAGACCTGCCTGCCGGCTGCCCGGCCGGTCCGTATTCCCGAGGCAGTGCTCAGCTCACATTTGAATATAAACCTGCTCCCTGTATTAAGATTTATAAGCACGAGTGTTCCCAGTATCTGTTTTACAAGTGATTTTACGCGTGTAACATAAAATTCAGTTATCAATTCCCAATGCCGTTATATTGGAGCGGAGACTTTATATTGCGCGGAGCTGATAAAAACACCATATTGTATGGTGATAAACTTTACGAGAGCATATAAAATGTTTTTTTCAGTTTTAATGTGCGATCGCAGCGTCTCATGGCCACACCTTGGGACATATTTGGAATGCTGCAGACAGTTGTCGTATATTTTATGGCCCGATGATAATAATTTCTCCCTCTTTTTATGTATGCTGAGAATCCTTAGATTGATGGGACGGCGTGCACCTACTGAAGACGCTATCGACATTAGAATGCGTTTGGTTGGCATTAATATTGTCACCGAGACTTATGCACTGTAACTTCAAAATAGGCCTTTAAAAACGAAAGGAATTCAAGGCAAGGCAAGGTTACACAGGAGCTGGCAAATCTGAATACCTAATATGTTGATACAACTTCCATTATATTTTTAGTTCATTGATAAAATAAATATTAATTCAAGGTTGATATTTTTCTAAAAATTTGCTTGCGGCTTTTGATCAATATATTTAAAAGAACATATTTCAAACGCCTCGTGTATATTAAAAACCCTTTCCAATGAACCATTAAACCGATACCAGCCCTCCCTATGGAGCGTTCGAGCCAACGGACTGAGCGTGTGCTTAAAAATAATATCCCAATTTAGCTAACAATGATCGCATGACTCGATCGCTACTGTATAAAAATTAAAAGAAGCATTTATTTTTAAGCGACAAAAAAAATCGACCGAGTGCGTGTCAGGCCGGGCCGCACAATGTAGGATTCCGTAGCCATTTCAATAACGAAATAATATTTTTGGCTAGCTAGGTTTTCGCGGTTATTTGGACAATTTGAGCTAGCTGGTCTAGACTTTTAATGGATCCCGACTGTTAAAGATGTATTACTTAACAGAATTCTAGACGAATTTTTTTCGAATTTTTCATAGGTATAAGTTTTTGTTTAAAGTTCATCTTTTTGTCACCCTCGTTTGCGTCGCGCAGTCGGGTGAAAAGGCCACTTTGGATCTAAATATTTCATAAACGGGAATTAATTTTGAAAAACTGATACTAAAACCTCAAAATGATTTTAAAATAGCTATTCAACGATACCCCAATTTGGGGGGGGGGGGGGGGGTAGCTATACATTTGTTTCTACTCCCCTTCTGAAGTATGACAATTACCCTAGAATAATTTTGCTTTCAATATTTAAATAAACCAATTTGCATCCATCTAGCCTTAATAGTCTTTGAATAAACTGTAACGTCGGACGGACGGACAGACGGACATGGCAAAACTATAACGGTTCGTAGTTTGATTACGGAACCCTAAAAAAGAAGATTATTTATTTCATCCGTATGTGTGATTTTTTCCCGTCTTGAATAGATTAATGGATTGTTTCTAGCATCTTAGCGTTGTAGAATTATTTTTGGGGTTTTTGTTTTCATTTATGCTTTTTGCTGTAAATATGCTTTCAATGTGAACTGTTTTAAATTCGTTAGTAAAGAGGCTTGAAATTGTTTCATTAGATTTTATTGATAGCAGATAGTAGCATATTCAATAAAACCTAAAGTCCTTATGAATGTTCACCCGCCCAATCAGAGCGCATACTCTACTGGAAACTGATTCTATAGATACGTCCGTTTCCATTTTATAAGCTTTTATTTAACTTGCAATGTATGTTTGTCCGGGTGGAATCTTGCAAATGAATTTTAAATCAGTTATCTTTAACCGATTGAGCTGAAATTTGGTATACACGCTTATTTTGGATGACAATGCATGCTTAGCTATGTGACGTCATTGTAATTCCAATATGGCGGACCATCCAAGATGGCGAACTAGTTATTTTTTCTGCACTACCTACACTACAGTATGGGTAGCAAATGAAAGGGCTTGCTGAGGAGAACACGAAAACTTATACAACGTCACATTAAATCCAAGTAACTATAAAATAAATGAATGGTAAAAAAACTTTTTAAAACAAGCTTTTATTTATTGGCCCTTAAATAAACTTTAAATTAAATCAAACCAATCAATTTAGTACCTTTATGTATTACACAATTTATTAAATGATATAAAAACTTGTCGCGAGATTTACCTGTGTACTAACTAGTCTTGCTTGAAATACTTATTAAAAGTAATTCTATGAAAGAAAATGTTTCTTATAAAATATGCAAATCTCAAAACAACGAACATACTTATATTGTTTATTTAATAGGTGTCACAATTTGTAGCAAAATGAATTGTTTTACAACGTAACTTATCATTTTTCCACGTTTCATCTTATCTAGCAATTTCTGAGATTCGAAGCACTTCGTTTTATTGAATCTGTTATTGCTTTTTGAATGCTGTTGGGAGTCAAATAGAGTTCGATTTACATTAACAGTAAGCTCGCTGAATCCTTTATTACATTTTGCGCTGCTGCACTGTTGTTTTTAAAAGTTTTATTGCGAATCTTATTTCTATGTTTTGCAGGTATTTTATTTAATAAATATTAGAACACGTGATAATAATTCAAGAAGATAATAATTCAATAAGTATTGATATCTTTTATCACAAATCATGTTGAGGTAATTACAGACATTAACGTTTTTATGTGTCATCGAATACACGTTGATAAACAAAAAGAAGCTTATAACTAGGCTGAAATGTGTTTATTTCCTATCTAAAAGTCATTACAATAACTAATCTAATATTAGACTCTTTGTGTAATTGAAAACCTCCTGAAAACACATTCAAATAATACATGTATCAGTTATCAAAAAGCATATCTGCGAATTGGATGAAAGCTCAAATAACGTCTACTCACAGAATGTTTTGATCTGTGATTTATCAATTCTCTCAATTGTCGATGGAGTCCGTGGGCGAGCGCTGTGAAGTAACGCAGGTGTGTAACCAGCCGCCGGGAGCAGACAGACCGCCGCCGCCGCGCATTCCAGTACTAACTTAATGGAATAACCCATTATGATATCAATATAGGATAACATTGCCATCTGTAGTACTATTTTTATAACACTTAAGATTGAAAATCTATTCACGTTTTTCGCATCGAAAATTAACTCAATTTAACATTTATTACCTAATTATTTGAGTTTTAATTTCATGTCAAGATGAGTGACATGTCACATTTTCACGTTTTACTGTATTTCTTTCAAATTTTGTAGAGACGAAGTCTAAAAGCATTTCATAAACGAAAAACCAATGGTCCCAAATATTAGGACCAAAGAATTTGTAATAATAAGACATTAGAAGTGGTATTGACGTATTATTTCATACAAAACCAGTGTCGCCACTTCGCGCCGCTTTCGCACTGCGCAGACAGCTATTTATTTGACGTAGAGTAGTTTCGGGAATATAGTATACTATAAGCCTTTTTCAAAATTTTATTCGAACTATTTGAGATCAATTTTTATTGTTTACAGGCAGCATTTGTGATAAATTTTTTTGCTGTTCTAAAATAAGTTACTCCTTATAACATCAGCTTCTGCCAGTCAAAAACGGTCCAGCCATTCCACAGACGATTTTTCATAAATCGCGTTTTTGTTATAAGTACATATGCATTTAATGAAAACGTTTTATTTTGATATTACAAACAGACACTCCAATTTCATTTATTTGATTTATTTTATACACTAATTCGTTTAAAATATCAGTATTCAATAACTAGGAGCTTAAGGCAATATTAAATACAGTAAAACCCGTTTATGACGATTTCACAGGGAACCAACCAAAAACGCGTCTTAAGCGTGAAAGCGTATTATGGGGGATAAGGAAAATAAAAGCTACTATTATTATGTATGTATTATGTTCTAATTTCGTATATGTATGTATTAGGTAGGTATTAAATGAAACATTTATAAATTAGATTAAATACATAGTGTAATAATAATTACGGTATTTAAAGTAATCACTTATTTTGGTTTGACAGTAAGATTTTCAACAGGTGACAAGAGAGCTGGCTCTATCCTCGTTCAAAAAATCAGTCTAGATCCATACAACGAGGAAATGCAGCCAGCATTCTTGGCACCATCTCACGCGGGCAGGGCTTTTATTTATTTTATTTTTTATTTTATTTTATATTTAAAGTTTTTCTGTTCTAACATTTATAATAAACGAAGGTACAAAATAAATAACTAGATCTTTAATTTATTGAAATTCGTACGGTGCCACATTGTCATCAATGGAAGAATATCCAGGAAAACCCTGCAGTATTATGGGTTCACCTTCTTCTTCCAACACGATGTCAACCACTTGTGAGCCATATTGGCCACTATAGAAAATACTAATACAAATAAATTACCTATACGTCTTCAGCATTGTGTCAACCTGGACTGGAAGTTAACTTACTTGGAGCCGTTGAAAAAAATATAATAGGATACTACAATTGACACTAGTTCAGACAATATTGCCTACCAGGCTAATAACGCAACGTCGATAAGTTATATATATCTCAAGATATTTGAACAATCACCTACAAATCTATCACCACACTACAGATAAAGGGTTTGCTTACAAAATTGTGTACTTACTAATATTTTTCCAAATATTTTAAAATTAAAATATTTGGAAATACACAATTTCGGTTCGTTGCCTGCCAAGACACACGCGCAGTCACAGCGGTAGGCAGTGGGGAGAGTGTAGACCAAGTAGGAATGTTAAACGCTAAGAGTTGGTTTGTTTCGGAGAAATAGTATTGGCGAGCTAGGTGATAAATACCCGAACATACTCTAAATAGCTAGTGATTGAATCAAATATAAAGTTATCGATATTATTGTAATAAGTATGGTATATGATATTCAAAACCTGACGTACCCAAAATAGTTTATGTTCATATTTTTATTTAATTGAGGAGATTGTAAAGTGCGTTCAAATAAAGGCGTTAATGACGTATAGGATGTGGATTCATGAGTGGATGTTATTGGTATAGTGTGCCCCGATGGCATACTATCTGTTGACAAAAAATATTCTCATGTCATCATTTAGCAAATAACAATATCGTAATTTATCAATTAAAATCCTACGTCTGCAGTGCGTAAATTCCATACATTAATCGTAGGTATGGCTGATTTAATCAAAAACCGTGTTTTTAGCGTAGGATTTAAATTATCTTCTTTATTGCGGACTGAAAAAAATCGACTATAATTTGTAGGAAACCAGTTCTCTTTGTCTGTCATTGTTATCAATTTCCAAATCCTTGATATCTGAATTTGAAGGGAAACTAAAAATCATCACGTAAATAAGTATATAATGAGAAGATAACAGGGAGGGCCTAAATTAAAAAAAACGCTTTTATTCAACTCCGATGATACACTAAAAGCTAGAAAATATTTATGGGCGGGAACAATAAAACCGTTTTAAAATGTTTTTTAATTGTTGTTGGCTTTTAATTACTAGCGGAAATTATATTAAATAAATAAAGTCAATATTTCTTACAAAAATATCGATAAAATACAAACATTGTAACATCACTAACTCCCGTCTGATGTTGTCACAATGACACCGCCGTACTAGTCAAAATTCATACGCACGAGGATGTCATACTTTTCGCATTACATTGATTTTTACGGTTCGTCGATATGCCGTACGTTTGATTACGCAAGCAGCAATGGAAATGGGGCCGGTGAGATCATAGTAAATATTTATATTCTCGTGGTAAAGTATACATGTTGGTTTAAATTAGCAAAAAACCTGATTATTACCATATATATCTACTTACCGATGAAATGGAATCCCTTTATTGGTATAATTGCAAGTTTCTGAACAATTTCCGCAATTAAAAATGTTGCAATACACCATTTTTACTAGATGTGTCTCGTACAACGTCTGGTGTCGTACTGAATGCATACGTGTCCAAATGGACATAAACTTAGTGCCAAAATTACGCGGATATGCCACTTCTAATGTCTTATTATTACAAATTCTTTGATTAGGACCATCGGTAAATATGATGAAGGTGATTTGAATAATAAATTCGGGTGTCCCGGCGCGGCTGTCCCGGGCCGGGTGATTGGAGTGATAAAGAGCTGTCAGCGCCACCTACGCGGGGGGGGGCGTTTATTTTCCATTTGACGGTGTCTGCACCGCGGCAACTAGTGAGGGTAGCAACTACTGCTGAGCTCGACCTTTCGGAAGGGACATACCTTCTGCCCATATTTAGCCTTTAGTACAAATTTAGGGATCAGATATACACGTAGATATAGGTATTGATATCTGACGGCATGACCTCAATTACCATTTGCCATTTCATGCAGACAACCGGCAAATTGCATGATAATAAATTGGAAATGTTAATTACTGGTTCGAGTATCGAGTGTTATCGAGTAATTGCAATGCAACAACATACCTACGAGCTAAGTTTGCCAAATAACTTGATACGAAAGAAACCTTTAAAATCAAATTAATCTGCATGAAGATCTGTGCTCAAGCCTCAATTGATTATATTTCATTGAAAAAATCAAAGTACATATTTCAAATAATAATACAATAGCACTATAGCAACAAACAACAATACTATCAAGTGTCTGCGACGGAACCCAAAGGTGCTGTTCATGGCAGGAGGGAATTAAACACAACAAAGAAAATGCATTCAAATTGCAAAGAAATCCAGATACAGATTCAATTTTTACTTGATTTCTTATTTATTAATAATTATTTACTCGTTCTATTGTTTGACCTACAGGGTGTTTCAAAAGTCTGAAATATTAATTTCGGGTCCATATACAGGGGCTGATGTATACGCCGTCACCTAGTGAAGACAGATTATAATATATGAATTGCATTTAGCAGTAGCAGCCACCAATATTAAAGAATACAGTTCAAAAATGTTTTGAGTTAATATTTCCTGGAGACCTCAACTAAAGGAAGTCAGTCAATTTTTTTTGCATCAGCAGGATCCTAACGTAGATTATGCAACAGTCACCACTAAAATTAAGCTTGCTCAGTCTCTTCTTCTTTCCATCCTTGACTATGCCGATGCCAGTTTTCTTGATATCACAGAAGAACTGCCAAACAAACTCGAACGTCTCCAAAACTTCTGTATCAGATTCATATTTGGTTAACGAAAATATGATCACGTTTCTGAACTTCGCGCTAAGCTCAAGTGGCTCGCAATTCGCCTTCGCCTTAATACTCACATCTTGACTCTTCTTTATACAATTATTTTTCATTCCCTTACTCCTTCTTATCTAAAGGAACGTTTTGAGTTCCTTTATGAATCGCATTCGCGATCCTTGAGATCTTCAGAGAGTTTAAGCCTCAAAATGGCAGCTCACTCATCAATTTACTTTCATTTACGTTCAGGCTGTTAGGCTGTGGAACGACCTACCCCAGCCTATCAGCTATCAGGCGTGCTGAATCCCTGCCGACAAAAAAAAACTACTGAAGACTCACTATTTCGCTTCATAGTTTTCACTTTATTATGTATTATTATATATAATGTCCTGCTCTTTGTTTAAATCATAGGTATTTATGTATGTATAGTATGTATTTATATGTATAGTATATGATATAAGTTAATGTATGAATAATTAATACACCGTTGACTACCTTGACAACATGACAAAATTCTCTACATCCAAAGGTTGTCTGGAAGAGATCGCAGTCTGCGATAAGAGCGCCGAATGTACACTTTTGTGTTTTTAGGGTACGGACGGACTGGACGGACGGACGGACTGGATGGTCTTATAAGGGTTCCCTACGAGGAACCCTTATAAGACCATCCAGTCCGTCCGTCCGTCCGTCTGTCCCGACCCGTCACAGGGTCATAACTTTTACAGTTTCTGACGGATGTTGATGTAATTTGGCATAACAATACTTTAAGAGTAGATCTCACTTTCAAAAATATAAACTGTAGAAAAATTACTTTTTTTGAGGTACCTTCCCGAACATCGAAAGAGGGGGATATTTTTTTTAGCTTCCCCATCATGTGGGCTATCGTTGAAAAGCTCTTTTCAAATAAAATTGTATTTTCATACAACATTTTATCATCAAAAATTCCGTTTACGAGATTTTTAACTTTCAAAGATTAAATCAACATTTACGTAATGAATTCCGACCCTTCTTACATTTTTCTATTGCAAAAACATTAATAAGATTATGCAGTCGAAAATGGATACATTGTTCACACATTTCAATGAAATAACAGCAATAAATTTATATTTTATGTTAATACGTGTATTTCTGAAGTGTTAATGCACGTGGATAGATGTCAGTAGTACACAACTTTGGGTAAGATTTTTTACGTAATAAATATCGACACTTCTTACATTTTTATGTTGCAGAAAGATGAATACGATTATGCAGACGAAATTGGATACATTGTTAATAAATTCCAATAAAATAACAGCAATAAATGTATGTTTTATGTTCATTAGTCTGTTTCTTTGTATTGAATGGGTTCGGTAGATGGCGGTAGCAGTATGTACCTATTTCAGCCTGGGGTGAAATTTTAACCAGGTTACTATCAATGACTCGGAACCCTTCATTGTGCATGGCTCGACAAGCACTTGGCGATTTTTTTTGTTATTAGATGTATTCCGAACTTTGGTGCTGCTAAAGATTTATTCCATTCTATTATATATTTTTTCTTAATTAGCGAGGAAATATAAATTAAGAAAAAGTGCACCTTTTCATTAGATATATACCTAATATACTCACCTAAGCCCCTAAGTTTCAGTATTTTAATAACTTTCATCGTTTTAAAGCTTTGACCATCCATAGTAAGACAAATCATCCGGGTTGAAAGATACGTATATGAATTTTATTTCTTACATTTAATTATATCTCAGAGACAATTCAATCATTAAAATACTAAGGTAGATATCAATTTATAACTCAAACCAATTACCTGTCTAGACCTATCGATCTCGGAGACGCAAATAATCAAATCTTCCGGCGAACCGACACTAACAACCATGTTATTGTGTATTATGTGAGTTAAAAGTTTTGTCTTCTAGTGCACGGCCGCGACTTTTATTAGCTGAAGAGCACAGGGGCGCGGGGGTATGACAGGATAGTGGGGAGGGGGTTGCAAACTGGCTCCGTGTTATGAATGCCGACGCCGTCACCTGCTTATTATGTATAGTCCCCGTCCACAGACACGGCCTGAGGCACCCGAATGACAACCACTAACTATATTTTGTTTAAAAGCGTAAAAGTAATTGGATTGGGTAGTAGTTTTAGATTCTTTTGCAAAATGATTGAGTAAGAATTATATTATGTTGAGACTGGAATACACAGCATTACTAACAAAAAAAAAGAAAAATCAATGTTCAAATTAATTTACTTAGAAGCCGTGAGCGAAATATTAATCATAGCAAATTGTATCCTCTTGCATTATTTATTTATTTACAACAAACAACTGTCCTCACTGTATAACCAAATACAACAGTGTGGTCCCAAATTATGCTTTACATAACACAACAAATATAAAGTTGTTCATCATTTTAATGATCTCATTAAAATAATATTTTTCATTTTGCGGGTTAAGTGTTAATAACAGTTGAGCTTATCCTTAGTTAGTAATTAATGGTTTACAATGATTTGGTCCAGTTGAACATCGACCATCAAAATTAAGCGTTCCTATTGGACGAAGCAGGCTGGCCAGCTAGCCCAGCCAGCCCTCCTGGCTCAAGTAGACGGGCTTCCTTAGGGTTGCATGACCGTTAAGCTTGCTACGTCGTAGACAGATGCTACGCCGTAGACACGTGCACACGCTGCAACGTTTGTGTATTTAGAATGTTTTCATTCAAAGTACATTGTCCTCTTCGTAATTTACGCTCAAAACAGTGAGTAGGTATGTAAAAAAATATGATAGGTATATGTAAACATAAATTAAATTACCATCGGTTTTTGGGGTACTAGTAATGAACAAAATATATGCCTCAGATATTAATTAATATCATTTATTTACATACCTGTGACCAACTTTCGTATTAACCTATTTTTGGTATCTGTCTAAGCTGGGGTAGACATGGCCCATTTTTGAATTGTAAAAATTAGCATACAAAACAGTGGACAGTGCACAGCGGTGTTCACGCGCGCTGTAAAAGCAATTAAACTATCCAGCGGAGTGGCAATCGGCACCGACCCAGCTCTGATTGGACGCTGGCTTTCAACTAATTGTATCTATTGAAAAACTGTAATGACCAATCGGAAGATGAAGTTAATTATCAGTGCAAACATTTTTCTGGTCACTGTTTGGAAAAATAGTGCTCCACTTAATTTTAGATTACTCCTTGCCCTTCAGGTATGTAAAAGTTGTAAACACTATAATTGAAGTGGATATGCAAACAAGAATACGAATACAATAAATCTTAATAGATGGCAATTTAGGTAAATTGTTTTCATTTAGCAGTTTTTAATTTAAAGCGAAACCCATCGTCATATGTTAATAAAATAAAATATGTTTGCGTTGTGCATTGTTAGTGTTCCGACTGCATTTTTCATATTTCAACAAATTCTACACTCGTTACTAACTAACAAACGATGAGACACGAATTTACACTATTTCAAAGCTTTTTCACAAAAAATTGTAGCTAAAAATAAAAGAACCGCACATAATTATTCATAGCTCGCAATATTCAACGCCCCGGTAGAAGCTGGTGGAATGGTAGTTGTAACTCCCACACACTCGTCATTTCGCGCTCCTGCGATGAATTTCGAGTCGAGTTTTGCATTTTTATGTCGGCATTATGTTAAAAGTTGAACACTTCTAATACACGGTATAAGCTTGTGATAAAGTGCATTTAGAGATTTATAGAATTTTGGTGTTTATAAATTCAAATGAAAGTGAAAGCTACTCTTATGAATTTGAAATGTACATGCTACTTCTTTCTATTACTTTTCCGTGACAGCTTATTAGAAAACCAATATACAATTTAGATTTAACAAAAAACCCCAATGCACCTGGCATGATAAGATAGCGGCTTCGGTCCCATCCAGCTTGTCGGGGCTGGAATAACTGCGTTTTACTCAGCAGTATTCAATGCGGAGCTGGTAGAAATAAATTTGATAAACGTATCTATAAACAATTCTGAGAATTCGTTAGAATGCAGTTTTTTTACAACTTTATTTTTTATTTGACATGTTATTATGATTATGTGGTAGTTGTTGAACCTTTCATATCAGTTTGGTCATTGAATTCAATTTCAGTCTGTATAAGTAAGTATACATGGATAAGCATAGGCTAATAGAAGCCACCATAAAAGCTGGCAAATAAAATAAATAAATAAATATCGCCAGACTGGCACACCAACTGTATGGTCCCAAACTAAGCCACGCTTGTACTATGGCTAATGGTCTGGCCATTTCCAAAATTTGTCCCGACAGGAATCGAACCCGCAATTACTCGGTGCCGTGAGCCGTGCGGCCGACGCTCACTCCGCTGCGCCAGGCGGTCGTCATGCATTGAATACGTACTCGTATTATCTGAAAAGTGGGCGCTGAAAGTTTTGAACGAGCCAACTTGATCTCGACGGCCTTCAGTTATCCGTTCGAACTTACTGCGATATTCACTAAAAAATGGACACCCTACACAGGTTTTATAAGTTCATTTTATAGAACAATCCATAATTTTATATGTCTAGTTGTATTTCCATATATTTCAGTTCGCCGAACTTTAAATCCCCTCGTATGATAGTTTTATGACTAACACAATGTTTTCTTTTGAGTAAAATATAAAGTATTTAGAAATATAAGATATCGGTTTAATTATTTAAAGAAAATGTTTTATAGTATATTTATGGTTGCTTTTATTTTGGAACAACAAGAATGCCGTATTTTTTCTGTAAAAATTTTAATGTACCAATTGGTACCAAAATATTTTGTTTGAAAGACCACTGTCCAATACTCATATTATTAAAACGGCTCATAACGTATCACATTTCATTGTTGTTATAACAAACACTTTAAATTCCAAGTCACTAGTTTTAATAGCAAACCATTTTTACATGTAAGTATACAAATCAATCAAACTAAAAGTGTCAGTTTGTAATATGAACAGCTTTTTACTATAATAAATAATATAAAAGTATATACGGTAAGTAGTAATAACAAAAAAATATTTTTTGTCTGTCGGTTTGTTCCGGCTAATCTCTTAAACAGCTGGACCTTATTTGATGGGACTTTCTCTGGCAGATAGCGCTAATGTTAGAGGGAGTAACTAGACTATCTTAGACTACTTTAATTTTATCAAAGTACTTTCCACACGGTCGGAGGCTCGGGCAATTCATCGTCTTCATTCCTACCGAACAAATGATTGCATGCATTGTGAACAAGGCCATGCCGGTCTGCTACTGACGGCATTGTTACTGCCCTGAAGCTCGATGCAAGTGGCCGTACTGCCGACGGCTTTTGTTATCTGGAGGTAAATATTATAGATAGGTACTTTGAATTAACTTATATCTGCTTATATACACATGTATGGAATGTTTCATTGAATATCGCACAAACATGTGTATAAAGGGAATCTATTTGGGTAAGGGATATACGAATATATAGGATAGGAATGATAGCATAGCACATCTGTAATTGAATCTAAGTAAATGTTTTAGATATGCGAGTGGCGGTGACGGTACATGGCACGGAAGCCGAGAACTGAGATGTTTGCGATATACCATTTAAAAATGAAGTCCAGATTGAGCTTTTTTTACCAACATACTAAGATATCGTTATAAATATGTGATCCCATCTTTTTAACGTGCTGATCTACGTTCGGATTTTATCGATCACGGAATTAATTATGAAGCCATTTAATATTTATTTTGTTTAAAAATGTACCCGCTGACTTAAAGTATCAAGAATAAAAATACAATGCATATTGGGTTTTGGGGAAAATAATGAAACTAAAGATACTCGATCCTTGATTTATAACCACTTCCCAGTTTAATCTTGACTGCAATCTTAAAACAAGTTTATTTCGTCTCCATATACATGCACGTATCGTATTGTTTCAATCAAAATGCTTCAATTTATATGCATAGAGTTATAAAACGTTCGGGAGTAGTTTCAGCGAGCAGACTCGTGACTTAATAATGAGATCAACTCGAATTATGGCGCGCCGTAAACTAACCGTATGGTATATAGTTTGAGTTTGGAATTGTGTTCTGTAGCTCACCATGAGTGTACACGTGTACACGTGTGCTAGACCCGCTACGGAAAATACTTCAATGGCAAATTGTTAGTACCTTGGGTGACCGATAGAGATGCTGCTCAATTTTCTATGAGTTTCCAGCGGCCAATGCGAAATTTATTTTCTAATAGAAATAGTTTATATTTGCTCCAGCTTAAAACAGTAAAAAAGCGATTCCAGAAACATCTTTACGACTTGAAGATACCTTTTAGGTGTGATAACACTCGAGTTTGTAGCCGCACTCGTTATCGGCGGTTTCATAAAAGAGTCCGAAAGTGCGGGAACGTCTGAGCAAGTTCCGAGATGTTTGATAAGCACACGCTCTGTGAATTCTTTGATTTAATTACAAGATAATGCGAAGCGTTCTTCACTTGAAACGCGCGGAATACTGTCCTTGTTCTGTTTTACGAAAACTATTAAAACAAATTATTTACGTCGATGAAAAAAATGAAGTAAATCGTTACATGCACACCACTCTAGGGGATAAAAGTCAATCAAAATACAGGCCCGTGTGGACTTTGCTTTGGACTAGTTAACTGAACCTTTTATAATGAAATGGGCTTAAAGTAGTACCTACAATTTCCAAACACTATTCAATTGCCACTCATCGACAATTTGTTTAACCTAGGCGTTAATTGAGGAAAAGACATCACATAAATAATTTATTTTACATTATACTCCATTCATCGGTACATGTTTTATGTTAGATAGTCACGAGCCTCATATAAACAGTAATCTTTGAATAAACCTACTGCCCTATCTGACGACAACAGAACAACTATTATAACCTTCCAACGACGAATTAACTTTTTTACTATCGTCGGTTATTACCAATCACAGCCCCCGGAATCTTCACTGTTATTGGATACGGGCAGTAAACATAGTGTTTGTGTATAAACACGCAGCGTGCGTGCGCGGCAACTGGCACGGCACGGCAGCGGGCTGCGGTAATCCGCGCGTCGCGGCGGGTGTCACGCTCTCCGCCGGGAACCACTGTGTGTTGGTGAACTCCCCATGTCATTATGAACGTCATTTATAAAATAATAAATAAATAGGCTTAAGTATAATGCTTGACACAGTGCAGTGCCATAAACTTACACGGCAACTCACACGGCTATTAACGATGGGAAAAACAAACGACTGCTGGTAAAGTAGTTGTCGGTCATTTTTTGTTCTGCATTCTACTTTGAATTCCGTTTGAGTCTCAAATCGGTCTTGAGTATGCTTTAGACGCGTAATTTTGTACCGGTATGACATAAGAATGACATTTCCAAGATCGCTCTCAGACTTGAGATTGATTTATTAATACGGGCCTAAGTAGTTGGTAGTTTTTCTTTGCTGCAGGTTGATTGCATGTATTTATAGAAAATACTTAAAAATTAAATAATAGGATTCACAAACGTAAAATAATGTTTATGTATAATTAAATAATATTTTTTTGAATACCGAAGGAATATACAAATGCAAGTAATTTCCAATTATAAAGCAATTTATAAATGAAACGATGCAATAAAATACCCGCACAAAGGAGAAAGTAAATAGCTGGCTGCACAATTATAATAATTTCGTATATAAATATTAAAATAAATTAACTGCATTCAGAGCCTTTGAGTCCGAAAGATATAGTTATAGGATTTCCCAATGTCATCATTGGCCAGGTGAATACAAAAATTTTAATAAAAAAAAAACCGACTTCAAAAAACCTGGGTGGACTAAAAAGCTAGTGGAGTCGATGCCAATTCAAGCAAGTAGGGGTAGGTGCCTAAGAAGTTGTCCTATATCGTTGTGTAAAGATAGTGGCACCGACTCCAAAAAAACACATACACAAAAAAAAAAACACATACACACGAATTGATAACCTCCTCCTTTTTGAAGTCGGTTGAAAAAGATTCCTAACACCACATAAGTAAATCAATGAAATCGCCATTGTTTATTATTTACCTACTGAAGAAATACACTGAATAAATTTGTGAGAATCGTGAAAAATCATGTAGCGATTTGTGCGGCAAAGTACAAAGGCGCCCGCTGTGTGTTTGTACTCGTATAGCGCTTTGTTGGAAACAATTGGGCGATTCTTTGCGCCCACAATGAGGATCTTGAACGGTTTCATTTTGAAAAATGAGGTAGCGTGTTGCTTTGACAGAATTTATGTGCCCAATATTCTTATCACAGCGAGAACGAAAGCTTCAGGAAGTGGGATCCTAAAGTTTTCACAAAGTAAAAGTTTCAGTATCTTTAACAGATATAAAATCTAAAGGTTTTTTTATAATAGACGCCCTTTCTTATTTGTTTAACTGTTTATGTCGCATTTTCACAAGTTCTGTGCCCAATTCGAACTTACTTAGATGCCTCTTTAGAAATCTAATTAAGTACACATGGAACTTGAGTAGCAACACTACGATTACGTATTTGACACGCGTGGGACGAAGGTTGATTAATTTGTTTACGCTCTGGCTAGCTTAGACTTCTAGGTACTTAGATCATCAAATTGAGGAATAAACCTGAGATGAAATAAAATGTACCTATTTGTATGACGGCCACCAACAGGAATTCTTGTGCTAGTTGACATACAATTTCTTCAATTGTATGTAAAAAAAAAGATCCCTAAAACACCACTTGAAAACAAACTATCATAAGGCAGCTGTTACAAAACAAATAATATTGATACAATATAATAGGTAAGTACTTATATCCGTAGTAAGTAACTAGAGTCGAAATCTTTAAAAAAGTTTCATTTCATTTCCACACTTTTTTATATCTCGATATCTCCATTATTATTTCACGTGTGCTCGCGGAGAGTGCGTGGGCAGGTGGATGGCTCGGATCACTCATTATTTTCCTTTCGACGAACCCTTTCTCAAAGCTCCATTATACCTAGTAGGTATTACTAGGTGTTTATTTAAAACAGTAGGTAGATAGCTATTGCCACTATATCGGCCACCCTCCCCTCGATGCGAAGAGGATGCTCAAAACCCATATAATCTTAAATAGGTTCTTAATAGCGTATGTAAAAGCAGTAAAGCAGAAAATAATATTCAAATCCCAGCTCTAGATCGTTCGGTGATCGATGGGCGTCGCGGTGGTTACTCACTCGCGGGGACATCAAAACATCGTCATCAGCTGTGATAGATGGCGCTGCGGCGGCCGCCATCAATCACTGCTTGCTTATTCTTTTTATTAGCCGCACTTGTACACTTGAGTAATGAATTACGTCGTAGATTTAGGTCTCAAACATGGTTACTATTATTTAATACTTTTATTATCATGGAGATGATCTTATAGACTCTACAAGATCATCCTCAAATATTTGCCGCTCATCGGAGCGTTGGTAGAGTCTTGGGCAAAAGGAGTAAAAGTAAACAATAATCAATATCTATCCTATCATACAATACGTAACCATAGAAAGGAAAATTTCAAACTTCTATAATCAGAGTATCTTTATCTGATCCGCAAGTCGAGCACGGCACGTCTAGCACGGCACGGCACGGCCGTACCATCCTTTTCTCGAAGCAGTTTAGACCATTTTCGACCCCCTAAAACTTCGTTGTGGATAAAACTAGAAGCCTGAATTTTCAGTAACCAGGCAGGCATTGTATAAACACGGTATATTTCAAATTCATTTAATTTGAACCAGTAGTTTAAGAATTATCGCCATATGTGCACCGATTTAAAAAAATATTATTTAATTCGAAAGGGTATACTCCCGAGGTGGACCCATTATCATGAAGTCAGGATCTGATGATGAAATCTCAAGGAAATCGTCGAAAAACTAACAATGTAATAAAATCTTAGAAGTCAATTTTGACCTACTTCCAGGTTTCCTATTGAGCTGAAATTTTGCATACTCATGTAAGTTTAGTAACAATGCAATAATCTGGTACTATTGAGCTAATCTGATGATGGAGTCAGGAGGTGGATAATGGAACTCCTCAACGGCGAACACCAAAGACACGAAATTTAAATGGATTTAACCATAATAGCCTGTTCCAAATTCCATCATGATATGGCTGATGCCCCCAGGTTTGACTTCCGGCGAGGAAACTCCTCAACAGTGAATGACAGGCATGATTATTTGTGTACATGCATTTAATTGTGATAGCCCGTTTTAAACTTCGTCATGACGTGGCTGCCAGATCATACAAGCTTGTCTTTAAAAGCTTTTTTAAATTAAAACTTGTTTAGCACTAAAAAGGGTATTGTTATTTTGCGATAAATGATTTTTAATAAAAAAATTGGTTATTGTGCGATAAATGATTTTTATTAAAAAATATATCCCGACTTAAAACCACAAATAGGCACTCAAAAGCGGGTGAGTGGGTAGCGCTTATATTAATTTCTTTTTCGCTTGTGAGTGGCTGTTTGTGGTCTAGAAGTCGGTTTAATTCTATTTAAAACATAAAAGATTTTTAATATTGATATGGTCACTACAAGATGTTGTTAGGTTAGCTAATTACGTAATAGCTTAAAACAGAAGTTCCCAAGTAGGGACTTAAAAAAGTAACCGACTTGGTATTACATGGATCTCACAATTTTTTACGGTAGAAGAACTGAGTTGCGAGAATTGTTTTTTTTACAAGTTTTGTGTTTGATGGCTAATATAATATCTGATGTTTTTTGAACGGTAGGTTACGTTATGTACCTATATACCGTTCAAAAAACATCAGATATTATATTAGCCATCAAAAACAAAACTTGTAAAAAAAGAAGTTGTAGAACTTGTAAAGAAGGAAAGGTTTTAATTGGATTAGATACCTATCTAATCCAATTAAAACTTTTCCTTCTAACTGCCTAGGTAATTAAACTAACAATATTATATTATAATTCAAGATGTTACCTTTTACTACAAAGGCCAAAATTACTTCGTTCTATCTCCAAACCGACTCTACACGTATATATAACTATTCATGCCTCCACACGAGACTAATTCTGATCCCCGAAGCCATCATATTTCATGGGGCGTCACTCCATAACTCATCCCGGTTATTGTGCGGAAGTGGGTCAGTTGCGGTAACGCAGCACCTCGCCCTGCGTTGTTGGGCGGGCGGAGATTGCGCCCGGCCTAGTAGGGAACCTTGTTATCCCGAAGGACCTCCCAGCTGCGAATGCAAGTTGCTACAGTACGCTGACATCTTTCAAATCCCAAAAATGTAGGTATTGCAGTTTAACAACTAGATATAACAATTTTTGGTTAGAAAACACTCATCTACCTCATTAAATATGGTTTAACTTGGATACTCTACGGGAAAAGAAAATAATTTCATTAAAAATCGTTTACTAACCTTTCGTAAAGTCTTCAGAATATGCTGACGTTCGACAGTATCGTGTCGTGACAGATTGATCGGAATGTTTGGAAAATGCCCCTGAAATGTTCCTCAAGTAACTTTGCAGTGAAGTGTGAATTTCAAAGTTAAGCTATCTTGTGAAACGCAACTTCGCTACAAAGTTAGTGGCTGGTAAATGAATCAAACGACTATGAATTTTGATGGATATACTGGATTGCTTTGTATAGGTACTTAGTTAATACACTGCAGTATTTAAATTATTTATAAAACTTATTTTATTTATTGATGATTAATTAGGCTACTGCAAAGTAAAAAGAGATCTCGTACGGTAATATAACATTTTTAAGTGAAATAAATTCACGCTTATCCTTATTAAAATTTACCCCCATATTCACAAATATTACACAATGAGGTCACACATCGCAGCGCGCAAACGCACAGTTCATTGAGAAATGTCAAAGTTTATATTTACCTATTCCCTCGTACTATTAGTTGTTCACAACAACAAATAGTACGAGGGAGGGTGCCGTTGCATAGGTACGCAGGTTCACACCCAACCAAAATGCATAAAATAACCTGCCTATGAAATGAAATTCAACGAAGCAAACATGTAGTACCGAAGAGATCGTTCTTGTTATTCCAATGATGCAAGATACCGTGAAAGAGTTTCCGGGGTCGAGGTCGCCGCAGCCGGGTCAGGCCCCGCGACCCGCAGCCGCCGCGGACCACGTGCTCGAGGTCAATGCACCGCCCTCCTTACAATGTCGGAAGGAAAATAGGAACGAATGGAATAATAGGTTAGGTTAGATTTTTAACCATTTTTTGTGGCATTCGACCAACTAGTCTTAGTTAAATGTACCTTGGCAATAAGAGGGAGCATATTTTAACTGTATCTAGTAAGTAATTCTAGTTTCCTTTCTTTCAAACCATCACGCGGACACCAGTTGCTATACATACAATTCTAGTTGAAATCTGTTATCTTGTTTGCCAACTTTGTTAAACAAAAAATAAATCTGTAATGTAACAGACAGACCATATATTTTTGTAGCAAGAGGAGCTTATGGATGTTTTAGACAGGCCTACGAAAATGGTAACACCACATATACATTATTTTCACATAACCTTATATACTGCCCCAAACCCCTTACTACTAAATCCATCGTGAATTACGGGTTAATTACAAGTTAGTAACAACATTGCAATCCAGGAGCTATCAACAACATTGCCGCGCTGCCGATAAGTTACAATTGCAAGAAAGTTGGTAACGGCAACAGATCGCCGTCTGAAGCACCACTTTCCCGCTAACGACTTGCAATGTTCTGTTTTAGTGGACTGTTCCTACAAACATTTATAAACAGGTTGTACAATTCGGGCAAACGAGTCTCCATCGGCTTGTCGACCTCTGAAATAAATTTCTCCAAAGCACATAATTTAATCAATCACATTTTTGTAGTAGTTATCAAGGCTTGTCCAAGACATTGGTTTGGAATTCCTAGATGCAGGTTAGCCACCGAGCCACATGCATTAAATCTCTAGCCGTCTAGATTACTTAAGATAATATACAGTTGGGTCCCTGGCATTTCAATATAATACCATAACAGTGTAGTACTATTGTGTGAATATGCCAGAAAGATGCAATTTCCATAGCGCTTTTACTGGAAACTTTAGAATAGTGTAGAACGCTAACCGGTCATTAGATGCCTTCCGATTACTTTCCAAAATTCTCCAAATCACAGTAATATCACGCCACCAGACCATAAATTGTACGGTTATTGCACAAAATGCCAATCCACTACGTAGCCTGGTACCCGATAAGCTAATGCAACACAATTTGTTGCCGAACACAGTTTGGTGTTCAGATACAAATTGTGTTCGTACAGCGGCGCTCAGTCACGAACTTTACTCGACACTAGTGCACACTAACAATGTTACATTCTTGTGTTGCTAGTAACTTGAGTATTTTCATTGGACTCCGGCCATAACTTGAAACACGAATGCTATTGACCTATCTACATAGATTGTAGTACAGAAAGGCACTTAACCTTATCCATGTAACATAATTACCCGTCAACAGTGCAGAGGTTGCTAATGTTTAAGCTATATTTACCTGCGAAATGACCATAAAGGTATGTCCACACGGTATTACGAATTAAAACTTTGTCCTTAGAGTTGAGCACAGAAACTTTAAACGGAAACACCTTTTATTAAAATGATGAGTTGTTGCCCACGCCACCGCCCTTGTGCTCGATAAAATAAAAGTGGTCTTAGATATTCCTTATAACATCACCTATCTGCCAGTGAAAGTCCCGTTAAAATCGGTCCAGCTGTGTCGGAGATTAGCTGAAACTAACAAACAAACAGACAGACAAATTTAAAAAAATGTACTTGACTTACAGTATATGATGTACTTTCATAGGTCTGTACCAAAGAATTTGTAATAATGTTATTATTACAAATTCTTTGGTCTGTACATATAGTGAAAACTGTTATTTTGACATTACAAACAGAAACTGCTATTATATTTATTTGTATACTAGATAGATTTAGCATACAAAAATCGCACACGTACAAGTGGTGAGTGAGCCCAATGTTTATTTTATCTAGTCCATACTTTTAATGCCTTTGGTCAGTTTGTGACTTCCTTCAGAAAGATGGGTAATTTGAAGGTTTAAAAAAAATTATGTGGTTATTTCAGCTTCAAATAAAGACAAACAATTAAATTGCACTGTTAGCCCCAACGCGAAAACACGAATACACTATAAAATCGAAATTGAAAATAAATCCCAAGTTATTGGCAATAGAAATTGATTTAGTGTGTACATTAGCGCTTGAATTGCAATAATTTGTTCAGCAACACCGATAGTTGGAATTCTAATAACGATGCTACGAGACAAACACTCAAATTATAATGATTCGTTTTAACATAAATAAACAATATTTATTTTTATTAAAACTTAGTAAGTACTCTTACTTATCAAATTAAAATCAATCGTTGGGACACAGTTGAGCTGAGTCAAACGAACGAGAGACACGTGGACGGCTCACCGGTTGTCTACGACGCGACTCGTGCATGATCTCGCTGCCGCCTGGACCCACCAGCTGTACTCATTCTCTAGATTTTAGAATAATGCAGATGCTAATTGAATCTTTTATTATAAAATAATGTTGTAAAATGCCTAAATGAAATTCTGTAAATGGTCTTGCAATTGTAAAACGTAAAAGATCTACTCAAGGAGAGGTTAGCCACTTGATTTTAGCAAAACTTATATCTACATAAATTTATGGATATCACGGTGATGAGGTATCAGTTGAACCGTACCGAATAATACTGTTTGAATGCAGCCTTTAACAGATTTATCTACAAATGTATTCACGAATATTGGCGCAGGTCCGCAAACCGTATCGGTGTAGCAATAATTTGCAACTACTGCGTGGAAGCATTCGCTGAAAATACGCAGTTATTTCTGTTGGAAATGTTAATGTAATAATGATGACAACCTAACGTGTATGTATGGACTAGAATAGAGTAGTTCCTCTGACAGAGTGATGATAACTTCACGTGCATTTGCCAACACTATCATTTATAGAGGATAGCAATATCATAATATATTATGCCACCAGATCCCATTTTCTGCACGTGCAAGAAAGAATTTACCACCATAGGACCCAAGAAAACTACCGTGGCTTAGGTGCTAAAGAAATAAAAGCTTGGGTATCCAGTGGCTGTAGGTAATTTAGGCGGCGCAATCAATTTTAGGAAACCGTTTGTAGTTATTTGCATAGAAGCCTCTGCTTGGTCAGCCTTAAATCGCCAGGATTCGCGCGGTGTTTATCGCCGCGGCCGGCAACATTTCACCCAACGACCCCAAAGGGACCCAAATTTTAATATTCCATAACCAAGAGAAAAATTGTAAGCGTGTCGACATGACAATACTTTTACAAAAGGTCGGAATTTAGGGACCGTTTTAAATGTGCGCTTGTTTTTTTGTGAATATTATATTGTTTGTAAAATGTAATGTCACTTAAATACGTCACGCGCTGGTAATAAGTAGGGTAAGTACTTAAATACCTACGCAATAGATAAGTACTGCCCAGTGCTGTACTAATATTTTAAAGCAAACATATACTATATGACAATCGAATTTACTTTAAATACTTCTAGCAGAAAGTACCTACGTTAAAGGTACCTATCTGTATCTCAACGGAAACACGGGCCAGCGTGCGTTTTACTGGCCAGCGCCAACTTCCCGCCGTGCACAGAAGCCGCGAAACGGTTGCAAGCTATCGCCACAGAGCTAGATTGCACGGAAGTAAACGATCGCGGTTAAACTCAACTGTACACATCTGAGCTTGGATGATCTATTTTAGCATAGTATGAAACTTCCCCCATTGTGAAGCCAGAATACGCGTAGAAGTGGCAGTAAAACTGTTAATGTCGTAGAAGGTGAAATGGATTAACGGCATGGTCGCAATTAGTTTGATTATTTGGGATGCCTTTGGACCAACTCGTCAGGGACCGGTCGTGACGATAGCATTCTCGCCGAGAAATAATATCCCCGAAGAGTTGGTCCACATACGGAATTATGTATGTACTATGTGTTAAAATCTCCCCTGTCCTATTAGTTCAACAGATGGTTCCTGTTTGCATTTATAGCAAATGAGATAAAGACAAAACTACAATGTACTTTTCTATAGTCACATAGACATACCTGCTGGTGCACTATTCTCGGACTAACAATAACAGTAAATATCGGCCCGGTCAGTAAACCTGCTCCGACTGGAATTATCCAGTTTGAACCGGTTGGAGGCGGCATTATGCGGGTTTAGATAAATTGGGATTTCGTACAGATAAAATGGACTATATGTTGTTGGCCAGAGTGGCCATAACAACTTCACCCGGACAGAGGGCGAGCGCGAGTGCGCTCTAGCCAGAGGGGCAGGGGGGCAGCTAGCTCAAGGGCGCCACATGGGACACGACCTCGGCTTGGGCCGCTGCCAGAAGAGGTGGCGAGGGTAAATCTACCACCGGATCGTTGTTTTGCGCACTGTTTTATACTTTTTCACTCAGTGCGGTTATGTGGGTAGGTTAGAATTATATTATCTAACAATAAAGTAAATTCTTTTACACGAGTTGCGATCTACAAATTAATCTGTTCACAAAAACAAACTCAACACGAGATACAACACTTGTGTGGCCCCATCTAGAATTTATTGTTCAGACACAAATTCTGATAGGTAAATTTTCAATTAATATAATTGATATTGGAAACATTAGACATACCTACTACAAACACTGGAAATCAAATTAAAATACAGACTAAAGTTTATATTACATCTAAACTACAACTTAACTACTAACAAGCCATTTGAAATTATATTATACGTAGGCTAACATTAATAATGGATTGTTGATGGCCATATTTTAGTGATGAAAAATGTTCAATTTATGATTGTGAGTGACTGTTAAGTTTTACCATCTCCAAAACCGCACAGCACAGGATTTTTGAAGCCTATTGAATATCCGTGAGGCCTTCCATTATGGCGAGGGGAGGCCGATGGAGGGGGTTAGTAGTCTCCTCCCACCAAATATTTGACTGCGTAGGTTCGCGGTCGGTGGCGCATAATCTTGGTTACAAATAGCAATTTCCCGAGTAATTGACTTCTGACTCTGCCAGTCGAAGCGAGCTGTTTATTTTCTAATCCCGATTTTTTGAATTATTTTAGGACACAGGTAAGCACAACTTTTTCGATTTTGTTCCCATTTTAAAAAGGCATCTTAGTATTAGATAGCAGTGACCGAAACCGTGGCGTCACGTATCGCAGATAAGGCTTCTGAAATATCATTGTTGTGGTAATAGCGTATTTTCCGAATTCAACTACTGCCAACACGGAACTGTCTAGTACTAATAAGTAAAAGGACTCGGTGAACTGGGCCCAGTTGTGTAGCTAAACTACCCGTACCTGTACCTGTGAATGTAATGTACTAGTGCCTGTGGTTAGTAATACTAAGACTATGACTTAATTCATCTAAAATGTCTACCTCACATATTATCCACAAAATTGTTGAAATATTTCCATTTAAGAATAATCTGGGTACAAGGAATTCAGGTTTTTTGAAACTTTCAACATGAAAGCCTCAAGCTGCCTTCTTTCCCACTTTCATTTCTCTATTAAAGATATCGAAATGACATACAGATATCGTATATTTTCAAAGTTGTCGGGTCAGAGACATTCAGATGCCATACATTCGACCTTCAAATCGGTCAAAGGCCCTTTAACGACAATCGGGGGAGCAATGAAAGGCTCTAATGGCTCACATCCGACGTGCCGCGACCCGCGGCATTCCTAGATACTACAGTATACCCATTTGCTTGTTTATGTTCGTCATTACCCTCGTATCAATAGGGGTAAGTTATTAACAAAGGTCTTGAAGGGCAGCCCGTGTCATGAAAATAAAAATATATAAACGTAGAGGTCATAAGAATAATAATGTACTGTAAGGGATGAGGGGTAAATAAAAGGGAAGGACGGGAAACCAGAGACCGCGGAAGATATACCATTATACATTTAGACCACTTTAGGACTACCAACCCGAAAATGATAGCCATAAGTGTAACGACAGAGGAAGGTTTAATCCCAGGCATTGGTTGAAAGATCACAAAGAGGTCGGTACACGGAGACCGTAACCTCTGGGCTCTTAAAACGAATCCTACAACGACATCGTGCCTACTTCAGTTGATAAATCACCATGATTGATAATGTCTAATAGGCGCTCTGCGTACCTGCTACATTCTTTATGAATAAATAACAAAAAATAAAATAGGAGACTCATGACATGAGCGCCATCTATCACGCTGTGGTAAGAATATTTTGATGTCGCTATGTATGTGTAAAAATTGTAGTTTGAATCTAACAAGTATCTTCCATCGATCAATATAGTTCAAATATTTATATTTCAAAAAAGAGTTAAAACCTTTTCGCAATTCCTCCAGAATTACACATAAAAGACTCGCTAGTAAGGTTATCTTTGTCTCTCTACACATCAGGCTTCACAGGCGGTGACTTGCTGACTCTCGTCTTGTGTAATTTATTCACCATTATGCCTCATTGTAATGTATGTGCGTATATTAAGCCTCCTCAATCTATTCGTTTTGCTAGCGTCGTTTAAAACTTGAATTAATGGTTTTGGTTCCCAAAATTCATTCATTCCCAAAAGGTTAAATACAACAATATTGCGGCGTCATTATTAATGGATATTATTAGCATGTCTATCAATATAGTTAACCGTACCGGACCGTTCCAATTCCATAATATAGCTGCAGTGTGTTGGCAGGCTTCAGTGCCGCTGCAGCGGGCAGGCCTCCCACCCGAACAGACAATTAGCAGGTTACGTAATTAGTATTGCAGTATTAGCTGTGCTGCCTGAGACACGCCTGTCGGGGAGTGGAGTAGAGACCCAGGTTAAGCGAGGAAGGTGGCAGGGAGTTCAAATAATAATGCATCAAAAGTTGTTAATATAGTTAGTTGATTATAATAGTAATCATATTTTTTTGAAAAGTGAGGTTAGTTTAGCCCATGGTCATTTAAATAGTAATAAATAAATATCGCCAGACTGATACACTAATTGTATGGTCCCAAACTAAGTAATAAGTACAATGGACTGGGGGCGATCCCAGTGACACCCAGACCTGGGCAAATTACGAAAAGGCCATTTCCGAAATATGCCCTGGCGGGAATCGAACCCGAAAACTTCCTGTAAAGTGAGCCGAGCGGCCTACGCTCGAACCACTGCGTCAGCGGTCGTCATTTGAACGCCACATAATGAACTTAAATCTCCTTATAATTTAATTACATGGCAAATTGTACAACGCCTCTACGAGCTTTCCGCAGAACTAACGAGTTGCCATACAAAGATCTTGCGTATCTGCCTTAGATCTTTGTACACTACTATCTCTACCATCAACTGTACCTATGAGTAGTTGCTAGTTCAAAAGTGTAAAGCTTAAGAAAATAATATTTAGAGATAAGTCTAACATTGTTTGGTAACCATTACCCCATCTGTGCCATCCTGGCCGACGCCTGCGGTATCCAATCAACAGCCGACATACAGCGCTACTACTTGCGTGATCGATTACGACTTCACCTACTACTACGGTTAGTGTTTGAGAGAATTGGACTATGGTTGGTTTAAGATGTATTTAGTATCTCCAATAGCTTTATATGTTCACTTGCTAAGCAGTAAAGGAAAACGTCGTATTCCAAAAGACGTGTGAAGTTCACCAGCCCGCATTAGAGTAGCATGGTGGACTATGGTATAACAGCAATAGGCCCCCTAATAAATTAATACCAAAATACAATCGGCGAAATATGAGTGCACAGCAGTTGACCTCTGGGCACCCCTTCGAAGAATTCAGGTGTGATATCAATTTGATAGGTATCTCCTTTGGCCTTGTTAATTTGCGAAATGTTACAAGTCTTATTTAAATATCCTCTTTCGCGTTAACACAGGATTTTTATTTTAAAGTAAAAGAATCAAATTAATTAGAGATGAAGATTCATTCCAGAGATTTATTTGTAGCTAAGGTGTTTTTAGCGAAGTAACCATAAAAAATATACAATGAAAATGAATCAATCTGGTTTAAAAGTCAAACCTCACGCTCACTTCAATGTCCTTGTTTGCGGTGGCTTTGTGGAGCGGGTCACCCTCTTCCCTCTATTATGGTTGAGGAGAGTGATGCCGCTTTTCAAGTCATGCTCGTGCGGGGCGCTGCTTGCGGGGATTGGTCCACTCACTTTCCTCTTAACAACATTGTCGTTAAATACTATTTATTTACTTAGCATGTAAGGCATCACACCAAAGCAATTATCATATTATCCACCCCTGTTTTATTAATTATTATTTTGGTTCGTAAACGTTTAATTTGATGTAAGTATGTGTAGGTATGCACATCACACTAAACTAGCTTTCTCATTTTATTTGCATACCTAAATCTGAGTGAGATTTGATCATTATTTACTATTAGCTATTTAGTGGCAATGGTGTTGCCTGCTCATATTATTTTTTTATGCTGTTTCTGAGAATGTACACCATCTTTAATTCATTGAAAAGAGTAACCATTGAGTTTCTTGCCGGCTCTTCTCAGTGGAAGCAGCATTCCGAGCCGGTGGTAGATTCTGACTATTCATAAATGCTTTGTTGGCTTACATGAATAAAAACAATTTTGAATTTGAATTTTGAAAAAAAACCCCAAAATTCATAGACGATTACAATCCATTGACAATTGCATTAATAAATGTATAATGACATTAGGCATTTCTACGAACTAAGTCGCTACTCGCTGATAATAAAGCTTTTTGAGACCTAATATATGTCCATAAGATGAATTCAGATTGTAAAAATAACTATCAACCTCAGTGACAGCCGGCCGGTGCAGAGCACGGCCGCGTGAGTCGCGACACCCGAAAGTTAGCTCGTTAAAACTCCAAACTGCATAGTGATTGCAGCCGGGTTGTTCATTATTGGCCGGTTAAAAGGGTAAAACGTAGTTTGTGCCGACACGATGAGTCAGATAGTGCATTTTAATTTGAAAATCATTCTTTTTTTCTGAATTACTAGGATTTCGAGTTTAATTTATTGTCCAATTATTAAAATGAATGTTAAAAATGTATGTACTTATGTTTAACTAGAGAAACATAAAATAATTTACTCGCTGGTTAACTTTGGGCTTGTTATAAAGCAATGAAACAAAATTAGCTTTATTTAATTTAGTAGACATTTAGCGCGAACGAAACGACAAAGTTTGAATTAAATTATTACGACAATAAAACTAAAAGGATAACATCATGGATTATGCTAAATCTTGGCAAGTGTTCATTCTGCATTCATTTAGTGCATTTTATACGCGAGTTTGCGTATATTTTATTGCTTTGCGCTCTCAACATACACTTTTGTGGAGTATTTTGTAACTCAGCTAGCGTATTTCAGGTGTACCTACTTTATTCTCTGCGCTATTTTAATTTGGTTTCATATCACGTTTTTGCTCATAACCCATAACATTCGAATAATGTATTGTTTTTAAGTAAAGTACCTAATAAAATAACTTAGCTTTAAATAACTTATCATTTTAATTGCTCGTCACGATACAATAAAATTTATTCGTATATCACAGATGAAATTTATTCATCTATTGTGTGTGTTGTGATTTTAATACATATTCTGTAAATGAAATCATATCGTAGGTAAAAATAATATAATTATGACAGTGATTACTCCAGACCAGAAAATCAATGTAAACAACACAAAATACATAAAGATAAATTCCTTCGTATACATACGTACGAGTATTCACGTAGCGACTACGACGTAGCTGCAGTCTACGGCGTAGCATTAACGTACGGTCGTAGAACCCAGAATGTATTCTGTTTTAAGGAATTAAGGAGAGTTAATAGCGGTTTTTACTGTTAGGTATAAAAGATCACAGCAATGTTATTTTGTTGAGTTCGTTAATACCAGAGGAGTGTAAACCAGTGACCATGATGATAAGCAAAATATTAAAAATATTTTATTTTACGAAATGAAATATTATATGATCCCTTTGATTATGCTATAAAAAAAGTGGTCAGCGTTTTTAGCCTACTCGTGATACAATCAAGGAGACAATAAAGAAGACTGTTATGCAGCCATAAAAGTACCTAATTTGTTGTTAAAATTACGATACATTATTGAATGTTTAGAAGTTACACTTTCACATAATTTAAATGTAACTCTATTTATAAAATATCTACTAATAAGGGATCTCATTCATAATTTCATAGAATTCGTCAACATTAGTAAGACCGCTGGTCGCTCCGTCGCCGCGCATGTCCTCACTGTAAGAAGGTGAGAGTTCATTATCATAATGCAGAGGGTTTAGCGTTTTGCATTGATTAACCTTGCCACCGGCACTGTTAGCTTGTTGGATTACACGCGTTCACTGAAATACGAGTGGAATAAAGTTAAAGTGCTATGTTTATGAAGGCTTTTAAGACTGAAACGAATTAAAACGTTACTTGAAAAGATGCTAAACTCACCTTACCAAATTTTTTCGAATCTTAACAACGAAAATATCCCCAACCTGTATAATTCCGGATGCGGGTGCCCGTCTCCCGACCGAGGAGTGCACACAATAAGCAGGTGTCAGCGTCGGCATGCACAACACAGAGTTAGTTAGACCCCCCCCCCCCTGTTCGCGCCCAGCGCCGCCAAATGCACTTGAGGAGAAAAGTTTTGTCATATCCTACATAATAAAAATACGAGACTTTGGTTCACAATTTTCCTCGCTCCTACAATAATGAAGTACAGAATACGGCTTAAAATAACTACAACGCTGCACTGACAAGTGTATCTTAGCTCATAAAATAAACAGCATCATAAAAGTTGGAAGCTACTAATCAACTGGAATACTCATTACTGGCAGCCGGGCCGGTCTAGACGGACAGGTGATTTGCTTGGACTGTATTGCTGAACCTTCGTGTTGCAGCTCAAACTTTTCATCGCTGTACGTAGGTCCTTAATTAAATGTAGCAATCAAGAGTGATTCGTTTTAAATGTCCACCAGTGCAGTGCCGCTGTCGATGTCTGCGATTGGCATCATCTTTTATTTTTTAATTAGGTAATTGTTTCTTTTTAACAGATTTTCAAGCCATACAATCTGAATTAGTTTTACGTCCTTTCTGGGTAATTTCATTAAATCTAGTAATTATGTCTCGTAGATAGTCTTGTAATTGTGCCAAATTATTAGATTTTCACTGCTATGATTTTTATTCAAAAATCCCATGAGAATTTCCAGAAGAATAGACTCTTATAATAGAATTCTACTCTAGAGATTGAGTAGAATCCTATTATAAGGGTCTATTCTTCGAGTCTGTGTATCACGAGACAAAATAAAATAAAAACCTTTACTTGAAATAATGACACACAAAAATTCCATCAAAGAGAAACTAAACAAAAGAGACAACGAGCCTAGTAAAGCCAGTACATTTCCATGATAGCAGCACATATCGGCGCTACACGCAAGCAATGGGGCGTGAACGAGCGAGCAAATGTGTGCTCACGGAATGAGGGCGACTTGTCGCCGCGTGAGACGAGCTGCCTGGTGTCACCGAGTGCTCATGGAGATTGGGGGTGATAATTTATTTGATTTGGCTCGTAATCAGTGATAGTCTGAGCAGATATTGACATTTGCTTCATGTGGCTAATAATAACAAAACTCAACATCTATAGGTACGAATTGATCATTTTGAATTGTCTGTTTGTAATGTCAAAATAAAAGCTTTTTACTAAATATTATGAAAGTACTTAAAACAATAGTATTTGTCTGTTTGTCTGTTTGTTCCAGCTAAACTCCAAAACAGCTTGACCGATTTTGAAGGGACTTTGACTGGCAGATAGCGGATGTTTTAATGAGTAACTTAGGCTACTTTTTTATTATTGAAGTACGACGCGGTCGGAGCCGCAGGCAACAATCAGTAGTAAAATAAAATATATTAATGAATAGGCATCAATCTAAAGATTGAATTATTAGGACACCACTACTGCAGCAGTCTGCCGAGCAGTGACCTCATTTTACAGACTTATTATCTGGGTTATCTTTTAGACTAAGGCCCCGGTATTAATAAATGTATCCCTACTCTGAGAAAGTCGAGATGTAATTTTGTACTAGAGTGACATTAAAAAGTTTGTTCTCAGAGTTTAAATGCCAGTTCTACAAATCTTGAATAAAATAGTCACTTAATTATTAACATTTCTGCTTTAGAAATAATTAATTACACATAGTGATATTCGTGTCAATGTCACTAAGTGAGAGTTGAAATATATAAGCGAGAACTAATCCTGGTGGAGGTACGAATACCTTACACACTTTATATCAGATTTAATATAAATTAACCTTATCTTGTAAAACAACTTCTCAAAAAAAAGCATTTAATGATACATAAAATATTTCTTGATTTCCATTTTGATATTCAATAAATTCCAGATCACAACCAAACTAATTATAGATTACATTCACATAGTGAATTCTTGGTTAGATTTGTTTTTTGTTGTTTTTTTTTACTATTTGGTTTAAGCTGGTTCAGTTCATGTTTAGGGTATTTAAACCTGGAAGGAAAAGTTTTTAGAAGTTACTGTTGTTTCATTAGTTGCATTTTATGGCGAGCCAGAGAACCCGGAGAACTATTCCATCTCTCCACCGGTAGGTACATTATATTGTTTGTTTTTACGCGCTGCACCGCACTGGGTCAGCGTTGATTAAAATTTCAGCAAAGCTCCGACAAGATGTATTGCAGCCCTACTAGCGACATCTGCCCGATAAATCACCAAGGGTAGAACATATGTTGCTTACACGCTTCAGGAAAAATCCCCGAGATTAATTGAAGACTAATTATGGAGTTGGAATAATTTAATTTCGTTTTTTTTTCTTGGGTCAGATTTTTCATAGCAAAGTTTATTTTTGCCTGACCTCTGAAAATTTATTCCAAGGGGAACTTTGCTTTGCAATAATAATATTGATTAAACCAGGGAAATAAATTCACCTACAAAATATTTATAAGTAATATAGCCTGAAGTAAAAAAATACAAAATAAAATGATTGCAAATGATATCTTACTGTGGATGTGGTATTACATTTTTCGAGATATGTCTGAACAGGGACGATTTGGGCAAATAATAAATATATACATAGGTACTTTTGGTAATTACAATTGGTACTATATCCTACTCCACAATCAGAATAATGATTAACTTATTTGGTTTACATGCGCATATTATCGACACCAATTAACGATGGAATCTGAATAGCATACTGATGAGTGGAACGGCGGGTGCAGCGTATAATCACGGCTAGTCGCGCGCGGCACGGGGCAGGGGCGTGTAATGAGATAATATGTAGAGTTCACTAGCCGTGGAGCTCTTTTGCACTTCATTATGGAACGGGAACACAGGGACGTTGATTACCGGCAAAACCTGTGGCGTGTATGGCGACTAAAATGAGTAATACCACACAGTCCACACCACACACCACAGTCTTGTTGTAGGTAAAACCACAACAAGAAGAAACACTATGTTTAACATAAAAGCATCGTATTCCTTCTACATCCTGCCTACTTATCTTCAATGTACTTACAGATTAACTAGTAACTCATATTACGATTTTAGGTATAAGTTGGTAGTCAAATCTTATTTGAAGTTGTAACATTGCTGTTTACAGCGCGGGATGAGCAGGGATTAATTAGCCGACACTATTATCTATGCAAATTGTACGACGGTCCACTGCTACTGGCCCGGGGATTGAACTTTATACATTGATGTTGATATTTAGTATGAAGGGGCAAGTGCGTGACTTTACGGTACCTATATACGTGATGCTGTTTCTTGTTCATTGCACATTTCTGTTATTATAAATGCTTTAATCACAGGATAGATACACCAAAATAATTAAGGGACTATGGTCCACTGAAATACGAGCGGTATATATGTCGCAGCCAACTAGCTTAATTCGCCGTTCAATCAACAGCCTAGCCACTTTACTAAACAGCGCCGTTCGACTAGCGGCCTAAATGATATTCAGCCGTATCGTCTGTTATAACATTTAATAAGCTGGCTGGCTAATGCTTAGGCAACTGGTTGACATTTAAGTACCACAAAACTTTTTCAAAATACTACCTAAGCAGAGCGACCCGGATGGGTTTAGGTTAGGGTTATTTTTTATGACCCCACAGAAATCCCACCCGGCAAGTATCTAGGTTCGGTGGATCTAAACAATTTCGTCAAATACCTAAGAACCTAATAAAATTATTCCATCAAAGTTGTTTTTTGCCGACGCCCTATTGACAGTTTGGTGAGTTTCGGCGCTAGGTGGAAGAAAGTGCAACTAAATTGAAATGAACAGGCTAGGCAAGTAATTAAACGTCATCGATGCAAGTCATTTGCCTAGCTGTTTGATCAAATGGCTGAATATCATACAGGCCACTAGTTGAACGGCGCTGTTTAGTGAAGTGGCTAGGCTGTTGATGTTGGCTGCGACATATATATACTTACCTACGCCCAGTGAGGAATTAACTTTGGATCCCAACCGCAAATTTTCATAAAATATCACGTAAGCAATAAGCTAGAATGATGAATTCTAATAACTCCAACAGCTAGCTGGAAACATTAATTTCAAGCGAAACGGTTAAAGCGCATTCTAACTAAATTGTTACCCTGAAAAATGTCTGTAAAGTGTCACGTCACGTGCCACATCGACATGCAATAGTGAAATGCAAACGTTAACACCTGCATTCCGCGGGCTCCGCCGCGGGACCAGCCGCTTTCGCACATGGACCGGGGCCGATGCTAATGGCACCATGCTACACGTACTGGCACGAGCTGAAGCTAACACATGTCGTATTTCCAGCTTGCACGCGCAGTTGCATAACAGTCGTATCTTTATATACCTAGCCAAGCGATCGAGCAACGGTTAGGAATAATATATAGAGTGTGAAAATATATATAAGATGATGCTGTTTTAAAAATGTGGGACGTTCCAACAACATCTCTCTCATCTGTGTCAGATGATAAAAAATGCGGCGTTACTGTGCAAATTTCGATCCGGTATGTTATGCATATTGCACCGCTAGTGCACAGCTTCGCTCTTGCCAACATATGCTATGCGAGCGGCGCCGCGTCGGAGCGAAACCAGGTTAATCTGAGGGGGTGTATTGTGCTTATTACCTCTGTTTAAACTAGCTTACTTAAATAAGTGTAAAATAGGTGGAAGCTTAAGTAGTATTGTTAGATTGATCTAGATAAGATTATATACTTTCTAATCTTCTACCACGAAGAGTGGTTTAATGAAGATAGCGACGAGTATTTCGCTACTAAAAAGTTTCATACAATATTTTTAATATGTTTAATAAGAACAGCATTTAATATTATATTGCACACATTTTACTGGCATTTAACTTCGAACATACGTATCGCGACATTTTACAGCACAATGCAAGCTTTTATCTGCCGATTCCTCCATTCCTTAAGTATGTTTGATTGGCTGTAAAAAGATCGTGTCTCGTGTAGAACTGCTCAAGACGTAACAACTCGGGGCCGTATAACATCGCCTGCCGGTGGAATCCTGACCCAATGTCGTTTTATTGGTATTTCATCCGTCACACTTCCGTACTAAGTATCGAATCACCCAGTGGAACCGTATCCTACAGGGTACGGCTCGCAACGAAATTATTTACTAAGTTACAATTGTTTTACAAAATTGCCATAGAAACTAAAAATATATTCATTTTACAGATTTCAATTGTCAATGCCTCCTTAGAAAGATATGGCATCAAAATCATAATTTATCAGCCGGATCACTTACTTACAATTTTTTTTAACACTAAATGTCAAGATAGGTACCTATACAGTTATTCGAAAAACAGTTCTAAATAAAAAATACTTATCAAAATTCAAACATATCTGCGGACTGTACTAACATCGTATTTACTGGCAGTTACAATAATTTATCATTGGACGTGAATAAAATAAATCGTAAGCGCGCATTAAACGCGATTTATCGCGCGTTCGGAACTGCGCGTGTCGCTCGATGCGGCGGCGCGCGGCGCGGCGCGGCGCGGCGTGGGCGGCGCGGGCTGCGCGGGAGGCGCGGGCCCCGGCGGCGGTCTCCCAATATGTTCATTTGAACATACAGGGATAACGTCATCATTACAATTAAATTTAAGGGACAATTATAATTAAGTTTATTCACGGATAGATTGCGCGATTATTTGGTAATGTCAAATTGGATGACTGTACAATATCTATCATATTTAACTAATATTCATGCGGGGATTCAGTCAGTGAAGGTCCTTTACAAGTCCAATATGATGAGGTATATTTTTTTAATAAAACTGCGAGATTTAGCCATGAAGGGAACATTTCCGTGGACATTAAACTGGAAACCCTTTTTATGCAGTCGTAAAAAAACCCATAAAAATATGATATTTTTATCAACACTGGTAACTTCCTACTAATATTATAAATGCGAAAGTTTGTGAGTGTGGATGTATGTATGTATGTATGTATGTATGTATGTATGTATGTTTGTTACTCCTTCACGCAAAAACTACTAAACGGATTTGGATGAAATTTGGAACACAGATAGATTATAACCGGGATTAACATATAGGATACTTATTGTTTTCTTATATTTACGCGAATACTACACATTGAAATAAAACTATCTTAATAACTATTGAAATTAAAAAACATCCTAATTTCAATAGGGAAGATGGCTGGGTGCTACCACCAACTTGGGATCCAGTAATTAATATAATTAAATCCAAAACCAAGTGTACCATTGCAAGACCTCGAGACACTGTGAGCACTTTCTGCGTGGATCGGACCGCAAACAACAACTAAATATGAGGGTGCCCAGTTACTAACTATAACATCAGGACGTCTAACACCTCAGTCCCCCCGTGACCATGGCTGCTGTAAAGCAACCGAAACGTCGGGAACATAAAGTTAATAAACGCGATAAAATCCGAAAAATAGTTTTATTTCAATATAGGATACTTTTTAACCCAATAATCCAATACTACGCGGATGTAGTCGCGGGGCACAGCTAGTTGTACAATAAATATTCTGTAACTGTAATAATAAACGAAAATGATAGCTTTATTTCATGAAGTTATATTTAAAACATTGATAGATATTATTCAGATTTAAAAATATTCATTATGAATGTTACCAGTTGCCACACTCTCAATCAAAGAACTCTTAGAACTTTTAGTTTCGCTTTCTCAATATCCATTGAAAAATATGTGGTGTCTATACAATCTAAATATATATTACTGACATAGTGATCTATCAACGCACAGCCCAAACCACTGGACGGATCGGGCTGAAATTTGGCATGCAGGTAGATGTTATGACGTAGGCATCCGCTAAGAAAGGATTTTGATTAATTCTACCCCCAAGGCGATAAAATAGGGGATGATTGTTAAGTTAAATTCCACGCGGACGAAGTCGCGGGCACAGCTAGTAATGTATAAGATTATATATTTTAACTAGCTGAGCCCGCGACTTCGTCCGCGTGGAATTTAACGCCCGCTCCCGCGTTCTGAGGCCGCGCGACAGGAGCCATTTTTTAAAATTTAGTTTGTCTAAAATAAAAGTAGCCTAAGTTACTGCTTATAACATCAGCTATCTGCCAGTGAAAGTCCCGTCAAAATAGGTCCAGCCGTTTCGGAGATTACCCGGAACAAGCACACAGACAGACAGACAGACAAAAACATTTTAAAATCGCGTTTTTGATATAGATGTCGAATGTACTTTCATATGCACTTAGTGAAAAGGTGTTATTTTGATATTACAAACAGTCACTCCAATTTTATTTATTTGTATAGATATATGTACCAACTAATTGATCAACTCATTGCTGCCGGCGGATCACAATTTCCTCGTACTGATAAGTAGACGGTTCCCACTTTGACAAACGATCCACCCTTGTATAAATATTTATACCACGCGCCCTTAATTAGTCGTTTCCTTTACTGCGGCAGTAAAATAAATACGGACGAGGAAATCAAATTATTTATTGTAAACTAGGTGGACACCTAACGCGTGGACTTGGGGATAATTTAATATATGCGTAGGTATGTGTTAATCCTCAATGTAAAAGTATTCCACTCTGATAGACGAATAGCCATATTTGTATGAATTTTGGTAGAACCGACAAAAAACCCAAATGAAAATAAGACGATTGCGTTACGAGCGCATTGTTAATTTCGTTATTCAACGTTGCTCGGACATCACTTTTAGCACAACCTAGTTGTATGTAAACTTGTAACCCAATATTAATGTGCAGAATGCTTCAAAGCAATTGTTTACGTGTAATGTATCTTGCAACGTGTGCCGTAACACGTTACACCACGTGCCATCGCTCTCAATGGGCCGGCCGGCCGCACCGCTTTGGGGTTCAACAATGTGTAAAATTCAAATTAAATTGCTTTGTACGACCCTTTGTGTGCGGCGAGCGCTATGTAAACTGTGACATTTTTGGAGACAAACTTCTGATAGGCGATTAATAAACAGTGGCTTCAATTTGAATGGTAATTTTGTTGGGTTAGGTACGTCATTGTTATATTGTTATTTCGAATTTTAATGGAGACCTCTATCTACTTAAAAAAATGTATTTTTAGAATATATCAACAGTGTTTCAGTGTGAAATTTTTAGGCTGCCGATTCGGTATACTGATTAGTGGATGAGAATAGGGACACAAGCTCGCTAACATATTATACGGTGTTATTGTGACAGCGAAAATTCTACACAAAGGGTAAGTTATGTAGGTATAGTTTTTGTTTCAAATTATGTACTGAAACGAAGGTTTAATACAAAATGAAGGTAGCTTAAAATGAAAGCATCAAATGTGTAGTTTCAACATAACCAGAGAAAAGCTACTCCTCTCCATCTGTCTGTTTGTCATACGACCAACTACCTATAGATATCACAACGAGTTACCACACCCTTTCAGAAGCTTTACACTTCAGTGGTTAGAATAGTTAATTTAATTGTTCAAGGCTAAATCTCTGTGTGTTTGTGTGTACAATAATGTACGAAGCGTTGCAACTTTGTTCACCGTATTAGCCGCGAGAGGGCGCAGCGGGCGGCGGAGTAGTACAAATAAAGCGGTATAACAACTCCTTTCGGGACTCCTGAGACCGGATGGATATGGAGACTGTTCGGAATCCACTAATTACTTTTTGTTTATTTTGGTTTTGGTAAATCGCGGCTTAATGTTTCAATAAACTTCGGGGACTAGTTTCAGAAATATAGTTTCACAATCGCAATACATTGAATCTGAGAGAGAACTACGTAAATAAAGGTAAACTCAATTACAACTGAACCCGAGAATAATATAATTAATCGCGTGGGATCAGTTCTGTGTCCCAGTTAATATTTACAGAATGAATTATAATGTACCTACCTACTTATGGGTATATCAATATAGAACTTTTCTTGTATCACGCGACAGTATACACAGAACAGACATACAGAAGTGCCTACGTCTTAAATTGAAGAACTCTACTTTGGTTTCATCCAAAATGAAGAAGAATCGTGAATGTTTCAGAACTACAAACATGCCAGAAGGTAAAAATAGTAAATAAGGCTGATGACCATCCTTTAATAATGATAGAGGCAGAAACAGAAGAAAATATTAATTTGTGAAGCTACCGTTGTTAGTGTACTGTGTCGCGAGTGCATTATCCGCGACGCAAATGCACTCGACTTCATTACGGGACCTCCTCGCGCTCGCGTGTGTTATTCATATTACTCACCCGCAACCAGCAATGTTCCAACATCTATGATTCAAGCGCATCCAGTTATAGTTTGGGTTATATGCGCACAACACTTGGTGGGATTTATTAAAATATCACACTTTGATGCAGGGCCGAATAGACGTCCTCCGTTTTACCGGACCAATTTTTATTATTGTTTTGTATACCCATCGATACTGTCGAAAATGATTCTTAGAATTTTTGGATAGGAATCAATTTCACCATTTAATAAGGTGGAAGAGATTACCCATCGACTCCAAAGTATTATTTACTTCGTCCAGAAGAAAATTGAATTTATCCAATGTGGTTACAGAGCTCACAAGTAAAACGTAGCGCTTCAAAGTTTTAAGAAACAAGTAGCACATAGTTGACGGACTTAGTTGAATGTTGCAGACTAGCTAGTGCTGGCCAAGGCTAGTGCTGCTGAGCTTAGCGCGACGCATAGTTAAACAAGTTTTATCAATCTTGATTTTTTACTGCTCGTTGCGAAGGTCCAAAATTAACTATTATACTTTTAGTTAATATTTAAACGCGATCTTCAAAGTGTATCGAAAATCTGGAGAAAAAACTTTTGAAACGTAACATTTTAATTCCAAGCACTCAATGTTGAACTGTTTTTGCTGGTAAGCATTGTAAAAAATATCGCTGATATTAGAATAGAGAGCCACCTAACCTACTAACCTAACTACTCCAAAACCAAAACTAAGTTGTATAAGTCTTTGAATAAAATTTATATTGCATTACAGAGCCAAGTTTCCGCTTTAAATGAACGCATTAGCACAAATCAAGATCCCATCTGGTCGCAAGAACACACCGGCGCCGTTTGGCCACAATCCAAACATAAATTCAGCCCGACTGCACCGATCTTCTTATCTCATTAAACATGGTACTTTGCCAAGTTGACATAACGGCTATACTAACAGTGGCTTTATTAATCCTATCTTAATAATTATGGGACAACACCTGAAAACTATGGCTGACACCTTCAGAAGATGTACCAGAAAACCAGACCATTAACCCAACCATATAACCACAGTCTTACGCGTGGATCGGAATTTGATTTCAATATCCAATTTGAAATATGATGCAACTAGCCGGAGCCAGTCAATAATCAGGATGCTATTTGTATCGGAGCTGTATCTGATCTTTTGATATTCCGGCTGCGACGAGATCCAATATAGCGAAGCACAATGGACCGGCTCCGTCGTCGCTCGACGGGCATGCTAGGATACAAGTTGCAGATGCGACATATTGGTACAACATAATGTTTTCAAGTGCACACGTAACTACCACTTTATTTTTTCTGTGTGTCATATTGTTTAATGATGATTAATTCTAAGAATTTCACCTTCTATGTTTTGTGGCTTCTCTTATGCACAGGTAGCGTAAAGTAGAGAAGCCAAAAGATTGTTATGTATGAAATCATGTTCGCAATTCACATTCATCAAAATAATCATTTACATTCTCTATCATTTGCTCACTATTCTTTGCCAGCTGAATATTGCAATGTGTAACAGTGGTAACCGTGTCCGGACATCGTCGTTGTTTTGTTCGCTGACAGCCATCCACGCGCAATAACCACTCAAGCATACCCGACTCATGAAGCAACTCGTACCCACAGGGAATGTTTTGGCTCAGAAAAAAAAAGATTTATTTCTATTATGTGAACAGTCAGTGTCACAGAGTAGATATTAGTTGGTAACAATGATCATTATCATTGCCTATTCATAATTATTGTAATAATAGAAAAATAAGTGTTTGAATATACGACCGCTACAAAAAATTTTGAGATGCTTAATTTTGATTTATATGCAAAAAAAAACAATGAGTGACGTCACAAATAGTTGCATGCGTTTCAGTAGTTGGCCATGAGATTCAATGTGAAGCGGTCGCATCGAAGTAACCCGCTTCAGCACGTCGGGATACAGGATACAGCTCGGGACAATATTCAGGAGCGAGTGCCGCGCGCAACCAGCCCGCTAACGAGACGTGCTCACCGAGCCGGACACACTCTTATTATACCAACTATTTGGATTAAAAACTCTGAAATCTATCTGGAAAACTACAAACTATAACTGTTTTCTTGACTTATAGGTGTTTGCTGTAAAATTCCACAAATTCCACTATCGTTTGTCCAACTTAAGAAGTGGTAACAACACCATGACTACAACTCCACTAAAATAATACAAATATCCAAACCGTAGTTACTTCATAACTGAAAAAACATCAGACGAAGCGCGGCGCGCGGCGCGCGGGTGAGATTATAGAATCTTGTGAGTCGCGCCACGTTCCGCTTTATGCTCGTAGCTGTGGTTATGGCCTCTTAATATGTGCGACGCAGTAACAGATATTTTTTGAAAGCCTATAAGTACCTACCCTCTGTCGCGGTGGGGGTGACACATCGCGGCGACGCGAGCACGCGGCACGCGGCACGCATTCACGAACCAGTTGCTACTGCGGAATTATTTTAATATCCCCTTGTTTGCACTGACGAAACATTTACACTTATTTGTGATTTGTGATGATAATATATCTAATTAATGCATCCAAAATATAGATACATCAACAGAACTCAGTGCAAATAACAAAAAAACACAATTCGCTACCGCGAGTGTTTTTATGAAAGATCGACTGGTACATCATCTTTAGCATTTACCGATGCCCCATGAAAAATGTAATACTTTATTAAAGCAACACAAATCAATCTTTACAACTCTTACAAAAACAGTGTGACTAAATAAAAGAGGAATGTAAACGGTATCTGAACACGTAGATTCAGTTTTGAAATATACTTATAACAATATTTGGAGTGAATCAATTTGATATCAATTACAAACTGACAGAAACAGGTGAAGTTCAATTTGCGCCGCGGATTGGATAGTGAACTGTACACGTTTGCTCTGTCCATCACTCTGCCGCTGCGGACGGACACATCTCCAGCTCGAATACCTTCCAGGATACTAATTTTAAATTACAAATTGACTAACTCTAATGTGACTATAACGCAAGGGGAGGATACCCACTTATGTTTATGAGAGCAACTATACGAAACATGTATCAGTTGTTTTTAAAACGAGGAATAATGTTTGATATTTTTAGGTAGTAGTTATTATGGTATTTATTATTTATAGGTACTTATTTTATTTATTAGGAATTACAAAAGATCTTAGGAAATAAATGTAACCATAAAAAATATATATATATATATATGTAGTTTGTATAGAAACAAACAACAGTGCAGGGTCTGAAATTCATCTAAGATATACTTACAATATAACTTTACTGAAATATGAGTTTCAGTACAAGTAAGTAGTCAGTCCTCACAGTTTACTAGAAATCTGAGTATAATGGGCGCAATAAAACAGGCCCAATTGCCTATAAAATGATCCTCCGTGCTGAAGCATATCGGGGCCGGAAAGGGGACGTAGAGGGGACGGGGTGGGGACGGGAAACAGGAGTAATTATCCTTAGGCTATTGTTTTGATGATGCCGATGTGTGTACATTATTTAGGCACGTGTTCAGCTGTGCACGAGGTAGAGCGCGCACCTCTATTCCATCCGTACAGGGTTTTGTAGATCGTGGTGGGTACAGATTGTAAGTGATAGTGTAAATTTAATAGTTTCTGCGTTAAATCTATAATTTTAATGTCCTGTTTGACAACCGCATTGATGAATATACTTGTTATTTTAATAATATTTTAGTTATAGTCTGTCACTCTGTCTTCTTTCTTTCAATAATTAAGTTGATATTTAACAAATTTTTAAGCCATTCGTGAAAAAAGCTTTGCAATGTCTCAATTAGTTTAAATAGAGTTTTTTATGGTTTAATTAATTACTGTATATGTTCGTGATTGCGTTGTGACGCAATTCTGTAGAGTATGAAAATGATAAGAGTACTAATGTCCTACATATTCATTCTATCAGAAAACTATTGGTCTTTGTTATTATCTTCGAGCTAAATTTGGTAGTCGGTTAAATCCTTGGCGGCCGACATGTTGTCGGCCAGTGGACTGCTAACAGAGTTAGCTAAACATGTTCTGGTTAGATTTGAGTCCAAATTATGAAAGAATTCATTGAACTTCAAATATTATATCTTAAAAACAGTGCACCCAGTAAGTTCCATACATTTTTGAACACGACCTCATTGCGGAAGCCTTGGCGAGGTCTATTTACTATTTCTACGTGGGCGGGCGGACAAAGGCTCCGTATAATATAAAATTCAACCGGTTATTATACCGCAGCGCATAAAGCTATAAAGTGATTTTCGCTGTACCGGCCAGCTTTAATTTTAATGCGTCGTAAAGCCCGCGGTGTGTGGCGGTCTTTACGAGTGAACACGCGTCGAATGGAAAGAAGACTTTATGACCAACGTAAGAACTAGAAAAAGTGCACATTCGTTTGTTCATTCTAATTGGTATCGAGGAGGTAAAACTCCACTGAAGTTTTGCACGCCTGGTAACTGCATCTACTTCTCCATGACACTTTGTGTGTTCTGAAAAAACTCATGTACTTATATTGTGTTGTCAGATTTGCCTAATACCCCATCCTCTCAGGGCCAGTGGGACGCGCCGCTCTGCACTTCCGCACGGAATGAACTCCTTGACACGTGCAGGAATGCTGCTGAGCGTGCGCGCCTGCTGGCTGTGGGCGAGTGGGAGTCCGGTCTCTGGCTGCAGGCACTGCCTTCGCCTAACATCGGCACACTTTTAGACGACACGACCTTTCGTCTTGCTACCTCCCTCCGATTAGGTGCCTCATGTAATGCCCCACATCGCTGTCGGTGCGGTGAGGCGGTGGACAGCTTGGGCCACCATGGGTTATCCTGCGGCAGGAGCGCGGGCCGCATGTCGCGTCATGCTAGCATCAATGACATAATTCGTCGGGCCCTTGTCTCCGTCGACGTGCCCGCCGTATTGGAACCTAATGGTTTGGCGCGCGACGATGGCAAGAGGCCCGATGGTATGTCTTTGGTGCCTTGGAGGATGGGACGGCCCCTGGTATGGGATGCAACTTGTGTTGATACCCTGGCACCGTCACATCTTCCAAGCACGTCCATGCGTTCTGGCTCTGCTGCTGCAGAGGCTGAAAACCTCAAGAGGCGCAAATATAGTAGCCTTCCTGGAGGCTATTTGTTTGAGCCTTTTGGGGTCGAAACTTTAGGCTCATGGGGCCCTAACGCGCGTCTCCTCTACAAGGAGATAGCAGCACGTCTGTTCGCCGCATCACGTGACCGGCGGGCTGGTCTGTTTTTCGCGCAACGAATAAGCCTCGCTATTCAGCGCGGAAATGCGGCCAGCCTGCTGGGCACTTTTGGCATCGACGACGATGTGGAGGCACTTTTGTATATATAATTTTAATTAATATTTTGTTTTTATTTTATTTATATTTATTGTAAGTTAGTTGATAAGTAGTTTTAATACTGTAAATTGTAAATATTCAGTTCATGGTGTGAATATGATAAAAATCGTCGTCCTCCAGCGTACATGCATGAGCTAATCGAGCTGGAAGCGGTTGATAACATTGAGGCTCACCTCGCTCGGCTCTTGTATGGGTTGGTGGTCGTTTCACGAGTTCTATTGTCTAAACAACATCAGTGGCTCTACCATGAGTTTATACGTTCGTTATTATAGTAATTTCTCAGGTGATAACGATAAGCAGGCACAAAAATCATGGTCCAGCTAACTACAGTAGAAAACAATATAAATGCTTACCAAAAATATACGGAAATATAGACAACATTTTGGAATTTTAAGATTTCAGAGATATTTTCTAGAGAAGGCTTATTATAATATAACAGAGATTTTGCTAGAAGGTACTCTATGAAGATTGTTCAGGAATTGATTAATGATGAACAGGACGTTACGCAATTACTATTCCGATATTAAATCATACATACATTTACGCAGCTAAATCATTTTTTTTCTCTAGTAATGAGAATCGGATGTTTATTTATTTCGTTTATGCGCCGTTTCCAGAGCGTCGTAGAGGCTGAGTCGCTTAGCCGCTGAGCAACTGAGCCGCTAAGCCACTGAGCCGCGGAGTCACTGAGCCACTGAGCCAATGAGCTCTTATGTTACTGGGCTAATACAGAGCGTATATGCTGTTATTAATATATGTCCAAGTGTTGGAAAAACATCCCGCCGCCAATAAGGAATCTGCAAAATATACATGGGTTTAGGTGCAAATTTAAATCTTTTATTCTGTCTCATCAGAAGTCGCAGGAACTTTTAACAAATGACACTAGTGCGATTTAAATTATTTTTCATTACTCATACTCTGAAAGTAGGTCTGAAGTTGCCTGAGGAGCGGGTTGAAAGTAATACTTTTCCGGCCCGGGAGAATCGCTTTCAACTGACTGACAGCTGTCAAATTATAAAAAGAAAACTAGTTCCATTTTCACATTTCTATGGAACCATGTTCAAACTGTTTTCTCCAGTCACTCAATTACAGCACGATGTAAAATTAAAATAACATAAAGTTAAGTATTCATTAAAGAATATATATTTTTAAATGACTTAATTATAATTCAGTTTCAACAATTTCTTTAAACTAACATAGATTTGGGCAAAATATTTAAAGATGAAAATGAAAAATAATGGCTAAATAATGAAGTTGGCCGGCCAACGAAAAAAACACAAAATAAGCGGCAATCCGATCTTTTTTTTTTCGAGTTGTAGAGTATTGTTCATACTTCCTTGTATTATTTCTTTAGCCAATTCCTGTTTTTATTTTTACTTTCCTTGTATTCGTAATGAAAAGCACAGTGTTTCCCTCGGGTGAAAGAGTTATTTTGTCCCTCGAACTATTAGCGCCCTCGCTACGCTCGGGCGCCAAACCCCGTCTCGGGACTAAATAAGTCACTTTCACCACTCGTGTAACAATGATAGTACATTGTTGAATTTATTTATTAACATATATATTTCTATTTATGCACATTACCATTATTGTGTATGCACATTATAAACTATCATAAGATATATACTTACATATGCTTTAATTTATCTATATGTAGTGTACTTACCAATTTTTTTATTTCTTATACGCTTAAACAGGCATTGTTGTACTTTGTGTTGTCCGATTTCTTCTATGTTTGTATGCTTTTCGTTATTTTCGTGTTCGTATGTTTTGCCCTTGTTTTGTAATTTGAGGTTTTGCCAATATCGGGTTTTCCACGTGAGCAATTAAATATATCCCTAGGTTAGAATTGTACTGTTGTAGTTGTTTTATATTGTTTTTGACGAGATGCTATTATGTTTCACTGAATTTTTAACAATAATTCAATATTCAACACTTACCATTTTATTTTATTTTTAATCTTATAATTTTGTAGGTTATTGTTGATTTCACGAGGTTAACATTATTGTATTCTCTTGAGGTTAGCTCTGTCTTGTCGCACCATAGACTTATAGTTATGTGTCGTACACTTTGATAAAATGGTCGTACAGCACCGACTACCTATGTTTTTATTTTATTCATTTTATGTTAATTTATAGTTTTGGGTACGAGCCCTTTTGGTCTCAATTTAGTTTAGTTTTAATTTACTTTTAGTGGTTTGCCTCCGTGAAATCGCCAAACGGGCCCGATGGAAGACCAGCGCTGGTTCTTGTCAACCAGCACATGCTGAATTGGGTCCGTTTGCGGCGAGCAGAAAATGTATTTATATTTTTTTAGTTCCATTTATTATATTCTTTTATATCAATTTTCTGCTAATCGCAATAAAGTTTTTCTTTCTTTCTTTCTTTAATATTAAATTAATAAATAAATATCGCCAGACCGACACACCAACTGTATGGTCCCAACCTAAGCAACGCTAGTACTATGGGCACCGTACAATGGACTGGGGGCGATCCCAGTGACAACCAGACCAGGGCAAATTACGAAAATGCCATTTCCACAATTTGCCCCAGCGGGAATCGAACCAGCTACCACCATGTGCAGTGAGCCGAGCGGCGCACGCTCGAACCACTACGCCAAGCGGTATTCATGTGGATATTTCCTTCAAATAATTTGTGGTTACCAAATCATTAGTAAGGTACCTAATATTCATGTATTTAACTATAAGTCACATAACGACCCATTCTTATAGTACTAAAAAAATCCGAGTTATATTTTTGAGGTACGATACAACACCTTGATTTCATTTGTAAGGCGAAATTGCGATGTTTATATTTCAGCCGCTAGTATCTCATTAGTTATATTCATTACTAGCTGTGCCAGCGACTTCGTCCGCGTGGAATTTAATTGACAAAGTTTCATACAAACTTTCATCCCCTATTTTATACCCTTGGGGGTAGAATTAACCAAAATCCTTTCTAAGCGGATGCCTACGTCATAACATCTACCTGCATGCCAAATTTCAGCCCGATCCGTCCAGTGGTTTGGGCTGTGCGTTGATAGATCACTATGTCAGTCAGTCAGTCAGTCACCTTTGAGTTATATATATTTAGATTAATTAAAGTATTATTAAGGAGGACACCATGGATTACTGTAGGTTGATAGTGCCTGATTGGTCCAGTACATTTCTATTTTGTAATTGAAATAATAATGTACTCATAGGAGGTTGATCATTTATTAAAAAGTTAAAATGTTGAAAATTGTCGCACAATTTTATGAAATCTTTCCAGTTTTAATGCTAGAATTTCCAGAAATACTTCCCTAATATATTTCACATCCACACCCTTGCACACTATCAGCCCTCATTACCATTCCGGCAGTAAGCAGAAAATCTGCTAGATCCAGAATCCGCACCCTCCGGGATGTGCGCCGCAAATCGGCAGCGGCGCCGCCACCCGGACGTATTAATGCTTAAAACGAGAGATAAAGGCTACAGCCCCCTTAAACTAAGATATTAATACAGACAAATTTCGTTAACTGCAGATAATGTGATAGAGTTTAGAATGATACCAACATGGTAATACAGCAAGAGACATTTGAAAAAGTGTAAAAAACATCGAATTCCAAGTGACGATTACATCGCTGGCAATGGACAGCCATCCTTAATGGGTACTCCTTTGTTCCGCTACCCGAGAGGCTTTTTGTTTAGTTTCCCTTTATTGTAGGGCTGTCGAAAACTTTAGCTTTATTTGCCAAAAACATTGATATAAAAATTCAAACGTATTGAAATATTGTCAAAAATGCCATTTGTAGGCGTTGGCAGAGTCCACTAGCGGTGGCTGGCGCCGGCGCTGAGCATATTACGCTTTGCCTCGCCGAGCGCGGTCAACACGCACTGCAAACGTATTCGTGCCATTTGAAGATCGCTTTGGACGGAACGTAAGTTTATATACAACTTGAACTAAGTCGGCAAACAAGCCTACATCTTGCCTAAAGTTAAGCTATAGCTAAATACTTAGATGCCTACCTACCTATAAATGCTCTTATTTTTCCATCATTTTAAATAAATCAATAAACATCGCCAGACTGACACACCAACTGTATGGTCCCAAACTAAGCAGCGCTTGTACTATGGGTACCCTACAATGGGGGCGATTGACCTGGACAAATTACGAGAAGGCCATTTCCGAAATTTGCTCTGACGGGAATCAAGCCGAGCGGCCTATGCTCAAACCACTGTGCCCAAATCGGCAAATGGGTTGTGTGCACTTGGCCAGTTTTTTTATTGAATTGGTCAGGAAATTAGGTTTATTGTGCATAGCAATACCTAGCCAAACATTCAATCAATTCACCGGCTTTTTACGGATCTCGTTAAAAGCATAAGTAACGTCGGCAACCCTATACTTCCAACCGGAAGATCGTAATCGAGATCAGGAAATTATCATTACATTGGAATTCTGAACTTTGAATTCGCTGACTCATTTCAACTCTACCTCTGGCCTCTTAGAGACCAAAATCCTGAAATCAGACTAAAAATTACGTAGAAAATCTACAAAAGTAACTTTTCTATAACAAAAACTGTTTCAACGCTTAATCTTTCTGTAGAAGGTTTGTTTTGCTAAGTTTTTCGAGTCTATAGATGTAAATATAAATTGGTATTGCTGGTGTTCGCACCGTTGCGTTTTGTCGGCGTTTCCTGGCGTGTAATCTTGGGTTGCTAGTTGCTATCAGGCGAGATGTTTCTGGCGATCCGTGAAATAAATGGATTGGGCCAATTTTAGGGCATAATCCTTTATATGTAATGTGATAGGGCTGGCCCCACGGCCTCTCGGTGCACCAGAGGCAGCTCTCCCGTGGGAGGGGCAGCTCCTCCGGCGCCCTTTTTGGGCTGTACCCACGAATACACATACATCATAACGGATAAACGGGATCTTTCCCCCTAATTGGCCTCCAGCCTCCCCTATAGCCACCCGAGCCCTGCACACACTGAATCTAGTCACAATGAATTTAAACACTGTCCGCAAAAAGTCTGAACGCTTCGATTATCTAGTCTTTGTTCTGAACACTCTCCGCAGACAGCCCGATCGGGACCGATGCATCGGTAAATGAATCATAGGGTAGGTACCCTCACACATAGGTACCATCAAATACGAAAACCAATATCTATTAGCCCCCAATTTTCTGATGAGAAATTTTGATGATGATCAACATCACCTGAGACTTTAACACATAAGGTAATTATATCTCAATGAATTGCATGCGCAGTGTAAAATAAAGCTCACTTACTGAAACTCGTCGGCGCGGGCGGCTGCGTAGACTGCGTACTGCGTACTCCTGACAACAACTCACAACACAACACAACACGGACACAGTGTTAGGTATATTATTCGCCTTGTTTGCACAACACCAATACAAAATTATAATTCACTGCACATAAATATGGCGCCCGGTGGGTCCGAACGGTGCCATCAACTTACAATATTGCCCTCGGCTAATGGCCTAACGTAATGATTATAATTATTATTATCTTTGCTAATGGCCGCCGCGCGCCAAGCCACCGGCCCCGGGCCCACCCGCCGCCGAGGGAGCACACACAACTGCGACTTTTTTTAAGTTAATTTTACGGCCCTGGGAACAAGCCCTTTCGTACCTTACACCCGCGACTGGCCGCGGTATTGCCAGCTGCACTACACTAGTCAAATTCTAGATATTTATTTCCGTAATTAATATATTATACTATGTACAGTATTACAATTACTTATAAACTATAAATAAAAAATATAAAATAAAATGATATTTACTAAAGTGCCTCCACATCGTCGTTGATGCCAAAAGCGCCCAGGAGGCTGGCCGGGCCGCATTACCGCGCTGAATAGCGAGGCTTATTATTATTTCTCGGTAAGCAGGGTAGGTAAATATGAATGAACTATCTTCGCTTTCGTGACAATTAGTGTATGTTTTCCTCACGATTCCCGCAAGTGGAAAATGAACTTACATTATTGTCATAATCCATCAAAATTAGCCCATTTGGTAATAACATAACATAAGAATTTCTGAAATTGAAATCCATCGAAATAAAGTTGATGTCATCGTTAAGATAAATCTCAGATATGAGCAGAGGGTGCAAAGTTTGTAAACTGTGATTTACATTATATGATAAATATAAAATTAATCAGCCAGTTTTTTTTAGGTCTATTTTATGTTGTACGGAATAAACAAAATGTTTTAAATTACCTACTTATACTTTTGTTTAATATGAGTAGTATTCATTAAAATAAACTAAGCGAGAAGCTAGCGCGACGAATCTCCATAAAATATGTTCAGAAATTTGGAATAAAATGATGTAGGTAAGTAGCTTTAATAAAAATCTAAAGAAGTCAGTTGTGAACTTACCTGTTGATCCTCAAAACTGTGCTTAGCAACGAATTTTACATTCATTACAAATGCTTTGGTGCTAAATTATAACCGAAAATTGTTTGTTAGAGTGCGAGCAACAACAATTTTCGAAGATAGAACTCCCTATCTTATGAATTAATTTCAAAGATGAAACCTAATTTCGAAGAATACGTCCCAAACTTCCCGTGGCGTCCATTGAAACCTTAATTAAAAAGCTGAAATGCGGTATGGTAAAAGTTTTTCATTGTCGCGTGCCGTATAATTTAAATCGACCTACCTAACGTGACGCGTTCGTAATTATCATGTCTTCAGCATTTTCTGTTCATTGGCAATTATAGACCTCCTTCAAATAGGCCATACCGGACCTTTAAATTCACACATACTAGGATCCACTTAGGCCAGCGCCAGTTAGTACTAATACCTAATAATGAATAAATTCTCAGTTTATACCAAGTTATATCTCAGTTATACTCAGTTATGCTCAGTCAGTTCAGTTATACTCAGTCTTTCAACCAAATTATATCCGTCTATGTACTAACCTCCCTACATTATAATGAAATCGTAAATACTTTAAATTTCAATACCTTCCTATTTAGTAATTTAAACTTGGTGATTTTAACAATAACTACGCTTTGCATAAAGTGCCGAAATCGTTTTCAGCTCAATTGATCCTGATTCCCAGCACCAACAAGGCTAAGGATAATTCAAATACGAAATTGCCAAAGTTAAATTGACTCGGGAACCGCAAAGAATTTAATCGTAAGGAAAAATAGGCGCAGGGAACTAACCTTCAATGCTTCAACTTTCTTTGGCTCGAGTTTGGCTCCGACAAATTAGATCGTGACATAGTTGTGGGGTAAGTTTCGGCCGTGACTTCGCATCGTTAGACAGGCTCAGCTGACATTCTATAAAAATAATTATTGATCATCGCAGTGTTATAAAAAAACGTATAATAAGTGTATATACTTTAAGTACTTAGGTAGGTATCGTTAGGTAGGCTTTTGGGCTGTCCTACCGCAGACTGTAAATGGAAGATTGCACCTGTAAAGTTTCAGTAAGGTAAGTACGTACTGTGTAGATCTCAGAAACATTTATGCATCACCAACAACTAGAACTATCCCCCACATTTGCTGTACGTTAGCACAGTGTTACATGTGATATAAGTAAGGATAAGGGGGCATTCCTGCGTTGATTTATAGACTTGACCTACTGACACGTGGATTTATTTCGTGCACGGAAAAACTTAGTTATCTCCCGCCGCAAACTTGCGAGGGTCTACGCCTACTGCATTAAACCAATCATAATATTGATATTAGGAAAAAAACCACTCCTAAAGTAAACTTTTTTTTTTCAAATTGCCTCCTAATTTCTTCCTACCTATATTCAAAATAAATTCTGATATTCAAAATAGACACATTTTATTTTATTCAAGTCGCAAAATCTGTGTCAGTTGGGAGAGATGAATAGATAGATATAGGTAGCTCAGTAAATACCAAATACCTTCAAAATTCTCGCTGCGAAAATACACTCACTGGAATAATCATGTAAGTAAGTACCTACCTACCTGCCTGTTTGTAGCTTGAATGTAGGATGCCAACTACGGAACCGCAAATAGATACCAACCATGCCAGCATTATTACAGCATTACTATTACACACATTTATAGACTTCATAGGTTCGCCACGGGTTGCTACATCAAATAATATATGTATTTGTAAGTATTTCATATTTGTAGTTTCTCGGATCAACTCTGTACCATACGTATAGCACAGAAACATGTGACGTAAACGCTAACAACTAGCGAACAGCTGCACGTAAAAGTTATGGTAAAGGTAGGTACTACACATAGAATGCCCATGGTTGCTATACAACAATGTGAAGATTATTTATACCTACAAAATTATTTGATCCAAATACCATAAATACCTTCGTAAGTATAATGATTATAGTCCATGCATAAAATAAGTACTTAATTGTAAGATTTAAGCGTGGACTAGGTCGCAAACGAATCTCTTGAGAGACGGCAGATATAGGTACTTTACCGGCAATTGAGTATATCCAGCCGGAGATGTAATGATCTGAGAACTGTTCCTACTTCCCGCTGGGAAATTAATGTTGGTTTACTTGAGTTGGCGGTTTTATGAGAAATCGTTCGATAGATAGGTTATGTTTATATACGTTAAGTACCTACCTACCTACCTACCTACCAATATGAGAAATTTCAAATGTTCTTATTCATTTAATATTGATATATGAGGCAGTAAGTAAGTACTTACTTATCTACTGATCCCGACTTTATTTGCTTAGATTTTGCACATGTTATGACACAATCAGTACAAAACTGATTTATTATTTTTAAAATTCATATCTACCTACTACCTAAATGAACACTAAAACCTATAAACCTATTCTGATTCTAAATGTCTTAGGACCGTATTAATAAATCGATCACAAGCCTGAGATTGATCTTGGATCATTCTTTTATAATACCAGTACTAAGTGACATGCCAAAAGCGTACAGATCACTCTCAGACTTGAGATCGATATCAATCAATAGGTACCAACCAATATTTCCTTACTATGGCAAGTTTTTCACTGAAATAGCTGTCAGATTGTGGAATTATCTAGCTGAAACAAAACAGTGCCGACTCTGCTAGGTGAAACAAAAAGGGTATACTATTTTTTTTGCAACTTAACTTTGTAAATCTCAAACTATCGGCTTTGTGGGACAGATGAAATATTAAAGGTTTTGTAGACTTATGAAATCGGTCAACAGCTGTATTCCTATAACACTTTTTGTTTTTCAAGTTCCCTCCAAAGCTGATAGTTTTAGAATTACAAAGTTAAGTTTTGAAAAAAAAAGGTATACCCTTTCTGTTTCACCTTGTATAACGAGTGGCGGATTTACAAATTGCCAATGTATAGACTGTAAAGTTTTTGCCGCCTCTACAATTGTCATGTCCTAGATTATTTTTACAATTCAAAAATTTCGTTGAAATTGCACGTAAATTAATTTTTGGGTTTATTTTTGAGCGAATCAAAGCTCAATCATGTACGATAAATAAAGGCGGGGTAATGTATGCTACTTACACAATAATGTACATTCGGTAAACGTGAATAAATAATCTTTTCATTACTCATACTCTGAAAGTAGGTCTGAAGTTGCCTGAGTAGCGGGTTGAAAGTAATACTTTTCCGGCCCGGGAGAATCGCTTTCAACTGACAGCTGTCAAATTATAAAAAGAAAACTAGTTCCATTTTCACATTTCTATACATGGAACCATGTTCAAACTGTTTTCTACAGTCACTCAATTACAGCACGATGTAAAATTTAAATAACATAAAGTTAAATGACTTAATTATAATTCAGTTTCAACAATTTCTTTAAACTAACATAGATTTGGGCAAAATATTTAAAGATGAAAATGAAAAATAATGGCTAAATAATGATGTTGGCCGGCCAACGAAAAAAAAAACAAAATAGGCGGCAATCCGATCTCTTTTTTTTTTTAGTTGTAGAGTATTGTTCATACTTCCTTGTGTTATTTCTTTAGCCAATTCCTGTTTTTATTTTTACTTTCCTTGTATTCGTAATGAAAAGCACAGTGTTTACCTCGGGTGAAAGACTTATTTTGTCCCTCGAACTATAACCCCGTCTCGGGACTAAATAAGTCACTTTCACCACTCGTGTAACAATGTACTATTATTGCGCATGATTTCTATGAGGTAGCAAAAAAAATCGTTCCCCAAATATTCCGCCCCAAAAACTGCCGCCTTAGGCTCCAGCCTACTCAGCCTACTGGTAAATCCACCACTGTCTATACCTCTGTATGCCGACCTTATAATATGTATTTATAAATTACAATAATATAGTAAGTACCTAACTACCTACTATATTCAATTATGTAAGTACTTTCATTTATTATAACTGTCTGCAGTTTCACCAACACATACTTGTTTTGTCCAAAATCCTCCATCCAAAGGTTGCCTGGATGAAATCGCGGCCCGGCATAAGGCCGCCTTATGCACATAAGATTATAATTGAAATCCCATTGAGAATAATATAATATTATACTGTATTCATATTTTTGTTTACATTCTTTTCTTACCATTTCGCATGAACTGAAAGGGGCCTAATAAAACAAAGCCATTGCATCCATCTGGCCCAAGGTTAACGAACCGTCGACGGCGTCGACCGAGCTGTTAGCTCTTCGTTCCTGAGTTCTATCCGTTTTATTTCATCCTAGTAGCGCTACCATGATGTTACGCTCGCTACCAACTCGCTAGTTGCTAGTGTCTTCATACAATATTTCAGCAAATTGTTTCCTAGGGTGGTGGCCGTAAAATATCTATACAATGTAAGCCACATTTACTATATTGTCTTACAACCTTGAACCTGCGTATGTAACTTTGTAATTTCTCATTTAAATAAATTGTATTTAAACAAAACACAAATTATTAAGTACTTATTAGATACTAACTATTGTTCAACTGTTTTACGGTAGGGCATTTTACATATCGATCCATGTCGATGATGAAATGTTTCTAATGGTAGAACCACAGTGCTCCCCGCCCGCGCCGTAGGCAATAGCGCCAGCTAGTACGGTTTGTCGTAAACATTAAATATCCTGCGCACAGAGTACTTTGTAGGTATATAGGATAATCCTGCGGCTAAGTACCTATTTTGAGGGTATCGGGGCTAACTGTACTTACACGAAAGCGCCTAATCAGTTGGTTGTCTAATCTAGTAGAAAGTATCAACAACCTAAGCTTGGAAGAAAATATAACATTAATGTATCGATCGTATAGCGAGTCATATCACAGTGTCCGTATTTTATTTACCTACTACTTACGTGGTTTTTTTACTTGACTACGGAAAAGCCAAAGGAAGGGTCACATTGATTTAGTTTTTTTGCGCGGTTACTACCGTATATAAACGTATATAAATAAGATATATTATGGCATTTTTAAACAATCATTAATTAAACACATACAATCATGCATAAGCGTGACTTTACTTGATATTATATTTTATAAATAAGCGCTTTCTATCGGAATAAGTACGACATTACTGTGAACAAGGCAAAGAACCAATATACATTTTAAACAAAATTTCATAATAGATGTCTCTACAAGCTATATACTGATGAACCGAACGTGTCAAATAATGTTTTATCTTTTTAATTGAAATAACAGATGGCAGTGTTTGAAATTTTAATTAAATATGGTATTGGTCAAATTCAATAAACTTAAATGTTTTATTATAATATTGACAATATAATTTAAAATGGATGGTTTTGTATTTTTATTGGTTGTGAAATATTTACTATTTTACTTTCTATATTGTCTATGGTCTGACTGAGTAGGATAAAAAAGTAAGTGTCACTATGGATTTTTATTTGTGTCGAATAGAAATACGTCGAGAGCTACGCCGGCGAACAATTTATTTCAATTATCATGAATAAGTTCAGTCAAGACGCTGTGTGTAATAGTTCGCTGTAGAGAGGCACAGCACCTTCAACATTCGATAAAGCAAAGGTTGTCAACGAGTGGTGTGTAACGTAACGAATAATGGTTTGGGATGAAACGATAGTGACGTCTCCGTATTCAGCCTTGGATATTATGGTTACGAGAAAAAGTGTATTTTGAAAATATACCAAGTGTTTTCTTGTAAAAAACGTCCATAAGGAATTCATCGACTGTGCGGTGGTTCAGTTCGTCATTTTGGTGTAAATTATCGGTGTTATGTCGGGCGGTAGGAGCATCGACAAGGAGCGCAAGTCTCCCAGGGAAAGCGGAGAAGACTCGGAGGATGAGAGCGAGATCCTGGAGGAGAGTCCCTGTGGAAGGTGGCTGAAGCGCCGTGAAGAGGTATGTCCGTTAAATTTTCGGTTACTATCACGTTTATGGTGTTAAATAATGATTTTTGGAACAAAGATAGTTGTCAGCTGATTCACAAGGTTAGCTGATGTTATTAAAATAAGACGCAGTTTTAATCTGTTGTCATTATATTGAATAGCGTAAGTATGTTTTGTATATTTTAATATTGAGCAATATTTTGGCAATGGAAAATAGTTGCTACCGAAGCATAAAAAATATTTCTCAAATGTGTCACATTCATTAAAAACATGATCAAAACAAAGTTTTACTGTAGCTATTAATGTATGTTTATGTTTTAAATGATACCTAAGTAATATATAATTAAATGTTGACTGCCAATCAGAATTCTATAATTTAGACTAAAACAACTAGCTATTGTTATTGCTAACTAGATAATGTATTAATATGGTTTTCTGTTGTATTTGTTATGACCATTGATTTACTGCATTACTAACTACCTATTTATTTCAATATCAATGATATCAACCAGTAGGCTAGGTGCATCTATTGAAGAAATTATAAGAATTTTGACATTAAGTACATAATATCTTATTTTATTAAATATCATTGACAATCAAATAATATAAGTTAAGCCTTAATCCATCAATTATGTACCTACATACAGAGTTCTGTTAAGAGCAGCAAACTATTACCTCTCACTCGGGAAGGTAGTGAAAGTAAGTAACATATTCAAATGTGAGCCCGATAATCTTTTTAGTGCAGTTACCTACTTTATGCTTACCAATGGGCATAAGTACCATAGGTGTAGGTAACATTCACTCCAGCCAACTATCTCTAACCATGCACTTTATCTAACATTTCTTATGTGAGTCTTTTAATATATATTCTTGATCCAATGCCATTTGACATGGCCGTGATTTATGAAGTTTAAATTAAATTCCAACATTTTCCTTAAGTTTGTCATATTATTATGTCATTACTTTTCAGAATTTGATCCCTACGTGCAACACACACAATTTGGTGTAATAATACACTGCGTGCTTATTTCAAAAACTACAGCTTTGATTCATGGCTACAAATATTGTTTTCTAAAATCCAATGAGTTTTTTTTTCATCAAAATCAAACCCGGAACTCCATTGATATATTTCACTATTCCTCATTGTTATGTATCCAAATGAGGGTACTTAGAGAAAAGCCAGTCTGGAGTTGTCAAGTGTCCCAGTAATCGTGACTTCTTCCAATTTCGGTTGTGGTATCTCTTTCTCGCCCGATCCATGCATCTGGTTAATGTGTCTGATCAATAGTCTACCATTCCATCGTACCAGATACCTGCATATTCCTATTCTCTTTTCCACTACTCCTTTTAACCAGCGAGGGCCCTTGCAATAATTTCTGACATACACTATCTGACCCACATTGAAAGCTTGAACTTGAATCTCTTCATTTTTTTTTCAGCACTTAATTCGTCTTTATTTTGGTATGAGAGTGGATTTAAATAGTCCAATTTAGTTCGAAAAGTTTCCACCTTCTCCACCTTCCATACAAACACTCACCCTGTATACATGACTGTGGCTGGTACACACATACACATAAAGTAGTTGCTTACTTTCGGTAGGTAACTTTCTAATGCACCAAAAACTAATGGAGTAGGTAGATATTAATCTATAATTTACTCAGTCATGTTATGAAAATATTGATGTATCTATTGGAATTATTTTATACAGACCAAATCCTCTTTTGAAATTCTTAAAAAGCTTTTTTAAAGAGACAGCTTTGGTGTGCCAACTTACTTTTTTATTAGGTATTTAAAATGGGTTTACTCTTGACTCTAACCTAGATCAGAAGTGGGTTTGTTACATCTCAGTCCATATACCTGTTCTGGTGGATGTTATCTACTAAGCTGGTGTATCTGTAGGTAATGTTTTAACTCTGAAGTGAAGGTAGACTTTCATACAGTTGATTTTGATCACAGAAAGAGATATGACGTAATGAGAAACTGATAAGACACTTAATAACCTTTCTTAATACATTTTTAATTTTAATCACATTATTGGTCACATCATACATTAAAAAGTCATATTACTCACATTTTATACCTACTTAGAATATGTAGTTTGATTGTTAACTTGAGTACCTACTTACAGGTACAATAGCAACTAAGTTAACATTTCAAATGATATACCTATATCTATGAAGAACATGCTCATTTCCTTGAATGAAGGCTTCTGCTATTACTTGTACCTGGGTGCCTTTAACAAAATATCATCAGAGACAGAAGGGCAAAGAAATTACTATGGAATTATTTTGGTTTGTATATTATTTACCTTAAAGTTCTAATTTCAGAATATACAATTTATAGTATCCTTATCAGTATTGACACAATAAAGTTTTCATATTTTATTCTAATTTCCTGCTTATTGATGTCCTGCTATACTTATTACATCGAAGTCTACACAGATTTTTTTTTGTTTTTATCTATCCATTGGCTTTGCCCAGATTTGGGACAGCCCTATAGACTAATAAAATAAAATACTATCATTAGGTAATCAAAATCTAGCAACCTACCTACCTATCAATTCGCTTTCTTTAGTGATTAACAGTTATAAGTCCTAACATGTATTTTATATTAGATCTCTTTAGTCAGACATTATAGCCACTGACCAGATACCTGTAAGAAGGTGGGTAATACCGCAGGTCCTCTTGTTCTAAATCTGTGCACTCTCACTTGAATTAGTTTAGCCAGCCTGTAGACACGCCTCATTGGGTTCGCTTTGTTACAAGTTGCACTACTTGGTTACTATCTATTTAATGGCCTAGGTAATTAAACGGCGGTTGGTTACTTAGGTCCGCTACTTTCGCCGGGCGGCGCACTGCGCGCCGGCGCCGGTCAACGACCGTACCGCTGTGATTCGGCGATTGCGCAATTTGTAATCACTGTCGCTTTCTAGGCTTAGGGCGCAGCACTTGCGACTTGTGGTGGCGACGAGTCTGTCACTAATTGAATCAATTGTTGCGATTATAGCTGCAAGAAGAACGGAACCGTATTAGTCGTCATAGGTGGTGAGCATATCGCTGCAAACGTGCAGTTTCCATAAGATGGTCCATGGTGATCACTCTTCGAGCGCATTCTACGACATCCACAGAAAGAAAGACCATGGAAATTATGGAATTATAACCCGATAAAATCACAAGTGCCTCCATATTATGCATAAAATATAGATATCTGACCAAAGACTCGGGCTGATATACCGATGATTACTTACGACTAATTTAATAAGTACGCAGTATCCACTAAAGCGTAGACAGACAGACTTGTTGTCATACCAATGTTATGTCATACCTATGTCATGCAAATGAATTAGGTAGGTACGCAAGCCTTGAAGTTGTTTACAAATAACTTAACCTGCAAGTGCCTTTAAGGCAATCTCTAAAATTGATTGCATTTCTTCTGCAATACCCGTCATTGAAAATTTTAAAGCGTTTTCTTATTAACTCTTTTTCGAATACTTGCAACATGTGTTTTGCTGTCATGCACGTCCTCATCGACTCAAGCATTACAGCGTGTAACGATTAGGGATAATTCTTTAAAAAGTCCTTCGGTGCTTTTTCCCGAGAGTCACCAGTATTTATTTTTGGTCTCACGTTCAAATTTCCACACGACCCTCGGCTTTTTATGTGCGCAAAGACAACTCCGATGTTTACGGTACGAAGGTTTCAGTGTTTATACATACATATATTTTTGTACGCTATCTTCTGCGGCTGTTTCATTCACCCTTTTGATTTATTATAACCGCAACTGCAGATAAACGTAGTTTGGTTAAAAACGGCTTGCTTGCTATGTCTTGTCATGTGCAAAATTATCCAGCGCCCATAAAACCGTGGCATATTAACTACTTGTACCAAAGTTGTATCTTTTATTGCCGCGTATAAATCATAAGCTTTAAGTTGGTAATAGTGTTTGCTACTCATCAAATATGCAAAACTAAATGCTTGATTTCTATACAATGGGGGATATTCATAATATGATAATTTCAGTATTTATTGGAAAAGTGGGTCGAGCTTCGATAGTTTAAAAATCGATTGATCTGTCAGTCTAAAGCTTGTGCGTGTCGAATTATAAGTCTTATAAATATTTAAGAAGCCGCTGACGTCATCATAATACTGGGAACCTCTGTGTTAAGACTTGAGATTCTCACCAAAAGTTTTCCTACTCGGAGACAATCTTGTTTTGAGAACGTTGAAAGTTATTTTTCAGTTATGAGAATACGGAGTGGAAATAGAGTTATGTGATAGGTAATTTCTTAAGTAGGTGAGTAATACCATTAGTACCTACTTACCTGTAGTGTTTCCTTTCGACATAGGTACTTACGTATTTTTGGAGTCAATTTTACGCATTGTCCAATAAATTGTATGGTATGTTGGTTGATCATCAAAACAATAATGAGCAGTATTAGTAGTAGTACAAATGAGTCAGTGTCATTCCACCTCTTAAATATGGCCTAAGAAAATACAATACAATACATTAATATAATTGGTTACATAAAGATATTCTGAATTAGAAATAAATTGGGCTAGACTAAGAAACTAAATAATTGACGAAGTGGGTGGCTTTTGTGGATAAATATGCGTGTTAACAATACAACGTGCTTTCTTTGTTCCACGGCAATCCTCGCCCGACGGGAATTTTAATTTGCAGATAACTTGAATCCTATTGTAGTTCCAGCGCCATTCAATCGCATACATTATACCGAAGGCAGGTACCTATATCCTGAGATGTAGGATCATAGCATAGTGGTATGAACAATACAATATTCTCATTTAATTTACTCAATGGATGTTCTGCGCAAAGACTTCATACTTTTCTTGTAGTCCATAGGTAGCAGGTTAAAGTTAGGTAGCTAAAATTATTGCTTATTTCTCAAGCGCGCTGTTATTTTGTTACAGGCTTGTAAAAATATAATTGTCGTTTAGTGAAGATGTAAACCTCAGACATGTTTTCCAGAGCTTAGCTCGTTACTTTTGAATTATAAACATAAACACAAAACATTACTGGTTCGCAGTACGCATTGCAGGTTTATTGTGATTTATGATGTTGATGACACTCACATAAAATTGTATAGTTGTAAATATTTTTTGCAGTTATCGCAGTGGGCCACAGGCAAAAGTTGCTTCAATAAAAAATCCCTCACAGAGATGTAACTAGGTGTACGTACGTTTCGCTTACTCTATTTCCGTATCGACCTCGACGACGACGCAAAGGTCGTCCAGCTTTCGTCAATTGTCGAATTTGTGACCTAGACGTGTTCAATGTCGTACTCGTTATTACTAGACATCTGTTCGACAACTCGAGTAGCGGTAATAAACATTTACATTTGCAATTGAAAATCAAATTATGGCTTTAGAAAAGGGTTTTTTAAATTCCGATGTGGACTGATGTGGAATTGCACATGTCGAATGTAATTTCTGCGTCCTTTAATTAGCTTTCAGACTGTATTTTTATCTCGATGCAATTACAGTGTACATGAAAGAAGCAACGTGATGTAGCTAGCAATTATCGGAGCGAAAAGGTTGCTCCTACTAGAATTAATTACCATGTCATGTTGGCACTGATTAGTGCTCGTTAACTTATTTATGTATTCTCTCAATGTATATTAAAAGCGCATCTTGAACGCTCTAGAATCTAGATTTTTTGTATTACATGTTATGACTGACTAGGTAGTGTCTTTAAATCACAAGCGAGATGAACAGAATTATTATCCTCATGGCTAAAACGAATAAATGGCCTAGATCTTTTACTCGACACCTAAATTCTACAGTAAGTAGGGTCTACTTTAACATTTGTGTTGTACTACGAGCCGTCACACGTTATTTCTATCTCCTTTCTAGCTTGCTCACCTTTTGGAGATCGCCAATGCGGAACGAACTGACTCATTCATCATAATAAGTAATCTTCTAATTTTTTGCTACTATTTTTTATATGCATCCATACAAATGATTTGCGATCTTGGCCAATTGTATTACGACGCAGTAAGAATCATATTTTATTGCATGAATTGTACGTTCTGTTTGGTATGGGTAACATACTTTCATCGGTAGGTCATCGACACAGTTATTAATCTCCATGGATGTCTTTTTTTATAAGGTAGGTACTTCTTGTTCGAAAGTGAAAATTACTTACGTGTCTGAAGAGAACTGGCAGATTTGCATATGTACCGTTTTTTCTGCCTTAGTGAAAGCGCTTATATTATGAAAATTCTGCTTTTCCGTGTACTTACCGCCTGTGCCTGTACAACTTATACCAGCTGCCTATACCAAGACTTAGTAATATAATAATGTAAATTTGGATGTGGTTGTTACGTAGAAATAGGAAATTGTGCACTGGATAATTGGCCTGAGACTAAGTTGTCCCAGTGAATATAAATCTTACATAGCACGAGAGCTCCGAATTGTATCGACGTTGTATTTGCTAATATAATGTAGTATATAATGTGCGAATAGCTGTCATGCATAGGTTTTGCATTTAAATGATGTTAGCATTCTTACTTCACGTTACCGTTATGTAATAACGATAGTAGAACGTAAAAGTGTAATGTGGCTGTAATTTCGTATACCTGGAATGTGTCACGAGTTGTTCTTATGAATATTGTTATTTCACGCCTACATAATGCCGGTTTCTTTTAAATCGTTATGAATGAAATGGGACTGCGCTCTCCCGATTGTAAAACCCGAATAGCAACGTCACCCGGCACATCCGTTTATTATAAAAGCTACACAAGTTTATGCCGAACGTATATTATTAACTCATTCTGGTTCAATGAAATCGATTTAAAAATGAATCAATTGGTCGATAGTCTATATCGCGATTCTGGTTTTGCATTTCATTATGTTATATCTCTTCATCAGTGTATCGTAAAGTAGTTATGTTATGGCCAGTACGGAAATTTGTAACATATAATGTTATAGCCGGTGTTTGCATCACTGGTAACACCTAACTGGGTAATTGGAGAGGCTACCGGGCCATTAGTCCGACAAACAACCAGCGGCCACCTCTCGCCGCACTCGCCGTCGGTTCATAGGATTTGCGCTCCGAAATTGTCACGATGCGTCATAATGGCTAACATTGACGATGGTTCAGAAAACAGCGGCTCGTCTTTACATGATTATTTTCTTAACACGTTTGGAATATAAATATATTATGTAGACGCTCTTATGAGTAGCGTCTGTCACTAGGTACTTTATTATTAAGGCATTATCTTCACATACTTTTATTTTAACCAGTTTTATTATTCGGAAAGCGAATAAAGCTCCCTAGTATTAAGTTATTTGAATTTTGCTATCCTATTGTTAGTCACATTTAGGTCCAGTGTCAATAAAATCAAACTGAATTAAGCGTACAGATACGATGTAATTCCTTGTGGATTAATCCAAATTATACCGTCTTAGTGCTCTGTAATGGACTGAAAAAACCTAGTAACCTTTACTAGAAGCAGTGGCGGATTTCCCTTAGGCCGACTAGACCTTTGCCTAGGGGGGCGCGCGGCCAGATATTAGGGGCGGTTAATTTTGTTAAAAGTTGATAACAAAGTAAATTCATATAATACCTACATCTTAGTAAACCATGAGCTGGGAAGGGAGCGGCTGGTACTACAAAGCCTAGAGTGGTTAAGACAGCTAGTCCGCCTGTGACTAGAAGTAACAGATAAAAACGAATGTTTCAGTAATACCATGCACATTATCCAAACAGTGACTACTTAGAAAAAGTGTTTGTAACAAATCTTATTTAGACCTGGCAGGGACGACCGCAAGCGCTCTCCAGCACCCATGAGCAGTTGTGGGTGCTCGCTCATTAAAAAGTGCCGCCGAGCAGAACCAGTCGTGCATGCGGCGTGTTTATTTAATATTAGTTGGGGATCGCTGGCTGAGATCTAATTGCAAACTTAACTATAAGAAACATGGCCAGGCTGGCGCACGTTCGGAAAGTTAGTAACGATCAATATTAAATCTGGTTGTGTTACCAGAAATATGTTTATTTGGACCCTTTCTATTTAAAAGTTTATTTAAGTTTGTCAATTTTCGTCTCCCGTCTAAAAGATACATAATCTTCACGGAAAAGGTGTTGAATATGTTAATTGAAAGTTAGGTTATAGATAAGATTTCGGGGTTTTCCAAATTTATAGCTCCATGTACTTATGTTTATTTCGCATTGTATCTGTAACTTTATCAATCAAACTAGATTTATTACTAATCTATCCGCTAACTAACAAATCTAGCTCTAAGAAGCTGGCTCCCTTTTACTAAACTGTTTCCATAATCTTTTAATTGAATCCTTTGAATTTAGTTTCGGTTCAAAGTGGAATTAAATCTTCTGCTAGAATATAACCGTCGTTTGCTTCGTATACAACCTACTGTTGTTTATCAATAGTTATGTAAAGTTACAATTTTGTTCCTATGCAACTGGTTGTCCATGTTATCGATTCGATTCAAAACAATCGATGAATGTTACGTCAATTAGATGGATGACCGATTTTTCGCGCCTCTGACGTTATGTCTGGCATTTGCGAATATTACGCGGTTTACTTATTTTCTGTTTTGTTACGTTTATCGACAAAATTTTCTTATCAGTAGCAGTAAGTTTAGTACCAGTATGCTTACTACAAATATATTATATACTGCAGGATATACAAATAAGGACACGAAGAAAACATTCTTCATAAAAAAATTGAACTTTGCAAATTAATTTGCCGAGTAAACTTGTATGCTTATGAAGCTGATCATAGCTGAAACAAACAAATTGAACCATCTTGTTACAACATATGTATCGCAATTAACAAATAAATAAATAAAATTCCTCAAACTTACTTGCACATTGTTATAGAAGTTAATTTCGTGCAAGTTTCCAAAATTGACTTTCGTCTCTCAAAGCCAGCTCTAAAATTGAGGCTGACTGTCAGTAACTCATCGCGTTATGAAAATAGTGCCTATTGTTTCTGAATTGTTGTGTTGCGACACCATCGGTGAATGGCGTTGCTCATGTTCACTCTCAAAGATAATAAAAATTGTCTTGCAAGAGGCACCCTGCTCATTATTTTTTTGTCTAAGATTTATCTTAGAGGTAGTATCTGTCGACGTATAGGATTGAAACTTAAAAATACTATATTTGATGCCTTTTATGACTTTTGGTAGAATATAAGATTACACTAAGGTTTTAAAAGTTTCTTAAATAATATTTAGCATAACGTACTTTACTTACCGATAGTAGCGGCAAAGTATAGTCTAGTAAGTATCGACTTTAAGTATCGGACCGATGCTTAAGTCATCAAAACAGACAACTCTCATTAGGTATAGTTTTAGTGGGTCGTTCGAGTTCGTTCTTTTTTTAAGACCATCCTGTAACTATAAACTTAAGAATATGGTATAGGTTATAGGTATTAGATCAAAACTTTAGTTCAAGAATAAATCTTCAATAACATGAAAGGTGTTCGAGACAAAATTTAATCGTTTTCACCGCGAAAGCCTAAAGGTACACTTGCATTGTCTATTATCGCATCTGAAGGTAAACGGGCGTGCCGCGAGTGCCCGCGAGGCCAGACATCTGGTAGACGAGAGAAAGGCGGTGACTCAGTCGCTGGGAGTACGCGGAGCAATGATCTCTGGTCTGTACTAGTTACGTGATCATAGCCAATATGTTATAGTCAGTGCATTTTGTAGTTTAACACTCCTAAGTTATTAATTAGCCGGTTAGGCAGAATTACCGTTCACTTTTCGTGTTTAAAGAATATGTTTCCCAAAAAAGGTTTAAAGGTCAGGTGCACCGCCTCTATAGGGTTTCCCCCGAGGCAACATCGTTAGATATCGTTAATGTTAGATCACTCGTTTCATCCTTGTCTCCATTAGTGTGTGAGAGTTAATCTTCTTAGACGGTTTGGCTTAACGTTAAGTTGTAGTGAAAGTTACTTCACGAGATTAAGTGTACTATTAAGACTTAATGGGATGGTCAAATTCAACATCGTCCATCCCAAGGTGGAGATTTGGAAATGTTCTTACGTGTGAAAATTATCAATTTATTTTATTTCTGAAAAACAGCTTGGGCATTTGTGTTTAATTAGTGCGAAGAAATGAAAACCGAAAAAATGTGAAACGCTTACAATTTACATTAAATCTGCACGTTAAGTGCGGAGATGTCTTAAACCGAACCGAACCGAATATTCAAAATGACATCCCTAATAAAAAGCCTGAAACAAGTCTTGTATAACACCACACCAGTTATACTGAATTAACAAGATAAAGAGTATTTTCAAGTTATCGCGTAACACAATATTCGAGTAGAGGTGTGTAGCGCGATCTGCAGGCACTACCGCACACATCTCATTTTCTGCGGCATTGAATGTGGCCAATGGGCCGTGACTGTATTGCAGTAGTTTGCCGGATCTAAACGTTATAACATAACATTCTAGACTATCTACCTAGAATTACCAAGTATGTATCATATGTTGAAGTCTACCTTTAATTAAAACCTAACGGCGCTTATGCGCATGCTATTTAAAATAATAATATCTGTTTCCATTTATGAAAATCTCATTAAAGTTTTGTTAGTCCCTTCGTTAAAATAAATTAAATATGTCATACTTAACGTCGGTCAACATGACACATCGGTAATTTTACTTCCCGAAAAGATAAGAATAAAATCTAAACAAACGAAATAATGTAGATATTATTTACTTAAATGACTTCATTAAGGTTCCTCCAATGTTCCTCGAAATTTGACGAGGTGACTAGCTTCTTCCGCGAACAAAATAGTGGCATTGAAAATAATCGCTTTTACTTCAATGTCAGCGCTGTCACTGTTCCCAGAGGGAGTTGTTCCAAAACAAACATGGCAGTAACAAAGCGACGTGTCGTCGTAACGTGAGAGGGTTGTGTTACAGATCAAGTTGAAGGCGACGATAAATATCTGGCCGGCGAGCCAGCGGCCTGCGCAAATTGCAGCGTAGGTCGCGAATACATTACCTCGCTGGACACTCGGTGCGTGGTGTTTGTGAAGAGAAGCCGGATAATTCCACCGCAACAACTATGTTGACGAGGAAAACCACAGAAAAACCGAAGCGATATGCTTATACATACATACTTCAACAATCTGCCTGATAACTCGACAGCTGATGATGAAAGTTATACCAAGCCTAACCGAACCAAATTCACACTGAAAATAAATTCATGAGCAGTGCAAAGTGGTTATTTTGTACAAACTAACCAACGACATCGCTGTACTTTGATTTTTCGTATTTGCTCTTCGTAATCGCAAAATCCTTATTATTGCACCCCAAATAAATTAAAATTATTAATGTGTGTATGTATGAGTACATAATATTATCTGTTTCTGTACGAGTCCATGGTTCATTGAATTATTCTGACGAATAACAAGAAAATATGCAGTATAAGAATTTTACATCCTATATAAATTTCACGCTTTAAGCGGTTAATAACAAAAGTCAGTGGTTTCGTGCCAGTGTATTGTATGCAAGGTGAAGTATGTACTTCACCTTGCATACAATGGGATGTCCCCTTACAGGGGATGTCCCCTTGCTTATAAAAAATATAATGAGTCAGACTATGCTTGTACCCAAACGGGAGCATTAAATTCAGGTCGAAGTCTGTCTCCTTCGATGTTGCGAGGGTCACACTGAAAGTTTTTAGAAAATCAAATTACAATTCAAATTCATTTCGAAAACAAATTATATGAAGTCGATGTATATCTAAGGCTTACTAAGTTTTCATCGGCAACTTTTCTTATTGGTCAATTGTAAAAACATTAAGTGTGACCCTCGTATCGTATTACCGGGAGCGATTGAAAACAGGCGCACCCACGCCACGTTCGACTGTGCTTCATTGTGTAGTGCTGCCAGGGCTATCTTAGTTGTAGGATCCGGTCGCATTTTCTTTATTGTAATTTATTGAGGCTGGCCTTCAAGGGTGGCACCGACCGACAGATTTATGTTGATAATTTTTGTTATTTGATTGTTCATGAGAGGTAAGTTTCCTCTGCTAGTTAGGAGAGTTGTTTGTTATGGTAACATGTACTCATTCTTTGCCAAATAAATTTCAGTATCATTTTATCCGCAGATATTTCTGAGAAATAGCGAGTTGAAGATTTATTATCATTCAATCGAATGTTCTTTTGCGATCTTTAAAAGTAATTAACAGTCACGATCACAGGTCAAGATTAATTTTAAATTGAAACACGTTGCCAATGCATTTTTAGTTGTTATCCTACAAACATTACAAATTATACGAGTAATTAGCATCATGAGTCATGGACATATTCATCAAATTCGTCAAAACACAACACACTATAAAGTCGTCAAGATACATATACTATATGACAGAATTTTGTGGTGCAAAGCCAACGTTCAAAATGTAACTTGTCGCCATAACCCTTCGCGCAAAACTCTTAACAAGCGAGATATGCACACAGTGTATCCTAATTAAGCATACTCCAGGATGATTTGTAGTCGCAGTTTATTTAAACCGGGTTATTTATAGCTTAGCGGCGACCTCGGGGTTCACTTTCATGCGACGTGATACAACCTTTTAAGAAACATGTAACGCACACTTGTGGAGCCGCAAGTGCAAGGTCTTGGAAGTACATTTTTTATTAACAGCACAGATACAGTTATTCTATCTAATTAAATTAGACATTTGAAATAGGCAGGAAATATTCTTAACCAAGAAGAGTAAATATTGCATTTATTTTTTTTACATTGTATGTATGTGTATAAAATAGGTCAATTTCGAGCGTAAATTTTCGCTTTCACTGAATAAATATTTTTCCGTTAATGAATTGTCAATTACTTTAAAATAATATTATACATCACAACAAAACGCGTAAGCCTTATTAATATTCCACCTCATGATCGAAGCCTTGAAACTGCAAAGTAATTTGTAACAGCTCTAAGGAAATATGAACTGTTTTATAAATGTTCTAAATGCGCGATCATCAAGCTCGTTGACCTCCTTGTTCTAGTAGAATAAATGATGTTCTGCCCAACCTTATTGCTGATTGGACACGCAACAGACTTCGGTAAAGAAGTGTCGGCAGCCGATAAGTGGTGCATTAAAGACGGCCATTTCCTTAATTGATCGATGCCCACCCTCCGGACAGAGCCGCCTCTATACAAACGCGATATGTCTAAAGAGTAAAGTCCCTTGAACTAACGGGTGATTGTAACCTTTCGGTATTGACCTTTTAGATTTAGGAGGTGAAACTCTACCTGTGTTTATAATAAGCAGCCGTCTGGGTAAAAGTTATAACTTAAGCCTGTGTAAAAAAATCATTTATTGAGAAAATATACATATAATGCTATTATAAATTTATAGTGCTATTTTGGAAGCGAAAATTACTGGGCCAATGATAATCCGATGTATACTTGTATCCAAATGTACAGAAATTTAAATGCATGTGTGTTCACTTGCACGCAGTTAGAACGAAAGCTGATATTAAAGTACTGATTGGCTCCGATCAGTCATATATGGTACTGCATTGGAATGTTCTCAGCAATTCACCGACTAATTGTTGTCTAAATATAGGAACCATTAAGCAGTCATCGCCCACTGCGATAGACGCATGAAGAATGCAAAGACGTTTAGGTGTTTAATGTGTCGTCACCTCATGATTCACCGGTATTAGGTATCTAGCTGTTAGCTTTTAGGGCAACCTATTGTGTCCTTCTTGATATGAATAATAATTTGATAGATGATCTGTATTAATTGAAAATCGGTATGTTTCGTATTCGTGTCTCTGGGCTCTTTTGATTCTACAGTTGAAAACATATAAGTAAGTAATTGGTTAAACTAGTTTTCATAATTAACTCAGGACTTTGTCTTTTTGTAGGTAAGTCAAGACAATTTCGGTTCTTCTATCTTCTAGATTCCATAATTCGTCTGGGGTCATTTTACTACATAAACTTACAAAAATATATAAATCACCCAGTCCCGTTTTTTACAAGAAACTCGCGTCTTCAAAGCTTGCCAAGTGCCTTAAACTTTATCAAATAATCGTTTAAAACTCTTTTTATTAAAATTTAAATAAAATCAGTATTGGTAGAATTAATCCATCCACCAGCTGTATCCAGACAAAATCATAATAATGTTATGTTTATGGTATCAACTTCAGCGACACTTTGTTTCTTCGAACTTTCTCAAAGGAAATTAAATGCTACTGTAGAATCCTCCCGGCCCGCTCCAAAAGTGCTGCAGGTTTTAACCAACCACTTACGTGCAAGCCATATTGGTTACTTACATTCGTAGGTGGGGCATTATCGTGATTCATCAGCCGCCGTCCCTGAGCGCTCAGCACCGACGATGCGCGATGATTCATGTGAATTAACTGTATTGTTTATGAGTTACCGACATGTCAATGGCGCTGCGTGCAAGCCGAGTGGAAATCTGTCGTCTAAGAAGTGAAATGACCTCATCCAAACCGAAGGATGGAAGTCTACAATGTTTCTCTGAGTTTTATCATTCGAAATCTTTTTAACCCCCGACGGAAAAAGAGAGGTGTTATAAGTTTAACATGCGTATTTGTGTGTCTGTGTTTTTTGCGTGTGGCATCGTAATTCGTAGCGCTCAAGCGATGAACCGAGTTTTTTGTATAAGTTTTCTTGAGAGTGAGATGAGTGTTTTCTAGTTGATGAAGGGATAACCAACTTCCATAGGTCAGATTGATTCGAAATTTGGTATCTTGTTACTTTAATGTCATTGCAAGGACATGGTAACCTTGTCCTGATGCTGCAGTATCACCTGGAATTTGCAGGATACCCCAATCCAAACCAAATTACAGTAGAGGTACCGTGTTTGGGCTCATTGGAATATTCTCAATTAATAGATTATGAATAAAATACTTAATGTCCATCGTAGCGTATCTACTAAGCGACTAAGCATCGTCGTATCGGGTTTGTTTAATTTATAGATATTAATATTAATGTGTTCCTAAAACAATACTTATCAAGTTAGATCTACAAACAGCTGCATTGTAAGTACGAACTTTGCCGATACGTCACATCACAGTGTTGTGTATACTTTCACTTATTACAATACGATTTGCGCCGTTAGTACGAGTACGTCATTTTATTTTCTCTTTTCCGTTCTATAGTCGATCTCCTATAAGTACACAAATCAAATAGTATCTCTAAATTTTTCTTGATAAATAAATAAACGTCGCGTTCCGATCCGATGCAAACGGAAATGCACCCTAAATAAACAGCACGGATTGCAACACATTGAGATATGATTCAGTTCAATAAACGAAAGGGACGACGGGAATGGAGTGACTAGGTGATTATGAATGAACTCGCGAATGTGAGTAGTTTAATATAATAGGAACTAATAGGATACTAACCAGATATTCGATTAGTATTGCTGATAACACAAAACCCTATTACATTACTTATGAAAAAAAGTAAATTAGTTTTCAAAAACCATGAAGTTATCATATTTCGTATATATTTTCGCTCATATCATATTAAATATCAACATAATGTTTTTTTGATACGTGTGCGTGCAAAAACTTCTTGGCACCAGACGCCGGCGCATGCTCAGAAATCGCACTAGAATCAGTGATGAGATGAGTCTTTTGTCATGATCATTTACCAGCTTTAATTCTTTACCGCGAAAGGTATTAAGTATATAAGTATTTGCTCTGCTACTGTCCAACCTTGTCCTAATAAGTCATGTTAATTCTGACCATAAATTTGGGTATTAGATCTTCTATAAAACATGCTGACTCGTCATGTTTTGACCATCAATTAAGTCTCTATCTCAACTATTAATGAATAAACTCCAAACATATATTAATCATTTTGACATCCATTTGTACTGCTTGGTAGATCTTGAATAATTCATAGAACGGCAGGGCCCGTAAACTTGAGCGATGCTAATGACCTCATTTTTTAACCGATTTCAAAAAAAGGGGGTTTTATATTCGTCTGTATGTTCAATAGCCTGGGTGCACTAAAAGCTAGAAATAACTAGGGACCTTGCAATTCCTTTCATTTGGAGTTGTTGCCATTATCTTTATAAGTACACTACATTGGGATACCTTCTTAGGTACTTACCTAATCCTACTTACTTTAGTCCACCCAGGTATTTTTTAAGTCGGTTTAATAGATTTATTCAAATATTTTTTATTTGAGACGATCATTCTCTAAACTATTTGGGTCATAATAAAACCGCTCACTAGCTTAGTTTGAAAGCTGGTCTTGACCGAGGATCAGAAGAATTTAATTTGAAAAAAAAGAAAGTTGCCACTCGTTCAATCAACGAACTTTAAAGCGCATCCCCCAACCCATGTTATTCCTGCCATTAACGCATAGAGCATATATTATGGTAACAGTAATAACACCCAGTAAACCTAAGCGTATAAGTGGATTCTTCCTTGCTTATCAGTCACGTCTCATCTCCCGTAACAACGTGGATCGTGGTACATACGTCGCCACAGCATCGCCCATCGCCCGCTCCCCCTGCACTGCACCCCGACACCCAGCTGATAGTGACAAATGATGGTGCTGGGGGGTCCTGCGCGGCACGTGACTCGACGCATGTCGCTAGCGAGACCTTTTTTCCTTCTATTGGTTTGAAAAACGAGCTTTGATAGTTGAGTTTTGACACTTAAATGTTTCATTTTGAATCCTGTCCATTTTAAATATACTATTTAGGAGTGGGAAAAATTTGATAGAATTTAGATATTTGATATATCGTGTCGGATTTCGTCTGCCAAGGTGATTCGGAGTTGAAGAATACCAAATGTCTTAAAAACATATACTAAAACGAAATCCGTAGTAGTTTTAAAATTAGGGGCCATCCATAAATTACGTCACACGTTAAGGGGCAGGAAGGGGGTCGACGAAGTGTGACATTGTGTGACAAGGGGTGGGGAGGGGTCCCAAATTTTGTGACATCACATTTTTTGACGTTCATTTATTGAAAAAATCATGAAATTCGTGTGATGTAATTCATGGATGGCCCCTTATAAGTTTGGTATAGATTTAATTAACTTTATATTTTCATCAAATTTTGAGCAGGCGTCGCATATAGGCTACGTATATGCAGTAAAATATAGACAAAGTCTAGTTTTCAGTAGCGTTTATTTTGTTATTGAATTTTGTCGAGTGAATCCAGTTCTATATTAAGATTTATTTCATAACATCCTTAAAAATATTAGATTAACATAATGGAGAGTTATTACAGAAACATATCAAGTGTCCGCCTCGGGAGTGACTTCGCGTATACCAGTTTCATATTCAATCTGAGGAGAACCAATAACTGGGATTTACCGGTCAGCTTTCTACTCAGTCTGTGCAGTTACAGCTTGTACCTTGGTGGTTTATTACTTTAAGATATAGATAGGTTTCGTTCAGGAGTTCCTTACTCTGCACTGTTCAAGAGAATACTTTTATATTTGATGATGCTCACGATTTTCCAATTATCTGATAAGGGTTTTGAACGTCGTACTAAATCAATAAATATAAGTTCGACATAAATCTGACTCCAGTGCAATTAGAAATCGGAAGAGGTGGATTGACTCCACGGTCAAACAATTTCAGGCATATAATACCGAAAAGCTTTTTCCGCTTACACCTAATTTTAATCCTGCCTGGCGACACGACAAAATAATGGTGCCGCCAGCCACGTGGCTGGATTACCAGTTTACCAGCCGACTTAAGCCGATTACTGGCGCATCATGTAATGAGGAGCGATTGCGTTACCGCAAAGTATGGTGTGATCGTAAACTATGTCCCAACATCCAAAGAATGTTTAATTTATCATGATCAGTTGCTGCAGGACTTTCTTACGAAAGTTCTTAATTGTCTAAAGATTTAATAAAGCATTTTTTTAAGTCTTCTGCATGTGCTTAGTGACATGACGTGTTGTAGATTTAAATTTGAATTATAAAATTAGCTACATAGCGTCTTCAAATCTCATTGATGATCTGTTTTTTTTTAAATTAGAAAATCCTGAGACATCTTTGACTTGCCGTCCTCCTGCAATCGTATATCATTATTAGTTGCCCTTTTGCGCACATGAATGCGACAAAAATCCTTGTACATTTATAAATAAGCTTGTCTCTTTATTTCTTGCAACATTGCATGCTTCTCAAACGTCACATATGGCAACATTTGCGCTCATAAACGCTGATGCAGTCTGTAAAGTGATGGGTCACACACAAATGATTATTGCCACGTATCTTCAGCGTCAGCGTTCATACGTATAACAGCCTTAGCAGATTTTCATTGAATGGTTGAACTTTGATCTATTGTATAGAGTTCCGCTAAGCCAATTGATAGGTCCTAATCTATTATTACATTGACGATATATAGTAGTAATAAATTAAATGTTCCAGAATGATTTTATAAAATAGGAGTTTGAGTTAAAGATAGTTTGTTGGCTCATTGCTGAAAAAAGTTATCCGCTTCAACCCTTCATGTGTTTATTTTCATTACAACCACTCACTTAGCCCCTAAATTTATGACAAATTCAAATTCAAATTCAAATATTTTTATTTCAAATAGGCCAGATTAACTGGCACTTTTAAAAAGTCAAGAACTAGGTGCATGTTCCAAAACAAAGTCCTATGGAGAAGAACATGCAAGAAACTCCGTGGATACATTTTTTCTTTTCTCTTTTTTAAAATTATGTTTGTTTATTTACAGTAGGTATTAAGAGATGTGAGGACAATGTAGGTTAACGCATACGTTGACCTTCGATGGACCAATATATTTCTCCTATAATAGGTCTTCATATAAATCTAAAGCTTTATTTACTAGTATTACTTGTACTCGCGTCTCCACATAACAATTTAAGGGTTATTAGCCTCAACACATAAGTTACGTCACCCGTGTTTTACATAAACGGAGAATGTGTATCGATAATTGTATTGCTGATTATGCTGTTTATATAATTTATTATTTAAGTAAGTATATAACATTCTTACATTTAAAAAAAAAAGTTTTTTCTCTATATTTTGTAATCAGAAAACAAAGGCCCATAGATACAGACTAGCAATACTAGCATACGTAAAATTTGTACGTTAAAACAGAAACAAGATTCAGCAATTATTAATTATGTTTGTTATTATTAAATTGTAACACAAATTTCTTAACGATACAGGTGCGTGTTGATTCAACATAGTTGCCATAAAGATATGCACAAATTCATCCTCCTAAATTTCATAAGTAGAATCTAATTTTCTAGGGCTTGTTAAGCCCTTCCCACAATTGTAGGTATTGTGTTATATTTATACTTTTTTTAAAATACTACGACAGTCCTTGAAGTGAACTAGTTCAGTTGATACGATTTTCTTAACAATTAACTGTACGCCCAGTTATTGGCACCTTCCTAGAACTTGGATGAAAAAGCAACGGATACTTGAACCCATCGCGAATTGGACCTGAATGTACAGCCCCGGCCGTGGGCGGCGATTCCTCGAATCGCTTCGCCCGATGACACTGTTGTCGGCTAAACACGAGAAAAACAATCTGCAAAAGTAGTAAATATCAGAGTTTTGAATGATTCGTTGATCAAGTAAAAGTTCGCGTACAATCTTAGTAAGTGTTGTCCCGCTTATGTGCAGGTGTACGTGGCGTTTTACACTTGTGGTCTTGTGCAGGATCTTGTTGATTTTTATTGAAAGAAGTGTAATTATTATTAATGAAATTTGTTGCTGCTGCAATGATTTAAGTTGAAAATAAAGTTATTCCTAATATTATCTCGAGCAGGACGACAGACAATGCTCTTGAGGAATATATGGGTAGCAATGTAATGTAAACGTCCTGCAAGTTTTAATGAAAACAGGATGTCTAAGAAAAGATTTTGTGTTATTTTATATCTCCAAGGTACTTGCTCTACCTTATTGTACCATACAAAACTTTAACGTAAGAGCTTCTAAGTCACGTGTCTATAAGTACACAGTTTGAGGTGCATCGCATCGTAATATTGGTAATACAAAACGGCGCGGGCGCGGCGCAGGCCGCACAAGTGCGTGCAGTGTGCTCGGGTCGCGGTCGGCCGCGGCCGGTCGGATCGAATGGCCGGTCGGTATGTGTCCGACACCGCGCCGCGCGCCGCCCGGGAACACGTGTTGGGGGGAGAGGGGATGTCTTTTCAGATGTTATCGCTTTTATCCGACTTAAATGGAATATAGGATTGTAGTGTGTATTTTAAAGTAATGCAAGGGCAGTAGGTGACAGCTTTACACTAGATTCGACATGGTATTTTTAACTAAGCATTTTTTTACTGAGAAAACAATAAGTGTTGTAATTTACTGTAAGTAAATAAATTAAAATCAAATTAACTATTGTGGGAAACGATGGCAGTTAATTCCATGTAGTCAGTCAGCCTGCTCATACAACCTATTGTGGTGGGTTTCATGAAATCAGCGTTGTATGAAAACTACGGTTCGCACGATACAATACCGACACGCCTGTGGGTAGGTACGTACTTAGTGTAATACTTGTTTGTAGTTTATTAGTTCAAACAAATCTTTCACAACTTGGATAGTGCGAGTACGTCATTTTGCAAGTAGGTACGACTTAAGAATTTTGATGGGACAGTATAAAGTCCAAATAGTTTTATTTTTAATTAACGGTTTGGAACATTTTGTTTAGTATCTTCAAGCGCACGATAAGGGTAAACGGACTGCATAATTTCGACATTCATACAGAGATGATTAATGACGACATCTCGTATCATTAATTACCTATCTCTTGTCTGTCGTGCCATAGGTACTTGTCGTACTTACGTCAACTCCATTCAATGAAAGTAAATACTTACCTACTAGAGATCCAACTGATTATCGCCAAGTTTAAAATGCCATAACTTGTAAACAAATGCCATGGTTGTCATTCAACAGAAGTAAGTAAGTAGGTACTTCATTTGTTTATAAATAGTAATTTTATTAGCACTTTCCTCGAAGCACGGTTGTTATCGACATGTGCCGGTTGCGAGTTCAGTTGCTATTGCAATGCTCGCCACTAGTCGCACGACTGTAAACACAAGATGTGTAGTCGCTCTATTAGTATACAAAAAATTCTGTAGAAAATATAGGTTATCTTGATGCAGTTTGAATTATTTCCGTCTGACTACCAATTATTTATTTCAATAGTTACTTACCTATTCTATTATTGAATTATTTTATTGTCTCACGTTTAAATGAAAGGCTTCTGTTTTATGATAACTGATATTTTCGTTAAGGAAGTAATGTTTTAAATCAAATTGTTTATTTTCTTTAGGCCTAAAGAAAATAAACAATTTTAAATTGAGTGCCCCCGTGGGCACTTGCTATTTAGTTTCCTTAAATATGTATACCTATACAACCAATTAATGGACGTAGTATATATACATAAGACAGGTATTTCTATGAAGATTCAAGGTACAGTAAGCAATTCATTTATATAACTGAAAGTAACTTTTTGATTCCGGGCGCTATTAGGCCCGGCTCGCGAACACCTCTGATATGGTGGTCCAGGTCCTTAATTATCATACATTTACTTAATACAAATCTTGTAAATTATTATTATTATAAATCTACATATAATCACAGGATATTTTTCAATATTTTTACATTCTACAAAAAAAGTTAACAAGTGTAAAGCTTGTGAACTGGACGACAATGTACAATAATACGAAAAAATTAAAACAAACTAATGTAAAAATAAAAATGCCTACTAAAACCTAAAACGGATAAATGTACACCAAATTGCGTTAACAAATTATTGGTATTTTAGTGCACTTTTTTTACTTTTATTTTGTACTGCAAAAATTAGAATTCAGAAGGTTAAGTAGGTATATAAAAAGTAGATTTAATGCATCAGTTATTTCTATCCCTTTAAATTCAAATATTTATTGGAATTGGTCCACATCGGTGGACCAATTCCAAATGCGTGATGGATTTTGGAATGTTTAGAAATCCAACCGTCGGAGCGAGGCCACTAAATCCATGTGGTTTTCCACATTCACAATGCGTTTTTGGAGTGTTTTAATTCCAATAGAGTCGCCGCGAATGATCTCCTTATGAGAAACAAGTACTGCTTGGCTATGGTGCTTCTCCTACCGCTGCTGCCGCGCTCGCTTCGCTTGCTTCGCTAGCTCGGTTCGCGCTTTGTGGTCACAGGTTACAGTTCTAACCCAACGTGTCGTAGTTTTTATAACACCTCTAACATCATGAAACGTTAATAATTTATGCCATGTTAGTGGAACTATGGTTAAATTTGGAGAGCATTTGTGAGGATGTATCCGTTTTGGGTGCAAAAAAATTGAGGAATGGACTATTTAATTATTTTTAGGGAGCATTTAAATTGTACTAATTAAATAAATTCTTTCAAATTATGTTTATTCTTGATCGCGTGCGGAGGCGGCCGCGCGGTGCGCATTGCCGTCCAATTATCCAATCAATTAGCATATTGAATTGTTTGTTATCTTTGTGTGTTATCACGCTTATTGCGATCCGATTCCCTCGTTGCGTTTGTTTGTATGATGCCACAACAGAACAGTCGTTTTCATCTTATCGCTTATCGAAAGCATTGATAGCGATCGCTATAATCATTATGCAGATTTTCTTTTCATTCCTTTATCCGAAACGAGTGAAGGTAGCGATAAAGGTCTCTTGCGGCTGGCATGTTAGCGATACTGTTAACGTTAAGCGGGCAGGTTGGTGGGCTACAGTTTCCAACGCAGGCAGTACGTCGCTAACCGACCAAGATGCGACTCAATATTTCGCTTTATCTGGGACCATCCTTGATCTTATTAGATTAAATATGTAGCTTATTAGTTTCAATAATCAGAGTTGCCTGCCTGGATTACAAAGAAGATTAAATGATACCTATTAGTCGATAGAAAATTGAGTTTTGTACTGGAATGAAACTTTTCTGAAATTGGAAAGGGGCATGGAATATCCGGTTTCAAAGTCAATCACGCTCTATTTCAAATCGAACGAATAAATCTTCTGGGGATTGATCTGCAGCATCCTCTATAAGCTAAGCTTTTAAACAATTTAACCACAAGCGCTGGTTAGATCGTAACCAGTATTTTGTTCAACAATGTTTCATACATAATCAGTTAGCTCGAAACCTCAGTCGCGACGTCACATATACAATGGTGCGTAACAATGTTGGAGCAGCTCGTAAAGTCGTGCAAATAATCACACGCGATGTGCGCACGCGCAGAGACGTTTCCATTTGATGCGCGATGCTTGTACGTGGCCGTATTTTCCAGCGAATGTGACGTGTGAAGGGAATATTCAATTTTAATCTCCTGAATCTGATTTAAGTGGCAGCTATTGAGATTCTAATTAAATATTGTTAAAATTAGCCAAAAACCTGAAGTCGTATAGAGATCAAACACATACTCGGGTTTGTGTCAGTATGTTAACTCACAGCTGAGATTCATCATCATCTATCGTGTTTCTGTCATACTCCCATACATTAACTAGATGGTACGACTGTCTTCATACCGCTTTTATATAAATCATACATGTAACTTCAGTCTACCACTTGCTGAGACTACTGATAAATCAGTACCCTGACATGTTTTGTGCTATATGGAAATAGTAATTATGAAAGTTTGGGTTTTGCCGTCGTATCGTGATCCGCGCATCGCACATTGCCGGCGTCCCGACGTCGTTGTTTGATTAGGATCGTCATCAACAATCGTCATAGTTAAATTCGACTAGGCACATGATGCTGCATTTACAGTCTGGTACATCACTCACACTGACTTATAAGGCAGTCATAGAGGTTCTATTTAAATCCAAACAATACAATTTTAGCACCTAAATCTGACCTAACAACTTCTCCCTTATAGTAAGAATACAACTTATTCTGAAAGTGGTCGTATGTCGTACAACAAACTGCAACAAAGTCGCATAACGCATGAAGAGGCACAGTAAAACGCGTAAAGGACGCTCGTTGCACAACTCTTACACTAAATTATTATTCTTATACTTACGTTCTTACTTTGAAAAAACAAACTTGATCACTTTGAAAGAAAATTACCAGACTCAGCTTACTTTTGCATGTGTTAGTTCCTAAAATTTATTTTCTTACTGTAAGTAGGTATTAAAACTGAACGGATATGGTTGCAAAAACTGATAGGTGTCCTTATTATGAAACTTACCGAGTCATAACAAAAACTTGAGAGGTGTCAAGGGACACCCGGGTGGAACGAAGTTGCAATATCCGGAACTTGTGCAGAAACACTGTCAGGATTCATTATTGTTATTATTTTTTATTGTGTACAAAAAACCTGTATACACTCAACTGACTGACTGACCGACCGACCGACCGACCGACCGACCGACCGACCGACCGACCGACCGATCAACCGACCGACCGACTGACTGAGAGAGAGAAAGTGTGAGAATAGCAAAAAGTGTCGCCAAAATGTGTCGTTTCACACAAAATGTGTCGGTACACACTTAATTTTTTCCGTCTAGCCCCCTTTCGCAACGCGCGATGAGGAACTTCGTTCCAATGTTACATCGGTTACCTTGAATATAACCAGAAATCTTCAATCATATGGCCTTCAACAATTAAGTAACAAACAAAGGTAACATTCAGAGCGAACGCGAAGTCGAAGTCGGTCCTGAAGACACTCTTGCTGCTATCAACTGTTTGCAGCAGGAGTGTCGTCAGACCACCACTGTGCCGTGTGACCATCGATACAACTGTATATGTATATGATCTGTACGTACCGTAGTTGTGTACTATGACCATAACATAAACAATTGCTATAATTAATTAACTATAGGTATGCTGCATCCAAGTGTGGAATATAAACGGCGGCGTGACAGTCGCGGCGCGGCGCCAGCGCGCCCCGTGTCGACGCCAGTTGACGCAGAACGATGATTTCATTTAACGCTACGCTGAGGGGTATAATTTGAAAGAACGACAGGTGGATATAAGCGGTGACAGATTAGTGGCTTACACGAATGCAAATAAATAGTCCCACTTTTTAACATAACAGTTTCAGTAACGTTAATATGAGAGAAGTAACTTGGATGGAGTTCCGTATAAAAAAAAATACTTAGAGTCCTGTAACATGTTATGCCGAAAAGCTTTTTATCATAAATTTCAATATACTAAGAACACCACCAGGTCTAATGTTGTACGTAAGAATTTACGCCAGTTCATAGCTACAATAGCACCACCACTATCATTTAATGTTCTTGTACATGTCTGTTACAAGTTACGCAATGAAAACACCGCTCTTAATGTCGAAATTTGACGCATGGCACTAGGTGACGACGAAAAATCACGCTCGTTGCGAAACTAATTTAAATTCGCGAAATGAATTAATAGCTAGGGTCACGTAGAATAATTGATAAACTAATAATTTAATGTATATTTTATAGCATTCATTTTGTAATATATAATAATGAATTAAACGCAAATAGTAGTAAAGTAGTATAGTAACGCAAATATTAACTTTTCCATCGCAAAATTCTAGAAAAGTAACAAAACTATGAACGTTATGAAATATGACAGCATGCATAATCCTAGTTTCAAGTCGCATAAAGTTTTCCATCAGTAGACAGTTTAAATGTCGACGGAATACGCCACGTAACAAAGCTTCACGACTTTCAAATCACAAAGAAATCAAAGCCATGGCTCATTCGCGCCGTAACTTTTCTCGATATGAATGAATCATGACACAGCCACAGCGTAACTCATTTTACTTTATTTTCGCTGAGTCCGGCGTTCGAGGGATGCTCTATTTTGGAATGACACGTCAACTAAACTAAGAAAATTATCACTAAGGTGATGACAAAGTTAAGCTAGATTTAGTAAGTCTGATGGGTAGACTTCGAGTAAAGTTATCCGGTCGTCTGTGCTTAGAAAGGCACATTCAGCATTTTTTATGCGTGAAACAGTACCTCCTTAAGAATTTTCAAATAAAGCGATGTCGCTAGTGTTGATCATATTCTAATGCACCTTATTAGCAACCGGTCAAGGATTACAATTTGTGACCAACTGTTTCAGAACTACTCCTTCTGCAATGTAACAACATACACTTAATCCATAATTATGCAGAGGATATGACCATCCCATGTAGATCCGTTTTATTTTGGTAGGTAGGGATGTTCTAATTTGAGCCGTGACGTCATTCGAAACCGGTGGCAAACAGGGGTTGTAGGTGTGTATCGCAAATTGAATCACAAGTGAATCAACACATCTCTTGGGTATCGTGTTGCCTTCGTCATTGCTAATGTATCTATACACACATTTCAGTAATTCGATCGGTGTTCGCACTTAACAAGCACCGATTACCTATTAAATAAAGATACACTGATTTACTATTATAGAGTATATTGTGTATTTGGGAAAAGCTAATAATTTATTTCAATTTCTCGAAGCGCCTGCAAAATAACTACACATTATATTGAGACATAACAAGCAAAACATTTCGACTGTATGTAAAATTAAACCGTATTACAAAAATACTAATTTTATTTTATCTGGTGTACCAGCAATGCGTCAATCCATAATCTCTTTTTCTTCTACCACTTCGAAAGGAAGCTATAAATTTCAATTCGAAAGCATCACTCATTCTATTCTTATTTTCACAACTTCACCGAGTGACTTGACTATGTCTAAATAGAGCTCCCATCCCGACGATTTGAGCAAAACGTCCGATGTATCGACAAACGGCATCGTTTACGACATGAAATAGAGAACCGTCGCCAGGGTTACCTAGCATTCGGTTTGTCTTCGATGTAAGTGTTCAATTGTTTGGAAATTGTTCGCCCAACATGGTTTTCATAGCTTCACTGAATAAAAAGAACGTATAAATGGCATTTGTTTATGACACTACTTACTAGGATCAACTTCTAATTACAATAATAAAATAATTATTACAAAGATTGCGAGGCGTTGGGAATCAAAATGTACGGTAATTGTGGAGCTGAATGAAGATCTGTCTCGTGAGTCTCATGTTTATATTGTCTCGCATTGCTTCACTAGCGCCATTCAACCCTAGTCATGTAGGACACGTTGAGTCTCGCATGCCTTGTTGCATTTCGCCATCGACAGACATCGCCAGTTAAATTGGTGCCTATGCTTCATTTTCATCCTTTTGTCTTCGTTACATCAATCTTCGCGTAACTTCAGTAATAACGTGCAGTTTGTTTATTCGCTGACTTGAACATAAACAAGGATGATTAGTTCGTTTTGAGTTTAGTGATTTTACAACGGATTTGTTTGTTCAGAAATAGCATTGTCACTGCGCCGTAGCTGTAGCGTATCCATCACGCTACAGCGCCGTAGCTGTAGCGTATCCATCACGCTATGTCCAACGTAAAATGTAGAATGTATGTTTGTTTTAAGGATCCGTAGTCTCTACGAGGTACCCTTGTAATTGCAACATCATCCAGTTCGTCCGTCCCAGTCCGTCACAGCATCATAACTTCTACAGTTTTTGCCGGAAGTTGACGAAATTTGATACATATATACCTTAAGAATAGATCTCACTTTCAACAATGTAAATTGTAGCAAAATTACTTTTTTTGGGATACCTCCCAAAACATGGAAAGAGGGGATATTTTTTTTAGTTACCTCATCATGGGGGTATTGTTGAAAAGGTATTTTCAATTGAAATGGTCTTTCCATATACAACATTTTATTATCAGAAATTCTGTTAACTTCCACAAGATTTTTAACGTTTAAAGATTAATCAAAGTTTACGTAATGAATTCCGACACTACTTACAATTTTATGATAATCGACAAAACTAGTTAGCCGAAAATATAATTGCGTTATTGAAATGACTACGGAACCCTACATTGTACGTGACACGACACGCACCTGGCCAGATTTATTGAATTTACAATCGGGTGATCCCGCTCGTGTTTAAAATAATTATGGAAGGAGAATGAGCCAAAGTAAAGAAAATAAGGGAAAACAGTTGGCAGAAATATGGTGGCTTATCTCATGATAATGCGTGCTGGCTGTGACGTCACAGTCCATCTGGCGCTACACGGTGACACAGTTGGCGGCTCGACGAGCGCCGCGCCCGCCTTGACCCGAGTCCCGAGAAACGTGACGAACTGGAAGGGAAACGTTACCGCTACCTATCGTGGAATGATTTCTGTCCCTGCCCTTCGAAAAAAATGAATAAGTACATTAATCGTTTATCTAATTCTTACGGCAGTGCTGATAGTTTTATTTATAGTAGAACAAACACCCCGTTGTAAATCTCCTGTGGTTTTCCACCGCCATCTAAATTAGGAAAACCTGTTTACGTTACCTGATAAGACCACTTAATAATGTTTAGAAACCATAGTCCTAAGCTATATTAAAAGCGAAGTCATTTATGCTATTCCTATCTCCTTTTTTTTTGTCTACGTTTCTATGAAGATCGAAGGTAGCATTTTTATGGAATAAAACAGTTACCTACCTTTACGACGACGAAACGCAACTTTCCTGTAGGTACTTACGACTTTGGATATTTGCTTAATGGACCTAAGCCAATTGCACCTAATTTTGAAATGCGATCACTAGTCATAGCTGAATCACTATCTTAAAGATTGTTTAAGTTTTTATTTTTTATAACTTGTGAGTAGAGATGAATCATAGCTGCATGATTGCTTCCACTCCTCACTGTAGCCATGAACATAATATCATCGAAATCGATATTTTCAGTTACAACTTTCAAAGTTGGTTTCCACGTTCTGATTTTAGTGAGTAATGGAGTTATTTCAGAAATTCCAAATTGAGGTTTGGACCTTTACCGATGTGATAACCTTTATCATGTTAGTGGCATAATTCAGCGCACTTCAATCGCAGCTGTTGACTCCGCAGTGTAGGTGACATGCGCTCTCAATGATATCATGCGCCTCTTTGATGTAGGTAGTTCGTATTTTATTCTTAAGTACTCCACTCGACGTCGGCAAACTATTTCCATTTTAATATGAAATTGCAGCGACGACGTAACGTTACGCGGGCAGAAATGACTTCCTCGACGTCCTAAACATCAAAGGGCAAAACGGTCCAGGCGTTTTCGCTAATTTATCCATGAACAAACTTGATATTGCGGTCGACAAAATCTTGAGCACTAACAAGTTTGACACTAAAGCTGAAATTTGTTCAGATGACAGTAAAAGTCGAGTTGAGAATATGCAAATGTTTTTCTGCTGCATGTGCAGCCGATGTATCGACGACGCCATCCGGCGCCTGGAGAGGTGCCAGCATATTGTCGCGAATAGTTCGCCACGGCCGGCGGGTCGACGACACTGGGCACGGCTCTACGAGAGCACTCGCACTATACTTGTAACATGCCTAGAAAATGCTAGCAGTGTACCAGATGTCCTATAAGACTTGAGTCAGTGTAACAATATCTCCAAATAAACATAATAGCGATTCAAAATCTCTGTTGAGTAATAGAGATTTCGGAATTGGTTCAGAGATTACTGAATTGAAAGTACGGGTAACCAAACAGTCACCTTATAATGTGAGGAGCTTATGAAGCGTACTGACGATAAAATGTACTTACTTAAAAGAGTATTGAAAAATCTTGTCGTCGAGTATATTCTCGATAAATATGTCGAGCAGCGTATCACGGAAAAGTCGTAAACGAATATTTGCAATTCGTATTACATGATTTAGCACACAAACGTCACGAATGTCACGATTCAAACTTAAATATAGCTTCACTACGGCCGCCTGAACACCATCAATGTGGTGCGATGACGTCCGCGTCCGCGTCGTCACATTGTTACGTATTATCGTCGTTTTATTAATAAATCGGTTAATTCCAATCGCCTCCGTATCTAATCGTGGGCGTAGTGTAGCTTACAGGTTTGCCCGTGACGAATGACGGAACCGGTGACGCAAGCAAGCGGTATACACGCAGGAATAGATCCGCACTTGACATTGAATCGGTGCGTGCCTCTTTCTGGGGTTGATCAATCGACGTGTCATTTAGAGGTCAATGTCGCGACCTTCGTCAGCTTTATTTTAAACGCGACAGGAGTTTCGCTCGGTACGTCGCATGTCGAGCGATGCTATCGTTTATCCTCATCGATTATATTTTCTTCTTTAGATGCTTGAAGTTAAACGATGCTGATATCATTATGATACGCAACATTGCGTTCGCAATTAATAACGAAATCATTATGATCAGTCGTCTCAGCCAAACGTTAACCAAGTCCATCCAGCTAGTTAGACCCGATGACGAATTCTCTATTGAACGAAATATTAGTCCATGTCTTATTGTCAAACGATTTTGCTCACGCATTAGCGATTATCTTTATTGTATACTTATTGAATCCTTTTATAATGTCTCTGTTGACATAAGTGTTAATACCAGGAACGCGTCATAAATACAACAATTTACTCAGTATCGCCCACAAACTTCCTTGTTAGCGCAACTCAAACAAGAGCAAAAAGTCAGTGTTAGAATAGAAAAAACTATACTTGCGCTATTCGCCATTTTATACATTACCTGCTATAATATAAAGGTGGAATACGCTAACAGTGGTTAAGATAGACTACTTCGACAATATCGTCAACTTGAATTAATATTAGTTGTTCACGACTGTTAATAGATTTCCGTATTGGCTCAAGACAAATGTTTTGAATTAAAATCTGCAAAAAATACGTACCTAAGTAGGTATATATAAAAGGCTTACAATAACTTCTTACCCACATCACATCAAGAGGTTTGACTTGATTAGTTTTCATTGTCCACGTCTCTTACGGGGAAAATAAATATATCAACAAATTTGTTTATTTATAGCTTGCTCGTAATTGTAACTACACGTTCTTTAATCAGTTTAGACCGGTTGTACCGTGTGGATCTTCTCACAGGCCAGGGACCTCGTACCTTGCTTAGTCCATTTCCTTTCTAGCTGTTTATAGATTTTTTTTATTTCACATTACTACTATCTAAATGTAATCCTTCAGCTGTGCATATCCGACAGTTATAATTTAATCTAATTCTGTCGTGTCACCACACGATTCGCCAATTAATCAGTTTCACGTTCACTTTTAGTTTTGTTCATGACCTAGCCAGAAATTGTGTAAGTCGGTATCGACAATGTAGTACGGTTGAAGAATAACATCAGTTCCTATCCCTAACACACATCAAACGACAAGTTGATTCATCAATACGAGGAAGACAAATGACAGACCGAACTAAAACAATATTTTGTTTGTTTATTTTGAGAAGAACCACTTGACATTACCCGAGAACAGTGGATAAGGAAAGCAGTGGCAACGGAAACGGTTTACCTCAGTAAATTTGTCATGTTACAAGCCATTCGTTTGAGACTCACTTATCCTATGTATCTATATGCAATTGACTTTTAAATCAATGACATCATATATTTTTAGGAAATGTGACCTAACTCTGATAAAAATATATGCAAACATTACTTTATCATGTGCATTATTCATTTAGTAGAAATCTGTTAGAAATTAATATGATAACAGTTTTTATCTGAAAAAATATAAATCAACTATCACAAATGTTTGAATCATTACGAAAAAAACTGTTCCTAAGTTGGTTTTTTACACTTTTCCAGGAGCTTGTCAGCGGACAAATCTTGCTTATTTTTGACTAGCTGTGCCCGCGACTTCGTCCGCGTGGAATTTAATTGACAAAGTTTCATACAAACCTGTATGCCCTATTTTATCCCCTTGGGGGTCGAATTAATCAAAATCCTTTCTTAGCGGATGCCTACGTCATAACATCTACCTGCATGCCAAATTTCAGCCCGATCCGTCCAGTGGTTTGGGCTGTGCGTTGATAGATCACTATGTCAGTCAGTCAGTCACCTTTGAGTTATATATATTTAGATTCTAGGTAATTTAAACTTCCGCTTTCAATGCCTAACCAAAATCAAACGATCCCCGGTCGCTATTTGTAATAAACACTTCATTAAATTGTCCAAAAAGACTGTTTAATACGGGTCTATAATTCGGGTCTGATGGACAATCCAATTACGATTTTTGTTCGTCGTTGCCACGGCTCCCCAACGCGCCGCGGAACAAATCCAATTAGTTGAGAGCTTTGTCTGTCTATGAGTTCTTCCATTTTATTTATGTGGTGCTAAGGACCACACCCGTGCCAAAGAATAGGTAACATTATTCCTGTGCTTACATTTTGCAGCAAATGTTCGATAGTTAAAAGTAAATTAGCTGGCCAAACATTCTTAAATCAAATGTGATCGTGATCTAAGAAAACCTTTCCACGCCTCTAGGGTCAGGAATCAGGTGTTGAAGCGAGCGGTTAATAGGATTGGTCGCTACCTATTTTAGACGTCCTTTCCGGATTTGTCACGGACCCTTGAAGATATATCTTTGTATTGCGACTAATGTAAATAAGGAAGCACAAAGGGTATTTCCTGTAGGTATGTATGTACTTAGATAAGATACGAGGAGCTAAGCGGTAACTTGTTATACCATCCAACGATTCATGAAAGCTGGTTTATTGCCTTTTCTTTAATAATATCCTACTAAGATTGCTTGCCTTGATGAGTGCATATAGCTAACCCATCTCGGGAATAAACCATGACACGATTTACAGCGTAAAAGACAACAAATAAAATGTTCTGCGCTCGCGTCGCGTTGCTGCGCAAATATTGGTTATATCTTATGGTACACTTGCCAATTGGTCGTGCTAATTTTCCCGAGAACTGGCATGGCTATTTGCGTGGTACTGTGACCTGCCCTATAAGCAAGTGAAATCTGCCTTCATACAAGTTTAACACATAAATGCATTATGCGCAATGTAAGTACATAGTCATACAATGGTTCTAAAGACTCAGTAGGTTATCGGTTCGCGTAATATGTGCATGTAATAAACGTTATCAGCGAGTTCGTTCACACGGCACGAGTTAGACGTCAATGGGTACCTACTTACATAAGTAACTAAGTACATAGTATGCTAAACGTTCGCGTACATAGACTATTTAGTACTTACGACCTCGACATACACTGACGATAATTATTGCGCTCACGGGTTTTGTTTGTTTCCGCTTGATTTTATACAGTGGAGGGCTAAAGCTTTATTATCGGTCCAGTGTCCTTTGGATTATGTTTCCTGGCCGCCTTCCTGGGCTAAGGAAATTCAACTTTGTATGTTTTGAACTTTTTTGAATATATTCTGTGCGTCAGTTGTGAAGCTCTATTGATTTGTTTTTCGAAGATGGTGAACGCCGTTCCGTCTGTACGCTAAGCGACCATCAAACTGAAATTAAAATGGCTACACCCGATGGAGTATGCGTGCACACTGGACAATTGTATTGTATTTAAGTTAACAATAAATATGTTGTGTTCAACTATCGCTATTCACAAGGGCATTATCCTGTCAGTTTATGCGTCCGATCAGCATAAAAAGCTCATTGTGCGTCGCGTATAAGTCTTGTCGATATTTATAGCCTACGCTGACCCTGCCGCTGAGGTTAATCTATAATAAGTCATAACTATTCAATTATTTATCTCGCTAAGAGCCTGTTGTACCGTCGCATGCACAACAAACCGTTGCAAACACAAGTAACTGTTGGTTCATAATACATAAGGAGCAATAAGTAATGTGTGTGTCGATTTTAATTGCGCTTTTATGGACCAGGTGCCTATCGAGGGATATTTACAAGAGTTCTAGGTAGTACTAGCAATAAATGGAACTATTGAATACTCAATGTGTCAATAATAGCACATTTTCTCTTTTCACTGAATGCCATTGAAAGTTTAAAGCGTTCCTTTACAACCATTATTGAATAATGTGGCGAGTGCCAGCACTAATAGTACGAGCGCAGTAGTAAAGTACGAAAAAAACGCTCTATAATATCTATATTCCATACCGCATTCCGATATATGCAAAGCCTGTGACCACACCTTGCGATTACGACGGCAAAATGCACCATTATAATCGGGGTAAAATCTGAAGCTCGAGTTACAGCGCACTTTCGCGCGTTGCACCCGCGCCCACTCGCGCACTTATCCGCCGCAACAAGTACTCTCGGCCGGACGCAGCTTTCTTCGCACGATTTATGGCACCGTTCGGGTGAGGACCAAATTGTCGGTCTGTGTAAATACCTCCTAACTAACGAGTACCAGATCATTATTACTAATAATTGCGAAAGTTTGCGTTTACTTGAGTTGTTAAATAAGTAAGTTACTGATACGTGGAAAGTTAGTACCGTTTTCCTTTTCGAAGTAACTAATTCATTAAATGTCAATTAAATTAAAGGCAACAAACATTTTAAACATTCATGAAATTATGAACTCGAATTTGATGGAATATGAAGCTGTGTACACAAAACTGCAATATACTGCAAATAGACTTGCAACGGTATTGTTATACCTATCATGTAATGTTTAATTGGCAGTGGAAGCGCCTAAAGTTCAGCTCAAATAAATAATCTTATTTAGTGCTTCCAGTTATAAAATGTTGCGGTCATCTGTCCGGAATGTTTTTGATTGAAATTTAAGCATTAGTGCGTTATTAGTAGAGACGTTTTCATTAAATCAACTAGCAGCAAAAAGTTCACATCAGCATATAAATTATTCCACAGTATTATAATTATTATAATTTAATGACTTAATGAATAAGATACATAGAGTAGAGTACCTAACGTTTACGTTTACCCCTTCGACCTCTCTATAACTGGCCATCACAAGTCCAAAGACGTGATAACTCCGTCCAGTAGTGCGCAGTAAATCTGTTCGGACGTCACGGCTAAACCAATATTTATTAGATGTGGCATACCTGCGCACGCGCTGCCCTCTGGCCAGACTGCGAGCCTCATGACTATCCACGTTTGAAGGAGCTCGCGTCATCATCATCTTTCTTTCATATTTAGTTATGGTGGATAATTAATTGTATATTAATATAAATGGTAGCCTAAAATTGTTTATAAATATTAAAATTGCTCACGTTACATATTTACAAAAATAATTGAAATGTGTATATAGAACACTGAAATCTTGAGAGTTTGTTTTTGGTAATCTAAATATATATAACTCAAAGGTGACTGACTGACTGACATAGTGATCTATCAACGCACAGCCCAAACCCACTGGACGGATCGGGCTGATATGTGGCATGCAGGTAGATGTTATGACGTAGGCATCCGCTAAGAAAGGATTTTAATTAATTCTACCCCCAAGGGGATAAAATAGGGGATGAATAATCACGAAATTTTTGGTAAGTTAAATTACACGCGGACGACGTCGCGGCGGGCACAGCTAGTGTTTTATATTTTGTAAACAGTCATAGAACAAAAGTTTTTGTTTATAATGTTAATAATACAGTCCTGCAAGGTTGTTAGTGTTTTACCAAAACCCATATATATCAGTGCCTAAACATGATTAACGTGATACAAATGACTTGGAAGCGATACCAATAACATCCAGACCAAAGCATATTGCGTAAAGTTTCCAATACTTCTAGTTCACTTTAGCATATGTGTTGAATATATTATTATAGAATTATAAACAATCACAATGCACCGAAGCTAGTGACCGATAACGAGTTATTAGTCATTTATCGTTTCGTGGCGGCTGCGCCGGAGACCTCACACTAAATGTTATTAGGCTTCAAACCGGTGAGTTCTTGACAGTTCTCATCAATATATAATTGTTTGAGCTCCTGAAGTGTTATTGTAACTTGCACAATGGTGCCGCGACAATAGAAATAATGATGATGCTAATATGTATATTCCACATAGCATCATTCTCCACATACTCACGAATTCAATTTCAATTATTTTCCTCGCGTTCAAGAATTGATTGATAATGCGGCGTCGAATGTGCTTTGTAAAGGGGGCTCAATTGAATAATTGCCCCTCCTTTCGGTCTTAAAGGAAGTACCAATAACTCCCAGCTTCCCACAACGATCGCGAATTCGCTATATGTTATTGTGCAATTTTGCTTGACCTGCCCAAGCCAAAGAATGCAAACAGATCGAGATAATTATTCTCAGCTTAAAATGCTCCTAAAATAAAGCAAACATGTAATTTCTCGGAAAAACACAGGAAAACAATACCTTTGTCTTTTTTATGTGCTTAACTTGCAAATGTTTGCTTCGGAAACGATCATTGGATGCTCTCGAAAGATTTAAATGAAAATATAAACAAAATAACATAATTCCTCAAGTGATGTATTGTTTACTCTACCATTTTGTCCGCAATCGTAATGAGTACTCAGATCATAAAGAAAACAATATGTGTTGTCTCCAGGTTGAACAGCGCGATGTCCCCGGCATCGACTGCGCGAACCTCGCGATGGACACCGAGGAGGGCGTGGAGGTGGTGTGGAACGAGGTGCAGTTCTCCGAGAGGAAGAACTTCAAGGCGCAGGAGGATAAGATACAAATGGTCTTCGACAACCTCACCAGACTAGAGCACCCTAATATTGTCAAGTTCCATCGATACTGGACCGACACACACAATGACAAGCCTAGGGTGAGCTCCAAAACAATAGCTAGCTATTGCCGTATACTTTCTTTTTCATCTATTTATTTTAACTTTTTACTCTAATAAAAATAATGTAACAGTGTTAATATTTGGTCCTCCAGGTAATATTCATAACAGAGTACATGTCGTGTGGCTCGCTGAAACAGTTCCTGAAGCGTACCAAGAGGAACGTGAAGCGACTGCCGCTGCAGGCATGGAAGCGATGGTGCACACAGATATTATCAGCGCTCAGGTATGTCACATACCTGGTGGCCAGGTCTGTTAACCGCTCTAATCTATATTTACTTGCACTCGACTTGCAATATGTCGGTTTTAATAGTTTTCCGTTGACCATATTAACCATTCGCCTACCAGTGCCGACCAATTTCTAGTTGAAATCGGTGGGTAGTCGGTAAAACTGACGTATAGTGACTCGAGTGTAATTTGAACGAGATTCGATCTGTTAACAGACTTGGACCCCTGAATGATTTATTGCATGAACTTCATTGTTTATATACAACCAAGATATGTATCATCAGTCTGGTTGGCCATGGAATTTTACTTAAATTGCCAATCTCACTTGTTGTACAACAGCTATCTACACGGCTGCGTGCCCCCAATCGTCCACGGGAACCTCACATGCGACACCATCTTCATCCAGCACAACGGTCTCGTCAAGATCGGTTCCGTGGCGCCAGACGCCATAAACCACCACGTCAAGACTTGCCGCGAAAACATGAGAAATATGCATTTTATTGCACCGGAATACGGATGTAAGTACATTCGCCTCTACTGCCAATAAAAATAGACAACTCAATTTCCGCTGCTTCGATCTAAGCGTTCCTTGATTTCCCCTTACCAGCTTTCCAATCGTGCATCATGAATCAAGATACGCATATAAGAATTGCAGCAGCTGAAACTCTGTTGTCCACTTGCGTGTATTTATTGAAAATTTCTTTCCCCGTATCAGCATCACAAATGGTGACACCAGCGATGGATATCTACTCGTTCGGAATGTGCGCTTTGGAGACCGCAGCTCTTGAGATTCAGGGCAATGGCGACTCGGGCAGCCACGTCACGGAGGACCACATCATACGAACGGTCGAATCACTGGAGGAGTCCAGGCAGAAGGACTTTATATACAGGTACAGTACTTTGCAGGGCGCTGAGCTGGGGCGGTAAGTCGTTTTCATTGTATGGGTCGCGCTGTCCTGTGCTTTGCGTACAAAGGTGCACCCCGGCTGAGATCGATCGATGTCGACCACTCACATTAATTAGCATGGAAGCGCAAGCACGACGTCATTGATCGATCTGTATCGGTCAATAGTCCGGCGACATCGAAGTGTGTTCCAAGCGATTAATAATGACGGACCAACATCGATTGGCCACAGTCAGGGCGGGCCTGTAGACGATGGGCGGGCGCTGAGCGTGCGTTGTGTCGGCAGGTGTATCAACACGGACCCGGCGAAGAGGCCGACCGCCAGGGAGCTGCTCTTCCACCCGCTGCTCTTCGAAGTGCACTCCCTCAAGCTATTAGCAGCGCACACGCTCGTGAACACCACTGGTGAGAAATAACAATATTTATTATGGTCTCTAGATCATTTACAACCATTTTAGGCATCTATTTTGGTATGAAATAATGTTTAAAATTGTCAAGTTGTCATTTTGAAATGCACGTTGTAAAGAAGGCGGCTTCAAAATAATGGACATCATCAGCATCTTTGATTTCAAGATGCTCTTTAAATGTGTGATTTGCGCTCATTTAGCGAACAATTTCATGTGTATCCGTGTGGTTCGCATGTATGTTATGGCAGTTAAAATATTGTTATGTCCAGCAAGCACTAGTACGTTTTTCATGGAATTATGTTGTGATGACATTTTACACTTATAACATTTATCGATTTCACGACATCTTTTCACGTCCACTACTTTCAATTCTTATAACACTATTTTATTTAAATTTATTATTATCTTGGAAAGGTTTAAGTACGTTTTCGATTTAGAAACGTGACTGTTTACATTTTTTGAACTCTAGCTAAATATTACAAGCAGTCAAAAGATTCGGCGTCGGTATTGATGATGCAACAGATTTGGGCAATGATTTAGAGTATGGATCCCACCGCAATTAGGGATTGCAATCCGGAAAACCGGATCCGGTAATCCGGCGGATCCCGCATCATTTTACGTCTACCGGTAACTCCAATTTCTTGAAAAATACTCGCCTGGCCCACCCTACTTCTCCTCAGACCAGAATATACAGAGTAAAATTGAACTAGTTGACACTACATACTAGAGTTTCATTGTTGATTTTTATATAATTGTTGCTTATGTTGAAATAAAATATCAATTACAAGATTCCATACTCATACTAATCATACTTTCGCCCTTATCATTTCACCATAATTTCGTCAGTCCTTCCGGCCGACCTCAGAGTAATTTTATGCGGAGACTATGAAGGCTTCAAATTGGCACTAAAATAGATTTTAAGTACAACTACAAAAATGTATTTGAATATTGAAAGACAATTATTTTAGGGTACCTCCCGCACTTAAGAAAGGGGAGTGAAAAAAATGTTTACTTACCCTATCGAGTGGTACCCCACTACACGTATTCAACAATACCTCGTTGAATAGGTGTTTTAAAATAATTTGAGGTTTCTTTGACAATTTTTCAAAATTATTTCCCGTGAACGAAATATTGAGCTCAAAAGTGGTATTTTTGCGTATTGTCTATGGGCCCCTATAGTATGCGTGGTCCAACACGCACTTGGCCGCTTTTTATAATCTTTATGATACACTTAAACATGTTTTAAACAGTTAATTTTGGAAGGGAAAGTACCACTATGTACCACATGTACTATGTGACTAATCCGGCCGGATCCGGTCGGATCCGGCCGGATTGATGGAAACCCGGCCGCATCCGACCGGATTATAATTGGTGCCGGATTGCAATCCCTAACCGCAATGGTAGCAGGAATGATAGCATTACATGTAGAAGTATTGTCGTGTGGTAGCGAACATATCGGAGACGATAACGGACGAGGTGGCGGGCGGCGGCGGCGGGGAGGCGCTGGCGTGGAGCGTGCGGGGGGGGCGCGCGCGCCTGCTGCGGCCCGCCGACCTGCCGCCGCACAACGAGAAGCTCGAGAAGTTCGTCGAGGACGTCAAGTGAGCACCGCCTACATTCGTACCATTCGTCTCGCTCCCATTCACCATTTGATCTTTTAGCATGAAAGGCGTTACCTCTGTTTTATTTATTAATATTATTTTGTTATAAACATTTAAATTGATGTAAAGTGATTAGATATGCACACTTCACTAAACTAGGTTTCTAATTTAAAGATATCTGGGTGAGATTTGATTACTATTTACTAATTTAGTTATTGCTCACATTCTGTTGCCGTCCCTGAGAATGTAAAACACCTTTTATTCAGTAAAAAGAGTAACCATCGAGTTTCTCACTGGACTTTCTCAGCGGAAACAGCATTCCGAACCCGTGGTAGATTCCGACCACTCATGAATGCTCTGTTGGTTTCCATGAATAAAAAACGATTTGGAGTTTGGAGCTTTTTGAGTTTTTTTGCGGGCGGGCCCATCGGTCGCTCGGCTCGGGCCCGCCTGCAGCTCGCTCGGCGCGCCCGCAGGAACGGCATCTACCCGCTGACGGCGTACGGCTGGGGCGGCGGCAGCGGGCGCGCCGCGTCCCCGGCCGAGCGGCTGCTGGCGCACGAGCCGCGCGCCAGCGGCGCCGCCGAGCCCGCGCCGCGCGACGCCGAGCCGCGCCGCGTCGTCAACATGATGTGCAGCCTGCAGCCGCACCCGCACCCGCAGGCCGACGCGCCGCCCGCTGACCTGCTCGTGAGTGCGACCGCTCTGTGCCGACCGATTATTCGGCTCCTCCCGACGACGCTCCTGGCTACCGTTACGGACGAACGAATGATTTTTAACTCTTGTGGCACCCGTGATCGATTCGGGGCGAGCTTCACTAAAGTGATGTTCGATCTGACGCAGATGACTATCCTGCTGCGCATGGACGACAAGATGAACCGGCAGCTGACGTGCGCCGTGTCGCGCCGCGACAGCGCCGCCGCGCTCGCGCACGAGCTGGTGCAGCTCGGCTTCATACATGAGGTGCGTCCGAGCGGCCGGCCGACGGTCCCGTGCGACCGCTCAAACCCGGCATGTAGCCCTTAACGATGTGTTGTCCGATCCGCAGGCGGACCGCGACAAGATCTGCCGGCTGATGGAGGAGTCCCTGCGCAGCAGCTTCGGCGCCGCCTGCGCGCCGCCGCTGCCGCTGCGCGCGCCGCAGCACGTCGCCAGCTAGTGGGACCGCGCCGCCGCACACACACACACACACACACACACACACATCCCCCCCACACACACACCCCCCCACCCCCCGCACGGGCCGCCGCGGCGCACGACGAGATCATGTCAGCGAAGCGAAGATGGTGTACCCCGGCAGCTTGCAGATGTCGGCGCCGGCCGGCCGCCTCCGCAGGTCGGAAGACGGATTAGTCCTTACACATTTTCGAGTTCAAATTTAAATTTCGCTTTCAATCGACCATTAGTTCCGTGCCTTGCCGCGTCGACAGTCCCTATGATCGAGGCACGGTGCGCGTTCTACTGGATGTAATTATTCAACAATTCCTAAATAAATAACGTATAAGATGGTTGCAAGTTCATAAAAGTGAGCACGTCCAGGGGTTGCTACGCTTTTTTTCTCTTTTAATATCTTGAAACCGTAGTCGCCCATATGTTTGTCGCTCTATACGCATCACTGGCGTCTAACACGTAAAAACGTGTAACGCGTAACGCTACGTCACAATTTGCACGGTTTTAGTGCCCGGGCAGCGAACGCCCCGAACGTCTGTAAAGAAGCTTCGCTTAAAAAAGCGGTCCTAGAACGTAGCCCTGCGGAACGCCACACCGGGTCAGCTACATAGCAGAGCGATACCCATTCCACTTTCACTTGGTAATTTAAAATCTCGATGTGACTGTTGACCGATGATTAGCAGAAAGCGATACCCCGAGATATACCACGTTTGTTAAGATTCTCCCTATCTGGACTTATCATAGGGGTTTTTTGCAACCGAACATCCTTCAAGTGCTTCAAACGCGAGTCCTGCTGACGAATCGGCCTTCGGCACTATTACCATCGTCATTATACCTAACTAATTCCGAAGCACACTAGCTTTTACTGATATTTAACATGATTTAGTCAACTAGTAGCGGGACGAATTAGAGCTTAGGCGGTGTCATGCATATCGTGAGATCGTTGAGTGTAGTACTAAACCGCGCCCCGTGGTAGGCTATAGATAGATTAGATTTAAATACATATTTATATTTAGACATGGGTCTTATGATGAGATTTTGTATCGCTATGGACATGTATTTTTGCATAAGTGTAGTACCGATTGAATGTGTACTGCGTCATGTCATATCCTTTAGGAAACGGCACCTGGCGAATCGCAGAGCAATTGAAATATGCTTGTATCATTAAGTTCAAGGTTTTAATGTTAATCTCTGCAAGAACGAGTTTCCAATTATCAACCTTGATTCCCATCAGTATTCATGGACAGCCCGCGAATTGTACACGGAGGCATATTATAATGATACAACTTTTGATTCAAGATATAAAGCTGTCGATTTACGAAGCGACGCCCACATACATAACATGTTAGTGTGTAGTATTCGTCATATGAAAAATCATATAATTGATTCGCTATGAATTTATAAAATGCATAAACCTTGTAACGAAGAGCTTGTCGTGAGCGTGTGTCGGGCGCGGGCGCGGGCGCTGCCACACAACACAACACGACACAACACAACTACTAGTCGAGTGTGAATCTAAAGCCGATCAACCGAATCGATGGTTTCATGTAATCTATTCGCTTACTTAAAGGAAATTGTAAAAAAATACTTCACTTTAAGACGAAATGTAAAAATTGTAAAGAGATGAAGATTCGGAACGATTCATAGTTTAGTTGGAACATCGAGTGTGCTTTAGTTATGTAGAAATTTGTATGAATGTGTAAATGTTATAAGATATTTAAAAGAAAAAAATATTTAAATTAAACGTTTACTTTTAATTATATGTATAGTGAGGCTTCCTCTTAGAGCTTTATGGATGTGGTTATAAATAAGTATACGGAAAATCGAACATACTCACTATGATGATAAGGTTGAAATTTGTACTGTACCTACTCGCGTCCATTTGCATTACTTTTATATTATATACCGTTGGCATAGTGGACAACACTGTTCAGTTCACATTGTCTAGAGCTGTTCCGCGAACTTCATTTTGAAAGGACATCAGCGGGTTGGTGCATATTTGTACATTCGTTGAAGATGCTGTTTGACTGGACCATCACAGGCCGTCAGCCTCCGCGGGCTGCCGGGTACAAATACACGTATATTTTCCCGCTGAGTGTCCCGTCCCAGCACACTCTGACTGCATGGATAAAGTCAATTGTAAATACTTGTGATGTTTTATAAATACATGTAACACGAAAATATGTGTTGGCTTGTACGATGCGTTTGTTCTGGTGCTGAAGAGTCATAGCATGAGCGTCATACCTGAGCTGAGGTCAGTTACTTTTAACCAGTTCAAGGGTTCTACTGAAGTGCGAGTTTGCTGTTTACGAAGTCTGTACTTTATTTTGAATCTTGCGATGGTGGTTTTCTAAAGCTATAGATAATCGTAGTAGACCACCTATTAATTAACACTACATCTAATGGTTCTCACGACTCGTCGCTATTTTCGCATAATCTAAATTCTCGCATAATTTTCATAACAATAACTATTAGTGGAGCCCTCCAATGGAGATTGGTTCATGTTTCGAGGGTTACTTCTCTTTCAATCCTCATCGAACTCTCTTCGACACCAATACTAATTATGTAACAAAGCATACAAAACTTTTTGCATTTATACACACATTTTGTTTTATACGAAAAAAACCCTGTGAAACGTTTGTGTTATATCTATACGTAACGCTATAGTGGTGCTAGTATGTGTGTACACCATCGTATCAAGTCCGCTGCAATTGTATTGTATTATTACGTGTATGTCACGTGCACCGGGCGAATTATGCACCTCGCCTGACATCTCACTATACTAACAAACGCTTAAGGCCATAATCTCGATAGTCTTAAATTTTCTGTTTGTTCTGGCCCGTGTAACATGTCGGAGTGCACGAATTTTGACAGATTACGAAAATTTTCGACTCAATAAGGCTTTCGGTACGTTCCGCTAGGGGCGCTGCTGGTAAATATATGGAAACTTGTGATCGAATATGGTTTTCGTGAGCTTTCACCATTCGTAGTAGTTCCCCAGATTTGCGCCGCTTTGTCATTCTTCGGTATGGGACACTAGATTCTGCCCTGCAGACCTTGTCGGCTTGTTGGGATTTGTCGGACATTTTAATTTCCAGTTATCGCTATGATACATAACAGTCCCGTCGCCGAGCGAGCGACGCACCTCCTTGTTCCTAATTGATTTTCGTTTGAATCGTGTCCCGGTGCTGTGTCGCACTTGTGGGGAATGTTCGCTCGCTTCTTTTTTCTTTCTTGCACGTTGAGATGTAACGTAGACGTGATGTACTTACTATATGAAGTTTAGCAAGTTACCAAAACCCATAATCCTATTTAATAGTTTTATTTAATAGTTTAATATGTTTTAGTCATCCGAGATTCTAAATGCCCCACTGCTGTCATGCTTACTATGAACTGTTAGCAATAATTTCAGATTCATTTATCTTTGAAGTGAAATTGAAACGAAAATGTAGTTCAGGTTCTTATAAAAACTATGACATATTATTCTGGAACTTTCATAACAGACATAGCCTTTTTTGTATACACTTACTGTCATGCCAGGCCTCTTTGCCGGGATATTTTCAATACGGATATATTCAAATCTCACAGTTTTAGAATCTTCGTTACATCTCTCCAACGCAATAGTAACCATTTTATTTATCGCTAGTGGTGCCAAATACACAAGGTGCCAACGATTCGTCGTTTATGTTTAACTTTAACCGCAACAGACTTCCGGGGTTCCGTACGATGCGTCAATTATCGCCTGCCGTTACACACATTACTACAGAACGAACTAATAACAGGATAATGCATTTTAATTAACGTTTAGTGGGGGGGACTCCCTTTACGCGTATTCGCGACGTCGCTTTCACTTGCCTCCAAGTCACGAAGAAATATATCTCGCTTTGTGCTATAAGCGGCGAGCGTCGGCATAACATATGAATTAACTTCGGCCTGGATACCGCTGTTTTAGCTAGTGTTTACAGGTGTTTGACGTTGTCGTTGCAGCATCACCGTGGTGAGCGACAAGTCGAGTCATAGACAGTGGCCTGTAAATCAATGATCGGCTGCGTACAGCGTCAAAAACACTGCTGTCTGTTTATCATCTGACAAAATCTTCTACGGACAGTGTTCCTTGGAAGATTAACCACAAATATGATGACATATCTCCTGCAATCTTGTATAAACGACGTGAACAAAACGACCCTGCCGTCAACTTGGTCCACCACCCTCTACCACCCTCCCCCCACTTAGCAGCACAGTCGGTTTTGAAGCGTGATCGCTGCGAGGTTGTGACAGAGATCATGTGTACGGTCTTCTATGGCATATTGTCTGTTAAAGTTGAATATGAATTCTACTTATATTAGGGGACGCACACTGTGGTATTTGACTCGATTTTCGGACATGGGCTTTTTATTGCAGAATTAGATAGTATTATAGATTTATAACGTTAGAGTAGAACTCCCGTGTGTCAATTTCACTTATTTTCAGAATTATGAATTTTTAAAAACGACGCTGTTTTTTTCGGTGAAATTTTTAAAAAAATTACTGCTCTCAAATTATATGATTATTTAATGATTTGATTTCAGTGTATATAAGAATGTCTAAAGCTGCATTTTATGAAGTAATTTTGGTAATTATATATGCAGTGGAACGCGAGTAATTAATTATTTTAACATTTTAATTCTTATTTTTTTACTCCTAAACTAAGCTGTAGTAGCAAATAATTTTGATACATCTAGAATATATATGCCATGAGCAATATGTATAAAAAAAACCGAAAGCTAATCTCACTTGGTATAGAAGATACAGTGACTTAAGTTTTTTGAAAATTTTCGGCGAAAGTTCGGATGATTTTCATCGAAAATTTTAAACAAGTTATTAACATGCAGTACTATAAAATAAGCTTTTATTACCTATTCCTCAATTAATTCAGCACTGAGTAATTGCTGATTGTCTTCTGCCAAACCTAAGCGAGTGCTTTGGTAGGTAGATGAGTATCCAGCACCTGATTTTCAGCATCTGTCCTTGATTCTTTATTGATGTCAGTATCCATTTCTAAATGTTCTTCGTTGACATTGCTGGCATCTAGTGGTTTTATTAAGGCTAATGCCTGCGGTGGTAGTGGTCATTTTTTTCTGCCTGTTACTCATTCGTATATTTGAAATTAGTTGGTCGGACGACTCCAGAGCCCTGTTAAACAAATCGATGATAGTTGTCATGCGATAAATTTTTCGACAATGATGTTCTCGATCAAATCTCCAGAATTTATTTCTTGATTCGGTAGCTTGCTCGGATAACATGCCAATAGGTAAATTCGTAGATTTCATAATATTTGCGCCGTGGACCAGTATTTTATGTATTGTGACGGGCATGGGATACCATTCGTAGTACGAGACGTATTTATATGCAAGTGTCCTACAGAAATGATTGAATTTTTCATCATCTGTCGGCAAGCCGCTAGACAGCACTATTAATATAGTGTGCAGATCATCAAGGAGCCACTCGAACCCCTGACTGCCAAAACTTCTAAGGGTCATGAAATAAAGGCTTCATGCAAACTGTATTTGGCCGCTATTGACAGGAAGGTATTGAATGCAATTCTAGGCACACCTTCACAGTTGCGGTGCCCTTACTGTAATTTGACTGCCACACAATTTAATAACTTGCACGAGGCTTACGCACTTGCATATAAATACGTCTCGTACTACGAATGATATCCCATGCCCGTCACAATACATAAAATACTGGTCCACGGCGCAAATATAATAAAATCTACGGATTTACCTATTGGCATGTTATCCGAGCAAGCCGCCGAACCAAGAAATCAATTCTGGAGACTTGATCGAGAACATCATTGTCGAAAAATTAATCGCATGACAACTATCATCGATTTGTTTAACAGGGCTCTGGAGTCGTCCGACCAACTAATTTCAAATATACGAATGAGTAACAGGCAGAAAAAAATGACCACTACCACCGCAGGCATTAGCCTTAATAAAACCACTAGATGCCAGCAATGTCAACGAAGAACATTTAGAAATGGATACTGACATCAATAAAGAATCAAGGACAGATGCTGAAAATCAGGTGCTGGATACTCATCTACCTACCAAAGCACTCGCTTAGGTTTGGCAGAAGACAATCAGCAATTACTCAGTGCTGAATTAATTGAGGAATAGGTAATAAAAGCTTATTTTATAGTACTGCATGTTAATAACTTGTTTAAAATTTTCGATGAAAATCATCCGAACTTTCGCCGAAAATTTTCAAAAAACTTAAGTCACTGTATCTTCTATACCAAGTGAGATTAGCTTTCGGTTTTTTTTATACATATTGCTCATGGCATATATATTCTAGATGTATCAAAATTATTTGCTACTACAGCTTAGTTTAGGAGTAAAAAAATAAGAATTAAAATGTTAAAATAATTAATTACTCGCGTTCCACTGCATATATAATTACCAAAATTACTTCATAAAATGCAGCTTTAGACATTCTTATATACACTGAAATCAAATCATTAAATAATCATATAATTTGAGAGCAGTAATTTTTTTAAAAATTTCACCGAAAAAAACAGCGTCGTTTTTAAAAATTCATAATTCTGAAAATAAGTGAAATTGACACACGGGAGTTCTACTCTAACGTTATAAATCTATAATATTATCTAATTCTGCAATAAAAAGACCATGTCCGAAAATCGAGTCAAATACCACAGTGTGGGACGGCACGCTTTCATTTCGTAACTGCTCTAAGCCTGTTTATTATCATAGACAACATACATACCACTTTCACTGAAGACTATGAAACCATTTATTGAAGTGATGTGATCATCCCTATATATGATAGAAAAAAGTATCGAAAGTAATATAAATAAATCAAATCTTTTATTTTGACAGCAAAAAGACCTACAAAATGTCAGTTTATTTTTTTCCTACAAACATCGTATACAATGCGTAGGTGCTTTTTTCTTGTTCCACTAATTACCTTTTTTAAAGTTGATTATCTACCCATTATATAATATTAGTATTTATATAATGTAGTTGTGATTATCTTCCGTAAGGTTCCATGTCATATAGGGCCGTTGGTACTGATCTCTGAGGTAGGTTGCGTCGTCGGCGCGGCGCGGGCGGTGCGGGCGGCGCGGGCGGCGAGCAGCTAGGAGTGTAGTGCTGTAGTGTAGAGTAGTGTAAACGAAAGACTGGCTAATGTAAAGAGTTAGGGACGAACGGCGGGAAGACAACCGCACGCTGTCTCAGTGACGTTCCAAATTTGAATTTAAAATACCTATCATAGAAAATCTGATTTGAAAAAGTTAAAGTTTCAGTTCCAAAAGATGGCTGTCTAAATTTAGCAATTGTATAGACAATTTTGTAGGCAAATATTTTATTAGAACGAATTGTATATTTTGCAAATTAAGTTCTTTATTTATTTGAAAAACTTACATTGTTGTATTCCATTGCCTTATATTGGCAGTGTTTATTCATAATACATTGAATGTGGCCAGAGACAGCGCGTGGCGAGGTGTGTCGGGAGGCAGGTATACAGCTAGTAAAGTGGCGTGTTCTTGTAAATATTCGCTTTTAGTCTAAACTACACTTATAAAATAATTATTATAATCATAACTGATTTGAATGTACCCATATGCCACAACGTGTAGTATATGAGACCTGTCACGTACTGTGCGCTTCTATTTATTTATTTTATTGTTAAACGTGTTTTAATTTTAATTGCTTTCATTGAGTAAACATACAATACAGACACCTACGTAAATTATTTTTGTTTTGCCAAACGAAATTACCGTTTTTTTTTAATTTCGCGACATGAGTATTTACTTCTACACAAGCATCTTGTGGTCAGGAATAATTTTAAATATTATATAACTTTTTCAGAATGGTTTTTTGTTCATATTTGCCAATTTATCAACCCTAGTGTCACCGACCTAAGGTTTTGTTTAGCAGTGCACCTAACTTTGCTTTCGCAATATTTAAAGATTTACTTGTCTATGTTCCTATTGCGCATTTCACTTCAGTGCTGCTGTCAGGCCGGTAGGTATACATGTACAAACTGAGGGTAGGTACTTACGTATCATTGATAAGGGTTGTATTTACCTTAAAAATACCGCATTAGAGTGCACATTATTTTGTGAGGTTCATAAATTATTTTTTTCCGTTGAGAATAAGGGTCGATATATTGTGCACTTCTTACCGTAATTAACCGTATTGAACATGACGGGTGAATTATGGAACTGTCATAAGAGTCTGAGCACGCGTTATCGTGAAACAAACAAATTGTATTGGTCAACAGTTAACTGTGACGCGTTCAAGTGGCCACCTGTGTCGGGCCGCTGCCCGCCGGCGGCCGGCGGCCGCTGTACGCTTGCAACATTAAAGAAAAGCCGCGCTGGGCCATTGGTCGGAAGCGCACCCTCCATTGTTACCAGACCGAGCAGCAGCACTTGTAGGTGAAATATAAGTTATATAAGTGTATTTGTAATTGAAGTTAATATTACTTTATATTCTAGACTCAATATTTTTTTTTACAACAATGGACACATTTATTATATAATTATTATCACTTATTATTTTTATAACTTAACATTGATTATTGTTTAATTACCCAATCAGTGTTCTGGTTTCTTTTTCGTTTATCCAAAGAGGAAAATGTGTTCATTTATGGAAATTGTGTCTTTTTATTTAATTTAATTTTCGTTTTTATGAGATTGTAACGTAGCTATTTATTGGATCCAGAAGTGCATTTCCCACTCGGTGTCATGTCGCCCCTGCCCTCCAGCCAGCATTGTGCGAGTATCAGAGTTTGATTTAGCTATAGTACATAACTATTATTATAGTAACGATACCTATTATGATTATGCTCAAAGTGACGTATAAACCAACAAATGATCGAACGATCGAGTGATGTTTGCATACTATTCTAAAATAAAGAATGTCAATAAAATGTATTTTAAAAAAGGATTTAGTGTTTTAATATAAGCACCCATAGCTATGGATAAACAAGTATTACTTCAGTAAAATTGTATATTTTTTGATCAGAAATTTACAACGACCTGCGGTTACATACGAAATATTAATCACAGTCAGTACTGTAATAGACACGTGCGTGTACAATGGCACTGGCCGCCCTTGTAATATGTTATTATTTGTTCACAATTTATTTAATAGGTAATATAATTAAGTACAGACCAACATCCACATCCTATACCTGACATCCTATTCCATCCTATTCCTTAACATGGCTTTTACGGTCTTTAATATTATTTTTCGTACGATATACTTACATAAGTATTACTTATATGAGAATGTTGTTAATTCTGTTGTCTGAAAATAACAACTAAATTATATTTTATGTAATTCAAAGTATTGCTCTGTTGTTCGCACATTACAAGCTAATGCACTCAGATGCATCGCCGTCATTTAGGACACTTCACTAACTTGCTAAACTAATTTAGCCATGTTAGTGAAGTGTCCTACCAACAGAATTCGCACCATATTAAGTAGGTATACACTTTATTTACAACATTTTTCTTCTAATATAGGTACGTTTATAATCTTTTCAAAACGTTCTCATTATCATCAAATGACTAAGTATTCGATTATGATAAAATTAGGCACCTACTTATTATATTGGGATTTAAAATTATACTCGTTTTAGCTATTTCAATTTCAAGTCTTGCGGCAATGGCCGCTCGCAACTTATGTCCATGGATGGCTCGCGTCGCGTACATTCGCTCGCGGCGCGGCGCGGCGGCGGTGTCCGCCGGCGCTCTATTGCAGTTACAAACATTAAGTATTTTATCAAGGAACTTAATAATCTTTGGCAGACATGGATACAAATTCTAGGTAAGAGTAACTACTCTTTACACACCTAGTATTTTTATATAATTTTGCATCAGTTCCAACGTGGGGTCCTTATACTGCTTACGGTAATGACCTACCCACAAATTAGCATGAAGTAACCTTTTTTGATACGCCATCTCTAGATACGCAAGCAATTATAAAAAAAAAAAATTGCTTGCGTATCTAGAGATGACTACGTCTAGCATTATTTTAGTAACACCGTAAGTGGTATTTGATGATACCCCCACATATTTCATAACTGTGTGTTTCTGTTATGGTAGGGTACTGTTACATGGCTGTGGTCGTGACCTATTTCTTCCTTCTCTTCCTGTTCGGGTACATAATAATGCAGCTCGTAGTCCGGGGACAGGTCCACGTTCACCTTGTCGCAGTTGGGCTCGCACGGCTTCGTGTTGGACGCGTAGCCTCCCGCCCTGGTGGCCGCCGCCTCATACTGCCTCCGCAGATAGGCGCCAGAGGCAGCCAGCACTCTGCCACTGTCAGTCGCTATCTTCCCATGTACCACACTATTATTATACAATACAGGGAAATCCACTTTGAACCTATCACTGTTTTGATTGAAATTATCCACAAATCTATTTATCAGATCTTTGCGGTACTGCATATCGTATTCGTAATCTTCCTCAGGACTTTTAGGGTTTTTCTCCGTCAGCTTCGCCAGATCGTTGATAGTGACGCCGCTCACCGGCGACTCGGTGAAAGGTAGATAATCGTTGTTTCTGTCCTCGTCGCTGTCTTTAATCGCCTCGTTAATGAAGTCCTTGTAATGTTTGATGACATACGACGCCCTGTTGAAATTTCCGTCGTTCACTGTATATCCGCGCGGTGGTTCTGCGACGCCCGGCGGATGCGTCAAATACAAATTCTTATCCATACTATTTTGCTTGAAGACCGCCGTAAACTCCGGCTTGGTAGTCATTCGATTCGGCTCGGAGTCAGTGTGGCTCGGAGATGATGTGGCGTACGAAACCGGCAGCACGTTCTTTGAATCGTCTCTGTATGTGTACAAGTCCATTTTACTCTGGTAATTAGTGTCGTAAACTTGCACGTTCATTTTTGGAGTTACCTTCTTTGTGGGCGGGAAGTACTGTACCGTTGGCCTCCTCTCGGGCAAGTAGTTCGACAGCTGCGTCGGATAAACCGCTTCCGGAGGTGATGTTGTTGATTTATCTTTAATTGTTATCGGCTTGGTGAATTTCTTCAGATCAATTTTAGTGACTTTCATGTAATCGGCGTCGTATTCGTCTGTTGTGTCATAGTATTCGGCAATGTTGAAGTATTTTTTAGGTTTCGTTGTGGTGAAGAGAGACAAATCTTTAATGTTGAAAATGTCTATTTTCTCTTTCTTAACAGAGCTTACTGTTACATCATAATTAGCGGTAGGAGTTTCGGGAGTGGTTGCAGTAAGTGGAGGATCTAGTAACGTTGTCGCCGGTGACTTGTTTTCGTTCGACGGGCTCGTGTTTTCACCAGAATCGTAATCAGTGTACACCACTTCTCCAAACAGATTAATCTTCTTTTTCTTTGACTTTCGCACTTCCGCCATCTTCTCCAATCTGACCCTCAAGTCTGGTACCTTGTTATCTTTTTCTGAAGTGTTATTGAGTTCCGTCTCTGTTTTATTTTTCAACACCTGTGTGAAAGATATTGAAGAATTTTTCGGCTTAAACACTATACCCAATGAGCTGATGCTTTCGTTTCTCCAACTGTTATCGTCTGGATCTCTAACGAATTGTTTTGGCGGTTGAACGTCGATTTTCTTCAAAGGTTTATAGTTCGGATTGACTGCATATAGGGATGTATTTATCTTCTTATCGGTGATGATCGGTTTAACGCTGAAGATGTCATTGGGCGTTAGTTCAGCTGCCGTCTGAGATTTCGATTTGTTTCCTTTATCACCAAATAACTTTACTCCTTCATCACTATAAAGGTTGGCATTTTCTTTAGGATCGTTTATTGTTTCTTCTTTCAACAATTCCTCTTTGTTCGCATCTTCCGCCTGAAAGTAATACAAATTAGTTGATTAAAACAAAAATTAAACATCATAGTCTTACAATAAACGAGAGAGACTCACCAATTGACTTCGCGACTCCACACGACTGGCATTATTGTGCTCTGGCACATCACTGCCGTTAGTTTCAGACTCGAACAACGAGCCAAACGTCTCTGTGAAACTAGTGCTGTCCTTTTTTATTTGAACTGTAGTTGCTTCAATGGAATGCGGCGTCAATGTCCCACTGTTATCCAAGTATCCGCCTCGCCTGGATGACACTACACCTATTTTTACAAGAGGTGCCTCAGTAGACATATTCTGTGCTGATGTTGACGGCACACTATTGAAATACCCACTTACATCATAAGCTTCTTGAATCGTGGTCGTCAGGTGATTATCGTTCATGGATGTTAACCTCTGTCTAAGATTTTCTAGTGAAGGTATTGGCGTCACACTTATCATATTTTCAAGAGTAATCTGAGTTTGCGCAGTTTCCGATTTCAGCATATTATCATTATCTGGATTCTTGAAAGCATCTCCAGTTGTGGTTGCACTCTTTCTGTCAATTGTGGTGTATGTTTTCCAACTTGGAGTTGAAGCGTTTGTTGTTGATTCTCGAATATCAGTATATGATGACGTTGTGGCCGAATCAGATGAAATGGAAGCAGTATTTGTCATATCAAACTCATACATGTAGTAAGAAGATGTGGAGTCAGAGCTTGCATCATTGAGTGTTGTGTTACCATCTGAACTTAAGGAACTTATTACTGTATTCTCACTATACAACATTGTATTAGCTTCTGACGCTGTAGCCACTGATTCAGTAGTGACATAATCAAAATCTGTTGAAGCTATGACAAGGTTGACATTTTTAAGAATTTCAGTACCAACTTCGTTATCTGCCGCAATTTTCGTCTTAGATATCGTATTATGGGTTGTAGTTTCGTTGATTACACGAATTTTTTGCTTCGTTTCTTCTTTCGCTAATACGGTTATGTTATTAATATCTTTGTTCTCAACGATTGAAAGTACAGTATCATTAACCGTCGATTCTTTAGTATATTGACTTGAATCGTTTAAGTTCAGTTGCAGTAAATCGTACCTTGTTTCATTATTACTGTGGTCATTTTCTGTTTTATTGATTGCAATGACTTCTGTGTGTAGTTCACCGTGGTTTCGTTCAACATTGATCGGCTTAGCATCTTTTATTCCTACCTCGTATTTCACCTCGAGCAGAGAGCTCGCTTCTCCCGTGAGATCAGATGCCGGGTCCACCGTGGTGTGTCTCCCACGTATCGTGAAGCCGTGTACTCTTGTTTGGGTTGCCGCTACCGCGATTGCCATGGAAATCGCGAATGACCTGAAATGGAGACAATTAGCAGTTATCGTGTGTCGAAAGTGATTTGAATAAACGTATTAGTGAATGCAGACAGCGTATCGTATTCGCCATGTCTTAATTGCTTGCAATGACGAAATTATTGGAGTTTAGCGGATGTCAATGAAGGACGAAGATAGATAGATTCCAATTGTCGCGGTCATAACAGAAGGTTTTAGATCTGATATAGGTAAGTAGAGAAGATCGACACACGCTGATAGATTAAGATCGAATCATCAATCTACAAATTGATTAATCACTCTGTATATGAAACTATAAATTACGAAGAAAGATAGGTAGAAAGGGGATAACTATGTCGATGTCGTGTTAGTCTTTACCTAGCCGCCAACATATCTGGGAGGCACTCGCTCGAGCGTTGGAAACTCGTGATTGCGTTTCAGATGAGCGGCCGGCACCACCGTGTCGCGCCGACAATGGCTGTTATCAAACATACCCACCTGCGCGCGGGCATGTTCAATAAGTTGTATCATTTGTTTAGATAATAATCCTACATGCGATTCAATCGATCACAATAGTATTTCGACTGTTATAATGACTGATGTTACACATCATACGAATTTAATGTTATGTTTTAAATGCTGCGTTTTAATGCAATGTTGATAAAAGACACGCATCGTGTGCTGCAAATTTCCTAGTTACCTACTTGTGTGGATAGCGATTGCTAGGTTTTGTAAATACCTACTGTGTGCCTGCATATAGGTGCTGGTGCTCGGTGGTGCGTCAACACGTCATTGTATTAAATAATGACTTATGCAAGAAAAACAGCGTTTATGTACAAATCTAACGGCCGTGAGGATGTTCCCACGTAATATTGAAAGGGTTGACTAGCTAGCTAGCTTAACGAGAGACTTAATTGCTGGTACCTACTAGGCGATCGCCCACCGGACACAACGACGAGCGAGTCAAGGTGCCATTTAGGAAAATCTAGTAAGTAGTAGCTTTTGGTCTTGTGATTCGTATTCCAACGGACGAGTTATTTATATCCAGATGGTGATGCCCAAAGAAATATTACAAAATTCTTGGTAATGCTATGATCGATAATTTCGTTATTAATTTAAATAATCGGATGTCAATTTTTTATTTAATTGATGTTTTTGCGCATACAACATAGGCCTATTTATTAGTTAGATGTCGAAATTAAGCCCAGTAAAGTTTGTAATTAGGCGCACGCTGCGTGTCTCACGATAGTTTAATGATTTATTGTATAAAAGGACGACTTACCGTCTTAAGTGCAAAATAGACTACGTTTTTGGTTTTATTGATTAAAATAAGGCGATCTGGGTGCCACATTTAAGGCACTTTGTTACAGCCTTATTAATATTTACTTAGTTTCTATACGTCAACTGTAATTGAATCCAACCCGGCCTCGGCCCCCCCAGGCAGTTTAGCACCAGCCAACCCCTCTTCAGCTCTCGTTTACTGAGACGTCACTTTAATATGAATTTACGTTCTCAGCAACTTTTATCAAAATAGGTTCAGAGGTTACGTCGTTTAAACATTTTTTGCGACGATTAGCCGCCCTTCATAGCTGTCCGCCCTAGTCCTAGACCTAGACGGCTTTCAGAGAAATCCAACAATGCACCGGCTACCTCTCACTTATTGTTTGCTAGATAATAGGTAAAATTGTGATTGTAGAACTGAGCCTTTTACGAAATTTCTTATATGTAAATTATAATGATTAGGTACGTCCCTAAACATCGATGAAGCGTGAATGCATTTACATTTCCATACCTATTGTTCTAGTTTATTATTCTGTAATGAGTTGCAATGTCTCTTTGATTTTGGTATTCTTATACCTACTGTTTGCCAAGGTCAATCACGTTAACTCATAACTATGATAGTGTAGTTACCTTGCCATCAGCCAAAGACAAGGTTGACGTGGAGCATGACTTTTAAATATCATTGAGAAGGGCTAGGTACTATATGAATCGCCAGGCATATGTACATCCTAGGGCTGGCACCTACTAACTGAACTGTAACTAAAAAGTAGGTCAACAATTCCACTATTTTCCACGAATCGCGCTAAACTACGTTGCTATCTACCTACGTAAGCGGCAGGTTACATCGACTCATCGAACGCAGGATTATGCAAGCTGAAGTTCCGCCGATTGTTACTTAATTATGTTGTTCGGTTTGATCGACTGCTGGTACCACACGTAGTAAGTGCAACGTGTGTCCACCACTAATTTATTACACACAATAGAAACAGGAGGAAGTCGCGAAGCGTAGGCGCCTACTTACTTACCTAAGAGTGGTAAAAAGAGCTAAAGCAACCGTCGCGAGACGTAGAGGACAATTAGCTATAAATTACATTCAGCCTGAAAAAAATATAACTGTAGTTTTGAACATGTAAGTATTGTAGATAAGACTCAAATGCGGCCAATGTTCACTATATGACATAGGTGCTGAATGAAATAGGACTATGTTTCAGGTTTCAGCCTTAGCAAGCTTCTGGGGCGGAGAGTAATTGCTGCTTACCTATCAGGTAAGGAAAACTGGCATAATATATTTTATAGACGACGCTTCAGAGTCATTGAAGTGGTGATGGACGGACAAAAGCAAAGAAATTTCAATAATAGATATAAGTATTATTGCAATTCCTTGGAGTAGGAGACAAGACAATAACGTAGATGCCCAAGGCTGGGAAAATATTGACACCAACGGCATATAAAACTGAATAGGTACTCAAAACTAAACAATCGGTACCTGCTTGCCCACTTGTTTATTTTCCTAGTGGCTATGGTCTACATTCACTGGATGTCAACATTTGTAATAGTTGTGCAACAAATATTTTCACGCACATTAGTAAGCAATAACTACTACCTAACATGTGCAATTTTAGAAACTGCATTACTTTTATACTGCGCCCAGTTTATCCTCGAAAGGGTGAAAGCGTAACCAAAACAATAAGTGCAGTGTGAGTGGATAATTGATAGATACAAGACAGGTACATGGGCATTGCGCAACTAAAGCCTTTATGACGCGCCAACTAATTGTTCTGTCAGGTTAAAGACAGAGGGTTGGTTTGGTACACTATCTAATGCTCACATCGCATTGAATTTATTTTAACAATTATTAAATCAGAGTGCGATTTTAGGAGTCCTATGCAGATAATTAGTAGGTAGGTACTTACTAGTTGTCCTTTATTTTGGGAAATACAGCAGAGTTTCTCCGTAGTAATATTGATTACTTAATATTTACCTCGAATATTTATTGGTCCTCCTCTAAAGAGAAGAAAGATCAAGGAATAATTAATTATTTTAGGTGGTCCGGGCTTGATCAATCAATTATTCAGCGTACTACTTAATGAGAGATCAACCCTATACTCGTACAATACAATGGTTAGAACATGGATTTTAAAATATCACTATTATTTTTGCTAGAACACTTAAAACATTTCATAGGGCCCTGAACTTTATAAAGCTACTCTTGGAACCCCTCAACTGGTTTTCCTACTCTACGTGTGCGCCTTGGCCGGCTCCTATCCTACCTTCAACCAGACACTAGAGCTAGGGTAGGTCATACCTACTTTAAAATGATATTCTACCTGATAGATATCCTAGTGGCTGATGCAGTAAGTACCTTCCTACCAGCATTGACCGTTGGTGTTGAGTTCCGCTTAACCCTATGGGTACATCCTACTTCGGCCCAACAAACACTGCAGGAACCTACCTTCTCGGTCCTTACCACACCCAGCTGTATCGTATACACAACCCGCACGTGTAGCCGTGTACCCACCTGAGTGCGCGCGCGCCGGCCGCGCCCGCCCGCCGCGGTGACCGATCCATCACTGGCGCGCTAGTATAATAGTCATCTATGACTGGCGCACGCACCCGCGCCGATCGCCGATCGATTATCGGCTCGTTTCCTCCCATTGAGCAACATCGAAAACGCCTCGTCCTTCCCGTTATCGGTAGTTTCCATTGGTTCCGGAGCGCCGCCTTCCGACCAATTTCACGTGAATAAACAGTAATTTGCGTAGAGTAACTAGGTACCTACTTGTTCCCTAGCTAGGTTCCATTAAGCATGACGTACCTAAATCTTAATTATGGTTACCTACCTAAGCTTGGCCCTATAACTTCTTAGCTGCCTGCTTAGAACCTAGTTTGAAGACTCATCCATTTAGGTAGGTGTCTACAGTGTGCCTGTGCTGTAGCAGGGTGAAAAGACGAAATAAGGAAGTCCCTAGCTACCTACGTTTCTACTTTGAACGTGTTAATGAGTTCAATCAGCTGCCAAGTATCGATCACGTAGCTAAGGGTTTCACGGATAGGTTCCTACTCGCTATTGTAATCCGTGGGCCTGGCCCCAGAACCCCGGGGAACATAGGTAGTTCAAGTGTGAATATCCATGTAGTGAGTCCAAGAAGGTTAGAATACCACTGGAGATATCACGTAGAACTATGGAGTGAAGACAGGTTTTTTTACATACATACATATGCTCTGACCCTCTCACACTTCATCTGAAATTGCCATGATAAACACAAAAAAATACCCAAACTAACGTGTGATGAGCCAAGATTTCGCAAGTCCATGGTTTTCGTGTCTGTTTTTTTATGGATTTTATTTACATATTACATATGCTCAATTTGAGAATCCTCTTTTGACTTCAGTATTTATTTTTATATAGAAAACCAAAAAATATATCAACCGTTCACTTTCCTGATTGTCGGTAGCTGTTATTTTAATAATTTAGCAACACTGATAGAACACTCAATTTGACACTATGGCCAAACTGTCAAAGATTTTCAAGCACTTCGCATTTTTAAATTAGTTTAATGCTTAAATAAAAGTGTATTCTTGTAATTTAAACGATGTATTGTGTTGTGCAAAATTGCAGAAGTGTATGGATACCAAACTCAAACATTAAGTTACACGGGTAATTGTATTTTACGCTAATCACCGTATTTAACCATATTTATATTATTTTTAATGGGAGACGTAATAAAACATCAATAAATGATTATTATTAGTATTGTGTGGCTATTGATGAATGATATAACAGTTTATGTTGTACTTTTCGTACTATATTCATTTAGTTTTTACATGAACATTTGACCTAAGAAGGGTGACCATCATCTCACTGTATTTCAGATTTTCTGAGTAAGGAAGGATACATAAGTATTATACTAATCATATGTTCCAAAGTCAAAAATATCATCTTATTACACTTATATGAGTACCCACGATATATTGTGATTGTGCTAAGTTTATAAGTACCACAATCACAATGGGTACCTATTTTATGACGGGTGCGTATACCTAACTTTGCCCCCTGCATACTTCGACCCTAGGCAGGAGCCGAGCCGGCGCGGCGTTCGGCTCGCATACTTGCTCGCACTGGTACCGCGCTGTGAGTTAGTGACAGTTAGACCGTCACGCAGAGAACGCGCGTAAGCTCGAATGCCGGTTGGGTTATTTATACAAACAAATAAAATTTGAGTGCCTGTTTGTAACATCAAAATAACACCTTTTTACTAAATCCATATGCAAGTACATACTCGTACAGTACATAGGTAACAAAAAAGCGGGTTGAAGCGGTTTGTTCCGGGTAATCTCCGAAACGGCTGGACCGATTTTGACGGGACTTCCACAGATAGCTGAAATATATTAGCTGATACATACCGCATATTTATATTTTTAAATTTTAAGTAATTTTGGAAGTGGTTTCACTGGCTTGTTTCATTTTTTTTTACTTGTTTATGTTGAGTGAGTTTGTAACGCGTATCAACATATGTGATGTGACTTAAATGGTTGTATCTTTTGATTGCGGTGACCTGGAAGCTTTATAAATTATTGATTCTTCTTCTTTCTTTAAAAAATGTTCCAGTAATAGCAATAACAAACACATTTAATAACAATACAATACAAAAAACAGGTGTGATGTGATTAAGATTAGAATAGTCACGATGACATGACTATTCATTATCATCAAACAATCTATTTACTATTCTAATAAATTTTGTGGTAGCTTAACTTCCACTGAAATTGGGATCACCACTGTTGCACAAGAAATCAATAGCATCAGCGACAGAAGAACTGAGTGTCCGCGCTGCAAGACGTACATATATGTATTTATTTTTATACTATGATAGTTGACATGTCCACCTGTAACTTTTTGGACAATTTTAACCCTTCTTTCAATTGCACCATGTGAAGTTCTTTAATAAATTTAAATGACATTTCCGTCCGGCGTTGTTAATGTACCTATAATCAGACATTTCTAGTAAGCTTTAAAATATGCGTAGCATCTAATAAGCAGTGTACATTGTTAACACATAAGTCTTGTAACGATCTTGACTGCGCTTTTGATATGTCATTTTGTACTGTTATGACATAAGAAACATTGACATTTCTAAGATCGCTCTCTCAGACTTCAGGTCGATTTATTAATATGGGCCCGAAACCGTCAGTCCTAAACTTGAGATCCGATGTTGTCACCCTAAAGAGAGAAGCAACAAACACGTGACGTTATTCAAGGTCATATTTTTTTGCTTCAAAACATTGTTCGTGTTAAAACATCCAGTGTTATGTATAAAGTTCTTGAGTGAGTCCAAATAGGATTCTCCAGTGAAATACACTAATGTAGGTAAGTCAAGCTTCTCTGGGTGTGCTCTGTCAGAAGTTAAGTATATTCAATCTCTCTTCGCATTTCTTACAACTCGTCTCAAAGAACTCGTCCTATCCTATTTTTTTGCATTGACCCGCGGGAGATGGCGGCAGGCAACGTCAGTGTGTTAAGATATACCTAACCTTCCTATCTACCAATGTCTCTCCGGGATAGTGTTACTTGCTATAGTTGTTATTATCAAAAAATCTGATCGGATCAGTTCAAAAACATAACATTTACATAGGTACTTACTAGGTGTAGTGAGTAGGTCATATAAAACACCTAGTAATAGTAGGTAGATATAGTACAAACAAGTAAAAACGTTTAAAAAACTAAGTACCTCTACCTACCTACCTACCTACCTACCTATAACCCGACTGCGGAATTACACGAATCCTACTAATATTATAAATGCGAAAGTTTGTGAGTGTGGATGTATGTATGTATGTATGTTTGTTACTCCTTCACGCAAAAACTACTGAACAGTTTGGATGCAATTTGGAACACAGATAGATTATAACCGGGATTAACATATAGGATACTTTTTAACCCAATAATCTAATACTACGCGGATGAAGTCGCGGGGCACAGCTAGTTACCTATATTCAGAACTGCTGACAAAAGATAGCGCTAGTAGTACCTATTCATTAGCGGTGAAATAGGTATAGTATAAAATATTTTTTCTGAGGCTTGGTATATTCTACATACTATAATTATTTATATTTATAAACTCAGAATTTTCTTTCCTTTCATTGGGCATCCCACTCGATAAGACAGCAAAAATAAAAATTCAGGGTCCCCATTTTGGATGTAACATCCGTCATATTGATTTTGTTCGTATCAAAATGTAGCCTATGTCAAGCGGACCATAATAACGAATCGAATAACACTTAATTCATCAAAATCGGATAGGTAGTTTAGGCGCTGCGGTGGAGCACAAAAATTATAAATAAGTACATACATAGACTGCTAAAAACATAACCCACAACAAACAAACAAACAACAATTGGTTTTGTCGTAGTCGGGTAAAAATTACGTAGGCTTTAAATGTTTGATTTCTTTAGTAGGGTTTTTTATTATCTAGGAGTAGGTAGGTAACCAAATATAGCATATTCTAAGCATTGTACAATGTTCCTTTTCTTACAATTCAGTGAGTGTAAAAGAGACAAATACAACACTCACTATACCGAATGTGACAGGTACACAGATTTTTGTAAATATCTGTGGTATTGGTCAAGCGAAAAACGAAACGTCAAAAATCCAACAAACAATCGTTGTTTCAAATTTTCAAATATAAAAAGACGCGAATAAATAGTTCTCTGTTGATTTCATTACTTGCTTGCTTGCAAAGAGTAAAGTAGGTAGGTCCGTTACGGCATTAAATATCTACCAGTGATAGGTATATTATTTTGTTAGAGAAGTGAAGATTGGAAAAACCATGACTGAGATTAAAACACCGATCAAGAGCAAGGCAGCAGAAGTGAATGATAAAATTACTATTCCGCCTTCACCATTTCTCAATAGACTTGGATATGGGACAGGTTAGTGCTAATTACAGCTTATTTTCAAAAATTACCAACTTATCTTACTATCTACCTACAGTACCTACCCTATACTTAATAAAATCAAATGTTATTAGGTGTATCGGTTATGCAGCTAGTAAGATCACCCAGAGCTGGACAATTGCGATCTCCGTGGGCCCTGAAAATGCTGAACAAGCGTGTCAAACCTAATAAAGTGTATTCAGAACGATTGAAAAGGGAAGCCGAGCTGTTACAACATATGTCCCACCCTAACATTGTTGGCTTCCGAGCATTCGGCAAGACCAAGATCCTGTACTTAGGCATGGAAGCCTGCGACCTGTCCCTGGGTGACATGATTGAAAAGAGAACTGAGGATATTGGTGAACCTTTCACTTCAAAGCAAATTTTGAAGGTAAAGCTTATTTTCTGTTGTAATTTCTACCTTCATAAGTTTTAGATTTTTCACTTGATACTTGATCTTTTATGTGCACTGATCAAACTTTTACACCATTTTATGTTGCCTATTTATTCGATTACAAAAGTTATTCAATGACTGAGGATTAGATTGTTAATGATAATCTTTCCTGGTGTATTAAGGTAGAAGCTTGTACATATCACCTTTAACAAAAAGTATTCCTTTATTGTAGTTGTTGTGCACTACAGTCAAATAATATGATGTATGCAGTGCATGTGATACATCAATTAGTTTATTATATGTGTATGTAACTTAATGTGTACTCAAACCCTGCTTCAGGTGGCCTTGGACATTGCCAGTGCTCTGGACTACCTGCACACCCAGATGAAAATCCTTCATGGAGACATGAAGTCATACAACATCCTCATCAACGGAGACTTCACAATATGCAAGCTCTGTGACTTTGGAGTGACACTGCCGCTTGATGAGAATGGTGTCTTTGACAAACACAAGGCTGGAGAAGCTGTTTATTTTGGTAATTATCTAATTTTTATACTTTTTTGTAAACAGAGAACTTTGCTATTTGATTTAGGATTTATTTATCTCTTACTGATATTTATAGTTTTCTTATGTTAGAAGCTCAAATTAAGTACCTACTTACTCAATTTATTGCCATAAAAATATGCCTCAACATTGCCTATCTATCATCTGTGTGAGCCAACAAAGCAATTATAGTAGTGATATGTTGTAAGGTCTCAGAATTCTGTTTTAATGGTTTGCATTGTCTTATAAATATTTTGCAAAGCAATTTAAGTATAATAAATCCCCAGGAACAGAAGCATGGAGTGCTCCCGAAGTGATCCACGGTGGTGAGATCAGCAGTAAAACAGACATCTGGCCCCTGGGGCTGACTCTGTGGGAGATGATGGCGCTGGTGCCCCCCCACTCGCAGACCGACGAGTCCATGGAGGACAGTGTGCAATGCTTGGATGACACTGAGGAGAGCATGGAGGCATTCTTCTCAGAGAGATATGGTGAGTTACATAACTTTTATTTTTATCAACATTATGAAGCCATGTAGTATTAGGTTTGCCCATAGAAAGTATAGGATACCTTGATATTGGTCTAGTTACTATGTGTGACCTCAACAGCACTATATAACGCATGGATATTTTATGTATCTAGAAATGATAATTTGAGAGTTTCTTACGGCCTAAAGAAATATGCCTTATATCTTATTGCATCAATTATATTCAAATTAAGAAAATGAATGAATGGTCAAAGACGCCTGACTAGCCATGACGGTATTGGTGCAAATTTAGTGTGACAATGTCATTTCAATACTGGATACTTGTTTAATTTTGATGGAATCTACATTTATTGGGGGGTCTAGACACCAGTACTGCAGCATTGCCACAGCAGATGTGGCTCAGTACTAGTTGGCGAAATCTTGTGTTTATTTCAAGCTCATAATAATGTTGTTCGCCAGGCACGCGGCCACCCGTCCCCGCGGATATATCTGAGACGGAGTACTGTCTCCCGCTGGCGCTGTTCTACTGCTGCACGGAGCCCGCGCCCCCCGCGCGCCCGCCCGCCCGCGCGCTGGCCGCCGCCGCCGCCGCAGCACCCGCACCGACATGCGACAGCACGGCCTACACCCCAGGCAGGAGGTACTGACCAATGGACTTCAACCAAACTAATTTATTTTAACAATGTGTTTGGACCACTATACATAGATGCTCTGATAATAATCGCTAGTATATTGTGAACTAGAATAGTATAGGATAAGATGGCCTTAAGGCCTGACATTACTACCCTACGGCTAGCGCACTTATGTTGTGTAGGGTAGTTTGGCTGGTCACTCTAGCCATAAAATATAGGGACTCTGCAAGTGCTAGAAATTGAGTGAAATATCAGATTTATCACGTTGGCACTCTCATTTTGTGCTAATGTTTTTTTGTGTCTTCTGTTTAGCAGTGTTCAATAGCTATAAGCTAGTCGTCTTCCTTCAGAAAGTACACTACACTCATGTATATGAAGTACTATTAGGTTGAGAATTAGGTACTACAAATATTTCACACCTGACAAGATTATGGATCATTCTAGTGTATTGTGTAGAAAATAAAACAAGTTGTGTTAAAAGAAAACAACTGTACTTTAGTTTTAAAATAAAATAATAATAAAGTTATAAACTTAGAAAAGTATTGGAACTTGTATTTAATACAATGCTTATGTTTTGATACAATATTCTTGGGATTCTAATTAAAAATATTGATACCTGGCTTGTTTATTTTAAGTTTGAAGCAATACTGGTTGAGATTCCTCATTGAGATTATGCTCACTTAAATTTAAATAAAACAAAGTTACATGTTAAAATTAAAAAATTGACAATAGTTTTTAAATAAATACGACTTAACTTAACGCTACAACAATACAACAGTTATTAATAAAACAACGACGGATAACTCGAGGACTGTCAAGGGACCACTTATTTGACCTATTAAAATCTGTGTTATTTACAGTAATAATATGGACAAAAATAGAATGAGATTTGTAATACTTTCAGGGCGCAGACAAATGACAGTCCTTAGTTTTAGTCGATTTCCTACAGCCTAGTTATGTATGTGATTATATGAAAATACATTCATTATTTCTGATAACCCTACAGTGATAGTGAAATGGGTAGGTGCGGGTCATGTTATGACAGATTTAATCCTGAAAGTAAATAATCAGTCAAGCAATCAATTATAATTTCTTACATGATATAAAATATTTGTATTTCTGTGAATAAGTCGTAAAGTTAAATTCTTTTGTTTTAGTATGTCGTTACATAACCGCGATATTGACTAGTCAGTTCTAGTGGTGTTCATGAAATAATTGTTCGCAATTGGCTTATTGACTACCAGCACCAACTATGAACTCAATTTTTAGTTCATACATGTTACGAGCGCGCGTCGAATCTTTGTGTTATTTGATAAAATAAAACATGTATAGTTACTTAATAGTATGCGTGGCACATAGTAAAGATTATGTGCACGCAAAACAATGGTTTGTTTCGCGCGGTCATGTAATTCAATAACTAAATAAACACATAATGCACTACTAGTACACACAGTAGAGTACACATATTCAGTTGTAACATTTAGACACGTTATAGATGGCATTCTTATTCGGTAATTATATCAAGTAAACTAATATTTACTTGCAATAATTTTAATTTGTCTTGATGATTACTTAAATCTTTGTATTAACATGTATTTTTTGACTATAATTCAGGATCTCCAATATTAGACCCGGATATATAGTTAATGTGCAACAAGTGGGGGTCATTTCAACAACATTAGTAGTTGAGGGGAAATATTTCTGGATAGAACTCTGTTACTATTGTAGATGTCTGCTGCTGTGTGTACGTGCGTCTGTGTGAATGCGAGGCAAGGCTAGAGCTGAGAATGGCTGTGTGTTCAACAAAATATGTGTTTAGTAACTATAGTTAGAAATATAGAGATATTTCGATGCAGATCGCTTCATGAGATTTCCATTAACGAAATCATACTAATCCATTTAAATTGAGTTTGATAAAAATAGGTACTCTACTTGACAGAATATCACGAAGTTTTCAAACTGTTTTAGTTTTTACTTCACAATTTCACATATATTTTCATGTTTGAGGTAAATAAAGTGAATTTGTATCGCAAACAAATACAATACAATAACGTTATTTTTATATGTATACATTTATGTAAATTATTGAAATATGCAAAATACTTATTAATCGTTGGTCGTATTGTATTCGTTTCACAATTCGAGGATTACATTATTTTACTGTTTGGTCGCTAATCGGGGCCGGTTTTGTGCTAATTCTTAACCAGTGCAGGATATTGGCTACTTGTTATAATTATCTCTCTCGCCTCGTTGGTCAATTGAGCGTAAACTTGTCAGTGAGAGCCGAATTGTAATTTAATAAATTACACGTTACACATCGTACAAAGTTTACCGTGAGTTCGCACTGGAAGATACATGTACACGAAACATATTGTCTCTATTTTCTGCTGTCATGAAATAGAGACAACAATATGTTCCGTGAACAGGTTTCGTAACTTACGGTTATGAGAACCGAATGCAACATACAGCGTTGTGAGAATAATTTAGTTCCACGACCCAGTCACCGATCAAACAAGATGCAACGCTACCCGCGGGCGGCATCACGAGTGCTGCAGCTCCAGCTCGAGCTCCTGCTCCAGGCGCGCCAGGTAGGCGGCCACGTCGTGCTTGCAGCGGCATCACGAGTGCTGCAGCTCCAGCTCGAGCTCCTGCTCCAGGCGCGCCAGGTAGGCGGCCACGTCGTGCTTGCAGCGGCATCACGAGTGCTGCAGCTCCAGCTCGAGCTCCTGCTCCAGGCGCGCCAGGTAGGCGGCCACGTCGTGCTTGCAGCGGCATCACGAGTGCTGCAGCTCCAGCTCGAGCTCCTGCTCCAGGCGCGCCAGGTAGGCGGCCACGTCGTGCTTGCAGCGGCATCACGAGTGCTGCAGCTCCAGCTCGAGCTCCTGCTCCAGGCGCGCCAGGTAGGCGGCCACGTCGTGCTTGCAGCGGCATCACGAGTGCTGCAGCTCCAGCTCGAGCTCCTGCTCCAGGCGCGCCAGGTAGGCGGCCACGTCGTGCTTGCAGCGGCATCACGAGTGCTGCAGCTCCAGCTCGAGCTCCTGCTCCAGGCGCGCCAGGTAGGCGGCCACGTCGTGCTTGCAGCGGCATCACGAGTGCTGCAGCTCCAGCTCGAGCTCCTGCTCCAGGCGCGCCAGGTAGGCGGCCACGTCGTGCTTGCAGCGGCATCACGAGTGCTGCAGCTCCAGCTCGAGCTCCTGCTCCAGGCGCGCCAGGTAGGCGGCCACGTCGTGCTTGCTCGCGGCGGCGGCGGCCTGCAGCGGCGTGAGGCCGGCGCTGTTGCGCAGCCGCAGCGCGCCGCGCCGCGCCAGCAGCCGCACGCACGACAGCTGACCGAACATCGCCGCGCCGTGCAGGGCCGACTGACCGTTCTGGACAAAAGATTTCAGAAACTAAATAACACTCAAATTATTTGCGAGTGACATCTAATTCCACAGCTGTGATAGCCGATTGGTTAAAGCACGCGTCTTGCGGGCGGGCACCAGGTCTTGGGTTCAAAACCGGCTCGCACCTCTGGATTTTTCGAAATCTATGTGCAATTCATAATTTCTATATGATTATCACTTGCTTACTACGGTGAAGGTAAACATACATCGTGAGGAAACCTACATGTCTTAGAAGATCTAACCAATTTTCGAAAGACATGTGAAATCCGCCAACCCGCACTGGGCCAGCGTGGTGGATTATGGCCTGAATCCCCCTCGTGTTGAGGAGAGACCCGTGCCCAGGAGTGGGACGTTAAAAGGGCTAAATTGTTATCTAATTCCAGTCAGTACCATCTAGTATCAAAAAGTCGATCTAACAAAGTGGCTAGAGCCATCTAGTATCTACATGTTGAGTATACAATAGTTATTAATCAGTATCCAAGTTAATGCTACTCACCACTAGATGGCGTTTCAATTAAGATTTGATAATATTAGTTTACCGTCGTTCACTAATAGATGGCGTTTTTAATGTCATGTAGTGCCAAAATTTTGAACTAAAATCTTCACTAACGCCACCTAGTGTCAAAACGCTGTACTAAAAGTATAAACGCCATCTAGCACGGAGAAGCTGAACTTAGAAAAAAAAATTTAAAACGCCATCTAGCAACGTTGAAATCAAAATTACCACCTACATAAAAGCGCCACCTAGTAGTGAGATCATTAAACTTGAAATCAAAAAACGTACGTAGCTCAAAAGAAATTTAGGAGGTACTTACTGGAAGCAATCCTAAGTTCGGTTTATATTTGAGTAGCTCTGCTACCACCGCGGCGTGGCCTTTATGCGCTGCTTTGAACAGCGGAGTAGCACCATCCTGCAAGAAGAATAATAATTAGTACATAATTATTGGAATTTGCGTAGTTTTCACCCAACTGGTCCGAGGCCCTGGGAGAACACTTGTAAAAGTTTTCCTAAATTTTTAGTGACTTCATATAGAAAGAAGACATCCGAGTGTAGTAATAGCCACGTGCTGGTGCCCGCACTGCGCCGCTATCCACAGCGGCGTGGCGCACAGTGTACAGTGTACAGTGTACAGGAGAGTGTCAGTAGTGTACGTGCCTGGCGCAGCTGGTCGCGCGCGGCGCCGGCGGCGAGCAGCGCGCGCGCCACGTGCTGGTGCCCGCACTGCGCCGCTATCCACAGCGGCGTGGCGCACAGTGTACAGTGTACAGGAGAGTGTCAGTAGTGTACGTGCCTGGCGCAGCTGGTCGCGCGCGGCGCCGGCGGCGAGCAGCGCGCGCGCCACGTGCTGGTGCCCGCACTGCGCCGCTATCCACACCGGCGTGGCGCACAGTGTACAGTGTACAGTGTACAGGAGAGTGTCAGTAGTGTACGTGCCTGGCGCAGCTGGTCGCGCGCGGCGCCGGCGGCGAGCAGCGCGCGCGCCACGTGCTGGTGCCCGCACTGCGCCGCTATCCACAGCGGCGTGGCGCACAGTGTACAGTGTACAGGAGAGTGTCAGTAGTGTACGTGCCTGGCGCAGCTGGTCGCGCGCGGCGCCGGCGGCGAGCAGCGCGCGCGCCACGTGCTGGTGCCCGCACTGCGCCGCTATCCACAGCGGCGTGGCGCACAGTGTACAGTGTACAGTGTACAGGAGAGTGTCAGTAGTGTACGTGCCTGGCGCAGCTGGTCGCGCGCGGCGCCGGCGGCGAGCAGCGCGCGCGCCACGTGCTGGTGCCCGCACTGCGCCGCTATCCACAGCGGCGTGGCGCACAGTGTACAGTGTACAGTGTACAGGAGAGTGTCAGTAGTGTACGTGCCTGGCGCAGCTGGTCGCGCGCGGCGCCGGCGGCGAGCAGCGCGCGCGCCACGTGCTGGTGCCCGCACTGCGCCGCTATCCACAGCGGCGTGGCGCACAGTGTACAGTGTACAGGAGAGTGTCAGTAGTGTACGTGCCTGGCGCAGCTGGTCGCGCGCGGCGCCGGCGGCGAGCAGCGCGCGCGCCACGTGCTGGTGCCCGCACTGCGCCGCTATCCACAGCGGCGTGGCGCACAGTGTACAGTGTACAGGAGAGTGTCAGTAGTGTACGTGCCTGGCGCAGCTGGTCGCGCGCGGCGCCGGCGGCGAGCAGCGCGCGCGCCACGTGCTGGTGCCCGCACTGCGCCGCTATCCACAGCGGCGTGGCGCACAGTGTACAGTGTACAGTGTACAGGAGAGTGTCAGTAGTGTACGTGCCTGGCGCAGCTGGTCGCGCGCGGCGCCGGCGGCGTGCAGCGCGCGCGCCACGTGCTGGTGCCCGCACTGCGCCGCTATCCACAGCGGCGTGGCGCACAGTGTACAGTGTACAGGAGAGTGTCAGTAGTGTACGTGCCTGGCGCAGCTGGTCGCGCGCGGCGCCGGCGGCGAGCAGCGCGCGCGCCACGTGCTGGTGCCCGCACTGCGCCGCTATCCACAGCGGCGTGGCGCACAGTGTACAGTGTACAGTGTACAGGAGAGTGTCAGTAGTGTACGTGCCTGGCGCAGCTGGTCGCGCGCGGCGCCGGCGGCGAGCAGCGCGCGCGCCACGTGCTGGTGCCCGCACTGCGCCGCTATCCACAGCGGCGTGGCGCACAGTGTACAGTGTACAGTGTACAGGAGAGTGTCAGTAGTGTACGTGCCTGGCGCAGCTGGTCGCGCGCGGCGCCGGCGGCGAGCAGCGCGCGCGCCACGTGCTGGTGCCCGCACTGCGCCGCTATCCACAGCGGCGTGGCGCACAGTGTACAGTGTACAGTGTACAGGAGAGTGTCAGTAGTGTACGTGCCTGGCGCAGCTGGTCGCGCGCGGCGCCGGCGGCGAGCAGCGCGCGCGCCACGTGCTGGTGCCCGCACTGCGCCGCTATCCACAGCGGCGTGGCGCACAGTGTACAGTGTACAGTGTACAGGAGAGTGTCAGTAGTGTACGTGCCTGGCGCAGCTGGTCGCGCGCGGCGCCGGCGGCGAGCAGCGCGCGCGCCACGTGCTGGTGCCCGCACTGCGCCGCTATCCACAGCGGCGTGGCGCACAGTGTACAGTGTACAGTGTACAGGAGAGTGTCAGTAGTGTACGTGCCTGGCGCAGCTGGTCGCGCGCGGCGCCGGCGGCGAGCAGCGCGCGCGCCACGTGCTGGTGCCCGCACTGCGCCGCTATCCACAGCGGCGTGGCGCACAGTGTACAGTGTACAGTGTACAGGAGAGTGTCAGTAGTGTACGTGCCTGGCGCAGCTGGTCGCGCGCGGCGCCGGCGGCGAGCAGCGCGCGCGCCACGTGCTGGTGCCCGCACTGCGCTGCTATCCACAGCGGCGTGGCGCACAGTGTACAGGAGAGTGTCAGTAGTGTACGTGCCTGGCGCAGCTGGTCGCGCGCGGCGCCGGCGGCGAGCAGCGCGCGCGCCACGTGCTGGTGCCCGCACTGCGCCGCTATCCACAGCGGCGTGGCGCACAGTGTACAGTGTACAGTGTACAGGAGAGTGTCAGTAGTGTACGTGCCTGGCGCAGCTGGTCGCGCGCGGCGCCGGCGGCGAGCAGCGCGCGCGCCACGTGCTGGTGCCCGCACTGCGCCGCTATCCACAGCGGCGTGGCGCACAGTGTACAGGAGAGTGTCAGTAGTGTACGTGCCTGGCGCAGCTGGTCGCGCGCGGCGCCGGCGGCGAGCAGCGCGCGCGCCACGTGCTGGTGCCCGCACTGCGCCGCTATCCACAGCGGCGTGGCGCACAGTGTACAGTGTACAGTGTACAGGAGAGTGTCAGTAGTGTACGTGCCTGGCGCAGCTGGTCGCGCGCGGCGCCGGCGGCGAGCAGCGCGCGCGCCACGTGCTGGTGCCCGCACTGCGCCGCTATCCACAGCGGCGTGGCGCACAGTGTACAGTGTACAGTGTACAGGAGAGTGTCAGTAGTGTACGTGCCTGGCGCAGCTGGTCGCGCGCGGCGCCGGCGGCGAGCAGCGCGCGCGCCACGTGCTGGTGCCCGCACTGCGCCGCTATCCACAGCGGCGTGGCGCACAGTGTACAGTGTACAGTGTACAGGAGAGTGTCAGTAGTGTACGTGCCTGGCGCAGCTGGTCGCGCGCGGCGCCGGCGGCGAGCAGCGCGCGCGCCACGTGCTGGTGCCCGCACTGCGCCGCTATCCACAGCGGCGTGGCGCACAGTGTACAGTGTACAGTGTACAGGAGAGTGTCAGTAGTGTACGTGCCTGGCGCAGCTGGTCGCGCGCGGCGCCGGCGGCGAGCAGCGCGCGCGCCACGTGCTGGTGCCCGCACTGCGCCGCTATCCACAGCGGCGTGGCGCACAGTGTACAGTGTACAGGAGAGTGTCAGTAGTGTACGTGCCTGGCGCAGCTGGTCGCGCGCGGCGCCGGCGGCGAGCAGCGCGCGCGCCACGTGCTGGTGCCCGCACTGCGCTGCTATCCACAGCGGCGTGGCGCACAGTGTACAGTGTACAGTGTACAGGAGAGTGTCAGTAGTGTACGTGCCTGGCGCAGCTGGTCGCGCGCGGCGCCGGCGGCGAGCAGCGCGCGCGCCACGTGCTGGTGCCCGCACTGCGCCGCTATCCACAGCGGCGTGGCGCACAGTGTACAGTGTACAGTGTACAGGAGAGTGTCAGTAGTGTACGTGCCTGGCGCAGCTGGTCGCGCGCGGCGCCGGCGGCGAGCAGCGCGCGCGCCACGTGCTGGTGCCCGCACTGCGCCGCTATCCACAGCGGCGTGGCGCACAGTGTACAGTGTACAGTGTACAGGAGAGTGTCAGTAGTGTACGTGCCTGGCGCAGCTGGTCGCGCGCGGCGCCGGCGGCGAGCAGCGCGCGCGCCACGTGCTGGTGCCCGCACTGCGCCGCTATCCACAGCGGCGTGGCGCACAGTGTACAGTGTACAGTGTACAGGAGAGTGTCAGTAGTGTACGTGCCTGGCGCAGCTGGTCGCGCGCGGCGCCGGCGGCGAGCAGCGCGCGCGCCACGTGCTGGTGCCCGCACTGCGCCGCTATCCACAGCGGCGTGGCGCACAGTGTACAGTGTACAGTGTACAGGAGAGTGTCAGTAGTGTACGTGCCTGGCGCAGCTGGTCGCGCGCGGCGCCGGCGGCGAGCAGCGCGCGCGCCACGTGCTGGTGCCCGCACTGCGCCGCTATCCACAGCGGCGTGGCGCACAGTGTACAGTGTACAGGAGAGTGTCAGTAGTGTACGTGCCTGGCGCAGCTGGTCGCGCGCGGCGCCGGCGGCGAGCAGCGCGCGCGCCACGTGCTGGTGCCCGCACTGCGCTGCTATCCACAGCGGCGTGGCGCACAGTGTACAGTGTACAGTGTACAGGAGAGTGTCAGTAGTGTACGTGCCTGGCGCAGCTGGTCGCGCGCGGCGCCGGCGGCGAGCAGCGCGCGCGCCACGTGCTGGTGCCCGCACTGCGCCGCTATCCACAGCGGCGTGGCGCACAGTGTACAGTGTACAGTGTACAGGAGAGTGTCAGTAGTGTACGTGCCTGGCGCAGCTGGTCGCGCGCGGCGCCGGCGGCGAGCAGCGCGCGCGCCACGTGCTGGTGCCCGCACTGCGCCGCTATCCACAGCGGCGTGGCGCACAGTGTACAGTGTACAGTGTACAGGAGAGTGTCAGTAGTGTACGTGCCTGGCGCAGCTGGTCGCGCGCGGCGCCGGCGGCGAGCAGCGCGCGCGCCACGTGCTGGTGCCCGCACTGCGCCGCTATCCACAGCGGCGTGGCGCACAGTGTACAGTGTACAGTGTACAGGAGAGTGTCAGTAGTGTACGTGCCTGGCGCAGCTGGTCGCGCGCGGCGCCGGCGGCGAGCAGCGCGCGCGCCACGTGCTGGTGCCCGCACTGCGCCGCTATCCACAGCGGCGTGGCGCACAGTGTACAGTGTACAGGAGAGTGTCAGTAGTGTACGTGCCTGGCGCAGCTGGTCGCGCGCGGCGCCGGCGGCGAGCAGCGCGCGCGCCACGTGCTGGTGCCCGCACTGCGCCGCTATCCACAGCGGCGTGGCGCACAGTGTACAGTGTACAGTGTACAGGAGAGTGTCAGTAGTGTACGTGCCTGGCGCAGCTGGTCGCGCGCGGCGCCGGCGGCGAGCAGCGCGCGCGCCACGTGCTGGTGCCCGCACTGCGCCGCTATCCACAGCGGCGTGGCGCACAGTGTACAGTGTACAGTGTACAGGAGAGTGTCAGTAGTGTACGTGCCTGGCGCAGCTGGTCGCGCGCGGCGCCGGCGGCGAGCAGCGCGCGCGCCACGTGCTGGTGCCCGCACTGCGCCGCTATCCACAGCGGCGTGGCGCACAGTGTACAGTGTACAGTGTACAGGAGAGTGTCAGTAGTGTACGTGCCTGGCGCAGCTGGTCGCGCGCGGCGCCGGCGGCGAGCAGCGCGCGCGCCACGTGCTGGTGCCCGCACTGCGCCGCTATCCACAGCGGCGTGGCGCACAGTGTACAGTGTACAGGAGAGTGTCAGTAGTGTACGTGCCTGGCGCAGCTGGTCGCGCGCGGCGCCGGCGGCGAGCAGCGCGCGCGCCACGTGCTGGTGCCCGCACTGCGCCGCTATCCACAGCGGCGTGGCGCACAGTGTACAGTGTACAGTGTACAGGAGAGTGTCAGTAGTGTACGTGCCTGGCGCAGCTGGTCGCGCGCGGCGCCGGCGGCGAGCAGCGCGCGCGCCACGTGCTGGTGCCCGCACTGCGCCGCTATCCACAGCGGCGTGGCGCACAGTGTACAGTGTACAGGAGAGTGTCAGTAGTGTACGTGCCTGGCGCAGCTGGTCGCGCGCGGCGCCGGCGGCGAGCAGCGCGCGCGCCACGTGCTGGTGCCCGCACTGCGCCGCTATCCACAGCGGCGTGGCGCACAGTGTACAGTGTACAGTGTACAGGAGAGTGTCAGTAGTGTACGTGCCTGGCGCAGCTGGTCGCGCGCGGCGCCGGCGGCGAGCAGCGCGCGCGCCACGTGCTGGTGCCCGCACTGCGCCGCTATCCACAGCGGCGTGGCGCACAGTGTACAGTGTACAGGAGAGTGTCAGTAGTGTACGTGCCTGGCGCAGCTGGTCGCGCGCGGCGCCGGCGGCGTGCAGCGCGCGCGCCACGTGCTGGTGCCCGCACTGCGCCGCTATCCACAGCGGCGTGGCGCACAGTGTACAGTGTACAGGAGAGTGTCAGTAGTGTACGTGCCTGGCGCAGCTGGTCGCGCGCGGCGCCGGCGGCGAGCAGCGCGCGCGCCACGTGCTGGTGCCCGCACTGCGCCGCTATCCACAGCGGCGTGGCGCACAGTGTACAGTGTACAGTGTACAGGAGAGTGTCAGTAGTGTACGTGCCTGGCGCAGCTGGTCGCGCGCGGCGCCGGCGGCGAGCAGCGCGCGCGCCACGTGCTGGTGCCCGCACTGCGCCGCTATCCACAGCGGCGTGGCGCACAGTGTACAGTGTACAGTGTACAGGAGAGTGTCAGTAGTGTACGTGCCTGGCGCAGCTGGTCGCGCGCGGCGCCGGCGGCGAGCAGCGCGCGCGCCACGTGCTGGTGCCCGCACTGCGCCGCTATCCACAGCGGCGTGGCGCACAGTGTACAGTGTACAGTGTACAGGAGAGTGTCAGTAGTGTACGTGCCTGGCGCAGCTGGTCGCGCGCGGCGCCGGCGGCGAGCAGCGCGCGCGCCACGTGCTGGTGCCCGCACTGCGCCGCTATCCACAGCGGCGTGGCGCACAGTGTACAGTGTACAGTGTACAGGAGAGTGTCAGTAGTGTACGTGCCTGGCGCAGCTGGTCGCGCGCGGCGCCGGCGGCGAGCAGCGCGCGCGCCACGTGCTGGTGCCCGCACTGCGCCGCTATCCACAGCGGCGTGGCGCACAGTGTACAGTGTACAGTGTACAGGAGAGTGTCAGTAGTGTACGTGCCTGGCGCAGCTGGTCGCGCGCGGCGCCGGCGGCGAGCAGCGCGCGCGCCACGTGCTGGTGCCCGCACTGCGCCGCTATCCACAGCGGCGTGGCGCACAGTGTACAGTGTACAGTGTACAGGAGAGTGTCAGTAGTGTACGTGCCTGGCGCAGCTGGTCGCGCGCGGCGCCGGCGGCGAGCAGCGCGCGCGCCACGTGCTGGTGCCCGCACTGCGCCGCTATCCACAGCGGCGTGGCGCACAGTGTACAGTGTACAGTGTACAGGAGAGTGTCAGTAGTGTACGTGCCTGGCGCAGCTGGTCGCGCGCGGCGCCGGCGGCGAGCAGCGCGCGCGCCACGTGCTGGTGCCCGCACTGCGCCGCTATCCACAGCGGCGTGGCGCACAGTGTACAGTGTACAGTGTACAGGAGAGTGTCAGTAGTGTACGTGCCTGGCGCAGCTGGTCGCGCGCGGCGCCGGCGGCGAGCAGCGCGCGCGCCACGTGCTGGTGCCCGCACTGCGCCGCTATCCACAGCGGCGTGGCGCACAGTGTACAGTGTACAGTGTACAGGAGAGTGTCAGTAGTGTACGTGCCTGGCGCAGCTGGTCGCGCGCGGCGCCGGCGGCGAGCAGCGCGCGCGCCACGTGCTGGTGCCCGCACTGCGCCGCTATCCACAGCGGCGTGGCGCACAGTGTACAGTGTACAGTGTACAGGAGAGTGTCAGTAGTGTACGTGCCTGGCGCAGCTGGTCGCGCGCGGCGCCGGCGGCGAGCAGCGCGCGCGCCACGTGCTGGTGCCCGCACTGCGCCGCTATCCACAGCGGCGTGGCGCACAGTGTACAGTGTACAGTGTACAGGAGAGTGTCAGTAGTGTACGTGCCTGGCGCAGCTGGTCGCGCGCGGCGCCGGCGGCGAGCAGCGCGCGCGCCACGTGCTGGTGCCCGCACTGCGCCGCTATCCACAGCGGCGTGGCGCACAGTGTACAGTGTACAGGAGAGTGTCAGTAGTGTACGTGCCTGGCGCAGCTGGTCGCGCGCGGCGCCGGCGGCGAGCAGCGCGCGCGCCACGTGCTGGTGCCCGCACTGCGCCGCTATCCACAGCGGCGTGGCGCACAGTGTACAGTGTACAGGAGAGTGTCAGTAGTGTACGTGCCTGGCGCAGCTGGTCGCGCGCGGCGCCGGCGGCGAGCAGCGCGCGCGCCACGTGCTGGTGCCCGCACTGCGCCGCTATCCACAGCGGCGTGGCGCACAGTGTACAGTGTACAGTGTACAGGAGAGTGTCAGTAGTGTACGTGCCTGGCGCAGCTGGTCGCGCGCGGCGCCGGCGGCGAGCAGCGCGCGCGCCACGTGCTGGTGCCCGCACTGCGCCGCTATCCACAGCGGCGTGGCGCACAGTGTACAGTGTACAGTGTACAGGAGAGTGTCAGTAGTGTACGTGCCTGGCGCAGCTGGTCGCGCGCGGCGCCGGCGGCGAGCAGCGCGCGCGCCACGTGCTGGTGCCCGCACTGCGCCGCTATCCACAGCGGCGTGGCGCACAGTGTACAGTGTACAGGAGAGTGTCAGTAGTGTACGTGCCTGGCGCAGCTGGTCGCGCGCGGCGCCGGCGGCGAGCAGCGCGCGCGCCACGTGCTGGTGCCCGCACTGCGCCGCTATCCACACCGGCGTGGCGCACAGTGTACAGTGTACAGTGTACAGGAGAGTGTCAGTAGTGTACGTGCCTGGCGCAGCTGGTCGCGCGCGGCGCCGGCGGCGAGCAGCGCGCGCGCCACGTGCTGGTGCCCGCACTGCGCCGCTATCCACAGCGGCGTGGCGCGGTCCGCTCGCGCGGCGTCCACGCGCGCTCCGCCCGCCAGCAGCGCGCGACACACCTCCTCGTGTCCGTTCTGCGCCGCGATGAACAGCGGCGTCGCCTTGTCCTGGAAGGACGCACAACCGATTTCTAGCGATGGGCTAAAATTGAGATACGCTCCATCCGAACCTCATATAGGACCCGACCGAATCTCCGAAGCGCCTATTGAGATCGATGGATTTGGTATCATTTAGTCCCACAAATCACCTTTCCGCCTTGGACTCGGGTTTCGAGTGTAAAGTGAAAGATTCAGAAACGCACCTTCATACAAGAGTTAACGTCGGCTCCTCTCCGGAGCAGCTCCTCGACGACCGGCAGGTGGCCGCACTGGCATGCCACGAACAGAGGGGTGCCGCCGTCCTAATACCGAACGTTAACAGAATTACAGACACTATTTCCGACCCATTCATAAAACGAAAAACATCTGCTAGACATAGACCTCTCGCAGTGACATCACGGTCCTCCGCCACTCGTATCCACCGGCTACCACCGATGTCTATTAAATCATCGGTCCGCCTTATGTCGTCACATACCTGACCCTCTTAAGTCTAGTTGTGCACATTACCATGCTGGGTGCGTCGATGGCGGCGCCCGCGTCGAGCAGCAGCCGCGCGATGTCCAGGAACCCGCCCTGCGCCGCGAAGAACAGCGCGCTCGTTCCTGTCTGACGACCATATCATCACATCGTCACCATCGCAGCTGTTTACTATAGTACTGAAACCTCTAACTCGCTACAAAAGTAACTACATGCGAGATAGATAGCGCTTAATACAACTATACCATAAAAGTCAAAGTAAAAGTGCAAGAAATATTGAATACGGGCTATAATAATTAGACATTTGTTGATGAGTTTAAGGGAATCAATGTAATTTATGCATAGAATCCGGTATGCATTATTAAAAATCTAATACCGATTACAATCTTTTTTCTTTCTTATGGATATTTTAGTTTGAAAGATTAGATCGGAGGTCAATTATTTTCCTTCCATGGTCATGGTAACGGTTCGGACTGTGTGTATCGTACCGTCCTGCAGCAGGCGGGGTCGGCGCCCTGCGCCAGCAGCTCCCGCACGCACTCCGTGTGACCCATCGCGGCAGACAGGATCAGGGGTGTCGTGCCGTCCTGATGACAAAGTGTTTGTTTTGTAGAGCCCTACGATGGACCACATTACACACATCACACAGCAACTGCGATTGAAACGCGATTACACCGCCATTACGGATAGCATGCATTTGCATGGAATTTGTATTTAATGACCATAGAAAGCAGTTAGTGAGTGTCTAATGGTATTTTAATTATTTTGATGGTGAAAATTCTGTTGGATTCGTTTCGCTTCGAATCTACAGAACCAATCTTAGTTAATCATTGTATCGTCTACACAACCTTGAAATTAAATAAGTATTGTTTCCGTTGGTTTGTACAGCAATCTGCAGTGCAGTGTTCTTCCCAGTGCTTTGTTCCAATCCAGATGACTATACCGGTACCAGGTATATGGTACCAGGTAATGTGTCCGCGGCTGGTTTCTAATTGGATTAGTAGATTCTTACGCATGCTTCTGCGTGACAAACGCGAACGTCGCAAGTTTTTTCATGTTCATGTAGTTAGGCATTCTTTCGGAAGACCTTGTCGGTAAACAGTATTCCTTCCAAGCAAATTCGTTTCGTTTAAGTTATGATAGTAAAAAACAGGCAGTTATTTTTTAGTCCCACGCCTCAGTACACAATCTCTACATTACACCGAGCGGCCAACTGTCTCAGACCCCGTCCGTTACCGGTAAAGGCAAAATTCTCACATCCATTATGTTGTGTTACGTAAGCAGGCTGGCGAGGGAACGCTGTTTATAATAAAACATGACGAAGCAACCGTGCGGATATGAATTCACGACCTTTGAGTGCCGCAAGATGAGAGAGGAGAGCGGGCGCATAAGCAGAGCGGGCGCGAAGAAATTACATGCATTGTAATCTAACAGTATTTCGCTATAGCTCCGTATCTCTTAAACTGAAGTCAGATCAGGTAGTATGTAGCGTGTGTCAGTTTCCCGTATTTCGTATACATTGTACGAACACCTCACTAACCTAGCTTTTTAATTTTATTTAAATACCTAAATCTGAGTGAGATTGATTACTATTTATTTATTTAGTGACAATGGTGATGGTACGCCATCTTTTATTCATTGAAAAGAGTAACCATTGAGTTTCATGCCGGCTCTTCTCAGTGGAAGCAGCATTCCGAATCGGTGGTAGATTCTAACTATTCATAAATGCTGTTGGCTTACATAAATAAAAACATTTTTGAGTTTGAGTTATTGAGTTTCTTTTTAAATAGTGTTCCCGTCTCGCCTATTGGTGTACTGTACCCATCCGTCGATCCGCCAGCCGAAAGGCGCCCACAGCTGGACAAAGGCAGCTAGCTCTAAGACTTCATGTCGTCACGTCTTGTAGGTAAGTCAAGGCGTCAAGTTATATAGCCAATTTGACTAGAGCTTATATACAGGCTGGCTCAACCGGAGTAGTACCATCCTCTCACAGAAAATAATAAAGTTGTTATTGTTACGTTTCATACAATGAATGAGAAAGCCGGAAGCCCAATCCCCTCCCTTTGTCCCTCTCCCCTTCAAGTCAGCGACGTGCAAACAATGCCTTTGGTATTGCCAGCATCTATAGTCTACGGTAACTGCTTAACATCAGCCGTGCCAAAAGCTTGTTTACCGACTTTGATGCATACAAAAAACACTATTAATATTATGGAAATCGCTACCGCTTTTCCCACAACTTCGTGGCAGTAGTGTAAATATCACAAAGAGTAGAAATTGTTTGAAAGTAGAGCGCGCGTTTTATTTAAACACAAAAGCTTTTGATTAACTATACACACACGTTCATCGATAGACACTGAGGATAGATACTGTGTTGTGTGCTATACTGGTAATCTACCACCCGGGTACTTTGGGGTAGGCATGGGCAAAAAATATCGATATTTTTCCATACAATTATCGATATATATAGTCGATATTTTTAATCACGATATATCGATATTTATTTTAGAGTATCGAATTTGTATCAATTCCGATTTTTTTTTTCAACAAATCAATTAAAAAAAATATATGCACATGTAGAAAATTCAAAAAACTATGAATACAATTTTTTTTTTCATAATTTATCGTTCTGAAAACGTTTCAAAAATTATTAGACGTCGGCTAACTTCACTATAATGAGAAGTATAAAACTCATTTCACGACAAGTTCAGCGCAAGCGCGTCCACCATGTTTTAAAAGCGGCAATTCAAAAGTTTCGGACACTTTTCATAAAAATTGCGTAGCACGCTCATTGGCGTATAAACAGTCCGAAAAATATGGCGGAAATTGAGACATGCGCACTGAAATAAAAAGGTCTATACATGCATATTGACAACACCACCAAAAAAGCGGACCGGAACTTCTCGCGGATTTACGTATAAAACGTTTGAATTTTGAATAATAATAAAGTTTGAAAAATCATGCCAAAACGGACGATATATCGATATTTTCCACTCGATAATTATCGAAACTGTTTAAAAATATCGATGCGATAAATAAGGATATATTTTTTTCACTTGCCCATCCCTACTTTGGAACTAACTGGTATCTATACAAATAAATAAAATTGGAGTGTCTGCTTGTAATATAAAAATAACACCTTTTCACTAAATGCATATGAAAGTACATACGGTAGGGGTACTTATAACAAAAACGCGATTTATTTTTGTCTGTCTGTATGTTTGTTCCGGGTAATCTCCGAAACGGCCGGACCGATTTTGACGGGACTTTCCCTGGCAGATAGCTCATGCTATAAGGAGTAACTTAGGTTAATTTAATTTTAGAAAATCAATTAGGGATCCGTGTAGAAAAATAAAAACACATGAAATCCAAGAGTATCTCCGAAACGGCTGGACCGATTTTGACGGGATTTTCACTTAATTAATAATTTAAATTCCATGCGGACGAAGTCGCGGGCACCGCTAGTAGGTAATAAAGATTACCTGAGCAGCAGCTCGTCATACTGGCATTGCAAATTGCAACGCCTATCATAGTGGCGGGGCAGCTTGACGCTTGGCAAAGTGGCGTTGCGACACATGCCATAGTAGCGTCTCAACACTTGTCATAGTGGTGTCGCGCCGCTTGGCATAAGGGAGTCGCATCGTAAATAAAAAGTTTACTGTGGCCATATAAGATTTCCCTACCCTCAAATTATGTTTAATACCGTAGAGCTATGTACAATAATATTCGTATTAAATCTTTATCCGTTGTCTAGGGCTTCGATTTCCGAACCGTCTTGTCTAAATATATCTCGCTCTATCACACTCTGGTTCGACTCTATTTTCGGATCTGTGTTAGGAGGTAACACATTTGTTGAATCGACGCTGTTATTATCGCCGACAATGCCAAATCAGTCTTATGGTTACCGAGAATAGGATACATTTAAAAATATTTGCCCCCATTTTCCATTCACATAGCTAAGAACCGCATCTGCCCATCGTGATATGTTAATTAAACATAGAAAGAAATGCATACATCTTACAAAACTCGGTTTTACGTTACGTCTAACTAGAGTTTAAGTAAGAATTTTGGCACGTGATTCAATAACCAACAACACAACATATCTATTGTTTTAAAGTTTTATATTTTGCCATCGACACTCTTCTACAAGTTAGTTATACTGACCCTGTCTCTAGAGTCGATGTGGACTTTCCCGGTGTCTAACAACTGCCTCAGCCGGTCGCAGTCTCCCCGCAGCGCCGCCAGATGGAACTGCACATCCGTGCGGGACTCTTTCTGCGAACAACAACATAACATTACCGCACTTATTACTGAGGCAGCAAGAGCTATAGCCGACCGCACGGGGAGAGGAGAATGAAGGAGTGTGCTTAACACAGTTGGCGAACACTGAATACATTGTTGGCGCTTGCTACAAATCGATGACTGGTGTTGCTTCATAGGTCCATGTTATATGATAGTGTCGTCGCTCAATTTGTAATGTACAAAAACAATTAGTCAAGTCAAAGGCAAAGCGTTTATTTTGTTTAGGCCTACTAATTATCAATTTAATTTTTTTTTATATCTCATTCGTATCGGAACGCGCCCTCGACTGAGAAGATCCGGCAAGAAACTCAGCGGGTTTGTCTTTTTACATTTTGTTATATTTGTTTTTTTTTTATCGCCAGTTTCCTATATAGTTAATAATTACAAATGGTAGTAGATATTAACATAAATATAATAGCTCCAGTAATGTGGTTATAGTGGTATGCTATCGATCAATCGACACAGCTCATGTATTTATTAAGAACCCATATCAAATAAACATATTAATTAACTTAGAGCGAAATTGATTGAGCTCTTGAGATCTGACGTAGTATTTAATTAAAAAGTAATAATATAACTATGGTAGTATGAGTACTGAGTATTGCGTGTAAAATTAAATCGTATTGCATGTTAAAGTACCTACACATAACATAACATAAATCCACTATCATATAACCGGCACTGTTTAAATACAGTTTTATTTTATTACTATAATTAGGGCAAGATGTAAATACAGCTATCTGAACGACACGCGCCAGTTGCTGGATCGCGTGATTTGTTCAATGTGCATGGCACGCCGCGGCCAACTAATTGATTCGTGTTAATGTTTCTTCAAGATAAACTGTTTCTCTCTAAACCGTTCCAATTGGTGCAGTTAGTTGTGGTAAAGAAGTCAGTTAAAAAGATACCAACTTATGTTAAGGAAGGAATCAAGTATCTACTTATTATGAACGCTCTGATCATCACGCTGATCACTTCGGGGCTTTTGGTAGCATTTTTCATTGAGTACCACGTAATTATCAAATGACGATAATAATTGCTGAAGATACGATGATAAAAGGTTCAAAAGCTACTAGAGTTAAATAATGGAATAGGAATACACATATCATATTGATATATATTTTTTAATCTATTTCTTTACATCAACACTGTACACTATTTTCATTAAAACATATCTTCAACATTGAAACGCGTTTTGTTTTATGTAAATATGAGGCCAAACGTTTATTTAATGTGATCCACATGAGTCACGGAACTTGAATCTCGAACTTTGCGTTCAATAACAACATTTGTGCAAATATCGAGTAGGTGGGTGACACCTTTAACGGTAAATCCTCGAATCAAACTATCGAATACGGAATTTACCGGACACCAGACAGCATTTATATGGTTTTCCGTATTATATGTTTAATCATATAAAACCTTTCCGTTTTTAGGCAGGCCAAAATCGGACATTGGACTAAGCCCACTCATGGCACAGGTAACAAATACAATAACAAAGGATGCTTAACGAAATTTTCGCTTGAACGAAACATGAATTTACTGAAGTATCTCTACATCTGTTACCTACATACTACTTACTGATACTTCAGTAAATAATGTATGTAGGACAATACTAGTAAGTACCTTTTTTATGATTCTCATAAAATTAACAGATCAGAAAATAGTAAGTAGCACATTATAGTAAAATTCTGACGATCAATACCGTTGGGTCTCGGCGGGCAGATGGCAAAAGCCCCGTGTAAATAACAGAATCAGCCAATTCGGGACAGACTGGAAGCCGAAACCAGCACAAAAATCATTGTGGAAAGACTACCTAGAAAGAAAACGTTAACTAACTCGCTAGGATCTCCATCCTTTGCGATGTTATCGGTACCGATAACATTGATTTAAATCAACACAAAAACTTTTTTAAAAGTTCGCACCAGCTACTCACACTCAACAACACACTTTATAACGTCTACCCATTCAATCCATACATTTTCTAATCGGGCTGTTCTCATCAGCAGTAAAAGCGAAGCCGTGTTGATATCGATACTATCTAGCCGATCCATCGAGTCGAAGCTCCGCCCGAGATAGAGGTTGGATTATTCCATCGCTTTTGTTTCAACCCATTGACAGGCATCACTTAATACATTAGACCAAATTATATTCAACTCAGTAGTCGGAGAGAACGTTGAAACTAAAATCATGGCTTCTTCTTTATAAATATAAAGTTGTAGTAAAAAACAGGCAAGTTCTGCCATGATACGTTTGCCAAAATCTCCACGTTAAATATTTCCATGATAAATTTATTTGTTCCTTGAGTGACCGATAGGAGCGTTGAACAATTTGCCAAACAAACATCTTGCCTAGGAGAAGTAACAAAGGCAGAACAGTTATTCACGCGTGCGGTAGTCATACCTACGCGTGGCACTGCACGCAAACCACCTGTGAGAATAATACCAGTGGAAACTATTGTAAAAATAAACAAAACAAGCGATTATAGTGTGTCGATAAACATCGTTACTATTTACTTCCATTGTTATTATTAAAATACGCAGTTTACTTATACTGTTGCTATGATTAAATTTAGCATTTTCAGTCGAACGGCCAATTGTTGTTACAATGGCGTCCTCAGACCTCAAGTCCCTTGCATATCATTTCACAAACCACTGCGAATAGCATTCATGTTATTTTTCACAAAGTGGTCAATTATCATGTGAGCAGCGCACGCGCCAGTTAGCGCCCGCACTCCATCATGTGATACCGCTAGTTGCACGGGACATAACGCCTGATTGCTCTAGCGGTGCTTAGTAACAGGGATTAGACTGACCAAAGGGTGAAGAAAACTTTAGACCTCTATATAATTCCCTGCAGAACATTTTTTGGCGGAATAGTCAAAGACCTAGTTTTGGGCTTAGGTACTCTATCCCTACAGAAATAGGCAATAAGGGTAGAAGTCGATGTCAAATGTCGCCTTTTCCAAATTCTTTGGGTGTTGTCAAGCGAGAGCGAAGCTATATTTTACATTATTTTGAATCTGGATTTAGATTTTATTCCTATTTAGCTTGCTTCTTGGTTTGTTTGCGGTGTGTGAAATTGCTTTAAATAATTATGTAAATTATGTTGTTGTCAATATTCGGATCTAGAAATAATTTGACGTGGCTTTCTATAGCGGATTGTACAGACGCCATTTCTTCCACAAAGATGCACTTAAACGTCAAGTAACTGTGTTTTAATGTAACTTTCTATCAATTTCTAAGTGCCTGGTACTTGCACGCGATCTCATCGGAAATTGGTTAGCGGCAGCACTGCGCGGCGCTCCGACGCAGCTGAGAAACACATAATGCTATTACAGGAATGTAAAGTGTGTTACTTTTCGTTTAGATATGACCTGAAGCTTGGAGAAGCAAAACAGAAAAATACCGCTGTATTCCAATGTATTCTATTAACATATTCATAGGTTTAATGCATTATGTACCAAGCTAGACAGACACACATCTGACTTTCTGGTATGTACGAATGGATTGTGGATGAAATGCGTTTAGAAAGACACGTCTGATGGTACTTATGTTTGATCGAATGTCCTCCATTTTGGTTTTCCAAAGTGGACGTTCACATTTTTGTATTGTATTGTTATTAAATGTGTTTTTGCTATTTTTACTTGAAACTGACGATATACCTATTAAACTGGGTTGGCCATTTTTTTTAATAAAGAAGAAGTTTGATCGAATGATCATTATCTGTTTAGTGGTTGCTAGAACCGTTGCGCTTGAATACGCAGCGCCATCCGTTTAAAACGTAAACTCACACACCAGAGGTCATACGAACAAAAAATAAAAATAAGGAATAGTTTGTGGAGAATAAAGCCTTGCTTTTTGACTAAACAAGAAAAATACCTCATAAACCTAACTTAACAAAAACGAGAAACAAACGCTAGCTGCAAAAAAATATTTACTTTAACATCTGGTCACGAGGGACATATGGAGCCAGTACTCCAAGCTATTGTCTCAAACGGTCACAATGATTGATGGCAGCCATACCATCGCTTTCTATTTGTATACCATGTGACGAGCGGACACCATTAGCGACGAGACAGGAAGTCCAGTGGGTTTTTCCTTACACTTCGCTTCGATACATGCAAAAATATATTAGTGACTTTTTTGTGAGATGTTTTCGAGGTTTATACCGGTTCGCAGTGACTGACCATAGCAACAGGTAATAAAAATAATATTCTCAATTCTAGAAATAATTTCCTAGTAACGAATTATTGTATAGCAGGTAGGTAGGTTTTTGAACTTCAGAAGATTTATTTATATGACCATAGACAGGTTTGGTATCTTACAACCGTGGCCCAACTAATATTTTTAATAATTTAAATATGACTCAGGCTAGTTGAACATTCGGTGTAGGTAATATGCGTGAAAATTAATTTAAATTTATAATGAAAACGCTCTTAAGAATTTCAAAATTATAAAATTATAAACACGGAAGTATCTATAAGCCCATAAAAACGTTCATAGTTTACAATAACAGTGAGAATTGAACTTAGTAGAGCGCAACTAATAATATTATTTACAGTTTATTGTACTGCCCCAAGGCACTGCGTGTAGAGCTCGTGCGAAACGAATCTGTTGAGCTACCGTTGTACTGAACTCCCTACTAACGAATGAGTCCCTACCACATACCGTTTCGCATTGGGATTTCAAAGGAAGCAATATAATATACATGGATTTCTTAAAAATCACTGAGGCCGCATCGACTTCTTGGGCTTAAACTCGAGTAGTATATTAAATACCTCTACCATATCCATCATGTCATTCCTATGGTGAAGAATTTGTTTCTGAGAAATCTTCTAAGGAGTCTTGAGTCTACTTGATTATGTGTTCTTTATACAAAGCGTTCAGTCCATCTATTTACAAAACCTATTAAAATAATCGCTACCATTAACTGTATTCTAAAAATAGCAGCGTCGCATTATGCCGAACAAAGAGTACAATGCCGTTGCGATTTTGACATAATACAAACGAAATAGAGAGTTGTTTACGTCCGCACGTCACGTCTGGCCGGGTCGCGCAAAAAATGCGCTTGCGCCGGTCACCGGCACTGTAGCCGCCGCCGCGCCGCAGCAGTCTCGACTCGTGGAAATTATTTGAATTAAGGGTCCTAATCATTGTATAGGAAAAAATCTAGTGTAATGTTTAGATCCTTACATCTATACAAATAAATAAAATTGGAGTGTCTGTTTGTAATATCAAAATAACACCTTTTCACTAAGTGCATATCAAAGTACATACGACACCAATAGCAAAAACGCGATTTAATTTTTTTTTGTCTGTCTGTCTGTGTGTTTGTTCCGGGTAATCTCCGAAACGGCTGGACCGATTTTGACGGGACTTTCACTGGCAGATAGCTGATGATAAAAGGAGTAACTTAGGTTACTTTAATTTTGGAAAAACTATTAGGGTTCCGCGTAAAAAATAAAAACACATGAAATCAAAGAGTATCTCCGAAACGGGTGGACCGATTTTGACGGTACTTTCACTGGTAGATAGCTGATGTTATAAGCAGTAACTTAGGCTACTTTTATTTTAGAAAAACAAAATTTAAAAAATGAGTCCTGTCGCGCGGGCTCAGAACGCGGGAGCGGGCTTTTTTGTTAAGTTAAATTCCACGCGGACGAAGTCGCGGGCTCAGCTAGTTTTACAATAATTCATTTCACGGAAAGAGCGCTATATGCCCATACATTATGTTTAAATCAAGCGAATAACGCCAAATCTCCACGACCAGGGAGTTGGAATTAGAAGCGATTACAAGCTTTCATGATGACTTTCTATACGGCTCGATAATGAGCGTTCCGCATACTTATGGGTTAGAAGCGTGAACAGCAATTATTTTGTTTTTAATATTTATGTTGAGTACAATTTACAATTGCGTGATACCGTTAAGGTGTGCAGAGTTAACGTAATACAAACCACTGTGTTTTTGAATATGTGAAAGAGGAAGATAATAAAACGCTTAGAAATAATCTTATGACTTCATTGCAGGTCGAGAGACAGAGTTCCTAACTACCTGCTATCTTAGTCTTACGTATATGGGTCAAAATCACCAAGGTGGCAAATTCCAAATTCTGTTTTACGATGAATTTACCTAGAAGCTATTACTTTGATGATCAGCCTAAGTGATCACTAAACTTATGTTTAACCAATATTTACGTTGGCAGAGCACAGAATTAATTACTACTCTTGTAATTTTATTTTTAAAGAGAGCTATCGCTGAAAAAAATCATTCCGGGAACGTTTTTGTGCGGTTTATAATAATATTAAAATATATCATAAATTTTATTTTTTTACCTTGTTCAATAGCGGATATATATTATGTATACACAAAAATTAAAAAAGTAATGAAATTGCCAATAAAGACGTTAAAAAGCAAAACTATTGTGCATGTGGAGCTATTATGACTATTTATATGTCTAAATTTTCAAAATATGAGAAATGTCGCTGACTTATATATAAATTAATATGCTATAGCTATAAGAGCTTCACCTTATATTAATGCTACCAGGGCGTTTTTTAAATATCTAAAATAATTATTTGTGTTATCTGTGATTTTAGTGATGTTCCCGGAAATGATGAGGTGTTCGCGGAATGATGCGTGTGTTCCCTAAATTACGATATAGATACAATTTAGGTTTATAAAATCATAAGCAATGTTTTTGTACGTCGTACTTATTTATTCATTTTTGCATAAGGTTCTTAATTAACAAAAAACGTAACTTAAATCACTTTACAGTCTTTTAATAACTGTACACAGCCGATTAGAAATTAATAATAATCACATTACATTTTTATTATAATTAATCAAACTATCCAAACTATATACTCATTGTTTTGTAATTAATATTAAATTGACTTTCCATAAACACTTACACACACATAAACAAGATCTCCTAATCATATTAATTAAACACATGAATATATTATAATAAAAAGAAACAAACATTTCATTTTTTCATAAACATAAATATAAATATCCGTCTCAATACTCTATATTATTTTGTTTTTTCAGCATTGGCGTTGGAATAATACGTATTATTTGCTCAAATTCTATGTAGGATACATCACTCGGATCTAATTTCATTTTTTTTGCTTTATTATTACGCACCGTATTTAAGAATGTGACTAAGATTTCTCCATTATCTTTATCGACACCTGTCTTACAGTTAGCAACATATCTGTAATTGACAGTTTTATTTTGTTTAGGTACTTTAATTAAAATAAAGATTCCAGGGTATATTCAATTCGGGTGTAGGTTTTCCTTGTCTTGATTGTAAGATGTACCAGCTTCAACAGTACCTAATTTTGGCGCTATTTGCTGCGAAGAGAAATCGTCATTACTGTACCATTTTACCGCTAACACATTTTTGGAAGACATCGCTCTCTTTGGATTGTTTTCTTAAAGTACAGGCATTTTCTTTTAATTGCGCAGTCAGTACTTCGTTGAATAAAATATTTTTGCGCACTTCAGAAAGCACGTCGACATTTTCAATCAATGCGTCATTTTTGCTGTTAGGAGTTGTTTATTACCTGTTCTCTTCTTCTTTTCTTCGTAGTTTATTCTTTAAATTTTCAGATTTATGTTTTATGTTAGCAATTGTTTTCTCTTGTTGTTTTATTTTACGGTATGCTTTGGCTACAGAGCCAAGAACAGTCGGAAGAAAACATGTTCAGAAGGATAGCCTTCTGAACATGTTTTCTTCCGACTGTTCTTACTATAGGTGCTGCAGCTAATTCATCATCAGAATGGGGCGGAGTATTGTTTACTATACTTGATATTGCATTCTTCTTTCTCTGTATTTTTTAGATGCTTCTTTCCAACTTTATCTCTTTCGCTTTTCTCTCTCAATCATCTCATACATTTTTTTCACGTTCTTTTCAGATTTTCTTTTCAGATAGTACGCTCTATCTATAGCCCTTTTTATTTATATCCCTTCCTCCGTCATCTTATCTAAAAGTTTCCTTTTCCTGGCATTGGCTTTCTCTCGTTGTCGCATGTAAGCCGAACTATTTTTTTAACTTCCTTTTTGGACGTTTTTTATTTTTTTCAGCCACATGAGACACCATATTGCAAAAAATATTGAACATATATTAAAAACAACATCCTCTAAATTAATTAACCAATAATTATAATAAGCAGGGCGCATTTATTTGAAAAAGTCATTTCGGGAACGTCTTCATCATTTCGAGAACGCTCCGTCAAGTCCGGGAACGGTCCCGAAATGACCGATCCCGAAATGACTTTTTTAAATAAACGCACCCTTTTTAGACGGCAGCCGTCTTGGACACCATGTTCGGCTTTGATATTGTAAAATATTTGACGTTACTATTTGCTATAAAACACTACAAAACGTATTTTTCAATATTCCAAGATGAGAAACGCATTCCCGGTATGATGTCGTATTGATGTACGCTCTATAAATAATGAATTGAAAGATACTTACCACTGAATTCCAATTGTTTTTTGCGAAAACTTTCTCGACAATCGTTTGTTTACATCGTTCACATCACTGTACCATAGGCAACTAAAGGTTGCATTAAAAACCTGTTTTTTTACTGAGAATCAAAATTGCGTTCACTAAAATGACGCTTCCATTGCCGGACACAGTATTTGGACTTGATTTTCTGTAATTTATTTTATTTCTTTAAAAATAACAATAATTAATTGATATTAGATAAAATTGTAGGCCATTAAGTAAGAAAAGCTTTTCACTTTATTTTATTTTATGCATATTTTCAATGTTAGTTTCTGAAGATTGCTACGTAGGACGCGTTCTCGAAATGATTTTTAGTAGTTATTTCTTCAAATAATAATGAATGTGATTTACTTTTGCAGTATAAAATATTATGTACAGTTAATATGTACAGAGTTAAGTAATATTTACAAAAAAGTTTCGCTTAAATAAACTGAATTTAGACATTTATTTGCTGGCAAAGCTAATTCTCCACCTTGGTGATTTTGGGCCATATGTTCTAACTTTAGAAACATAATACATACAAATATTGTACACATTGCATCTCATTTCGCATACACCATCATTATCTTTCGAGATAACATCAAGTAAACAGCGTTATCTGTACTGAAGCTTGTGTGCGCGCTCGCATCTGAATCACCTTCGCATATGACCCGTAAGGACTGAGGACCTATCTGTGTCAAATGAGGACTTTCTCCAGTTGACATCAGCTCGCGTGCAAATATGTTTACGTTGCCGCCGCTATCATTAGAAAGTACGAATATACGAAAAGCTACTTTTTAATGATGATAATTATGGCTGCGAGGTATACAACTCACAAGGGTGTGAAAGAAAGAGAATCAAATATTTTGGTCTGTTCAGGGCAATACCATTTAAGAGCACCGAAATCCAATAAAATAAGAATATACCAAAAATGCTCTTCATAACCTTAACGATAAACAATGAAAAATAATAAATAATGAAACAACGATGTCGGGTCCGAGGCTTGCCCGTGAGTCACCGCGAAAGTTGCACTGTCACTACGTACCAGCGAGCCAATTCGACGTCATGCTCAGGGCATTGCAAGCACAATACGATTCCATTGCGAAATTGATAAGCTCTGAATGGTCCATACCATTATTGGCGATCTTGATGTGGCCAGGTGTTCGACGATAATTACAGTTGCAGTTTCTTTATTACTTAGTAGAAAAATACCTTAAAACTATGTTATATTTAGGGCATATGCACGAAACAAACCCTATCTATATCTATCTATATATATAACTCAAAGGTGACTGACTGACTGACATAGTGATCTATCAACGCACAGCCCAAACCACTCGACGGATCGGGCTGAAATTTGGCATGCAGGTAGATGTTATGACGTAGGCATCCGCTAAGAAAGGATTTTGATTAATTCCACCCCCAAGGGGATAAAATAGGGGATGAAAGTTTGTATGAATCTTTGTCAATTTTAAACCGATCGGGCTGAGACTTTGCATGCATAAAGCTACTATGACGTAAACATCCCCTAAGAAAGGATCAAAATTCCACGCGGACGAAGTCGCGGGCTCAGCTAGTTCTACATATGCCTTTTATTTTAACCTCAATATCACATTGATTTTAGGTATTTTTCTAGGCTAGTCACTAGGTCGTTAATTTTCCGAGCGTGACCTATCACGTTGAGGTCCTTACATTTTGTTATTTTGACTAGAAATAGTCGATAAAAGAATGTATATTTCCCACATACAACGGAGTGATGGATGAAGGCCAAATTAGCGTTATTATTCATATTCAATTCTCAGTAAAAGGTGTTCAACCTTATAATTAATAAATTAAACGATGCTATTCAATGTATTGTTAGCAGCATTGTTTAAGGTTTCACTTGGGAACAAACGACTTGGGTCATTGCGCTGCATGCAGCCGAGCCCAATTTTCAACACCAACAATGCACGATGCCAGAATGCAGTTACATAATGCCAGGTGTATAACCCATTGGTTATGGTGCAATGAGTCCATGGCATGAGGAAACAATTTGTCGGTCCGAACGCACGAGCGTCTTCTATCTCTAAATCAGAATATTATAAAGCACGTAAAACTATTTCAGTACTTATGAATCGTTATTGTGTCGCAAAATTGTTGTCGAATGATGTCCATTCGGAATGTCATTCGTATAGAGAAGGGGCAAGAAAATCTCGTTGGTAAGATAATTAAAGCGTTGCCTGCAACGGTCGAGATAATTAATCATGATAATGAACGAACTAGTCCGCATTGGTTGCGACAACAGAGGAAATGTGACGAAACTATATTTGACGAGAATGAACTGGAGCATTGCAAACAATGTTTAGGAGATACTGTCGGGACCAATGTTATACCCGCCTAAGCTCTGAGATAAACACAAAAGTGAAGAGTAATTTAATCGATTATCAAGTACATATGTGTAGGCCCAATTAAAAAATGAATACTGGAATAGCACAGATCTTACAATCACAACTCATTTTGCTGTCAGAGATGGCTGTTTTTTGCAGTGTTTTGTAAGTGCAAATAAACGACTAGACGCATTGCGGTAACAGTCGAGAAAAGGCGGACGTGAAGACGGAACAAATATTGTGGCCTTGAAGTGTGCATAATGCACAGCTAGAGATCGTACTTGGGTAAAGCCTGGAAGGAGAGTGGGCGTGGAAGAACCTTGACATTTATTACAACTTTTACCGTCAAGCATTAAAGTCCTTATTCAAGATAGTGTGGTGCATTGTCAAGAACTAAATATATTACTGAGAATCCTTGACAAATTACGGCTTTCAACTTCCGAAATTATTCGCCCTATCCATTAAAATGTTACTTATATGACTAAGGAGCTGACAGGCTGGAAGCCAGGACTGATAATGATGAGCCTTCTAGGTAAACAATAAATTTGGTCTAGAGATAATTCAAATCAAGTGTATCAAAGAGTTGAAATGAATTTAAAGCGCTTGAATTAAAAAAACACGAGCATAAAACGGAACGATCTATTGACCTTGAGATGAATGCAATACAAACTTAACTTCGTCACGGAGCGCGAGCAAGTCTAGAAATGACACGGAGTTTTAATGATAAGTAGTATAAAACTTAGTTTTAAAAATGAAAATATATTTGAAGACTAGCTGAGCCCGCGACTTCGTCCGCGTGGAATTTAATTTAAGAAAAAAAGCCCGCTCCCGCGTTCTGAGCCCGCGCGGCAGAACCCATTTTTTAAATTTTGTTTTTCTAAAGTAAAAGTAGCCTAAGGTACTGCTTATAACATTAGCTATCTACCAGTGAAAGTCCCGTCAAAATCGGTCCAGCCGTTTCGGAACTACTCTTTGATTTCATGTGTTTTTATTTTTTTACACGGAACCCTTATTGTTTTCAAAAATTAAAGTAGCCTAAGTTACTCCCTATTACATCAGCTATCTGCCAGTGAAAGTCCCGTCAAAATCGGTCCAGCCGTTTCGGAGATTACCCGGAACAAACACACAGACAGACAGACAGCCAGACAGACAGACAAAAATTTTTTAAATCGCGTTTTTGCTATAGGTGTCGTATGTACTTTCATATGCATTTAGTGAAAAGGTGTTATTTTGATATTACAAACAGACACTCCATTTTATTTATTTGTATAGATGTATAGATGAATATGTATTATTTACAAAGCTGAAATTGATGGTAATGTTTCTTGCTTTTCACCAGAAAAATAAGTAGTCCTTATTTATAGGATATGACACGAAACACAATGGTTGCACAATGCATAATGCCTTCAAACTTCAAATAGATGCACATTGCAAGCATTAAACAAATCTAGTGCAGTCAATTTCTATGTCGAGCGTGCGAATAAAGACCTTGACATTTAAACGCTCCTTACATAAGTAACACGTAAAGAATTACACAAAACGTACGTAGGGACGCAATAAATCCACTCAAAACAATAAAAAGAGTAATTGCATTAAGACTTATGTAACTGAAAGTAATAATCCTCTTGATTACGAATCTTGAATCAATGGCGTAATTTCTAATACAATAACACCTTGGCAATCATAGCGAGAGGACTCATAGTTGCGCAATTGTGTAATTAGCAGATTGTATTTCGCATTCGACTAGTTCGTTTACGATTACGTGTCCGTTTCCGATTCTTTAAATCGCAATTTCAAGGATTCGTTAACTTATGAATGTCGTTTTACTAAGACTGTATTTCTTATAACGGAACGAGGCCCGCCACAACCTTTCACCACTGATAAGCCAGGATCGATAATGGTGTCTAAGTATGACGCCAAGGTTTGACTCTCGACCCGTCACGTGGTAAAGTGAAACTGCGCGAATTGGCGACGACCGTTTGGCGCAGTGGTTTGAGCGTAGGCCGTTCGGACCACTGCACTGGGTTCGATTCCCGATAAGAGTTGGAAGAAACTCAGACGAGGTTAATATTAATATGTATGCTTTGTTGAAATAATTATTTGAGTGATTTGTAAGAAGAGATATTTTAATATGATTTTCCCAAAACTTTCTCCCCTTAAACGCGAGCAATAAGTAGTAGCCAAGATCCTTGAGACTCCGCAGAGCTAAGTAAAATTTGTTGGCAATGGTGCCAAACGTGCCGGGGCATAATTTCATGGCAACTAGCAAGGTCGTGTCACGGTGCCGAACATGTTGGGCCACGCCTGAATGTTAAATGGATATTCTTATCGGCTTGACATAATTGAGGAAAAAAAATGTATTTTATTTTCCTGTTATATTAACATACGAAAAAGCTGTAAACGTTTGAGAAATCTTATTACAATAGCTCTATGATAACTTTGCTTAAGCTTGATATTCCTACCTACTAGGTACATGGGCAGTACCCCGTTGAATGAATGATGATGGAAGTATAGCAATTTGCTGGTGATAACTGTCAAACGAGTTGGTAAAGACAATATGGTTCCAAGATATGACCAGAGATTTATCAGGTTAGGTTCCTAGTTTTGATGATACTTTCATTGGAGATCAAACACAGCAGCGGAATCTACCTTAAAATTAAAATCGTATGACTTATTAAAACGACTTTTTGACGGCCGCTTGGCGCAGTGGTTTGAGCGTAGATCGCTCAGTTAGATTTCCGCCGGGGCGAATTTCGGAATGGCCTTTTTGTAATATGTCCAGGCCTTGGTATCACTGGAGTCGCCCCCAGTCTATTGTAGGGTACCCTTAGTACAAGTTTTACTTAGTTTGGGACCATACAGTTAAGTGTGTAATTCTGGCGATATTATTATAAAAAAAACCCAAAAAGTTCAAGTTAAAAACAGTCGTTCTAATTCCAGACAGAACCGTCCACTTATCTTATACAAACAGGAAATTCACCACGACAGGATATTTGGAAATAGTACAAAAACTTATAAGGAAATTGCCTAAATGCTTCCCGTTGTAAACGTGAAATATTCTACTGCTTGACACAGCCCATTAGTCCGACCATTACACTGTTTAAAATGTCGAGTTGAAGATTGTATAATATACCAACTTGTGCTTGCTACTTCTCTTCCATGGTTCTACGTTTGGTCATTATCTCCTACACGACACTCGGCATTGGAAGATATGGCGATAGTTTAATAATATGCGCTTCAGGCAATCGGAAGAACGATCACTTGAAGTCGACACGCAGCTGGTTAACGAAGGAATAATCATCCGTCAACTGATAATGAGAACGCTTAGGATTGGATATCCTAGAGACTTGACAGTTTTCGAGAATATATGGGATTTCCTCACAGTTAGTGTTGTCTGCTATTGGCTGTCGATGTTGGCACTAGCAGCGCTATCGTTTACAAACTCTGTGGTGCGTGTCAACTATAACTAAATTGTTAATGGTAGGTACTTATGTAATGTGGGCAATATATGAACCCATTATCTACTTAAAACTTCCTTGGGACGTTACCGTTTGCCTTGAGGTTTTAATTTATTACAACTTCATCATGGTCGTACTCTTAGACCATTAAGTTCGTTAATCTATGTCGTACGTAGTAATTAATAACTCCAAGAACATAATTAGATTATTTACGACATTTTGATAATTTTTTGTCACCTTTTATTTTAGTTAACTACTATGCTGGTAAAGAGCTTGAAAATGGTAAAAAATAGAGCCCGATTTCAAATTGAAATTCCGAATGTGATCTATGCAATTACTATTAAAATGGCTAAAACATAGGCCCCAATGGCACATTTGGCTTACAGCAAATGTCATCAAGTAGTGAATAAATTACAACCATACTTATAAGAGCCAGCCTGGTTTATCTAGATGTCAGAACAATGACGAAACTTACACAAAAACTAAAACAATTTAGGATAAGGACCCCCCACCACTCACCCTTGGCTTGTTAACCTCCAAAATTATAAATCAAATAGGTTGATCGATAATGGACGGTAACGCCTGAGTCAATCAATTAACAAAAACTAACACTCAATTAAGATTTACTTTCAAATACAACTTACTAATAAAAGACAAATTATCGCAGCAAGGTTAGTCGTCATGGGTTGTTAAAGAAAGTGGTAAAAATAAACGCATTACGGTAGAGCTAATCATTTTATGACATCCTGGAAACCATAGATAATGACATGTTGCAAGAAAGAGAAACATACAATAAAGAGCTGCGCCTGCTGCTGTACCTAATGTACCTTGTGTCTGTGCTAAATATTTTTTTTTCATTTATTTACTAATGTTAAAAACAACTAAACCTGGCATTATACAACAACAATATCATTAAACAATATTCTGTCGAAATGAAACCGCAAAAGGGGGTAGCACAGACGGGTCGATAGAATGCGGCAGACGGGTTTTCATTCAGGTTTACTGCGTATCGCAGGTGCTGCATACATGCCTATGTACGTACTTAACGTGCTGTATACAGCCGTGTCAGCTATGTACATCGAACATGGGAGGTCTTATGAAAGTGCACTCAAGTGTCGAGTCGACGCTGCCTTTGAGTAGTCACGTTCGCAGGGAAGAAGTTTATTTAAAGAGGGTATAATGGCATGTCATAGTAAAACTACGCCTTTCTATCGATTATTTATAAATTGCGTTAAATTTTACAAAATTGCAACCTAATTTAACGACCAATAAAATGTGAACCCAGTAGGCATTGATTAATTATAATGCATTCGCGCATTTGTCGACCAGTAACAAAATAATAAGGTGCAAACACAAAATGAGCCAATTGGAAGAAATCCGATTAGGTAGGTACACAGGAAATAAAATAGCTTGATAAACAAGCAAATGTGTAATGTGATCTATCACTAACCCGCAAGGTTCTCCGAAGGAAAACCGCATGTATAACAAAAGGATAAGAATACGGGGTTAAAGGTAATGGGAGGAGCTATCATTCCACGTATCGGGTGACAAGTTTATCGCTGACTGGCTGGGGGAAACCCCATTTTGTCGACTAGTGTACATAATGTATTTGTTAACATGATCAAGTCCAAAGTAAGACGACCGACGCACGAGATTTTGGTAACCGGGACCATCCATACTAACAATGCCTGCAAATTGGTTTACATATTTGATTATGTTTACATACATACATTGTCCTTTACAAAGAAATGGCATTCGGAACAGGTGGCTTTTTCCAATTTCTAATTATCTACCTACCTACTGCACCTAGTATACTAGGTGCTAGGTGATACAAAAAGGGTATACTATTTTTTTTGCAACTTAACTTTGTAAATCTCAAACTATCGGCTTTGTGGGACAGTTGAAGTACTAAAGGTTTTGTAGACTTGTGAAATCGGTCAACAGCTGTATTCCTATAACACCTTTTGTGTTTCAAGTTCCCTCCAAAGCTGATGGTTTTAGAATTACAAAGTTAAGTTTTGAAAAAAAAAGTATACCCATTATGTGTCACCTTGTATATGAATACTTAGAACTTACGGGAGTAAAAAAATAAAAATGTTTCGATTCCGATGATATGATATAAATTCCAAAAATACACATTTTGCGAAAAACATTACCATTAGGTACGTAGTTATCTCATCGATTTATAGCTCATAAATATCACACAACATAACCTTAAGGTCATGCGATGATGTTAATGGTTAAAAATAACTTATTATCTGTTATGGAAAGATTATCACGCTTTGTTTATACTGTGCATTGTAGCATTAATGCTACTTATAAAAGCTTATAAACGATCGTTATAATTGTGCTTGACAACAACTACCAAAAGCTTTGTGCATAATCTAGAGTTTGAGTGATTTAGGTAGGTTCCGGTACAGTACAGGGCATATCCACAGCCATACTTTTGGTATACGTCTCGCATTCAATAACAAGACAGGTGATATGATAAACATAATCTTTGCCGGCTTCGAAAGTCACAAGTGTTTTGAAAGTTTGTCTTCCACCTTCCATCTCTTCTGTATCGACATTGTGTCCACAAATACCCTCAAATTAAATTTTATATCATATAAGAAGCAAACGTTTTGTTATAAATAGCACCATTTTCCGTAATAAATAGGGAAAGTTGCTTGATCACTTAGCTGGAGCATTGACAGTGATTTACGACCTACACAAAAATAGAAACAATTCTTCAAAACTACGCAAATTAATAACATGTCTTTTATACACACAGATAACGAGACCACACACTACTTACTGTACTCCATTTATTCAAATCATTCAATTAGCAACGAACTCATTCCATTACATGCAATCATTTCAGATTTTTATAATGTAAAGGTACATCTAGAACAACCTCCACAAATCAGGTCAATAACACAACTAGTTGTAACGATATTAGCAATCTGATGTGTGACATCACAATCCAGTCACAGTTAAATATAGCCGCCGTACATTTGTCAAATAAACCAGTGTTTATGTCCCGTGGATATTACTGGTAATCGGCTTATGTCGTTCTGTTTGTCAAACACTCTAGTGCTACTGTAGATTAGCATACTAATAGATGAGTGACGTCAAGTGCTTGATTGAGTGTTTGTGAACGACGATGGAGAATTTTCTTATTCAGTTTCAGAAACAAACAATGTAATATTTGTTACAGAAACAGATGTATACCTGAACAAAATTAACAGAGCCGATTACTGAGGTCCAGAAGCCGTCATGCGATTTTACGTCGAGTGTCATTTGTTATTGAGGTAACTTCTCTAACTTGTGTTACCTGTACAGTAAATACATTCATCAATTCAACATAAATTATCTTTGCAAGGCCAAACAACACATCATCAAATTATACTGAACAATAATTTAATTACGTTTTTACTTTCAAAAGCCGAACGTCCTCTTTTTTGTACGCAGGATTTTGTCTCCATTTTTTACAACGAGTTCCGTAGTAACTAAAATTCGATAATGTCAGATAAGTGACCTTAATAAGTTCACTTTAATACGACAAAATACTGTAAGATTAGCTAGGAAACAATGAGGAATCTGTACGAGATTCCATTACAAAGGACAACAACAAATTCAAAGGGTTAAGAGATAAAAAAATTAGATTTTGTAGATCTGATATTTACGTAAATTTAGTGTTTAAATGGGACATGAAGAATCTTTATATAGTGCAGTGTTGACGCTGTCAAAAAATAACCACACATACATTCTTATAGGAGTGCAAGAAATAGAAATGTAGCAGTGCGAAAACAGTCTATAGAAGAGGATTGGTAAGTATACAAAAGGACGAACGGACAACGGACGAAATTGGGTCAAACTGGTACTCAAACATAAGAGTACACTAAAACAAAAGCAGATGGTTCGTAATGAACAAAAGTGATCAAATTAAAAAATAGCTCAAGCATCTGGTCATCTCTACCAAATGAGTCTATTTACAAAGGTTGCGTCGCATAATACCTATAAGCCATTCACTTAACAACACATGGTTATATGTTTGCCAACCCGTAGTTTATGATCGTTAACTACTAGTTAGTGCCATCGGTTACGCAAGAGCTCTGGGAATAGACGGCCGGTTTGTGCGGTTAGGATTCTAGACTGTACAGGCAGACAGACAGGTTAATCATAGCAATAGACAATATGACGTATGCATGGCCATAATTTTAGGGTTTCTTAAAAAATAGCGACAATAGTGTAGCCAAAGAAAGCCAGGTAAAATCTGATATTTTATGGTAATTTCCTTTAGTCTTCGAGCCACTGAATGAATTATCTTAATAATAAATCAATCTGAATGACATTGCACTTGTAAACCCTAATGCAAAATTATATTTCAGAACAGACTCAAGTTCGCTCCCAGATTTGAGATTTATTGTTTTATGCCGATGTTTATTTGAGTTAGTGGATCTCTATATCATGATTAATTCGCAAACCGCCGTTCAACTAAACTCTACTGGATACAGCTACAGCATGCAACTTACAGCATATTTGCCCTTCCCTTACTACAAATTTTCCTTGTATAAGTTAAATGTTGCAACTGTCAGCTGCAGTATTCCGCTGTGAAGTCGCTAGGTAATTGAGAAATTGTGTCACGACTGTCTAAATGGCGTAAATTTAGAATATGTGTTCAAGGATAACTGCAATGCAGTCGTGTGACCGAATTCACTATTAGGTAAACATTTATTTAGATCCCTATACTCATTTACCCATTCTTGATACGTCCGGGTTGGTTTGGGAGGGTAAACCCATATTAATATCTGAAGACCTCTCCGTTGATCCTTTACCTACTTATCGAATACAAGTTTTTGAGGGAACGCTCAAGTAACGTTACGAAAGATACCTATTTATTGCAAAAGTGGCCGCAAGTGTTGTTACCAAGCACTCTCAAAATTAAATCATAGCTTCGAAAAGATTATTAAATTCAGTTACGAATATAGCTGTCTGAAAAGATGAATATGCAATTTCGTTAAACAACAGATTATCTTATAACTAGTTGAATTTCTTCAATTTATATAATTTATTTTTAGATATTTTATTTTACGAGTTAAACAGTTTGAGTTACATTTACTTTATAATATTTACTGATTTTCATCGCAACGCTCAGGTTTTAAACATTATACCTTGCGTGTCGTGCTGTGACATCAAACCTAGCGTTCGCAACTCCACGGAAGACTGTGATTAAAGACAGTGCTGCCAAATGCCTTTAATTAGAGTTATATCTGGTAAGTTGGCTGCCAATTAGCTCGGCTTCCTACAATGTACCTTATTATTTAGTCCAAGGGGTCTATGAACTGTGATTACTGATAAAATTGCAGACAAGTGATGTTTATCTAGGAATGATTACAAGGGCGTGTTGGTAAGAATGGCGTGTTGGTAAGGTAATGTTACATAGTCCCTTATTTTATTTTCTCTTCAGAGTTATAAGGTGCTGTACGTCCAGAAGACTTCAGGTATTATTTTTATCGTTTAATTTTAGAAATCGTTGTTACTTTACCTACGTTTTATTACTCACTTTCTATCGAGTGTAACAGTACTCACAAGATCAATCACTTGTTTGATCGTATGCTGCGCAGGGAAACTTCCAAACAGCCCAGAAGTTTATGCGTTCGCACTTCATAAATAAATCGACACACTATCCCATAAAACAGTGAAAATGTTTAATGGGATTACGGAATTGGAAATAAACATTACACTGGAAGAAAGTCGTTATGTATAGAGTATATGAGCGTTTATATCAATCCTTACATTTCAGGGTATCGTATCTGTTTAATTTAGGTTTAGTTGCGAAGATTATTAATAATTTAATTAGGGTTTTATACATGGCCCAAATTCAGTCAATAAAATGTGAAGTGAAATGGAATGAGATAGATACTCGATGCTGGAGCTATTTCTCTATTGCTTAACACATTTGTTAGTACAAGTAAAATTAATATTATGACTGCAAATTTATCTGCACTTATGTTTAACGTGTCATATAATACAAATTACTCACAAAATGTTAAACGTGCTAAATACCACTTCAAATTGAACATATTGGCTTTATTTTTCCAAGCTACTGTATGGAAAGTTTTTTATGATTGAAAAAGCTACGAGCCCGCGGAAACACTATCAAGTTACGATCAGTTATAACGACATGGCGGCGATATAACCACATAACTGGACGGACACACATTGCTGCGAAATCACACTCATTTTCTTTGTTTCGCCCGCATACATGTTAAAAAGGTTTACGTCTACCTGCTTCTAGAAAATAACGTATAATTAGGTAGAGACAATAAAATAAAATGCCCAATAAACGACTTCAATTTGTACTTCAAATGGTAACAAACAGTTTTTGCATTTAAGGCATTGATGTCTTGCTATTGAACTTTGTTTTTAAAAGGTTCATCAGTGCTAATGTGTAAAGCTGTCTAAGTACCAATATAATTCAAGTCTAGGCTATGGTATACAATAAACTAAGCTTTAGGTCTAAAAAAGAGGCCTACGAACCCCTCCAACGGGTTTGCAAGTTATTCCAATAAAAATAAAACTTGTATTTATTTATAGCGTCTAGACCTAAATCCAGACAGACTGGGACGTTTGGAAGGGCTTCATCGCAAACTTGCAGACGTTAATACTTGAACCGATTATATTTAGCTGAGACAGTAACTCTCAGGCGAGGCATTTCAAAACATCAGAAGTGTAAGTAATGAAGGGAATATTTAGCAAGAGGACATTGCGTACAGGATAATGTAGGTAAAACCATAATTGACCCTCATAATGATAAACTATGATAGGTAGTTCTATCTTTATTTCCTCCCCTGCACGAGAGTGGGGGAGCTTAAGACCAGCAGTAGACTTCGTCCGACTGATGGATGGACGGATGGAAGTAATAAGAAGGCAATTACAGATGTTGTATCATCATGATCGAGCCACATCAGCTCCTGACAACTCCACATGACGACCACATCGACCGCTCATCGCGATAGCAGCGGCAGAGACGATACCTACAAGATCCCTACTCAAGCCAACACTTATACTGCAATTAAACTACAGTTCTTCTACTTGTTGTATTGAGTGGTGTAATTCCTGTAACCACCGGAATTGACTAAATATTACTGCTACAAAATTTGCAGTTTAACAAACTAGTGCAAGGTGCATTAGCACCCATCAAACCTTTGGGTAATCTATACAATTCGTCTAAAGAATCTTCTGTCAGATGCTGGAATTTGGCTAGTAGTCTAGCTCCGTCCTTTACCTTATCTAAATAGGTATATCACCTTCATAGAATGTTACAGATTTCCATTATAGAAAGCTATCCAACAAATTGGCACCCATAGCTCTCGTATGTAGGTTACGATGTAAAAAGTACTTAGAGAACGATTACGTATCGGATCGTAAATTGCACGAACATTGCGAACGACATCCCTCAGTTCAGTGACTCGATGTACATACCGGCCCGACTGGTTCGTGGCTTGCCACCGGGCGGCGCGCTAAATGTTGAGCTCACAGGGCTGACAGACCATTGACAATAAAATGGTGATACTTTTCGGCTTCGTTTTATCCTTTCCATATCTCGAACTAAAACTCGTAAATTCGTGTAACCTATTTGTAACTGATCGAAGTTACAATCGATATATTTAAATACCTACTTACCGGTCAGATGACAACCGACCACGACGGTACAAAAACTTTGCCCAGGATCGATTTGCCCTCGAAGAATCTAGTCTTCTGACTGGTATCAGTCGTCTTAACCGTGCGTACCTACGGCCTTTCATCTCACCCGTAAATTTATTGAAAACTACAGCGGCATCTGACAACCATGGTTGAATAAGCAACCCTCTTTCAATAACTGGGTACTATAGGTGCCTACCGCAACCGGTCCGTAAAAAGTGGGCGGCGCGGGCTTTTAGCATCGACAAAAATAATAATGAAATCAATAATAATAATGATTTATGGGGTGGGGTGGTACCTATTTGAGTTAAGTACCTTAAGAGCAGATTGAGTAAAGGGGTAGGTACTACCTACAGATGTAGGTACCTATTACCTACTAATATAATCATATAAAAACGGTTTTAGCTCAAAAATCGTATGAGATGTGTGTTACTTTTTAATTGGCTTCCAGATAATATACCTACCTAGGAACATAAATGTGGTTTTAATTTCATAACATGTGGTAGGTAGAGGTACCAACCAATAAATGCATAGGTGTTTAAGTAATTGGAACTCAATATTATAAACATACCTACCTAGGTACAATGATTATGTGTTTAACTGCTGTTTAGGTGGGTAGTCCTATGTATTAAAAAAATACATTCAACTATATGTACGAATCATGTCACTGGGACACTTTGACATTGAAAGTATGTACCCGGGAGATATGAAGAACTATTTAGGTTTTTCATTTTGTCAACCAAGAAAACACCATTTTTAAATGGGTATCAAATGTGGGTAGTTAATGTAATTTCCTCCATATAGTCAAAAGTAGGTATCATGCATGTTAAGTGCCTATTCACTCTAATAATCAAAATGTGACTGTATGCTATCATCAGCAGATCCTGTTAAAAATCGAAGTATTTAAAAACAAAGTCCCCAAACATGTCTGTTTCTTGATACTATGCACTGTAGGTACCTTCAAAATAATATCAGAACCAATTAAAAAAATTTGTTCTGGTCCTGCTTGGGTAAAGTCATTGGTTTTCTCATAGAAGCCGGGGAAATACTTGTTGAGCAATTACTTACCTACCTTATAACAACATTTACTTAATAAGGTAGGTAGGTTAAACCTAGGCAATTAAAAAGTATTACATAGCAAATACAGAGATTACTTACTTATAAGTTACCTAAGTATATCTAGAGGAAATCTAAATTTTGTGCAGATAGGTAATGTGACAGGTACATTGGTAAGAAAGAACCCAAAACAAAAGCTACCCACACTAGACCTACAGTAACAGTACTTACTTAACCAACCATTTGATACAGTTTAAATAACAATACCCAGTGGAAGTATTAATTCAAAAAAGGCACTTTAGGTAGGTACAACTCACGTATCAAATCGTGAAATAGGTAGGTATTGTAAATAAATGCAATGCCGACCCCTGATAAAAGGTCGCAAGGGTGGTGAGCGATACTACCCACACAAAATTATAAATAGCTAGCTACAGAAGCAATCAATAATTTCACGACTCACCTTTAGCGACATTATGGGTCCGGATAAATATTCAGCTCACCACACGTGGCCACAAACAGTCATTATCCTGAGTTTAAATATTAAACACAAAACAATTTATTGCGAAAAGCAGCACATGTTTTACGTAAAAATAACAACCGCACGTTATGTAACGTAATGTACCTAATAAGCTTTGGGATATTCACGAATATTTGTGTGGTATTTCGAAGTGTTTCGCGGCACGAAGCGGCTTAAAATAATTATTTTTATTTATTCAGTAGCTAAAACTACAGACGTCAACAGCGCGGCGTTGTGTCTCTTGCTTTAATTATTTTTTCCCTCGCTTGCACGGGCCTGCGCGCGTTTTCTTTGACACTTTTGACAGCAGCCGCGTTCCAGCGACTTATTATAATACATATTAAGCATAAGCTCGACCATAAGTAAAATTTAAATCATAGAGAAAGTAATAACATTGAACCACAGACTTAAAAAAATCTACGTAAAAGCATTGAACACACACAGAGTTGAACCAGGGGTGTGACAGCTTTAGTTCCAATGGTTCCGTTTTGGCGCCGCAGTCGCCAAAACACTCTGTGACACAAAGCACTCTGTAGCCGCCAAGATAGGTGTATCTGTAAACAAAGTACTCTGTGATCTGTAGAGTCTATGGTAGCTTGCTACGTGTGCGTTCCACTAAGCGTTCACAACGATCACGGTCACCACCGCAGTTTTTCCCGTTCCACTTGCTTGTGAAAGCGTTATTGTCGTAAACTCAAGTGGAATGGATTACAGAGCGTTTTGAGCGTGGAGGTGAAGAATACAAACAGCGAGCTATTAAAAAGAAAGCAAAAGATTTAAGAGGTTTGGTTATAATCGATAAGCCTTAACAATAAACTTGAATAATTATTGTTTAAATCGATTTCTATTGAAAAAAACATATAATTGAATTTTTTATACGGATTTAATATTAGTCATGTATTTAATTAATTTACGTTCAAATGTAATTCAAATGTCTTTTGCAGCGGCACTTGTATATTTGATAAGAGGTCGCAATAATGCACCAGAAAGTACTAGTTCATCCAGTTCAGATGAAGAATGGAATACGATTTTACAAAATTATGATTGTGAAAAAGTTTCACGGCCGCCATATTTGATACATTGAGTTTTGAAAATGACGCCAATTTTCTCAACGATCACTTCGACCCACCTTTTTAGATGGGTCATCGTGAGCTTCGCGTGAGCGTAAGTCATTCAATTTACCTAAGAAGGGTGACCATCATCTCATTGTATTTCAGATGTTCTGAGTAAGGAAGGACACATAAGTATTTTGGAAATTGTTTCACTGTCTTTTTTTCTTTGTTTTTGATGAATGAATTTGTAACGGGTATTAACATGTGACTTAAATGGCCGTATCGTTTGATTGCGGTGACTTAGAAGATTTAAAAAAAAATTGCCCTTTTTTCTTTAAAAATATGTCCCACTTAGTTTAATAGTCTTTCGCCAGTGTCGAGTAACAAACACATTTAATAACAATATAATACATTACATACAATACATTAATAACAATTTAAAAAGTAATTATGACATGACTATTCATATTATCAAACAATCTGTCTACTATTCTAATTAATTTTGTGGTGGCTTCGCTTGAACTGAAATTGGGATCACTACTGTTGCACAAGAAATCAATATTATCCGCGACAGAGGAACTGAGTGTCTACATTAATTTTATACTGTGATAGTTGACATGTCCACCTGTAACTTTTGGACAATTTTAACCCTGCTTTCTCTTGAACCATGTGAAGTTCTTTAATAAATTTAAATGACATTTCCATCCTGCGTTGTTAATGTATAATCTGAGAAGACATTTCTAGCAAGCTTAAACATATGCGTAGCATCTAATAAGCAGTGCACATTGTTAACAAATAAGTCTTGGAACGATCTTGAGTACGCTTTTGAGATGTCATTTTGTACTGGTATGACATAAGAATGACATTTCTAAGATCGCTCTCTGCGACTTGAGATCGATTTATTAATATGGGCCCGAAACCGTAAACCTAAACTTGAGATCCGATGTGATCAGATGTGGAAGCAACAAACACATGTGACGTCATTCAAGGTCATATTTCTTTGCTTGAAAACATTGTTCGTATTAAAACATCCAGTGTTATGTATAAAATTCTTGGGAACGGCTAAAGGAGCATTTTGTTCGTTGTGGGCTCTTAGTGGAACGCGCCCTACATCTCTCTAATCTGTGGTCAAGATTTACATTCTCTTTGGACTTGTCTCTCAACAACAAAGAATTTACCATTAAAAATTGTTTTATATCCCGAATAACTTAAGAATTTGTCTTCTAATTCCCATCTTAATAATCTCTTTCAAGTGCAAGTGTTAAAGAACGTGTTTATAAAATACAGTTTGACCATGATGGCTTCGGTACTCCTATCCGTGCTTGTTTAATTCTGATGAAGTAGCTCACGGATGCTCACGGTGGACATCTTGCTTCATCAGGTAAGATAATTATATTAAGATATATATATTGCCTTAAGTAACTTATTCATACTATGATTATCAAACAAAATCTAACCTACAAAACTAAGCTAATACATAGCTCATTTTATTTCAGATATGTCTCCTACAGGTGAACATAGTTACACCAAATCTGAAGCACATTGAATATAAACATAATTATTACAAAAGCAAGCAGTCATGATAAAAAAACAAGTAGCAAGCAGTAGCAAGGAAATTGTGGAAGATATCACAGACATCAACGGTAGTGATTGGGGGTTTGTATGAATTTCGTTACGCTGCAATATTTTGATCACTAGGTCTTATTAACATCTATAATGATACATTTAATAAAGACGAAAAGTTGTTTGTTAGCTAGGTGGTAATCCTTAGAACTAATGATCTGATTCATAAAATTATTTCACTATGAGGATGCTACATTCTCCCTAAATAAACCAGCCTCCCAAACAAAACTATGAGTAAACACTTTGTTTCCCGGTGGCACATTAATGCTTCCTTTATTAACTAATACCGTCAAGGCCCGGTGGCACATTAAGGTGGCACGTTTGCAGGACGCAGGTTAATTGAAACCGTTTTTCTAAAAAGCTATGGTATATTTTTGCTTGAAGTAATGTTATTCTCATTCTGCATTATATTCCACGTACGTAGAGAACAATAAGATAATAAAATTGGCTTGTACCATAAAGAAATCATACTTCATTCATCAGTCACTAACGCGTTGGTGAGTGGTCGCACGGCCTCCCGACTTGTTAGTGATTTTTTTGTGTTTACCTGTGAATTTATTGCGGTAATTGGCTTTATTTTTATTATAAGTGTTTATTTCAACTATTCAGATAATAATAATAATAAAATAATGCCATAAAACGTGTTTTTTGCTCCAATCATTCTGTTGTAGTACGAGTTCGGCAGCAAATCTTCCACGTTCTGATGATTTGTTATGATTTTTTAGTATTTTGCAACAAATTAGTATGTTTGTTAGGTACATAATAAACGTTTATGGAGTGTTATCATAATATTTTCTATTAGTAAATATGCGTCAGTTTTATGATCACGATATAAACATTAATGCGTTGAACTGCGCAATTGCATAAGCGCGGTCGCGCGCACTATGTATCATTAGTTCGATTATTATAAAAATCTTCTATAAGACGTGTAAAAAAGGGCAGTTGTTTGAATTATTGTATATTCATAATGAAAAATCTAAAGTTTCGTGTCAATTCGTTCAATTTTTATTTTAGAAATCTACATAATACTACATCAAAGGCGATTTTAGCCTGTACTCAGACGTCAACAGATTATTTATAATTCATGAGTGGTTATAATATGATTGTTTACTTTGTAACATACGGCCCCTTTATTCAAGAAACTAAAACAGTCATCAGAAAGGCGATAGTGCCAATAGAATTAGAATGAGAGGGTTTTTTACGACACTTGTAATTTGACGCCGCGATAAGGGGGGATATGGCCGCGGGACTTGAAGGATTTGCGCGAATTAAACGTCTGGGGCCCGAAGGGGGATATAATTAAGTTTACATGTATTGTGATGTTTATTTTTACAGAAACTGCGTTCTATTGTAATGATGAAGTGGCGAACTAAATGATAATGCAGAAAAATAAAATAATAAAGAAAACCAAAACATCAATAATTCATCTCTCCCATCCTTTTCACTGGAATGCCCCAGTGAACATCCTTTTCACTGGAATGCCCCAGTGAACATCCTTTTCACTGGAATGCCCCAGTGAACATCCTTTTCACTGGAATGCCCAAGAGAAGAGTTGCTAGTGGATCAGATAGTGATGGAAAAAATATTAAGTCCAGCGGTCGGGATTCACTGCCGGATATATTTGTAGGACAATGTAAGAAAACTAATTATAACTGAATAAAATATTAAAATCACATCAATTTTGTTATTTGCCTCAAAAGAAAACGAAAATATCTACCCAAGTACCTACACATTTATCGACAAAATAAGAACAGCACTAGTATCGATATTCAGATTTTTTCCTCCACATCACTATTATATTCATAACTATACCTACAGATACACCCAGTGCTGGGCTACAAAAGCGGTGGATGAAAGAAGAGGGCATGTAGCAGAGATGCGAATGTTGAGATGGATGTGTGGTGTAACAAGGATGGATAAAATTAGAAATGAGTATATAAGGGGAAGCCTGAAAGTAGCGCCGGTGACAGAGAAAATAAAGAGCGGAAGGTTAGCGTGGTATGGACATGTTATGCGAAGAGAGGATGATCATGTGGTCAAAAGGACGATGAGTATGAGAGTGAGCGGTAGTCGGGGTAGGGGACGTCCTAAAAAGACGTGGATGAACTGCGTGGAAGAGGGTATAACCGAAAAGGGAGTGAGTGCAGAGATGACGGATGATAGGCTTGAATGGAAGAAGAGAACGTGCTGCGCCGACCCCACCTAGTGTGGGATAAGGGCAAGGTGATGATGATGACCTACAGATACACCCACAGAGTACCTTGTGATACACCTATCTGTCAAACCCGGCGACCACAGAGCACTTTGCATCACAGAGCACTTCGGCGACCGCCGCGCCAAAACGGAACTAATGGAACTATGTCGAAAAAGAGCTGTCCCATCTGTAGCTTGCTACATATCTCTAATCTGTGAGTTGAACGAAAGCCTTAATGATACTTTACCCATTGATTCCTCTTCTTTACATGAGAGAAATCCACGTTATTTTTTTATTTTTATATATATTATATCACGTAAAAGTATACTATATAAATTTTATCCTGTGAAATTAAGTTAAATTTAGACCATCTGCTTCTGGAAAAAAATATACACAATACTAATTCTGATAAAAAATAAGTAATAAAGTGCATACTAGGTACTTTAATTTTAAGAAAAAATATGATATTTTAATTTTTAAAGCTATGCATGGACTTATTTAGACGACAAATGTAACTACACAAATAGTCAAATTTTATACTCCAGTCTCTTCTGTTTTAGTGACCATTAGATGCGTTTTCACAGCTTGAACGGCAGACTTGGCATCGAACTTATGTGCATGTGCACTGGTGAGGTGGACACGCAGCTCGGTCGCTGTGTTGGTGTTGTAAGGACACAGGCGGCAGTGGTAGAGGAATAAGCCTGGATGACGACCACTGCGAAGAACATGCTTGCGAAGATTCTCCTGAAAACAATAATAAAAGTAAATTTGAGTAAGCTCGTGTATGGCAAGAGTATCAACTACTGCCATCTATCGGCTAGTAGCATCACTAGTAATGAAATTATGACGTAATAAATGAATAACATATAAAATGACTCCTTTTTAACGTCATTTAAGATAGTGCGAGTGTTTTTATTGTAATTTACATAAATGTTATTGGAAGGACCTATAAATTGTAAATACTAACCAAGCTTCCACACATAAATTGACAGTGCGGACATGCATAGGGTTTCGCTCCCGCGTGGCACAGCATATGCCTTTTCATGTGACTCGCCTGGTCAGTCTTGAAAGAACATAAATGGCATATGTGATGTTTGATGCGTTCTCCATGAGATCTGCGATGCCTAAAAAAATAATTGTGATACAGCGCCATCTCGTAACACATAGAAGAAGGTTACCTTAAATTGTTATTTTTGCGCCAGCTATTGTGAGTTGATGTACTAAGAGAAAGTTGTGAATACAAATAGTGTTTCAATATAAATAATAGATGGCACTTAATTGTTTCATTTTTTTTCCTTTTTAATATTCTGTAGTATTTGTAATACATACTTATGTCTGTCGGTACCTACATACCTCGCAAGTTGGCTAGGATTTGTTGTTACGAATGTACATTGATCGTAAGGACACTGGCCTGCATTTGTATTGCGGGTGCACTTAGCAATATGACGAATTAGGGCAGTTCTGTAATGGAAATAGATAAAAAATGGATTAGCTATGTACATACATAGATATCTTCATGGTTACGGTAGTGTTTAATTAATTAAAAATGTAGGTTTACTTTAAAGGGAGTTTCCATAGTGGAGATTTTTTTAATAAACGTGACTATGTTACCTATATTTCACAACATTGTACCGAGTGTAAATTGTATTTCCGACACGCGACTACAGCGCCGCATCTACGGGACTTCGTATCTGAGGTAGTACAGTCACAGAACAAAGAATTTAGCATAACATCACATACTACTTAATAAGTCCACAGAACATTCAAAAAGATCATGTTACTCATGGGCTCTTAATATAAGTCTGTACGTGCCGTATTATTTTTATATGTAGGCGGTGTCTACTAGCTACCCCGTTTTGACATACCTATAAACTTACGGTAGATATGTGGTAGAGCTACGGGGTCCACGTATACAATACGACATTCGGAACTAATTCCGCTGCCAGTCAGCGAGCAAGGGTCGGCGCTGGCCAAGAATTCCGTCCACCGAGCGAGGAATGTGACGCCGTCGCGTTGCACGAGTTTATGACATTGGACAGACGACCCAGGAGATTGGGGTAAGGGTTGGGGCTACTACTTCTTAAACTTACAATGTAATTTATTTACTCTGAAGTAAGTAACACAAAGAACAAAATAGTTACCTAGTCATCCCATTACTTATGAAACACCTAACTAGATTCTGATAATTTAGTAACTCGTAATTTGTAATGTCCTCATGATATAACTATATATCCAAACTAACCTAACTAGGTACGTACCTACGTTTCTTAATACTCTCAGATACGTCCGTCCGGTATTTTGTTTGTTGTAATGGCGCTGATAGACTTGAGCTGAACAGCGACCGAAAACTAAGACAATACACTGAAAAACATGTGACGATCATGAATATAATAATTCGGCTCATGTACTATGTCGCCGCCATAATATATAAAGCGACATTAAAATAAAGTACTTGCCCTTAATTTTAAGTTGTCAAGTTCTTAGTTACTCAGTGGGTAGGTAGGTAGCTAGACAATGTCAAATGCAAAGTCATGCAGGCTGCATTTGATAGCCAAACTCTAACACTATCCGACCGCTAACTCCATCGCATTACAGACAAATGCGTTTATGCAAGTCCTAAGCGCAATAACGGTAAGATATTGTGCAAGTTGGGTCATCAGCACTTGCGCTACTTGCGCTCGAAGCCACCAACGGCTCAAGTCAACCGTCTGGACGCGTTCTACGTTGCACTAATGACGCGTTAGGCTGATTCATGCGGCTTGTGGTCAACTGTTAGTCTGTGATTCTAGTGCGCGGGGAAATCCTGGGGTTTGAGGAAGCTATTAATTTGGATTTAGTGTTTAATGATGAAGACTACATAAATTAGTGGCCAGTAGAAGACGTAGACAAAGATTATAAGATCTCACTATTATTAAGATGCATATCGGACACCTTTGACCGGCCCGAAAAGCAACCAACCGACTGACACCAGAGTTTGAGAAAGTCCTTATTAAAATTAAGGATTTCATGAGTAGGTACCTACCAATGTACATACTCGAAGTTTTTTTTTCATAATTATTATTTCCTGTGCCATCCAAAATAAAAATCTCTAGATATACAATTATGGGCGTAAGTACTGCAATAAACGGAAGCAAAATCCAAGAACTATGTAATAAGAATTTACGAATTTGCACCATAATCTTCAAAATCTTAAATATAAGCCAGTAAATCGACGTTAGCAGCTTTAATTAATGAACCGAACACAGTTCAGTCGACAATCCTTCTTGAGTGATCCCACTTATTTATAGTGTCACAAGACGTATAAATTGAAACCGGCGAGCGCGCCCGTCAAACCAAATAAACCGGAGACGATTCAGCGACATCATACCAGCGACAGATCAACATGCAAATCCTTCAAACATAACGGACACATGCTAACAATAAAGTTAAATGTCCACTATCTCTCTCCGCTTCTAATACTTTGATCCAGCGCTCTGGAAATACCGCGCATCCGGGCGCAATTTATCGCCGCAGGGTATAAAAATGTCATCGTTGGCGGGAATGCGGTGCGCGCACGCATTATCAAAGCGTTCTTGTCAAATTATGAATGTATCCCGATATTTGTGAAGGAGTTGTGTGACGTGTGACATGCAACGCATCCGCCCGCGCGCGTTATTGCGGCGGATTGATGTCGACGCGAGCGCCTGCGCCTGCAACGAGGTGATGCGGCGTTTATTTCGGTTGTGTGCGTTTTGTTCGCACTTCCGTCATGAAATTTGATTGCTGACTGAGTATAATTCAGTTTCGTTTTCTAGACTGAATTGAGGACCCAAGTTTATATTCTGCGTGGGTAAGTAGTTCGTAGCTAATTTTAGGTAATAATTAATCATAATATTATCAACTTACTTGCTCTTAAATATCTTCTTACACTTGTCACACTCCCACTCAATATCCACAAAAGCGGGCAGTTTCGGCATCCTGGTCGCACTTTCCCCATGCTCGTTCTTCGAATGGTTCACCAAACTGGTCTGTCTCGTGAAATTAGCTCCACAAGTCGAGCAAACGAACGGCCTTTCAAAAGTATGCTGCCTTAGATGCTGTCGCAGAGACGCTTTCTTGAAAAGCTTCGGGCATAGAGGACAGGGGTATTTTAAGACAGTTTTTTCAACACCCTTGTCTTTTATAGCTTCTTTCTGTGGTGTGGAGTGTAAAACTTCGTGGAAGAAGCATTCGGCTTGGGAGTCAGTGGTGAAAAGGCATTGGCTGCAGTTCCAGAAGACAGTTGCAGCCACTTCCTTTGGGGTTTCGAACTGGCACGCGTTGTCTTTAATGTGCCGCGACACTTCTTGGGGAAAGATAAAGGACATACCGCACTTGGGGCACCTGAAAAGAAAAAAATAGTTTAATAATATATTATGTGGTTAGCGAACTGTTCATGGATTAATCTTAATACTCACTTCTTCCTTATGTCTGGATGAACCCGACGAATATGCTCTTTCAGCACCAGAATATTCCTCAGGATCACATTTTCAGTGCAGTAAGGGCACTTTTTGCTGAAATCCTTCGTCAACAAACCCTGTTCCCTCAAATTTTCCTTCCTTTTGACTCTATGTACTGATGTCTGTCGATGATGTTTTGCTTCTTCTGAAGAATTGAAAGTCATCGCGCAAACTAGGCAGAGGTACGCTCTCTGTTTATGTTTCTTTTTCAAGTGAGCAGCTAGAGTTAATGAAGATTTGAATTTAGATTTACAATGCTGGCATTTGTGGAGTTCCTGGTAATTATCAGTAGCTGTGTACGCCAATGGATGTCCAGTTTTCTGACAATGTCGTTTCATTTCTACGTTGTAGCGAAATTCTTTGCAGCATCTTTCACATTTCAATACTGTCCTTTTCCTTATTATTATAGGCATGGATCTATTAATAACAGCAACTACTTCACTATGATCAGAGCTGGATAAGTGCTGCAGCATTTCTAGGGAGGATTCGCAATCGAATTTGCAGAAAGAACACCAAAATCTTCCTTCTATTGTCGACATTCTTTGTTCATGCTCTTCAGAAAACCAATGCTGCATAAAGGTGGACAACCAATTGGTGTAAAATTTACATGGACTACATTGAAATGGAGACTGATGAACTATGGCGTCAATATTATCCATAATCAGCTGTTGGTACACAGTTGTATTTGTATCTGTCGCTTTTCTAAAGTGATAATGGGAAATCAAATGCTTCCCCATTAAATGCTGCCTCACTCGAGACTTACATCCTGAACAATGCACGAAATTGGGCTTCCTTTTTCTTTTCTTCTTCTCAATTTTAACGTGCAACTTGCCAGCTTTTCTCGGCCTTTTTCTTTCAACTTGGGAGTAAACATCGTCATTAATGAACCTGGAAGGTCTAGTCATACGTTTCTCCATACACTTCATAGGTTCCAAATGTCCGGAAAACTCTAACTCATGTTCTGGAAGGACTTTCTTCAAATGTAAACTGGATCTTAAATGCTTGTCGTAAATGGCTCGCGACCCTAATCGTCTGTTACATGGTCCGCACCAATACTGAACGGACCCTTTTGTTTGTATCGTTGTCTGCATTATTTGCGTCTTTTCATTCGCTCCTGGAATCCATTTCCCTTTAGTATGTCCCGGTGGAGGGGCGTCATAGTCCTCATAGCGTGTATCAATGATTGGCTTCCATTTTCCAGCAGTATCTTCTTGTTCTTCTTTGATATCCCAGTCCTCATGTTCAGGGGATGCTGGACGCCATTTCCCGCCGGTATAATTAGGGGGAGGCTTCCACTTTCCTCCAGTAGCATCTTCGTCATCATCGTCTTCCGATTCCTCGGATTCATCACTTTCTTCGTCACCTTTGTAATCATAATTTATACTGTATGAAGATGTTGGTATGTCTTTCTTAACAGCACCACTGATGCTTGCAACAGCGTTTATAAGTTTTGTTTGATTGTCCTCATTGCTTCCAATTCTCAAACTATGACCTCCAATCCAATCTTCTCCTCTTAAGTTGTTTTCTAGAGGACTCATTCGCGGTATATCTCTGGACGTAGAAGGAACAACTAGAGCTTTCCTATCTAAGCTGTTCTTGGAAATTGGTATCGGTGGAGTCAGTCTGGACAGTGAGCTGGTCTTTTTGACGCTGCTCTGTAGTTCCAAGGATTGGAAGAACACGTCGGCCCCGAGGCTGTAGGTAGGTTCCAAAGGGTCTATGGCCGGTAGGTCCGGTTTTGAAACCTCTGCTTTCAGTTTACCGCATCTCTGTTTCCGGTGCTTCACGTAGTTGTCCAGGCCGACTATGGTGGCATTGCATTTGATGCAGAGATGGCTGTCGTCATCGTCATCTTCTCGGGGGGAGAGCATCTGGAAAGAGCAAGTTAATTAGTTATCATACCGATTAAGTTCACTGTATACCTACCTAAGTTTAATCAGTAATCATACCGATTAAGTTCACTGTATAAGTTAAATTAGTTTAAGTTTGAACACTTAGACATATTAAATGTGTCCCCAGTGCAAGATGGGAATCTATAAATACTCGGTAATAGTTAGGGTAAGTGTAGTTGTTAAGCACACAATTATTTATTTCGCAAAATATTGTCCTGAAAACTTTTTCACGAACAATTCCCTTCTATTATGTAAAGATTGCAGTATAAGGCAGGAAGAGTTTGGAGACATCGTGGTGTCTGTCTGATCGCGTGGTGCAGAGACATTAGCATTGACGTCTGCCAACCCATCGGCCCAATAAATTATACAGTTTTAAATTAAACTGCAAATCGCTGTTATCTGTAATATATGCAAGTTTACTAATAACTAAGTTAGTTGCACAGCAATTTTGCATGAGCCGATTGAGTTATGAAAGTATTTTCATTGTTTTGCCGACGTTTGGTTGTTAATCAAGTGAAGTCGCTCATTACAGGTGAATAATTTGCCCGAGTTGTTGCCAACTTGTAGACTAATGACTTTTATAACAACGACTGGGTTTTTAATCGCGCGTCATTGCAAGGAACAAATTCTATAATATGTGAACTTTGTACTCTTTCCTGTCTACGTTATATTCTAATGTTATGGGATTGATATATTAAACACGTAATTATATGTTTTTACAGATTATTACAGCATTACAGATTATTTAATCCAGCACAAATCTATTCAAATTGTAGAACCGTCCTCCAAAGCCGTAAGGTGACTAGGCTATGCGGCTCGAAGGACAGTCCCATTGTGAATCAAGCAGACATTAATCAATCGCGCCGCACCTGTCCGATTACATACTCTGTGGATATACTACTCGTTTAGTCTTTACATTAATGTGCCAATATCGAGAATGTGAAATGTTATGTTTTAATCATTACCGAAGAAACATAAATTGTAATTTACTGAAAATATTGTCTCCTTTCCTAAATTGCTTTAATTACATAATATTCATCATAATTCTTGCTTCTGCGTTTGATGGTTTGTTTGTTTCATACCATAACTCGAAACCAGAATCAAAACCCAGCAAACTAATCTCGCCGATATTCCATTCGCGTTCCTCCCGTAGTCACCGCATCGGCAACAGCCAGTAGCGTGCGGCAGTGACACGCGTCAATCGCTCCACCCGCGGCCTGACACCATTGTGGTTGACAAACAGCTGACACGTGACGGCTGACAAATGGCCGCCGCCGCTGCGTCACCGGCGCGTCATTAACGTCATTACACTCATTTATGGACGCGTTCGTGGAACTTTTTAATTATTACCGCAACGTCTTTCGTTCGGTTTCGTTTTGGGGTATTGTTGATTGGTTAATTGATGTTATTGGAAATTACGGGAAAATTGGAAAATGTAAGGGAAAGATGAGTAAGATGGTCAATAGTTACCTACATCTAGCAACAGGGTTTAGGGTGCTCTTTTACCTGCAACTAATATGACCTCAATGAGGCAACTTACGAGACATCGGTCGCAAGTTTTTAGGCAGGAGATGTACCTAGGTACCTATACACCCTTCTAGTAACAAAATACTTCTAAGAAAACTTTCACAATTTTCCACACAGTCACGTCAGCCATCACTCTCAACACTTCAGACAAGTATCAAAACACATGTATGTCGGTCTGTGTGTGACATACGTGTCCCGACCATGTGCATACACGGCAGAAATGCGCAGGTGTGTGTTGGCTGCGGTGCGGCTGTGTGCCGACGTCCGTCAGTCACGCGTCCGCGGAGGCGTGGACCTAGCACTGGTAGGTTCCACTTGGATCCGAAACATGTGGAAAATTTGGAAAAAATTAAAAAATATTCAGTTGGCTTATAAAATAAACATGACATTAAAAGGAATGACTGCAGATGATATAAACATAATAATGAGGACCTAAAATGAAGATTCTTGGTCTTCTTTCTGTTGAATATTGTTAAAAGCTCTATTGATTGAAGTCCTAGGTATAGTTCGCATTCAAATCAATCTGTCGTACTTACCAGTACTTGAAAGACTTTGCAATCAACAGTTAATTTTGGAATCTTAAAATCTCCGTTAACGGACAGCGATTCAAGCAAATGTGTCTGGCTGTAATCAAGTCGAAGTGCAATGCCCTAATGATTATAGTGCGATAAATACTTATGTGCACCTCTTCTTACGTTACGTACGTTAGTACTGATAAAACTAAATCAGTACGAATCAAGAACCTGCATTAGAACCTTATACATAAAGTAAAAGGTGGCTAATTATTGTGTGTGTTCCCTGGTCCTATGCGGCTCACACTCGCGACGTCGTCAAAGGCTGTCGCCCGAATAACGACGTCGCCATCGATCCAGCTGCGGGTCGCCCCCCTCGCCCCGCGCGCCCCACCGCACCCCCGCTGCACCCCGCCGCCTGTCACCTTCCACGTGCAACACTCGGACGGTTTTTAACTTTCTGACGGGTACACATGTACCTACTTATGAGGAGTTGTCCGGAGCAGCCAGGAGTTTTCTATGAAGTATAGTACCTATGTGAGGCAAAAGTAGTAGGTACTTGGAATATGTTGGAGTAATTATATCTGCTAGCCCAATAAGACTTTCCTTGTTTGCTCGAATTAAGACATTACATGACGTGTCTAACAGTTTTATCAGCCGAAATGGAGAGCCTACCTACAGGTAGGAACGCAACTGAGGAAACAACTAGTTCATAGCTTGAACGAAATGCAGAGTATATCTTGGATAGTCCTGAATTAGGGGCTTCTTAATTAGTCTTGATCGTTGGCTCCCTGCACACTCCCACCACTGTTACTCATGTAAGCTAGGGCCTAGGATCTACAGATAAGTCCAACGATAACACAAAGGCTTGGCCCTCGCCGAGTCTTGGGGAAAATGGAGATACTTAATTGATCCATTTTATTTTGATAAACTACATTTTCACAAAAAATCTGGCTAAGATTAGTTATTCTCATGATATTGAACAGGTCTTCTGAAAGTATCAAAGAACTGCTTATATTCGGGAAGGAGTTCGCATGTAAGCAATCAAATTATTTACTTAATTTAAGGCTCCGCATTAAAGCCAATCTATTCAGGTGCTCAATGATCAATGTGCCTTGTGTTAATAAGCAATAATCAATAAACACTGCACTATAGAGTTCAATTCAAGGTGTACTTGCAAACCTAAGGGCTGAGTTTTTCCATTGTGGCCACATAAATCATTGGGCCCGCCCTCGTCTAATGGGAATTATAATTGATTCCCTCCTAGTGTAGGTCGTTTCAGTGATAATAATGTCCGATTTGAATTTGTGGGATGTCGGCACAACTTGCACAAATATTGTAGTAATGTCGATTCAACAATCAAGCCACGTCTTGTTTTAATATTCATACACACACTTTAACACTCATAATCATAATCCGAAAACTTTTTTTTCTATTAATGTGTATTGTGGGTTCCGTTCAGGCCTAAGCATGTACATTAAACACTAAGAAACCTAGCTCGACAAGTACTTAGTTAATTTTCAAGGAATGTAAGTAATTATATTATCATTACAAAATTTAGAGTTTGTTCCATTATAGTCTAGATATTTTACACTTTGGCACACCTAGTTAAACTAAATGAAACCCCTATGTGATTTATCGTGGTCCACTTAATCAATTAAAATCGAAGCGAAATTTGCCAACTAATCAATCTTGCGCAGTCCGCTAAGTTGGCCACGCGTCGCCCGTCCGCCGGACAATGTATGCGGCCCGGGGGAGCAGTGCTCATTAGACGCGGAAGCCCGCGAGGTGACATAGATACTGTTTTAACTTAAAATTTTGAGGTGGGGACATTGAAAACGTGTCTTCGTTTATTATGCACCGTCGTATTGTTCGACGCCGCGCCGCCGTGTGTGTTTACGTATTTAATATTTTTAGTTTTGGAGCGTAGAATAAAGTGTAAGTACGTCATAATATGAGTTCGGAATCATGATTAATAAATTTTATGTTTTAGGTTAGGAATAAACGATATGTACTTTAAGTTCAGAAGGTGTCTCATTTTCTGAACTAAAAATCAGCCCTCTGTTATCATAGTATAAATAAACATAAGTACTTATATTTTTTGTTTTACGTTTTATCTACCTGAAAATTTCTACTTTTTACTTAAGATAGCAGTTATTTATTTGATATAAATGGTGCCCTAGACATGGTCTCGAGGCTAGCAATCCTGTGCAGAACAGCAAATCGATGTAATATTTCAACGCAGCTCAACTTCTATATACCACATACACAATAGGTTCAGAGGTGCCTATCCGTCATTGGTTTACCATACAGCAGTCATTAGTCTACGTCACAGTCCTACTTCGAAAACGGAACGTCTGCGCATGGAGTCATTACACGGACCAATCAGCGCTCGGCGCACGCGCACCCCGCCGCGTTCTTTATAACACGCATGCGCGGGAATATATCACGCGTCAAGACTCAAAAGGGTTTTTTACAAACGTATCTCGTATTCGTCATCGTTATAGACCCGTCGGAGGCTGGCTCGCAGGGCGTCCAATAAATAATAAGATGTGAAAAGGAATTATTTATTAAAGCTTCGTGTCAGTAGGAAAACTCTTTTTTTAATGTCGAGTTCGATTCTTGACACGGATTTGTGGAAATGTATGCGTCCGTTTATTCTCGAGTTGACCTACAGTTGTTTAATGAAAAATATATGTCTTATCGCTGCGGACATAAGGGTTGTTTTCGTCAAGAGGGTCTGTTTTATTTTTCTGTTTACGCGTGCGTGGATTCATAATAATATTATTCATATAGGAGTAATAAAGAGATGTCGGTGTATAGATACGTGGCGTGCATCCACATGTTGGTATTTAAATAAATTCTTGCCTTCACTGAGAGATTATCAAGAGACGGGTCGTTGCGAAACCCTGTGATTGTATTACAATCGTACAAAACACGACACTGCTATCTGGGTACATGTAAATACGTATTAATAGATTAAAATGCTAAATCGAGAAATTAATTATGTTTTCCATTCACTTCTGTGTTAATTGATATTCAATAATTACACGCAGCAATAGATCTCTTGAACGAAATATTATTTTGTAGTTTCTCTTCAGATGAAGAGCGGGTTAGGTAGACTAGGTAAGTATTAATATTATGCTATTGATAAATAGAGGGTGGGCTTGATTAATTAATTTTTTCAGCCCTAAATTAGCAAAAATATATTTTAATGTAAACTGGGTAATAAAGTTAATATATGCGTCATTACTGAGAAGAGGCATTGCTAGAGTTTGATCACATGGTTATGATATTATGAATAGGTATTAACTATGGAAGTATGATTTCTTTTATTTTTAGTCAAAGTGGACACCAATTGGCCAGTTTCTGAGCTATTAAATACTAGGTGTCCAGAGGAGTCTCAGTGTACGCGAACAATAATAAAATAAGCTCTTGACCTCCCACCTAGCTCCAGCCATTTCCTCATAACTTACAAAACAAACAAACAAAACTTTTAAACACGTAATCAAACAATGTCTATTGTTATTGAGCCCGTAGCCGTGAGCGATGGCAATTGAAAGTGCACCGCTATCGGTCCGGAGTCGCGCATAAATCATGGTGGCACAATAAACTCGACGATTTCAATTAAACATAAATCTCCAGTGACGGTCGGCTAATGGACCTACGTCTATGTGTTTCTTGTGTTTGAACGTACGCAATTACTGTTTACAATGTAATCAATACGTGGAGAAATAAATTGTTGGTGTAAAATTTTGAGCGGGTATGGTCACCCTACAATTTTAACACTTACATTTTTTTGTAACGCACAAAAATATTTTCTAGCAGAGCGTGGTTTCGATCCACGGACCTCTGGGTTATGGGCCCAGCACGCTTCCACTGCGCCACTCTGCTTGTTGACGTGAGATCGAAATTATGAGATGGTTTATGTTTCAGATATTTTTGAAGCTAGTTTCAATAAGTGATGTATTTGTAACTATTATACATTTTTATTTTTATTATAAAATGCTGTAATTGAACTAAATTATGTAAAGCAACCTAGTAAACATATATACATATTATACTAAATATGTTATTACTTATACAAGTACTTACATTCGCTAAATCTATCTTATCTACATAACAATTGGTACCAAACCACAAAATTAAATGCCTCGGTAGGTATTTCAGAGAATAAATTTATAATTGAAAATGTTATTCTTCCATATTCCCACCTAATACCGTTATGTCTCAACGCAGCTCAATAAAACCCAGCTGATATTGTTCAGAGGCGAAGCTGACGTGCTTATTAACGGGAAATTGAAAATTGACTGAGCAACATGATTGGCAAGGGAATATTAGCTAGATGCAATTTTGCCGCCGAGCTCTTGTTTGCCTTTTTAAAAAGAAAATACTCGTGTGACGTTAATCCATCATTTTGGCGGGAGACGCCATTGCGGGGAAACGATCGAAAGGCTAGTTTTATTTTAAAAATCAAACATTTGGCTTATTAAGGAGTTTATAATAATATCGGTGTAATAGTCTGTGAAAGTAAAACAAAAATAGGTAAAATTTAATAACGGCAATAACTATTACCTACTACACTAGATGGCGTTAGTTGTCTTATTATGTAAGTCCTATGGTTTCGTAATAAGTTTGTGGTTATATTTACGACTAGCTGAGCCCGCGACTTCGTCCGCGTGGAATTTTGATCCTTTCTTAGGGGATGTCCACTTCATAGTAGCTTTATGCATGCAAAGTCTTAGCCCGATCGGTTAAAAATTGTCAAAATTTCATGCAAACTTTCATCCCCTATTTTATTCCCTTGGGGGTAGAATTAATCAAAATCCTTTCTTAGCGGATGCCTACGTTATAACATCTACCTGCATGCCAAATTTCAGCCCGATCCGTCCAGTGGTTTGGGCTGTGCGTTGATAAATCACTATGTCAGTCAGTCAGTCAGTCACCTTTGAGTTATATATATTTAGATAGTTGCAAGTAAACTGATTAGCTACATGATTTCCTTTTATACTATGAGTAAACAAATAAGTTAGGACTTGAGTCATTTACAATAAATACTTCGAGTTTGTAATAAAATGTACTTACCTAGTTATTGATCTGAAATGAAGTTGTCTAGATAAAACGTAAATTTCCTCAGATGATCTGGGAAGATTTATTTCATGCGAATGCAACTAAAGACTAAAATAAATTGGTCAATTTAATTCGATTTTAATCATGGCTCACCGACGACGCGACGCTGGCGCGACGCGACGGCAGCGCCCCTAGCGGCGCGTCGGAGCCCCAGCTGCGTTCCGAACCCGCCCCTGTTATACGTTTATTATTGTCGCATGTTATTTCCAATATTTTTCGCCATCTCATTACTCGGGCCGCACTGACGGCGCTAATCCGTCGGGAGAAGACGCGCCTTAATGGAGGTGATCATGTGTCCTAACGCGTAACGTATTGAAATATGACGTATTGGATGTACCTTCGGGGATTCGGCGTTAATAAACGAAAAAAAACAGCTCGATTATGGAACGCTCCCCGGACGGGCACGCATCGCAATAATTCTCTCTCGTATGACAGCCCAATGATAAATCAAGGCGACTGTGAGAAGAAATGCCAATAAATATCGCGCCGAAATCCAATAATTACGAGGCAATGAGCCGACCGGCCACAAATCAACGGACGGACGGACGGACGAGCGCATACTAATGTCTTATCCTAACATCAGATTAAAAACATCAATACTTGTCAATAGAGGTCGCCTCCCACGTAATTATAGCCAACAATATCCCGGGGAGGCTAAGACCGAAAAGGATTAACATATATCAAGGTGGAATAATTGAAGGAATCGATTAAATGAAGAGTATTAATTGCTGATGCGCTCGCGCAGCCCGAGATCCCATCGCGCGCACCGCTTTGATACGCTCGCTGGTAATGTTATATTAACTGACCGTCCGTCCGTCTTTTATGGAGTGCAACAAATAAATAAATAACATTATGCGTAGGTTGGCAACGGCACATCGGAACTTGCCACCGAGCATTCAGCAAAACAACATCGCGATTAACTCTGTTAATTCCCCAATTTAAAAACCGAACAAACAAATGTATGTAAATTGCGCAACTCTATGTAAAAGCCGACGATAACCTTGCAAAGTTAATGTGAACGTTTAATTATTTCGATCTGAACCTTAAGTTAAGACACGTAAGAGTGTGGCAATAGCAAGTTGCCCGTTGGCAAATTGAAGTGAACTCGAAACAAGCACGTTCAGAAACTGCTTACACGAATTAGCGCATCAAAACGGGCGCAGGGGGCGAAATTAGAAAACTCTCCCCCTGCACCGCGGCCCCCCGCCCCCCGGCCGTTCCGCACGTCATAAACTGACAATTTACGATAACGCCGGGATTAGCCTGTTTGTCTGTTATGCATTCGAGTATGGAACGGAACGGAGCGGGTGGAGTTACAACGTGGACGTGTGAAACGGAACGGCCCACGGTGCGGTGCCTCCCGTGCTCCCGTCCGTCGTTGTGTACATGAAATTGTTTTACATTTACATGCACACGACACGCGCCTTCGTAACGCGTCGGCAGAGAGGTTTCTAAAACCTTTCGTTTCTAAAACCGTTTCGTTTCGTATGTTTCATCAACTTGGCCGCGTCATTGATAGACAAAAATGTAGGTCAATAGGTAAGCATATAAGACACTTCCTGTTCTTATTATTTCGGTTTGTATCTATTTACGTAAACACAGCTACGACTTCTGTCAGGGTAGCTTCATTCTCCTGCAGCATGGGAAAGAAACAAGGGCCCTGCTATGTGCCATACCTAACAGAGGGTTTTCTAGGAATTTGGACAGTTAACGCATAACAACAACCGAATTATCGTACTTCCTAACCAAAATCAATAAAGAAAGATAAGAAAAAAATCCTGAAACAATGATAAAATTATCCCTACATAAGTGAATGTTTTTTTTAATCGATAGTGATGGGAAATGAGTCACGGTATATACCTACTTATTATACTTTCGTCATTAACAAGCGTATAATACGTCGATCGCATAGTGCATAATGGAAACTATTACCAGGTAATCGAATAATATTTCGATTCGTTTGAGCAGAACCCAATAATAAACGGCTCGAAACTTAATTTCCATTCAGTTAATTATTAACCTTAAACACGATATGTTATAAATAAATGTTTTTTTATTGATTGATAAACATTAGAAGGTAGATGGGTGATTTTAATACCTCATGCGTGGGTTAATTTCATTATTTCAAACTTAACATAATTAATAACCAAGGTAGTTGTTTGTTAACTAACAACCTCTTTAAATTAGACTAACTACTGATCTGAGTTAAGTTTGGCATACAGTTACCTACTTTTTATGTCAGCGAAAATGTTTATTCGTAGGTAAGCATGTACTAATTTGTGTATAAATTAGCATACCTAAGTACATTTTCTTACTATGTTTGTAAAATTTGCTGTAGGTAATTAAAAAAAAAACGGTATAGGTATTCTTAGATTATTATACAAGGGTTTGCATCTAACAATTAATTCTCGATATTATTAGCATAGATAATTTTTTAGTTGCACGTCTTAAAGGTTATGGTCATTTTTAATTAAGGCACAATATGTTTCCGTGTGAGCTCGGTCGGACCGCAGCTAGTTTTATTAGCAAACTAGCTGAGCCCGCGACTTCGTCCGCGTGGAATTTAACTTAACAAAAAAGCCCGCTCCCGCGTTCAGAGCCCGCGCAACAGGACCCAATTTTTAAAATTTTGTTTTTCTAAAATAAAAGCCTAAGTTACTGCTTATAACATCAGCTATCTATCAGTGAAAGCCCCGTCAAAATCGGTTCAGCCGTTTCGGAGATACTCTTTGATTTCATGTGTTTTTATTTTTTTACGCGGAACCGTAATTGTTTTTCTAAAATTAAAGTAGCCTAAGTTACTCCTTACAATATCAGCTATCTGCCAGTGAAAGTCCCGTCAAAATCGGTCCAGCCGTTTCGGAGATTACCCGGAACAAACACACAGACAGACAGACAGACAGACAGACAGACAGACAGACAGACAGACAGACAAAAATTATTTAAAGCGCGTTTTTGCTATAGGTGTCGTATGTACTTTCATATGCATTTAGTGAAAAGGTGTTATGTTGATATTACAAACAGACACTCCAATTTTATTTATTTGTATAGATTAATTTATCGGCGTTAAGTCGTTAGCTTTGTCCTTACCTACTCGTAAAACCACTGTTATGCATGTATATCGGCCATTAAATGTTAAGGCGACCATGCTTAGTATTCGTTGGGGACGTAAAAAATAACTGCGGTCTGCGACCCATTAGCTAAAGTTGGCTAGTTGCAACGAGACTGTCTTGCGAGAAAATACAATCGATGTTTACATAGGCACTACAGTTTCCAATGGATGACATTTTAAGAAATATTTGAAGGGATTAATATTTATTAAACTAATTAGACGAGTTTGACGGCGATTTTGACTCCAATCTCAATCCAGTTGTTTTCCCTATTCTAATAGTTAGCCTTGATGAACAAAGTTGACTCAAAAAAATCTCTTAAAGACCATAGCAAGTTCGTTCAAACAAAAAAACTTTATTAATTTATATTGGTTCGGTTAAGCATAGTGAGTTCCAGGGCTGCAGGACCGTTAGGCCTCCCGGGCCGGGCAGGCGCGTGGTCTCCCTACCGCTAATTTCTTAAGGGCGACCCGCGACCGCGCCTTGAATAATTGTCGTACTAAAAGAAAACCCAGCAAATCTCCGCGATTAGCATAAAAACCACCTAAACAGGCAAGAGGAAGCCGTCGTCTTCCTTCCGCAATATTTGTGAAAAAATTACACATTTCCTGCCGACATTTTGTCTCTACGCCGCCGCGCTTGCGACGGTAAAAAAGTAACTAATGTTAATTGCACCGCCCGGCGAAATAAAATGGTAATTAATGAAGTTAAATTATATAAGGAATTGTTATCGTACTAGCTCGTTGGTCACCAACATAATAGCGTAGTTCGGGAAAGAAATCACAAGGCTCATCCAGACATCTGTTCCGATTCCCAATAAAAGGAGACGGCAGCCGAAACATAGAATTTTATCACTGCTGTGTCCATCATAAAGCATCCCCCGCTCGTGCGGCGGGGGGATGGGAACAGAGGGGCGCATAAAAGTTTACAGGCATTCGGCTAATAAATCGTGTCAAATAAATAAGTGTTGAGTCGGTTGGCGGCATATTGATTCGTCATGTGCCGCCTTAGAGCGGCGCGGGGGACGGGGGCTGGGTGGCCATAAAGGTGCGTAATGGCCGCCGTCGGAAGACAGCGCAGTGGCGCGCATCGATTAGCGCTCGCCACCGCGTCAGCCGCCGACGCAACGCGCCTCACTAACAATCCACTGGCCATGGGTAAGGGCCATCACTAGCCATACAAATTTTAAATGGAATTTGATTTTCTTTTAACAATAGCTAATTAAAGTTGAAAAAGTTTTGCAACCGTTAGTAACTTGCATTACTATTTAAGTTTTTATTAAAAAACTAGATGGCGTTAGTAGTATATATAAAAGGAAAAGCAATTTCGTCATAATTATTATTATACTCAGTAATTTAAGTATAAAATACAGAGATAGGTGAAATGTCTGGACCTGCAGCGTCGGTAATCATAACAAAAAAACAATGCCTTAAAAAACGCCTTGGGATATCTGTTTGGCCAGCGTTCAGGAGACTTTGATACAAGCGTTCACGATTCAGAGAGATTAAACCATGTGTAGGTACATGATTATATTATAAGAGTGGATGAAATGAAAACACAGGAAACAATTTGTGCAAGTTGATATTTTTTATTTACAGATAGGTATCATCAGTGACTTTTTAATTCTCCATCAAAACTGTTATGCCATCTCTATGTAATCGATGTCTTATACGAAGAAATCGTTAATTAAAGTTAATTAATCGTATCAGTGTTCTCGTGAACGATCCGAGAATCGAACCAGCTGGCTTATGGTGCACTTGAGACGTTGATTAAAATCTCACTACATCCACACAAAGCCTTTCTTTGATATATGTATAAATCTTATGAAAACGTCTGCCCCATACCGACGAGGCGAACGGTTCACCACGCAAATACAGCCTCTAAGTTTAAGGTGATTGAGTGCTGATTAGTGTGTGTAAAAAGTGTGTGCCTACCTACCACCTGTCAAGTGATATATTGAGTTTAAATAACATATCTTATTTATGTTGAATCGGAAACAAAATGGTATAAAAAAGGGTTTTATTATAAATAATCGCGTCGGTCCATAGTGGGTGTATAACTAAATTTGTACTGAACCTTGTATTACAAGTTAGTGTTGGTGTGTTTGTGTGTTTGTCCGCGACGAATGTCCGTAAATTGAAGGAGATAGTATTTATTGTTTTGTTCTATAATACAATTATTTTATATAACTTAGATTCAATTTTTTTATTATACAAAAAATATTATATAATTTCTATGATTAAATGCCACCTGTGTATCTTCACTTTTGTTTATAATCGAGATGTAGCCAGATGAGTGTAAACATATTTAATAATACAATATTTATTATAAGTTCGTCATTCAAAATTAAATAATTGCGTAAAGCAAGATGCTTGCAAAAACGTGACCAACAAGCTAAAAATACGTCCTTACATGTTATTTTATGAGATAGATAACCTATTTTTTTAATTGATCGATTAATTTATTATTTGACAAGAGCAAATCTATACACGAACTCAATGGGCGGAAACAAAAACATCACAAAGGCATAACACACTTGTTTCTGCCAATAATATGAATTTAAATCACACAACACAATCCCGCCAATACATTACCGAACCTTTTTCGAGGCGCAAACCGCGCGCCATTAAAAACGTACATAATTCAACACAGATCGAGTTTCCAGCTTCCCCGAGTCTATGACACACTCGCTAAATCTCACGGAAGGCGGTCTCCACGACCATAAATTTTTATTTCGTAAATAAAAATAATAAAAATAAATAAAAGCCGTTCCGTGTGCGACCGGAAACATTTGTCCCGGCACGTCACGGATAATCCCCGGGACACTTGATTTATTATTAATTAGCTTAATATAATTCTAAATTGCGTTTGTTTTTTAACGGCCTTTGTATTATTGTGTTGGTGTCGTTTCGCTAATTAATTCGAAATGACAGATTTATAAGATCTAAGCTGATAAAATAAATTAAACAAAATCAATACGTCCTACATTTTTGATCAGATTTCGCAAAATGTAGAAAAGGTGGATTTTTGGTTTGCATGTATTGTATTATTTAAAAAAAATCATTTGTAAAATCATTTTTGAAATTCTTTAAGGCAACAGCTTAGCTTTGGTATTATATTTGGTGCTATATTCTTCATGACAATTTTAAATTTCAAATAAAGCACAAAATTTATATTTTTTAAGTTATATTTTGTAATAACGTATCGTTTTGAGTACAAATTGTATTTACCAAAATCAAAAACCATACTAAGTATTCCTAATAATAAAGTACGAGTGCAACGTTTTTGTAACAGTGGCGTGCTATTATGCAAGCCGCTCGTAAATCTGTCAAGAGAAGACAGTCGCAATCTGCCCATTATGACGAGTGATGTATTACTATTATTGTTTGCGGTCGTTCGTATTTTTTTGTTTCACTCCTTAATGTAAAAATCTCAGAACAAGAAAGTCTGAATCGGTTACAACACAAAATATTTACCGTTAAGGTTTATTATTGTTTAGTAGTATTCAATTAGAATAACACAAGGAACTAACATTAACAAAATACTGTTCAGTCAAATACTGTAAGTATAAGGTGTATCCAGAAACAATTCCAATCGAAGATTTGAAAGAATTTTGAAAAAAAAATAACGTTTTAATTTTCGTGAGAAGGTCGCGGCTGCAGCGCGGGCAGGGAGGGGTACAGTACATTGCGTACGAGTAACAGCCACGCACGCCATAAATCTGTCAAGACATGGCCCCCAACAACGCCTTGGACCGTCCGCAAGTCACCGATTTTTTTCTATAATTCTTACTTTTTTAGGTTACTCTAACTTTTAACTTGTTTTTTTTTGTATATACTTAATATTAATCAAGATGTCTCATTCGCTGTCAAAGATACTGGAAATGAGAGACTCTTACATTTAAGGATTCATTTCTTACCTGTCTTGAGATTTGTAATATTTTGATGGCTACATTCCTACATTTTATACCAGAATGTATCTAAAAGTATCTGTCGTTAAGATGTGATTGTTAATTGTTTATTATTATAAAAATTATCACGTAATTAAATAAAAAATCTGTATATTGTTCATAAAGTATGTTCTTAATGAGATTTATAAAAATTAAAGAAATTACAACGATTGGACTTCCATTTCATAGTGATTTTTGAAAATAAATGTAAAAAATATTTATTTTTGTCAACGCTACATCAGGCTCGCAGTGGATCAACATTGTACGCACTCGCGACGCGACGTTTCATAGCTGACAATGAAGAAGTGACGTAGGTACCTATAGCCGAGTTGTTTTTTAAACAAATGTGTGCTAGGGCAATAAGAGGTACCTATTATGTTGAAGACTGTGTTTGACTTTTAGTTTTTGGGTTATAGTAATGTTTCATAACTGCAAACTGGTTATTTATGATTAGTTTAATTTGTTACAGTTAAGGTTACTAATTACTTTTTCCATGACGCTTTTTATAACAAGCTGTTTTATTTTTATTTTGGATACTTATAAGCAGGGTTGTTACAAAAAAATCATTTTGTTTTAATCACCTTGTTTAAAACATGTTTTAATCATTTTGGAAAAAAATCATTGATTTTTTCCTCCTGATTTAAATCAATGTTTTAAAAAACGTTTTAAACATGATTTAATCAGTACTTGATAGTCAAATAAAACATGTACATGACGCTGTTTTTTTAGTAAGTACATGTAGAAAATAAACGTTTTATTATTTAAAATATTTTATATTATCAAGGGCCTGCTTCAGAATCATCAGATAAAATTTATCAACCAAATAAATAAAGCGATTTGACATGATGTTCTAAGGAAAAACTGTCATGACGCCATATTTTATGAATAAAAGTTGCGACGATTTTAAACTTTTTAAATCACGTGAGTTGTCTAATATTGTGGTGGCCGTATGGTATTATTTTCAATACTTTTGCAATTTGCATAATGTGACTTCATTCTTGCCACTAGCTTATACATATTTTGTTACATATTTTGCACTAGCTGTGCCCGCGAATTCGTCCGCATGGAATAGTGTCTTTGGGTAGCAATTTTAATTATTTCACAAATAAGACACATACATATAAATACTTCAATGAGCTATTTGCAGTGTTTAAGTAGGTAGGTAGTAGGTAGGTTTGTAAGAGCTATATTTCCATGCAGACATTCATCCCCTATACACATGTGTTATTTTACACCCTTGAGGGTAAAAGTTTTACCCTCAAGGGTGCCACTTTAAATGTCATATTTATCAATGGCTTACAATCAACAGCCTAAAAAATAAGTTTAAAGCTTCTAGCTCTAAAAATGACGATACTTCTATACAACTTTTCATCCCCCCTTTCAACCCCTTACAACCTTTTTCGCATTAAAAAGTAGCCTATGTTCTTTCTCAGGCTCTAGTCTTTCTGTTTACCAAATTTCATTTAAATCAGTTTAGTAGTTTTGGTTTGAAAGACCGATAGACAGACAGACAGACAGAGTTACTTTCGCATTTATAATATTAGTAAGGATTTAACTCTACTAGATTTTAGCAGCCTCACATCCGGAACTTCAATGTAGTGCTTCCAAATATTGTATCCTTTCTTCCACCAGTGGGGATGGAAGGTGCAGAGGTCATACATGTTGATATAAGGAAATAAAGAATACAGGTCAATAAAATAAATAAAGCTGTATAGGTTGGAAAAATAACAAAATTACTTTTAAACATTAAAGGTTTTTGACACTTTGTGTACAACTACAAGTTCTGAAGGAACGAAACACAATCGAGATGTCAAGTGTCAATGTCAAAGACGCGATCTGTGTAGAATGGGTTCCGATCCACACAATGTCCACTAATAAAAATGGACAAAATTTGGCAAAATCATCGACTACCTAACGATGGAAGCCATATTTAAAAAAAAGAAGAATAAAAATCGAAAAAATCGATTTAAATCAGTGTTTTAAACATGAATAAATCATAGTAAAAGCCTGTGAAAAAAAACATGAATTAAACATCAAATCATTGATTAAAACGAATAAAACAAAAAAATCATTTATTATTTCAATTTTCCTGATTTTTTTGCAACCCTGCTTATAAGTAGGTACCAATGTGAGAAATAAGTTAGTTTCATAATAATGTTATTTTCTTATTTTATGTTAAATATTCTGATTAACAGAAATATAATTATAAGAGAACTTAAAAAATATGTCCTCAATGACTGCAGTAAGTAAGTAGGTATATTGTTATCCAAAATAAACTGCTTTCATATTTTTAATTACATCAGTAATAACTTAAACCTACAAAGTTGCTTCACTTATCTACATGACTTATAAATAAGTACCAAATTTTCATGTAAAACAATGTTTAGTAATTTTGGTAAATAACAACTACTTACTACAATAAAAGGATTAAAGAGTGTGTGTGTGCCTGCCTGCCAATTCAGAACCCCTAATATATGCATCACGTCAGGGGTGCATAGGGGTGTTCATAAATTAAACAATGGTTATCCATTTTTTTTTGGTTTATCCTGGACTAATCTTCGTTCATCAGAAATGACATACGTCTAGTGCTAGTGTGGCAGTTAGCAAGCTCCGCCCACACGGCTAGCGCCATCTATCGAGGTACACACTCAACTCAACCTATCAGTATTTGAGGTTATTATACACAACATTGTTATAATCATCATTTTATTATACACACAGCAGAGCACTATAAATAAGAAATTTTCTTTTTCGACTGATCATATTTGTATGTAAGAATACTGGTATGAAACTTGAAAAAACACTTAAAAGTACAGACGCTTTATGAACAAAACATAACCATATAGGTTAAACATAATTACCGGATATGTGGTTACTATTGTTTGTGCCTTCTAACTAGGTACCAACAAAATAATCAGGATGATAATAGTGCAATTTAACTTACCAAGGATTATTTTAGTAAATCTCGAAAATAAACAGCAAAACAATGTGTTGTGACTCAGCTCACTTCGCGTCCAGCGAAATGAGAGGTGCGTTCCGAAGTTAGCCGAACGTGCCCGAGGCCCGTCCCTCGGCGGCCCGCCCCCGGTGTTTGACGGACAGCGCTGACACGATCCAGCAGACGCGCCATCCGCGCTCAAAGTTTAGTACGCGTGGCGCGAAATTCGAAATCGCGAACGCGATTTTAATCGGAACGGAATGACCGAAACTTATTGGGCTTTATACGTAGGTATGCCTTTGCTTCAAACAAAAAACAAATAGGAATGTTATAGAAAAAAATGTCTGGCGTTTTATTGTATTGTTGAAAATTAAAACAAAGATTGAAATAAAAATTTTGAAGTGCTAAAGTGTACAATTGTGAACAAAGATTGTAAATAAATTCGATTATTAAAATTTTATGTGCTGAATGATTAGTGCCGTGATAGGTATAGGGAAATCTATTATTGAAAATAAAAGTCGGATGACAAGTTTGTAACCGGTTGGCGGCGATTTAAGTCGAGCAGGTAAGTCGGACAATGGCCGTCCAGGCTTGATTCACTTGATTAAACAAGAATGAATTAAATTGTGCATGCTGATTGTTACCTACAAGGATGCTCATGATTGTTTCAATTAAGTAGGTACCTATCTATCAATTTTTGCTTTCAACCTTTTGTCAATCAGAAGTGAACAGCATGCTACCATCTCACTATTTAATGGTCAGTCTGGTACTTACTTAGACAAAGTACCTACATAAGTCTATCACAATCAAACCCAATTTTTACACAGGTCACGAATCTACCTACCTACATTTTTTTGAGTAACTAGGAACCGACCTAATTACGCTTATGTACCTACCTACGAAATTAAACTGTTTATTGTCTAATCTTGCCCTTATTTTTACTATATAAAACCTTATTTTATTATTTTATACCTCTAAATTATTATACCCACTTCTTTGTAACAACTTCTGAGTTTTTAACATTAGCTTCGGCTTCGCGACAAGAGATAGCGCTACTGGTATCGTAACGAACGTTCTTTAGCTTCGTAACAACTTTGTTCCTTTGGACATTCCTATTATTTTTAAGTAATACTTACCTAATCAATGTTATTCAAACTTAAAATATGTATAGGTAGCTACTTACACAAGTTCAAAAGAAATCCAAAATAAGTCCAATATTTTACGATGATAGAATGCAAAGTCTACATTTCTAAACTATTTAAACTGACCATTATTTTAGTTCGGTACCTTTTTACTGCTCATAGAAAGTAGGTAACCATCGCAAATGCGGATAGATAGGCATACCTCTTGTCTCATTTCAATACTCTTTTATTTAGAGTAATTTATGGGGTGACTCACACCGGTGACTTCTCGCACCGCGGTGTGTGCGCCGCACTGAGCTTATGAAAGGGTCGACTTGGACCATGGTTTGAAACACAGTGTGCGACGATTTGTTTTTATTTTTTTGGTTGCACGTTTCGATCCAATGAAAATTGGTTATAACCAAAAATCTTTCCCATTATGAGTATTCTTATAGATGACACATTTCTACACAATTGTATTTTTAGGAAGATAGCACCCATTTACATGCATTGTTTTAGAATGGGTATTTCGTGTTCTGAAATCAGCGGTGTAAACATCACGTTTCCTCATATCTAAGATTTCCCGTCGTCGCCTCTGCACTCCCTTCTTATTTATTAATAAAAACATTTACTGCCTAAATTAGATTAGCTTCGTCAGGGAAAAAGTCCCAACATCTCGCAAACACCTTTCATATTAAAGAGGAGATTGAAGCGCACAGTCGGGTTATGGCCTCTTGCAATCTAACTTTGGCTCGTTGACGCCCCGTTAGTGTTGCCAGCCTGGAGAAAATCCTACTATTTCGGTATAAATAGTAGGTGTTGCCTGCGGAGGTCATCAGCGGGAAAGTTTTAATGAATTGGCATGAGCGCCATGAGCTGTGTTTTTGTTTGGTACATTTCGGCGTTAGTTCGGGGTCGTTGCATTTTTTATTGCCGGACGAAACTTGCGAGACTTTGAAACTCGAGACTCGAGCACGACTTTATTAAAACAATAATATCGTAGTGTTTATAACGTTCGCGGTAATTGATTTAATTATTTTTGGAATTCGTTAGATACATATAATATAAGTTAATATCAAGTAACCAAAGAATGTTTAATAATTATTTGCAAGTAACCATGTGAGTAAGTAGGTGCTATAGATATATTCATTTAATTTTACATCACATTATGCCTTTAACCATTAGGTAGGTATATGGTTTGTACTTCGACAACTCAACGCCTCCGTCTTTGTTCATCAAAATTATCTTGATCACTTAATATCGAGGTCAAACTAGCAACACATCATTCCATTCTGAATTATACTAATTGGGTTCCCGGTGACGTGCCGTCTCCGCCCTCAAGGCCCTCTATTCTAGGTGGTACCAAGACACCAAGGTCGCTGTATACTACAATAATTTACCCAGAAGTCTACTGCCTCCTGTGCCTACCTGAGGACATGTCGTAAATTCACAGTCTTATCGGACCAAATTAACTTTCTGTCAGAACATGCATCCTCGATTTGCTATCTGTCATTTACACACGCCACATATATTTTTAGTAATAGGTACCTTCTTATTGATTGTTCAGACAATGATTCCAAACCATGAGTTTATAATATGATTCGCTATGAGTCTCAACGTGAATTATTTTTATAAAAGTATATTAGTTTATCGAGTATTAAGAGTGTCAGATTATGTACTATAGATACAATTAGCGATTCAAATATTTAACGTAGACGCAAGCGACTAGCGAGGGACGAAAACTCATGGTGGACATGAATTAAGTAGCAGGAAATAAGTAAGTAATTTTATGCTGCTATGCTGTAGTTTTAATTGTGTTTTAGAGATCGATAGTTCAACATCATGTTTCAAAATCTTGATTTAGCTAAGTAGTAAAATAATACAACCCTGGCATACGCAGACCCTGGTAGAAAAGAAAAAACGTGTACAAATATCGCGCAGCCACCAGTGTGTCCATTTACATTAAAGTTTTGGGTATACCTCTCAGTTGTATTAGACCATGTCTACTTAGTGGTTTATTCTCTAAAGCCATCTGCAGATTATTTTACTTTGCAGCAATGATGTTCTTTAATGTAGTTCAGTAGGAGAGAGTTCAGGTGGAGAGCCACAACCTTACAAAATCTCTAAAGAGTATAATCCTGAAGCTGACATTCGACGGATTTATATTGTCACAAGTTCCGGATTCTTCATCAGTCACTAGCACTACAGTATCTAGACACCAGATTCTCACATTGATTGATTTGATGATGGACAGTATCACCCCGTGTGATACTATGTGCAAAGATAATCAAAGGTTGACGTTTAGACAGCTCTTATCTAAATATCAAGCGCGTGTTGGAAAATAGATCATTTGAATAATATTTCATGGTATCTTAACATGGATTGGTTAGTGTCGAGGGTTTAAACCTTCCGGCGACATATGAATATACGTATGTGCAAATAACAATCTATTTATTTTTTATTTGACACGCTTGAAAGGAGGTAAAATAGGATCTGAATTCTTATCGTGGGCTATGTATGTCCTACAGTGAGTTCGAGGAGTTAGAGTCTATGAATCTTTAGCAATTATTTTCGAATACTTTTCTAGATAAACAAATTGTAAGCCATACAAGTACCACATTTCTTACAATTGATAGAGATTTGGTTTCAGAAAGTCCTCTGACAAATTGTCACGACTCATAAAAAATGCGTTTAGGTGTACTGTTCACTAAGCCATTAGCTAGAACTTAACAGGGTAGGTGTGCGTTACTCCTAATTAGCCCTTGTACTAAGAGCCCTTTAACCGGCTTTACACGCGTTTTCGCCCGTTTCGCCCTATTACCGGCCTATTAAACGCCCTTTAAGGGTCCACTTGGTTTGCCTTCAATGCGATACGTATTTACCTATACTATGTATCTGGTATACCCAAATGAGATATTGAAATGCTCCATTGCGGCGCATTGTTATTGTATTGTTTATGCCTACTGTACCTTTACCATGAGTTCACTAGTCGGTAGCGTCTACATAAAATATTTATGGAAAATTGTACAGCGTCCATACGGTGACTATTTGTGAACGTATAAGCGCTTGGTAGAGCTACTGAGTTCATAGTAATTAATATAGTACTTACGTATCGACCTCTGAGTCAGGAAGTTAGTACATAAAGCTGGGACGCAACGTCTGTTTTGCATAGAATTCTTGAGATTACACATGACCGTTTGTTATTTATTAGTTATTTTGTAAAATTGAACAGTCAGAGCTCAATAGGGCAATACTTTTTTAAACGATCAGCGTCATATGAATTTATGATATTTCATGTGATAACACTAAGAACTTATCGGTTACAGCTGTAAACGAAAACAAAAATAAAATTGTTCAATTTCAGCCTTATCAGGGATTATTACGGGCTACTTTATTTTAATGGCCACCACATTGTGGCAGATTTAATCGATCCCTCCGAGGGCCAATACAGTCGCAGCGGCTGCTCCGATGACAGATAGCGACGAAATGCGTTTAAAATTTTAAAATTGGAACGATGGCATGCGTGCGCACGCGCATCCCTGGCTGAAATTCCGTAATGAGCAGGTGAGGTCCGTATCGCGACTCGACGTGTCTACTTAGTGTCCGAGAAGTAATGTTGAGCAAATAATTAGCGATTATTATTTGATAGTACACTCAACTCCTCTCGTCTATAAAATTGTTTATGTAAATTAGTATCTACTCGAGATGCTTATACGCTAAGTGTTGTTGCCCTACCAGTAATATTCCTTTAAGAATTACGTTTGCCGGTATTCCTTGTGTGGAACAATTTTATTTGGACTTAAATAGTTTTTTTTATGATTGCCGTATGTCATTTCGTGTCAGCATTCGATGCGTTAATTCGAAACAAACTGTTATTATTTTTTCTCAGGAGTTTTATTGTGCGTTCTTATAAAACCTAGTTTATGTCTACATACTTACAGCTGCACATTATGAACCAGAAGCAAGTTGCTATTTTTTTTTCGTACTTCTGCCTGGTAGAGTTAGTATTTCAATACTCATGCTTCCATTAAAAAAGTGGCACAAAACAACTGACTCTTGATTTATTGATTGAAACCTCCATTCACTTTCCTGGTTAGAAGTTTATCACGGTTATATAGAAATAGTTGTAATGGGTCTTAGAATCAAAATGCCAGTCGTCACTTTGCTCATTAAATCTACCATGTTAATTACAAACATAATGTACTGTATAGGCGACAGGTCCAGCCGATCGTCTCACAGTATTAGCGTATGTGGACACAAAACAAAAACGGACAGACAAAAAAACGACGCAAAAAATGTCTGCCGCCGCGCTATCTGCAGCTCGCGATCCTGTCTCAAATAATGGCGCAGAAGAAGCTGTGGAGTCTACAGTGTTCAAAGTTGGCCTAAGAAAATGTGGGACTATTTTCAAAAACTCTATTTCGTCAATCGTTGGTTTTTCCCTCTCACTTGTGTATTATTTTTACGTCTCGTGAAGCTGGGTAATTTGCAGGCACAAGCAAATTCTAGTGTCAAGTTAAATCGCAGACATTTTTTTTGCTATAAGTAGGAAGTCTTGGTAATGAAATTGATGAGATGTAAGATTTTGCATCTTATGAAAAAACCTTACTTGAAATCTATGTATATACTTCCTTAGTTAAAATATAGTCCAATTTTCAGTCGCTTGGCAATCAAGAATAGACTAGACTTGACACTATTGAGTGCGTAAGTGAGCTCCATGTTTAATTCAATAATGATATCATTTGAAATTCCAATTCTAGAACCCAAAGACAGATATCCCTAAAAATGTTTGCAAAACATTAAGCATTAACCGCGACTCCACGACTTGGTGTGCGGTCAGGTCGGGCCAGTACAGCACCCAGCGGCCGCGGCCACGTAAATCAGCATCAACACACTGTCGCCCCCTCGTTTTGTTCTCATTCACTTAAGGCTCGCAGCCGACCTCCCCCCGCCCTACCGACCCCACCCCTGGTCCCGGCGACTCGCCACCTCAGTGCTTCAGCACCATGAATTTGATGGAAGATATCAATGGATTGTGCAGTATAGGTTATCAAGAAAGTCATTGCTGGCTAATTGCTTAAAATTTTACGTTAAATACCCGTTGCATTTTAGACTTTTTTTAAGGTATAGTTGGCCTTTATGCAAGTAACTGTAGATTCGGGACGTACCTGGTACTTATATTTCAAATGCCTGTGTATAACAGACTTTATATCACATCCAAAACTGCCTTGTGTTCTAATAATTATTATGAAAGTACACTCCATCTTTCACTATTTTCTGTGAATCTATATGATGATCTACAATATGTTTAGGATGTGCAAGCCACTTGATGCCACTTGTTGCTATATGACACTATATGTTTTAGTTATAGGTTTCATAATTCTGCACTGAGACTATTCTTAGTACATGATTATTTTAGGTTTAGCATAGCCTCCTGACTTACTATTTGTCCATTGCTTTATATCATTACCGAGGTTTTCGAGGCTGACAACAAAATTTATTTATAAATATTTCTGCGAAAAGATCGGCCCTGTCCTAATGAGGGTGGTACAGTGGGCTTACTAAATTTACTCAGAGATGTTTATGATAGTTTGTAGCAATGCAAATATAAATCATCATACGAAGATACCAATAACAAAAATAGATTCTAATTAATAATGATGATGGTACATGGTAACTACTGAAGATAAGGATACCAATATATAAGGTAGAGAAAGATTGTGGAGTGGAAGGTCCGAAAACTCGACCTTATTGTTTCATAAAACAATCATTCAATTTAGAATTAAAAAACAGGTCAAATTTAACCACGCTACGTATCACAAACAGTGAATGCTAAAAGGCATCTCGGTACGTTCCAATTCTGCGTCCAAACAAGCTATGAAGTTGTCATTCACCATACACGGTGGAAACGTGGAAACGTCCTGTCGCGCTGACGCGAGCGTCCGCGACATGTCCGTATCGCCTCAATGTCAATCTCTTCATATAAATTTAGAACACGCTTGTCCCGGTTGTAGGGTTGGCAGATTCGACGGAGTTCAAAAATCTTAGGTTGCTCTATTATAATGATAGAGCAACCTAAGATAAATGGTCAACACTTTAGTGATAGGAACACCGAGCGAGGATCTACGACGTCTGTAGTTTCCTAAGGTCGAATTAGATTTTTGTACAGAGATATGAAGTTATCTATAGTCTTGGTATATATTTTTATTAGAACGCAGAAACGTGCGGTTCGAGTTAAATAGCCGAAATCGTTACGTTTGAAAAGCGTTATTCGTAACTTTGTAACGTCCACTATAAAAAATCAAGTACCTACTTAGATGGCGTAAGTGACTCATGATTCAGCTGACTGGATAGTGCGACATCGAAAAACTTCAAATTATGTTGATGCAAAACACTTACACTTACATGGAACCTCGTCCCTGACGGGATTCTCCGGACCGCATAATTTCTTTTTATTTTATATATTGTTCTAAAGGAGAAATATTTCAAGAAAAAAAACAAGCTGCAGTTTTATGGAATGCAATTGTTTTGGCACAAACATATTTGGCAGCCCTGTGAACATGGCGCCCGGGCCGTCAGCTGATTTTGACGGCGCGGCTGTCAAAACTGACAAGCGCGCGAATTGACGCACGTCGATAACGGACGTCGAACGGTTTTGAATTCCAAAATGCTGATAGTGTATTGTTTTCGCGTTATTTATATTTAGTCCCATCTATTTGAGTCGATACTATATGCACGATGATGAAATGTGCGTCAGCCGCTTATCTGTGCGCGTATGCGTTAGCTAAATACGATTGTGGGAGGGATACGGGTCAATAAACACGCCGATGATAATGAACTACTAACACTTTTACTTTCTACCTATGCATAGGTATTAAAAGTCAGTGCACAGTTACCTTTTTTCAGTTAAGTTCTGTTGCGTTGGTATCTATCTACTAGTCGAGATAAAGTAGTGATATATACTGTAATATTTTGTGTATCCTTTCGTAGCAATAAACAAACTGTACTTACTGAAAAGCCTGTGTAGTTACGCTACGGGCTATCTTAGTAAATTTAAATACATCTATATGATGACGAGTGTAGTAAACATAAATAAAATAAAAAGAAATAAAATACAATTTTATAAGTAACACTCAAATAGCTACAAACGTTAGTGTAACGCGATATTCCCATCTGATCACAGCAGTATTAAGTTTTATACTAGGTAATTATAATCCCCGGAATAGGAAATAAATTATCATAAAATCGCAAGACTACATTAATTTTACTGCTGGCTATAATGTCTGCAACAAAGGTCACAACGTCAGTTAATGCAATTTACATATAGCCGATTGGTTAAGAACGCGTCTTGCGGGCACCAGGTCCTGGGTTCAAACCCTGGCTCGCACCTCTGGGTTTTTAGAAATCTATGTGCGAATCATAATTTCTGTAATATGATTATCACTTGCTTACGGTGAAGGAAATCATCGTGAGGAAACCTGCATGTCTTAGAAAAACTAACCAATTTTCGAAACGATTGTCTCGTTAAAAAAAAAATATTGCATAGAAAATGTCGAGGAGTGTCAGGAAACATTGTTGATCTAATAGAGTTGACAGTTTATTGGGCAATCATTTTTATGTCTTTTTGATGTCAGTACTAAACTGTTATCTATTACATCGAGTAGGTAATACGTTTCGAGGGACATGTTGTTGGTTGATAATTAAGTGCATGCACCTTTTATTCAACATTTCATATCGTTCATGATATGATAGCAAAAGATTCATATTGTAAAACGAATTAAAGGGTTGCTAAAGGTCTTTTCTGTCAGGTCTTACCGAATTATTTTGTCCAAGAATTCTAAATTAGCTGATTATGTCTAGATATAGGTACAGATACATATATTATTTTTTCCGACATCCGTTCCCATCTCTACATACTAGCAGTAAGTATCTTGAAAGCAATCCACGAAAGATTTCATTGAATACCTAATGTTTTACACCCAAAGTATTCACTTAACCTTTATTTATTCAGCTAACTAGTCAATAAGTAAGTAATTAGATATAGTTTATCAGTATCAAATACATCTGTAATCATAATTCTTATAGTATTTTCACCTTAGAAGCACACTATATTACAAAATATCGAATTACAAAAATGAGAATAAATTGTCACGTGAACGCTAATTAAATGTCATTGCAAAAGGTGCATCAAAGGCGTACTTATTTAAATAAAACTGAAATTAGTAACATTGAAAGAATTTTGTACCTATACTTATGTTTATTCAAATAATACAATGAGCGTTTACCATTGACAGGTGAACGCTTCTTATTTATACTAGGTGATACAAAATGGGTATACAATTTTTTTTGCAACTTAACTTTGTAAATCTCAAACTATCGGCTTTGTGGGACAGTTGAAGTACTAAAGGTTTTGTAGACTTGTGAAATCGGTCAACAGCTGTATTCCTATAACACCTTTTGTTTTTCAAGTTCCCTCCAAAGCTGATGGTTTTAGAATTACAAAGTTGAGTTTTGAAAAAAAAAGTATACCCATTATGTGTCACCTTGTATAACGAAGTATATATTGATGCTTGCAATACCAAAGGGATTGCTCGCACGTTACCAGTACCTGAAGGGGAGTGGGACTTAGGGAAGGGAAGGGAGTGTTTGATGTTCTAGCTCTATCACTCATCCTGCGAAACGCAGCTACAATAGCTACTTTACGCAGATCTTTTGTGAGAGGTTGGTACCACAGTCGAGACAGCCGGTTTAAAAGCTGTACTTAGTCAATTGAGTACTGTTTTTTTTTTTTTTTTTTAATATCGCCAGACGAACACACCAACTGTATGGTCCCAAACTAAGCAACGCTGTACTATGGGTACCGTACAATGGACTGGGGGCGATCCCAGTGACACCCAGACCAGGGAAAATTACGAAAAGGCCATTTTCGAAATTTACCCTGACGGGAATCGAACCCGCAACCACCCGGTGCAGTGAGCCGAGCGGCCTACGCTCGAACCACTGCGCCAAGCGGTCGTCGTCGATTGTCTCTGTTGTTGAAATATAGCCAGCTCAAACTTATTTTTTTTAATATAATCGTTACTTATGACTTAAACATAAACACATTTCGACGAATTAAATTATCTCATAATTACATGTATTGAATTAACTTTTAATTGATTGGCTAAGCTTAGTTGAATGCAAACTAAATTAATTGATAGTTTTTTAAATGATAATTACGGTTGGAGTTTTCTTGAATTAGCATTTGCGTGATCGGAAATACACAAAAACTGCCTGACGTGGTATTGAAGATGATAACAGAATTGTTAATGTCTAGTGCAGATGAATATCAAAAGTACTAACGCACAAAGAAACAAAACGTTTATTAGGGTAATAAAATTAAACAGAATTACTATTAATATCATACCCATAGGTATATCGTGACATAATAAATAATAATGAAATTGTATCTTCTCTACTGTGGTGGAATTATAATTACCTATAGACTAGTTAGTCATAATTATGACCATCAGAAAATACGGCGATGTAATGTCAAAACAAATGATCTAATGATTTATGGCGGTAGAGCTCTACTGTAGCCGATAGCTAGCATTAAGCGAGTCATACTCTTGTTTGCAGACTTTGTTGTAGGTATTAAACAAAAATATACCTTAAGTCAGATCAAGATAAGATTCGCGAATTCGCGATTCACTGTTGACGTATGTAGGTATTTCATGAGTCCCTTTATACATCAGTCAAGCATATAAACGTGTCAGCATCATTCGTGTGCTGTCTCGTCCCGCCAGGCAATAAACTCCCGTATCAACGATACCTCCAGTTCGTCAACATGGCAAGTAGGCTGCGTCGGAATGTAAATTGGAGCATTGGTATCAATGTCGATCATGTATCGTTTGACGATAAGATTTCGTGGCACGGAACTTGAGTCGATCAAGGAATTATGAACAGTCAACTGAAGATAGGGGATTTACCGTCTGTTAAAGGTCTGTTAAAGGTCAGAATTGTTTATTTTGAGGTATAATCGATAAACTAATTAAAATACAACGTATATTCTGTTGTACCTAATATTTTCATTGACTAAATTACTAAACAAAAAAGCACGTTACTACGTTCTAGTAGTGAAAAATACAAATTAATACATGTACTTTTAAAATTCTCTTAACCAATTTATCAATGATAATAGTTACAATATAACTGCTAATAACTGTGGTAAGGAAATTAATAAAATAGCGCTATCCGATATGTTGCCAGCACTGTACCCACACGATTAGTAATATTAATGTAATTCTAATTAGGTATGTAATGAGGTTTACAAAACATGCTTTATTCGCGTATGTTTGTACACGGCCGACTACACATCGTCTGTCAGTCAGAAGTCAGCGCGCCGCTCGTAAATTATGACGTTTTTGTTGCGCCCGCGCACGCAAATCATCTGACATAGAATAAGTAATATTCATTTCAATTTATCTGCTGCCTATTAGGGTTAAAATGCACCGATGCAAATACTGTTCGTTTGCACTAATAAATAATATTAATGGAGTTATGTCGTTGTCTCCATTTTGCGATAACAAAAAATAAAGAAAACAATATAAATCGGTGTAAATGTTTTGTCAATGCAAACTCACGTTTATGCACGTGGGCAACGTTTTTAGTGTTACAGGTGCCACCTATGACATTGAGTGATGTTCTATATTATCCTCTGATAATTTTTTGCTGTGTTTTTCTTTGTTGTTGGGGTGTGTCTTGTCCCTTAATCAGTCGGATAAAAACTTAGATTCTTCCGTCTGAAATTCACCATCAGGATCATTAGTTTCACATTTCCCATTACTTGGGATCGACGCAGAATGTATTGTCTTTTATTCATGGATCCGTCTAGGATAACTGCGAAAGTATTATTTATTCTACCTCATCCAGAAAAGAAAACAGATATGACGGTCGAGCCACTCCAGGCTTACCTGAGCTTATCAGTAGTCCTTTGAAGTTTCAGATCAATGATCCGCGATCACTTGCGTCTGTAGCTCGGTTCCCATCTAAACGGCTCTGCTCTATGAGAGCGTCGCGTCGCGCTATGCCCCTCACGTACGCGAGGGTGGGTAAAGCTGTACTATTAGCATATTAATTATCGAATCCTGGCAAGACGGGTGCGGCGGCGTTCGCGTGACTACGCGGGACGACCACGTTTTCTAACTGTTTGGCTTGTCTCTTGGTGGTGTTGCCAGGCGGCCAACAGTTTTAGGGACATTGAATATAAAATTACTACGATGAAATGGGGATTTTTTATAATAAAATATATTTTACAACGCTTATTAAATTGGAAATTGTGCCTCTGATTTGGATTTATTAGTACTTAATTATTACAAATATCTTCATCACTGACCTCTTTTACACATTTTTTACCAGCTAGTACTAATAAGTAGTACTGCGTTAAGATACCTACTTACATATCTATAAAATTGTTGGTCCATATCGAATAAACCTCTAAAATTTTAAAGTTTCTATAATAAATACTCAATATTGTATCTAGTAATTAGTAACATAGCATCTAGTATGTACCTACTTATTCAACGGTATTTTGCCTTAAACTTTTTATGTTTTGTTAAATTTGACCTATTTTCTCGTCATTGGCTGGCAACACTACACCGATGGTAATGGAGTCTGCAGTCTAGTTGACTGTAGGCATTAACATTAATTGAATTTTCAATAATAACGTTTATGTGATTAGAAATGAAATCGATATTTATCTATCGATCGTGTTTTATTGTAATTATTGCTCTACTTTGACATTTATTATTGGCAATCAATTGTTGATAAATTTTACCTAAAGTTTACAGGAAATGGTTGATAATTTAGATTTGTGGCCTACAATTTATTATTTAACGATATACACTTTTATAGATCATGATAATTAGTTTGCAAAGACATGCTAACACCACTTTACCCAGAGTTTCCATTAACGATTAAAAAATAATTTTAATGTTTTTGTTTTATTTTGCGCAAAGAATACTAGCAAGCATTTATTACGGTATATTCCACAAATAGCTGTTTTAGGTGCGCAGTAAGTGACCTTAATTACCACTTCAAGTCTATATAGCTTCAAGTTACTGTTCATTAGCAAACTTGACGCGCCGTCTGTCACTTGTTCTAAGCTTGTCTGACATCGACACATTTTATTATTAAAATTATCGCAAGACATTTTATTTATGTTCACATGAGAAGTTCAAAAGGAAAATATTTAAAAACACTAAGTAAATGTGAAGGCCTATGTGTGTGATGTGAGTGTCATCGGCTTATATTACTTTTAAAGTCCAATTTGCAGTAATATTCGAATCATAATTTAGATTATACGTAGTAGGTCAAACATCGCGTGTTCATATTATGAATCATTGGAACTACATTCGCGAGCGCATAGACAATTAAAAAATGGCTAAACGCGCGCAAATCCGATCTCGCACCGATAAAATAAGAAGGCGCGCCGACAGTGGAACAACAAAACGCAGGCGGTAAGTAGTGGCTATAATCTGTGTTCGGCCGTTCGGCGTCCAATAAATTAGATTGTGGTCATAAACATGCGGTGTCGAAGCTAACCTCGTCATCTGATACCGCTTACATTGTTCAGTCTGTGCACATTGTTGTGCACGGTACGCAATTCATATCTTTCATATAAAAAACATCTCCCATTAATGATCGCACTGAAACGTTTTTATTGATGTGCCTCTCGCGCACATCTCCTTAGGTAATTGAATTGTTATCGAAAAAGTATGCGGTATTTCGTTCTTATAGACGTTAGGTAAGTTCACGAAACACTACGTAAATAAATTGAAGAAAGAAAGTAGGCCCGAACCGTATTATGCCGAAGATAGTTTTAAAGAATAAATTTAATAGCAATAAGCTTTAATTTAATCTGTTATTAATTTTAATATGACATTATTATCGTATAACAATGGAGCTGTTTCAGCTACTCAGATTATTCTGCTTGTTGCAATGGATGCTTCAAACAGTGGCGTTTGATCTATAGCTTCTGTATCTTTATGGCGTATCGCGAATATGCAAGTTGTAGAGTCGTAGATCACGCGTGTCATGGTTTGATCAAAGGTAGCCATCGATAGATTACTTGTAACTATTGTGAGGCATTAGTTTATTAAAAAAGCAGCCTTACAGAGAGTATTTACCGAATGAAATTCGAACGAAACTAATAAAGTATATCATCCAGTCTTTAGGAATTCGAACTCCTTTGAAATTACCGCTATACCATGTTAATTTTACAAGCTATTTAGTTGACTACACATTACCTGATTACACTGTTACTCAAGTTTATCGTGTCGTGCTAACAATGGAGCCGGTGGCCAGACTCTGACAGGCGGCTTTAGTAGCTGCCGCGGACGACGGCGGCACATTCGCGGTGAGGCTGTGACGGTGATCTATAACAGATCAGGGTGCAGGCTCGTGGCCAGGGTCAGCGAACTAGAATGGACTATGAAGTATGGACTGGATGGATGGAATGCTGTACTTATGGGATGAGTTAATGGAATCCGTTCTATCGTTTATGGTATGAGAGGATGGTGAAGGTATTTGTCTGTGGCCCATAACTTTTGAACTGCTGTTAGATGTTAGTCCACTCCTTGCTTGCAGCTAATGGTACTTTAACGTATGTTACAACCTCATACGCATTGATACATAATGTTTCAAGAATAAAAGTAGAGAAATGAAATTGTAATAAGCTTAATATTACAATTTCTTTAGTTCGGTTTAATGGATGACCAATTTCATAAACATATCTTAAAACACATTTATAATCTCTCTATGAATTTGCGTTGTTTTTTTCTCATGGGGTAGCAGTAATTTCTCCACAATGGCGTCGAAATGTTAAATACCTAACATGGTCTACGCCAATACTGTGATACATTATCAATCTGTAAAGCAATCAGGATTGAATTATAACATAGTTTCTACATATCTCATTGGGCTAACGCTGCGGTGCGCGAGCGCATAGCGTTAGCCAATTAAGCGGGGTGTAATTACGGCGCGCGCGCAGGGGGCTGGGCACCGCCTCGCCGTCAGTAAGTAATAGATGTTGTCCGCCTGATCGATTTAGGCGCAAGAGCAGATAAGCTGCTTACAAATTATTTCAGTGATACTGTAATGGGTGGATTTGTAATTTGCCGATTGGTTTTAGATGAGATGTTTAATATATCAGGCTCTAAAGTAGAGTATTAAAGTCCACTTTGTAATTGCCAAGTAAGTTTTATCTGGCCTAGAGTCCAACTCTACTTATTTTAATATACGATCTAAATCTCGTTGGCCACTCTCCGAGCAGGGCGGCTACACATATTCATATTTCATCAAATAATACAAAACATAATGGATAAACAAAGGAATTATTTTTACAAGCAAACATCAACAGTAAATTATATCATTTACATGATATTTTGTTCATCCTACCAAGTTGAACATTGAATATCAATTATTCAGGATTATACTAATACGGTAGTTGACTTCAAACGCGGCCGCTAATGCTGGTGACCTTTCGCTTTTTGCCGCACACCCTGTACAGCACCTGTCTAGACCACCGGCCTGGCTGAGCGATGGTAGTTTGTTTGTGCTATATTTTTAATCAAGCCTGTTATCTCATTAACAACGTATATGTATCCAATAGTATGCAAGTATACATCGTGAGGAAACTTGCACGTCTTTTGAAAAATGTGTGAAGTTCGCCATCGCTATAGAGTTGCGCGCACGCATAATAGATAGTACAATTGAAGCACTGTTACTGCCTTTTTTCTACATGTTTTTTGCGGCTTGTTAAGTAAATTATCATTATACTTGTATCGAAAATTTAAGTTTTTTACTCTAGGAATATGCAGAATAGCATACAAAACCAATTTTATAATAGCTAAATGTAGCATAAGTCTAAGCGATGTTGTATCCATTACGTTTGCAACAAACATCACAATTATAAGACACCTGGTTAGAGAAACTTCCCCTTAACCTTTGAAATTCAAAGTTTAATTGATCTAGTATTTTTGTGATGTGTTATAGAAGAAGTCGTTCTGGAAATATAGATTTTTAGTTCGCTACAGCTTTCTCTATTAAATTAATAACTCATCTCGCCTCTTGAAGTCATCGTTCTCTACCATTAAGATACCTACATTGTATTATTATGTCTCTACTAGATATCTCTCAAACATGCAAACTTCACATCATTTACAGTTAGTGGTATCGGTGTCGCAATCAGCGTCGCAGGCGCATCAATCTGTTGGCGCGAGTACACTGGCTATTAATTACATCACCCGGCATGGAACGGGGAATCTTGGAGGTGGTATAGGAATAGTTAAAGGTTTATAAATAGAGTTCAAATTCATGAATCTAGTATCAAACTCGCATGTTCAGAAAAGAGCAGTAGGGTTAAGAACAAAATAAATAAAAACACTAAATATGTACTACCTAAGATCACAAAGAGCTGACGATAGAGATCAGTGGAATATATTAGAATGGGGAGAAAGCGGGTGGCTCATGCATCAGTGGGTAAAGATGTACAAATACATCTTTACAAAAGGTAGTTACCGAATTTACCTTCTCCATACCAACCTTATGTGATCACACCAGCCACAATAGATTGACGAGCGAAGACGCTTCCGTGTAAACGTGGCTCATTAGAGCCACTCCCGCGCAGGTGGCGCCCTCTGCCGACTCACCTTTATTCCCCATTGCTGTTGTTGATGTAAATTACTATTTCCTTTCGCAGTCACTTAAATTGATACTAAGTAGTAACTGGTAAAAATGAATTTAATAATGCTTGCAACTAGTTGTGTCGGTGATGTGAATATTTTATGAAGAGTGTGGAGGCTTATTTAATGCAAATTTACATACAAACATGTAAAGGTTACATCGTTAAAAGTTCTAGGACGGAATAAATCAAATGTCTAAGAGACAATGATATCCATCCATCAATCAGCCAGAAGACGTCTACCGCTGGACATGGGCCCCTTTCAATGACTTCCTCACATCCCGGTGCTTAGACACTCCCGTTCTCCGGTTTCCTGCGGCGCCTGTGATGTCATCGGTCCTCCTTGTGGAGGACTATCCCACACTACGTCTTGCGGCTCGTAGTCGCCTTCCAATAACATTTTTGCTCCAAATTCTATGTAAAAAGAAAGTGGGTTTTAAAATTTTAATAACCTTTGCAAGAAGCCTTGGTTAATAGTAATACCTAAGTTGGACTTCACAAATATCACCCCAGGACAAAAACCACCAAATACTAGTATTATTTTGCACATAAGTAATTCAAACTGACAAACTCAAACTCAAACTCAATATTGTTTTTATTCATGTAAACCAACAAAGCATTTATGAATAGTCAGAATCTACCACCGGTTCGGAATGCTGCTTCCACTGAGAAGATCCGGCAAGAAACTCAATGGTTACTCTTTTCAATGAATACAAGATGGTATACATTCTCAACATATACAAACATATAAGAAATCTTCTCCCATATTCCCGCTTCTGCAACTGTTATTTGAGCGTCAAATCAAAAACTGTGATCAGTTCCCATCAGCCGTGACCTATTTCCTCGAACAGGTTTAAACGGCTTCCGCATCGCCGGTGTATCGGAAAACAATACGGAACGTCGTCTTTAGTTATAGCCCTGACGTACCGGGATCCTAACATTGCTGCCCCGCTGAGATTTACCCCACAACCTCAATGTGTAGGTAATTATTGCCAGCGTAAATATACTCCTTTGGTTAAGTCATGGTAATACCGTGGAGAGGTGGAATGGGGAAAACCTGTATGCATTTTATTGATATTAGCTTGACCATATAAGTAGGCTTGTATTGGCATCGAAGGGTCGAAGATCGATGTCTAATGTTGAGATAAGTAGGTAGATTCTACTATTGCGATTGTATTCCCTTTTATGTACTTCTCTGTGATGTTTTTAATTATAACTCAAATAGCATACGGATATAATTTTTTGGATAGATTGAATATAGGGAACGGATGTAAAAGTGTCTAACAAGATTTTCTGTCTTGTACTAATTTGCAGTTGGGACAAGATTTTATTTGGATTGGGAAAAGATTTTGCATTTTAATGTACAACAATGATAGATTTGGTTCCCACATTCTCCACCTGACTGGCTTGGAAAATCGACGGCTGGTCACGGACAGTGACTTAATCTTTTTCATAACATATCCATTGCGTCTTCATGAATTACTTTCCTAATCATTGCTACTGTAAATAGGCAATGTAATGTGCTACAATCAACATGACACGTTGTATTTACAGGTTCGCACATTTTTGAAGCAAGAACTATTCCAGAATGATTGACAGCATAATGATCGCTACCACGTCTTGTATGGTCTGGGGTGAGTGCGCGGCGTACGTCAGCGTCGGGCGCGTCCGGGTGAAGGGACTATCTCACGGTACCGTCTGTGTCTGCCGGTTACTGAATAAATGGTGGTGCTTAGTTGCGGTGACACTTCTTTGATGTTGCAGTCAATATTACTGAGATACTGTTTAACTTTAACCTATAATCCTGGGCAGTTTGCAGGTTATGTGAACCTATACACTTACAGGTTACGGTTGTTAGTTTTCCCATTAGACACTCAATTGTGTCGCAATATTAATCTAATTAATTCAGTTGTTAAAATTGCAGTCGTATTAAATAAACATTGTTCGCGTAAAATGGTGGCAATTGAAATCGAACGATTGAATGATTGATTGATTGCTCATGCAACTTACAATAAAAAACTATCTCTTGCGCATGAAAATCTTTAATACATTTCCTAGTTTCAAAATAAATAGGTAGGTAAGAGACATATCTTAACCACTCAATGGTATAATATATAATAAAATACGATGGAGCCCATTTCACCTTCATCCCAAGACTTTAGAGTGCTGTCACTCATATTTTCGCTTGTACCAACAAATTTGGCCTCATCTGCATATCGTTGTAAAGTGTGAGACGGATTGGAGCCGAGCCCGTAGATCCATGTACAGCACGGGGCGCGGGGCGCGGGGTGCAAAGCGATAAATAAGGGGTGGGTTACAGTGAATAAACATGAATGTGTATCGTACAGTGGCTGCTGTTGGAAATAATACAGGTTTTAATTTCATGGAGGAATGTGAAAATATTTGATAGTTCATTACCGGGGCTTGTAATATGCAAATTTTGACAACATTCCTATTTTAAATAAGTTTTAGATTTATTTACCTATTCCGTGCTTTAGCTATTCGAAATTTTTGTAATATTAGATATATTTTGATCACTGTTTGTATAGCCATATTTACAAGTTGAAACGCAAATTATCATAAAAAATATGAATTTATGATGATTCAAGAACACTACATGTTACAACGCAATCGTCTGCAATCGTGTACAATGATAGCAATATTTTTATTACATATCATTTTCGGCAACACAAGAATATATTCATGACACAATTCACCAGATATTTACGATATCAAAAAAGGGAAGGATCCGATACGTTTACTAAACAAAAAATTAAGCTATACCCAATTTCTCGGCCGGCACTGTATCAGGTCGTTGGTGGAAGACAGGCCTCACTCAATATCGGATATTGTTCTTGAAAATGAGTATTTATGTCATCGTTTGTATAAAATGTGCGCCAATGCGGGCCGAAAGCGTTTCTGCCGCGATCGCGCCGCTTCGCCTCGCTTTGTTTATTGAACAAACTTTAAGGATATTTCTTCGTTCTTTTCTCCTTTCTTTCGGTTATTTCGGCTTTTCTTATTCGATTCATGTGTTCGTGCGGAAACTGGGAGTGTTTCAACTCGTTTATCAGTAAGGTGTTTACCTACCTGTGTTTTTATACCTTTACTTTGATGATGTTTTTCTTATAAATTTTGTTGACGGCTTGGTACGTATGATACCTTTACATCGTAAGCGAGATTGTTTTTCTCTTAACCTCTCCAGTAGCAGTATTTTTGAAAAAACAGTGCTTCAAAGTGACGATACAAAATACATATAACATTTTTGAAATTTCGTTTTCGTTCGAGGTCACTTTCCCTTATTTATATTTTCTAGAAATATTAAACGAACCCAATTAACTACGCCATGTAGGTATGTACGAAATATTTTCTCGTCACCTTTTTAACCTTGCAACTTGTAAACACTGGGGGGCCTAATTAAATTAAAATTCCACAGTTGATTGTAACCATTAAGATGGCATGTGAAAAATGTCAATAAACCTTATTATATAAAAAGAATTAAATACAGACTATCGTTTGGCACCCCACCGGCAATTCTTTTGTTTTAAACATATAACAGTAGTAATATGACCTCTGTGGCCTTTGCCCACGCGAATCAGCGGTGGGCCTTGAGGTCAGCTATGATTACATGTTAGTTTAGAAATTATAATATTTCAAATTGTTGTTTATATTATTCGTCGGCCGAAGTGACGGCTGTAGGATACTTAGGTCCTCGAAAACGGTTACCGCTATTATGTTTTTAGGGTTTTTGGGTTTAATCGCTGTCGCATCCCAGTCGCCTTATACTGGTGCGGCTCCAGCCTAATATGTTAACCTGAAATCGACTGATATCAAAATGTAAAGGAAAGTCATGTCAGAGATAACCAGCTTGAAATTATTTGAGCATCAAAGGCAGCTTATTTATGTACGCCGTGACAATCATTGGCTCAAAATGAGGATCCGGTTGCTTCTTCGGATGAAAATAGTTAATACCTATTACATGTCGACGAGACACCAAAACCTATCACATTATGCAGACACGCAGGTCGTCATAAAAGCACAAATACCACGCCGCTATGATTAACTGGCGGGTGGAGCGAGCGATAAGGTTGCAGCGAGATGGAAACATACTGGCGATGTGATGAGATGATGACCCTAATTGTACACAGAAACCCATGGGGACGCAATCACGAAAAGACAAAGAGTAATAGGTACAATAGGTAGTAGGTATAGGTCTTTACACCGCAATGGAGATTTTATACCATACGAACTCAAAATCTGAGGGTACATAAATGTTCATGGGCTAGATGATTGCGTTGTTTAACCTTACGCCATTTTATTTTGAGTTTATTCCTTGAAAACAATAAACGTTGAAATTTTTGTTAAGAAAAATAATTTCTTAATTCATTTTGAGCTGGTTATTTCCCTCACAGAAAAGATATTCTGTAACGACACTCAAACTCAACTCACGACACCACCCCGTCCAAGTTCGCTACATCCCGCACCTCGGACACCTAATCGCAAACATACCAACTGCTGCGAACAAAGATGGCGGATTTACATAAAAACTGTTTAATCGTAACTCCGAGCCGGGTATCGCGATCTCAACATATTACCATAAATATTAATCCAATAAGGGATTGAGGCGATTAATTTATCTACATTACGGTGCGGACGCAGGTAAAGGCGTCGTAACATGGTGGGCCAACGGACAAAAGGAATGTTCAATGTGCCCGAGTTAAAATAGCCCCGCTCTTAGTCTCCATCAACTGAACGACATCCAATGATAATAAATAAATAATGATAATAAATATCGCCAGACTGACACACCAACTGCATGGTCCCAAACTAAGCACAGCTTGTACTATGGGTACCGTACAATGGACTGGGGGCGATCCCAGTGACACCCAGACCCGGGCAAATTATGAAAAAGCTATTACCGAAATTTATCCCGGCTGGAATCGAACCCGCAACCACCATGTGCAGTGAGCCGAGCGGCCTACGCTCGAACAACTGCGCCAAGCGGTCGTCAATGATAGACGTGGACATCTCCCAAAGTTAGTTTTGTTATGGACATTGTAAAATGTCTTCCACATGGACTGCTTATTGACGCTGATGACTGGAGAATTTCAAATTCTATGCGTTCAATAATGGTTCTATAAGTACACGTTGTGGTAAAAATGTATACAGCCTTTGCATGTGTGTGCATTTCTTGCTAAACATGCTACCCTTACCCGGCTGTGCCTGGCCCATTATATAACACGTCCTAAAGTTGTGATGTATAAAATTGAAGTGAGGAGCGTCGAGGTGCTAACTTGAGCCAAGTTATTGGTTTCCATTAGACGGTACACGCGGCTGGTGCGCGGTTAACACTGGGCTCATGTGCAGTGGTTGTACCATTGTGGCTTTTGTCGGGATTTGTTTTTGGACCTAAGATATATTTTTTTAAGACAAATAGGTATTCGACCAATATTCCAGGAATATGACTGACAACTTTAAATACTCCGTTGATCGTCAGAATCTTTGCTCGCTAGTCAGTACTTACTTTTAATATAGTTAGGAGATTTTTAGTTACTTAGTAGTAATTTTATAGTTTAGTAATTAAACCCTAATCAAAGATAAAAAAATACCGGATTAATGTTGATAAATGTATGGAAATAACTGAAATACCAGCGCTGGTTCTTGTCAACCAGCACATGCTGTATTGGGTCCGTTTGTGGCGAGCATAATTTTTAATTATTATTCATTTATTTTTTTGAATTTTTTATCCTATTTGCTGCTAGCCATAAAAATACATATAAATGTATTCCATTATAAATCACATAATATAATTATCATTGGAACTCAAACTAGGCAAATAAAGTTTTTTTATTCTTCTTTTTTTTTCTTTCCTTCTTAAATCTACACTTATAGTTGCATCGGCACTCTTGGACGAATCCTTTAAAGCATAGAATGTTAGTATTAATTGACAATAACTCGTCAAGAGTTGAATAACCCCATATAATGTCAGTATAATGCAGTCGTCAATACCACGCGTGGGCTTGATCGTTGTCCACTTTGCATAAAAATCACATTAGTCGTACAGCAAAAACAACTTTATTGTCATACAACTTACAAATAAGTCCATTTGAGTTATTCTGACGGCGCGTAAGTAGTCAGTAGACGATTGAGAGTTTATTTTATTTCAATATTGATTTTAAATAAAGTTTATGTCAATTTATAGAGACGTTAATAATGTTTTAAATCAGGTTTCTACTGCAAATTATTGTAAGTGGGCACAGGCCGATTGCGGAAAAAGCTATGTTTACCTCAAGAAAAAAATAACCTTTTTTCACTCCCTACCCCCTCAAGCTCAGCCTACCCCCCTAAATCACGTTTAACATAGAGCTCGTAACGTGTGTAGTGTCCTTGACACTGCGCGCCACCCGCGCCATTCACGAGTGGAGTGAATGGGCGACGCTATGTTCAGCGCCTTTTAATGTGTAGGCATCGACTTCCTGAGGTGAGGGAATTCTGTCGTGTATCTTGGACTAGAGGACCTAAACCCCATAGTGAGCAACAGTAGTGGCTCACTTTGGGGTCACAGTGAGGTATTATAGGGACTAAAGAGCCTAGCGTTCATGTGGGTATAAAAACTGTTTTCCTTGATTGGCTTTGTTCTTGAACACTAACCAAATATGTACCGGAAAGCTATTAATTTGTGCACAAATTCATGGATTTCTTTGTTACAAGTATTGGTTATTTGGTATATGTATTTAAAATATAAATAAGTACCACTGGAATTGTCTCGAGAAGGGAAGATCTACACTAGAGTCCTATATGAGTATATATGTACATATCTGTATTTTTGTATGTAGGCACATATTATGTGCAATGCACAAAAATACTGAGTACAGTGTTTCTCAACCTTTAATTACATATTAATAAAAACAATAGCGTCATCGATTGCACGCTCTCCATGCATAGCATAATGATGAAGTATATTGCCAAGTCAAGCGTGTTTCCGTATGTTATGAACTAATGTAAATATGAGAAATAACGATATAGCTATATTAATAATTAATATTGTCCGTAAATAAAAAAGAGTATGATACCCAAGCCCCCCGAAAAATAGCGGATGTCAAATTTAGAGTCTAATGTATAACGTATTTTTGCTGAAAATTTATTATTTCATTTACATATGTAAAAATTTAGTTTATTATCAATAGCCAAGTAGAGCAGATATTAAACGTTATCTAAAGATTCCATACTTTTTAAAATTGACTGCATATTAGTCTCACGTAGGCATCACGTAGGTAATTAATACATTAACAAAGGACTACTTTGGTTGTACCTTCACAGAACTTCAGAAACCCATGCACGTCATCGCAGCCCATGTTATTAGCTCATAATAAACAATAAATAAAACTCTACAATATTTCTAGAGCGCCACGGACATGTCCAGCTGAGTTGAACTTCTGAAAGGAAGCATCCACGTCGGAAGGGTGACCGCGGAGTTGCATGCGGCCCGGTTTTAATTACCCTGCTTCCCCTACCCCCCTCCCGTGAGCCCCCTTATGTCATAGACGAGATAATAAATATGGTCTTCGCACGCACTCATACACCGATGCCATGTAATTGACTGTTTTTGTGCTGTGATGCTCAAAGATTTAATGTGCCATGCAAATTAATCAAAAATTATTTTTGTCTATAATTTTGAATACCTGCAAATGTTGCTTCTGTTTTGTCTGCACCTATGTTTTGTAGGTAATATACCTATTAAAATAAGATACAATTGATTGAACCTACCGATTTTTTAATAATTTATTCATCTGAAACGAAAGGACATTTCAGTTTATATTCAGAAAATATCTCGAAACGGTATCGTTAGTTTATATAGGCTGAATAGAATTCAGTGTTATCGTTATCAGTTGTTGATGAGAAAGTTTATTTTCAACTATTTTTTTAGTGTTGTCTTGCTACCAGCACTTTGCGAGCCACTGTACAACAATGCGAGGGCATCGGATCTGTGATTAACGAGCTGGCAGTGAGCCGCGTGATCCGCATCACTAGCTGCGCCCGCGTGTCCGCCCGTAATCACACTGTCATAGTCTAATGAGCGCTTATCATTAAGGCTTATCGAAATATCTAGACGCTTTGAATAATAGAACCAATGCTATATATGTAGATTGAGAAGGAGAAAAAAAATGTATCTGCTAAAGCACATAGGTACAAGATTGTTTCTTTAACCTCTAAGTTAATGAAGTAATTATGTTGGAAGTGATTGACTAATTCTACGACACTCATTAAGCACTATTCATTTCATAGTTCGATTGCTCCAGGACCGGCAGAAACATTCCCCTTCTTTGGTTAAACGGTTCAAGTAGCGGATAGTCAAAATTGATTCTATCTTCAACTCTAAAATAATGTTCCTAAAAGTGAGTTACATTTTTTTGTATTCAAGTAAAAAGCACTAAACTAAAATAATATTGAAAAAGTAGATTAATGACTGCTGATCATGCAGTGACCACAATATTACCTACCACCGACCATCGCACACCAGATAGACATACCTCTCAGTATTGTTTTTAAATCGTCCGCAAAAAGATCGCTAACCTAATTTGCTGATGCGCGCATCGACGCCGCAGTGCAAGAAATACTGTGCGCACGCGCAGGCGGCCGTGTAATTTAGCGCCATAAAGCGAATGCCGCGTGATGACAGATCCATCATGCACGCCCGCGAAAATTACCCATTTTATGATCCGAAATTACATATACACGAAAAGTATACTGCATTTATAAATGCGATTTCTTATTCCATTTTGACATTTAACCCTCTCATGATAAGGCTTCGGTAATTTTTGGTGTCGGTAAAAAAATGTGCGAGCCTTGTCAGACGCTGACCGATTCCTTTGATTGACGGGTCGCCTTGTTTCTCTGTTTGCACGTCCGGTGTCAGATTACTACATATATTGATTATGAGAAAATCTTCATTTTTATGTGAGGTTCACTTTACAATAGTTTATGTACATATTGAGGGTGTTACCGACGAAAATTGATCTCTGAGAGTTTATAAAGACATAAACCGCCGTCTATAAAGTTTTTATTTATGTTTTATTAGTTCTGTGGGCGTTATGTTGCTTGTTTTAGTTTGATGGGAATAGATTGGGGCGAAGGTAATGGTTTTAGTATGCAGGTTTATGAATTAGTTTATTGACGTAGGTAATTTTTTTATAGGAAAAGGGAGACAAATAGACAGAGATATTATATAGGTATAAATTGAAGGAAAATTGTATATGGCGTATTATGCACGGTGTTCCTGAGATCCGGTCTTCTGTTTTCCTAGTCTTTTGCACAATTGTTGGTATGGTCGGCTTCGGTGCCTGACTAATGTCTCTAAATTCCTACTTAGTAATTATATTTAGGTAAGTTCTTTCAGTTTGCTCTATTACCTTCTGCTTTCACATATTTTTTTACAATTTCACACTGAGTGTCGATTAGTTATAAAGAATAGAACTGTGCTTGGACTTGAACTCGTCTTATTAATTTTATTAAAATGTTCCTTAAATATAATAATAATAGTATGCACCATTACTACTTACAATCACGAATCATAACGTACCTTTTAAAACACCTACACTTATTAACATTATAGAAATCGAAAATTAAAACGAAAACGAGGAAAAAAAGATTTACAGCCGGTCGTCGACTCGACGCCTTAACCCTCAAATGCCATCGGACGATTAAGTCGCAATCAAAACCGACACACGTCAAGTATCAACATAAACTCGGGTACATTACGTCCCGAGGTCGGATTTTTTAAAACTTATCATACATATTAAAATTTATGATGATAATAATCGGTTATATTTAGCCGCGGTTTGCCTACGCGGCAGGTAACTTATAAAATTGATGGTTTGCGCCGCGTGTCGTGCACTGAGCACTGTTGATGCTGTTTAATATTGTTGTGTGCAGTTTTATTGCCATGGACTTAATTGTTTTTCTTAATAATAGGCTTTTTTCATATTACTGATGAATCGTCAATAATGTGACACAATGTGACCTATGATAAGACTATCATCAGACTATTTAGCGAACTGTTCAAATTATTTTGATTTAATTTTAATCTTATTATTTTACTGCGACATGTCAGTATCTTATTACTCGTACTATACCTAATTGAACAACAGTTATTGCGAAAAAACCACAAGACCTTAGCAATTGGTAGCTTTTAAGAACCTTAGTGCCATGACTGCCTTCGCAGTGAGCATTAAAGTGACTCATAAAAAATCCATTGCTCTGGTCACATTGTGATCTCGCTAAACGACTGATAAAAAAATTGATTCCTCTCAAATTACTAGTACCTTCATAAAACTGAAAATAACGAAGTTTTTACTTAATAAGCGAACATACCTAAGTGGAAATAAGATTATATTGACAAAAAATTGGATCTTTACGACTTCGCCCGTAAAATTACGATTTTTTTAGGAATTTATCATGGACGGGATACTAGGCTTTATTTATAAGAGGTTAGGGACTATAGGGCATATGGTGCCATGAGGAAAGTAGTTGGTATATAAATATTTTGTGGGAGCATAGGGAAGAGCGGGGCTTAAAAGTTAAAACTAGAGTATCTAAGTAGTCTAAGTAGTTGATTTTACGAATTCAAATTCAAATTCAAAGCGTTTATTTTGTTTAGGCCTACGGGGGCACTTACAAATTGTCAATTTTATATTATTATTTTTTTCTTATATCTTATATGAAATGTTCTACGGTGTTTTAAGGTTATTGGAAAACATTGTAGGTATCATTGCAGGTTTTTGGTATGCATCTTTTATATAGTAGGTATGTACATGTTATAACATAGTAAGTACCTACCTAAATGTTTGTTCTCGTTCTAGGTGAAAAAAAACTTTTTTTTTTATGAGATATTCTCATAAAAAAGTTTTAAAGGTAATTACAGGATGTCTCAAATGTCCGAAATAATAGTTTAGGCAGATGTAGGTACGGTAGGAGACAGAACCGACACAAAAGTCAAAATATACTTACCTAGGTAACCTACCTACCTTACCTGTAACCTATGAGTAAAAACCAGGGTTGTTACAAAAAAATCATTTTGTTTAATCACCTTGTTTAAAACATGTTTTAATCATTTTGGAAAAAATCATTGATTTTTTCCTCCTGATTTAAATCAATGTTTTAAACAACGTTGTAAACACGATTGAATTTCAAATAAAATATGTACATGACGCTGTTTTATTAGTAAGTACATGTAGAAAACAAACGTTTCATTATTTAAAATATTTTATACCTATTATCAAGGGCCTGCATCAGAATCATCAGATAAAATTTATCAACCAAATAAATATAGCGTTTTGACATGATGTTCTAAGGAAAAACTGTCATGACGCCATATTTTATGGATAAAAGTTGGGACGATTTTAAACTTATTTAATCACGTGAGTTGTCTGATATTGTGGTGGCCGTATGGTATTATTTTCAATACTTTTGCAATTTGCATAATGTGACTTCATTCTTGCCACTAGCTTATGACCTCCTTGTTACATATTTTGCACTGCTGTGCACGCGAATTCGTCCGCGTGGAATAGTGTCTTTGGGTAGCAATTTTAATTATTTCACAAATAAGACACATACATATAAACACTTTAATGAGCTATTTGCAGTGTTTAAGTAGGTAGGTTTGTAAGAGCTATATTTCCATGCAGACATTCATCCCCTATACACTTTTGTTATTTTACACCCTTGAGGGTAAAACTTTTACCCTCAAGGGTGCCACTTTAAATGTCATATTTATCAATGGCGTACAATCAACAGCCTAAAAAGTAAGTTTAAAGCTTCTAGCTCTAAAAATGACGATACTTCTATACAACTTTCATCCCCCCCTTTCAAGCCCTTACAACCTTTTTCACATTAAAAAGTAGCCTATGTTATTTCTCAGGCTCTAGTCTATCTGTTTACCAAATTTCATTTAAATCAGTTCAGTAGTTTTGGCGTGAAAGACCGACAGACAGACAGACATCGTTACTTTCGCATTTATAATATTAGTAAGGATTTAACTCTACTAGATTTTAGCAGCCTCACATCCGGAACTTCAATGTAGTGCTTCCAAATATTGTATTCTTTCTTCCACCAGTGGGGATGGAAGGTGCAGAGGTCATTCATGTTGATATAAGGAAATAAAAGAATACAGGTCATTAAAATAAATAAAGCTGTAGGTATAGCTTGGAAAAATAACAAAATCACTTTTAAAAATTAAAGGTTTTTGACACTTTGTGTAGGTACCTACAACAACAAGTTCTGAAGGAACGAAACACAATCGAGATGTCAAGTGACAATGTCAAAGACGCGATCTGTGTAGAATGCGTTCCGATCCACGCAATGTCCGCATAAAAAATCGAAAAAATCAATTTAAATCAGTGTTTTAAACATGAATAAATCATAGTAAAAGCATGTGAAAAAACCATGAATTAAACATCAAATCATTAATTAAAACGAATAAAACAAAAAAATAATTTATTATTTCAATTTTGCAACCCTGGTAAAAACTAAACAGACCTAAATAAAAAGTGTCGGTGCCTACTCAAGGAATAAATATGTACAAATACCTATGTATTATATGGATTGTATGTATGTGTAAATATGTAGGTATTGCTAATTATAAATTTTTAATATAATAATTTTTAAAATCCTTACATTATTTAAATCAATCAAGGAAATTAAAATACTTTGGTATTTATATTTTATTGAAGTACAAACACTAAAATATAATAAACATAATCAAAATGCCATTAAATAATAGGTAAAATACAACAATTCCATCGAAAGTGACTATTATACCATAAAGCGTCATGCAAGGTAAAAAGGCGGCGTGGTGCGGTGGGCGGGGGGCGGGGCCGGAGTCGCCGCCCGCCGCGCGAGCGGGACAGCGCGAGTGCACGCGCGCCCGCCTGCACGCCGCCGCCGCGCTGCAAGGTCACGTCACCCGGCCGCGGCTTGCGCCCCGCGCTTTTGCAATGTTTTGACAAGTTACGCAGATGCAGTTTTAATTTTTCTTGTTTTCGCTTAAATCTTTATTTATTCTTAAGAATTCCTTGTAAGTATTTGTATTTATTAAGATATTTCAGTATCTACTTATTAATTAATTATGTATACCTACATAAATATAACGTAATAGTGTGGTAGGTAGGAATATTTTACAGAGGAATTTATCTAGTTATTCTGCTGTTAATATAACAATCATTCTGATAATCTGAACTAAATACGTAGGTACATAACTTGGTAAATACAACTAATTAAACAAAATAGTATAATCGGTATCATACAGATTATGGCTTTTAAACCAAATGTAGAAATAAGAAAATGCTGGAATGCAAAAAATTGTTGCATCTCATCACGGATGGACGTTTGATTGAGTGCGATAGTTCTGTTGTCGGCCGCACGGCGCTGGCATCGCCCGGTCGCCGCTCCGCGCGTCATTCCGGCCGCGGCGCGCGACGCAACCGCATCGCGACCCGCGCTCGCTCCCGCTCGCGTAAACACATCACGATACACGCGCAAAACGATCACAATTATTGACATGTTCACGTGTTGTGCCAAACAAATTGTGTCCAGTTAACTCAGTGCCAGTTATTTATGTGAAGTGAACACGTACGCTGTGCGATTCCAGTAACCGAATCATTATATTTGTTCGTCCGAGACACCGTCGCAGCCCATCTGTTCAAATACGGTTGATTTGTTTAAGTTTACTATTGATGGATTGGAAAGAGGTTCAACGACATCGTATATGGTGTTTGATGTGCTAAGGAATTCGTTTCACGTATTTCGAAAACAAATAGATAGTTTAGAAAACAATGGTTATATGAGAGAGGTCTCGAGTGGCATTGCTTGCTTAGGTGCTCGTTGTGACAGGTGGAATCGTGTTCTCATTGTCTGTCAAATAAGAATATTCATTGGAAAACTAAGGTAAGCATACTTTGAATGTGCCTGTCAAATAGAAGACTAACACTGATATATTTTGAACTTATTTTGTTTTTAATAATATTTTACGCATTTTAAGTAGTTTCTTTGAATTTTGAGGGTATTTTTATGTGTATCTAGTTTGAGTAAATAGTTTTATAGAGTACTATTAAGTTTAACAGTGCGTAGTGGGCACTGAAAACTTTTGGGCGGCTGCTGAATTCAGTGAGGATGCGGCGACGGGCCGCGGCGGTACTGCGCATGGCTTTTATTCCTGAAAACAAAATGAAACGAGGAATAATTGTAAAAACTAAGGCATGGCAATTCAACTAATAAAATTATTATCCTACCTATAATAATTTTCAGTAAAAAACTGGTTTGTATAACTTTTTTGCGATGCCTGAGAAACCAGTAAGTGTTTAAGTTATCTATTACAAATATATAAATACAAATTTAAGCAAAAAAAAAAATTTGTATATTTTCTTTCAGCCTTAGTTCATCACTGGATTGGACCGGTGAAGCCTTTCTTTTATTAAGTTGTCTGTCCAGCTTACAGTAATTCTAATCTAATATACCTATTTCAGTTAGTCATTATACCAATTGGTTGGTGTCCTGCTTTTCTGAGGTTCACTTCCTGGCGCTTTGATTTGAACTGCCACAGTTTTAGCTCAGTATTTTTTTCCTATCAGAGTTATAGCTCTTTAATATGTAGTAATTATCTTAACAAAGGTGACATGTTACAATCTATAATGGATCCATTAAAAAATGTTTTAAGTATTACGGTCAGGATGATATAAATAAACAATAAATAATGATATGCATTTTGGTTCAGACTGTCATTAAGTGAAACAAAAAAATGCTTTTAAAAGGCTAAATATGCTAAAAACGTTCTGTTATATTGATAGAAAATACCAAGGATGTTAACTAAATACATTTTACCTACAAATAAAAACATTATTTTATTGCATATGTAGATGATCTGTCAGAAGTTTAACCTTTTGACATTTCTTGCAGGGTAAATCCTGTGATTTTCAAACCTTAATCAATCAATTAAAAATAGTGAAAAGTACGTTTATTGCTTGGCGATATCTAGGTGTTAAACATGGATATTCACACAGTGTACGCTTCAGGAGAATCTTAGGGGCATTCGATATGTGGTGTTGCAGGAGCATGAAAAACATCAGATTAATGAAGAGGGTGATAAGGCGTAGGTAATGAAAATAATCCAAGAATAAAATAAGAGTACTGCAGGTACGGACCCCTGACTATAACTAACCAAAACAATACAAAATAGAAGAGAGGATATAAGAAACAACCTCATTAGATTTTTCAATTCTATAACTAATATTTGAGGAGGGGTTGGAGAGCGTGGCTAAGACAAATCAAGAATAAGCTACATAAAGTATAATATGGAGTCTAGGACAGGAATTTATTTGATATTGTAATGTTATGCCTCCAAAGACTTGAAATGGCTATCCTAAAGTGAGACAGGTGGAAGGAGCTTCATCAGCTACACACACTAACAAGAGACTTATCCTTTAATTAGAAGAAAAAATAATTATGTGTGAGAATTCTATAAGAACTTTAAACAAAAACAAACTGCAGTTATGAGTTAAAGTAGTAAGTACATGAAGTAATCCAATATGAGACAAAGATAAAGCTGATATCGATCCATATCAGCTACTTATATTTGTAAATTCTTCCTGTCAAGTATCCATATTTTTTTCATCTAGGCCTATAAAATTTTATCCTCTACGAAAAAAAGTCGATTCATATTTCATGTAAAACTATGTGAATCAGTTGAGAAGCCTATAAATCCTATACTTACTTTAATTGGATATTTAATGACGGTATCTTTGTCGTGACACCTTACTGAAAAAATAATTTTGCTATTACCTACTGTACTGGTATTACTTATGTTTTTACTATTTATGTAAGCTACAGATATTCAAAGACTGTGAGCCAAAACAATACTGAAACAGTTGTTAGGTACAAAAAAGTAAATATTTTTGCATCCACATCGGCGTCCCTTTTCCATTCCGCCATCTTTATTTTTGTGTAGCAATGCACACAGTCGTCATTTTAAATAGTCGAGTGGCGCGCGCCCCGAACGTCTGCAACGCGTCTATGGCCTGGCAGCGGGCGCGGGGTGGGGCGGCGGCGGGGGGGCGGAGCGACGCTAGAGCGGGACGACATTATCATAAACATTGTGTACATAGGTGACGTTGTCCAAAATACAATTATACTTATATTTTATTTAAAAAAACGAATTAAATAGATAAGTACTACTTACTACTTATAGCATTTAGTATTATTCAATGACCATTGATTTTGTAATACCTATAGGTTTTGTTATGTAAGTAACCTCCTGCAAGTATCTATGAAAAATAAAATACTTTTTATTTAAACTTTGTCTTTTATTCAGAATAAATTACCATTTTCTACATGTCGTTGCTTCCCCTGATTGCATTTTAATATACTCAAATTAAAATAAAAAATAGACGGATAGTTATTTATTTAAATACTTATTCAAGTGTGTAGCATTTATAAAAACAATCGTATATAAATTCATACTGTAGTGTTTTTTTGTTTTTATTTTAATATCGACATGACGTTTTGTGACGCGAACGCAGAAATTTATCGACGCCATGTGACGCGGCATCTGTTCCATAGATATTATATATAATGTTTAATAATTCCATAACTTTCTGACTTGTTTATGATGGTTAATAGTACATTGTTACGCGAGTGGTGAAAGTGACTTATTTAGTCCCGAGACGGGGTTTGGCGCCCGAGCGTAGCGAGGGCGCTAATAGTTCGAGGGACAAAATAAGTCTTTCACCCGAGGTAAACACTGTGCTTTTCATTACGAATACAAGGAAAGTAAAAATAAAAACAGGAATTGGCTAAAGAAATAATACAAGGAAGTATGAACAATACTCTACAACTCGAAAAAAAAAGATCGGATTGCCGCCTATTTTGTTTTTTTTTTCGTTGGCTGGCCAACTTCGTTATTTAGCCATTATTTTTCATTGTCATCTTTAAATATTTTGCCCAAATCTATGTTATTTTAAAGAAATTGTTAAAACTAAATTATAATTAAGTCATTTAAAAATATATATTCTTTAATTAATACTTAACTTTATGTTATTTCAATTGAACATCGTGCTGTAATAAAGTGACTGTAGAAAAAGTTTGAACATGGTTCCATAGAAATGTGAAAAAGGAACTAGTATTATTTTTTTATAATTTGACAGCTGTCAGTTGAAAGCGATTCTCCCGGGCCGGAAAAGTATTACTTTCAACCCGCTCCTCAGGCAACTTCAGACCTACTTTCAGAGTATGAGTAATGAAATAGTACATTGTTACACGAGTGGTGAAAGTGACTTATTTAGTCCCGAGACGGGGTTTGGCGCCCGAGCGGAGCGAGGGCGCTAATAGTTCGAGGGACTAAAGAAGTCTTTCACCCGAGGTAAACACTGTGCTTTTCATTACGAATACAAGGAAAGTAAAAATAAAAACAGGAATTGGCTAAAGAAATAATTTAAGGAAGTATAAACAATACTCTACAACTCGAAAAAAAAAAAAGATCGGATTGCCGCCTATTTTGTTTTTTTTTCGTTGGCCGGCCAACTTCATTATTTAGCCATTATTTTTCATTTTCATCTTTAAAATTTTTTTTCCAAATTTTTTTTTTTTAAGAAATTGTTGAAATTAAATTATAATTAAGTAATTAAAAAATATATATTCTTTAATTAATACTTAACTTTATGTTATTTCAATTTAACATCGTGCTGTAATTGAGTGACTGTAGAAAAAGTTGGAACATGGTTCCATAGAAATGTGAAAATGGAATAGTTTTTTTTTTATAATTTGACAGCTGTCAGTTGAAAGCGATTCTCCCGGGCCGGAAAAGTATTACTTTCAACCCGCTCCTCAGGCAACTTCAGACCTACTTTCAGAGTATGAGTAATGAAAATATAATTTTATATTTATGGTTTATTTATTGGGATATCAAGGTTAATTTCCCATCTAGGTAATTTTTGGATAACTTTTTTTTGTGAAAATGAGGTGATGAATTAATTTTCTTTCAACACTAGGTTCATCTAGTAATATTATAATGTTTGTTGTATAATAAGTGGGTAGCATTTAAAATCAAACTAGCGTCCGACCCGCCTTATGTTAAGAAGTTACTAGCTGTAAGATGATTGCAAGAACAAAAGCTTTACTCATACGTTGCCGACCTGAAGGGGTAGGACAGGGGCAGGGGAAGTGATGGGGTTTGTCTTCTGACTCTCTCACTCATCGTACGAAACAAAAATATATATAATAGCTACTTTACGCCGGATCTTTAACTTTAAAGCAATGGTTCCCTACCGGGGCGGTCCGTGAGAGCCTCTGGAGTAGTCTGAGGGAGAGTCGAGCACATTTAAAAAGCTGCAAATAAATCCAGATTTTGAATGCAATAAGCATTCAACAAAATGGAGTAAAAACATGTATGCCGGTGATAAGCTGATGAATAAAAAAATCCTTAAAATAAGCACAACTTGTGTTTATACAACAGGAAATTGAAATATAAAATTCGAAGTATTCTCACAAGGCCACAGATCTCTAACAACAGATCCTTGGTTGAAAAAAGTTTGGGCGCCGCTGCTTAAGAGGATGAGTAAATGCTACCTATTCTATCCTATCGAGACAACCTGGAATCAAAACCTGAGCTGTGGGTTTGTCAAGTACAACTTGAATCAAGTTATATATACTTAAAGAGTATGTATTATTGAAGTCATAAACAAGTCAATAAAATCTCTATCCCCGTAGAAGAATAGTCAAATGTGTTGTTGGAAAAATATTTTTTATCATAACTATGGAATGCGGTCAAAAATTCACAAAATATACTTACTTATTAATGTATTTGTGTTTATTGTTTTCTTATATTTACGCGAATCATATACATTTAAATAAAACTATTTTACGGATTTTATCGCGTTTACCTTAGTCTCCCCGTGACCATGGTTGCTGTAAAGCAGCCGAAACGTTGGGCACATAAAAAAGTAAATAAACGCGATAAAATCCGTAAAATAGATTTATTTCAATGTATTTGTGTTTGTTTATAAGTAGTTATTTAATTCTTAGACAAAGGTCGCACGGACGAGATGGAATGTAGTAGGTGTAAGGCAAATAGAAGATCATATTTGTCTAGGTGTCCCCACTGAACAAATATTCTAGCACACATCCGTCTACAGCCGATGCGTGACTGATTTAATGACAGACTGGCAATTAGCAAGCAAGATGGCCGCTTGCGCCCGCACAGCCAATGTCAATAACGCCATAAATCATCCGCCATATTTATTTCGAATGGTTAAGTAATATTTATTTTTATTCACATTATGAGTACTAGTTCGTCGGACTGGTTCCATTATTCATATATTGATTTATTGGTATTTTTTTAAAATAAAAAAAACAGTTTTTGGAATTGGTTTTGTCGTTAAATTTATGTGTGCGGTAGGGTCTCGCTTCAATCAGCGTCGAATAACTAAACCATGATACACGCATAAATTACAGACAAAATGTCGTCCCACGATTTGGAAACTGAATGTATTAATAGAATGAGTTTTATGTAGCCCGATAGGTACGTTTATTAACAGCCATGAGATGTTGCTCGATACATCAATAGCTTATATTGGGCTATTTATATTATTTTTATGACATGTATCCACTAAAAAGTGATTGAAATAAGATTCTTTATTAATAATTAATTTTGTTGCTAAGCTGTTACTAATGCTCTCTTATTACGAAATGGTCGTAATATACATAAATTTTGTCTGGTTTTTGGACATTTCATAAATTCGGTTGACGGTAATGGAACGTAATCATAAATTAAAATAATTTAATGCCATATTAACGAATGTTCATCTTTGAATAAGCTCAATTTTATAAAGCGGAAATTGTTATTGCTTTAATATTATTTTGTTATCGAAAATACTGTGTTACTAGGTACTACGGAGTTTATTTTTTTTATGAAAAATAACTTTTTTGAATGTTAATTTAACATTTACGAAATTACTGTTTATTTTTCCCAAAATATTTATTGACACCATATACCTAACATGAATAATAATTAACATCCTAAAATGAGTTAAATGATACCAATACCAGTGTTTAAGGCATTCAATAATAGTATTTGTGTATAATAAATTAACATAAGAAAGCTACGTCAACTCAATTCTGTCATATATACAAATTATTGTTATTTCTTAAAATAATTTATTCAAGTACTTAATTATTATAAAAGTACTATTGTATTACACCGAATGATAACAGCGAATGATGCAATTGATGCATACACAATCTTCAGTGAAGTTGCATATCAAACTAAAAATATCACAGGTTACAACCGTCATAACATCTAATTAATTTTATATTAAATGCTAAATGTCAAGCAATCAAGCATTGCTATCAACTGTCAATACACGACACGAATTCGACATTTGGAAAAATACTTTGCAGGTAGGTACAGGCGAGCTCTGTATCTTTTTGTGTATGCCCAAAAATGTCCGTCAGACTACGATTAACATAAATACGACATTAAACGTTAGTTAATTGACACATTTTGAGATTTATAATATGTGTTACCCAGAGGTGAAATCACTAGGAATTTTAGTGAGAATATAACCCGTTCTTACCTTAGCTGTTGGCTTCCAAATAAAAGTAGGCAAGGAAGGACCTTATTACAGTCACATATTTTTAAAGGGGGTAGATAATCAATTATAGTTTTTACAAAATAAGAATAATGATTTAAATTATACAGTATTTATTTATTACTAGCTGAGCCCGCGACTTCGTCCGCGTGTAATTTAACTTAACCGCTCCCGCTCCCGCGTTCTGAGACGTGCGACAGGACCTTTTTGTTTTTTTTTGTTTTTCTAAAATAAAAGTAGCCTATGTTACTGCTTATAACATCAGCTATCTGCCAGTGAAAGTCCCGTCAAAATCGGTCCAGCCGTTTCGGAGATTACCCGGAACAAACATACAGACATACAGACAAACAGACAAATAAAAATTAAATCGCGTTTTTGCTATAGGTGGTGTATGTACTTTCTTATGCATTCAGTGAAAAGGTGTTATTTTGATATTACAAACAGACACTCCAATTTTATTTATTTGTATAGATTAAAAATATTGTTGTGTAATTTCCTCTGAAGCAAAAGTAAGTAAATATCGCAATTTCATATTATATATTTATGTTTTATCGAATGTAGAGTAGGCATTGCAAATTGTAACGAGATCATCTACATATTTTAAGCATTTCTATTTTTATTGCTAAACAATGAGTATGTTATTGGGTTTGCCTGTAAAAACATCCGTGAAGATTTCATAATATGCACATGATTCATACACGAAGATTGAAATCTTGTCATCAAGTCAGATGTAAAGTTTCGATTGGACTACGAAATATTTCATTAGCCAAACATATGTAAAACAAATAACTAATTTGTAAAAAGTATTAATCTCTCTCACATCAAGGCTGAGCCTGGATCCGGCCGTCTTTGATCCCGCGGCGCTCGCCACCAATCATCGAAATATCGGGAACACTGAAATATTGCGCAATCAAAACAAAACAATCACCGCAATCGAAATTAGCGCGATGAGGAACTCAGAGCGGTGGAAAAAGAAACTTCAATGCGGCAACACTGCGCGCGATTGTTGGCGCGAAAAAAAACATAGCTAGATACCAATTGGTATCTGCGCCCATCGCAATCATATCACATTCAAATTTGCTCTTTAACTGCTTCACTTAAGAAGCTAACAGTCCTATTTTAATAGCATATACTTTTTTGTGCTACGACTTTGATCTCGATGGGTCGTAAATTCGTTCAATAATGTTTGTTGAATCGGATCATCTGTTTAAGAATGGCAAGTAAATGTTTGTTTTCTATCATCCGCCGGCCAAATGTTGTTCGATTTCGCTAGTTAGCGTTGTTTTGACAGTCTCAATCGTTGCAGCGCCGCAATAATGCTGTCTTCACTTCATTCACGATCGTGTGGGTTTTACAACGTATCTACGTGCATACGGAAAGAATTGTATTTGTGTATATGATTTAAATGAGTTGAATCGTTTTCGATTTAATTTGAGTTATTTTTGTAACGATTGTTTGCTTTATCATGTCGATGGAATGATATGAGATTTATGTTGCGAATGATATATGGGTCGTTATATAAAATAATGAATGTGGTTGTTTGTAGTTGTTTAAGTTTGAAACAAATAATAGGAAAGTGATAGCGCTTTTGAATACAAGTGGGTAAGACGAACTGATTGCCAAAGTACTTTGATATTTTTTTCAAGAATTTATATTATACCCAGTCTTATCTCCCTATAACATCAATCCAAACAATTTTAATTTTTCCAGTGCCCTCCAGTTCCCCCATTCTCCGGGGCTGAAAACTCGAACAAGGCGTAGGTACGCTCACGGGACTAAATCAATATGATATGACAGTTACGGTCAATTTATGGCCCTCGGTTAATTACAAACGGGTGCGGGGCCCCCGGGGTGAGGGGGGGGGGCGGCGGCTCGGGAATGAGGCAAGGCGAGGGGGGCGCCACGTCTAATGACTTGTAAAGATGCTGTTGCGAAAGCGCTAGGAAGTATGGATGTGTGATTATTTGTTAGGGAATTGTGACGTAAGAACTATGGCAGGAGACCCTAGGAGTTGAGTGCCTTTCGCTTGTTAGAGTTGTTTTCAGGAGGGAGGGATTTGCTTGTTGTTGAATAAACTGTTAATTAGATCCACCACTCGTGCGGGGTAAATTATTGGCGTTGGCAATACCTATTTGAACGTGTTCGAAACAAATGAACTTGTAAAATGGCTGACATTCAATCATTTGCGTCGCCTCCAATGAATGTGGGTTTATGTAGGGAGAATAATCATTCCAACAAACGATGAAGGTTATTAAAATAACGTCAATATCCTTTGAATTTCTCATGAACACTTTGGTCATCCGTTTACGACAGTTGCGTAAGGTCAAACAGATCACAGGGCGGCAGCAAGTATCTTATACTGAAACGGCGCGGAAGACTCATACATCTTTTGTTTCAAATAATTAAAAATTATGCTACTCATCGACTTTGCAATACCTCAGACTATCATGAAACGTTCCTCTCCTTATTTATTTGCTTTTTCTCTCGTTTGCACTGACGAAACATTCATAACGATTTATGTTGTTATCTCTATTTTGTGAAGTAGAGACGCCGCCGCCATAACACGGTGTCAATATTTCGGCAGTGCCAACGAGGGGTTAGTAGTAACTACAGTCTATTTCACATATCGCCGCCGAAAAATACGGAACTAAATAATTCAGAGTGTAAATTGCATTGTAAGCGACTACAGCGCCGCTTCTCCGCAGAAGCGGCGCTGTGTACGAAGTCCCGCGACTTCGTATGTGAAATATACTGAAGGTAGGTGCTGAAACTAGTAGCTGACCCATTTACTTCACGCAGTTATTCGTGTCATCTGCCAATCAACTATCAAACCAATCAAACGGAATGAGTGCCATTGATTGATAGCTCGAGTTAATAATATCATAATAGTTCAGGGAACCACAAAACAGGTAGGCATACAATAGTTCCACTTCTCACAAAGGTCAAGTCACGAAGAAAGGCGTTCAGGCCATGGTATGTTCGAACTGACCGAATGCAGTTGCGATAAGTAGGTAATACAATTGCTATTTTATGGTGTATGCTATGAAATGGCTGTAAAGAAATACATTTTATTTAAACATTATTCGTTTTTTAGGGTTCCGGACCTTACAAGGAAAAACCGGAACCCTTATAGGATCACTTTGTTGTCCGTCTGTCTTTCTGTCTGTCTGTCAGTCTGTCTGTCTGTCTGTCTGTCTGTCTGTCAAGAACTTTTTTCTCAGAAACGGGTAGAGTTATCAAGTTGAAATTAATACCAAATATCAAATGCTATGGTCTCTTGTAGGTGTAAAAAAATTAGGCTTCTAAGTCAACGCAATAAAAAGATACGGTGATTTATGTCACATATTTTGATACTTTTCGCAAATTCACTTATCAATACAAAGGAATCAACGCACAGCCCAAACCGCTGGTGTTCGAATCATGTAATTTTGACAGTAAGTACCTTATATACCACAAGTATCCACTAGGAAAGTATTTTGGAAAATTCCACCCCTAAGTGCATTAAATAGGGGGTAAAAGAATGTAAGGGGAAAAAAAAATTAAATGAACCTAGACACATGAAAATAAGTATTGAGGCTACTTATTACAAATAAAAAATATTAAATTCAGCGTTTTGTAAAATTCCACCCCTAAGTGTGTAAAACAAGGGTTTTTATTGTAGTTTGTATTCAGTTTGGTTGCAGTTTGTAATGGGTTCCCGAATTTGTTTAAGCATTTTTGGGAACTATTTATTATTAAAATGTCTTGCCGGTATCAATATTGGAATCCAGGAATGGAAAAACTATCTAAAATCATAATAAAATGTTGTACGGAACCCTCAGGGCGCGAGTTCTACTCGCACTTGTCCGGTTTTATTATCAAACAGTTTCACACTTATACCTAGATATCTCGTTATTTGAAACTCGGCAAAATGTTAATTGCACAAAAATATATATTCGATTATCAGTTCATAAAATAAATAATGCTATCAGTCAGGAAATGTATGACTTTGGATGTATCTTTAATGGATTTCTTATTTTTGCTGCACAAACTCTGAACTATCCATGTTGGTATACGACCTAAGTGGTTACTTTCTGCATGTATTTTCGTTATGACTTATATATGACAGCTCAGGTAATATAACTTAAGTCATCTGATAGCAAAGGAAAGCGTATAAGTCCGTTTTCTTTCATCATTGGCAGGTATTCTGTAAATTTATATCATAATTTTTTTTAAAATATTGCTCGATCAAGTGTTAAGGTTAAAAGGAACTGGTCTCAGCGACTTCTGTCAATAAATCAATTAAGCGGCTCTTTGCTCGAATACAGACCAACGGAGTCCTACGGTAATGTGCGATCATTCGGGATGACCGCAGACAGGGCAAGCATAATATTAAACGATCACAAAGAACCTCTACGTGTTGGATCCTCTTCCAAAAGTCCGATAAAGGTGTTGAACACATTATACCTACTTATACAATTATCCTTTTAGGTAAATATACAATAGTTGTGCACACATTATTTATGTAAATCTACCACACTAAGCCTCTCTGTTCGAAAGTTTGTACATATTAAGAACTTGAAAAGATGAGATTACTTATCATCTGCATTTTTTAGGAATTCACCTTTAGAAATATTCACTCCTAGACACCATGGAATGTTCAAGCATGTTGGCGTCCAGATCAGCGTCTAATTCCATCTCAATTCATAGTATGCAACTCAACGTTTTGTTATTGCAACCGTTACCGTTGAAACGTTCATTCGTTCGCGGATACATCACCCAGATTGACGCGGGCGGGTGAAAAACTGCCAACATTCAGATGCTGATGAAAATTTTATCTTCCAAAGAGAAATAAATAGCTGAAACTGCCAATTAGGCTGGTGGTATTTAACCTAGTGTCTGCTGGAGTGACTAGTTTATAGTGTTTGTGTTTTATTGGATTGGAGAGAGTTTTGGCGTTTTTGGAGTAAAAATAATGAAACACGGATTTTGTTAAGTATTACTTACGGGTTCTGGGAGTGGCTCTGATGGGTGCATTTTGTTGCTGCGATTGTCCCAGCGTGTCGCTTCCCCCAAGATGAGCATATGACAGTCTTTATGTAAATACCTATCTGTTATCAGCCAAATAACTCTGAGGCAGAATGGAGGCTGACACCAATTGATTTTAGGAAAGGCAAGGAAGAAGAGTCTTTCTTATCCGACTTCGGAAAAGCCAAAAGGAAGGGTTATTCTTATAGTCTACGTATGTATGTATGTACGGTGTTCCACCGTAGAGCCTAAATTAGGCTTCTGATCTTGATGAACGAGGCATCAATTAATTCGTTATTAATAGTCCGGGTAAAATAGGCTACATTTCATACGAACGAAATAAATATTACGGATGCTACATTCCAAAAATTGGAGGTTCCTTACATTTATTTTTGGCTGTCGTATCGAGTGGGAAGCCTATGTGAGGAAGATAAGTAACATTTTAAACTAAGGTGCCAACAGGATTAGTGTTATTATCTCCTTTTAAATACACTTGGCTTTTCCTATCCTGCCTATCACAAAAAGATTTGTTTCATTTTGGTAATAATTACAACATAGCATTAATTATCAATCATTTGAACACAATAGTCACAGGCCGAGTGGCTATTATTTGAGCCTTGTTTGGATCATATTTAGCATGACTGACCGATGTACCACGCTGCCAGTCTTCAAGGAAACAACCAACTTTGTTCTACCACTAACACATCCCATTATCAACGCTACGACTTCTCACATAAGGTTTATAACAACAGCAAATAGACGAACAATTGTTTATTAACAAAATATGCATCGTAATTATATCCAATCTGTAGGTCTGTCCGTCAATCCGTCAATCAAAACGTCGAGACGTGGCATTGAATCTGGATCATTGATCTATAGATCTGAATCGATCGATATGAACGCAAAAAATGGGTCAGATAAGTTTTTAAGAATGAAATTAATTAATGTTTTGTTGATAACGTTACGTCTGATGTTAAGTAGTTTTGGCGCCAATTGTTAATATTGAACCGTTACCCACTTAGAAATAAACTATTATGAACGCATTTTATTTATATTATAATAATTAACGCGCTGATATTTAATTATGGATGCTAGGTAGGCAACAGTAGGTACCTACATACACGATTAGCAGCACACTTCAATACATCTGAAATGGCAGCTTACTTGATATGTTGGACGATTTTTTCCACGATATTTGATTAAACTCAATATGCAACTTGATATCTGAAGTTGAAATTGTCGTTATGGAAAACTAGCATCTTAGGTAGGTACGCTTCCGTTTGAACTAAATTTTAAATATTTATGTAATAATTAGGTAGGTAGGTAGTACATAATTAATTTATATTCCTTTTATAATATACCTAATGGTGCGCAATTTTAGTATTAGCATAGGTATTAGCCATAACGACATTATATTTTTATTGAATTAATATTTTTAATAAGCAAATAAATGTAATATAATTATATTATTGACGATATAATTTACATTACAAACGATGTTATTTCGGAAACGTCTGATTGGAATTGGTCGTAAATAATATTTTATGACAATGCCCGATCAATTCTTGTCATAATTATGCATAGATTTGAATGAACTGTTATGAAAGCATAACGATTAAAAAAATGATATTTAATAATCTTATAATACCCAAGGACTCTATGTATACTAATGCTCTTTGATTCTTAAGTGTTAAGTTGGTGACACTGTACAAACCTATGACTAAAACAATGAAGATTCCACTTTCATTGCGATTCTCTTATCGGCAGCAGGGACGAGGTGGTCAATGTTGTTAAATGTGAATTTGATATTATAACCGGTTGCATGCCATAGTGTTATTAACTTTATTGAAACACTATTTTCATCTCTTCAATCCTACTAATATTATAAATGCGAAAGTTTGTGAGTGTGGATGTATGTATGTATGTATGTATGTATGTATGAATGTATGTATGTTTGTTACTCCTTCACGCAAAAACTACTGAACGGATTTGGATGAAATTTGAAACACAGATGGATTATAACCGGGATTAACATATAGGATACTTTTTAACCCAATAATCCAATATTACGCGGATGAAGTCGCGGGGCACAGCTAGTTGTTTAATAATACGCTATCCTATTGGAAAGTCTAGTCATAGGAAAAGCTAATCTAAATCATTGGAATACAGGCTAATATTAATCAAACAGGTATTGATCGTCAAAATGCCATACGTCAAGCTTAGGTAACGCATTAATCCTTTGGACCAACAGGTTGACAGTCGCCATCACCTGAACTTCGCGACTTCGCGCCTATTGAGGACATGCGATTTGTGGGATTGTTACGATTGCGAACCAATATGTGAAGGCATTTGCATTAATATTTTAATATAATATGCTTTTATTCTTGCTGTTATTTCTGCGTCTGCTCAAGACATTATTACGAATTCTTAATTCATTATTCTAGTTTTATTTTTTCCATTGTGCTTGAAGTTTACCGATTCCATAATATTGTAAATTGAGCATAGAGTGATATCATGTTTCTTGCCGCGGCTACACAGTAGAAATCAACATTCCGATCTGGAAATATTGTTCAAAGATACCAATGCTACCTGTTTAAATAAACATTATTTATAAATATTTGAATATTTTACCAAAATACACATCTTTAGATAAAGAGTCTGTATTAGTAACGGTAGCCTCCGTTGGCTTTATTTTTTGGATATTCCATTAAAGCTCATTAATAAAATTCTATTAGCCTTAATGATCAACTGGAGTAAAAATGATTGTTTCAACCCCTGGAGTCCACTCGACAAAACAGGGGTGTTCCCCTTAAACAGCGGTGACTCAGCACATTCCACAGGCGGCGTCTGTACTCGGGCGGGCGGGCGGCCGTTTCGGGTGTTGTGACAAATTCACTGATTGGAAGATGAAACTTGAAATTTGAAGAATAATTAAACCTGGATTTTGAAATCACATTGATTTACCAGACTAGACGTTTAAAATGTAATGGTTTTCAAAACAAATGCTACGAAGGTATATTCCGCGTCTTTTTTATTCGAGACTTTAATATCTCGAGTAGATTATTAGAAGTATAAAGAACGTTCGCGAGAAAATATTTTCGCTTTTATAATATTTTAGTACGCATCATTCGTAAACACTTAAACTAGTCTGACTATCTGGAATGAATTTATTTGTCAAACTCTATTTTTTCAAAATTTTCTGCACAACTAATCCCCTCAGCATCCGCTCAAATGGCCAAGTCAAATCGGCAAAAAACTTCATCTTTCATCAGGGTGTTCCCAGCAAAATGGCGGCGTCACGTCACATCAATGGGTGTCTGCGCTCGCAGAATAGAGCTCCTTTGCTAATACATCACGGGCCTATCCAGTCTATTCTGGGGCCCATTTTCCGAGGCACCGATCCCCTTTCTCGCAAACAACATCATTTGTTATACGCATTCAATGTTATATTTTTTCTCCTTTGGATTCGAAAGCTGTTAATAAAATCGCACTTCATCCGTTTTTGTCGATCATCGTCACTTAGTGATCGTAGGGTGGCTGTGATTTGGCCGCATTAGAGATAAGTTTGTTTGGTTTTTGTTGAAGAACATTCATAATTTCGGCATTATTTTATGTAGACGTAGGTGACAGGTATATATACAGAAAGTTATCAACCCACTTGAGCTAATTTATTTACCAAAATACCTGCTCTTTGTGCGTATTAAATGGCGATTAAAAATAATAATACGTAAAAAAGATAAACCAGCTGAATTTATTTTCAGTCCAAGTGTATCTAGCTGTGGACTAAAGGAAAAAATGTAAGTGCCCCCGTAGGCCTAAACAAAATAAACAATTTGAGTTTAAGTTTGTCCTGAAAAAAACTTTGTAAAGCGATTAAAAGTGTGTTTAATTGTGTTGTTGTTGTGACAGCAATAACACGACCGTCATTTTATAAAATAAGTTGGTGGGGTGTCGGTTTATTATTATAAAGCAATTACCTATTAAAAATAAGAAAAAATATTTATTAATTATTTTTTATTTTGTTTATTTATTTTTTATTTAAATTTACTGTAAGTTAGTTTATAAGTAGTTGTTATACTGTAAATGTTAGTTATATATATATTAAGTACTTTATATATTAAATGCAGAAACCATAAAAAATCATTGAGTAAAATAGGTAGAAAGATATAGAAATATATTCTTTATTACTCATAAATCATTATGAATTTATGTTATAAAATAAATATAAAACTACCGTATAAAAAGCCGTTATCACTAAAATTCTTAAAGACAAATTTTGTGAACCATATCCCTCGCTAAACTTGTGCAGGTGATACTAGAAATGTTTTTTTTTCCGTTGAGTCTGTCCGTAAGACAATTGGATAGTTGGCTACTGCATCCCTTCGTAGAGTCAGCAAGTCACGACGCGACACCTTCCATCTGGCATCGGACATCGATGCCCTCACCTGACACGAATTCATTACTCAAGTTTTTGACAAAATTCGAGTGTCATTTTTATTTGCCAATAATGTTTCGTATTACTCGCTATAAAGTCGTGATTACATTTCAGATAGCAATTCTAAAATAATGCAATAAAACTTTGCAAAAGTCTAGATTTCTTTGTCTTATTTTTATCCTTGGTTTGAACTGGACACAACATATTGTTATATTTGTTTTATGACAATAAACAAAAGAGACATGAAATAGGGAGTGTGAATGTTTCGTCCAGGGTAAACTAAGGGTAAAATTATGTAGTAGGTTTGACTTTTTCATCATTATCTAATTTATATTATATTTATATCGCTGTTCTCTTTATAATAATGTCCACAGCGATAATCAACAGGGCAGAGTCGAATCACTATTCCCGATAGAGGTCACGCGTTCATAGGCACCTGACTTTCTTAAACTGGTTACATATAACTGGCGAGGAAATCTTGTTCTGTCAAGTTGTTCTGCAAAATGTAATGGTATATTTTCATTTGACTCCGTATATTTACATTCTTAACGTCATACATGTCCTATTATGCGAAGATAGAGCGAACAGTTTATGAACTAGGTACTTAGTGTATAAGCTTTCTTTATGTAATGGCGGAGACAGCAAAATAAACAAATTTTAAATTCTTTTCAATTGAAAATTTGTCTCTGAAACTCACTGAAATTGTTTAAATATTTTTTAAGTTTGTTCGTAACAGTTATATACGCAGTGTTATATATAAAAGTACAGTTTATATTTAAGACTTTCAGCATTGCTAAAACGCAATATCACCATCTATACGTTATAGGTTTTTCTATAATTTTTGCACCTGGTAATGCCACCTTGCTGAGTGATGAAAAGGCTGTGATTTTATTGATAGGAACTTATTTATTATATCCCAATTCCACCAGAAACAGAACATTCTTGAAAAACGATTAACGCGGTGACTGTACAAAACTGTTAACTAAAGCGATGAAGTGCGTTATTATGTTCATAATACGAACATCTGTTTCGGCCCGACTCCGCCCGGCAAACGTGTAGTTATGGTAATAATGACGCTGCTCTTTCGACGCGCCACCTATCGATTCGATTTACAACACGTTTATTATCGATTAGTGTGTAAGTATCGTTATTTGATCGAGTTCACATGATAGTTTAATAGTTTTATTGTTATTGGATAGCGATGTTTATTTTTTTCTAATACATATAATTGGTATTTTAAGGTGATTACAACTATTAGTTTAATTATAACGTGATAATAATTTGTAGTGCTCTAGCTCGCGTACTATTCGAGTTTTTAAGTTTTTCTGTTTGTTTAAAATTCTGAAAGTAGCGTTCAAGAAAAATTAGAATAACGGTACCTATCAGCTTATTGTTTTAATTAACTAATGCAATGTGTTACAACCTGCATTGAACCTGCACCTGTATTATATTTCTAAAATAAAATACAAAAAAATATAAACCGAAGAAATAAAAATGGTTTGTCAATCGAGCGTAAAACGATATTCGCAACTCACGGCGCGGGTCGGGCAAATACAAAAGTTTTAATTGTCCAAAAAAAAGTTAGAAATGAATGAATAGCAATTAAAAATCATCAGTGATGAATCAAGAGGATCATTCCGCGATGATTGACGATTACAAAAAGATGACAGGTCATCTTTACGAACTGAACGTATCGTTAAGAATTGTTTGAGAATGATTAAAGGTTTAATGGAGAAGAAATCAGAAAATTCTTATTTTTTAAATGTATTTTTTTATACACTTTGATTGTCGTACCTATGTTCAATGTATTATTGGTACGTGTTATGTATACTATAAAACTGTATTTTACTATTCGGTGGGAAAGTAGTAATACTTTTACTGTTTGTTTTCGTAAGTAAATTAGGCGATAAGTAAAAAGTAATGAAAATTAACTCAAAATTGACATTTACCGAGATATCTTTATGAAAATACAAAATAGTAATAAGAACAAAACGTTAAAAGTTCTGAGTAAATCTGTAGGAGACGTATCGCTTATAATTAAAACAATAAGTATAGCATAGCGCCTGATATGGGGATCCAATGAGAACAAAACTTTCGCCCTTCGACGTTGCAAATTCAACTTAAGTGCTCAATTAACACGGCCGGTATTAGCTTTAATACATGCTCCACACTTGCATTCTGGCTTGCTGGTAACTTGCACGATAGTGAGCAAGAACACTACACATTATTTATACATTTGGTTTATTACATTATTATTTTCGTTCTATTTTCCTATGCCTCCTCAGTCCTCAGATTTGGTATGGGATTGTGAAAGGGCTTTATGAACGATAATGGCTATAACTTGTAGCCCAGATGCCCAAGCGCAAGCTACCGGCACGTGTAAGAGTTTGGCGGTATCATTGCGCTATCTCGCGGGACGTATGGGCACGAAAGTGCAGTGTCACGGCGTCGATCATTCTAATTCCTTTGAGACGACAGCGCTTGTCCGTGCGCTGTGACGGCAAACAGTTCTGGTTTGGGCTGCTTTGGACTGAGAGATTTGGACCTGAGTGTTGGTTTCGGTTTATATGTGTTCTAAGTTAATTATAAAAGGTTGATTGATATAATTTAAGCCTTTATTATATTTGAGTGTAATACTGTTGTTAATTTATTTTATCAGGTACGTAATATCGATATATAAACAAATACGAACTTACGCTACCTTCACACGATGAAGACAATGTTTTTTTATACAATTTTGACGGATAATGGCACCCGTATACGGTAAATTGTATGTAAACATCGTTGTCGCGTTAACCGAGAGAATGTATCGCTTTTATTTAATTAATGTCTACTTTGTCGATATATTCGTATCTGCTTATTTTATGAATTTAATTATATAAGATTATTATTATTGAAACGTAAACTGTACAACAACTTTTATATATCTCATACATGTATTCTGCAAGTGGTTTGTTGTTTAATGAATTTAGAATAACATTTTCTGTTCCAACCGCTTTCACCGCCCCGCGAGCAGCGGCCGCAAGCGGAACAAATCATCAGCAATGACAGGCTCGCCGACAAAGCGACCGCCTGACCATACAACCGATCACTTCTAATTGTGTGATTTGATACCAAAACGCTTTGTTAGCCGCACAGAAATCTCTATCATAATCTACGGACACAACAAATTTATCTTTTGTGCGCGCCGATAGTTAACTTCACGATTTCCATTCGACTCTAATTAAATAGAACGGATTGGAACGGTACGTTTTTGATTTTTGAACGATTCTTTAAAGTTTTCGATTATTGTAAAGTACGGTCGGGAGATGGACACGATAATGTTAATTGAGGATGCGGAAATTTCTAATGTTAAGCTGTGGTTTCCTTATTTGCTGATAAAACCTACTTTGAGTAAACCACCGAGAGCAGTTTACCGTATATCACTGATTCGTGCTGGCTTCTTCCACCACTTCCCTTAATCATTTTTATCGTCTTCTATTTAAGTCCTCGCCCGGAGCTATCACCGACTCGTGCGCATCAAACGTCTAATAAATCGATCAAATCGCAAATTTTATGTCTCTTTTACGATTGTTGCCGGCTTTCCTTTAAAAGTTAATTAAATCGCCAATTCGCAATCAAGTTTCATTTTAATTGGTCACGTGTTTCAGTCATGGGATGACTTATGGCGTATCCTTTGCTTTTAATGTTCTTACGGTGGCCAATACTTTGGTATGAGGTGGTGGTACCACTTCTGTTACAGTGCTCCCACATTGTGCTTGGGTCTATAACGCTATATAACAATTTATAAAATCAGTTTATAAATAGAAGAAAGGATTGCAATAATGTGTTTTATAGCTTAATATAACATTTAGTTCAGACGAATGATATTTTGTTTGACTAGGAGAAGTTAAACCTTCCACGTTTTAATGAATAGGTTATGGGTTTCGCGGAAATGGCATAATTATAACATATATATTTATTGTGAAGAGACTCTGCTGATGTTTTGGGAACTTAAATTTTTATTATTATCAATAAAAATAATATCGCCAGACAGACACACCAACTGTATGGTGCCAAACGTAGCAACACTTCTACTATGGGTACCGTACAATGGACTGGGGGCTATCCCAGTGACACCCAGACCAGGGAAAATTATGCGCCATTTCCGAAATTTACCCCAGCACGAATTGAACCGGCAACCACCACGTGCAGTGAGCCGAGCGGCCTAAGCTCAAACCACTGCATCAAGCGTTACGTTAAGTTTGTGAAATTAATGTAATAAACGGTCAACATTGACCAGCAGTTACCATGTAGCAACAACTATTTAGCTTTCTTAAAGCTTAGCTACAACCAACCAAGCATACGTTTCTCTTGCAACATTTTTAAGCTCTACCAATCATAGCTCACAAAACTCATAAATAGCATTAACATTATGATACAATACCATTCGTTAGTATATAATTGCAGCCGTCTCTTCAACACTGGTCCCAGCAAAATATACGTGGAATGTAACAATGTGTAACGTTTTATCGCACCCAGTTAGTTACTCAGATGTGTTTACGAGTGTCTCAGAGATTTACCTAAGAGTCGCGTGATTGGGGCCTATAAACTTGCACACTGGGCCACGACTGGGGCTATAGAGATTATGATATTTATTTCGAATATTCCGAGAGAGGTGATACCATGCTTTATTCATGTTTCTCATGATAGAGCGTTTTTAGTAGTTTATAATTTGTAGTTTTTGTTACGTTTGTTTATTTATTTGTGTTCGCAAGTATAATTACTCCTAGTAGGGACCTAAATTATATTTAGGAATAGAGTTGGTGGAAGTAATATCAAGAAAATTTACTTTCTAGAGCTAGATTAAAGGTCCAATCATAAAATATTTTCATCACGACATTTTACTTCTATACCAACAGAAGACTTTGAAAGAAACGTTTGCGGTGGGATTCAACTACAGTTTATTGGAAGTTATTTAACTAGGGTACGATGAAAACTTTAAAGTCAGTGAATTTCTGTTTATTTTATAAAAATGACTAATTTGCAATTCTATTTGTTACAGATTCGTATGCTGTGATAATGATGACGTAGAAGGGGGGAACAACGTGAGTAATATTCATAAGATTCTGTTTTTTGTGCCAACGCTGACCCAGTACGGTCGATATTTCGAATGAATATTAATTATTCAAAGCATCTGTGACATTTTATAAACATAGATCGTTTTGAAAGTGATTGAAAGTGACAATGATTTAAGCGAAGCGTCTCATCGTAATAAAGATAGCGAATATGTTGGACGGTTGGGTATTCATAGAAGTTTCCCAGCTGGCTAATAATACCACTAGTCTTCCTGCTGCTGTCGGGAGCTGGGACTGATGCGTGCAACGCACAGGGCTGCGCGGGCGCATAGATTACATAAAATCCGTTTAATAACTGCCTCATTGTTATAATTTCTCTCTAAAAATATCTCCAACAATCAAACCGACACAGATCAAACAATGGTGATAAAAATCAAACAAATCATTGTCGTCGTCCTGATCTAGGACTTGACAAAGAATGGCAAACTAAATTTAAGACAAATCTTTTAATTCTAGAAATTCGAGATAGTAATTCCGATGATTAACCCGAAGAAATACGTTAAAATAAATAAATGAATACTACATAGGCCCCAAGTTGCGTACAGACAATGATTGGAATCTACAGCAACAAGACGGGAAAGCTGTGAGTGTAGATTATCTAGAAAACTTTTAAAGTAACAACCCTTTTAGTTCGCCAGGTCGGCACGCAACCAACGCACGCGGGACAGATGCGCCGCACCGCCCCGCCACTGACGCGCTGATCTATCGCCTCATATTAACCCTAAACGCTACTTGTCCACCCGTAATTGATGGCCCTTTGTCCGTTTGATGCCTGACCTTTTGACGACGCGGACGGTGGCACATGCCAACCTTCCCTGGTGGTCTTCGTGCGATCGTTATTCTCATTTTGGGGGTAATCGGTTCAATAAATCTAATTATATCATTTGGATGCTCGCCAGGTTAGTTAACTGGGCTTGAGGTGATTAAGATGACGGATATTCCTTATTCTAAAGGAGTTATTTTGACTTTTAATAACACGAGGCGGTAGGTATGAAGTTTGTATTGTCACCATTGGCAGCGAAAAGTATCTAGCGTTTTAAATTCATGAAAGGCAGCTGAGGATGTGACCTGCACGTATTTTTTTATCACTACTTATAAACTTATGGGTTTGTGTACTCTCAGTCCATTGTACGGTGCAGGCAATACAAGCGTTCCTTTATTTGGGACTCTACATTTGGTAGCATGTTCGTCTTCTCTCAGCCTATATCGGGCCGCTGCTGATTATCGTATCTTTCTTTTACGCCAATGGTTCCGGGCCCAAACTAACGCAGTTCAGCGTATACCAACCACCTTCATAATGTCACTAACGGATGGTCTACCCTCTGACTCTGATCTGACCATCTATGCTGTCCGATTACCCTGATTACTAGCCATTAATAAACAATTGCTAGTAATCAGCTATAAGTAAATTACATTCTACAACGCTCTAAAATCTGTATACCCTAACACTTATATCCTTGTATATAATCTCCTAAATTTGCACTACACCGTCGGTCATTAGAGCCAATTTGGCTCGTCATCAATGCACCGCGTCAATAGAATTGTTGGCCGGATTTATCCCTCCTGTAGATAGAAGGACAAGGCGTGTACACTGAATTGTTCAGTCTGTCTGTCTGTGTACATTGCCGGGTGATAGACTAATTGGTGTGATAAATTGAAGATGGCATGGGATGTTTGGTTTTGCTTGGATAAGTAAAGAAGATCAATATTGGTTCGGATATCTTGGAAGTGCAAGCTTACTCTATTTTTGTAATCACATAACCCCTCGAATGCAATGACGAAATATTTTAAACGGCAAATAATTGAGACAACTACGAAATTTGGTGCTGAATGTTTCTTCAGTATAAATTATTTTTGTACGAGGTATCTTATGGATAATCCCATATTAATAGTATCTGCCTACATAACAAACTGTCTGGAGGTACATCTGAATATCAACCCAAGCTATTATTAGTGTCGTCCAATGGCCGGTCCCCGAGACCGAATGTCACCCGTCGCGGTAGACACTTGACATTAGCGATACAAGCGCCATCTGGGCATAAATCATAAAGCTACAAGACTCTAATTCGCGACATGCTAGTCTCGAATAGCCCCGTGGCGTTCGCAGGGTTGATAGATGATCCGGTTTAAATATAACGACATAGCAATGATTTAATAACTATACTTACTAAGTTCCAGCCAAAGAACAAAAGGGCGGATAGGTACTTCGGCCTTCAGCGTTCATAAGAATCAGAAGAATCCTACTAATATTATAAATGCGAAAGTTTGTGAGTGTGGATGTATGTATGTATGTATGTATATCACGCAAAAACTACTGAACGGATTTGGATGAAATTTGGAACACAGATAGATTATAACCGGGATTAACATATAGGATACTTTTTAACCCAATAATCCAATAGTCGCGGGGCACAGCTAGTGTATTATAAAGAATGAATAAATAAATGGATATCCGTTTGGGATAAAGCGGTAAGGTGGCACCTCTCGTTTCATCTAGAATTTTGAAAAAAACGGGCTGGACTTAACTAATGATCCTTTTTAAAAGTTTCTAAAGAAAAATAGTTACGTTTGAAGTGATTCTGGTGAAATCCGTCATATGTTAGCCGTCAAAACCTTTCGAATAACAAGTGTCTACTTTCATACATGGCCATTTTCCCTACGAGCTTCTTCTGGGTAACCGTAAAAGTATCTAATGAATCATTAATAAGCTTAATCGTTTTTAGTGTTAGGCGTAGTGGACAGCAAAGTTTTTAAATTTTAGTATAGAGAACTACAATCGATGGTGTCTCTAATCGATATAAGGTGCTTTTTAGAACTTATAGTAACCCTGCAGATATTGGCCCCCATTGGTAGAGTCTGGCACGCACGTGTCGCCTGAATATATGTGGGAATGTCCGTGATAGTAGAACTACCTGTAGAGCTCGGACGGCTTACAACTGATGCAGTCACAGCACTGACATGTCATTCTTTCCGTGGTCGTAACGTGAGCAAGACAAATGCTTTTTTAGATGTGTCAAATTTAGTTAAATCGTGATTTATGTTTCGTTGCTGCAGTTCAGTGGCGACGTGAGTTCCAAAAATGAGGGCATAACTAAAAGCAAATTAAAATAATAAATCAAATTTAATTTACCGTCGCATCATAAGGTCAGCCGCGCACGGGACGGGCCCGATCCGGACACGACTTTACGATCCGATACCGAGAAACCAATGACGTACGGAATAATGTCTTATAAATCAATTTAATTTCTTCTGCTAAGACAATTGGAATGGTCCTAATAATGATTCATCAAAAATGAAAATAACACCGTATTATAAAACAATAAAGATCAAATTCAGATGTTAGTATATCAAGAGTTACGTTGTTTGGCATGGTTGCGCGAGCGCATGAATCAATTCTGACGTCACAGCGCGCCGTAGTTTGAAATAATGCCTAATGCTGTACAAAGGCGTGTAATAGCCGGCTGACTTTTATAGTTGTACGTCTAATATCGCGTCGGTAAATCAGAAGGGCACGCAATTTGTACAAATAAGTCGGCCGAGACGTTTCTCCTTTGAAATTTGATTGCAATTGTAGGTACAAATGTTTAGAGGGATTGCAGCTATCAACTGGGCATTGGCAAAAGAGCCAAAAAGCTATATTGAGGATTGAATAAGGTCTCTCCACACGGTAAAGACGACATCGTGTTTTTCTCTTAGATTGTATTTGTGAGTCCCTTTTAGGTTAAAGATGGACCATAAGCCTCTAATTACACACATTCATCATACATGATAATCCCATACATTATTTCAGTTGAATGTATGAGATACCGTGCGAACATAGTCGCCATTACCTAGGTAGGTCAATACAATCAGACAGCCAACGTATATTTGTGTCGCCCCTCTAATAAATGCTGATTCCGAATTAGATAACGTGTCTAGGTTAATCGATTGTCCGATATTTTCGCTTTCCGGGACAAGGCGACGATAGAATGTACGATATTTTGTCTAGAAATGGGTACGAATCCATCGTTAGGCAAAAATAAAATAAAAAGGGTGACTTCGAAATTGATGGTATTTAAAAAAATACATTAAATTATGTTTGATGAAAATAATACATAATTTGAAAGAAAATAACCCTTAAAATAACACGGAGTTTACAAGAAGCGAATGTCTTCTATCCTAGAATTAAAAAATATAAAATATCTTCAGCCAGACTAACACACTAACCGTATGGTCTGAAACTAAGAAAAGATACCTAGATCAATGCAAATAAGGTAAGTAGTTTCCGAAATTTTCCCCGACGGGAATCGAACCCTGAACCACTCGGTGCAGTGAGCCCAGCGGCCTGCACTCTGACCACTACACCTAGCAGTTATTGCCTATATACCTATTAAGTAGTGTTTAACCTCATGACTAGAATACATCCGACTACTTTAGTCACATTAAGCTTAGCTCAGATTGTTGGGAATCATAAAACCTGATATCTTTTATTACTAGCCATTTAACTGCCAGTTACTGGTCTACATATTTGATGTGTTTGAGATGTTTATCCCGACATTAATTGGTCACCAGAGAAAGAGAGAGATCCATTACATAAATAATTTGATTAGTTTATTATCAAGATCTCTTTCAATCGTCAAAAAAACATAAGCATTCCATTACCAATCAAATCAACGGAGAAAGCTGGCATCATAACAAAATTTCAATAAGCGTAATTGAAAAAGAACCGTCCTACAAACACCCCCTATTGTCTGGGGGGTGGACAAAGAAAGCGTTAATCGGTGGAGGATAGGTAAACGCTGATTTGAATCCCACCATTGTGCCGGGCCATTGTGATCGGACGCCAAATCGCTGGGAACTCATTATTGGGGATCCTCTCCGGATTTTTGATTGAGCTACGCACTGGGGAAGGAAACGCAGCAATTTTCAACAGCGATCCCCTATCCTATAGTACTTATTGTTGGTATGTGTCGATCTGGGCTTACGGGAGTAACAGTGGTAGAGAGTGTGTGGCGGGATTAGTCCCATAAAAAACCCTCAGGATTTTTATTCTGAGCTTACAAATAGCGTAAGAATATCCTATTTATTATTATGAGAGGGCTTAATAACCCCGTTATCTCTGATGTAAGTTATTGGAAGATATGTCAGTAAGGTACCAATGAAATTGTTCTAGCGAAAATCCACCTTCTATGGAACAATAAGCGACTATAATTCAGATACGTGCTGCTTCAGAAGATGTTGGAATTGTGGCCGTTTCGTCGCCTTAGTGCGTTCGTTTAAAACTAGCGCTGTCCGTCGCCAGATCTCGGAGTGTTACCAAACTTGATCTGATAATGGGACTCGGATCTCTGGCCATTGTGCCATTGTTTGCTTGTTTGACGAACCCATAGTCCCGCTGATCCGATGATAGTGATGATTTGTTGTCTCTTACGTTTTTTAGCTATCTTTGTTGAAATTCGTGAGATGACTTCATTAGTGCAGGTTTTGATGATGTGGATAAGGTTGTAAATATTCGGGAGAAACGGTATTGGTTTGGTATTGAGGTTATGATATATTTTAAATGGTCAATGATTAAGTCATGATAGCACAGGCATGAGTTAGGTAATTGTTGCAGCAGTTTATGCAGAATTGGTCGAGGCAGAAGTTCATTGTTATTTCTATCTAAATATTTTCGTTACTGCAGTGCGCTAATTTTGCGATAAACTACCTATAAAGTTACGGATGTTTGTCTTTTTACAGTATTTTATCCGCTTATTATGTCAATCAAAACACGACGACACTGAAGATTCATGTTTTTATGCTACCATAAACTGTGTTCTTCGTAAGAGTTACGCAATATTTTCCCGCACAACATTGTGACAAACGTCAGGCGTCACGAGAAGTGCATCCGACTCTGTTATTAGACTTTTCTCGGCGAGTGACGAGGGCAATGCGACGCGACGCGACATGGCGACACGACGCGACATGGCAACGTGACGCGACGTCGCGCGATTTCGCAGGTTTGTCACTACGCCGGATATTAGATATACGTTTTGTTATTTTGCAATTTCGTTTCGAGTGCACTGGGTACAAATTGATCCGAAAACTCTGAGATGGAAGCGAAAATAGGTACAAGACTGCTTGTTATCTGCGATAGATTAGTGTTTGAATGTAAATGCCCAATTCTCAACCAGTCAAACCCACCTTTTGCGAATGAATTTCCCATCTGTACAAGCTATCCACATAGCTATAAATTATTGTTATCAATTTCTACATCTTATGCAATTTTCATCCCTATTTTTAGACGGCACCTGTCTGCACACGAAGCAATAAACATGTGTGCAATAAAATAAGTTTAAAAACGGAATTAAGTTATAAACATTCTACGTATTTGGGTTGAAAGAAATTATAAAATGAAAGAATGGTCCTGTGTGTATACATAAATATAGTGAAAACAGTGGATCACAGTGGGCCCCGGCGCTATACCACGCGGTTTATTGAGCTGTGTTCTAAACCGCTTATGAGTAGCTCACTGGACGGGGCGTAAGGTATGAGATGCAAGCGATTACTCATTATTTATAGGTATATCTCCATTTATAGTCTTGCTGGTTAGTTGTATATTATAAGTAACTATGATATTGACGATCATTAGCAAGTAACGAATAGTAAGGTGGTAAGTGGTGGTAGAGCCGACCTTTAGCGAATTGACCACGGCTCATATACGTGTCGGTTTGACTAGTCAAACCCTGAGGAAGATCGGCGTAAAGATACGAACTTCCTTCATCCTCCCTCTGTCCCACTCCCCTTCAGGCTGGAAACGTGCGAGCTATGCCTTTGGCCAAGCATCTGTAGGCTACGTTAATTGCTTAACATCAGGCAGGTTTGACGCTTCTTTTCCGACTTTGTTATTTAAATAAAAGGGTTCAGTTGGGAGAGGAATACGTATATAGGATGTTTCTGATCAAGTATATTTTCAACACTTCGGAATAGCTAGCAGGTACAGCGTTTTAAAGTGGATGACTAAGTATAGTTGGTTTTTATACAAACCAGATTGGCCACCACATCTGGAATATTAAAATTAATTTCTACAATGTGCTTGGGAACAATGATTAGGTACTTTAGAATAATAAAAAGTTTATAAGTAGGCATCAATTAATTGCACATAGGTACACGAAAATAATATTTTGTAAACGTTATTTTATTTGTGGTCTATAATACAATTATTATCCCAAGGGATGTCCAAAGTCAATAAACGTATGTAGTCGCCCCGCCGCCTCCCATACAATGGGTCGCATCGCTAATAGAGCGCTGTCCGCCGACGCACAGCCCTCGTTGTTAAGGACAGTGTACACGATCCGATGGAGTAATATTAACATATTTCACATACTAAATAATGTCTTTATTCGAGTGCGGTGAACTTACCGAAATGTAGGCGTTTATGGCGCTCCGAGTATCTGAGTTGTATTTTAGCTGTGATTCAACGAGAACAAACTTTCAAGTGTCAGTGTATGGTTACGTTTTTATTTTTTTGAAAACACAATCATAAACTGCTTTATTTCACTCAAAAATGTTTTATTATAATAAATTAGAACTAGCTTTTTAGATTCATGTTAACTTAAATAAAACAGTAACTAAATAGTTGGCATTCAGTACACAATTCACTTATAAATATTTTTAATCAATTTGATCAGTACCTCATTTTACGAGCGCATTAAATAAATTTGTCGTATGCGCGTGCACCGGTGGTCCATTAGCATTGCACCTCACGCGATGCCGCGACGCTGCGCCCGCGTTTGTGTGCTCGGCTTAATGTTGACGCGCTGACGGACGTGATTGGGATTTATTAAGCCGATACGTAGGTGTATTTGTTTGCGTTAGGTTCACTTTGTATAGTTATTTTTTATTGAAATTTAAGCATTGTTCGGTGTGGTGTGATCATGTTTGTTAATACCCATTTAGGAGGTACCTACTCTTAGGCATTGGCGTTGTAAGTACCAGGGTCCGTACCGTGATTACAGCATCAATTAGAATGAGTGAATAAATGGGTACATTTTTGTTAATTCCGATTTTGTCTTTAGAATATTATAATAATAGATAAAGGGCTGTCTCAATATCGTGATAGTCTTGATTTTGTTATTGCCTTGGAAGGTGCACTGGGAGACAGTCTACTTACCTGATGGTGAGTGCTGAGTGCTGACTGTCGCCCAGGACATCTGCAACTCAAAGGGATAAGCCAAGGTGCCGGCAAGTTAAGGACCTGTAGACTTACCTTTTGAAGAACTCCATGTTGTAAAGAAATGATAAAAGAAAAAAATACGCAAAGTATCCACCTGATAACAATTTTCCTAACTAAATGGCCTAACATGTGACTAATTCGATTGGTATTAAAACGGCACGCCCTAGCAAGCTGTAATTGTAATTACTATTAAACAAATTATTACCAGTTTAATAAACAGTTGCAATCTAATAGTATATGTAGATTAAATTAAAATGACATAGACACAAGTTTTATAACTGACCGCACATAAATATCAGCAGAACGAGGGGATATTGAAAATAAATAAAATATGGTATTTATATATTTAGTCCATTAAAAAAAATGTGTTAAGTACTAACTAATGGCAGTCACTGCATGTTACCTACGGTTGGTAACTTCATCGAAGAGATAAGCATCGGAATGCTCACAATTAAAACTAGAAGCGACAAGCAATCCTTATCTGCGGTAAAAAATGCAAATGTGTTTTTTTATTTTTTCGTTTAAATTATTGCGGCCATTTTAAGCCCTCAACCAGACTAATTCAGTGCCTGGACGCAATTATAATTAAGGCGTTGGACCTCACACGGGGCTTAATTAACAACAGTCGATATAAAAAAAGACGCTAAGGCGCGATTCGGAGGCGGCGTCGATAACGCGCCCGCGCTGATATCGCGCGGTGAGGGAGGGCCTTTAATTAGGGATGTCGCGTATTATTTACATTGAAATTCCGTTGCATAGTTTGCAAAAAAAATATAACTATATAGAGTTAATTAAATAATCTTGATCAGTTATCTCTTGTATGTCATGGTTGTATTCGCATTGCAATTAATCATGGTATTTTAGAATTGAAAGCCTGATAACGGTAATTGTACTGTATACTGCTTTATCCATTTATCATAGTACAGAACTGGCGCTTATCTCTTGTAGTGACCTTTCAATGGTAGACAATTATTAGTGCTTAAAGATTGCAGCCTCGTTTAAGTTGCCTTGTGTTGATGTCCGTTTGAAACAGAAAAATATGTACAAAATCTTCCTGCGGTGAGGCTTCCTTCTGACTTTCAGTCTGCCTTAAGTCATGGCTGAGTTAAACTATCTTATATCTTTATATTTATTTATATCTATTTATATCTATTTTATATATTTAATTTAAAACTTTTAAAGAACTGCTATTAAAAGAGTACTTCAGCTTAGCAGCCCTATCTCTAATGAAGCTATGCAAATTGCATGCGCCCACGCAACTCGTCGGCGCGTTTGAAACGCTCCCGGGCGGCGCTCACCGATCGCTACCGGGCCCAACTAGTTTATACCGGTATTGTCTCTCGGCGTAATCGTTTGTAATGTGATTTACCTCCGTTTAGTAGGCTTAATTAGGAGATTATATTGTCTTTGGAAATGTTTTGACTTGTTGAGTTACGACGTTATGGCATTGTTATGCGATAGGATTGCGTTGACGCAAGACGGATGAAGTTAGTTAACATTGAAGTGACGTTTAGTGTTCAATAATTGCAAAATGATTGTAATAATAGATTTGACCTAAATTCATGAATGACGATTGCACAGATTGCACTACAGATGTGCAAAATGTAATGAAATCAAACTTGACTCTCTTTGATTGACTAGCTAGAGCTTGGAGTTAGAAAGTTTAAAGTCACATAATAGGTAGACTCGATAAACTCAAATGGCCAAGAAATATCAATAATGACAATACAACTCGTTCTGTCCGAATGTGATATCGATTGTCCGATGATTCGATTGTCGTTCAAATCGATAACGGGCAGGTACGATCTTTGATAGCGACGACGGAGATACGAGTCGCGTCTTGCGCAGATTTGAAATGCAATTTCATATTTTCTGATAAAATATGTCTTTAGGAATTGATGTCGCCGTTATTTGTGCACTTACAACATACCCAGCAATGCGGTGACTGATTGTACGATCCCTCTCTAGGAATGACATGCGAAACGGGTGGTAGAGTCGTAGCAACACTTGTCTGGTTCAGAATAGATACAGAAGGATCCTTGTCATATATGACAAGTATGGTTAGCGGGAATAAAAATATTCTGATTCTATTAGACAGCATCAAGAACTCTCTTTTACTAAGATAGAGCCAAAAAAACCCATATTTTATAGTTGTAATCACTAGTGATCTTGAAAAGTACTGTTAATTTAAAAAAATAAGCTTTGTTAAGCAAATGTAAACTAATTCAAATTTCTATAAATTTGGAAAAAAATGCTGTACGTAACCAAAGGCATCATAAAAGCAGTTGATCAAAAAAAGACTTGTCTGTTTTCCTAAAATCCGTACCGAAGCGGCGACGCTTTCATCAAACTTTTTTCCACACATGAGTTCCGCGAGTCCGGAAGCGGGCGGCTGTCAAGACTGCGCAGTCTTCAGATAAAGACTACAGAGGGCGTTTCGATCAACGTGCGCGTTGCTTTACGTTCGATTGTTTCGTGTAGGCTAGGAGCTGGCAGATATAATGTTTCCCTTTATTTCATAATTTAATATTAAGGCTGATTAAATTGATGCTGAAGCTATAACAATATACGAGTAATATGGATGAATAGTGACTAGTCAAAAAATAATTTAACAAGAAAAAAAATAAAATGTAAGGTTTCATTTAAATGCGTCAGTTAAAATTAGCATCTAACCTCTTGTTGCCGGAAGGCGTCCAATACTGTGTGACATGTCTTTCGCAATTTCATCCACATATTGTCACAGTTATACGGCACTTGCATCAACCGGCTTTCAGAGACGCCGCGTCAATATAAACATAGTTAATATAGGGAATATATTAAAATTGTGAATTTACATATTTTTGATAAGTCAAAGTTTTATAAAGTTACAACAAAGGAACATTGAATTGAATATGCTACGCACGTTAGTAGAAAGTCCTTCAGGCAGGCACGGTAGCCCAGCCAGCTCGTCGCCTACACTCGTGCGCCTGGAGTCCCGCGTCGCAGCACGCCCGGATATGAAGATAGCATTCGGAAAAACGACCAAGCCTCGAGTTGTACGTTGTTCTTGCGACTTTTTGTTCGCGCGTTTTGTCGCATTCCGCTTTTTCTGTCGTCTTTTGTGCGCCGTCTGTATCGATTCGGCCTGTCTAGCGGTTTGAAGACAGCTTTATTTGCATTCGAAATTAAAGGGTGATGAATGTGGGGGACTAGTGTGGAGTTTTGCCATGGCTGTGTAGACAAACAAGTCTCGTTCTTATTAAACTCACCATTATATCCCTTTAAATTTGATTATGACTATGTAACATTTGACGTGGTTAGACAATCGCCCAATCACTCAAAATAATCAAACTCTTATATCATCATAATGAATTTCAAAAAATTAAGCGCGATTTTGATGTGGTCCTATTGGTCGCTATTTGCCACGGTTTGCACTAGCAATTAAAAAGTAAATCTATAATTTTAACTACTAATATTATTAGTAGTTAAAATTATAGATTTACTTTTTACAACGTAGCTCTTGGACTACCTAAGAACCACCCAATGTCAATTTGATTTCCCTACTTACGTGTAATAATTTATACAGTAGGTAGTGAATAACTCCATTAATATTCTGCAAAATAATAAAATATCTAGTTTAATTAAACATAAAATCATTTATGTGTAATGACAAACTATAAAATTGGAGCTAAAACTTTGAAATGGCGGCAGATAGTCGGGACGGTGCTATTTTCATATTTTACTTCGTCTTTTATGACGAGTGATCACCATATTTATGGAAATACACTAGGTATTGAACACACACCTTATTTAGAACAGAAAAACCAAAGATAAAAACGAAAACCAAACTGACACCTAAGGCTTAGACCATTAACATCTCTCTGACCTAAGGTCATAAAAACCAGAAAGACGTGAAACATCCAATAAGTAGGTATTAATGGCATACCTCTATAGGTATTTTTGATTATAATGAGTAACTATTTACTCATTATAATCAAACAATATTGCCAGAGTAACAATTAACTTTATATTGCACGAGAACATGTCAAACTTGTTCACTAACCGTCAGAATATAACCAAACCCGCATCTGCATTATAAATGTTGAGTTACGCGACAGTTGGTATTCATGCGTGCACTATAAAAAAATTAATGTTGCCTAGGTAATTCGCGCAACCGGGTGCGTGCGCGCATCCCGCCCGGCCAATCAGAAGCGTCCGTCATGGCCTGACATTATTGGCCTGGTATTTATAATCTGGATATTCACTTTTTATAGAGTTCCAGCTTACAAATAAGTATATTATTGATATATTATATTCAGGCTGTTTGTAAAGTCCGAAAAACTTAATTCTTTGGGGTTTGGATAAGAATCGGTCATATACTTAAAGGGTATAAAAATGAGATGGCAGTGCGAAAACTTCATCACACATATTTAAAAAGTATAATATAAATTACCCAGGTACTACGCAAATATTTGATGGAGTGGTTGTTGTATATTGGTGACTGCTTCTCGAAAATGCAGTTTTAGTTGTCTATGCCGTCGGATGTATTCTAAAGCCTCAACACGAAAGTTGTGACAAATATTCAAAGGCTTATAACTCAGAAAATATGATACTTAGGCATTAGTACCAGATAATGTGTATCGTAAAGTAAATACCAGGAATATTTGCCATAAACTGCGATCACCTGTTGAGTTGCTTGGAACATTTAATTACTTGCATAATTTTCTTCCCTTTTTATTATCACGTGGGATCCGGTGGTAGTTTATAAAATGATGAAATAATGTTTTTTATTTATTTCTTTACATTCAGTTTTGATCGATTGAATAGAGCTCTGAGTGGAGAACTCTGAGTGGATTGGGTATTGGAAGCTGACCTACCATACATTGCGTCCACTCACAACATTTGAATGTATGACTGACGACTTCCACAGACATCTCGTGAATATAATAGGGATTTCTTTAATCTTTATGGCACTAGGCTTGTCCCCTATTATATGAGAACCAACCAAAATATCACAAATGGCATGAGTGAACTGCAGTAAACTTACAGGCGTTATCTGACAGGCTTGATAGTGTGTTATTATAATCATTGTTCGTTAATGCTATGGTAAAAATATTGGAACTAAGTCACAAACATTTAAAGAAATACAATGACAACACATAGCCAATCTCATCATGCAGCATTTCATCAATTCGTTGCAATTCCACAATCATGCAGACGCAAAAATCCAAGTTGAGTGGCCGCCGTCGTCAGGTCATTCCGGACAATTGAGATTCATGCATGTCAGCCGTAAGGGCCCTGATTCATGCGATCTCTAATAAGACCCGGAGTGTAAGTCTGTTTGTCATAGTTGTATTGATAGCTCGCCTGTCACCAGCTAGATTGGCGGCAGTTTACGAGCTGTTTTTGCAGTTATTGACCATCACTGAGTGGATGCAGTTGCACTGTTGATGTCACAGAATGTGTTGGTTTTTTAATCGTTTTATCAGGAGAATGCGTGTACTTATAATAAGCTTTTGATATGATTCGTGATTCGACCCGAAGGTTCTGATATTAAATTAATGTAATAAAATACTAGTTAAATTGTAAACAAACTATTCGTTTCCATTTTCAGTTAGCTAAATCAACTGCTCATTACGTATTTGCGCTCTTTTAAAAACTTCGGTTAGTTTACAAATTGATCACTTTATGATTCGGTACATAAAGTCAAATGTAAAAAATACGCATTTGAATATTTTCTATCTGAATTTTACTCTGAAATCTGAAATATAGTATTGACACAAGTATTGGCCATGGACGCGTCTCAACATTTTAATAGGAGAATGCCACTTTTGCTTATTTCTGCGAGTATTTCTTAAAGTTATGGTACAGCTACAGATGTGAGAGCAAACCTTAGAAATTGCTTTATAAAACCATTATTCAATGATCAGAAGCCATCATAAAACAATACTATAACATTCGATTCTTCATCGCGTCTAATAGATCGTAGAAAGCTATCTCAGCATCATAAATAACTTCATGAGTTCAGTGTAAATGTCTCCGTTGCCAAATGCCAGCTTCGCTCGTCCAATTTGTCTGTCTGTCTGTGTGATTTGTGCGCGGTAATGCGCGCGTAGGTATATAATTGGGGACGATCGATGTCGTCGATGCGCAAGAGTCCTATGCCGGCGAAGTATGGATATGTTTGTTTATAATGAGGTGTCTAGGACGAGGAATCTTGAGAGTGGTACGTCTACAATACTGGCCAGATAAATATACCAACTATATAATCACAAAATAAGCAATGCAGGCCCATAGTGGGTATAGGACAGAGGACGATCCCAGATACATCAATTATATAACGTGGATCAAATACAAAAATGCCATTTACCAGATATAAGTCTCGTAGAGATTTGAATCATCAGTCGCCCGGTACAGTGAGCCACGCGGCATACGATCGTACCAGGGCCCTTACCACGTTAGCTACTTAAAACGCAATAGAAAAGCTAATTCGCGTTTGAACGCTCGCGTTTAAAGCTAATTCGCGGTTGAACGCTCGCGTTTGAAAGCAAATTAGTTTCAAACGCTCGAACGCGAGCGTTTGCTTTTCTGCGTTTTAAGTAGCTAACGTGGTAAGGGCCTAGAAGACCAAGCAGTCGTCAATTGTTTTTATTGGTAAATCAATTTGATTCAACTTTATGCAATAATTTTGGACAAGTCATTTTGCAATTCCAAGGAGTACAGCAGATTACTATGTTCTTTCTAGAAAAAAACAGTTCAATTGTATCGTATCTTAAACTCGAATTAATTGTGAAAGAGATTTTACCTCTCTTGCGTATCCATCCTTTTTAATGGAGGGTAGTCTTGTGATTTGTAATAGTTACCTTCAGCATAAAATAGGAACTTATTTATGTATATTTATGTTTTAAGTTTAACGGGTTTATGATCTAATTCAATCTCAATTAAATATCAAACCACATGAAGTCGACTTTACAATCAAATTTCTGTCAAACAGCTTGGAACTGGACTGCTCGTTCAGGAGCCAGCTTGTCACACGCGTAATTTATGGTGTTCTGTTTGATCGGGCATTGGTTTCCATGCGTATGCGCATTTTATAGAAATGAAATACTTTCAATTTACTCACGGACTAATGAATTCTAGTATTGTTAGGTGTAGTATTATTCTAGTATTATTAGTTTTGGATTAACGGAATTTAAACTACATATAATGATGATAAGGACTTTTGTAGACCAAGCATGAGGGATCACATGTTAAAAAGGACAAGATACTTAATTACCTTTCCAATGATTATTCGTTTGTCAATCTATTTGATCACTAGTTGCTGTCTTGCCAACAAATTCGTGTAACTAATAACATGTGTTTAATAGCTTAGAACCTCATTTTTGTACAATTTTCGTATCCTTTTCAGTTACCTACCTACATTGTATATGATCTTAGATATATCTTACCGTGCACTTGCACCCGCGTCACTATTCGCGATCCATTTACAATTATTAACCCAAGCTAATATCGATTTTATAGGCTACATTTTACAGTATAAAGTTTATCGCGTCTTATATAGAATCAGTTCTTATTAACAACGCAACGAGGCATCAGTATCCATCACAATTTAGCCTCATTTTGTAACGCAGCACTGAGTTGCAATATTTTCATATTCAAAACAACCTTACACGTGCTGTCCTCGTGACTTTTATAGTCTAAGATTTAAGGGCGTAATTCCTACATAAAATATTGGCGCGTAAAGTTTATGCTATACGTGCGTAGGCAGTACAGTTAGATGCAGAAGTGAGAACGTGGACTGGAAATGCAAAATAAAGTGCGTATTAACAGCACAAGTGATGACCGAACACCAGACGTCGAGTGTTATAGCAGTTAGCGCATGATGTGCGACACTTCATACACATAGCGGTAACTGTTTGTGAATTGCAAATGTCATCAAAATGGTTTAAATATGTAATGCGTATGAATATTTAAATGAAATAGTTACGATTTAGTGAGGGGTTTATTCTAACATCTTGTGGGAAACGTTTTTGCCAGGGTACTAAGAAATGTTATGATGCGGCAGAAAATATTTTTATTATTCGATACCACTATGTCAGTATGTGTTTACTTAATTTTATGTTATAGTATAAGTTTTATAGATCACTAGAAATAGGAATTAAAACCAATATTTCATTTATTTAAAGTTTATTTGTCTACTGGGTGACTTTGAAATCGTTGGCAAAATTTTAAAATATGACGCTACGTATGATTCAGATATCAGTCTTAGTCTTGCACGTGGTCTTGCATTTTGGTACGAGTAAAACCAATACCCGGACCACGTAATTATTACACACAAGGCAGACTTTTTAGACTTATTTAGACAGTCTGGGTGTCATAGTTTTGGGAAAATGCAAGCTTGTTTTTTGGCAACATTATCACTCCCAACACCTTCTGTCTCTGAGTATACCCGTCGCACTGCCCGTTTCTATGACGAGAAAGTTGTAGAGGTAACGTGCTGAGGATTCTGTTGCACTAATCCCTTTACCGAGGTTTCACTGTGGGAAATTGAATTCTAGCACGCACTCGGCCGTATCAGTCGCTTTCAACAAGTTAGTTTCAACAAGTACAAGCATAGCAAGAACGACCGCTTGACGCAGTGGTTCGAGCGTAGGCCACTCGGCTCACTGCACATGGTGGTCGCGGGTTAAATTCCCGTCGGGGCAAATTTCGAAAAACGCCTTTTGCGTTATTTACCTTGGTCTAGGTGTCACTGGGAGCGCCCCCAGTCCATTGTACGGTACCCATAATACAAGCGTTGCTTAGTTTGGGACCATACAGTTGGTGTGTTGATGTGCAATATTTATTATTATAATTTATTAAATACAACAGAAATGGAATGTAGTACCAAGAAGTGATATCAGTCAGTCTCCTAATATGCCCGCCTATTATGTATAGTGCAACACCAGCTGATAAACCTTCAAACTATGTTATTAATTACTAGCCTCTAGTTTTCAGCGACATTTTGCGAGTGTGGTGCGCGTTTCGCGAAATGATTGGCGCTCAATGATCACCTGCGTCCATAATGACGCCTGTCACTGACACCTCTAGTGGCTGATAACTCGAGTGTTCATTAGCGTCCTGTCATTGTGACGTTTGGCGTTTCATTATAACTAATAATAGGTAAGTGGGTGTTAGGGGATTGAAAAATATTGACTGTGGGAGGTGCGGTAATTGTGGTAGGTACTTTTTTGGGAAACATCCTCTATACTGTAAGATTAAGAAAGAGACTTGTCAGAATAAAGGTAACCGTGACAAGGGAAAGCCCAAGAGCGGGACATATGGAAAAGTAGTGCAAGAATGGGACATCTCCAAGCCATAAAATAAATTATGAAAATGTGAGAATATTATCAGTAACATAGAATGATAAGAGGATTTTGGTCCCGAAACTCGCTCAACTGCCGAACACCATCTAACCATGAGCTGCAGGTGTATAAACTTTGTGTTATTAGATCATTAAAGAGTTTTCGACGTGTGCATATGCCTAGTAGTTAGTGCGATATCAAACTACCCGCAAAATGACACCCAACGCATTCCTCACGCAATAAATCACCACCCGACAAATAAGCTTAAAAATATTCATCAGAATTAATCTCATTTTATTTAAACTGGATCCGTCGAGTCAACATGCCGTCAACTATTCGTGAATTAAAAGTAAATCCTTCATGTAGTGAGCGCGCGCGCCTCGGCAGCCGCGGTCTGACGTCACCGCCGCCATTTTGGCTGTACATAATTTGACGCGGCGACGGCTTTGACAGAGGACATTTAATTACCGACCCCTCATTACCTGGATATTGGCGGATATTGATACGATGACCTTTTGTGCGTCCGACACGATCTCGGAATAATTGCAATCAGATAATAATCGGACCACGGGGTATAACTACGGTTAATACCTATGTCTTTGAATTATCGCGTGAACCGTCATAAAACCACGCAATGGATATTCAAACATTTTTCATTATTTTTGGTTCTTTTTTAACAAATATACGTTGTTTGGCTCGTGGTTGGCTCAAGACTGTCAGTAATTGTGATCACAAATTTTCAAGCGATGTACAAACTGTTAAGAGGAACACACATGGCTGATGTTTAGTTTGCAGAATGCTGTTTCGAGTTAATGAAATGACAAATACACTTACTAACTCTAAGTAGGTAAATTCAATAACAATATTTTCAATATTTTACTACATCTTTTATCCCACTGCTGGGCAAAGGCTCCCCACATCCTTTCACGTTTAGCTATAATTACTAAATTAAATAACTTTTATAGAATACAAATCAACAATCATTGAAAAAATCTTCGCCTCTAAAAGTCCGCATCGCGTTTGGTTTTCGTTAACGTACAGTTTATTTGGTTCACTGGACTTTATTAAATAAAGCCTTAATTAAGATATCCCTGTGACATCACTGATTAATTTGAATGATCGCCAGATACATCGGTGTTATTAAAAATATGTCAAATGTATAATTAAACTTAGTCTTTTGAAAAGAGACTTCGCTACGAAAATTATGTAAAGTCAACACTAGGATATACACTCTTAACATACATCAAATTCAAACAAGTAAAATAACAAGAGCTTCGTTAGGGCAGGTACATCAGTCACTGCTTTACAACAACATCATATTCTTCATTACAAACCAAAACTCACATTTCTCTAAAACCCCTCACTGTGCAAAGGGTCTCCGCACACTACAGTGTCGTGTTACGTCCACCTCGTCTCTGTGCGTTACGAAAGAAACGTCATAAATCTGTCAAATTTGACGTGCCGAGCTAAATTATGAATGCGATCTTGAGTGATTTGTGTTCGAGTAGCTCGACGTCTTGCGCTCGGCCGGGCAAAAAATAATGGCGCCGAAATAGACGCGGCGAGATGTGAAAATGAGAATATGGTTATGTAGAGCCGAGCAGACTCTAGGCAGATCCCGTGCCCAGAGCCAGTGCAGCATCTAAACATTGCAACTTAGAGACAATCATATAAATAAATTTGAGATTTTTGTTTTTAATTGATTCACTGTTCCATTCTTCTTTGAAAAGACTTACTTGAAGATTAATCCTACTAATATTATAAATGCGAAAGTTTGTGAGTGTGGATGTGTGTATGTATGTATGTATGTTTGTTACTCCTTCACGCAAAAACTACAGAACGGATTTGGATGAAATTTGGAACACAGATACATTATAACCGGGATTAACACATAGGATACTTTTTAACCCAATAATCCAATACTACGCGGATGAAGTCGCGGGGCACAGCTAGTAAAATATAAATTCCTTATCACATTGCACATTGGACAACCTCTTACTATTTTATAAATTGTATGCACTTACTACCAGAAACCTAATGTTCTGTCGTCGCAGAAGGATAAGTAAACACTTCGCATAGAGCCCTTTTAATTTACAGAAAGCGAAATTTACGTTCAGTATTCCTACATCAGTAATCCCGGGTAACGAATTTATGTATTTTTCTAGAGGCCGTTAAATTCCCGAACGTACTAAATGTTTAATTAACAAAAAACGTCAGTTGGGTTCGGCCCGAGGGTCGAGTCTCGTAAATCAAGCCAAAATAGTATATAATAATTAAATGTATGACGAGGTGGATTTATGCCCTTATAAATATGTCAGTCACGCGGCTCTAAGTCACCGGGCCCTTGAGTGCTGTGCGTAAGATTGGTTTTGGGATGGCAGTGTGCAGGATCTGGCACATAGGTACACACGCAACGTATCATATGTTTTCGTATTCGTATTTTTTATAAAATATTCAAGAATAATCCACGAGTGTTTAAATTAAGGAATGGTATTGAATTTTGTTAATGATATGGCAAAATATTCTAATTTTATCTGACTCGTATGGTAGCGTCATCTGCTGAGGAATAATATAAGTAACTAATCGTAAAATACTCGCCCTTTTAAAACGTGGAAATAGTGTTATTGACCCGAATACGTGTAACTAATGAAAAAGTGTCAAACAAACTTCCTTTTCATTGACGCGAACAATGAAACCCAGTGATAAGACATTTGCAAATTTTTGAACAAAAAATTATGAATAGTTTTTGTTTACTCGGTTTGTACAATTTGCACAAATTTAAACAATGGAGGTCATAAATTATACCATTCTCACTACACACAATACTATGACAATAACTTTGAAATACGGAGAAAAGTATAATAGAGTGATATGCAAAGGACAAACTTTCATTGTATAGGAGTTTTTGTGAGTATATATTCCACGATTAATAGTCACGTTCGTTAACTTACGTTTATAAGAAAAATAGAGTAAAATTCACAAAAAATTGCTAAGACTTAATTTGGATCGGGATATCTCCAAACCTAATTGACAAGTTCATTAAATAAAACATTGTATCATCATTTTGTATCTGTAGACCTATCCTAACACATAACGTGAAACTATTCCTATCGGTTTTTACGCAAAGGGTGGCAACATGGCCGCTATCTCCGGCCACACAGTCGTCCCAGCGCCGCATCTGTTCGTACATAAATCTGTCGCATATGAAAAGAATTAAAACGTTCCCCATTGTAGACGGCTGAATAAATCTTAGAGATATCTTTGTGAGGGACGCGCGACGCCCGCGGCTCTCCGACGAGGTACGGCGATATTTTACAAGTTTTTGACAGCCGATATGGCTTTCCTAAACGGCACCTGCCCACTGTGCACGATGGTGATGCCCTTCGACAGCGGACTGATGATAACGTTTCAAAAAGGCAAAAAGATCAGATTAGATTAAGGTATTTTTTCATTATTACATTAATTAGGAGTTTTGGGATTGTTATGATAGCTGCAAGAACGTGTAATTACGGCATAAATATTCTTAAAATTTAAGTAACTTGGTACATTGCAGTATATATTGCTTGTATACGTAAATTTACATTAACTTTCGTGAAGCCTTCAAACTTTTGCTATAATGTATGGTCCATCACACGATTTTTACCTTGAATACAAGATGGCGTTAGAGGTAGGTATACGAGTATTAGCAAGCAAACAAGACAACTGGGTCGCTTCATCTAATTTAATTTTAATAGTAAAAAAAATAAAAACTATTAAAATATTTATGACTTCTGAAAGGTGCAGAGTAGATACATTAGTAGGTAAAATAAATAACTATCAATGACAAACATAAAAATGGAACGCAGCTTCTGTCCAAACTAGTTTCTAAGTATACTTACCCACTTTAAACCATTTACGATCAATTAATACCTACTCAAATCAAATAACTTTAATCAAACTCAAAGAAACAGAAAAAAATACGATCACAGTCGGACCACTTAATAAATTGTCTGGAGCTTGTATGGAGAGTACAAAAAGAGTATATAAATCGAGTCACCAATAACACTATAGTATGGAGTTTATGGTGATGCCCTTGAAGTTTGTTATCGGGCGACGATTCTTTATTGACACTATAAATGTGGAAACATACGGTAAGATTTCACGGGCGCGCCGGCGTGAGCCAATGAGCCAGTGACCAAACAATACACGCTCGAACAATCTTAAGTGACATAAAACATTCCCTTAGTTAGGTGATATAAAACTTTCGGTTGAGTTCTGTATTTTCATTGGATGTCAGATATTTAGGCATTATCCTCAACAAATGTATGCATATGTATTTAGCTTTTCTGTGACAAAATACTATTATTTTAAAAATCAGAAATTATTTAAAAACAGTTTATTTCATTAATCTGACCCATCGTATCAATGATATATAATATTGTAACTTTTTACGGTCATATACGACATGAACATTAGCTTTACATTGCAGCAGTGTTCAGTTAAGTGCTGGTCGAGAACGCTCGGGCCCTGAAGCACCGGTATGTCCCCCACATTACCCTGACTGATTTACAAGGCTTTAGCGGCATACGTCCGTGGGTCCTGTTTGATGTCGCCCGTTGAGCCACCGGACCAATAATCGTTAAGACAAGACGCGTTAATTCTTTACGAGATTAAAAAAATATATACTCCACATATTGATCTCTTTTAAATTGGTTTATGATGTCTATGTGCTGGTGGCGTTTCAATATTGAAAGCATTCCGATTTTGGGAGGAACTATGTATGGTTGTAAGTTTATAAATATGCGAGGACAGTCATATTTTTAAATAAGATATTAAAAGGTCTTATTTTGAGTTATAATGGATACAACAGAAAGGAAGTTCTTCATAATATAGGTTGTGTTTCCGGTATTTTAAATGATATCACCACCACCGAATATTTTTTATATTCTTCGTATAAAAGTTTTACGAATCGATATTTTTTAAAATTTTGGACATGAACATTAAAGTATAAAAAGAAAATATTTTGTCCGGAATCGTTGCCCATCACAAATCACTGTGAGTGGGCACGACACCTACGCGACATGCTTGATTCGGACGCATCAAAAGTTATTATATCGCGCTCCGTGTACGCGTATCTTGTTAAACAAAACAAAATTAATCAAAAACGCCCAACAATGGTAATCGAGAGACAGTGTCCGTCATAAATCGAGGTCCCCTATCACTGCATCGCGCGTCACTGTATCGCATTACGACATTGTCTGTTTGATATCGAATTTATTACGAGGGGCTTATTCGAATCACTCGAAACACGTCACCCGGCATCGCTCGGCTCTCATAAATTGTGTGACATATCGTTCGAGTTCCGAGATTTTTCTGTATAAAACTGTCGACGGTATAATGCGTTCGCATATCTCAATAAACGTACCTATTACTGAAGTGCTAAGGCATAATATAAATTTTATTGCGTGCAGATATTATTTTGTTTTCAATATCTTGTAGTGTCTTGCCTCATATTAATGACGGTTCTTTTTTTTTAATTTATGGTATATATTTTTAAGTATGTTTAGTGACTTGGATAGCCATTGGATATTTGATGTTACTCATCGGTTTCAAGAAGTGATCGGAGTCGACCGGGATAATCTTTCGTGTCAATTAAATGTGATACTAATTTTTTGTCCCAAAATGTTGGAAGATTGTGACTGTGTAATGTGACAAGTCTCATCACTTTACCTAAACTGCATTTTATTTAAATTAACAAAAGCACAAAAAAATCTTGATCCGTCTTTTCTTTTTTCATTACACGTTTATTTTGTTTTAGTGTCCACTACAAAGTGACCTCATTTTTTATATTTATTTATTTTTGACAACTAACGCTTTACTTTATGACATGTTTATATGAAATATAAATTTAAGAAAACCTAAATACCAAAAATACATTGGTAATTTCGTTGAAAAGGTCATATGACTGAGTTCTATATACTGACATTTATTTAGATTTTATAACTAATGAATAAACTATCATTTTCAGATGAGCGAGTGTGACGCGGGGCGAAGTCGGGGCGACCAGTAGAGATGCGCTCCAAACAGCAGCCGCGACCGTCCTACCGCTGGCTCAACACTAACGATAACGGTAAGTCATCATCAATACTTTGCAAGATTGGTAGCTAATACAAAAAAAAATCTTACGGGATAAGTAGGTAATTGTTTCCCAAGAACTGGGCCCTAACCACGCTAGCTACTCAAATCGTAATAGAAAAGCAAACGCTCGCGATTACGTTTCAAACGCTCCGGTTTTGACGTTTTGCTGACACCATACCATATCAATGTCAGGAAGCTCGTGTCAGAAAAACGTCAATAGCGGAGCGTTTGAAACGTAATCGCGAGGGTTTGCTTTTCTATTACGATTTGAGTAGCTAGCGTGGTTAGAGCCTTGGTATTTTTAAGATAGTAATTCCACCAAAATAAATATTTAACACTTTACACCAATCTAATGTAGAGATCTGCAATACAATACAATGTAACTGCAACCCAAATTTTAAAACGAGTAACGCCGTAAAATGTTTCGTCAATAAATCCAAGATTAGTCTGCGCAATAATGTCTCAATTATTGCAATTCAAATACTGTAACAGTTACATAATCAATAATGCACGCCTATTTAATCAAACATATATAAATATAACTCTCATTACTTGCACGACAAAGTCTCATAAAAAGTTTTATAGAAGTTTAACTTTTGTAGCGTTCAGTTTTAAGGGCGAAATTCCCTTAAAAATGATGTTTTGCGTTGCATAATTTGCCGTGCCGCACAATCGGAGCCGACACCGTGACGTGACGATCCCGAATTCAACTAAAACTCGCAATAAATATAAAGTTATGGCCATAGAAAAAAGAGTGGCGAACAAAACGCGAATGTACTAAGTAATAACTCATAGGTCTTTTTGTATGAAACTAAGCCACCGTGAAGCGATAAATAATATTTATTTTCGCTATTATACGCGTTTTTGTCAGTTGTAATGGGTGTAAAGCGGTGAGCGGGTTGGGCGGCGCGGCGCGGGGCCATTGGGTGAGCAGGTTTTCAAGATGACGTCATGTTGGTCATAAAAAGCCAATTATCTAATTTTTAGTTCATTTTAATTTGATTGATATGGCATTAACGTGTATTTTACCGCCATAATCCTTGTTATCAAATCGTGAACTAGTTAGTATGAATTCCCTAGAGATGATAGAGGATATCCACCGATTGTTAAAATGAACAGCGACATAATGTGAATCCCTATTTTAAATCAGATTTAATTTCGTATTTAGTAAACATAAGACAGGAAAACTCTGTACTATATTCGGATCAACGATCAATCCTTTATCTTTAACCTGTCAATATAACATGATACTCACAAAACATGGCCACATGTTACCATGACTCAGAATATTAAATCACGCAATATTGGATGTAATAAACACGAAAAATATGACTGTCGTGTCATATTTTTGAAAATTATTTTCGCTAATCCGCCCACTCGGCGCCCGCGTCCGCTCACTGTGTGGCCCCATTTTGCTGAGTTGTGCGTTCTTGGGTTAAGGTTTCCCTGTCTCTCGGCACTTAAAGCCGCCCCACACTACACGGGCACGGTGGAAATGGCGAGTGATGGGCACATCATAATATCAATACTTATTACACCTGGCAGTTTAATGACAGGAAGATGATGAAAATTTTATAACGTTAATTCCTAAATTTAGTCATTTAACTTGTCCTTGTTACGAAGCTACAATTTCAGTAAATTACATTTTTAGTTAACTATCGTTTCTTACAGTAGGTAACTAGATGTTGTAATAATCAGCACGAGACTGGAAACCGTCATTTACATTTTTAGAATACCTGCAGATTAACTATAGTGACTCCATGACAAATGTAATTAATTAAATGATCAGATTGCATTACAATAAAATATCTCGATTCGACGAGGTTACCGCGTTGACAATCGATGTTAAACAATCGAAATAATCGATTCGCAGGTGCGCGATAGCAATGCGCGATTACCTTGACTATCTAAGCAATAAATTACTAGATTTGGCATTATCAGGACCACGTTTATTGATCAATCTAGGAGACATAAGCACAGTGCCCAATATTTTTAGGAAGCTTTTTGTGACTGGAAAGTTTTTAAATGAATTTCAATGCATTTTATTTAAACTACGATTACCAGTATCGAACCCGCAACCACACGGTGCAGTGATTCGAGCGGCCTACACTCGAACCAGGAGACCATGTAATCGTCATTTGTTTCGTTTCTTGCAAACAAATTGTAATTTTTGGTGTCTACACAAATGAGCGGACCAAAACTAATTATGATACCTCAGGTAACATTATTACTTGATTATTACAAAACCTACCCTTTCACACTGAACCACACAGCAACAAAACTGCATTCAAATGAGCTACATACCGCTTGCAGCTGCAATAAAATCGGCGTAACGCAATTGGTTGTAACAATGGAATAAAAAGCTCATAGTTTAGTTTTAATTTATGGCGTCGTGTCGCCATTGGTTGCTTGATTTACAAGCGATGAGCTTTCTCTTGGCACCCTTTTGTTGGGTGTAAGGACTGACCGGTTTGAGACTTGTGATGGCTGTTAGTATGCAATTTTATGGTCAACAAATAGTACGATGTGTATGTTTTCTTGTATGTTGTGGGATATTACAGTGAATATTGATCTGACCTGGTTTTATTAGCAGGTTTAAGTTTTGAATTTCGCAAGTTGTTTATATTGTTATAACCTTCTATAGAATTTGTTAAATCATTTGGACAGTAACCGTGGTGTGTCTGTTTTTGGCATTGTGAATTATTAGTCTATAGCAATATTTTAAAATAAAAATTACTGTCTGCAATACTGTCAGACATTTCTATGATCTGATTTCCGATTCAGATTTTGTTTCATGTAGACATACTTAATGTGTATAATATGGGATAATATTTGTGGCTTACGCAATTTGAATATTGGTCATTACATGCAAATTACAAGGACTATTTCTAGAATTGGTGCATTTTTTGTAATATTAAAAAATGCGGGTGCTTTACGAGTACAAATTATATGCAATTGAAAAATTTTCTTTTCTTCACCTTACGCGTTCTTTACGGGCCGTAATCGTCGTACAGTAGTTTTATAACCGTTTTTATGTACGTGAGAAAACAATTGTTAACCCGCAAACGGTTGAGGGTACAATAAACCGGGGCTCGGTTTCCTCGTTTTTATTGGTCGATCTTGACGCGAAGTGTTTAATTTTTTATTAACCCTTCATCGTTTCTGACGTTGATGATTGCGGGAACAGGCTTAGTTGTAGCTATTGTGGCTATTGTATTAGTGGATGGGACACTGATTTGCTCGGAACAGGTCGTGAGCTGCTTTGGATAGTATTGCAATAATGCTCAATTTTCTATTTTGACGATTTGTTTACCTATATCTACGATGATACTCTATATGCGTGGTTATAAAAAATTGTCAGTTGATATTGTTTTTCTAAATAGTTATCTTTTGGGTGGCATCAAGCAACTATAATTATATTTACATCCCATTCCCTAACTATTACAGCGCACAGTGTCATAAAATTCCATCATAAAATGCGAAAAAAATCTGTCGAGTCCGCATAAAAGTAGTGTTTACAAACAGTGGCCGCTGTTAATCTTTACGATCGGGCCCCGAATAGGGCCGAATACACCCGATCGACTGATTTATAGACTTCGGAATAGCTCCCGTCTTTTAAACGATCGCCCGATGCCCGCTGAATTTACGGCTACATAGAGTTTTATAACTGATTTTATCAGTCGTAAACTTTTACAAGCCGATTTGGCCGCTATTCATTAAGGGCGCTGATGTACTGTCGTTTAAAACCTACCTTTATTGCCACCTCGAAGGGGTTATTATATCTAGCTAGTCTATCGCGCTAGAGGCAATGTTTATCTCATCTTGGAATTTACAAGAAACTGGGTTCTTAGATTGGCGGAAAGATTAGGTTTAGTATCTTATGACGAAGTTCTTCTGTCAAACATTTTTATGAAGCGATAAAATAACTATCACTTTGCTATAAAGTTTTAATAAACGGTTTCCGTATAATAAAAAATATTGTAATAAAAATTCATTTCAAAACACATCCGCTGTTTGAACAAGTTAAAACATAAATATCTTCAGCCAAGTATTCGATGGGGCCATAAAAAGTGACGATTACGTATAAATCATTAAGTCAATAGATTTAGGGTGCCCTGAGGCAGTAAAGTGAGTTTAGTTGTCAATAAACGCGCGTAAACAGTTGTCGGGTTCGGCGATAGATCGTAAACTGCGGGATCGCTGTCTGTGTGGCCCCACTGCGTCAACGAACGTATTCTTAAGTTTGGCATAAACATTGAATAAAGGATCTTTTATGTCATTATAAGGTTTATTTTTTATGCGTTCTACCTATGTATCTCCTGAGGAACAGTGATGTGCTAATGTTCCGTGCGACATCTGCCAAGCGATGGACGTTTCAGCCTACTCGAACCATATGACGTCAAGATAAGTTTTAACTGAAATGTCTTAAAATCCATCCCCACCTGTCTTTTTCCACACTCATATAATGTGATAAGTAATACACAGTAGACGTGCATGTATAAGTGGTTTAGCTAAATCTCGTGGTCGTAAATGGCGTGGTCGCGACCTCGTAACGCGACCCGCCGCATCCTGCTGGACTACACTTTATGAATGAAACTGGAGAATGCGCGCGCGCAGCGCACGAGGCTGCGTTCACAATGGCAGACATTGTACAATAATATCAACAAATATAGTACAACCAGTTGGTATGTCTAAAGGCTAATCGGTCTCGCCTCGGTTGTTATTCTAAGTAGGTATTCTACAACTATGAAAACTATCACTGAAACATTTTGTCACATAGTAGATAAGTAATGGTCACTGAAAAAAATCTGATGATTATTTTATTCTAGCCTTTTGGCAAGTTAACTACCAAAAAACGTAGGCAGGAGGTTGAGAAAACCAAATTAGTAGGACTACAGAACGCAGATAATAGTTACTCCGTGTAATCGGTAATCAGATAAATTAGTGTATACCGAAAGCAGACCTCCTTGTGATAATAATAATTGAAGAGAGGACTGCTCATTCGTACCAGTGTGGCTGAGTCTGTAGATGTAATACAAGTAGCGGATTACGCTCATGGCTGATTAGACTCAGCTGACGTGAGCTGCGACCGGCCGCGCCGCAAGGTGTCTCGCGCTCGGCTCAGAGACTCCAACTGTCCCTACTGCAGTGTCATGTGGACACCATTTATAAAATATACTAACTGCCCTTTATCGAATATGTTTGACTTGAAAAATTCATCCATACCTTGAAATTCTAAGTTCTACCTAGAGCGTGTCAACCCTTCTATCCGAGATATGCGTTTCTGTGTTTCTAAGAAAATGTATGGAATTAAAAGTACATGATGTAATACATTTATGCGTAGACTTGAAGAAATACTGTAGAAGGGCTTGTTAGAATTGGACCACTTCTAGTATTTCCAATAGGATCGAATAGGAATTGCATATTAGCAGTAACAGATTCAATATTCACGAATGCGATTCTCACAATTTTGGTGATAAGTGTTAAATAAACTCTTATCCCCTCTTCAAGCATTGCAGTCGTAATATATTAAATGAAATCGTGATGTATCGAGATTACCCCATTGCTAAGCGCTTTGTCCGCTTTTATTTATTTGCTTTGTAAAAGTATAAGTTGAAAGCACCTCTTATGTGACATCCTCGCATACAATCATTATTTCCTTAAGATCTCTGGTACATAATATGTTGCAATTAAATGTAACTTCACTCGTTTCCCTAAATCATTAGATCTGTTATCAGTTCCCATACGTATCGGATACACTCGTACGTACTCTTTGACCGCAGTATTCAAGGGTGTATCAGGTATTTATTGGACGTATTCGCTAATATATTCGCGTGTAATCGAAACGAATATCTTGTCATGCAAATTCCACGCGCAGTTGCTGGTTTCGTCATCGCGTTTTATTAAAGAGCTGTTTGTTTTGAATAATAATTTCGTTAAATTATTTTGTTTACTTTGTAATTTGTATGTAGTGACAATGTCGGGCATGACTACCATTATGATAACGGAATATAACAAAAAATACGTAAAAATTTCAAATTTGTCATTTTTAATGATTAAGTAGATAAGTATCTCATAGCACTCCTATAATTCAATCAATAAAATAGGAGATGTCTAATAAAATATGAGTGCATAAATTCATAAATATAATTAGATCTCGAAGCAATAAAATCTAATGAAGAATATATACAGTTTGAGAAAACGAAATAACACTTGTGTGGACTAGATGTCGCTGATGGCACGATTAACTTGCTGTAATATTTATGCATGTATGGGCATATGAGCTAGCATGCATATGAGCTCTCTTCAAACGATAGGTGCAGGTTAAGCTGACTCACCTAGTCGGCCTAGTCAGCATGGGTATAGGTTGGTTCGTCACACGCTTTCGAATGCCCGCAACATGAAGCAGGTGTTCCCACGACGATCACTTGCGATCAGATCCATGATAGGATTGGAATATTTACACACTTATCGGATATTGTAACTCTTGTGCCCTTTGTAATTAAAGTTGCGTAGACTGACCCATTTGACTCCTCTGTGCCCTTTGGACAATCATGTCCTTTTGTGGAAATTACATAGGTATACTTAATTAATTGTGTAAACAATTTGATAGGTTATTATGTTCGTGAATCTGGGAGGTACTGAAGTTCCACGTGTCTGGTAGGTTTAATAGGTCTAGCTAGACAGATACATTATTTTATTTGTGTATCTATCTTTCTAAAATCGCGAGTGTGGTATTTCTGAACAAACTATGCGGCACCTACCTCAAATGCTGCTTCATCTTATTAATTTGTTTGATTCTATGACAACTTAATATTATTGGGTCAACGGTCGGTAATCTTCAACATCGAGATGTACTGAATACGAATAGTAGTAAATATCTTGTGTTAGAGAGAGGTCTTAAAGAAAGTACCAAATACATCAGCGGTGCAGCTGACACAACGTATACCTAGGTCAAGGTCGTCCCGGCGCGGTCACGCAAGTTGCCAGCACGCGTGTGGCGCCGTGCGACTAGGTATTGTTACACGCTGAACAATGCGGCGGGAGGTGAAGTTCACGCGATCAGATGTGGTAGGTAGTCAACTGTCTTCTGACGAGACATGCTAATAGAATACACGCTTGAGTGTCACCATATTATAGTTCAAGAATTAATGCATCTAATAGCTGAGAATAACCTACTCAATTCAATGTAGAGTGTACTGTTTTCATATATTCTCTAACTTCCGCAGGCTTCCTGCGATGCGTGTCTGGTCGTCAGTAAGCCTTGCAATAAACTACATAATATCCTAAATTGAAAGACGCTTCATATGATGATTTACTTATTTAGCCATGAAGTTAAAAAGTCAGTAGGCTATAAAACAGAAGAAAATATATTTAACTACGCGCTTGTAATAACTTACATTAACTTGGCTAATTGGTTTCAAAGCAATTACACGGATAGAGTCGGCTGAAAAGTCATTCGTGCTCTATAAATCTTGTAACACTATCAGTCGTTAATGTCAAGTTAGGAATAGAACTTCCCACGGTAATCTGAGACCGCTGGAAAAACGCTCGTCATTCGCTCATTCTCTGGGAAACTCGTAAACGTCGATATGTATATTCTTAGTTGATTTATATCGTAATTGATTGTCTTACAATTGGGTTAATTGATTGCAAATATGTTACTGTAGTTAGTCCCACTTAGCTATTGAGACGTCGCATTGTGTGTTTTTGTATGGCGTGTCAAAAAACATGTTTTAGTAGCAAGCATAAAATAATAGTTTCGTTATCATCGATTAAAGTTTTATTAAATCTGGTTCAAATCCACGTCTATTGCACTCAAATAAATTTAAATAATAGTGACGGCGCCTCAAAAATGACTAAATCACAATACATAATTCCGTAAATATACTTCGTTACGGTAATCATACTTCTAACCAAACAGATAAATATGTAGATTTTACAAAACATATTGAGGTTTGTTGTGTAAAACAATTTAGAGTCCATTAACTCGCGAAGATTTATAATGGTTATAAAAAACATGTCTGAGACTAATTAATGTCGTCAAAAGTTGACGGGACACGCTGTCCGATCATGTTGGACGTGTCAGTTCTGTATAGTGGGTTCGCGGTACAAACTTGTATTTATAAGTTATGGGTGTCCGCATTTTATTAAGGCTGCTATTTTTCAATTGAGACAACAAAGATACTTTGGCCTGCAGTGTAAAGAAATTGATATTTATTTTATTTTATCCATTTATGGCAGTTCAGGGAATATTATATTAAGGAGGAAAATAATGGGAAGAGGGAGAGACAGCATTTTATTATAAAAATCGCATTGGAAAAGATAATTAAAATTGTTGTCTAGCTTAATATCTATACAATATTATACGAGTACTAACTTAACCTTTAAAGATGTCAAATTTACAATAATAATAACTTAGATGCAATATTTATTAATAAATAAACGTATTGAGTAGCTTATAAACAATTTAAAATGATTTACAAAATTATAATCATAAACGCATTTTAATACATTTTTTCTTCAATTATTAATTCTATTAAGTTCCATAGTCTAAAACACTAAACAACTAATTAGAAACGTCATTTCCATAGTTTGAAACATCATAAATTTGTTCTAAACGACTGCTAGACAGGTAACGGTAGCGTGATAGTCCGCCGACGGTTATAATTCAGTGAAATATTTGCATTACTGGAATCCGGTCGACTTGGATCATTTTAATATATGTGTCGTGCCCCACTCGTCATTCTTAATAATATATATTGTGGAAATCATGTAAAGTTGTGTCATGTTTATTAATAGTCTCTGTCACGTCTGTAGTCAAACCGAAGACCTTAGGCAGGGGTGCATCGCAGTGCACCCACATTAAATTTCACCGATGGTAATGTGGTCATATAATTAGAACGTGTAGAGTGCGAGCCTTGTTCGTAAGGAACGTAGACCTTCATTCTGACTTACGCCTCGATTCTATCCAGAAGCACTTCAAAATAGCGTCCGAACGCTATTTCAAGAAGGCTTCTGAACACACCAATGCCTTAATCGTCGCCGCCGCCGATTATGGACCTACACACGCGCCAGTTGCATGCCGCCGCAGGCCGCGGCATATGTTGCTGGACCCCCCCGACCCACTCACCGCTCTCCTAGACTCAGATGTCGAGGAGAACGACACACGCACACTCCCCACCAGACACCGACCTCGCCGGCGAGGTCGACGAACCCCCGCTTTCGCTAGAAGGTGCGTCTACTTACCTAGACGCACCTTGGCACCCGACAAGCCCGCTGAGTTTCTTGCCAGATCTTCTCAGTCGAGGTCGCGTTCCGATCCGGTGGTAGATTTACCCTAGCCACCTCTCCTGGCAGCGGCCCAAGCCGAGGTCGTGTCCCTTGTGGCGCCCTTGAGCTAGCTGCCCCCCTGCCCCTCTGGCTGGAGCGCACTTGCGCTCGCCCTCTGTCCGGGTGAAGTTGTTATGGCCACTCTGGCCAACAACATATAGTCATATTAAAAAAAAAAAAGTGCGAGCCAATTGCGGCACTCTCCCCCTGTCTTCAGAGTCAAGCCATGGTCAGTGTGGGTTCTTATTATGCTACTTAAAATCTGCTGATAATCGAAAAAATAAGTATGCATCTATCAGGTTTAATAAACTTTACAATATAATAATTATATTGATATAAATTATATGCTCGTAAAGCGAAAATAATTGGGGCCATGGTCCACCGTGTTGATGTGATGCTAATGCATTTTGTAATTAGAAGCATCCAAGTTTTCGTTGTCCCTTGTACAATAAATAATGTTACCTTTACCTACATCTTATTTTGTCCGATAATGACATGTAAATAGGCAATAACATAGCATAATCAATGCGATGAATCGATTCAAGTAGGCTGTTATAGAAGTAACGGTTCCGTTACAGCCAATATTTTGAGTGAAAATAACACTTCGAATCTTTGATTCGAATACACATAAATACTTGATAACAAGCTGTCACGTTGTAAAAATTGATGAAATAGGTTATTATTAAAATAAAAGATCATATCGAATGGCTTTTTATTGCCAATACTGCCATTAAATGAGTGACATAGAATCATTAAACTCATAAAGTTATAATTCGATTTTGTGTGTTGTTTTAAATCGATTCCGGTATCGAATGATTTATTGATATTTAAATTTTAAGAGTTTTATTTGCATGTGTATCGCGTAGGTTTTAAATCGCCATAATCCTATGGAAATGTGTATTTGTGTTTTCTAATTGAATGCATCAGAAGAAGATGTCATGAATATTCAGTGTTATCAAAGAATGGTATTACAGTGGTTGTCAATAATTATTGAGAAGAAATAAGATATTGTGAGCGGACTTTTTCTCATAACTCTAGATATAAATAGCATTTAGCATGTTCATTGCATAGATGTTTCAGATGGAATTAAATCGTTGTATATAATATTTTCAATATTTTTTGTATTGTTTTAACGTTTTAATATCCACTAATGGTTATGTATACTTCAATTTGGACATTATTTATTCTACAATTTATTCAACGTTATTAAAAGTTAACCAGGTACTTACCAACTTATCTTATAGAGTCAATTACGGACTTGACCGTTTTGTTCAAATAAACTTACCTTACTTGCTCCACATTTAAACGCAAAAGACGTATCTATCCGACTACCTTAGAAGTTAGGAATCCATACAAGGGGCCCGACACTGCACCCACCAAGTTCGTGTTTCCGTCCGGTGAGTCAGCTCAGAAAATTATGGTGTAAAATTTAAATTAAACATATTATGTTGTCTCCTCGGCTATGAACAAAGTCACTCGTCAAACAACCGTAGATCTTTAAAAGCAGTTGCAGTCAATTAGCGACGCAATCTCGATTTTAATCTATACATAAAAGGTATTGCATTCGTTTTGTTATTCTATGGTTTTTTCATTTTGGATGAAAACAATATCATGATATTTTTAAAATGATGCATCAATGTACATATTTTATTTTTTATGACTTTTGAAGGAAAACTGACGTTAATTCAAATAATCCGCGAATAAGTCGCCTGCTACTACTATTATTGCATAAACATGCTATTCCTTGCGAAATCTATCTGATTAATTCCTGAACGATGCGGTTATCATTCCATTTTACGATACACAACGGAATAAATGACAGTGACGCTCGCTGATCCGACGTGTTTATTAGCATCACACAAATATTCCAATAAATTATTTAAATTATACCCAGAAACACTTATGAATAGCAAACTGTCGATATATATTTGCATTAAAACTATCAACTTATAAATAAAATTGAAACTTATTGGTGCAGTAATAAGGAGATTCTCTGATTTCGTAAGCTGAACGGTTAGTGTTGCGAGTGTATTCACTTAACTCGATTCTGGATTTTAGAGAATCGTTATCGATGGTCTATTCAATAACCGTTCGGTATCGATATAAATTGTTATTGGCGACGTGAGTTACCGTTTCGGAGATGGCGTTGTAGGACAGACAATCGAATAAATATCGAATGAGGGCTTATCACTGTACGGTATCGGTAAGATGGAGGGCTGTTGATAGCTCGAGTGGGTGATGTTTCCTTTTATTTCGTAATAGGTGTCGGTGGGAGCAAGTGAGAAAGTAAACTAGGCAATTGAACGATACTATTATATAGGCGCACAATCATTCGTATCTTTAAGTAGTAAGTTTTAAATGCATGCGTAGTTTCAGGCGTTGAATTTTTATCAAAGGAAATTGAAATATAAAACAAAGTAGGTACTGTATACAAAGTGTTTGCGAACATAGATATAGCAAATTAATTTAAACATTGTAATATAAAATCCCATCCCTATTGTTATAGAAAAAAGTCACCAAATGTAGAGTAGTTAGAGCGTTCGTATTTGCTTACCACTTGACAATTTTAGAATGGCAATCACTACAGCACTCGCTACGTACTCTGTTAGAAGCGAATCTACAGTGGGGCTCAAGCGTATGTCGTGAATTGATGCTTTAAAACAGGGTTCCAAAAAACTAAAAATAAAACCCACCACTGCTAATAAATTAGTTGTACCATATACAAAAATCGAGCGTTTCGTGCCGTTCCATCAATCCCGGGAATAGTTCCACGTGGAACATTAACATCAATCCCGTTGCCGGCCTAATCGATTCCCATGACGATCCCGCCGGACGGAGACTGACGGTTATGGTAACTGGACGTGGTCACCGGATAAACTTATACATATTGTTTTCTGTTATATTCTAGGTAGAAAACCAGAAGTCTGGGCTGCTTTGAAAATAGTTTAATAGCAAAGACCATATTAGCGTCATAAAGTAAAATTCTAACGAAAAATATGTTACCCTTAGTATACCTATAGTTCCACTTGTTGGGTGTCGCAGGGTTGATGGTAATCGCTTTGTGTAAATATCGTCATTCAGCCAAATCAGGGTACACTAAAGCCGACCTAACATTGAGACACAACAACACATCTAATATTCAAAAATCAGTAGAATTATTGTAAAAAAAAAATAGATGTCTGCAGAAAATCTGGAAAAAATCAATAGATTATATTTTTGAAATACAATCTAAGTAAAGATAAATGATGATAATAGATTTGAAAAGTAAAAAAGGAATAGTATTTAAAAGATTGGTATTGAATTTAGGATAAGTTTCAAAGCTCGAGTCAAGGGTTTAGTGAACTTAGTACAATACATACCACACTCAGTATGACGGAAATATTCAGAACGGCAACATGACCGCCTTAAAGCTTCATTTTTTGGCAGGTTGTTTATCGGTTTAAAAAATCAGTAGATCCGTAGAGTTTTAGGAAATTTAGAAGTCCTGGCAAACAATGGCGCTGTCCTAGACCGGTAGCAACTATTGAACAAATATTAAACTACAGGTGAAGACGTCAAACTTGTCATCCCATTGTTTATTACGAATAGAGTGTTGTTTGTCTCAATCTGCATGAATGTGGCGCAACAACCGCGGGCCACTGGCAGCCGCAAGTCGCTCAGGTACCTGCAGCTACACCCGCCTGATTCTAACGCGGCTTGACGCGACGTTCAGCGCTCAACTTTGTGGAAGCTGGCGCGAGGCTTGAGCGGTGGCGTGATTGCTTCAATACGCCTAACAACGGCCAACCAATATAAAATAATGGTATACATACATTTACAACGGGTACTTTAATCCTTACCCCTCTCCGCTACTGTTACTACTACTGGTATCTTGGCTTAATTTTCTGCCTAGTGAGGATTAAAATAAGGCTGATTTTGTTTAGCAATTCTGAAACCACAAGGTTCTCTCACATGTTTCATTGGTAATAAACTTTATTTTTAAATACAGTTTGAAACGTAATATTCTGTAGGTGGGTCACGCACGATTTAGTTTGTAGTCTAAATATTCACGTGTAATTCAGACTCGCTACTTCTGATGGATTAATCCGCTACTAAACCCGATCGTTGATAAATTCTATCAATAACAGCGGTGAGAGACGTCGCCTGCCTTCAATAGTGTTTACCTCGGCGTAGTTAACGCCTCTCTTACGGTTTTGTCACGGTTACCACGTATCATAGGATGTGACGTCTTATAACCTACACTTAGAGGAAGCTGTTGTAAAGATGTATTGTGTAAGATGTGAGCCAAAAAAGATAACTTTTGTTTTAATTGTAATTCAATTCAAATATATAACTACAACTTACAAAAAATACAACATCACTATCCCTTTCTTTCACATCCAGATAAACAGTTATTCAGGTAATCAAAACTGAATAGGAAGATCGATAAATCGCAGCGACAATAACGATAGATAAATATCGCCCGGACCCGTCGTGGCCTATCACGAGCCGGATAACTCAGCGCTGCGCGTACGCATGACATTTCCATTCGCTGTGATCTGCGCAGACACGCCCGGTTCACCTGCTCCGTCGTGAAATATGCGACGTTGAAATGGGTTATCGTGTAACCGTTTTATGGAGGATTTGGTTACATTGAGTGAAAGGAAGTTGAATTGAACCGAACTGTATAGGACTTTCATAAAGTCTCTCATCATTCCCATCATCCAAATGTATTTCTCGTCACCGCATTCGGTACAGACAGCGGAGGATGGGTAGCGCGGGCGCAGCCCCACTCGTTACCATCACAAAATTGGGTGAATTTCACATGATTATATACCTCCAAACTCGTGAAATTAGCCTGTTATTGAGTTATTCTTAGGTTATTATTTAACAGGTGTCGAGTGATTATGCAGTTTGAAAGGATGTGTGGGTAATTTCGTGCAATGTTTTATTTTGATTAAATTTCATGGTGATTATGTTTTTTGTGATGTATTATAATATGATTATAATTAAATACGTTTGTAGTTTACCTTGCCAAAATAAGATGCTCTCAATTTGAAATTCTGTCGAGGAAACTAGCTATACTTTAGATAATAATATACCGTGTTTCATTACTATACCATCATGAAACGCCGAAGTTCAGTTTTCGGGAATCTAAGCAGCGAAGTATTTATAGAAATAGTTTATTTGATTCTTAGCCCTTTTAGATTTGTAATACTATATACTATATATACTCCAAAGCCGATTTCCTAAGCTAGCTACAACGACCAAATATTTTTGTTTTACCCTGTTTTTCTGAACATTCAACGCCGCACCCTAAAAACCGCATCGCTAACTCATTTAACACTGCCAAGTCGAACCCTACCCCGAAACTCAAAGTCAATCAATCTCGCCGCTCTAACAATCTTGTCTTGTGTGATTACGCCGACGTGGGGCTAATAAGACGGTGGGGGGGAGGGGGAGGCACCTGTGGATGGCGACTTGTTGCTCCGCTTGCGGTGGGATCTTTGAGGCCAGTTGTGGGCAACCCTAAAGAAAAGTAGCTTGGAGTTATTTAACATTGTCTTCAAACGTGTTCATGTTTATTCGTGATTATTTCAGCCCTCAATGGCTGAATAAATTGTGACTTGCACTGACCTAGACAGAAAATATACCTAGGTTTCCGTGCTGGCTTTTAGAAACAAACCTTATATCATTAACAAGTCTGGTTAGTCACGTTAGCTACATTACCCCAAGCGCGAGTTTTCTAGTAAGCTAACCGTAAACTTTGTCGTCCATGTAATTGTCTGCTATGTATGTACATTGCGGTGCATTGTATTATAAACTGTAAGCTATATTGTATTGTATTTCTTGTATCCAAATTTATTGCGATAATTTGCCATACGAAATCAAAATACGCCGCGATTCGGAAACGAAAACACTCTTTCTTAGGGCAGGTAACTACTATTCAAAGGTAATTAAATGAATATCTAGGGTAGAACAAGCATTGCTTAGTAAAGGTAGAGTCAAACAATGTAGAGTAGTGTAACCAAAAACGGGACTATGTCAACAACTCAAAAGAGGAAAATGCATGTATTAATATGTTTTTTGAAGTTCGCAAATGAAAATGACCATAGTTAGTAGGCAAGTCTTAAACTGCGCTATGTTAACGGCAAATAGAAACCAGTCAGGATGCACGGGCGCGCATAAATCAGCGCCGCCACTCCGCGCTAAACCTTTTGATTAGCAGCATTCCTCTGATTCCAGCTTTCTAACTGAATGGAATCCTGACGGATAGTTTCTCTTAGCATATTGGAGTAGCATGGGCATCTTTGGTTTATTGTTTCAAAACGCCACCGACAACCGCTCGTATCAATTTAAATTCCATATTTTAAACATGAGTGCTGTGAGCACACTGAGCGCTCCCCACTAATAAGTACAGGACAGTATAATGAAATCGGCCGTGCCTGGTAGATGATTATCGACAATTTCGCAATATAATTTATAGCGGGTAAACGGTCTTAGGAGCACTCGGGATGCGTACGCGCCGATATAAGTTGCTATTATCTTGCGCGGGAGTGCGAGCTGGGGGCACACTTGGTGATTTACAATTTAGATTTACCAGTAACTAATATTGTACTGGATAAGCAGGTAATAAATCCAGTGAATTAATATTATATACTCTGATTTGGTGCCATTTAGGGTTATATTTAAGAAATTAATAGTTGATATCTTTGTGCGTGCTACTCTGGGTTAAACACAACTTGTATTTCACAAATAATATGAAAGGTTCTAGTGGTTTTCCTATACATACTTAGGTATATGTACCTATCGGAAAAATTACATTAAAAACGAAACTACAGGTCTACTATCGCACCAATTGGAATGTTTTTTTTTCCCTTCGAAATTTCTTGCATTTAATTCTTGAAACAAAAATCTAAGTACACATTTTTATCGTATTTTTATACCCTTTTCTATTTTATACATCGCAAGAGATTTTTCGCGCGGTGAGTATAGAACAAAATAAAACATTTTTTAATTCAGTGACACCCACTGATTGCGTCACAACCCTAAGCCCCTACCCCGTCACCGATACACGGTAACGTTGTCCATTACAACGGACATGGTAAGGTGCGTCTTATCGTTAATTACCGGCCGCCGTTACCGGTTACCGATTACCGCCGTGAGTTACCGGCCCGCCCGACATCCGAGACGTTACTTTACCGATTTCAATTATAAGATGTGTTATGCGTGTAAGTTTTATGATTTTAATTTTGCTAGGCCTACCGTTACAGTAATTGTCATATCGTATAATATATGGTTTATATTTATAATTATAAGAATGTTATGTTATTTGATGCTAAATTTCATTAAAATTGGTTCAACTGACGTGTATGATATGTAGATAGAGACAGATATACGAGTAGCTATACAGAGAAAATGGACATTGCTAGCTTGTGTGTCCGTAAAGCCATGTGGCCGAAGCTCTTGGATGGTACAGAGCTTTTGGAATAAAAACAAAGTCTTACAAGGTAACGTTTTTTCCAGCAAAAGAAACCCCATACTGGAAAGACTAGTAAATAATAACGTAATAAATAAATATCGCTTGACAACACACCAACTGCAAAGTTTTAAGCAAAACAACTTTTGTACTGTGGGTACCGTGCAATGCACTGCAGACGGCCCAATAATTACAATAGTTCGTTTACTAAATGTAGAAAAATGTCCACATAAATAAAGGACAAAGTCAAAGATATCATCAATTAGGTACAAACAGCTTTGTAGGTATCAGTCTCATAATCTATTTATACATCTCAACTTGTCAGTGATCATCGCAGCGTCCAAAAATAGACCGAGATCGCCTTGAAGGGTAATCAGTCGTGATTACCGACAAGTAATCTCGACCTGATAGAACTGATCGTTCGTTCGGCCGCTTTCATTGCGCGCTGTTCACGGGCCAAATGTTTTGGTATAAAGACGGCTATTGTCTTCGAAAACATAGGTATTTGAATCTTGGGTCTGGAGATCAGATTGGTTTAAAAATGAATGAGTTACTCGTTCTTTATTATTTAATGTCAGCATTGAAAATTTCATAAAATTCTGTCGTACCTAGCTGAATCCATTATTTTTTATGCGAATAGGTACATAATGATTGATTATCAAGGTGAACTAACAAGTTCTACAACTCTAAGAACTAAGGTCACATTCGTTTGAACACTAATTAGAATATATTACCAATAAGTGTGACTGTAATACGTTTATTATCTAAAATTAATACAATTATAGCAATTTGTGGCACAAAAATGTAAAATTTACATAAAGCTATGGCAACAAATCTAGGGAAAAAAGCTTGTTGATGACAGATTAATGTTTTTTTTTAATCAAAGAAGGTGATAACTATTTTACGTAAAACTTTTACTACTTCTCAGCTGATACGCAGTTGGGTAAAGCATTCCTACCAATCCAAACGAAGTATACAAATAATAGGCTGACTATTCATGTTGTTCAATTTGATTTGAGTGAGGTAATGTATTGGCGCGACCCAATAGGTGTTCGCTGAGATCTCTTTGTACCAATTCTGTCACTGGAAAGACGAGTATCCCCTGACAACTGTATTTTTTGATCTGCTATATTAAGTAGCTCTACAATGACTTAATGCGTTCGTTATTAGTCGCTAGCATCTCCGTAAAATGTTAGTTCCTGCGATGGCCCAATTGACATTCGCACAATGGCTGTCCAAGTATTTTATGTAAAACTCATGGTAGAGCTCCTTAGCTAGAGTTCCTATAATTTATGAAAATACTGTCAAGGATTTTTATTAAATAGTAATCAAGAATCATAACATAGAGCTTTCGACAGACATCCATCGCAACAAGGCTCATTTGATGCAAAGCCGCAAAGCGCCACAGGTAATGCGAGCCACGGATGATAAATAAAGTCTCATCGCACACATTGAGTGAGCGATACGCATGTTAGAACGAGATGGAGACTTGTTTATGCGTACAGGCACGCCCACCATGCGCCGGCGTAGATTTTGCGACAGTTTTCTGCACTATATGGGATATATCTGTGAAGAGTATTGTATTGCATACTACATGCACGTATAGCATAATCAACGAGTAACTAGAAGTAAACAAAAAACGCTTGCAAATTTTGATGTTCATAGATATCCATATTAGTGGGTCCATCTTTGAGTTTTACATTCGTGTCAATATTTTTTTATAATACAAAGGACCTACTTTAGAATTCAAAAGGCTATATAGAACAATGGATCACAGGGGGTCGAAGGACGTTTAATAACTCATGCTTAAATGCTTTTATAAAATCGTTTACAAATACTTGAGGCACATTATTTAAGTGATTTTGCAATGTACGAAACGCAAACGAATCCTCCAGTAGTCGGCCATTCACGACACGCCCTTGCCTCCAGAGATTCCGTTCGGCATTCATCGGGTATTTCCGTCGATAAAACACGTCACTCGGACTGAATGGACGTCTAACTACAATATTAGGACGCGGGACACTATAAAATCAAAATCCTTTCATGCCGTGTAAAGAAAACGCATACGTTACTCCCACGTTTCAGTTGCAAGTTGTCAAAGCGGGTGGTGGTGTGAGTGGTAGCGGAAAAGTCGGAGAACACGTCTCGTTGCTTCGTAATTACAGTCACCATACCGATTGACTGTTCTAACCTCTAAGTAGAGCCTTTGTAAATTCTATTTACACCTGGCAACAGCTATTAAGTTATAGCGCCGTTTTCAACAGCACACCACCTATAATTTTAAACAGAAAAAATATAAAAGAAAAATAAGTAGCTGACGATGATAGTACATAAATGTCTGTCCCCTAATAATTGTGGACAGAATGCTATGAGGAAAATACTCCATAAAATAAAACAAACAAAACAAGTGTTTTATGTCTAACCTACCCTACCTTTGTCTAGTTAGGCACGCTGACAGACGGTCCACCTGATGGTAAGTGATAGCCGTCGCCCAGGATATTTGCGACTTAAAAGGAGTTTATCCTGTATCAACTCGCAGGAATAAAACCTTTAAAAAAACTTAAAAGGAGCTGTCTCTCAAGTTTCAATTATCCCGGGTGAAGACGTTTTAGGGACCTGCAATAATAAGGTGATTTAAATGATGAAAATTCCGCTACCATTCGCACCACACCCTATCACTTTCTGTCAGATAACTCACGCGCAGCCCGGCTCACAAGCGCCTTGATGGTGCTAATAAAACGTGAAGCTCACGACAATAGGGCCAGCCCTCCTACCACGCGCGTCAGCCGGACGTGTCACCCGTCGCCGCGTCGTCGCGCGTCGCGGCGGACTGTCGCCTCGCGTCACACTTTATATATAAATCTAAAGAATATTGTAGAAATCTGAAATACTGAACACCGCTTAGTCTAGTGGTTTCAGCGTAGGCCGCTCAGCGCACTGCACCGGTCACAGGTTCAATTCTCGTTCAGACAAATTTCGGTGATGGGCTTTTGTAATTTACTTCGACTATGTGGGATATGTGGTCTACTTGCCTAATGTATTGTATATATACTATGTGGTTTATTTAACTGCTTTTGGTTGAAACACTGCAAGGAAGAGAATTCCACAGGAGGGACTGTTACTATTAGTATCTACTATTAAATTTAGTTTTTTGGGCGATTTATATTAAAAAATAAATGTTTCCACTATTTTATGTGTCACGAACAATTCAAATGTCATTTAACACCATCCGCGTCAGGCGATATCATGATTTGTCATCACCACTTGGATGACCACTCAGGCGCGTCGTGTCGCAACCAGCATTGCATGAAAATCATCAGAAACCAATAAAAACATCCCACATAACTTTAATTTACTCTTTGCCCATAAATACGCTTGTTTTATGGACGGGGCAAGTGACAGATGACCATCTAGGGCTGTCAAATAACAAACGTCTGTAGATACTCATTGAACGTTTTAAATTATAAACTGGTCCTCTTATTTGACATGCCTTCTGAAGTACGCAGGATGAATGATGCTATAATCCGGCAAACATTCCACGTGTAGACCAGGCCAACATGGCTTAACGTAGGCTGCAACTTTTTAAATGCTTTCTCAGATCTTGCGTACAACCCTATCTCTGTTTAATTAAGTTTCGTCAGATCGGATGCGCGTGCGCAGCCCACGCGTGCGCGAACCGATACCGCGTGGGAGGCCAGCGTTAAAAATGTCATTCATAAGTTTCGGGATTACTACAAACTGATCTTCCAACGAACGTAAATACTTAATAAAGAGAACCACTCCCAGCAAAATCTTTGATTTTAAACTCTACATAGTAGATCATAGAGTTTAATTTAAATAAAAATATGGACAGTGGTTGACACATTGTGGTCGTGGAATGTTTGTTGTATTAAGATATTTTAACAATAGACGATTTTAGAAGCACTTTTGTGAGTGGCTAGTTCGAAATGGTGTTATTGTATTATTATGTAGATGTTGTGATAGAATGAACAATAAGTGTTATTGTTATGGCTTCATCACTAAAGAATATTGCGATCAGAATTAAAAATTGGAATGCAGAGTCTATTACAGTAATCAAAACACTACTTTGGATTGACTAAAATACCCTAATGTATCTTGAAATTGGCATAGGTATGTTGCAATTACTATTCTCTGTAACTCTCAGTAGCTATTTAGTACTTACATACATAGTCTCAGTACGTATATTATGGATGTATCTGGTCCTAATTAGCCATCAAAAATAAACAACTCTTTATAATCAGTTGATCCATTCTGGACCAAGACGATATCACTAAAAGACGGCTGAATACTGAAATTTGACTCAAAATATTAGCACTTTAGTCAACGTTTCTGTAATTTGTTCGCGGCGGACTTATTCACCACATTTTCCCCAACTTTTATTAACGTGAAATAAAATTTCTCTTCTCAGAACTAATTTTAATGTACACCAACATTTACCGTAATAAATATTAACTCAATACGTCACTCCTAGTCAACACTATCTTCTGCCCCTCCCTCCCCCAGTATCAGTTACAGGGCGTCTGAGTGGGTGCATCGGATGCACCGACGCAACGATGTTAAGGAATTACCCATCAATAGACAAGGAACGGAGACTTTAATCGGTCATTTTAATCGTATTAATATCGACATGGGTTGAAGTCTTAGTGACGCGATTGGTTGTTAATTATTGCAGACAAGCGTTGTATGGGCTTTTGTTTTCATCCTTTAGAAGGGACTCTACCATTTCTATGATAAAATTACTACGAAATTTGAGTCTCCGACATAATTGATTTGATCTGATTTCCAAATTTGTTCAGCTCAAGTGACAGGTCTTGCCGATAAGCTTTGACGCGGCTTGTCGAGTAACAGGATTGATCTATACAAATCTAGTTTTTGTAGGCTTTCGCTTATCGGTCTATGTTCCCGAATATAACAATTAATCGCTGGATCGTTGTAACTTGGAGTGCGGAGTTAGTTTACAACCGCTTATCAGGGGAACAATGGGTCGGTAAGCGATAACATCTATACAAGTGCACTGTTTGGCCGAGTGGTCAGTGAACCGGCGCGGGCGCACACCGCTAACTGGAGCTGTATTTATGTACATACTTCTCTTAATAATCATTTGGATATGATCTTTAACACTGCACGTCTCGAGATCAATGGAAGTATTTGTCAAAATGACAATGAATTAGGGTCAAATAAAACCACAAATTTATGAATAGAGAAGATACTTCATAATATCCAAGGAAGAGACGTCAGCTCGTGTCCCCAAAATTATCCACATTGCCATACCTATCGTCTCAATTTCGCGTAAAAAACCTTCTAATAGAGAAAGGAGCTATGATATAAATGAGAGTGACGGCAATTTCCTCTTTCTTTTCTAGAGCTCCGTCCGCCTCTGTTGCGTGATCCGGCCGTGTAGAAGGGCTTTAAGCCAGGGTTCACACGCGCGGGTCACCGCACGCGTAACGCGCCGCAATGTGTTTACCGCCTATAACTTTTAGCGGCCATTGTTCTTTGCAAATGAGGAAAGTGTTAATAGCCGGTTATGTAAGAACTGGAGACGGTAGACGACTCATTAAATGATGTTTTTTTTCGAATTAGCTCCTTGTGTAGCTCTACCATGTCTATGTTAAAGCCCACCCGAGAAACTAACAATATGCTAGACGTAGACGCTAGCGACAATTTATTCGGTGATCACATACTAATTAGTATTCTATGCATCATAGGTCAGTTGTTAGGTTCGCATGACTAAGAGAACAGTTTGACATATTTTTAAAAACGTCCTTAATTTAGTAACCTCAGACACTAAAATAGCATAAAGTTATTATGTCAGTATCTTTTCCTTAGTAAGGTGCTACATAATTTCACTACAGTTCAGGACAGTATAAGCAAGTGAGTGCACTTGCTCCCAAAGAGCTTTTAAATTACGCTTTTAAGGCATTTTAATTCGCACTCACTCTTAATCTCATAAATTAATTTCGCTTGCGTTCCTCGGAGGATAATTTAAAGCCCCCTCAATACTCACTCATTCCGTAGTCGAGTTAAAATCAATTCATTAGCGCCGGACCAATAAAAAGTGAGTGTCCCTCCCGCCCGGACACATTAACAATTCAACGAGAGAGAAAAAAATAAAAATGCATTCGCAAAGACCACCTATATGTCTTCGGACTGCACAAATCTGCAACTGGATTCAACGATGTATATAAATAAATATAATTAACTAGTAACTTATTGTGAGGTTTGTCATAAACTAAATTTAAATACGATAACACCCGCAATTCTGACTGTGATTCTGACTGTGAGTTCAACAGTCTCAGTTAACTAGCCTGTAACAAAGATATCAACGACTTTTCTAATAATTCATACATTGTATAGTACAGTCCCTTACATTGTACTTAATACCACAGTTAATGAGCATTTCTAAAATGAATAGATTATTTTATTAAATTTGTAGTTCCTAACGGCTATTTTTAATTAAAATTACGGTTTGATACAGAATTAACCACGAATTTATGACACGACCACCCGAATGTTGGCGAGCCCAGCGATGGCCAACTGGAACTAGAACATTATTACTATTTAGTATCTCTTTGGTCGTGGTTTAGTAGTGTCACAGACAGGCATAAACAATTGAAATAAAACTATTTTTCTGATTTTATCGCGTTTATTAACTTTATGTTAACTTTATGTGTGTGTAATAGTTTTATTTCAATGTGTAGTATTCGCGTAAATATAAGAAAACAATAGACATAAACAAGTTGTATTAAGTGTTATTACGTTTTCGTCATGATAATTGTGGTAACTCGTGAGGGAAAATGGTGATGATAAGTGTGAATGAACTTGCTGACATTAGTCTGGTCATCTTACAAATCAAAGAACAAGGCTCACGTCGAGTTGCTCGTCGCCCATTTCAAATTAACCTATAAGTTATGCGAGCCAATTAAATGTCTGCGTCGATTGTGAGCGGGCATTTCGATTATCGACCGAGGTGTAGAGTAGACATTATTACAATTTCATTTTGTTTATTGTATAGTTTATAATGCAGAGACTCTAACAAGAACTCTGGCAAGAAAATTATTTTATTGCTAGTTATTAAAATAATAGGATTAAAAAAGTTGATAATATTTACAACTATTTACTTTAAAATCGATTTATTAAAATATACAAACATTGTATCATACGTGTTCTGAATTTGTATTAAATGCCATATTTAAGATCGTATCATATTATTAAATAGTCAAAAATTTAGATCTTTGTCGTTAAACTATAAAAATGATAAACAGAAACCTACACGCGTCAACGAATACAAAATCAAATGTAATGATATCTGTGATTTAAATCGTACCTAATTAATTACAAATAATGTGTTACCTATCCAGTCTCCATAGCATCCCCTGTTCCGAGACGCGCCACCTTGATTTTCTTTTTGCCCACCGTCAGTCCAAAATGAAGTACCTCCGTCCATACGTTACTCCGGAAGTGGACAGGCCGAGTGGAATGGCCGCTACGGCGCTTCCGGCCACCCCCACCCTAGGAGGCTTTAATTAAAGGCCGGTAAGGTTTTAACACGTCTCCACCTTTGAAGGCACCCGTCTACGATTGAATCGAGTGGGTTTTTAGGGGTGGAATTAAGGGTGTTGCGCAAACGGGTTGAAGGGTTGGTCTGTCTGTGATGTTTGGTTTTCGAGGGTTTTTTTGAGGTTTTACAGTGATTTTGAGAGTCCATTTCCTCGGTCAGTGAGGACGCGGAGCTCTGATGTAGATACCTAATAGGTACTAAGCTACTTCTGTGGACTTAAACGCCGATCGTAATCATTAAAAATAATTTAATTTGTTTCAGGTAAGTGATGTGCATTAATTACAAGTTGGATTAAGTACATATTTGTATAAAAAGGTGAGTTTTTGTTCTATAATTTATGATGGCTGGTCACATAGGCGCAGTGTCACGGAACTTTGGAAACATTGCCCAATATTATAATTTGAAACAAAAAGATCAATGCCGCAACTACCATAAAACTTTGTCAACAAAATAACCATAAATTTTAAATTGACATATACAAAGACCATAAAGCTAACGGAAAATCACATTTTTACAACACATTGTTCGAATTCGTGACACGAACAAAAATTTCGAGTGAAATCTACGTTTTATTGTTTAAGTTTTTATGTCTGAATTATAATAATGGGATATATAGATAAAAGTGGCAAAATAGGGGACAAAAAGTGTGTATTTTCTTTTGGAATTTCTTAATTTATGTAGTTTAGAGTGACCCGCGTGGGCGTACGTCGGCCGAACATGTCGGAAGCTATTTTACAATCGCTTATATTAACACTAACGTGCGGATAGCGCCTCTTCGATTTTGAGTGGTCAGGGTGGTAGCAGTCAGGTGAGTGATAGCAGTTTCGGAAGCGGGAGCGATTTTAATACTTATTTAATGTCTTTATCTGAATAACCTTATAATACAAGCTCGATAGTGTATTAATGGGGTTGATCGAGCTAAGTACCTATAGGATGACAAAACAGTAGGTAATAATTGTGTTCATGTTATTGTAAATAAATAAAATATGAATTTTTCATTCATGAATAGTGACAGTGTGATGAAAATTTTGCTGTTTTTAAAATATGACTAAACTAGATGAGACACATCTCGGATATATTATTTCTCACTCATACTTTGTGGCCATAAGAAGGATGTCAATACTGGTTAAGTTTAGTTAGTGTTTAATCATAGCAATTTTAAGTAATATAAAACTACTGCTTGAAGTAAAATGGTTAAATAAATTCTCTCTGATTTTTTATCGAGGTAAATGCCATTTCCATTGCAACCGCTCGCACTGAGGCCCCACCCGACCGACAGTATACATAACATTTTTATCGAGTCTATTACCGAGCAGCGTCAATTCAAACTATGATTTCTCTTAACAAAACAAGTTCTGATTCAAATTTTATAATGTCATACAATCGAGAACTTTATGACACTTTAGTAATGAAAGCGATGTGACTTATGTCGTTATTATCGTAAACTTAAGACTTTAATGATACGATTTTTGTGTCGCTGTTGACAAAATAATGCTTATACGGCGGAACTATGGTTTTATAGCAAATTATGGTCCATATGTGACGTTTAATATTTTTATTGGTATTAAAATGTTTAGAGTTGAATCAATATTTTATATACTTGTGACATTAGGTAATAGTTTTGATGTCGCGTCAGTTGAGATTGAAATCTCGAATATAATCATAAAATAAATATGAAAACTTTATCTGTGAGATCAAAGGTGAGCGATTCAGTGTATAATTCTTTACGATGGGCCTTGGGGTTTCGTGATGGAATAAGTGTGGTATAATTAACCGATTTACAAGCGGATCGCTAGCGCCGGGCTTCTAAGATAAGAACAGACACGCCGACCCCTGACCCTAGTTAAATGTATTGTACCTGAAAACTATGCTGTAATTAAATTTTATTGACTTTTGTTATCATCTTATCTGTATAAATTGAGATACAGGTAAAATTCTTAGAAGGAAAGTGTACGCAATCCTTTGCCATCATTATGGTAAAATTGTTTTGATTTCTAATTTCTATGATAAATTTTAGTCCACAAAGACTTTTTCCATTTTAAATCAGCAATATCACTCTTGAACAGAAGGTGCTTTGCGCCATGTAAAAAGGCTTTAAAACAGCCTACAGCAAATTAACCTTTATCAATGCACTGTCCAAATTACCGATATGAACCTCTGACGTCATAATATCATGAATACGTCACTAAATATAATTGAAGTGTATTATCATGAAGCGGCCGATGCATGCCGGCGATACGCGATAGCGCATTATGACGCCATTCGGCGTGTCGGGCTTATCGGTGACGGGCAGCGGCGGCGGTGACGGCTGCAGGGACGGGCCACGGCCAGCACAGCAGCGGGTGTATTGATTGGACACTACTAAATATTAAGACCATACTAAGCATGGGTACCGTGTAGACTGACGGCCATACCAGGTAGGTACACCTACACCAGGCGAATTTTATTAAAAGGCCATTCCCAAAATTGGCCTCGTCGATCAAACTCGGTACAATCAAAGAGATTTTGGCTCAAACAAATAGTTACCTTTCTTCGTATACGTAACAGTATTATTAGTCTCTACAAAACATATAGGTACTCAAGGCGTCATAACTTAAGTAGGCTTTAAAGATCGCATTCCCATAAAAAATGAATCAAACTATTTATTGGAGAATAACACAAAGTTTGTATAACAGGCATTGTATAGTTAGTACCTAACGCTTAGTATGAACAAACAGGGTGTTATAAATATGTTTATTTTATGGGAATTGGATGTTTGTAACTGACAATTGACCTGTTAACATAATTGGTTTTTACGTTTTGAATTATAGATCTTATAGTCATATAGGTCGCTTTGATCTTCTATATTCAGCCATTAATGACGCTCCCCCCTCCCCCTACTAGGCATGTAATGAGATTTCCCGTGTCCTAATTAGACGGTATCCATTGCCGTCCCGGTGCGGCAAGTGACAGTCGCATTAACTTGTCGACGGGTAATCGATGTAGGTATTGATTGGAGACGTCGATGAAAATGTTGCTGAAAATTATGATGATTACAAAGTAATTAATTAATAAATAGCTATTTTATGAGTTTAATAGTCTAGTGGTTAGTGAGACCGCCTTCTTTCCTAATTGAGAGGTTCCGGGTTCGATCCCATGGCTATTAGAAATATAGGTAATAGTTCTTATATTGCGTGTGATATTTATAAAATGTAATAACTATTATTTTATATAAGTATGCCAGATTTAAGAGGAAACCTATTTCTGATCATAGGTTGGTTCGCTAGCCCTTCAGTTATCAATAAAAATATTGACTCCTGGCTATACCTATTTATATATTTCGCCTGTCTAAAGTTATCATAACAAGCTCATCAAAGTTTTGTCACTTTCTAACCAAAAGCGATTCTATATCCTCTTTCCTCTATCAAAGAAAAGTAATTCCCTTGAAACTTTTAACGAGGGCACGGGAATGAAATAGTTGTTTTCGTAAGCAAATGAATATAATATCCGAGTAAATAACGACTGATTTATGTTTGTATGTACATTTATGATGTATTAAGGCCTTACAGTATGAAGGAGCGTTTACACAAGCCGCTGTGGTTGACAGAAAATGTTGTAGTGCAAGTCATGATATGTAGCGGCTCACATACTACACGCCTATTTTTAATATTGTCGGATGCAAGTGGATAAATTTCACAAGACATTAGGGTAAGTAGACATCCAGCCGGGTCCAGGACTAGACGTCTTCTAACTGATTTATTAAAACATAATTTAGTAATGGCTTACGGGAGGTAAAAATACTTTTGTTCTCATTTTTGTAGGTAAGTACTTGCTATTTACCATCTCATGAGGTTACAAAATTGATGTTAAAATAACTACTATGTTGTTAAAATCGTTCTTACAGTAAATTCGACTTTGGAGTTTGAATATTATAATTTACACATTCAATTGACATTTCGTTTTATGAATATTTTAATAGCCGCCACCCGCCGTTACCTCGCGCCGTGTTCCAAGACGGAGACAATTGGCACGTCACCACCAGAGGTCGCCGCCTTTGCAAGTAACCACAAATCACGGGTGTCGACCGCCGGCCGGCCGCCGGCCGCCGGTCAAACGCGCCCGACAGCGCAGTGTGCACGCTCCATTATACTGCCACAGCGATGTTGCTGTCATAATTTTCGATTATCAATTTTCTGATAAGTAAATTTATAAATATTTTCAGTGCACGGAAAATAAGTTTTCAAAGAAGAACCCCTTTCAAATGATTTGGCCCAGTTTATTAAAGAATATTGAAATGCATAAGTACTAATTCATATAACTTTGGGAGTTTTCTATTAAGATCTCGTAAATTCATAATAGTGTCGGCCTGTCTGTGGAGTAAGAAGTTAACTTAACGATAAATACAGCGACAATTTAACAAATTCCCAACCTATTTCCCGATTTTCGTCAACATACTACCCACCTATATCTAGATAAATATTTATATCCAACGGAATGCGCGGTCTTGTATCATCAAATATAATAAATCCGTACGTCATTATAATAATAAACATCTTCGATAGTACCGCGAGGAACTATTCTACGATCGCCATACTTCAGCCGCATAACCACTTTTAATAAAGCAATTCCAGCTACATTTTATACGGCACCTGTCAATTACTCATATCTGAAGCAAATTGGCTTATTACTCTTGCGACACCGGACGGATTTTAATCTGCGTCTGATAAAACGAGCGCTCGCGAATAATCGCAGTCGCGAGTGTGTGGGCACACTGTGCGCTATTTGTCAGTGAAACAGAGATAATGGAACCTATGATTGAATGTAAAATTATTTGTGAATAGATGTCTACAATTTGATCTGGTGTCTAATTATATCCACTGTAGAATTGTTATCTATCTATTGTTAGCTATCGGGCTATACAATATAAATATCGTTAGATTCACACTTACAGTATGGTCCCAAACCAAGTAAAACCGGGGAAAATTATGAAAAGGTCATCACCGAACATTTCTCCAACGAGATTCGAACCTCCAACTACCCGGAGTGCGGTGAGCCTAGCATCCTATGCTCACATTATTTGGTAAAGCGGTTGTCAACATTGTTTATTTATCCTCAGGTATTATTTATTTTCAAACCTATGCCCGTGAAAAATTTGGTTACCAAACAAATTAAGGCATATTCACACTAAGACTGCACAAAACCATTCGACAAGAATGAACCCAGTTCCACCAATCCTTCACATCTTACGCAACCCCTTCTGGGCGCATAAAACCAAGATAAGACCGAACTAAATACTGGAACTTCCATCTCCGAGGCCTTATAAACATCCGTCCGGCCGTCCCGCGGCGGTCGTCACCGGAATCACTGCACGGCTTGCATACCCGCGCTGGAGAGAGATGGGATACAGTGGAAAACTTCAGGTGCGAGAGGGAGGGATGAAAAGACGTTTTGCAGTTGTCATAATTTCGCTCGGCAGACTAATAATAAAGATAAACCAGGGGTGTGGCGTTTGCTAAGTACGCTGCCGGCTTACGTGTGGGTTTGTGTATATCTATACCTACTAATATAGCAATGAGTATATCGGTATAGCATATTTAATAAGCGATATTCGGCCGACACCTATAAAGTACCTATTATATCTGTCATCGCTAAATGATCCATCCATTCACATCTAAAATAGACAATGTTTATAATAGAGCGGACCACAGAACGCGGTCATCAGGTCACCCAACTAAATTAGATCGTTTTGAGTATGTTATTGATTTTATATTTTAGCTGGTTGCATCTGAGCGACAGATTTTATAGTTACATAGCATAAGTGTCCGTCACTTGTGAATAACCGACCCGAATGCCTACGTCCTTCTCGCATTTTTGTGTATTTAAATTTCTCCTAAAGACCACTAGTAAGTAATCATTGAACTATCCGTAAGTATACAATTTGATTTATTTCTTGTAGGGTAGGATTTCGTATCTAGACACACGGCATTGTGTCCGGCACGTTCGAATTATTTTCATAGATGGGAATATACTACCGTACCTACGATTTTTTTTCATAGCATAAGCCTCCACCGTAGGTATATATAATTTCTATTAATTAAAAAAGCCCAATTTTTAACAATTTGTCACATTATGTTCGTCATATATTTCGAAAAAATATGTCTATTCGTAAACTATGATTACAATATGTTCTAACTAAAGTTCGAGTATCGTCGTTTACGAATCTTACCAACAGATGGCGCTAGCGTAAACAAATAAATTTTGCAACTCTTTTTCATTCGCTACGAACCCAGCAAAGTTGCTATATCTTATATTTTCAATTAATGCAAACTGCATTCTGAGAACATACATTTGGTCTGGGATACCTCCCCTCCTGCTCCCCCTGTAGCTCATAAAGGCCCGTGGCAAGTTAGCCAAGTCTCGTAAAGACTAGTGCTTGGTTAAAATTTTATTCAGCCAGTTTGCCGTATGCGACACTGCGGTTTATATGGTATTCTTGCGTTGAAGTTTTTCTATAGATACGGTTTTGTCGAAGTAAGTAGGAGGTTGCTGGATGTGAAATTAACAAAAATAAACTGGTACTTCGTCACAGGCATTAAATAATACGATCATGTGAAGTGACTCTATTATATTTTATCTTATTTATCTTCAAATGAAATGAAATGAAAAATATTTAATCAGCACAGGGAACACATAAGGAAAGAACAGAACATAATTATAAAATAAGTAAAATATATAGACCTAAGGTAAGTAAGCTGCATTTCCTACAGTGTGAGCTGTACCGAAAGGCATTTGGCTCAGCATGTGCTGGAGGGGAACGAAATCTCCTCCAACGCTGATTTTCAGCCAAAGCCTCATTATACCCTGTCTTACATACCTACACCATTTGCTACCCAAACCACTAAGCTATTACAACAATATAAGTACTTATACGTACTAATAAATATAATACATATTTAAATAAAATTAAAATTCTTCACAAATAACTAACTATTGCATTGAATGCATGCTTGAAAATTTAAATTTATTTCAATTTTTAACAACAGATATGAGTATTTTTTAAACTGCGCCGTTTTCAAATGTATCTGTGTACGTATTATTGTTTCATTAATTCTCATAATTCTACCCACAAAATAATGTATACAAACAACCTATATTAGCGCTGTCGGTGAATGTGGTCATTCGTATGGTAATGTCAGAGTAGAGTCATATCTACCGGATGACACTGGTCAACATAGAGTCAACTCACTTGACTTTTTCATTTTTTAATATTGTGAAGTGTTTAGGTGCACATTTTGTGTTTACTTTGGGAGTTAGGAAACTGCATATTGTTAAGGCACTAAATAGATAACAAGGTTAGGTAGATAACTTATCTAAAAGTGAGGTTAAATAATTGAGCAGTGTTGAGTAGGTGTTCCGGGACCAGTTTTAACTAACGCATTTAAAAACCATGTAATGATAATGGAATTTCAGTCTAGTCTCTACGTAGAGAATGAACTCATAATATCGTATCATAAAATCAGCATAGCGTGACTTACATCCCTTATTAACAGTTATAAAAACTAAAATAAACCATTAATATAGGTAATCTTTACAACGACCTCACTTAAGTGTTTATGACATTAAATACGATAATTTTTAAAAAAATAATGTTATGTTAATCGCCCGATATTTTCTAACCCCCGTTACACACGATCTCGCGCCGCGTCATTGTGCGTCACGCGACATCAGCGTCACGTCACGACGACGTGACGCGTCGATCGTGACACATGACGTGCGACAAGTGTCACGCGCTGTGACAAGGCTTACTTATTCATAAGGGAAAGCGAACGGGCATGTAATTATCATAGCGTTTCTGAATTTATTACACGGCTTTATTTTGAAATGTGGAATGGATTATTTAATTTGCGTTCTATTTTGTGAGAGCTTCGATTTCATTTCGTATTTTTTTTATTTAAGTATTCAAAAGCGGTTGGCATTTTTTATAGGTACTATTTGGTGAAAATGTTAAGGTAACGTATGTAAGTTGTAACTTTGGATGGTGAAAACTGTGAACTGTCTGTTCTTGGAGCAGTCCTTGAAACGGATTTCTAATTTAAAAAACAAAATCTAACATATCCGTTTAATGTATAAATAACGGTGCTTTTTTAAAGTATATCTACAAAACATCTCATAAAACCTGTACAAGATTATTGACACAAATATCCCGCGTATCGTTTGCAGGCGAGTGTCGAGTCGATGCAATTTTCTCCATCAAACGAGCTATCTATCAAGCTAGCTATCAATCACCGATGAACTAGACCGAACTGAACGTAGAACGGATGCGCCGTGCGTCACTTTCAAATTATCTTTGAGTGAACTGTTAAGTTGTTTTTACACAGAAAATAAATGTTGAGTCTAAAATATGAAGATTATAGCTTTGGCCTTAATATAAGTAAATTGTTAAAGTTATAAATTACTTATTTAAGTGGCGTTTAGAAACAATTTAAATAGACTAAATATTTTATGGGAAAGCTAATTAGATTTTTAATTCCCAGTGTTTCTAATATAAACAAACACAAAGGCAGTGCCTACATGGAATCGGCGTTACTCCACTTAGGTACGCTTAATTGGAACAAACATTATTTACTTCACGTTTCTAGTCCGCACTTTGGCGTTTTCTTAATGAATCATGTATTAGTAGTGCACGTACCTTCACTTTCGCTCGCCTTAACCGGAAAATCATGTCCTTTTATTTAATTAGTGAGCCTAATGAATTCCATCTCGGGTAACCGCGGCCTAATTAAGGGGACAGTGCGCCCCGCGACAACGCGATCACGCCGCGCTCGACGTCCACACGTCGCCGGGCGTGTGTGCACCAGGCTTTACTTACCTACAGAACCAAAGTGTTAAAAGGCTGTAGCTTTAAGGATTGGGCTCTCATTTTTAGTACGATGGAAACATAGAGTTTAGAGTTTATGAGGCTATTAACTCAGTCATAAACCGCCTTCCCAATACCTACCCAAAATAGGTTATCTGCTATAAAAGCTGTATAAATGCTTATCATCAGTGCATACCCATATCCTAAACGCTGGTTAGATAGCAACAAAGTATCTAATATGATCGCACCACTGTCCGTAAATCGGTCGATAGCGCACGGCGCGGGCGGCGCGCGGCGCGGCGTCCGCGCGGGTCGTGCATCTGATATGCGCCCGCGCACCACCACGCCATCTATCGTCGCGCACTCCAACCGATCTAAGTAACGAGTCGATCTCGCGGATAAATCGCCGACGTCGCCTTTCCCCGCTCGCCGCTTGTTAGGTGCCCGTAATTAATGATCGCTCTCAATCATCGTTTCCTCGCTCGCTATTATGATTTTGTATGGGCAAGCCGTTGTTAATGCGCCGGCCGTTGAGCCCATTTCTCGTCGATATTCCGCGGACGGGCGCAGATAACCGACTCGGGTTCGTTTACAGAACGCTGATACGTCATCGTTGCGCAGCCGCAGCGTCGGGTGACAGATAAATGGTTGCTCGCGAAGGATTCTTACGAAATCCGCAGACAGTCAGACGGCCAATCTCTGACCCGTGCCGGCCCCATAATGTTCTGTTTTTGTCTCAGTCGTCGCCCATAAATTATTCTAAATCGGGACCCTATTAGATATTCAGAGGTTAAAACGGAAAGCTGGTGCATTTTACTAAAACATTCCGGACTCTGATCGTATATCAATCGTTTCGATAGCGTCTCGTAGTTTTGGTTCCAGGAAACAATGCGTGCGACCTGCTACCTGTTGGCTGTCGGTCGCGATTTGTGGTCGCAGTCGCGGTCGCGCTCGCCTGTGTGCACTATCGCTTACTTTCCTCATGATTATAGGGCTGTCACTTTACTGCATCTATACGGATAACTATTGTATGAACTCTATTGATGTTTAAAGTAAATACCAATGTTCTAATAGATTATTTACACTAGGTACGTTTTTGAGCTAAAGTTAGTTTAGTTTTTTATTTCACTATTTGAATACCTATTAGGTAAGTATATCTTTAAAATATCAATATTATCGACCAAATTTTACCATTACAAATAAAAAATACCTAAGAAAACAAACAAATAGACATAGAGTCTCATACTATCAGAGTTTTTTTCAGGACACCTGTCACCCCTACCTAACCAGCGCAGTATAAGGCGTAGCGCACACACGCGCGCCTCTCAATGATATCGTCGGAATAAATCTCGGACGTGGTAAAGCACGAGATGGGCCGCTTTTGTTTCGTGTAGCTCGCGATACGGAGATATACCCGACGCTCACTGTATTAAAATATATTAAGGCTAACGCTTGTTGTGCCTTTGGCGTCCAATATTAGTTTTTTTTTCTGTTTCCCGTGGAAATATTTCAAAATATTACTATGCTTTTGGCTTTAATTAATTAAAATTAAGGTTTGCATAGTCTAAATACAATCAATGAATCACATTTAGAATTATTATTCCCACGGGAAATTTTCTAATTATAGTCGGTATGACGACAAATATCAACGAATTCCATGTTAAAATATGAACAGAAAACTACTACGTCGTAACTGAGATTTTCGAAGTCAATACAATTTACACAGCTGCTTACCACGGTAATAGAAAATGTGTTGCTATACATCATAAGACATTTTCACCTCGTGCTCGTGCGACAGTCAATAGTCGTCTGTCACGTGACGTCACTCCGCGACCGCGCGGCGCGGCGGCGACACCGCGACATGTTTATTCAAATCTTAATGCTCATCGTAATATTTAAAATTTATAACCGCCATCTCAAAACGTACTGAAGTGTGGCTGCGCGGGTTGCACACCGAGAACAAGTCGACAAAATTCTAGCGCTGTCTGTATGAGAACAACTGTCATGGCTCATTTGTCAATGCATAGCCTTATTACAACAGCGATAAGTAGGTAGAACATTTTAAATAAAAACACAGTGTAATTTATGTAATGTTTGACAATGTTTGCCATGCCCAGTAAAGATGATAGCTAACGATATAGAAATCAGCGAAATAGTACTGAATTTGGGCATTTGGGTAGCGTTACAGTATTAAGTCGAAAAGCAGTTAATGAATCACACACACAGTGAGTTAGATTGTATATGATCTTCTGCGTGCTTAAAAAGAATGGTTCCAGGCGAGAGCAGCTGTCGTGAGAATCATCGCAGGCAACCAGCGCCTTGGAAAAAAATGATTTAAACTGTTTTGAAGCAATGTTTGGGCTCCAGCCAAATCAAGGTGCGATAAGAACTATATTATTATTGAAACAATTATATATTATTTGATAGAGTGCACATTGAGTACCCAGTGTGTAAACTGCTTTACTAGAATTGTATAATCATTTCAAATTCCCGTATAATACATAAATATGAATAATCGTGATAAGGCTTATTTTAGAAGTCTGTTATTTGTAACGACATGCCACATATAACAATATTTATAGTTTTAATTCAGAAAGTTTCTATTAAGTCCGAGACGAGAGCGGGGTCCCATCGCGACTCAGCCAATTGTTATAATTACCGATATTGTTTGGGCTTTATTTACCGTAACCGATTGATCGAACGATTGCGATTGATTAATTAATATTTCGATTATGTAATAGTACCGTGGCATTTGAAATTGCCGTAAGAATTCTCACAGGTTTCTTGGTATTTTTGATTGATTTTGAATAACGTTTATGGGCGCAGGGAACGTCTGGTTATAATCCCGTTAAATCGTCATTAATTGGTTTTGTTCTTGCGCTAGACAATAGACTTATTATACCTTCATAATTATGATTTTTCCGTATAATCGGTCGCTGGCAAGAATAAATCATAACATACAATTATTATATGCTCATATTTGAGCATATCTTTCGATATCTATGTTCCTTTTCCTTAACAAATTTCTTCAAAATCCGTTTCAATCTTTCAAATACATCCATAATCTCACTTTCATATACACATTACAGGACAATGCATTGATTTACATTTACTTTTAATTTGCTATAACAACGCATAGCCCTATTGTCTGGAGATCCATGCCTTAACCTTCTCTAAATCAACTCCGTGACCAATGATCGAAAATATCGTTCAGAGGCTCATAGACAATAAATTCAACTTAGCCCCTCGAAACTTATTATCCAGAGGTGAGTCTAGATGATATAGTAAGTAATAAATTGGTCCGAATGTCGGTCCGTGACATCGGCATCCATCCTGAACAGGTAGAGTTTGAGAGACGTAAAATTAAATTGGATGTATCAACGGATGTTGCTCTTGGATTATTTTTAGATGGATTGAGGAGTTGTGGGTTGTGTGGAATTGTAAGATCGTTTTCCATTTGTGGGTTTACTGTACTGATAAAGATCTAGAAATATAAGATAATTTCTGATTAATGTTTTCCTAAGTGTATGAAATTGACCAAGAGTAGATATAGTAAGAGTGAAAGAAATGTGTAGAGTGCGAGAGCAAGAGACATGAAATACCTAGTTAGGTGTGATAGAGTAATATATGACTTGCATTTGAGCGCATATAGGCGATTAAATATGTTCCGGTGTTATATTAAGTTGATTATTAGTTAAATAATAAAGTGAAGGCGAAAAATTGAGCTTGATTCCCCATAATATTAGAAAAAATGTAAATAGCCATGATACACACTGATGGTCCACTTGTTACAAGTAAATAAGTCTCGCTCACCGTATCACTGCAGGTCAACTTGACGATTACAAATCAAAATACAATAGCAAAATACAAAACGCGCATCGTTCATCTCTATTTAGATTATCACGCACATTGCTTCTTCATAAATGTCGTGTCATAGCCAATTACTCATTAGTCATATTGCTGTTGCTGTTGGCAAGTGACGCCAACACTTGGCAACGGTCGAGAGATGGCGTTGTAAAGTAACTGTCATATGCTAATCGTGGTCTATTGCTACAAAGTTCCGGTAGCGAAAATAGAGCTAAAATTGTTTAAGAAAATGTTGATTTAAGAAATCTTAAAACATTAATATAAATAAATATATAAATAAATCAAAATGAAGTGTAGAGATAATTTCAATTTTGAGCTGCTTTACACGTAATCAGACAGTGAGTAGTTACAAACCTAAGAGGTCGAACCATCTAAACTTCTTCAACCGCCTTTTATTTTTGGAGGGAATCATTACTTTCACATCCAATAGCGGAAATGCATAAAGCTTATTATCATCTCATCCCATTTTCATTCACTTTAAAGCATCTAAAAACAAAGCACAGTACGTCGTTTACTCTACTGTAGTAATATCATAAAGGAAACATATTTCGTCACGTAAAATTGCAACGAGCATGCGCAGATACTAATTTCTACCGCCGCGTCGTAAACAATGACGCAAGTCATCAGGTAATCAAGGCGATCTTCAGTGCACCGCGCGCTGTCCTCAACGATGCGTAGAAATAAACTAACGACGACGAACCGTTAGAGACGGCTTGTCATAACCGTGGTGTGGTACTTATTTGGAATATAGTAAGGAATTGTCCTGAATACGCAAACAGATGTGACACAAATTATTATGATAACATCTGCTTCTAAAAATCTTTGCAATCGCTTGTTGTGTATTTATTACGTGGTAAATACGTTTTTAATACGTTGTATTGATTACCTATACTTACCAAGTGTTCTTATTTTTAATTACAAATTATGTTTTAGAAATTTAGTACCTATTCCCATATTTTTATGTCATATGGTGTCACCACACATCCTAACGCCGCGCACAGCGCTAATCGTGTGATATATCAGTTGTCGCGGCGTAATGGCGCACGCGCACCTTTGTATGACAGTGGCACTTTGCGCATGATCCAGTGGCGGCGCGCGCGCAGCAGTGACGCGAGGCATGAACACTACTGATTTATCGAGAGTGCGCGTTTGTAGAACATTTAAAGCGAAATAGTTAAATTTTATTTGAGAAATTTCGCTCACCGTCCTTTAGAAGTATAGGTACCCACCTAATATGATAAAATACCTTCTTGCCTTATAACACACTACCAGCATTCCAAGCCATTGAACGTTCACAAAAGGAAACCATTTTTCTTACTCGACGTACTAATAACCTACCACTCCCTCTAATAAAGCAGCTATGCGAACAATCTCTAAATTCTAAAACCGTACCCACCACTCAAAGGGTTAGCATAAATACGTCCTTATACACACTTGTCATTACCACTGTGACAGCTACAAGGCGTCCTGTCCTATCTAGCAGCAAAAATAACGATATAAACCAAATCAAACGAAATTCAAGCTTATTGGTATTGCTACAAGTTCTTGAGGATCCGAAAAACTAAAACTGTGCGATTGTTGGAGGCGTAAAACATCTGTCATTGGCTAACAAATGCCGACAGAAATTGATGCGTCGGCTGACAGTGAAAAACGCGGAATCGTGCGTCCGGGCGACTATTTTTAGTCGCGCAGCTGTCGCGTCGCGTCGCGCGCCGTGGCAGCTTCTCAACACACGTTTGGACTAACCTTTATGTTTGATAGACGTGTGATATCAAAGTGAAGATGATGTGTATCGGCTCAGTATTTCCTGGTGTAAGAATATAAAATGGCCCTTAATTTATTAATTCATTGTATCAACAAATATGAATATTTAAGCGTACAGTGTCTTGTTTGATGTCATTAAATGTAATTCTAAATGTGTCTTGGTCTTTGTTGCAGTATTATTTTGATTTGATATCATAGTTGGGTAGTATTTTACGGCATTAGCATGTTACCAGCACTACATGCGACCCAAGGATGTCAATTAAAATTAAAGGAAAATCTACAAATCGATTATAAGACCGGTAATCATGTACGGCTCGCAATGCTGGGGGGCTAAAGTGCAGGAAGAGAAACGTCTTCACTCTGCGGAGATGCGAATGTTGAGATGGATGTGTGGAGTGACGCGAATGGATAAGGTGAAGAATGTGTATATAAGAGGTAGTGTTAGGGTAGCGCCAATAACATACAAAGTAAGAGGTAGGAGGCTTGAATGGTTTGGACACGTGATGAGAAGGGATGAGAAGCATGTGACTAAAAGAGTAGTGAATATTAATGTGGATGGATACAGGGCGAGAGGAAGGCCCAAGAAAAGATGGATGGATTGTATTAAGAGTGATATGAACGAGGTTGGAGTGGATGTGAGTATGACAGGAAAGCGCGATGTATGGAAGGAAAAGACATACTGCGCCGACCCCAGAAAATGGAAAAAGGTAAGGCAGATGATGATGATTTTACAGCATTAGCACGTATCTACGTTATTCCGATTGTTGATTTTATACATCTTAATACACTAAATAAGAAACCTAGCTATTAAACTATTGATGTAAGCCCTCTTCTAGCACAACATTTTTTGCTTAGTTGCAGAGGCTAACGGTACTCTTAGTTATGTGATAGATAATCTCACATTGCTGGTAAAAATAAAATCTTGCGCGCCCCTAATTTATTTACTTATATTCATTCAAACTGGAAGCCACAGCTGACTCTCATACACGACATACACTCCACCACTGCGGGTGGGGTCGCCAAATTCACCTTACTATAAAACTACACTATTAACTTTAACTTTAATAGTAGATACGTTTTCACAACCATATCTAGAAACGGTAGATGTCCAAACGTCATAAAATTTTATGAATATCTTTATTTCGTTTGCCTGCTTTGGTAATGAGCTGCCAAGAGGTCATCGGGTGTATTATTCAGGTTTTCTGTTTAGATTGATGACCTTGGCAAGTAATAAAATGACGATTTTTATGATTGGAGACTGTCTACTTCTTGACACATTTTTTAAATTGCCTATTTTGTTGTGAAAAGTTCATTCTAAAATCAGGGATTTTGGAATGATTTATACTTACATCTATAGGATAGCCGATTGGTTAAGCACGCGTCTTGCGGGCACCAGGTTCTAGGTTCAAACCCTGGCTCGCAACTATATGCGAATCATAATTTCTATATGATTATCTCTTGATTACGGTGAAGGAAAATATCGTGAGGAAACTTGCATGTCTTAGAAAATCTAATAATTTTTTGAAAGACGTGAAATCCACCAACCCGTACTGGGCCAGCGTGGTGGGGGGGAACGGGGCCCAGGAGTTGGACATCAAAAGGGCTAAATTATTATTTTATTATTATACATCAATAGGAATAATTTTGTCTTGATATTTTATATTAAATTATAACTACATTGTAAACATAATAATAGAAATACCAGTATAGTAACTCACTAAAATGTACCTGTTAAATAAGATTCCCCGGGACATAACTCTAAAGATATTTTATTGTAACATGTATAACATAAATAATATTAATACGGGCCCCGGCTGAATTAAAGCCAACGAAGCGAACGCCCACAATTTGCTACAAGTCAACATTTTTTATGTAAATGTCCTCAGTATTCTTACCTGCGTTATTCAGTATGACTGTACCCCACTGTTGTGCGGACAATTTTGAGCCAAGAAAAATAAAAATATGCTCTATGTGGTCAGATTAAGGCACTTTTAATTAAATCGAGAATTGCGATTTGAAAAATCTGTCATTTTAAAGCAGCTATTTTCTTTATATTGAAAAAGTCCTAGGTTTCAAACACCCCCCTCGCAACCGAGAAGTTCCGGGTTTGATTCCAATTTAGCTATTTAACTATTGATGTGAGTCCAAATATAAAACAAGCATTTAGCTTTTGAAGGGGATTACGATACTACTAGTATTGTGATAAACACACATAACTTAGTAGTAGTTAATCTTTCAAAAACAAAAATAACTTTAAAATCATTTTAACCAACAATTAGCAAAATAAAAAATATAAAAGTTATTTGTATATGGAAATATCCTAATTCGAAAACCTATATTCCAAAAGAATTCCATACAAAAATAAGTTGCGACAAACAATAATAGCAGAATAACAATAATTTTAACATAATGAACCAAATTTCCACCGCGTTTATAACCACTTACATAAACACAGCACTATGTAACAACATAACATAACATTAAATCATAAGCATAACATAAAGGAATAAACGTAGGGCGGTTAGATACAAAAGAATGACCGCGATATATAGAATTAAGAAATAATCGACTAAAGGTGTATACCCACCGGTTGCGTGTTTTCAACGCGCGTCTTGGTAGAACGCAACAAGTCGCGATGGCCTCCAAATTCAAATTCAAATATTTTTATTTCTAATAGGCCAGATTAACTGGCACTTTTAAAAAGTCAAGACCTGGGTGCATGTTCCAAAACAAAATCCTATCCTCCGTTTTATCATCTGGAATAAATAAAATCTGGAATCGTGATAACCTTAATCTAAAAATGTATAATGTAGGAAAATAATACGGTGTGTTTTGATCACTCAATTGTAACGCGCGTTTAATCGCAAATCTCTTTAGTCACCTCGATAAAATTACACTAGTCTTAAAATTCAAAGGGATAGTGTTGAGACAATATGCTGTGTCTATTTTTTATTCATTGGTCTTCATCTTTATTGTACTTGAATTAGTTATAACAAAGGTTCTAATTGTCACAATTGTAGTCATATTGTGGCTAATGCATACCTGTCAGTTGTAGTATTCACAAAACTTGTTTTTCCTGTCGTTTATAAATAATACAATTACAGCTTTATTCCTTAGGCAGAAAGCTATAATCATCGTATGTACATTCATTTCAGGCGAATCAAATAGTTTTAAAAGTCCATCTCAGATCGTCTGATCGCACGACTAACGAATTGGCCCCGCAGTAGACACGCAGCTTAAGTCTGCTGGCCAGTATCTTTGGAAACATCACAAATATGTCAAAAAGAGCTATAAAACGTCGCCGGGACGTATCCCGGAGATAGTTTATACCGAACACAATGAGAAAACGAAAATATGTTATTATTACAACGATTGATGGAACGATAGTTCGGAATTTCGGCATAGGGCCGTGACTGATGGCGGACTAACTTTTATTGTTATTTCTCATTATTTATTGTTGTAGTTTAATGTTACATTAGTTAGTCGAGGGGTTTGTGAGTTTTTTTAAGCAATATATTTTTTCTACAACAATTTGATGAAAGGGCCGATGTCAGTCGATAAATATATGTTGACATGTTTATAGCTACTTATTTGTATTAACTTTTATAAACCCGATACACGGCATGTTAAGGTTTGTTATGCCAGTCTAAAAGTCGTGACTTTTCGAATCACCTGTGTGCTGTGAATCCCTCATGTTTGAAAATATTGGTTTTAAAAATAATTTAATTATTATTAATATCACCTTTCAAATATCGGTATAAACTTAATCTACTAAATCAGGGCAGACTGGACTTTATTACGATGCCAAAAAAGGGTTTAGAAAAAAATAAGCAGATTTCTTACTGATTCTGTGTTGTTTGCTGTTTGTCTTTATTTAAACTATTATAATATGACCAACTTACAAATATTTTGGGATTATTTTCGAAAGGTACTCTGCAATTGAATTTTATAAATCGATGTCAATACTGTTTCATAACCATTGTTTTATAATTGCAACAATGTGGCCTCGTGTTTTCAACTTAAAGTGTTTTTAAACTCGTTATCAAAATACATTGCGTGATTATATAAAAAAAAAACCTTTGAACACTTAAATATTAATTAAATATGGAGTTGCTTACATCAAACATGGATTACGTGCGCGGAAAATTAAAATTAACTATATGTTTTATCAATCTCAACCCATTGTGTTCACACTTAATTTTAACCCACTTAATTTTATATTAAAATCGTCTTGAAGTTATTATTATAACTTACGTTACGGAGATAATAAGACCTATTTAAACGAGTCGAATTTAATAATAATCGTGCATTTTATTGGTTAAAAATTAAACAGGGTTAGTTCATAACATCTTAAGTTTACAAAAATAACAATCAATTGCAAAATGCATTTATTGAAAAGTTTTGTTTGTATGTAAGTAGGTGATTTTAGCTGAGTTTTGCCAATAATAAATTAAAAAGGTTAATATTTTTCTTTAATATAGGTACGTAATAGAGTAACCAACCCCTAATACAATCATGTTACTCTAATACTATTATCTATAAAAAAACAATAAAATTCAACTTAAATTGTACAATCGCGTACAAAGTCCATCCAAGTTCCAACTTGATAAATATAAATAGGCACAATTAGCGTTGATTTATACGCCGGCGGACGGATTAAACACGCCGATTAATGCCGACATCTGCGGCGATCGATCCTCCGGCGACCTTTAACTTTTCTCCGTGACTGTACTTATCGGTATTGAGGGGAGTGCAAGCGATTTGTATTGGTCGCTCACTGCTGGGGCTGGACGAATTCCGCTATCAATTAAAGGATGTTACGATAAGAGCAAATAATAGGAAAGACTTATGCAATCTGAAAATATAATGGTACCCAATCTAGTCATGTCTCGTCTTGTTGATTGATTTCAAACTTTATAGCTTCAAAAATAAGATAGAGCAGATGATTTAACTTGTTAATTAGTTGCTCTAAAGATATAAAAAAAATGACCACTCAGGGTGGTCAGGTTTAGAAGCCATGTTAACATTTTATGTTACCTACTCATATGGACGAGTCTTTATACGACAAGGTAATACAACCACTACAGATTTTTTTAAGACGTAATGCAGTGAATTTTCTATCAGTCGCTAACATACAATTGACTATGATCGTACACTGTACCTACCAATACCCAGGTGCTACCCAATAATGTATTATTAATTTGATCGCTGATTTTTTTGTAAGCCATGTATATATGATAAGCAAGACAGGAGCAAAACAAACAGATGATAAAATGCAAAAACTGTCTCGTGAGGTCGTCCCGCGATGACGTCGGGACAATGCAACTGTGGGGACGAACACTATTATTTTTTTATAGTTAAACGTTGCATAACATATTTTTAATTTAGTTGAAATCATTATGATCCAATTAGGTATTAAAAAGTAACCACAAATAGAAATAAAATTTATAATAGTTAAATCTCGGATCCACCAGGTAACCTCCTAGAGTGTTATTAATAATTGTACTATATTAGAATTAAAATAGACTAACTTACACTAAAATTTGTTTTTCATCGTGGAGCAGGTCACGTTTCAAAGATCTTTTTGATTGTGTAATATCTATAAAAATGTATGACTAAATAATATTTGATCAACTACTTCAGTGTCAAAAGTATCAAGGAATAACAAATTGAATCCACTTCACGTATGTATCACAAAATAGTTTCGTTGTGATATTGATGTATATTAAATCACATAATTATAGGAATAATAAAACAAAACTTTTATACCAACAACAGCTCCACAACTCTGTGCCAGCATTCCGCCCGCGGGTACCGAGCTGCGTCGCGTCGCATGCACAGCGATGCAAACGTCATTCCTTGTCTATTCGTTATTATTGTACACACGTTACAGCTTACAATATACAACTGTTTATTTGAAACGGCCAGCGAACGGGAAACAAAAGAAAAACTGACGCGAAACGTCCAAACACCAGTTTTGAATGGTGTAAGTTTATTTGCGGCGGTGTTGCTCGGGATTAGGGGTACGATGTTCATATCGCAGTGAACGGGTTACGTTTAACGGTATGATAGATACATTTCCTATGAAATAAAATGAAAATAAAAATATTAAAAGGTTAATTTGTATACATACTTACCTTTTGAGTGAACTTTAACACTTATAAAACTTTTTGGATGAAAATTAAAGTTTTCACTGCTGGGTTACCATAGGTACCCTGGGTTATGTCATCTCGGATCATCAACGAAATCATCCGTCCAGTGTGAGATGTCTTTGCGTCGCCCTTTGAGTTCGCATGTGAGTGACAGCGGCCGAGATTGCGTCTTGCGAGATAACTGCACGTGGGCTCATTGTGTTGGCGACTGTACCGTTGATATGGCCTACCACTGGCCAGTACTGCACTGTACACATTTTATTCCGAGTATAGGACTAAAGAACATCTTACTGTGGTAGGTACTGACTAATCAAATATTTTTCATTAACTCAATTTTCATCACCCTCATTGGTATCTTCATTTGCATCTATATTCCTTCTCGTCTTGCCTGATTTTTTTAAGACTTTTTACGCCAGACTTTCGTAAAAAAATGGGTGATATAGATAATAAATGTATACGATATGCACTCGGTATACCAAAACAAAGCACTCTAAACCAAAATGTAATCTGTTTTCTAATGTCGCCATCAAGTCAATAATAAAATAACCTCTAAATATACGGGAACAAGGCCCGCTCGACGGCTTCCAGCGTCTAATACATTAGAAGTCCGTTCGATGTGAGTTTATCTCGACGTGACGATATATTTTTGTCCATAGCGTCAATAAATAATGGCTCAGGTCAAAGTGTGAGAGCTAATGTGTGTTGATCTTGGTCCTAGCTTTTGTAATGCTAGATACATTTCCCCTACCACGGGTATGGGGATTGGAGAGAGTTGTTCTCGAAATCGTTTTAAAACTACATTGAAATATATTGAATTTCTTTTTTAATGTTCTTCACTGATCTACTCATTCCACTTTGTGACCTATTTCAATATTTACTAATTATTCACCCAATTCACCCATAATACCCCATATACCCAATTCATAGAAATTTTTACCTAATCGTTTTACTACGTACTTTTTTAACAAAGATGCTTTTGTAACACTATTTCAATAAATTTTTAACTTTACATTATACTCGTATTTAGGCGGTATGCTGTAATACTTACTTTAGGTTTTGCTATTTGGTTTTAAATGTTTCGGTTTTACGTTTAGTTTCATTATCGAGATGAAAATAAAGTCTACACACTCATTTAATTTAGAAATATCCCTAGGGTAAAATGTCTCGCAAAAAAATGTAACACATAACATTAATTTATTACTAGAGCAGTTTATTTTAATATTACATACGAATCAACATCGAATGTTCCCAAGCAATAAAATAATCATTCCAATCAGTTGATTGGTTACGGATACTATTTCTAACAAACCGATTCACATATCAAATACCTCACAACCGTAGATATAATATAGTAAAAAATGCTAACGATAATAATCGTTGCTCTCGAGTTTAAACTTATTGTAGTATCGAGATTGTATCGCAAACATATAGTAGCGGTGTCGGGTGTCTAGATAGTGTAGGGCATGGTGCAATGGTACATTACTGAAATAACTACTATTGGCTTGATTGGAGGGTTTGGGACAAAGTGATAGGATTGTGAAACTTTATATATTCTTGATATTTTCGTCTGCAGAAAGTCTTTTCTTCGGTAAATACTGTTTATTTAAGAGTCTGATATTTGGCATATGTGCCTAAATAAGTTTTAATGATGCAATTATAAAACATGAAATTATTCCTAACACGTGCGTACCCTCTATGAAATTGACCAATACACCATAACTAAAATAAATGTAACGCCACCATAAAATATTCTAAAACTTCGAATCGTAAATGTTTAATTATGTACATTTTAAAACCAATAACAAGATGTAATAAAAAACCTAATTGACAGCAATACCAACCCGTGATGAGACGACTGAGTCAACAATTTGATCTTTGACATTATAACCACATACGGTGAATAGGTAATTAATATTTGATGGTTCTGTAAAACTATGTATGTGGCACCGGCACCCACGCGCCGCCCGAATAACTTGTGTCTGAACGTTTATAAAACAGTTAAATAAACGCTATTTAAACGCCTCGTAAAAACACATTAAAAATGTCCGATTTCAACTTTTATTGTTCGCGGCGGCTCCGCGAAGAACATAGAAATCTAACTTTCGGATCTTGTAATGTGATAAGTCGTGTGGGTTGTTTTATTGTTATAGCTTTTTTAATACCGTTATTAATTTATACATTTGGGTAACAATACTATTATCTTATGGTGTTGTAGTAGCATTAAGTGGGAATTAAAAAGTCGCCTGACAAGCTACCGCGGTCTAATTGGTGGGCGCCGCGCGCGCCGGCGAGATCTGTACAGTTTCGTCAGATATACGGTGGGCGTTAAAGTCATGTGACCTGAGCATCGATAGAGATCCTCGCTAATATTATACATATTATTCAATTGACAAAACAGCTAAGAATATTGATGTATACAACGGGTAGAGCTAGAAACTTAGACAATATAGGTTCCTTTTGAGATATAACATTTTTCAAATAATATTATTTCGATGAAGCATGCTACAAGCTATCTTTCGTCTCTACCAAACCCCGTGACGTACAGACAAAGATGAACTTGTAGCTCTAGTTAATGTGTTTTTAAACTTTACATTCAATAATCCAATAAATCAAAGTACTTAATAAGAATTTCAATTACAAAATGTAATCACTGTCAATGATCAATATGTCGTTTTACTAATTACATCAACAATTAAAAGTCCCTTTGACTGTGCTATTTAATTAACTCAAGTTAAAGAACGAAGATTTAATTGCGATTCGTTGGAACAGGAAACGTGTCCTGTTAAAAGTAAAGCTTTTGCTGTCACTGACAAGAGGACTGGAACTTAAGCCTGCGGAGTAGAGACGCCACTGTGTGTTTGAGCAACATCAATTATTTATTGAATGTACATACTTATATTATAAAGAGAAAAGATTTATTTGTTTGCATTGAATAGGCTCCGAAACTACTGATCCGATTTGAAAAATATTTCACTGTTGGGAAGCTACACTATCCCCGGGTGACATAGGCTATAAAATATTTTTTTAAAAAATCCCTATTTTTTTAATCTAGGATCCCTATCCTTACTAAAACTCCAATAATGTAACCGTAATGTACCTATGCATCGTCGGGGCGAGCCGCTAGTAATGTATATTTTCGAAATGCCCCTGTCTATTTAACTTTGAGTTTAGTATAATAAGTTAATTAATTAATTTTGTTTGAGGTAAGTGAGTGTTTAGCTGGCGTAATGAAGTAGAACAGACGTCCTGTCATGTAAGTACGTAATGTGTAAAGCAACACGAGTAGTACTCATGACAGAGTAGCCAATTTGAGGTACAAATAGATCTGTCAATTATGGTACACACGTGATGATTTATAGCACTCTTGCGCTGTAAACAGTCTGCTATTATTTTGATAAATTGAGAACACTGCCATTATCTAGGTACACAATTAAAATTACATTTACTTAGTCTTGTCCAGCTATTATTCCCCGCACGAGCTCGTAGTGCCGGCATGTGAACTGCCTCACTAAACCCTCCACACACATTAATATCCAATTTCGATTTATATCAGCTTATAATTTCCCTTAGAATATGTGATCTTACTAGGACGGTAAGTAGCAACAATAAAACCCCTAATGGCCATCAATTAAAATTGCGTTAAAACATCAAAGCCGCCGTCCAGCTCTAAACCAATCAAGTGAACTGATAAAGTCACATACATTACGTGTATTAAACATACCTCCCCATTATCGTATATTTTAAACCATAAAAATTTATAGGGTTTAAATATTTTCACCGCTTTGCGATGGGCGTTCATGGCTATAAAATTACTCGTAAAGTTTCTACATAAAAACGTAATAGCTAGTGACAGATGTAAGGTGCGCGGGCGCAGGGTCGCCGGCCAATGAGGGAAGGGCGCGCGCCGCCATTTTCCCGCCGACTAGTGCTGCTTCCGGGTATCGATATTCGAGTTCGATAAATCGTTGCGATACCATATCGAATAGTCGACACTTATCGACTCGGATTCGAGTTGACTATTTCGAACGTGACAGTGACTGCTGATATACAGCGTGTTTATCTTTTATGATTCAGATTAGGATCCGACGATGTAAAGTAGACGCTATAAAATATACCTACTTCAAATTTGATGTTTCATTTTACTAAACATATACTAAATATACTAAAGAGATGTTCAACAATTGTTATCAATATTTATTTTAAATAGAATGTAATTAGTGTCACGGTAAACATATTTGTTTATGATGTCCCATTTTATTAGAATGTTTATATTCAGTTGTCGTAATAAACTTCTGGTCAAGAATGGTCTTATGTATGTTCACATGAATGAATTGTTACATTCATATCTCAATTTTAATTATGCAAAAAGTATTGAAGAGCTGTAATCGCGAAGTAACTAAAAAACCGAAAGCATTTACTTTTAGACGGAGATTGATAGCTGAGCCGCTACATAACGTACACATTATAACGAAGCAAGCACTAAACTGCGCACGAGTCGAAGGGTCGAATCCATCACTCTGTCAACGTAAAAAACCGAACGGCCGCCATCCAATCGGAGCGCGCCATTTGAATAATTGTTCGTTTAGTGACGACCAATAGCGTACGCCCGCGGCACTTCTTATTCTGTATTCAAAATGATTAATGCTACACTCAGACGTATTTACGATCGGGTTTCAAGGGACTTTGAATGATTTGTATGACTGATGCGTCAGTGTTGAGCCAGATTTACGGTTGCGTGTCGGGCAGGGCTCGATCCGACTTGCAACACTATGAAGGATGGCCGCCATATTTTATTATATAATTCCTTAGATATGTTAAACAGTTGTCGTTGCATCGGGTATCTGTCGATATATCGGCAACATTATAAATAATTTGATCACCTAATACTTCACCTGTGTTTGCGTGTGAAGTTGTAGTGAAGAGTGCTTGTTCATGATCTATAGTAGCGCTTATTCAAAGTACTTTCTTGGTATTTCGAGAGGTGCTAGTTATAATCTGGCAAATGCACGTGTTTTATAGACTTAAATTATTGTGGAAAAACAGAAAATTACTGATGTAAAGATGGTAGTAGTCTGCCAAAGCTAGTGCACGTTCAATGAAGTGCATTTTTTAGATGAAATATACAATTGTTAATTTATATATTTTAGACAGTGTAAAGTAATTTGAATGTTTTAATAGTTTAAAAAAATCGAAACAACAAAAAATATAGATTATTACATTATTAACAAATGTCAAAACTATTGAGCAAGAAAAAGAGTGCATAAAACGTCAATTCCTGTGTAAAAATATGGTTAAAGCAAATAAATAAAAACAAATTTAATATAACTTTTTATTTACATTTTAAGGCGAGTATTATATAAAATCGTCCACCCTGTGTACCAATATTGCATTAACGATAACTCCGAGTAGATGTACGGTCCCATTTAGCGTTATTTAACGCACTGAAAGGTGAATTAACGCATCGCTTTCTATATGAAAGCTACTTTATAACGAAGATATAGTTTGCGCTAATCTTAAAATGATTCGTATGTTACAAGGCGGATATCTGTCTGAATAATGAGTAAATTTAAATAGCAATTTATTCAGTAACTTGTTAGATTTATTTGAAGTACCTTAAATTTAGCAGGTTTATCTATTAAGGTGTTGAGCGATTTTCAGTTCCAATGGATTATGGATTAAATGCGTGAACTATTATACATTTTTTTATAATGTTAATAGAGTCATTATGCCAGTTTTCATAAGCTGTGGTATTTAATGATGTGTTAGTTGTAATACCTATAGCACTGAACTTTGATACTAAAGAGTCGCTACATAATATGACGATAAACTTTATCTGCGTGGCACGAAGCATGCTGTGAAATTAGTTCAACATTAAATGACAAGTAGATAATCTTAATCTCATTTGGATACCTAATATGTTAGCGGTAGAGTGCATCATTAGATGACGTCACATTGGCATGTAGAGTCCATCTCTCGTATTTCAGTCACGATCATTCTTATCATGCCAGCAACCTTACCTGACATGTAAATAACCATAACACAGTCGAACCGTGTTCCAAGCTAATTCACACACACACCAGATAAACACATCCAAAGATCTCCAAAGAAACCAAACATGACCAACGTTGGCGTTAATTGTCTAATCCGTGACCGTATCATACGGTAATGGGATTATTCAATTACCTATCAATATTAGCTTCATTAAAATATTCAAGTTTAAACTTAAAACCCGAGGTGTAGAGTTCAAAGCGTAAATAGGATAATGGGGCTGCTTAACATATTGTTGCGTAACGGTGTGTTAATGAAGGCAGCGCGGGGCGAGTCGGGGGGAGCGGGGGCGAACGAGGGGGAGGAGGGCTATCGGGCGCGTCCCACATAAATCTGTCAACTGAGCGGCACTCCGGCGCACGGTAACGCACACATCTTGATCTCGGACAGGGGTGTTGAACAATTTTTGTCTGTGTTAGTATTGAATGTACCAGGTTGATATATAGGAATTAGATTTAATATTTTGTATGCGTCATTGACATACTAATCAACATAATAAGGCTCATTTAGTAGGTAGGAAAATTTACACAAACCGTCCCTTATATAACTATTTGGTTTAACATAAAACTTTAGGCAAATAACAAAAATGTTTTCTAAAATTCCCACGTTAAGTTTAAAATGTTCCCGACCCCTGGTTCCCGCGTGCGTGTTTCTAAACGGAAAAGCATCGTGATTTGTGATTAGTGTGCCTTGAATTTATGTACCGATTGAGAGACGCTCCGCTCGTGGAAATTCTTTTGTTTTGCCTCCACAACACATTTTATATGTGACCAAACGCATATATTAATCCCTGTTTATGTTCAAATACCTCGGAATTTGAGATAGTGCGTCCAAATCCACGTTTTATTGACGAAATGGACGTAATAAAATAGCTTAATGTTGAGATACATTTTGTTTGATATGTTGCGTGGAGAATTAATGAAGGCAGGGCTTGCCAACATTTTTGAATGTGACCTAGTTGAGTCGATTGAAAAACGTTAATCCTGATACATTGTTTTATTGTAAACTACACGCTTTTATATCAGAGGCATGAACATTAAGCAGGGTTGGCATATAAGTTGTAAAAGCAAATAAAAACACCAAATTTTGACAAGAAAATACGTTTAAAATAGGTATACTCGTATGTTGTTCGAGTTTAATAAAAAATTATGTTATTTTTCTGACCCTATAGGAATAAAACATTGCTTAAGCTCTACTTGTGAACCGTCACTAGTATCAACTTAGAAATATTTATTTAACTGTTCTTTTGACGATAAATTATTGTTTTAATTTTTTATATATATTTATAAATTACTTGTAGACAATCAGAAGTGTGGTACCTCCTTCCGCTATACAATTTATGAGGCAGAAAATTATACACTAGTTTTCAAATGGCCCTAACCATCATATATCAAACAAAATGGACAGACCAGATAGAACAAGATTTATACTGAAAGCGGATCTCTGTATCTTCAATCTTTCATTGCGCTATTGCGCATGAGGCGATGGCAGATCTAGATAAAACAATAGCTAGCGTAGTTCCTGAGTTACGCCACAGACGGACGGACTGCCTCAGGGCTTGTGTTGCTGTTAAATTTATTAGTTACGTTCTCATTTTAAGTCGTACTTAGATATTATTAGTAGCGTGACTCATCTTTTAAGTAGCATAATTCTTATATTGTAAATGCTTCAGTGATTATTTGTTAGTTGTACTAAGCTACATATTAAAACGGCTGAACCGTTTTTAATTTAATTTGAGCTAAGTTAAGATTAACACATATATTATGAAAATGTGTTTTCATCTTCCAATTTTTAGTTTCAAAATATACGCGGAGCCGCGGGTATAGCTAGTAAAAACACTGATAATGTAGCAATGACCACGTCTCTAGTTTACGGTTTATCTTTAAAATATTTCGATCTCTGTTTAGCTCTTAAAATATAAAAATATAGTCATTGCCTGCCATATGTTAATAATTCTGACCAGTGGCCACACAATTTCGGGGCAGGCGTATTTTGCCCCGTTTAAAAATAGACGTATCTACCTCGTCAGCTCTGAATAATTCCACAAATCAATATTACGACTCAAAAACAAAGTAACGTTATCAATAACAACTGTTGTTGTTCGAAAACATAAAAATAACTAGTTTTTTTTTCAACGGATTCCCATTAAAGTTATGATTTATAGTATGTTGGAATTAACTAGCTCCTTTTTAATAACAAAATATCATTTCTGTATGGGCTTTTTTTTTTTTTTTTTTTTTTTTTGATATGACTATACGTTGTTGGCCAGAGTGGCCATAACAACTTCACCCGGACAGAGGGCGAGCGCGAGTGCGCTCCAGCCAGAGGGGCAGGGGGGCAGCTAGCTCAAGGGCGCCACAAGGGACACGACCTCGGCTTGGGCCGCTGCCAGAAGAGGTGGCGAGGGTAAATCTACCACCGGATCGGAACGCGACCTTCTGTATGGGCCTGAGCGATTTATGGCGCTCATTGGAACCCACCCGGCATGTGGGTCCGTCTCCGTGCATCATTTTAATTTAAGTTGGATGCAATTAATATTTATATTGAAGCTTAGTTATTATGTACGCCCCTTTGGCGTGTTGTGAAAAATGGGATCGTGTAACATCTTCGTAAAGTGGTGAAATACTTAATTATTTATAGACGTTCTTTGTTGGACATAAGTCTTCTTTAATGACTTCGATACATTGCAGTAGTCCGCTACTTAGATTCCCTCGCTTCCTGCGACCCGTGAGTCATCATCTTTGCACCGCTCTCTATTTGTTCTCGTGCTCAGCGATCAAGAATTGGGTTTTTAGTAATATTCTTAACTGGATTGTCTACATGAAAATAATTTATTAAATTTTCCCGTCTTTCCGGGTCTCTTTGACTGCTGCCAGTACCAGTACCAGGCTCTCCTTAACTGGTAAGACAAGTAAATAGTGTATTTGGGAGAAGGAGAAATCAAAATTACTATGTGGTCCTTACAATTATATGATAAAACGAACATACACATGCAAATTAGTGCAACTAGTATTCCGCCAATCTCAAACGCCGCTGTTCTGAGAAATGTGTGAATCACAGTACCGGTTGTCCAGTAGCAAAACGAAATGAGGGAGTGTGCTTTCTCGCTATCTAACAGCGTATAGAGGCCATTCAGGAAAAGTGTAGTCAGGCCATGTTCAGGGTAGAAGCAGTAGCGATTGAAGATGTTTGGCGTGGTAGTTTCTGTGGCTTTTTCTCGTTTCTGTTGAATGCTCTGCTCTACCTATATGGAACTTTCATCAAATTTGCAATCCTGTTGAGGTGCAAAGAATATAAATGTGAAAAATGTGATTTAAATATGAAATCGTTTCGTGCGAATGGGTAGTTTTGGTAAGCATTTGAAGCCTTTCTTACCACAGTAAAAAAATGTTGACATAGTTCAATGTTCCTAGTAGTTAGTTATTTGTAGACTCTCAAAACTCGCCCCACACACACCGCGATACCATAATCTTATGGGCAAGCGATGGTACCATTCCGATGCTAATTTTATAGTACAAGACCATTTGGAATAACAACAAAATGCCTCTAACTGCAATGTTGATTGATATCTTAATAGCTAACAGCTCGGCTTGTCCGTCCTTCCGTAATGGGTTGTAGATTCAAGATTTCCCCTAGTATTTACATAATTTGAGTATTTAATGTAATCGATAGTTGGAGTTTTCTATAAATCGATTTTTAAATTCGGTTAGAATCGAATTTTGTTACAAGTAGCTGCAAATTGAAGTCATAATTATGTATCGATAACATCGAATAATGTTAATTTGTAAAGCAGCCATAGTTTAACTCGTTCTTTTGAAACATAATAGCTATATATAGAGTTAACTTAGGATCCTAAAAGGTTTGTTAAATGAATTAGTGACCCTTACGAATGACAGAGACAATCTTTGCGGTCTAGGAAAAAACGAAGTACTTTAAAACTTCAAATAGATAAGTTAATACACTCTTAACTCAATACAATTCTCAACCTAATAAAGGGTATTGTGTATAGACGGATTCGATGACGGTGACGTGCCAATCCGGGGACAGACCTTATTCCATAATTCTGTTCCGTAACAGCTTCCGTTATAGCGGTTCTCACTCAGGCCGATTGGTCGCGTACAAACGTAGGAAATTGTCTATAATAAGTTACTGCTAATGGCAGTATTCTGCTGTGCTCTTATCCCCATTTTCAGTGAGAGAGATTTTAAAATTTGATATTTTGGTGCCCCAGTTTTCATGTTTGGTTGCCAAAAGGGTTAAAGTTTAAAAATGTTAAAGTAGAAATATGATGATATATTTTTATAATAAAATATAATATTTAGTAGTATATTGATATTTTTTTTCTAAATAGAGTTTTGTTTATTATTTTTTAATTTTATCACAATAATCAATTATAAGGATCTTCCAATTACAATAGAAAATTGTCTTGACGAAAGCCGTGATACCTAATCTATTAACATTTCATAACTTCAGTTCCCTCACAGATGCCCGCTACCTATCTCTGGTTGTCTGATCTGTACGGCGATTCTGCGATTTTATGGCGGTTTTCACTCAACTCGATTGGTCCGTCGCGGAGCGGAGCGGAATTGCCCAGCTATTGTGGTAGTGCATTGTCTTGTTCTGTAACCGATTATGTTGATGGTTCTACAGTTGTGTTTTGATATCGACGGATGGGAAAATAAAAAACGTAAAATAGTATGTGTTAACTGAGTAAGTATTGTAACATGACAATGAAAAAAAAAATCACTTGTTAACTACTTTATTTGTTTGCCTACAGGTTTTTATAACTCGTTGTTCTTATTATTCTTTACAGCTGCTTATACACAGAAGATTAGTGAAGTCACATATGTTTTTATTATGATTTTCGTTGTTCAATTTTCTATTTGAGTGTACTTTTTACATGGCCACGTGTGCTATTACAAGTAAATTATTTTATAGCATTTTCACCATCAGATCGCCACCGTCCACCTTTTGTTTACTCAAACGAAATGTTCTGAAGTAAACAATTCCAAAAGGAACCACTCAGCTTATTTCCTTATGGCATTTGCTTAGAATTATCATTACCATACTAACTTGGATACACACGAAAATGGACCTTAACGCCATCTGCATAAAATCTAATTTACGTTCGGTGTAATTCCCGTTTATGCACCACAGTTGCGACGAGCTGTCCCGTAGTTCTTATTTCAGGGTAGTAGAGTTCAGTTTGTGTGGGAAGTTTGAGGGTATTGTCGGCAAGGATGGACCGGTAATGCGACAGTTTGTAAGCATGAGATCCGGAGTGTAAGGGGAGGGTGGGGGTGGCAAGGCACGCGGGGGGGGGGGGGGGGGGGGCGGGTAATAGTAAAGAAATACGTAAAGAAATACAAGTTGGTGTATGTGGGTCGTTGACTGTTGTTATAACATTTTTTTTTTCGTAGGTAAGTTTTACCTCCACCTATAATCCAGGACTACCTATTTTATGGATTACGCATGACTCCTCTTAAGAACAGTTCGTACAGCATACATTTTGGTGGCAAAAGTACTCAAATTATCTAGGCTAAAGTTAAATAACCCACTAGGTATGTATATTTAGTTTTGTTTTTTGCCGCATATTCTTGATTATCAGGCGATTCTACCAAAACTCTACCTTCATATTTACAAGCCTCTATAGATAATTTAATTTACACTCATAATCACAATGTAATGTATACCGCACCGTATCTACCCACCTTTGTTTATCCCCACCACGTGTCTAGATCCAATCTGGGTATATCGAGCATGACGTCATCAAGTATCAAATCAAATTTATTTTTGTCGACGCACGTGGAAACGTACCCTATTCCGTTTTATGTAAGGCCCCTATGAGCTTATCAACAAAAGGTAGTCACGCTCAAAAAGTCCAAACACGCGTCGTGTTTAGGGCCTCCTCCATATCTGGATATAATTTATCGCGTTATGTTTTGCGATCGAAAATTTTCTATAGATGAGAACGCGCTGATGGAAACAGGTGAGTTGGTTGCAGAAGGTTCACTTCAAATGTAGTTTAAATTCTTCAAATTGTCATTATATAACAGAGGGATTTTGGTTACTAAAAAGCACAGAATTTTTTTTTTTACACGTCTATAACTAGCTTTGCCCCGCGACTTCATCCGCGTAGTATTTTAACTTAGCAAAAAAATCGGGATTATCGGGTTAAAAAGTATCCTATATGTTAATCCCAGTTATAATCTATCTGTGTTCCAAATTTCATCCAAATCCGTTCAGTAGTTTTTGCGTGAAGGAGTAACAAACATACATACATACATCCACACTCACAAACTTTCGCATTTATAATATTAGTAGGATGATAGAGACACTTTTAATCGATGTCTGATATGCTCAAACATCTGGATGTTTGGTTGCTACGAAACCCGTTTCGTAGCAGATTTTAGTAATAAGTAATTTACATTGTTGCAATGATGACAATTCATAATATGAAGTTTTGTAATTAACAATTTTAAAATTATTTCAGTAAAACAAACCACCGCGTTAATATTTGCACAAATAAAACATGAACCTCTGTTCTATCCTTACTCTGTGACACAAGTAACTAACTGTACACTCAGTAACAAAAATCCTTCGATTTTTAATTAGCGACCCCTGAACGTTTTGCACGTGATCGGAATAGGGCGGGTTCTCATTGCATAACTCTTGGCGGTCCGGCGCCGTCCGAAGTCGTCCGATGTATTAACGGAGGAACGTAATGAAGTTAGGTACCGTTCGATTTGACTGTGCAATTAGCGATTGTGCTTAATGAGCTCCCAGTCTTTTTATGTACTTTTGTTGTCAATTGTACCAATTCGATTTCGATTTGCTTAGGAATGGGCTGAACTCATCGTCTTAGCTAGTAGTATTAAATACGTGTTTCGACTGTATACTGATATTAATATTAAATTTCTCTAGTCGTAACCACCTACTTGCCATGACGAAGATCTGAAATTATAGCATTTTAATTTAGTCAGATAAATATACTTCAATAATTATTGAAGTTATTATTGGAGTTTAAATTAATATTGTAATTGATCGCAGAGATCAATTACAATATATCTCTTTATCCATAATAAAGAGATACGGCCAACATGAGATTAAAAATTTCAACTCTAAACAAAGAACGACCTCTGCGCCAGCTTCAAAGGCTGTCCGGTCGTCACTCAGACCCTCCCCCTCTCCGTAGGGGTAAATAGCTAAAAATAAACCCCCCGTCGACGTATGCAGGCGTTTCTTTGCTAGCAGTTGCTTTGAGGCAATTTTAATTCGCTTATTTCGCTAGCGGGGAATTGCTTATGTGTTGCCGAATTAAAGGATAGAACGGTGGGGAGAGGCGATAGCGATTTCAATTTAACGTTTTGGAAAGTATTTTATATGTTATACTTTGCTGCTTATTTTAAAAATACGTCTTGTAATTACAGTAGCCCATGAAATTCCTATTAATAAATTTAATTAACTTTAGTTGGGGTAAAATGGTTACCTATATTTAGTTAAGTACATTCGTTGTTTTTTTAACGTTACTTATTAGTATTTTTACATTTACCAGAGCGACCATGCTAGCCCACTACATTCTTGGATAGATAGAGATGGAATTGGAAACAAGAAAGAGGCAGTTATCGTACGTTTAATTTTTTGTCATAGCTAAGTCTCTCTCGGATCAGTAGTTAACCAGACCCCGTAGAAGGGGTTTCATCGTTTTAAAATCGCCACTTCTCCCCCTGGTTACGTCACACGTGTGGCGGAGGAAGTGTGCGCGCGTCAGCCGGTGCGATTGTAAAGGCGCGGTGTGATGCCGCGTCCACTCAGCCCAAAAAATATAACTCGTTCGCTTTTGAGCGCAGACCATTGGCCGGAGCTCTGTTTACTGAACACACAAAGAAAGCTAATTATTTAGTGTAAATTGTTGCATGTTTTTATAATGCTTATTTTCGTTTGGCAATTTCGTTTGAGTAAACATGGATAAGTTTTAAACAAAACAATTTTTATTTTAATTTACTCGTGTATTTCGATTCCTAATTAATTTTCGGGTTTGTAGATGTTTTAAAACTTTGCTGGAAAAAGAAAACATCACCAAATACTTACATGAAAAAAAATGCAAAGACCCCTCGCACAAAGACAACACCCGTTAATATGTAAAGCTTGCGTGCACAGACGAAATGGAGGTACGTTTTTTTTATGTGGAGCAGTTGGAAAAAAAATTGCACTCGGAGACAATAGTACATTGTTACACGAGTGGTGAAAGTGACTTATTTTTCCCGAGACGGGGTTTGGCGCCCGAGCGTAGCGAGGGCGCTAATAGTTCGAGGGACAAAATAAGTCTTTCACCCGAGGTAAACACTGTGCTTTTCATTACGAATACAAGGAAAATAAAAATAAAAACAGGAATTGGCTAAAGAAATAAAACAAGGAAGCATGAACAATACTCTACAACTCGAAAAAAAAAAAAGATCGGATTGCCGCCTATTTTGTTTTTTTTCGTTGGCCGGCCAACTTCATTATTTAGCCAGTATTTTTAATTTTCATTTTTAAATATTTTGACCAAATCTATGTTATTTTAAAGAAATTGTTGAAACTAAATTATAATTAAGTCATTTAAAAGTATATATTCTTTATTTAATACTCAACTTTATGTTATTTCAATTTTACATCGTGCTGTAATTGAGTGACTGTAGAAAAAGTTTGAACATGGTTCCATAGAAATGGAACTAGTTTTTTTTTTATAATTTGACAGCTGTCAGTTGAAAGTGATTCTCCCGGGCCAGAAAAGTATTACTTTCAACCCGCTCCTCAGGCAACTTCAGACCTACTTTCAGTGTATGAGTAATGAAAAAGGAATTAATGCGGCTAACGGGGCACCTTGCAGTACAAAAAGCAGCAATTGCGGCCGGGATAAGTCTTGATTTGAAGGAGTGAAATAAAAAAGCCTGGCGGTCGTTTCGACCGGTGTTCTGTTACTTAGTGTTGCGAGACAGGCGCTGTGTGGAGTAATTATTGGGGGGGTTTTAGTGCCTGCTTCGGATTTATTTAGCACTAGCTGTGCCCCGCGACTTCATCCGCGTAGTATAGGATTATTGGGTTAAAAAGTATCCTATATGTTAATCCCGGTTATCATCTATCTGTGTTTCAAATTTCATCCAAATCCGTTCAGTAGTTATTGCGTGAAGGAGTAACAAACATACATACATACATACATACATACATACATACATTCATTCATACATACATCCACACTCACAAACTTTCGCATTTATAATATTAGTAGGATATTAGATGGCTTAAAGTAAACATAGATTAACAATCACAGAGGTTTAAAGTTTAGGTGTGTCAGACAAAAAACCTTGATTCATCTAGAGTTATTGTCATTTTTATAGAGTTTATAATTTCTTGAGATAAGTCTTTTAGTCTTGCCTATCAGTGTTATCAGCGTGAATGGCATATGCTAGATTAGATTAGCACAGGACCCTAAGGAAGCTCGTCTATGAGGGAGCCGATGTGCAGCAGTAGGTTGATATAGGCTGAGAGAAGGATTATTATGAGCGTGTAGAATATTAGCATTAAGGTGAAGGCGCCTGTCTAGCCCGCGAAATTCAAAATTTTCGAGTATTTTTATAGTTTATCCAAAATCTGAAAACATTCAAGACAACATTTTGTGATTTGCGACAAACACAGTATGCAGTGCGTTTAATAATACATTTATTTTACTCTAAATATTATCACGGTGGATATGATTTACTAAATCACTAAATATACAAAAATTGCCAGATTATCTGGATAGCTGTCGTTCTTGAAATGTTTTAGAGTAAGTTGGATATATTAATAAATGCACTGCACACGGGCTTTTTCGCGAGTTACAAAATGTGCCTTTTATTATTGTCAGATTTTGAAAAAAATCTAAAAAACCTCAAAAAATTTGAACTTCGCGGGCTAGATGGGCGCTTTAGCCTTAAAAATAGTAGTTGTAAGGTGCAATAGTGCTCGACTCTATATAGCGTCGTCAACTACTTTTCTTGATAAAATCTACACTAACCTATAGCCAATACGTTGTACTTCACATCACAGCACGGAGACTCGACACATCTGTCATTGGCAAATAATATAGACAGTAGCGGAAGCAACGCGTGCCCGTCACTCCGCCGCGATTGCGCCTGTCATGGCGAGGCGGAGTGACAATTTTAAAGGAAAACATGGTAACCGTGGGTTGAGCTGTGTTGAAATATATAAAATTAGCAATTAAAGGTATTAGTTGCTTAATTGATTAGTAAAAATACCTATTTATTTCTTGCTTTAATTACCACTATGGTCTATGTTAGAATTCACAGGAAACAGTTTTCAGGCAGTAAATTTTGGTACTTAAGTTCAATATGTATTATCTACTCTAGTTCATATAAATTAGTTCTTGATAATATCCAAAAGAAAATACAGCCAGATTTTCGTACCTACATTTCCAAGACAAAGCAAAATCTATCCGCCCATGACAAATGACCGACGACTGTCAGTCACATCCACGAGCTCGCGATCACTATCACGACTCATTATCCCCCTGTGATTACAACTCCCCGTGCCACTAATCACTGGCGACCATCCCCCATCCGTCAGCGTCCACCGCCGATCACTCACTGACGATCGTTCCCCAATTTTTTTCTTGCAGTCTCTGTCACTTCTAAATCAAAGCAGCAGAGTTCACGATCCAGTGACACGGCTGTTTATTTAAATTTTTCATTATGTACCTACCAGATTTATATGACCCGTCAGTAAGTTTATATTGCGCCCGGGCCCAGGTCTCTTTGACCGGTTTTTCAGTCCGTATGTCACAGTACATTATCGGTGCCTCTTAATTGAACATAATAAGGGGAGACATGTGTCTTTGTCGTGTTTTTATGGTGTGTAAGAGAGGGATGTTGTTTTTTCCTACTCTTGTTACGAACTTTTGACTATTAATTTCGTGTTTTTAGTCTCTTCAGGAAGTGAAGGGGAAGATTTATTGGTTATTTTTTGGGTTGAAATGTTGATTGGAGGTTTTCATTGACGATAAGTATTTTCTTCGACGCAATACGCTTTCTAGCATTTAATGTGATTGGAATTTAAACTTATACTCTATTTTAATTTTGGAATATTATTAGATAGATAATATCTGTCTGGGCACAGAGATTCCTACAGTTGCATGTTTATTGAAAAAAAAAAAAAAACTAAAAAACGCTTATACCCAAATATATATGCTTGCTCTAACACGCGTACCTATATACTTCATTTTTTTTTCAATATTTATCCTTAAATTTGGTATTTATACTTGGTGAAACAGAAAAGGTATACAATTTTTTTTGCAACTTTACTTTGTAAATCTAAAACTATCGACTTTGTGGAACAGTTGAAGTACTAAAGGTTTGGTAGACAGTCAACAGCTGTATCCCTATAACACCTTTTGTTTTTCAAGTTTCCTCCAAAGTTGATAGTTTTTGAATTACAAAGTTAAGTTTTGAAAAAAATAGTATACCCTTTCTGTTTCAACCTGTATACTACCAATTTTCATATGTTTTGTAGTACCAAGTACTTTCAAAACACAGTTAACATAAGACAGTACTGTATACACCGCCGTTGTTCCTAGATCGCCTTGCCCACCTGCATTCGCGGGCAATATCAATCCATCTGCCGCGGGGTGACCCCACCCGGCGGGGGGAGGCCGTCCGTCCGAGATGGGGGCGTCCGTCCGGTGAAGTTGACGTCGTCTTTGAGGGGTATTTAATTTTGTGCAAATGACGTGACGTGTCGCCGACACTCTGTGTGACGGTTGGAATTCGTTGGAAATATTATAAGGGATTTCGTTTCACGCGGTCTTTGTTTTGGGAGTTGAATTGAGATTTGATTATTTTTATAATATAATGCATGAAGTACAGCTACTGCCACAAAGTTTGGCGTAAAATTAGGAAAGAAACCACAATGAATACTTAGGTTCGTATTTCAAGGGGAAACAATGAAACAATACATAAAAAATATTATATAACTTCATTAAGGCTAAAGCGCCCATCTAGCCCGCGAAGTTCAAATTTTTTGAGTTCTTTTAGAAATTTTTCAAAATCTGACAATAATAAAAGACAAATTTTGTAATTCGCGAAAAAGACCGTGTGCAGTACATTTATTAATATATCCAACTTACTCTAAAACATTTCAAGTACGACAGCTATCCAGATAATCTGGCCATTTTTGTATATTTAGTGATTTACTAGTATCATATCCACTGTGATAATATTTAGAGTAAAATAAATGTATTAATAAACGCACTGCATACTGTGTTTTTCGCAAATCACAAAATGTTGTCTTAAATGTTTTCAGATTTAGGATAAACTATAAAAATACTCGAAAATGTTGAATTTCGCGGGCTAGACAGGCGCCTTCACCTTAATTTAAAACAGTAGATTTATCAAAATCCTGATTTAGTATTTTTTTCACTCTGTCTATTGTACTATGTATATTGCCAGCTTCTGCACTAAATTAAATTTGTTCACAACTTGGAACATTTCGAATAATGTATTAACCAATATTTCTAAAAAACATACATTCCTACAAAGATGCCCGCGACTTCTGCGCTCCTCAGTGCATAACCCCCTTATTATCCACCCGGGGTGGGGTCAACATGCACCCCCACCCTGTCCCGGTGGGGGGCCGAGGGGGCCGTGTCACGTCACTGTCTCAGGATCGCCATCACGCCGGGACGTCTCGTTTGCGTCCATCGCCGTACTTTTCAGCTTGCTAGTCTTGTGAAATAGAAATATTTTACAATAGTAAATGGAGCGGGTTTTGAATTGTTTTTGATGAGAGAGAATAACAGTACTCATTACTGTTGACTCTTTGAGTGTCTCTACATCTAAGTTATTTTTTTACTAATGATCGGATTTTTATATTACTATAAGATACGTTACGACTCTTAATTTTTCTGTGTGTATATTTATGATGGATCTCTAAATTAATAAAAGTAATACTTTAATTAATTATTAATAACAAAATATATTTTAATTTAAATGTTCAGCAGTCATTTTACGAGTAAACGTAAAAACAACTAAATTTGAAACGTTTCAAATCAAATCTCACAAATGATATCCATACGTTACCAGAAACTACTACAGAACTACCCCTACACGTTTTAATACCAACGAATAAAAGCACTAATATTTTTTATTTCCCCATATGCTATAGCTCCGTCTTACGTCTGCTGGCTGCAGCAATATCAATCCATCTGGCGGGCGGGGTGGGAATGCAGCCAGGAGGAGTGGGCGAGGGGTGTCACGTCACTGTCTTAAATGACTGTCACGGGTGTACTCCACCGGCATCCAGTCTGAGGAACGGTGGACGGACGGCTCCACAATGCTATCCCGGTCTGATATTGCGTCGTTCCGAGTTATGGTATCGTTTTAATGTTGTTGGAAATGTGGGTCATTGTTGCGAGAGCCCTAGATTGTAGTAAGACATCGAGATATATTCCGTTGGAAATTGTTGGTTGGATGAATTTTGGTTCGATGTGGCTTTGCATCGATTATTTCAATTTCGAAAACGTGGGATGGGAAGGTGTGTTGTCATTGAGGGCTATTCATTATAATTACCACGAAATCTAGGAACATTCATAAAAAGGTTCTTTGTTCGACAACAGTTGTTGCTGATGCAGCACTTTGTACATTGACGCGAATGCAATATCAGTTTTATTAGTTGCCAGTACACATCACAGAAGTAGAATTATGACAACAATATATTTGCTTCTTACATTACATGCAATTCTATACTAAACAAAAGTATATTCAATTATAATTTCGGTCTCTATAATTTCAAAACTTCGCCAAAAGAGGTCCCAAAGGCAAGGGATCGCAGATAGACAGCTGATATCAAACTATCTCAAGTTAAAACACAGAAGCCCGCCGGCGCACTCGGCTGCATTATCAACTTGCATCTGGATGACGCGAGCATCGCTGTCGTTGCCACGTCCCCAAGTTTACTCGACTCCGCTGCAAATTTCACTCCAGACTTGCTTTGAGACGGTCCAAAGTATGAGAGAATTACCATACCCTAAGTATTACTTAAGAAGGTGATAGAATTTAGATTGAGAAGTCGAGACATTGTTGTGATATCTAGAATCTAAATCAGGAGTTTGGCGTCCCAAAACAAGAATGCTAAGTGTAGAGGAATCTTGGATTCTTGGACATTTGTTTTACCTTATACAGACGGAAAGCCATCAAAGTAAGACAATGGATGCAAACAGTAGGGTTTTTGACTTGCTCAAAGTATACGTTTTTGTCTTTAAGAAGTCGTTTGGTTGGAGTCAGATGGACTCAACCAGAGTGAGGTTTTTATAACGTTGATATTTTATTATTTTCTGTAAAAGTAATTCAAAACGGTTGCCTTTGCTTCAATTCACATTTCAGTGGATTTTATGCCTTTTTTGGTATTCCCTGCGTAAGTAAGTCAAGCTCGGTGCTTGTGGCTTGCGGCGCTCGTCACCGAGCCGCTGCTGTCACGTCAGTGTACCGAACTGTCTCGCGGCGATGACAGCCAACGACTGAATTGTTCAACGCTCTGTTCTGATGACGACGCTCCGTCTTAGTTTGTTCGGTTGGGTTCGGTTCATTGTCAGTCGCCAACGATTTCTAGTGATTGATGTATAGGTACTTCTAGTTTAAGGAGTGGCTTAAGGAAATTTCCGTCTGCCACACTGAAGGATTCGACGAGACTGAGGGTCACACCTCGGTGTCTTCGTTAGATGCCATTGTAGTTCCTGGAAAATTCATGGGGTTGACTCGTCATTGCCAGACCTTCATAATTTTATCATTAATTAAATAAAAAAATATCGCCAGACTGACACGCCTACTGTCTGGTCCTAAACTAAGCAACGCTTGTAATGTGTTCTGTAAAATGGATTGGGAGCGATCCCAGTGGCACCCAGACCCGAGCAAATTATGAAAAGGCCATTTCCGGAATTTACCCCGGGGGAAATCGAACCCGCAACCACCATGTGCAGTGAGCCAAGCGGCCCTCGCTCGAATCACTGCGCCAAGCGGTCGTCAAATTACCATAGAGTTGCATTTTCGGATATTAAATTGTTTTATTTTTTAAACTACCAATTATGGTAGAGTCAGCAAAGACAAGCGGCTCAGCGGCGCCGCGGCGAGTGCGCGCGACACCCGTCACCCGTCGCGCCACTGAGTAACTCGCTTGCACTGTGATGTTTATAATTTACAAACCGGCTATGCACTGTGGTGAGAAATTAAATTGGAGAAGAAAAGATAAAAGCATTCACAACAAAACACAATAAAAGACAATATGGAACTCAGCCATAAAAAAGAAAGAAACGAGGACCAAAATACCTTATGCAATATTCAGTTCTAGAATTTCCAATGACGTAACTTCTGTCATAATAAAATACATCAGTATGACATTTTATTAATTTAAACGTCCAACGAATTTTGCTCTTTATAAACCGGAAAATTGAATATTTATTCGTCAATTGACGAACACATTCATTCGAGGGTTATTGACATTATGTTTGACATTCGCATGAATTATTGATCTATACAAATAAATAAAATTGGAGTGTCTGTTTGTAATATCAAAATAACACCTTTTCACTAAGAGCATTTCAAAGTACATACTACACCTATAGCAAAAACGCGATTTAAAATGTTTTTGTCTGTCTGTCTGTCTGTCTGTCTGTGTGTTTGTTCCGGGTAATCTCCGAAACGGCTGGACCGATTTTGACGGGACTTTCACTGGCAGATAGCTGATGATAAAATGAGTAACTTAGGCTACTTTAATTTTGGAAAAACAAAATTAAAAAAATGAGTCCGGTCGCGTGGGCTCAGAACGCGGGTTCCACGCGGACGAAGTCGCGGGCTCAGCTAGTTGTAAATATGAATATAAATAGTAATAATACCATAATTGATTACGTGGGTCCTTACAGTGTTAAAAAACGATTATTGATGTGTGCATTTTTAATTTATTGTGATTTTTTAATTAATTTTGTGCACATGCAATGGATATTATTGGATGTTAGCACGTGAACTTTAATCAAGAATTGAAGAGCTGCGATCACATTTATAATCCGAAGCTTTTTTTAAGTTCCAGATTTACACTTTTGTTATTTTTTACACTTCCTTTGGTAGTCTTCTAAAATTTTCTACCCTGGCGCAGAAATGCATTGTTTCTTTTTTATTATTAAATTGAACTCTATCCATGCCTATTGCTATATTTGTGCAGCGGCAACATGGGCCCACAGGACTGTCTGTGACAAGTTGTCATGTCTTTCGGGGGGAGCCGCGGGCCTCAAGGAATTCGCCTCGCGTTGCGTTGCGACGCGTTGCATCGCGCAACATGGTTGTAATTACACAGCGCGGACACAACCGCGGCAACCAAAACAAGAAAGTTGAGAATCTTTGTCTTTGTTTAAAATTTAGGGATTGTGCACTTCAATTATTGTTTCCTGAATTGTAAGTAGGTACAATCCTCGACTGCAAGTATTCTCAACCAAAAAGTTACGTTACATTCTCAACCGCAAATATAAAATTAAAAGAACCAGTTTATGATGATTTAAAAGTGGCATTGACAAAAATTTATTAACATTTATCAACACAGCCTCACATTAACATTAGAAAGAGAGAAACAATTATCCCCACCCCTCTTACAAGCGACCCCTCGGTCCACACAAAGACGCATCAAAGAAAGTCCTCACGTATGCACTTGATCGGGCGGTGCACTAACGTGACGGCGTCCATCGATTGTTGGGGGGGTTTCGACGGGAGGTGAAAGGGGTGGGGTTAGAAGAAAGCTTTAAAAACAGAGAGCCAGCGTCTCAGCGACGGCCCAATACGTCCCCGGCCGGCCGTCGATTACGGACGCCTGCATACGCGCCGGTACCGTCCGCAGCAGTATGTCATATGAATTTTTGAGTAGTTGTAAATGGGAGAAATAGGTGGGACATTTTGCTGTTAGCGAAATAAATATTGCTTAGCTGGGACAGTTTGGCCAAAGAATTTTACATACTTATTTTATCAAAGTTTTGCGTTGGAAATATAAAAATTGCATCTTTATTGGCATCTGTCTTTATGAATTCAATTTTAAACGATATAAATAAATTGATCGTAACTCTGAGATCAAACTTAGAAATATCATTCTAATGTGATTCCAGTACAAAATACCCTCTCAAAAGCGGCTTTCCGTTCGCTTTCCCTATTACCAGCCTTTGTATGATGCTACACGAGTAATGTGTTGAAGTGTGGCAGTTGATATTTTAACTTCTGTATTGTAATAATTAAAATATAATAAGATTATACTGATAGCGCATTATTTCATGCTAGATTATTTTATAGAGCGATACGATGTCTACCGCGAACACTGCCACGAAAATATTGACAGTGTACGGGAAGGTTTTGTAATGTCAGAACCGAACAAAGGAATGAATCCTCACTTGACATTGGCAGAATTGTCCAAAAAAGACAGAACCATATAATAAAAAATAAATTGTTTTCATAATTACTGATAGTGCCTGGACAGCTTTATAATCTTTAATGTATATTTTCTCTGCCCACGGTACCTCAGGGTGCGAACACACGGAAACACACGATCGTCAGTAATGCAACATTCGTTATTTTTCGCCGGCACCGCGCCGCCGACGTCGCTCGCGTATTGATTAGCGCTCATTGGCGCCTCGGTACAGATGCAGATGTTATACGCTCTTTACATGATGGCGGCTGGTGCAGCTCGAACGTGGTGTGTAGGTACTTGTGGAAAAGTAGCTTCACGGAATGGTTTGAGATGTGACGTCGAGGATGGGCAAAGGTTTTTGAAAATATTAATAATTAGTGTCTAACTTACTGAGTATCGCGGAGGGTGCCGATCTCTTAACTGGTTAAGACCAAAAGTATATACCTACATAGTTTAATGAGAGTATGATTTGATTAGACACTAGTTACAGATGTTTTAAAATAAGGTACTACAGATTTCTAATTTGGGTACCAATCACACGACGTGAGGTTATAGGTAAAAACTTCATCAATAAACATTAAAGTAGACTTACACTCAAAATATCTACCATCAAGCAATCACCTCGGCTTTTACAGGTTCTAAGCGTTGTGACACATCCTTTATGCGAACCAACTTTAATTTGAAAAGATCCCCACGCCACTAATTTCGGGTGACGTTATACAAGTTCACGAGTGACCTGTCCTGGTGTAGGGACTGTGCAGGCTAGGACAGAAAATGTACTTCCACATAGCTATGTCGTTTTACTGCAGTCTAGAAAAAATAATCTCAGTATGTACCCAACTTAAAAAAAAAAATTTCTCAATTTCGAAAAAGTTTTATAAACGCCCTTTTAGATTATAGGCAGGGTTTCATTTAAACATAAATACTTATGTTATAGACGAAAATGTCCTAAAGTAACCACAAATAAAATTCAGTACAGTAGGGACGGTATTTTCGCTACACATAAACTATTAATAAGCTTTTAGTTTGTGTATTTCACGACTGTTTCTTTACGTTCGACAGTTCAAGGCGGGCGGGCGGGGCGGCGAGTGGTCCAATTTAAAGGCGGTTTGCATTAAAATCGCCTACTTGATCAATTGATATAAGTACCTTAATTTATATTCAGGCCAAAAGTTATCAACGTTACTAAGATTTATAAAAAATGTGACGAGTTACTGAATATGGCTACAACAACAATAATTATTCTTTATTTGTCACCAAATCGCGAAAATATTAATTAGATCTTATTTTATTTTACATTCAGGAGCTATTATTAAATTATAAACTACTACATTAGTAGTAGTAGGTATCTCTTATTAATTTTCATAAAATCATCATTAACCTCAATTTAGTTCAAATCCCACTCAAATATTTGCCATAAATATGTCAGTTAATCTATAATGGTGTCGTAATTTACTGATCGTTTCAAATCATTAATTAATTCAGTTAATTGCTACTAGATTTGTTTTACGTCGATATGAAATTTATTTATGTTTGATATTCAAACAAGTTTATTGAATAATGTTCATCCAACGTGGATAAATAACGATTATTTTCTAATAAATAATTTCTACGGCAGATATTATGTTATGTTAAAGAATAATCTAATCTTATTTAAAAACATTAAAAAGATACCGGATTCTTGAAACTTTGGAAGATGCTGTAAAGTCTGATTATTTCGCTTTTATTATTGAAATAAATATGTTATATTTTGTTTATCGTAATTGTTTCATTATATCGCTTTGCTCTTATTACTTGCAGCAGTTCCGAAGCCCGCTTTTAAATCGGCAACTTTTTGTCGTTTTAATTAACTCGTCGTCATTGCAGTTACGAGTTACAACCGCGTTGATTTGCGCGGGCGCAAGTTACAGTAAGCGCCGAACTGACTAGTTCTACTACCTACTTTATACCAAGAAATTGCGTCAACCTATTAGTGAGTAAAATGAAACGATTAGTTTTAGATCAAAATAATAATTGAACGAAATCATTTAGTAGGTAATCTATGACTCTATCGCTTTATGCTAATCAAACATCAGACTCCGGTGTGCGAATAATTTATATTTTTTAACGCAGTCGAAAATTTTAATATAGGAATCGTGTATTAACTACTGTATGTCACCTACAATTAGGCTTCAAGTCAGGCTGTACTACTGACCATGCTAACCCATCCCTGCCGAATGGTTCTGCGCCAATTACACACTTATTTATCTTACCTACGATCGTGATTTGGGACATAATGAAGAAATAGTTAATTACCGTCGTCAAACGGCTGAACGTAATACAAGTTGTGCAAAAGTTCGCTAGTCCGTGGCGTGCCCCCAAACATTGCAACGGCATTAACATTGGCAACGAGTCAAATTAGGTATGAGTTAGAACAAGTTTGAATGGAAAAAGGTTCATTCAAACACTAAACCTCATTACCTTTTAAACAAGACTAGTCCGTATTCGGACAAAAATAATAATTTGGTATTTGCCAATTCTGTTGTCATCAAACCGTTACTAAACTAAGTACAAATATTATAAAGAAATATAAGTACCTACAGGGTGATATTATCAGGTTTACCTACACTGTATTATTACACGATTTGATAATGTCGCTTATAAGGATCAAATTCTGGGAAGTAATAATATATGGAAAACTAAAAGATATAGCTCATTTTTGTCAAAATACTTTTTTATTTTTGTTACATTACGTAGGCACCTAGTAAACCTTAACTAACAATTAACCTAAACAATCGTTTAAAATGATGACCATTGTTTTCAATACGAAGCTGGATGCGACGGCTCAACGTTTGTTCTACATTCAGCGTTCATTTTTTGTATTATATGTGGATTTGTTGATGTAAGAATAATAAAAGGCTATATAAAACATGAATTTCAATCTAACCATCATTATAACAATTAGTTGTTCGTACCAACCCACACTGTGGTATTTGACTCGATTTTCGGACATGGTCTTTTTATTGCAGAATTAGATAATATTATAGATTTATAACGTTAAAGTAGAACTCCCGTGTGTCAATTTCACTTATTTTCAGAATTATGATTTTTTAAAAAAGACGCTCTTTTTTTCGGTGAAAATTTTAAAAAAATTACTGCTCTCAAATTATATGATTATTTAATGATTTGATTTCAGTGTATATAAGAATGTCTAAAGCTGCATTTTTTGCAGTAATTTTGGTAATTATATATGTAGTGGAACGCGAGTAATTAATTATTTTAACATTTTAATTCTTATTTTTTTACTCCTAAACTAAGCTGTAGTAGCAAATAATTTTGATACATCTAGAATATATATGCCATGAGCAATATGTATAAAAAAAACCGAAAGCTAATCTCACTTGGTATAGAAGATACAGTGACTTAAGTTTTTTGAAAATTTTCGGTGAAAGTTCGGATGATTTTCATCGAAAATTTTAAACAAGTTATTAACATGCAGTACTATAAAATAAGCTTTTATTACCTATTCCTCAATTAATTCAGCACTGAGAAATTGCTGATTGTCTTCTGCCAAACCTAAGCACTCATCCAGCACCTGATTTTCAGCATCTGTTCTTGATTCTTTATTGACGTCGGTATCCATTTCTAAATGTTATTCGTTGATGTTGCTGGCATCTAGTGGTTTTATTAAGGCTAATATGCCTGCGGTGGTAGTGGTAAATTTTTTTCTGCCTGTTACGCATCCGTATATTTGAAATTAGTTGGTCGGACGACTCCAGAGCCCTGTTAAACAAATCGATCATAGTTGTCATGCGATTAATTTTTCGACAATGATGCTCTCGATCACGTCTCCAGAATTGATTTCTTGGTTCGGCGGCTTGCTCGGATAACATGCCAATAGGTAAATCCGTAGATTTTATTATATTTGCGCCGTGGACCAGTATTTTATGTATTGTGACGGGCATGGGATACCATTCGTAGTACGAGACGTATTTATATGCAAGTGCGTAAGCCTCGTGCAAGTTATTAAATTGTGTGGCAGTCAAATTACAGTAAGGGCACCGCATCTGTGAAGGTGTGCCTAGAATTGCATTCAATACCTTCCTGTCAATGGCGGCCAAATACAGTTTGCATGAAGCCTTTATTTCATGACCCTTAGAAGTTTTGGCAGTCAGGGGTTCGAGTGGCTCCTTGATGATCTGCACACTATATTAATAGTGCTGTCTAGCGGCTTGCCGACAGATGATGAAAAATTCAATCATTTCTGTAGGACACTTGCATATAAATACGTCTCGTACTACGAATGGTATCCCATGCCCGTCACAATACATAAAATACTGGTCCACGGCGCAAATATTATGAAATCTACGAATTTACCTATTGGCATGTTATCCGAGCAAGCTGCCGAATCAAGAAATAAATTCTGGAGACTTGATCGAGAACATCATTGTCGAAAAATTAATCGCATGACAACTATGATCGATTTGTTTAACAGGGCTCTGGAGTCGTCCGACCAATTAATTTCAAATATACGAATGCGTAACAGGCAGAAAAAAATGACCACTACCACCGCAGGCATTAGCCTTAATAAAACCACTAGATGCCAGCAACGTCAACGAAGAACATTTAGAAATGGATACTGACATCAATAAAGAATCAAGGACAGATGCTGAAAATCAGATGCTGGATACTCATCTACCTACCTAAGCACTCGCTTAGGTTTGGCAGAAGACAATCAGCAATTTCTCAGTGCTGAATTAATTGAGGAATAGGTAATAAAAGCTTATTTTATAGTACTGCATGTTAATAACTTGTTTAAAATTTTCGATGAAAATCATCCGAACTTTCGCCGAAAATTTTCAAAAAACTTAAGTCACTGTATCTTCTATACCAAGTGAGATTAGCTTTCGGTTTTTTTTATACATATTTCTCATGGCATATATATTCTAGATGTATCAAAATTATTTGCTACTACAGCTTAGTTTAGGAGTAAAAAAATAAGAATTAAAATGTTAAAATAATTAATTACTCGCGTTCCACTGCATATATAATTACCAAAATTACTGCAAAAAATGCAGCTTTAGACATTCTTATATACACTTAAATCAAATCATTAAATAATCATATAATTTGAGAGCAGTAATTTTTTTTAAAATTTCACCGAAAAAAAGAGCGTCTTTTTTAAAAATTCATAATTCTGAAAATAAGTGAAATTGACACACGGGAGTTCTACTCTAACGTTATAAATCTATAATACTATCTAATTCTGCAATAAAAAGACCATGTCCGAAAATCGAGTCAAATACCACAGTGTGCAACCCCCACACCATTTTTAAAGTAGATTGGAAGGACATTAATTTCGCTGCCTCAGTTTTAGAGATACGACTAATAGCGAGATAACAGACTTACTTGTCACTTAACAACGACAGTTTGGACAGACCGGCGACTTTTTAGCGACCCAGGATGAAACTAACGATTTCACCGCGACTTTTTCTATTGCGGACTTTTTTGTCTTTGCTATAGGGTTGTGCTAATCCTAATTTTAAGAAATGTGGGTGCCTCAGTATACGTATATTTGGGGTACTAAGTACACATGCCAGATGGTAGTTTTGCGACTTATGTGTTCGACATAGGCCAGTCTATCCTGGCCTATGTCGAACACATATGTTTTTTTTTGTACAAAACGAAAACGTTTGAAAACGAACGCTCTACTAAATTAATCGTCTTCTTATGCAATCAAAGTTCTCACTTTAGACACTTGTGTATAAAATAATGCAGCTAAATATAATGTATTTAATATTCTATTTCAATACAGCGACATCGGATAGTCCGCAATTTGGCAGCCCTACTTATAACCCTACGAGCGCCACACTGACAGATCGGACGTGAACTACTTAGCGAATCAGTAACGGTTTCGGAAAATTACTTTTGAATTTTTTTCCGTTCGTTCAGTAGTTTTGTACCGGTTAATTTTAACTGTCGTGGAGTTAGCAACTTTGGATTTGAGAAATGGCTGGCGTTGACATTTACACACGGGCGCTTTTTTATTTCAACTTTTTAATTAAGTGCTGCAACGGAATGGAACTGCAATCTTACGGTACTTTTTAATTTTTGGTTAATTGGGAATAGCAAGACATTTAGTGAAAAGTAATTGGAATATTAGTGCTTGTAATTACACCATAAAATAAGTGAAGTTGTTGCAAGAAACTGGTATAGTGAAACTGGTATTTTTTATTATAAGGACATAGGTACGATCAAAATAGTTCTTTGCTATGTTTATATATGAAGATAGCGGTATCAACGGCTTTTAGTATCTAACACTCAAGTAACATCTAATAAGATCATAATTATTAAAAAGCGAAACCCTCATGAACATCTGTACCCACCACCGCCGCACCATGAATATTGCATTACTTAATTAACACTTATAAAAACAGTCTGACCCTTCCGAAAGTTTCGCCAACAAAAATAAGTGAGTTACCAAAGACATAAACCGAAATTGGATTACAGTAGAAACGCGAACTCTCACCGCTGTTCCCTCATAAATATTTTAAAAAACCCGAACCCTGACTGTCCCTATCAGTGATCTTTTAACCCCGAAAATGCCGCGGCACACATTCCCTCGGCAGGGACGATATTAGATGGGCAGGTACGACCAATATTCGTTGAATCCCATCACTGTATTGCAAAAGAAATCAAATTAGATATACAATAAGCGGGATTGTGGTCCGATTTACATAAGTATCCAAGCTATTTGGTCGGTTGATACGAGATTGCGGCCGGGTAACAATATTGCTCGTGTTTACAGCGTCTGTCTTGACTTTGTTGGTGCGGCGGCTGATGTGGATCGCGCCGATTTGTTTTTTTTATTCAATAGTATTTTGCTTCGCTATTTTAAATAAAACGGGAGGATATTGAACTTTGTAAATACAAAATAGTGTTGCAATAAACAAAAAATGCAATAGGCTGAAGGGCTCATGAATTTAGTCATTACTCATCTTCTAAAAAAAAATAATTTTATAGGAAACAATCAAAATATTCTAATCAATAAAAAGTTTATGATAACACTTTTCCGCCCCTATTTAATTCGTATAAATCATTTTTATAACCAACAATAAAAATTTTAACGTTATTTGAGTATTATTACGTGCCCGCAAAAGGGTTATCCAAAATCCACTGCCGTGTATCGGCACGAAGGGGTATCAAATACATGCAAATCCACCGGATTGGACGTTAAATAATACATAAATACAAAACGATAGTCGCGCGAGTAACTGGGTCCAATAAAAAGTTCTCAGTCCGTAAAATAAAATTCGATCAGGAGGTGTTATAAAATTTCGGGTCGCCGATGCAGGGTTAAGGTGACGTGGAGGAGGCAAACTTGCGACATTTGCGAATCATTGCAAATGTAATAGTAATGGTTTTCGTACTAATATTTTTAAGCTGTCATGTTTCTTACTATCCAACTATAAATCACAACTAATCACAAGCTCAAGACAGAAAAAGCCTGTGGATGCACAATTATTAATAAAACAACTGTAATCCAATTAGGATTATAAGTCGTTGTTTTATTAATAATTGTGCCTTTAGTAATTGGAAAACTTATTCTAAATTAAGTTTTGAAGATCTAATCCGGTCCTCCATAGAAGCATAAGTCTTATCACAGGTGATTAATTATCAAATTAATATCAGGCCGGATATAATTAATAATGATGAACTATTAAATTGAATTGAATGAACTAATACTTTAAAAACCACACGTGTCGCAAGGAACTGGTGGATGACTATATAAAAATCGCAAAATCGCAAGTATGCACGCGCCCCCGCGAGGACCGGCTACCGGACACTATCTCTCAATGCGGCATTCCGGGTGATATTAAATCCACTTCATCGCATGAAGAATTCCAATGGACTCCCGTACCCGTACCCCGCGCCGAAACAAACTGTATGGGGTTGTAAAATTGTATTGCCAGACCCTTTGGGGTGGGTTCTGAACATGCTGATGTCACTTGTACCTATATACTAGGTGATACAAAATGGGTATACTATTTTTTTTGCAACTTAACTTTGTAAATCTCAAACTATCGGCTTTGTGGGACAGTTGAAGTACTAAAGGTTTTGTAGACTTGTGAAATCGGTCAACAGCTGTATTCCTATAACACCTTTTGTTTTTCAAGTTTCCTCCAAAGCTGATGGTTTTAGAATTACAAAGTTAAGTTTTGAAAAAAAAAGTATACCCATTATGTGTCACCTTGTATAGGTAAAGAAGGTAGGTAAAGTAAACAATATATTGTTTACTTGAGATACTTGATTTTATTTCAAGTCTACGGCACATGAATTCAATCGCGATGTTTTGACAGCTCATCCATGCTACGATCACTTAACATTGCTAGTCATCTTTTAAAAATATGTATCAAAAGCATATTACATAATTCTGAAATCATACTTCCTGGGCCCTAACCACGCTAGCTACTCAAATCGTAATAGAAAAGCAAACGCTCGCGATTACGTTCCAAACGCTCCGCTTTTGACGTTTTGCTGACACCATACCATATCAATGTCAGTAGAAATCGTGAAGCTCGTGTCAGCAAAACGTCAAAAGCGGAGCGTTTGAAACGTAATCGCGAGCGTTTGCTTTTCTATTACGATTTGAGTAGCTAGCGTGGTTAGGGCCCTGGTTCCTTGGTATGTAACTTTTATTCTTAATGACAGCGCTCTTCATTGAAAAGTGCTAAATGCGGCTATACATTTCTGAATTTAAAGCTACCCAATTAGGAACCTGAATTCACTAAAGTAAAGATTAAGTATTTTTTTTCCTTTCTTTAAAATTCAAACAAAGTGTTTAACCAATGTGTTATTTTATATTTTCAGGTAAGTCTTCATGAGGCGCTCTCCTTTTAAGACGTAAGTAGGTACCTACGTCAACATCTGGTCTATATTTTATCAGTTTTAGTCGGGCTGCTGTGTACCTATCACTCATAAATCTGATAAATTTAACAATGGATAGGAAGATCAAACTGTCAAATTGAAAATCGATATAAGATCTATGCGCTAAATGTATGAGCGAAAATATATTTCACATATAGATGTCGTCCACCACAATTCGTTACTGTTTAATATATAGGTACGAAATAAACATAATCTAGAAACATCACAAAACAAAACACCAATTCTCAATTTGTGTGTGTGTGAGGAACATCTTAAAAGCCGCACAGATCTACACCTTATAAGTACGTACGTACCTACAATAAAATATTACATACATACCTATATTAGTGAAATCCCATTAAAATTGTCGCATTATCCCGCGGCCCGGGATTGCCAATCATCCCGGGATCCCACCGCGTGATCCCGACCTCTAGCCCGGCAATAAGTGCATTTCGTGAATATTCCCGTGTAGACTATTGAAATTGGAACATTCCAGATTTAATAAACTGGTTTGATGTGAGTACCTTTAATATTAGGTACATCAATGTAATTAATTAAGAGAGTAACTGTGGCCACCTCAAATATTTGTGACATTTAGATCTGGCAAATACCCACAAGCGAGGCTTTGAGGAATAATGAGAATATGGCACATTTCGTATCGATAGCCTACGCCTCATGTTCCTTTTAATATTCCATCAAATAAGTAACTACTCAAAACTGTAGTATCAATGTGGTGGAAATATAGACTTTTTCCACCAAATAGTGAAATAAACTTCCCCATTAGCACCTATAAAAATAAAATAACTATGACGACACTTGCTCACACCCTGCGGATACGGACGGGGCGCCATCTGTCGGCAGCACGACACACGTCACTCAGCGAAGAGGCGATGTGACGTATTGATTGACAGCTCAACCGACGCGAGCCGAATGGGGACGAGGAGTGGTTATTTCAGTAAGTTAGGTAATATTGTTTAAATCTTATTGGAACTATTGGATAAGTAGGTATACGTATTCTAGTAGGAATATACTTGTGTAACTGCTACTACGGATATTCGTATAAGATTAATAAGTATTATTTAGGTATGTTTAATATCATAAACTAAACATACTTAACTTATTTTGATATTCTGAAACAAGTATATTCTGATATTTCTGTTGTCTACATATTACGCAATAAAACTGAATTTTACGCATAACTACTATACAAATATTGCTACTTGCTGATATGGATACACGAACATGAGAGTTAGCAACATGAGATGTCCTGTAATGCGTATAATACCTACTTCAAATGTTATGACGACAACTCATCAAATCAAAATGATCACGCCTTTCATACGCTCAGTCGTTACAAGGGGTGGCAGGTGACGCCGGGGTCAGGGGGTAGATAATTGGGTATTAACAGTCGGTATCCGTCAGCGCGCGGCCGCGCGGTTAGAAAATTGAATGGTTTCAATTAATTTTTCGTTTTAATCCCGCTTGTTGCAGTATCGGTCTGGTGGATAATTAAGCTGTCTGTCATAATGATCTGCTATGCGACTTTTGTACTTTGTATGTGGGGAATAGGATGAGTTTTTGTATGAAAATACGGTTTTGAAGAGTAGCTGTGGTACACTGATTCTTTTGGTGCGAGTGAGAAATAAAGCGTTAATCCATTTACATTGATACGTTTTGATGAAGTTACACTAAACTAGGGTTTGAATTTATTTATTTATTTTATCTTAGGAAAACCAACAGCGATAGGCAGTTAATGAATTAACCTTAATCCCAAAGAAACAGATTTAGAGTAAGTACTTACCTATTAGCTTTCCTCAAAGCACTGGATGATATAAATTAATTTGGACATATAAAGTAAACCAAGTCCTAATCTAAACCTTCTGTTATGATGATGCGGAAATATCTATTCCTCGTATTTTTCCAACTATTACTGGAATGGTACAGCCTAGTCAAAATCACATTTTAGATTTGTAATCCAACATTATTTCCTTCATCTTTAAACCTTTTACTACTATCCACTCCAAAACAAAACTATTTGAAATGTACCGAGGCAGACGATCCCGATATAAAGGCGAACGCACACTTGCGACATAAAGCCGCACGCACACTGGCGCGGCCGCCGACGCCGCCGCCGGACCGGAACGTCCCCACGGAAGCGACATTAAAACTTTTGAGTGATTTCGCTCAGTCAAACGCTGCAAGACGGGCTGAGTCCGGCCGGCTCGTAGGGTCACCGCGTGAGGGATTTCGTGGCAAAAAATATTTTGTGAGCGTGTTTTAAGACTCGATTATTTAGTTGGCTTTGCGTTTTGGATCAGTGCCTTTAAGATTAGTATTGGTTCCAAAGTTTCTGAAATCATTCTTAGTCATAGCTTTATTGTTAATAGTAGTACCTACCTTCTTTACTTATGTAAAACACATTTAACTTTTCCTCTTTTAGATAAGTACTTAGTTAATTTTTGTTGGTTAATAAAACAACACAAACCAAAGCAATATTTAATTCCTTTTGGTGTTACAGCAAATCAAATGAGAATATTTTCTTGAATTATAACAGCGTGGCAGCCCTTATCCTTACGGATGTGGCGATGCGACGAGTGTGGACGAGTTCCCTCGCCGACTAATTTGTGAATAGTTCTCCAGACCGGCCGATTCACACCGATAGTCGTTTTCTGTCACTCGTTACGGTTCATTGTTTCGCGCGTCGGTACGTGCCTTTAATTCATGATGAGGTTCTTGATTAAAAAAATTTAAACTGTGTTGATTAAAAAGTTTATTAGTTCCATAATAAAGCAAAAGTATGGTGTTGCATAACTCGACGACCCACTTATACCTATTTTGATAATTAGAAATAGCAAGAGTAGAGTCGAAAGCCACCATTGACATGATACTATTATCATAGAGTAAAATAATGATGAAGATAAATGTAGAACTGCCGAGCTATATTCTGAAACGATCAACTCATATCTAATGTCAAGTTTCAAAACAAATTTTGATATTTCACCGCGGGATCACGCATAAGATATGAGTTTTTATGTTACAGAATAGCTCGACTAGCATTTAATTGTTTTAGCATGAACATTTCAGTTCATATCTTATAAATTTCTCTTTATATTTCAACCAGGTTCATGTACTGGGTACTACATACAATATAATCAACAGCTAAAATCCAAAGTTCTTACCTACTTATTCTGTATTTTAAAAATAAATAACAAATGAAACACTCATTCGGACATTATCAGCACGACATCGCTAAGCATGTCCACACGTCCACTTACGAGTGGGGGGTAAGGTGGGGGAGGCGGGCGGCCAGTGGGGGGGTGGGGCGAGTTGACATCTCCATCGTCCGGCGCGTCAGCGGCAGATCAATGCCGGACAGTCCCCACCTGCACTTTTAATCGCGAGACGGGAGATGAGGACCGAGGGGGACGAAAGGAAGGTTCCGAGTCGGTGTGTATTCACCTTTTTGTTTCTATTTTCTTTCAAGAGGTTTGGAATATGGATTGACAGGTGTGTTTGATTTAAAATTGGTAATCGTATTTCGTTAACTTAGGGATAACTGAGGTTTATATATATATACCTGTAAGTACTATTTTATTTATCGTTCGTTAAAGGATAATCATTACTACAATGAAGTTGGCTCATTCAATCTGAATATCACGCCGCGCCGTGGCTCAGACCTGCACCCATTTTTCCAAAGGGGGTATACTGACACCCACCAACTGCTTTTGCTTTCTTTGAATAGTATTTAAAAATAATAATATGTAAGAATACCTATATATACATAAGTACACGTAAATATATTTGTAAAGTCACACAACACTGACAACACAATTAAATTAACAAACTTTACACTATAAAATCGATTTTCCCCAAACCGATTTCTACTTCAATAATGGATTGTTGACAGCAAGCGTCGACTTACTATATATTGGTCCAATGATTTCCCAACAGAACGACAAATACATCGAAAGGATTTAACTAGTTGCGCCAACTTTGATGCGGGCCAACATTCTGACGTCTTAAAACGCTAAGCACTTTTGGGACGTCACAGATCTGTTTAGAATCACACGGAATACGCTTCCTACGTGAGTCATAATAAAAACAAATCTGTAAAGCGAGAGAAACACTAATTAATTACTATCAGTAACTGTAGTAGTCTCATGTCTGTGGCTGAATACAGGTTTTGTTTCTTTCTGTCTTCTTGAGAATCTACTGAATTACAGGTGGTGGTAAATGTTTACTGGAGACAAGTGAAACCTTTTGTTTGAGAACTAATGTTTTGCTAGGTTTGTAGCGCTGCTCCCATCTGAACATATGAGTCGGTAGCTCGGTACCGTACAAGGACCACTCGCGGGAGCGGATCCTGCTAATATCTAAACAGACTGTGTAACTTCTTCGGTCTTTAACTTTCGCCCCTAATTTTAAATGTGTATGTAATGTGCAAGGCATTTTATTCCCATGCGTACAAAATATCGTTTGGGGTTTTTGTGAATCTATACAAATAAATAAAATTGGGGTGTCTGTATAATAATATAATATCAAAATAACACCTTTTCACTAAATGCATATGAAAGTACATACGACACGTATAGCAAAAACGCGATTTAAAATTTTTTTGTCTGTCTGTCTGTCTGTGTGTTTGTTCCGGGTAATCTCCGAAACGGCTGGACCGATTTTAACGGGATTTTCACTGGCAGATAGCTGATGTAATAGGGAGTAACTTAGGCTACTTTAATTTCTGAAAAACAATTAGGGTTCCGCGTACAAAAATAAAAACACATGAAATCAAAGAGTATCTCCGATACGGGTGGACCAATTTTGACGGGACTTTCACTGGTAGATAGCTGATGTTATAAGCAGTAACTTAAGCTACTTTTATTTTAGGTAAACAAAATTTTAAAAAATGAAAAAATGGGTTCTGTCGTGCGGGCTCAGAACGCGGGAGCAGGCTTTTTTGTTAAGTTAAATTCCACGCGGACGAAGTCGCGGGCTCAGCTAGTTAAGAATAAGTTAGTAATGTTTCCTAAGGTCAGCTTAGCCCGAGTCATTTGTAGATAATTGGTGTTTATGTTGTCCAGATATCAAATTAATTCTTAGCTTTAATTAAGCATATAGGTAATAATGCTGAAACTCCTGAATAATATTTTTTCTACAATGCAACTGTAAGTATTTTTAGTCAGCATTTATAGATACAGTACTTATTCTTAAAAGCAATGTGTTGTCAATAGTAACACTTAGTAAGTAAGTTACTTTTTTGATAGTGGAACCCCAAAAATCTACGCTCATTAAAACAGTCTTCTTTATTACAAACAGATAAGATATTCCGAGATTCATTTGCCTATACATCTCTGGGAACGGCCGAAGAACAATCGGGCAGTCGTTCAAACCGCCGTAGATAAGAAAATATTTTTTTTACTGCGGCATATTTTTTTCAGTACGGAACTCAACCCTTTTGACGTTATCTCGATGACGTCCCTTGACATCTTGCGCCCGTCGCGCGGGAAACGGTAACGTTTTGTAACGTTAAGCTTTGTTTGGAACGAAAAAATCTTGCAATCGAATATTTTTTGAAATGACATTGAAATCGGAGAAAATGTTGAGGATCCCTAAACTTGTCAGTTTTGTTTGTAGTTAACCTTTAAAATTATTTAATTTTAAATTAATAATTTATAAGCAAGTGATTTGTTTTGCTCACTTCCAAATGTCTTAGATTATTTATTATTTTATGTTCTGTCGAGTAGATTAAAAGTGCATCAAATATACCTACTCCTTAACTTATAATATACAAATTCTATGACACTGCGGTACATACTATTTTTATATATTTTAGCAAATACAGAAGTGGTTCACTAGAATTTATCCAAAGTCAAATAACAAGCTGTTACTGAACCTAAAAGAAACTTAAATCATTTCCTCTAATACTCGAAAAAATCGAACAAAAAAATCAATTGAACGGGCAAAATTGACGGATATCTAGCAGAGCACAGACGGACGGACGATCGGACGCGTAGTTCCCGCCCGTCTTAAATTATGTCCAGGACGTGATAACGAACCCCGGGGGGAGGGGGTCGGCAGTAGGGGGCGAAGGAGGGTATTTACTTTAGCGACACACTCGTCCGTATTGTTTTATCAGTGACGGGTTTTGATGAGAGGCTGTTGGTTCTTCAACACGTTCTAATTAATCTGAAAAGACTGGATAAATTCACCACTTCAGTAGTTCTGAGAACTTCAACCGGGTTTATCAGTTGTCTATCGAGTTTCGACCTTCGTTATCAGGATTCAGGTATCGATAGTAGAGTCGAGTCTTAAGTAGGTACTATTGAAAAAATCCTATAAGAAACTGATTGGCCACTAATGAGTCGCCATTGCGAGTAGCCTTATTGAGGTCACCCAGCAAGATCTTTGAGGTGATTGGCATTTTCAAAAGACTGTGAAGTTACCAGAACTTTCTGTTACTTGCGAAACACACATCAGAAGACTGGTTGCCATCACGATGGTTAAGGGGATCGAGGTATTGAAGAGAATTACATTGCGTCAACAACTCTATAATATGATAGGATACATGCATGTATCTATTTACTATAGACCTTCAATCCTTCCCAACCCCTGGGGTATCCAACTCTCACAAAACAAGTACTCTAAACAAAAATAAGTCATATTTTAAAGACCGCCACCCACCATCCTCTTCCCAAAACTGCACCCATTATCATACTAAAACCATCTGATTTACTCACTCGAAACGTTGGGGCACAATTATTATAAATATGGCCGCGATGTGGGTCAGGCGAATGCGCCGGGGGTGGGTGGTTGCAAGACAGGGAGGGTGCGGGGCGCGCGGGGGGGAGGGGGACACCCGTCAATCGATTGTCAAGGAGTGCAGCGGATCGGTACGAAGGAACTTTTCAACTATACGTTGAATTCAGATATGTGGATACGAGTACTAGGAAATTGACCGTTGGACTGTTTATGACAATTATGATACTTAAAATGTTGGTGATCTCTGACCATTTTTGAGTGTTTACGAGTCATGACGTTGTCAAGTTTGATAACATAGAATACCGATCAAATTATTGAATCTTGCGCCATACATTTCAGAACATCGCCCTAGTGGAAACTAGCAGCTATTTGCTTTTTTGTTTAAATTATCAGTGTCCCGTTTTGCAAGTTTACTAGTATTTCAGGCATTATTAGCCCAATCTCTCAGCCAAGGTCGCGTCTAGATACAATAAAAAGTGCTCGTCCGAATATTCGTGTGATGACAATAACGCATGTTTTATTGCGGCTGCTTCTCGCACCCGTGGGTGGGTAGCTTCTGTTTACGACATTATCGCCCATCATATGCGACTCTTGAGGAGCCGTGAAGTTTAGATGTGGTATTAGAACTCTATGGAACTCTATGGATTAGGCATTAACAAGTATCTTTCTTAGAGATCAGGCATTCTATTGTGTACCTACTGAGATAAGAGATTGGGGTAGGTACTTACTTATTGGAGTCTTAACGGGTATCGTACCCCAATCTGTCCACTATATTGGGGCAGTGAATTGTCTGTTCTGAAGTCAAATTAAACTCTGTTGTCTATTAGGTCTCCTACAAAGATCAGGTTTCTTTATCACAAAGTCATAGTCAATCATCGAAAGTTGTCGTTTCTGAATTGACGTCCATATTTCCAACGCAACTAACTCGCCTTGCAATGCCTATCCTGCAGTTATTTGGGTAAAGTACCGCATCCGTGTCGATAGGCATATCGACCCACAAATCGGCATAATCCCGTTTTCTTGACACGCATCACGCCACTGTTCCCGCGCAGTCCTCAACTATAAATATAGTTTATAGCTCCATCAATCGCTCGCGCAGCAGCTGCTCCACACATTAAGGAGACGATGATTGATCTCGCGACTCGCGACACGTCGCCGCGACATCGCGCGTGTAAATCGCCCTGAATTATATTCTAGACGCGGATTTACTGGGATTTATAACGCCTATTATTGTTTTACTGTTGGGAAAGTGAGGTATTTTTTGTTTAGTTTCTGTTTTATTGTTTGTTTTGCTAGAGTTCCTGAGTGGGTTGGAGGTATAACTCTTGGATCATGTTAAATTGTTACCTATCGTTTTGGAATTGGATTAATAGCAGGGTGACGAGAGCTCATATAATGATTTTGTATCTAATTGGAATCAATTATTTATTTCATAACGCACAGTGATCATTTAAAATAGCTCTCGGCGCACTCACACCGACATTGAATCTGTCGCAAAAACTACAAAACGCCACCTCTGAAGACATAAAACTATGATGTATGGCGCGCAAGAGGGCCAGACGAAAAAAGAAGTGGGGGCAACGGTGATGTCTCACACGTGATTTATACAGTAAACACATAAATCTGAGTTGTATCTGTCAAGCGACGCGCTCACCTGCGACTTTGCGACAAAAAATCGTAATTTCTTGTGATTCATCACGGGCTGTAAACATGACTCTCGCGATGTTTGAATGAAGGGTGGATGCGGATGGAAAAGGTTTGTTGCTTGGATCGCCCTCAGTTCATTGTACGTACAGTACCCATAGTACAAGCGTCGCTTAGTTTGGGACCATACAGTTGATGTGCTTGTCGGGCAATATTCATTTATTTATATAAGCATGTCTACTTATATAAAAATATGTCACTTCTTCCTACAGCTTAACAACCATGGCCTCACTTAGAACTAAGTCCTTTACAAATTTGAGAGAAAAATCTGTAAAAGCATTTTTGCATGCGTTCTGTATTTAATATACCTACCCACTGTTGCTCACGCGCAATCGCAGAGACATTGTGTCGCCCGTCTGACCCAGACCGTACGTTCCTCTTTCGCATAAAACGTGTAACGAGTTTAGACGAAAATAAAGCAATGTGTCACGATTAGCGAGCGATGGATCTGAACAATTCCTCTGCGGATATCGTTCCATGATGAAAGCCGGTATTGAATGTTAACTTGGATACGCATTTTCATTTTTTCGCAAGGTCTCCCTATCGGACAATTTTTTAAAATGGTAGGTACCTCTCTCATATGAGTCTATGGTCCTGCTATATATTCTCTAGTACAATTGGTATTGTAAGGGATCCACTTCTACGTGTCTCATCTCTGCTCAACCAATGTTGTTGTTATAAGCAAACAGATCACATTTATTTTTAAGCGTAGCTTGTTTAGCCTAATATCGCTACTGAAAAAGCCTATTTACACTGATATAGCTGGCAGAACCAGTAGCAATAATGACGTCCTCCAATAACCGCACAGTTGCCATACGGTACAGCCTCAAAATCGATGCAGACACTAGACGAAACCCAACCACTGTGCGGCCATTACCATATTTTTGAGGCGCACAGTGCTACGGCACTCGTAAACATCAAACAAAATGAGCACTAATTTCTCGGCGGCTGGCTTTCCCGCCTCCCCGCACAAAGAGGGCTCGTTTTACATAAATTTGTCATATTTGCACGCACCCACCCCCAAGCCAAGTTTAAAGCGAATGGGTTGATGGGGCTAATGGTCCACATTCGTATGCCAAGTAGCGCGAGCAGTGATTGAAGGATGAGATCTGAGCTGCACAGCGTGGGAGATATGGGTGAATTACTTCATGTACCATGGAGTGCTTGCTAGAAAACTTGTCCCTTGTTTTCGAAATGGAAACTTGACTTAGGTTATGTATGTATGAATGTATGTATGTTATTGTGATGTATGGATTATCCCTCTTGTATGTTATTACAAATGCAGTTGTAGTCATTTGGATGATGATAAATATTATTGGACTACATTAATTATTTGTTGGATTAGTTACTTTTGTTTAAGTTATTTTGTTACAATGACATCGGGATAGTAATATTATTGATTTTGAAATACTAAAATTCTATTAAAAAATTATATTAAGTATCTGTAATTGTAAATATACCTTCCATATTACTACCTATACTAAAATAGGTATAACATAGCGTGTCTCTTCTACTTCCACTTGTTCTATGCGCAGTAGCATTGCGAACACGCCATAAGTGAGCCGCGCCCAGTCGCTAGTTTTATTATTTTTACTTAGCACTCACTTATCGCTCCGACTTCACTGGCTTTTGATGTGATTGATTGCCTTTTATAATCAAGATATACCCGATATACCTACCTACAGGAAGATTACACATCTTTCATATATCATTAACATGAACGTTCGACAAATATTTGATCTATGGAGTATTTCTATGGCGTTGACAGACATGAGCAGGACAATTAATATTCAATGAATTTTCCCGCTTTTCACATATTTTCATTGAAATTTTGTTGTTTTCCTCGTGCTTCGCCTCAAGTATGTTACCGCTATAATGAAAACTTACACTTATTAGTTGAATCCATATTGAGTTTATTCTTTATTCAATACTAGCTGAGCCCGCGACTTCGTCCGCGTGGAATTAAATTTAACAAAAAAGCCCGCTCCCTCGTTCTGAGCCCGCGCGACAAAACCCATTTTTTTAAATTTTGTTTTTCTAAAATAAAAGTAGCCTAAGTTACTGCTTATAACATCAGCTATCTACCAGTGAAAGTCCTGTCAAAATCGGTCCAGCCGTTTCGGAAATACTCTTTGATTTCATGTGTTTTTATTTTTTTACGCGGAACCCTAATTGTTTTTCAAAAATTAAAGTAGCCTAAGTTACTCCCTATTACATCAGCTATCTGCCAGTGAAAGTCCCGTCGAAATCGGTCCAGCCGTTTCGGACATTACCCGGAACAAACACACAGACAGACAGACAGACAGACAGACAGACAAAAATTTTTTAAATCGCGTTTTTGCTATAGGTGTAGTATGTACTTTCATATGCATTTAGTAAAAAGGTGTTATTTTGATATTACAAACAGACCCTCCAATTTTATTTATTTGTATAGATGTAGTCTGTATCTACATATTCACTTATTAAAATCCACGTTAAATAAGTATTTCCTACGTTTACCAAACACACTTTGTTCAGAAGATTCGCAGTTGGTATCTACCAATCGCAAGTTAAACAAATCTCGGAACACTGTCACCTACCGACACTCGCACGGATCACGTCATACCCATTCTTAACCCCCCTCCCACCATCCAGCAGAAAAAGCGAATAATTTCTTTATAAATTATTACACCCGGCGAGAATTGAACTGGTATCCTTCAAAAGCGAGCGAGGGGTGGGGCGGGGGCGACGGGCGGCGCCCTGGGACTCACACCGTGATTTATTGGGCTATAAAGTATTATAATTAAAAGCTGGAAACGAGGGGGCGAAACTATAGGGGGTTAGGAACTACGGGCCGTTTGCCGTGGCCGCAAATGCGGTAATGTCCCGATCATCGGCCAGGTATGAGGATCATGGCGGGGGGAGTCCGCCCCCCGACTTTTATGGGATGTGTAGTGACTTGTGTGATGCAGAGATGGCTTCGGTCAGGGTTGGGAATTCTGTGGCGTCTGTTGTAATAAGTACCTTATTGTCTATCCTCCATGAATCATCCTTGACTGAATACTAGATGCTGCATACTATTTCGAGATAAAATAATGTAAATTGTCCCCCACGCTGTTCAAAATATTGACAATTTTGATAAGTTTTCTATTCCAATAAGGAAAATCTATTAGTTTTGAGACAGATAAACTTTAAATTAACATAGTTGAAGTTAACGTAAGCATCAAAACATCTGATCTTATACAAACAAATTACAAGTAAACGTTACACATATAATTGCAATTGAATGGAATGCTTGAAGTCTAAGATTAAATAGTAAGCAGATGCGAAACATCAAGCCTGTACAGAACTCAGTACTCTCCAATCCAGTACATATGAGTGCATCAGGATAACCTATGTCACAAGTACTCTATTTTACTTCCTAATCCTACTTCAATAGGTCTATATCTACCACTTGCAGTAATCTTCAGCAACAGCACAGAACCACATAAAACTTCCAGAGTCCAAGACGGGCGGCGCGTCGGCTCTCATGACAAACGCTCTGTTTATTAAAGTCAAAACATAATACCAGAGTAGCGTAAATCATGCGCCGCGGCATTGTGCCTGCCCCCCTCCCCGGTGGGGGGCGCACCCCACACGTCCACTAATTTTCAGAAATGGCCACTGAACTTCAGACGGCGAATGCTCTTGGTATCTGCATGTGTGGGGTTTTGTATGAAAGATAATGTATTGGTTTTAAATAATAGCTATTTTTTGGATTGGATAAAAGTACTTCGCAAGTTAAGACGTATAGTTTAAGCTTAGGGCAAGTAATCTGTCTTTTACTGAAAACAAAATAGAAAACCTGAATACAAATTGGGTAAGTAGGTAAAGAAAACAGCAAAAAAATCAACGATAATGCTAAATTACTATGGAGTCATTAAAAATAATTCAAGATTCTCGACAGAGGGCGCCACCGACGGCGTAACGAAATTAAATTCTGTCACAGACGGTACAACAAATCATGTTTATTTAGACCTAAAAATACCTCGGGTGGCCATTATATCGCACAAAACGCGGACTGCGCGCGGACCGCTCACGAGATTAGGCAAGAAGGGACATTAAAGTGAAAATTATTTATTTAGGGCCCCACCAGCTAGATTACATTACTCCATACACATAAATAACGAAAACAATAAGAGCTATACTAATAAATTATCTTTTTATTGCCGGATTGTGAAAATTTTAGACACTTATCCGGGGGGGTCGGTGGGGGGGTGGGGCGAAGGTTTTGTCCCAATTATTTATGACGGTCGAGACGCTAGCGTTTTGAATTCGTCGGCGCGTCTGACGTACCGTTCTTATGGAGAAGTTCGGTGTGTTTTTTAATTAAATCTTTAGTGTGGGTTAATTAATGGCCGTGAATTATATTGCGGATGTCTTTTTATGGGGGCTGTATTATTGGGGGCGCCTACTTTTGCCGAAATTTTATTTTAATTGAGTAACTAAGTACGTATTCTTAGATATTGAACTGTTATTTCAAATGTATTGGCATAATTTAACTTTTTAACCGATTAACAAAATGAGTTGCCACACTATCTATTTCTTGTATTAGAAAACTGCCTAAGAACATGGATCTCACATAGGTACTTTCTTTGCATCGTCGACTAATGATTAACATAATACATCATGGAATTCAGTTATGGTTAATAAATAACAATTTAATTAAAAACTTCCTATTTTGATTGGTTAAACACAAGATCTATGTTTATGATTAAAGTCATGTGTCAAAGCAGTTATGAAGCCAGTTCCGATAGCATCATAAGCGACATAGGTGGTCTTCGCTTGAAGTTGTTAATAAGCTCTTATAGTAAGATATGACGTATGATAGTGTATTTGTGTTTAGAAATGTATGCCATTTATGTTGTTTGTGTATTGTAAGTATATATTGTGCGTCTATTTCTTTAAACTACTGTAAATAGCGAAATAAAATAACGATTTGAAAAAAATGCCGTTCAATTACAAGAGAAAAGAGTTTATGGCACTAATTCTTTGACATGACTATAAATATTGTTGTTTCACTCATGTGTCTTACTTATAACTATGAGAAAGACAACGATACATTTGGTTAATTTTTTTTTCTATATCAACATAATTAGCTCGAGTATCTTATTCGCCATGATTGCTGGCTATTTGTAGTGACTTTTATTTTGAAATGATTATCCGCCGAATATTCGAACCTTGATTAACAAATTTAATTAATTCTGTCCATTCTCGAATGCATCTCAAATTCGAGAGCTGCTTAATATTGTATTTACAATTCTTGATTAACTTTTAGTTTAAGACCGTTCCTCAATCTAATGATACTCCATTTCTGATAAACCCCTACAGGATTTTATTTTAACTTTCCCACATCCATAAAAGTCTTGGAACGACCAATCCACGTCCGGTCCCTTTGTCTGAGGACACACAGCACACGCCACAAATCAATCACAACTAAAAAGACTCAAACGAATGCACAGTAATGTCCCCGAGACCAATACGGTCCAGGGACATTTAGCCATGAATAATCTAATAAATAATCTTTTGAAACGTAATTTATTAGCTACGGCATTACCGGACGGAAGCCTTGTGCGAGCGAGATGGGTAGTCTTCTTCGGATGCTAGAAAGGGAGGAGTGTATCGTCGTCCGTCATAAATAACGGCGGGCAAAAACAATGGACAATGGATTGTGGTGGTGAGATACGTCTTCTTTAGGCATGCCCCCCTTCGGTGTGGGGAGAGTGAGTATTCAGAATTCCTATTCGAACGGGAAGGTCTCAGTTTGTAGTCAACGCGTGCGCAACCTAATATTCCAAAATAACTAGTGCATATTGTATACTAATTGATCTTCAAAAGTACAACAATATCAGTATTTTTTTAAAGTAGGCTTTGAAATATATGAGAAGTCTGTCATATAATATTTATAATCGAGACAGAAGTATTGTGGAGTCAATTTCCGGATTGTATAACGTGTTGATTGTCACTATACATTGCGAGATCTAATACTATCAATGAAATCGATGTTCAGACATTGTACACTGTTGTATATATAGGTACCTCTGCCTACACTTCGAAATACAGGCGCAATGATACTTATTTATTCTCATTTCATATATTCATTATTTAATTAACCTTAGGCATGTGTCGTATCTTCCTAAATGTCACATAAGGTTATACTTAATTATATTTAACGTGTTTGTATATTCAAATGTTTGCAACGTAATGAGTAAATATTAATATCGGGTCATTCATAATAATTCTGACATGACAAACATACATACTGATGTGATGTAGTAACAGATGTTCAGTTGAATTAATTAATGTTTTAACACTAAAAAATAATATTTGTTTCAGTCTAGGAAAACATAATTTGAGCTAGATGTATTGTTTTGTATTCTACTATGAATGAAATGCACATATTTTAAAAATAGGGACTTTTTCTTTCTCGCCTTTTCACTGTATATATTATCACTACTAAGCTAGACCCAACTAATTGCGCTCGCCCTCTGTCCGGGTGAAGTTGTTATGGCCACTCTGGCCAACAACATATAGTCAATTCAAAAAAAAAAAAAAAACCCAACTAATGAAACTGCCGGAACTAACACCAGTTGTCGAAAATTATCAGGGTTTGGACTGCTCGTAACGACAGAAATGTCTGCGACCACAACGTGCTAACTGAAGTACGAATGAGGTCGGATACTATAGAAAGTAATCCAGAAATATGTTGTAACTGTGGGTACCTGATGAGCGTTTCATTAAATCATTATTTAACCAACGAAAGAGATGTTGCAAGCGTAGTTAATTTAACTAGTTAAATTACTTACTTTTATACCTTTTAACAAACTACAATGGAAACTCCGTACAACATAATTATCACCACTCTATCTCGCTCGCACCCAATCAAAAGTTAATTAAGCAGGACCAATAACAACCCCTTGTTGAACCGAACACCCACGGGCAGCGCCTGCGCATCTGTCCACCGCAATTACAAAATGGCGCCCGCCCCACGGGACGGTACTAATTGACTTTTCATGTTCCAAATACGAATTTTAATGCGCGCTACCTGCGCGAGCCCACTCGCGCGCAGCCAGTGGCATGTCCGCTTAATGATCTAGGCTGTATTTCGGTTTAATTTAGTGTATTTGTACGTTGTAATTTATTGGTTATGTTCTCATTTAAATAACTTCTAATTGGATGTAATTACAAGTAAGTTAGCATATTACTTGAAATGAGGTTGTATGTTGTATAAGCACGCTAGTTTTTATCATAAGTAATTACGACCTATGTATCGACTACGAAAGTGGGGCTTCGAGAAAGATCGCAATAATAAATTATATCAATAGCACTATATAATACTTTATAGATTGCAAATTATATGAACGGCGAATTATTAGTTACTCGGTGTGGGCATGTACCACGCTGTAAAATTTTCCATACTTACAAAATATATTTGACATGGTCACTCATGGTAGAGCAACAATGTACCAAGTTGCGTGAACGAAGTCACAAGGCAAAGCTAGTTGTCAATAAATCTTTCAATTCAAATCGTTTTATTGCAAGAATCCGAATGAGAACTAGAATATCCGTCACCAGTTACAGAAATAGACGTGTAAAGTGGCCCAAATCCCAGCGGGGCACGTCTCATTAGACGCGCTCCTATTTACACTCACGCGCAGCTATAAAGATCCATGGAAGTTATTTGATAGATCGGGCTTGAGCTCATTTGTTAAAATTCTTATCCTGAAAAATATATACCTAAGCTCTTATTAACGCACGATACCTATTTTGCATGACACCTTATAAATAAATATAAATGCTAAAGACTATACCTATATACATACAAAAAAGAATTTATATTAAAGGTTTCTTTTAACTGCTGACCTTTGATTAGCTGTACTAACAAACATAAAGATTTAAACCATAGGATTTTTTTATAAGTTTATAGCATTTACTAAGACGCCATGTAAAATAACAAAATCTTTTACATAATATAATATTATTTATATTTTATTTTATTTTATTTTATTTTATTTTATTATTCGTAGCCCCGTTAGCTTGTACTGGGAGCGGACTCGGTTAAGCAGTTTATTGGCCAGGGTGAGGAACCCGGAACCTCTCGGTTAAAAGGGCGATCCCTATAGCCACTGAGCTATTGCCGCTGTTCATGTCACATTACGCACTACCTATAATTAATACCAGGCTCTCATGAACAGCAGGAATTGTAAGCTAAGGTAATAGAACATGCTAACAGCTACCGAGCTGTCTAACCTAAGGGAGTATACCTACTGAAATTTCAAAGCAATTGTAAATGTTAAACAGTGAGCTGTTCAGAACTGACGGCCGATGGCTAACAAATGTGTAGCCGTTGCGCTTTGATATGACGGCTGCGATGCTGCTGTGCACGCGTCAAGTTATGTACCCATCAATATTATAATAAAGGCAATTGTATTGTATTGTAATAATCTGCTTGTTATACGTAATATTGTTTTAGAATAATATACCAAATTAACACCGTTTTCATCGCAAATAAAATAAAAGTATTTTATTAATGATGTCGGCCAGGTAAACAGCAACTCCATAGTCCTAAATTATGCAGGAACTGTGTACTGAGGACAATCCCAGTGTCGAGAACACTACAAATTAAGAAACACTTTTTTATGAAATCTGCCCCCGTAGAAATTGAACCTGTTGCCACTCAATGCGGTGAATCGAGCTGTCTCTAGACCGAGCGGTATTTAAGTCACATTTGTTCAATTTCCTATTAAGAATCATGTCTCAATCACTATATATTATGTTTAAAAAAAGTAATAGGGCAAGATCGATATGCTGGTGCAATAAAAACGCAAAATATCTTCCATAAAATGACTTCCTCCAGCATATGTTAGAGATTCCGCCAGAGGGAGCCACTTAAATCTGTCCGCCGGTGATCAGGGCCGGACCGGCAGAGGTGATTGGCGCGGAGCCAGCTCCGGGGAATATCTATTGTTGAAATATTATATTTATGCCGATTTGATTCGGTGTAACCTTTCGGTGCTAAAATATGACATTTCCGTGAGTATAACTATCCGTTTAAAATACATATTATTATGACGTCGATTCGAATGTTTGTAATAATTTGACATAACTCGTGTTTATCAGGTGTTTAAATTTTTTTGTAATAATAGCGTTGACATTCAGGTCAAGTAAGTCGTCGATGTACGGATTATTATTAAGAAATAAACGTCCCACTCCCGGCTACGGGCTTCCCCTCAATACATGGGGGATTCAGGCCGTAATCTACCACCCTGGGCCAGTGCTAGTTGGTTAGATTTTTTAAGACACACAGGTTTGCTCACGATGTTTTCCTTCACCGTAAGCAAGGTTTAATCATATTTAAATTATGATTCCCACATCGATTTCGAAAAACCCAGAGGTGCATGCCAGGGTTTAAACCCAGGACCGGTCATGGTGGGGTTTTAAAAGACAATAATTACGAGTATATAATGTAATTTAGGTGAAACGTTCGAAGTAGCGTAGAAAAACCGCTTGGTTTGGTTCAGTTGCGCTAAACGAGCAAAAGGAAAATAGGTTTTTTATTAATCGTGACATCATTAATTAGTCTTACAAATAGTCTCAACTCTGATAAAGCTGTTGAGACGTGACATTTACGAAAATGGTCAACAAACGCTCAAAGTGCTGCGTACCGACGTTATCATCGGTGAATACCGAGCGTCGATACTCGGTGCACCGGCTCGGTGTTGCAATCTATCGGCAAGCCGGCAGCGCGTTGCAACCACTCAAAATAATACAGGGACGGATTTGTTGCAGAGTGCAAAATTCGCTGGATGCAACTTGGAAAAATTCGAAATATGATAAATGGTACTCAATTTAGTAATTACTTATATTGAGTAAGTTATTTTTGTTATTAACGATCATTTATGTTATTTGGTATTAAAATATTTAGAACCAGTACAAGCTAAGTATAAGAAATTTAATTATCGTATCGAAAATTTCCTTAATATTTTCAAAACCAATGTGCGAATAGTTATGAGTATATTTATTACGTAGAGTACCTACCTGCACGGCACTGTATGTATCACAATTATCCAAAGAATTTCTAATAATAGGTGGTTATGAAAAATTCATTGCAATTATCTAACAATGTAATAAGTGTTCATAAAAAGCGTAATTTGCACCCATTACTTCCCCAGTCCGGCTCTGTCTTCAATGAATGAAACGAACCAGGTGCCCTGAGTGATGCACCCGCTGATGTATGCGCCCGATGCGCGCGCGCAGGTGAAAATGTGCAGCGTTGCTAACGTAAATACGCGAAATGGCCGGTCAATCAGTGGACCGATGCGTTGCTGTAAATATCTGGTGTGTGTAACCATTGTTTTGGATAACCAACGAAAGAACAATATACTTTTGTGATTTAGTATTTTGGAGGTAGTTGAACTGGGAGTTAACTGACCTAGTGTATGGTACAGCAGACTTGACGAAACCGACACAAATGAAAGCGTGCCTATCAATGCATTATTTCAGTATTTCCATCATTACCCTCATGGTTGACTGATTTACATAAAATCTATGAAACTGCAAGACCAAAATTAGAAATTTGCACGCCCGTTTCTCCAAAAACTACAGATCTCAAAAAGATGGTACTTAATTATTTAAGTAACATTTCAGTATTTGGCCGTAAATAAATCATGACACTTGTTTTAGCGGACTTTCCGTTGCAGCATTTCTGAGAAAAAATGGGATAAACTTAATTATTTGAGTGAAATACTATTCACATTTGAGTTTGATGATCCACAGCATAATATCAATCAGATCAACACATCCCACGTATTAGATTTACGACATCTAAATAGGTCACTGCTCTCGCCATTACGCAAACACTCAATATCTATCAACGAGCATAAATACGTTTTATCTTTTATTTGATATTCATAATAATTTGAATGTTAATGCTGTTGACATAAATTATGATAATAATAGCCATAAAAGACGACATATTTTCACAAAAAATCTTGTCCGTGGTATTGATTTGTGGTTGACATCGTCCGGCGACATTTTAAACGTGACACGCTAATCATAAATGCAGATTTTTTGTTGAAATAATCACTAACTTAAAGGATATAAAGTTTTTAAGTGTGAAGTATAATTGTTTGATGGGCTATAAAAAACATTGAATCAAAAGTATTTTGGAATATCAATTCTGTTATGACGCGGCTGATGAAGCCAGTTTGAATATTTAATTGGTATATATTCGGTAGCTTGGCTTAATTAACGAATGTTTATTTATGAGTAGTTAAACGTTGTTTAATTAATATAACAAAAACATTGGTTGCTAAGCCAATTGAGGTATATAAATTAAAGGAAGGAATAACAAGGACACACACAACCAATATAATGCATGTCTCTAACACATTCTCACTAACTCACGCTTAGCATCAGTTTCCCAAATTATTCTTCTTTACTTCAGTCCATCACTTACTACGCTTTTATACGACTTTGATAACTCTTAAAGTTTATTTTACTTACATTTATATATTAAAGATATGTAAAATTCTTGTTTTTAATATTCTATAATTACGGTTAGTAAGGACACTTATTTGAGGACAGTTCCCTCTCCGCACCCACTGTCGCCCCCGCGGAGTACTAGTTGTCACCTGTTCCCGTCACCATTGGCTCATGCGTCCCCAATCCACCCACTACTTAATAAAATCCGAACAGTGAAGCAACTAGTGATGTGCAAACACACTATTTTTCATGTTTTATGACATCACAATTTGATGTCGAGATCGTAAATAATTGTTTTGATGGCATTCTTGCTTGGACACGCCTACGTGCGGTTTGCATGCGATTTTTATTTATATCCGGTAAGCTTATGTGTATGTCAAACAAAATCTGTCAGAGTAGGAACACAAGTAAATTACAATTATGCTGCTATTTGCTGTAGACGTGTTATGTAGTGGCTATGTTTGTATGCGTTTTATTTTTTGTATGATAATTACCTTTGATTCATTCGTTTTGTCACGTCGTCATCTTCAGCAATTTCAATAGGGACTATGATTGAAATTTATTATTTAAAATTCATATAATCGCTCAATTTCTGGCTCCATTACAACAGTCAGACACAATGCTGATCAATAAATTAGAGAAATAAAAAGAGCATAAAATGACACTCCAGCATAACACAACAACCGGTTAACTTAACCAAAATGTCAATTGACTTTGAATCTTATATTCAACGCGATAAAGTTTGATTTGGCGAGAAGGTAGTGAACAGTTGATGTATTATTGTGGATCATTAATTTTAATAGTGGTGATAAAAAATGACCGCGCGTTGAATGCGTGTAATGTGGCAAATGTCGCAAGTGTGGATCCGCCGCAAGCCGTCGATGATTCGTCATGCTAGAGACGGGTTTACGATCTGACGCTGTAGGGTTGCCACTCGCCAGAATGGTCCAATTATTTGAGATTATATAACAGTTTATATAATGGTTCTCACAGTTTACCGTAATAGTGACTTCAACTAAATCAAGATTGAATCACTTGAAGTTTTGTTAAATATTTTGCGTTGGAAAATAGAAGCAACAAGACATCTACTTCAGCATATAAATCTAACTTTATTGATCTGGAGACCAAAGAAAGTGTACTTACTTACTTACTTTAATGAATTGTCTCATATCTGTTGGCAAATCCAAACTCGGCTAAACTCTGCTGCCCTTCTAAGGGCCAATCTATATTTTAGGTGTCTCAAAAGTATTTGAGAAGCAAATTGTGAACAACAAAATAAGCACTGCCTTACTTTATAATGCTTGCATGTAATAACAAACACCCATATAATACTAGAAAGCGTCGTTGACAACCCTATCGTAGTGAACGCATTCACCGTTTTATAGCGCAAACAAGTGGCAATAAAAAAATATGTTTTGACTTGCTAGCTAAGACGTGTTAATAGGCCTATCTGTTGGAGATCCCTAATAAAACAAAAAAAAACTAAATTGGAACTTTGACAATTTTTCACACGAGACCGACATACGTCACATGCTGTGTATGGAGTCGTTACTCAACAGCACGTACACATAGTACAAGCGAACGTAATGTAAGAATATACTTTTACTTATAATATTACCACAGTTGGCAGTTATTGTATTGTTCATTGCTAATTAGCGCCAACAAGTTATTGGTTCCATTTTATAGCGCTTACACCATGTTACTCAACTTTAAGCCAGCATTCACTTAATCGAATATAGACAAGTCGCATAGGCGAGTGTTTAAGCGCTCATACATAAAATAAGGATCTCGCAAGAAAACAAATATAATACATAAAATATATCATTACTTAATGCCGATGTGTTTCATGAGTTTGAAAGAGCATAAACATTGTCGCTGGTGTTATATTAGTATAATTTAATTTTATAGTTCGTTTATAAGCGCGAAGCGAGGCGGTTCCGCGATGCGGTGATTCAGACGCACTTGACCTAAAGAGATGAATTGTGATCAACATAGAGGCGTTTTTACACTGGCGCTTTTAATATGCACTGGTTACCTAGGCAATCAAAGATATCTGTACATTTATTTTGACATAAAATATCATAAACGACACTATTATCGACAAAAGCTACAGTATAATATAATAATTGTTTTTTTAATTTCTTCGTTGTTTTACCATGATTATACTTTGTAATCCTCAAGTCCATAATCTGAGTACATTTTATCACGGCAAAAAGTTATAAAAGCATGAATATACACAAACAAAATCTCGGGCATAACTGATTGGGCGCGTCCACATGGACGTGTAGCCGCGCCCAAGCAATCAGGCGTTGTCTACGTGGTCAGGCGTCAAAACTAATTGCTCAGGCATGCTGCGCGATACATGTGGACGCGAATATTGACAATAAAATAAAACAGCATCGCCTAAACAAAATACAACAAAGTAGCAGACAGATTAAAAATCTCGGCCAATGTTTTATGACAGTCCATAAAAACTGATAACTCGTCCATGACATGCCTCAATCACCGAAACTTCCGCATTCCCGTTGAGTGACCACGCGACGGCTCAATGACTGTGAAACAGCAGCATTAAGTGCATATTTCATTGCGATTGTATCACTGACTTTCACCTATCTTAATTGGTGTCGGAAACACTAATGCGACCAGATTCTTGTGCGTTTAGTTTAGTTTTTAGTTTTCTTTTCGAAGGAAGTGACTAATCCCCTGATTAGATTAGATTAGTGAAGTAACCACTGTGTTGTCCCTACAACATAGTGGTTAGTGCACTACTGACATCATTATTAGCCAGAAGAAGACCTCATGTTCCCCCATATATCACAAAGCCACGGTTATCTGTCACCCACAACCTGAACCGGATTCTAGCGTCAATATCCTAGGATTGAAAATACCTATCCCAAATTATTTACCACTTTTTAACTCTACCTCCATGATAAAAGAGTCTTAGTAAACTTTCGAAACTGAATCACCAGACCCATTATGAGATCTTCTTCCATGGACTCCTGTCAATCCATACGTCGATAAGTGAGTCGTCATTCCCGCGCCCGTCTCTACATCTCCCGACTTGTATTAATGAGCCACCATTAATACCGGCGCTGCGGCGACGTGACCGAAATACATCCCGCTCGGCGTCCCGACACTGCGTGTCATTATTTTTCACTTACACCTGTGCAATTTGTCCGGGTGGGCCGTGAGATATTAGGTAAGGATTGATGTCAAATTGTTGATGAAATTCTGGGTAACATTTTAACTGAAGTTATGAGGTAGAGTCGTACAGTTATTTAATATGCACCATAATAATTACCTGACTACATTATAACGCAACTTTACTTTTCTAATACCTGGTCTACTGTCGAATGTTTAATTAGCTGCGGCTAACTGACAGGTGCTAATGTCACTTTTTGATAAAAAAATAACAAAAAAATTCTGTTCACTTCGCTTTAAAAAAATATTAAAAGTTTCATATTAACAACAGCGACATTCTGGAGGTGAATTAGTTTCAGATTATTTAAAAAAAAAGATTTAGCTTCCTAAGTTTTTGAATAAAAACAAACACCTCTCAAGATAATTATATTATTATCATATTGTAGATAACCTATTTGCTACTAGATTTCTTTCTTGTTTATATTTATAGACTGTAAAACTATTTGGTGTTTTATTAATAACGTTTTCATCTCAATTAATACACATCAGCTTATAAATTACTACATATTAAGAAAATTTAAAAACAGTATGTTAAATTGGCAAAACAAAATTTCTATAAACTAATAAACACGTATAAACAATAAATAAATACACGACAGGTGTCGTCGCTTATGACATATCGTATGGAAAATCCCATCGAATGATTCAGTGCGTAGCGGTCACCGATTTGTGTGACATTAAAATGATTTGGTGATATCATCAAACGGGCTTTTTGACGAAATCAGTCTAACCAAAAGCGCACACGTCCAATTTTAGAATAAAAATAATGTTATTGAGGAATAAATATCACCAGACTAACAAATCAACTGTATGGTTCCAAACTAAACAACCCTTGTACAGTGGACAGTACGAGTAAACAGTTGTACAGTAAACTTGGGTACAGTGGACTGGGGGCGATCCCAGTAATACCCAGACCAGGGTAAATTACGACAAAGCCATTTCCGAAATTTGCCCTGACGGCAATCGACCCGCAACCACCCGGTGCAGTGAGCTGAGCGGCCTATGCTCGAATCACTACGCCAAGCGATCGTCAAACATTAGACATTTATACATTAGTTTCCATCAAAGAATTTGTAATTATTACAAATTCTTTGGTTTCCATGCATTGCAGAAACTCACCTTTAGAGTAGAACGGCGCCTTTAAAACTGTATTATACCCCATTAACAAGTAACGGTCACTAAAGTTTACTAAGTAGTTATTGAAAAATATGTTCGTTAAGGACTCCATAATGTTACAAGTTAATAACGTTGGCCGCAAAAATGTTTTCCTACAACATTTAATGTTTACAAGGACATTAAATGAACACAGGAAATCGTCCATTATAGAATGGACGCCATTGGTCGTCTATGGTCACCTGAGCTATGAAACAGAAGCCAACATTGTTGTGCAACTAATTCATAAGTTAAATAGAAATAATAAAATGGCTACAGCCTGAGTAACAGGAAAAACTCAGTAACTGTTGCCATACTTTCTTAGAAATCTGTTAATAAAACTGCATGATGTCATAACATATCGTTTAAATTCACATATTTCTTATATATAAGACATTTAAGAAAATGTTTCATACGAAACTTGAAGAGATTGTTACAATAACAAAATATAAGGGTTCTTAGTTTGACCGTCTGTTCTCTGAAAGAGGGAAGTAATCATAATCACCACTTAAAGAGCCTTGGCAGGGAAGGAGATAGCAAGCTTATCACAAACAATTTAATAATTCTAAATTCTACCGGTATCATTGTTTATGGGACAGCTTGATGAAAACAGTTTCACTATTAATAAACCATCAGGAGTGAACCACTATTTCAATACAAACAGCACAATACATCTGAACAAATAATTACCCCAATAATAACATCAAACTGTGCGCTAACTCTTACCGATTGACAACAACACACTTGGTGCGGCATAAATCACGATCACCAATCCACGACCAGTTTCCACACAACTATATTATGTTAAATATATCAAATCAACAAAACTGGACAGTTTTATTGAGATACAAATAGATTTAGAGGCAAAAAATAGTATATCTGGATTAAGAACATGTATTAGAATTTTATTTAATTGTGTTGTTGTCAATGTCTGCAGTCACATTAGAGGTTCATAGGTCTATCACTAGATATCTGGCAGACTCAAGCGCAATGTTACTCAACCGGCTTAAATAATACTAATAACTATTTCAAAAGTTAATAATATTGGACACGTTATTAGACGTCAGTCAGCACCTCATAAACTATCTGTGAATCATTTTCTAGAAATTCTCACTTTTAAAAATCAGCCCACAAAGGCAACTTCTGACTCATATGACATTACATGCAAAATATATATGGTCCATTTTAAAAAACACAAACTCCCACAAACGATACTAATGAGACACAAAACCTATAAACTAACACTTTTGTTGCATTAAAAGAAATAATGTAGGCTCCGGTCCGTGTCACATAGAGACTACTAGACTGTACTGCCACGAAACGACCCCGACACGACATAAACTCAAATAAAAACTACCACAAATTCCAACTCTAAACAGTTGAGTTTAAAGTCGATTTTTGTGTCTACCAGTAGACCGTTTAAGATTTTGAATTTCGAACGACGACATGCAGTCATGACATTAAATTGTAATCGAACACTATAGTGCGGAAACATACGGGAGGAGGCTGTGGGCGCAGGAGCGAGTGTATTTATTAATGTTCTCGCAAAAACGCTACCATATTTTTTCTTGAGATATTTTTATGGTCTTATTTACAGGGTGTAGCGATCGGAATTGCTTCTACGAAAAAATAAACATAACGGAATATCGTGATAGATAACATGTTTTAACGGATTGATATTTGACGTCTCATTGGTTTTAGTTTTCTTGTTTTTGAATTTTAGAATCATACTCGTTACCTATTTGAATTTATTTGTATCGTGGGTTTAACTACATCAAATTACCTGGATAATTACTAGCCAATCACTGCCACATAAATTTCAACATACCTGCGCTAGACATAGATTAGGTTTCCACACTTTACAGTGACGTTCGCAGCGAAATATCGCGTACCGATTGTATAAATATGCAGTTATCTTTCTTTTTAGCTAACGTACTCTTGCATTATGCAGGCCGGCTCTGGATGTAGCCCACGTGTGCTTCCAATAAAATTTTACTACGCCCGCATTGTTCTATATGGGTTTTGCGAGTGGAAGCGAGATGGCGCATAGGCCATTTTGTTAGGGCAATAACGGAGCGGCGCAAGTGACTATAAGTCGAATCGGGCTCGATGTCGGACGGTATAAATGGCATTATTTTTTATCGTCCAACCCGAGTAAGGTAAAAATTTTCTTTGCATTGATTTTTCCGAGTGTTTCATTTATTTATTGAATCAGTGGTTATGTATTAGAATTTTCTGACGGTATTAGTTTTTCCTGAAAACTTTTATTTTACAGCACAATATGAATCGGTTTGTCACATTTCCACGCAATATTTCCAGCATTGGCATGGTACTCTGAAAATCATAATAACATATTAAAAAGTTATCAAGGATTTATTTTTAATTAAAATCCACTCTTTATCTTACACGTAAGTTTCCATTTCCACATGCGAGCAAGGTAAAAAAACAAAACAACAACAAAAATTGTCTTAATTAATATAGAACCGTATGATTGATTAATATGATAAATCCGGGCCTGTCTGTCCGTATGTCTGTGCGTTGATTGACAGATTTTGGTTATAATTGACGTACGTCGTGTTAATTGAGTGCGTGTCAGGGGCGACATGGTTTCTGCTTATCTGTTCGATAAAAATAATTACTGAAATTAAGGACTTTAATGTTGAGAAATTCAGTTCATAGACGGCTGCCCCTCAAACGGCTAATTTACGGGGGGTCTAGTCTAGGTACCAGCGTAGGACAAGATATGTTTAGTTGGATACCTTTAGTTTCTTTTAAAATCGTTGACGACGGGTTGGACTAAAGATTTTAATCGAGCAGTTAAGACAAAATTATAATGCTGTGACTTCAGTAGACATTGGATATACCGACACATGTAAAAATGTTATTTTTAATGACAATGTAAATTATATTTTTATGGAAAATTTAATTGCAAGCACCACAATTTTTTGTCATTCGTAAGCGGCGATGTAAGTCAAACTAATCAAATAACCATAGATAAATGAAATGATTTAATTAAAAGTCTAATTTAAACTCTAACAATGAACGATAAACTGTAAAATAATAATTAAGGGCTATTGTGTTTAAAACGTTATTGCGTAGCGGTGGCAATTATGTCAAGTGCATTTGGGCAATCAATAACTTTCAACTGTACTTTGGTCATAGAGTAAGCGAGGCCGAGGAGGGAGATTTTCTTTAACTCTACATTTTTACACATTACTTATTTAACGTATGTAATACTTGTGTACACTTATTTCTAGCTTATTTAAGCGGCTAGATTGCAAAAGTAGAAATGTAACATTATAATTTGAGTTTATTAAATTAACTTTATCGTTGAAGTTTCTTGACGACTGCTGGGCAAAGTGGTTTGAGCGTGAGCCGTTCGGCTCACTGCACCAAGCAGTCACATAGTGGGCTTTCTCATAATTACCTTTGGTCTAGATGTCGCTGGGATCGAACCCCAGTCAATTGTACGGTGCCCATAATAAAAGCGTTGCTTTGTTTGGGACAATACAGCTGGTATGTTGGTCTGGCAATAGGTATTATTATTACTGAAGGTATAAGTTACTAGAGATTGTATGTTAAGAAACGCTCAAACAACTAGATAACTATATTTTCAGTTAGGGATGTACCAACTAATATATCCTTACGCCATTTACTGGGTACCTATGTATCCTCTGCTACCTATTTCATAATCTATATTTTTATTTTCCTGTTAATATGTATGTCAATCCAGCATATCTTGTCGCCACGAAGGAAAGTTATATTGGCAATCCAAGGTGGCGACGCAATAGCACTGTTAATCAGTGTTTTACGTATTAAAACATAATAATTAATGTCCACGATTACTCGATTTCACTGGCCGAGTTAATTTTGATATATCGATGACATTAAACTGTTTATTAGCTGCCGAGGTATCAGCGTGTGAAGAGAGTTTGGTGCGGTTTTACTAAAATAACCAAAAGCATAAACTTATGTAAGTGGGTGCCGTCCCGTTCACATAATAGATTTCATACATAAGAATGACAGTGACAGCAAGTCTTCTCGATGACGATACGATTAAATTAGAAAGAAATTTATAATATTTTTGTATAAAAATCCATTTTTATTTTTTGCTCAATTACTTACAAGAGAATAAATAAAAATAATAATAAATATAATTAATGTTTTTTTTCTCATCGAACGAGTTATCTAAACTCAACAAGTACCAGTGACCAAGCCGTAAAAAAAGACTTGAATTCTGCTTAGGGCCTAGTTCACCAACAAACTAACCGGGCTGTTAGAGTCGTAAATTAATTTTATTGTTAGGTATCTAGCAGAATATCAAGCAATCGATTATTGCCCTAACGGTCCGTAAATGGGTTGGTAAAATCAGTCCTTAATAAGTAATTTGCTACTATTTACTTCTACCTACGTTTTCTAATTTACAATGAAGGTAATTTTTAAATGCTCACCTCGCGTTGTCACCGAGAAGTCAATCAATCAGCTGTCACGCGGTCCGCCAACACGCAATGGGTCAAGGGGACCGTGACGTCACTCGGGAGGCCGGTTGTAGTAAACGAACGGAAATATTATCATAGTCTCCTTGTGACAGTAGCGGGAATATAATGGTTCTATCTGTGTCCTATTTTATGCCACTTAACAATCCTTTAATCGTTAGTCAAGGAATCGGCAAAAATGTAATGGAAATATATTACGCAAAACCAGTGGCTTAAAGCTATATATGTACATATACAAGAGTGAAACGTGATGTTTAGGGTTCCGTAATCAAACTACCCTTATAGTTTGACCATGTCCGTCCGTCCCACATCACAGTCATTTTATCTAGATAATAGTTAGGGCTACAGAAGACTGAAAATTGGCCCAAAATTATAATATTGGTACCGCTACAAAACTGTGTATTTAAATATTAAAAGAAAATTTATTGTAAGGTACTTCCGTACTTGGGAAGGGCGAGTGAAAAAACTTTTACTTACCCACTCAAGTAGGGTAACGTTAAATAGGTAGTTCTTTGAAAACCATTTTGAGGTTTCTTTATCAGTTCTTCAAAATTCATTCTCGTTTACGAAATTAAGCACCAAAATGAGCTTTTATACATGAGTTGTTTAGAATAAGTAACTGAGAAAACTTAGCAAGCCTAAAATATAATTAAGTCATTGAACTGGCTACGGAACCCTATGTTCAGGCTATCGGGCTATGGCCCGACACGCACTTATACCTTTTTTTTTATTTTCATTACTGAAAAATCTAATTAATATTCGAATACAAAAATATTGGTATAGTCACCGCAGCAGTATGGACTCGTTTCAACGAAATCTATCAATCAGCCGTCAAGCCGGCCGCGGCAACACGCGACAGGTCAAGGGGCCCCGCTGTGACCCCCCCACCCCGCCCCGAAAGCCCGCGCCGCGGCGCCGGGGCCCGGGGGACATCCGGCCAGACCGACTTGATTGATTTCGCGTTATGTCTACACTGTGTTTCTTGTAGCTTTAGGATTTTTTAGATTACATCTACCTACTATTATTGCAAGTTATCCTTGGCTGTAACCTGTGCATTTAATGTTATTAAGGCATAAGGAGCTGTTGAACTACCTCGGTACCGAAATAAAATAAAGCAAAGGTTCTTGTGACTACATCAAAACAAGTTATTATTTATCTGGGCCCCGTATTATGAGTACCTAAACATCGTCATCCTGAATTTAGGACTTTGCTTTTCGTAAAGTTTATTTATTTTTTAGTTTAAAACTACCACATTTTTTTACCTCTACTATAAATTCAGTCTAATACGTAATTAATTGTTTAAAGTGGGTACCTACTTATTTCTATCTTTAAAATAAAAAATGGATCTAATAATATCATCACATTCAAATACCAAAACTCAGCGTCGTAATCTCCTCCTGAAATATTAATTCTCATCATATCGTGGATGATTGACGGGTGTCTACAAGGGATATATCCGTCACGGGCGCGGTAAACAGACCCCCCTTGTCTCCCGCTCACAGTCTGGCCCTCCGGACCCCCCGTCTGCCCCCCCAAGTGGAATATCTCAATCTTTAGCGCGATTTATTGATTGATTGATTGATTCCGCGGTTTATGGTTTAAAGGACTTAGTAATAGATTTTCTGAAGATTTTTGCATTTGTTTCACAATTCTTAAATACTTTAGGTTTAATAATAAAAGTTTTATATTATTTTGAGCCTCTCCCAATGATTTTTATTGATGACAGAATGAAAAGTACTTGCTTCAACTTGACAATGACACATTTCTGCCACCAGCCAAACATTAATTAACTAAATTTATGTTTATTTAACTATTACCATATCAAATAAGGAATAAGCGAAAATATATACCTAAACACCAGCCAACCCAGCATAAGGATTCCATTATGTTATTAAGACTTTTTCCTCGCAGTTCACAATAAGCCAACTTTTATTTCAACTTGGGGAAACAATCGCCAAATATTGCGCGCGTCAAGTGGTGCGAGGCGCGAACGTCGAAGAAAAAAGTAGTCACGGCCCCCCCTTCAGCAGCGACATCTGTTAGCTATTTGTCAAACATCGTTTACTATTTTCGTCGAAAGCGTGAAACGCTCACTTTGTCGGTTGATGCAACGGGTTTTGAACGACTTAAGATACTTTCGCGGTATGTTTTATGATTATGAGTTAACTCGTTAATTTTGTACTTGTATAAAAGTGAAGTTGAGTGTTTATTGGACATTATTTTTAAGTAGTTGAGCTGATTTTAATAAGCCTGTTTGGCTTCTAGGGGATGATTTAGATTTCTCGTTTTAAATTGACTGTGAATTGAATCCAAGCTAAAAAGTAATAAATAAAAAAAAATATATACATGAATTACCTACAAAGATTAGACTAACTGTTGGGATTTTCTACTGACATTGATATGGTACGGTGTCAGCAAAACGTCAAAAGCGGAGCGTTTGAAACGTAATCGCGCGCATTTGCTTTTCTATTACGATTTGAGTAGCTAGCGTGGTTAGGGCCCTGGACAATCACACAGATAGAAATTCCCAACTGACAGAAGAGCGCCTTTCCTTTGGCACATGTCAAAGTGAAAAGTGGGATGTCCTGATGACAACTACACATTCCGACTTCTATTTTAACTATTTCCACCTCAATAACTTTTAATACATTGTAATAAAGATTATAATCTACCGTTCTCTTACCAACCTATTGCAATTTGTTTTTGCATTTTTTTCCTCCATATTTGAGATTCCGTTTATTATATTATATATAAGGTTGAAATTCGTTTGTATTATGCCGAGACGTAAATTTGTTGAAATGTTTAAGGTTGTTTTGATGGAGTGGCCCGTCAATTAAGTACGAGAGGGTTCAGTAGGTGCGTCTTGGGTGTGATTGAGTGCAGTCATGCAGATTCACTCAAGAGATATATTTAGTTTGATATGAGAGTTTTATTATTGTGTTTTCGCATTATTCATTCATCTTATGAGGCCTCTCACAAGAAACTGGAAGTTGTTAGGTTGTACCATTGATGAATCTTAAGCAAATGTTAATTATGTTTCTGCTTTTCATTATAAAATATACGGTCTATAGGTAGGTACACTGTGTATTCCATTACTGAATTTAGGTGATCATCGATGTAACAATGTCATATTTAAAGATATTTATAACAGAAGCGAATTTAAAATCGTATCTAAAATGTCACTAGACTGTGGTTTAATTAGTAATTAAAATCATGAATGAAAACAAAACAGTCAGAAAAAATATTGAATTTGAACACAATCGTCGAAGTAATACAGTAAATTTCGCAGATAAGTGACAATAAAAAGAGTGTTTATCTATCGCACCTGCATTAGCGTCATTCATAACGCGATACATAAGGCGGGGGAGGAAAAAATCGATCATCGGTACACTGTCCGACCCACATCGACTTTGGCTGTCAAGTTTGATTGAATCAACACACTGTGCAGACACGTCAACTCACTAGATACGACGAATTAATTGCGGCGGATTGCAAATGAAGATAGCAGATAATTGAACTGGTTCTCAAGGTGCCGGTGGGTCTTGTGATTGATGTGGGAGGCTGGCTAGAGCACGTGAATATAATTCCTGTCATGGATAATTTCTGATATTTTTGTATTTAAATGTTAGATTTCTAAATGAGTCGAGCAGTAACTAGCGAAAATTACAATCGGTAAGTAAGTACGTATAATTTTTAATGTACCTATACCTACATAAAACATGACTTTTATTGAAAAACGTTTCCTTATCGTCTACATTAAAACCAAACTCATTTGGTTTTATTAAAGCGGCCCATTTATCACCAATTGTATTTCAAGAAAGCCCTTTTAGCCTATTCTAATTAGTGGGGGTCACAAAAAAGTGTTCTTGAAGCTGTCACTTCTAGTTGCTGTGGCATCTACACGAGGAGTAAATAAAGCGTCGGTCGACAAAGACGTCCGTCTGCGCGCGACATCTGAGCGACGTGTGTCGCCCCCCGGGCCCCCGGGCCCCGGGCCCCGCGGGCCCCCAACTCCTGTCGCGTGCCCCCTACTCGCGTCCACCGCCGATAATGATGTTAACTCACCGTTTGAAACCGGCCCTGCTTTGTTGCGTTTTTTGAGTCTTGAGTTATTGTGTCGTGTGAGTGCTTGTTAATTTGGTGTAAATAGGCGCCCATATAATAAATAAATAAAATAAATAAATATCGCCAGACGAACACACCAACTGTATGGTCCCAAACTAAGCAACGCTTGTACTATGGGTACCGTACAATGGACTGGGGGCGATCCCAGTGACACCCAGACCAGGGCAAATTACGAAAAGGCCATTTCCGAAATTTACCCCGGCGGGAATCGAACCCGCAACCACCATGTGCATTAAGCCGAGCGGCCTACGCTCGAACCACTGCGCCAAGCGGGTCTATTGTATGTAATTGGGATTACTTTAATAGTAAGCTCGAAAATCTAACTGATTGCGGTTTTGGCTCATAAAAGCGCATATAGATTGACATGCATTAACGATAACGATGGCGATAGCTAGACTAATTTCGTAAATTTTCTAATAAAATGGCTGTTCTGCTCGGCCATTGTTTGAAAATGAGCATAACTACGTACATACATGTACATAAAGGTCATACATTCCCATTTCCCAATACAAAAGTGCATAAAAATATAAGTTCCAACGGTCGCTATGGAAATCCTATAACAGAAGGAAACTGCAACACAAGTTGCTCCAAATAAATTTCATCAGCGCACGAATCCCAGCCGGACGGCGAACTCGACTTGTACAGTAAATTGTCTTCAAGAGCTGACCAACCCCCCTTTTCACCTACAGGGGGGCTGGGGGGCTCCCGCTCAAAGGAGGCCACCGACATTCCCCCGTTCGTCTTGCTTATGACTGACGGCCGGACAGCTTGAGTGATTGAGAATGACTGGAGACTTAATGCGCGCGGGCGAAATGGGAATCCCGCGATCCGGATAGCGGGAACCGACGCGACACCTCTACGCGATAAATAGCTCTATGGTAAACGCATACGATTGCGTTTTGTGTGGCTTTTATGCAAGTTATGATCCAAATAGTCTCAATAAAAATTTGCACATGTTATTATTGCAAATTAAAATATACGTTGCATCGTTTTAATACGCTTTGTGAGGTGTTTGTAATTAGTGATGCGAGCGCGGTTGACGGATGATAGATGGCACTGCGTGAGCATATCCGGTGCATGCGGTGTTATTATAATTAATTGGCCCACACCGTAAGTGTGTGCGGCGTACAAAATAAAATTGTAATCGTGATAAATAAGCGTTAAAAATTACAGGTCACAGGAATACCCTTAAGTACCCTTAAGTATTGGAATAATTGAATGCCTCTTTGTTTGTTACAAAATGTTATTAAATTTTACTTATTTATTTAGGTACTGTGAGTCCCTATAATAAGACATAATTTTTATTTGTATTACTTTGCATTTTTTTCTTTTCATTTCTGTATACATATACACTCTTGTAATGAAACTAAATTCTTACATACACGCAACGTCCGCCCGACTGTCCGGACGGACAAGCAATCAGTCCTGTCCGTCCTGTCACTACACGGGCCCATCACTACCACAGTATTAATTTGCTCATTATATTATTGTTGCAAAATAATAATTTTGCATTGTATATGTAGGGATCTGTAATACCTAATTAGAGATAATTCAAATATCTACACTGAAGACTACTGTTATCTCAAACAATATATTTGCGATTTGGCAGTCGACAGGTCTCCCAACATGTTGACCAGCTTGTGGCACAATGACATCTTTACGAAGTTAGTATAAACAGTCTCATTTCCAAGCTGTTTTACCATAAACAAAAGACGGAAACACAACTTTTACCACCCACGGCAAAGGCACCTAATAGGGGTTTTATTGCATCCAAGTTATTTGATATAAGGATAGGTCAGGTTTTATTCAACTGTTAATAAGATAGCTATAAAGTAAGATAGAAGTACCAATAACAATTTGGTTTTTTGCCTTTAGCTCTTTATTCGGATGTTATAAACCCCAAAAAATTAACAATATTTACTTAAGTAATTAATCAAAATCTTTGGATTCGCAAACCAAATACTACAGATTTTTTACACCAAATTGCGTGATCATACGATCTGTTACTTAACAGAAATAACAGCTTATAATTAAGAAATTACAAATTTCTGCCAACACCATAATCAAGTGAGTGGTGAGGCGTAAACCTTGGTCTCTTATACCTTAGAATAAGTGGTCCTGGACCTTCAGCCTGTGCTGTTCTAATCCGGTCGGCAGCCGTCCCTGATTAGGTGTAAACATGTCATTTCCGTATTGTAAGTAGGTACGCAATGAACTCTGAATATTCAAAGACGATGTTGTCACGGTTCTGCTTACTTTCCTCAGGAAATTGCGTTTTAGTATAACAATACTGAACATAAGCATGAAGTCTAATCATTTTATAACATTTCTCAATATTATTTATTCCGTAATGAACTCTCAATGTCATGTCAGGGCTGTATTTTATTTCGATTTACATCTATGACTCGACGTCCCAGGTACTAGGATCACATGGGCATTAAAAGGTCGCAAATGATTCAAGATGGATACTAATTTATTATTGCGTCTCTTATCAACTTTAACTCTAATGAAATAGAGTCTATTTTCGTATGAAGTATATATCAAAAAGTGTGCATAGCGTAGGAGTCAGACACGATGATCGGTCGACAATTTGATTCGGAATATATCGCCGTAGTGGCGCTGTAAACAAGCAGATGTAGGTGGGTACGGGTTCGATTCTCCGACGCGAAAGTTCTGTTTGGCGTGTGGCCGCAATAAAATGTCTGGTGTGCACAATAATTTTGATACTTAAAGAAGGGATTTCAGAAGAGGTGATGCAGTTTACTTAATACGTGATAAATTCTGAAGACTTATAACTCAAGAATTGTATTATAGAGTGGTTGAATATTGTTAAGAAACTCTGGACATGGGATAAGTGATTCATTCATATTATAGCTTTGAATAATTCACCGCAAATCTATTGTGTACGGCGTTATACATACATTTAAGGAACTCATTAAAAATTTGGTTTAAATAAAATCTCTTTCATCAGAATATAACATTACCTGTCGGGAATAATGGCAGCTTGATGTTTTATTTCATCCAATGGGTCTGAGAAATGGCCAAATGACATTTTCGAAAGTTCTATTGAAAATCTTAAAAAGTCCTTAAAACTCACTACCGAAGCACCTCTTACCACTGTTAGGACAAGGTTACTCTATCAATTGGCCTATACATGTCAATCATTTTGTAAATCAATTGCCCGTTCGTTGCTGCCGCTGGATTGGAATTGTTTACATATTGTTCGTTCACTTGTCAGTAGCAATACTGATGGATGTATTTGCAATTGTTTCGTGATCGTCATGATTGCTAGATTGTTATGAATGACAATTGCTTACAGATTATTAAGGTCGATGTCCAGTCTACTCTTAGTGTACTGAATACCGATATTCATAAATAGAACATTCAGCAATGGAATAATATGTAGATACTTACCGTTTAAAGCACAATATTACAAGACAAATTATTGAAAACCTACCTATCCTGAGAAATTTACATACCCAACATTTGGCCACAGTAGCAAATTAGAAATCCACGATACTACACACAAAAAATACACCTGAACACATGTCATTTCACTAGAACTTAAAGTTGAAACTCCCGTAAATTTCCATGTAAATTTACCACGATACTTCAAGCGTGTGTTAGTAGGTATAATGGACCAAGGATCGGTCTGTCTGTAGTTGTTGTGACAGGAGAAGACTTCCTGATTTGTTGCGCAGATGGGGCATTGCACTTATGAGCAGAGCATTTGATGATAGGAGGAGCGAGGAGCGATATCAAAAGCCAACATCCCTGGCAGTTAACCGTGGTCTTCGTGGCTGAACCCTCTTCACATTGAAATCGAATGTGCACAGTATACTGACCAATGAGCACGCCCCCTATTAGGTATATTGGAACTAAATACAGTTACCTAAATTTGGGTGCAGGATTTGACTTTTAAACTAAATCAACGCTGCAGTGTGATACTTAGGTACTCAAAGCCTTTTAGCCTATACGAAGTTTTAGTTATCGACCTTAAGCTCGTATGCTTGGTACATTTAATAATGTTTTGATCGCTATTGCACACATCCTATCTAACATGCGCAACACGTCATGGCTCTACAGTATAATCCGGGGCGATGTGCGCTGGCGAACGATTTTGATTATGGGTGTCTACGCATAAGCGGCAGCGTTCAGTAGCTAGCTATTTATTTCCAACTATGATGATGTAGTTTAATTTAAATAAATTTATCTATGTTTGTTCAGTAATATAATAAGAATTATGAGAAATTGAGAAGACAACTACGTGCGTACTTGTGGCAGAAATTTATCGAAAACTAGCTCTCGCCCGCGACTTCGTCCGTGTGAATATCTGAACGGAATTTACATACAGACTTTCATCGCCTATTCTACCCTTTCAAGTTTTATTTTCGTGACAATAGGTAGCCTATGTCCAATATCGAATATATCTTTATACCAAAATTTTTCGAAATCGGTTCAGCGGTTTAGGCCTGAAAACGTAATAAAGAGTCAGACAGAGTTACATTCGCATTTATAATACTTATAAATGCGAATGTAATAATGTATAGTTTGGATTGTAACAATGTGAATTCAGAAACCTTATTGTGTGTTTAGTTTGTAAGTATATTTTTATTGATAGCATTATTGAATTTCATAATTATTGTTTCAGGTAAGCTCATTTTTCATTGCAGAACATAAATGTGAATGGTAAGCATAATAAAAAGTTAATTCTCCAAGACTGGGTACTTCAAATAAAAAATCACGCGGCCATATGCGCAATTGTTATTACAATCAGGGACAGGCGCCCTGGGACCTAGTTTTTTTCATTGTAGGTATTTTATTTCATAAAAATCACTTCAGGAATCCACCCAATGCTATCTCTACCCTTAGAGCTCCAAGTCGGAGATGACCGATTAGATCAGTACAAAGCTACCCGTCAGCGCGAGGTGCGCCAGTGACGTTTATCTCCTCTGAGGAGTGACAGCTGGGGGGAGGCGGCAGGGGGGGGGGGTGATCCACGGCCCGTCCAACTCGCCGGGAATTTATGGTCGTTTTAGTTTTTACTTAACTAAATAAATAAAGTTGTATTTCAAGCTTATCTTTCCGAAGGAAGATTGGACGGACCTGTCTAGAGTTTTTTTGGGAATATAAAATAATGGTAGGTATTTTGTGATGTATCGCTACTTTGTCATTAAGATATACTTACCTACCCTTATTTATTTTATTCATTGGGAGGTCAATGTCAATCCGGCGTAGGTATATTATAATTTAAGAATGATGGAATATGAGCAAACTTATTAAAGCTGTCATTGCAAACTTATTACATTATTTCTGTTAACAGAGATACATACTAACACTCGCTTAGTAACTAGGGTTGGGGACAACCAAAAAGAAAACTTGTTTCATTAAACACTTGAGTGCTTTAGTATATTATTGTTTTTCATCGATATTAATATGTATTATGTTAGGAAGAATAGTCCTGTAACTACATCCGTGACGAGTGGTGAGGTTATTGCAACAAACATGTAACCTCTTAGAGTTCACAATTCTCTGCTTATTACTTTATTCAAAACATTATCTCTGGTCACACCACATCACCTCAATCACCTCAAAAAAACAACACCGCGAATAATCGCAGAGGGTATTAATCGCATCATACACGCCGCGCCTTATCGCAGCGATCTGCACAGCCTGGACTCGAACCCGCGCCCTCGGGCGGCCGGCTGATTGATGGCTGGGCTAGACGGGAACTGAAGGCGGTACGAACGGACAATGATATAGGTACTAAAAGCTGAAGTATTTCTGAGGTAGGTTTTAAGCTAGGTGTAATAGGAATTAAGTTTCTTATTGTAACCAACTAAAGCCATGAATTTTCCTTGAAATTCGTTTTGTAGCTCTTTTGTAACTGAGCAATTTATCTATCGTCTGCATGATACCACTTTTCAGCTTTAAAGTCATTGCAGTTGAATTGTTAGTAACTATTTTCAGTACATTTCCGCTGATTATACGTGAAGTCAATTTTAAAACCCTACTTGTATCTTGTAAATGTTAGAGCCATTTCCCATGATAGGTAAGTATATAGTTGGTAACGCGGCGCTTACACTGATAACAAATTAAAAATTGAGATAAAATCACTGCAGCTGTAATTCTATAGAGTCATAAGCGTAATCTTAAGTGACTAGGTACATCATTATTTCTAGCACTACACATTTGCTAGAATGCAAAATCTCCGGAAAAGCCACTCATGGCAACCCTACCCAAGAACCAGCGCGAGCGCTTGACGCTTCAATACAAATTATAAAATGCGCGGCGCGAGGAACAAAGGCGATCGCTATCAGCCGAGCGCACCGCGGCTGCTGCCTGGCAACATCGTGCATTACTATTACATGCATACTTGTATAATACTTAGAAAGGGGTGAGCAGAGTTCCTCTCACTAACTGCTCTACTGAACCTTATTCAAATACCTTAATCTCGGCTACAGTATATACTCTCCCTGTTTTTATAGCTTACTGAAACTTTAAGGCCCAGTTTTCTAGGACTGTGACATATCACAGTTGTAGAAAATTTCTCTGTGCTCAATATTATCTTCTAATTGTTTTTTTTTTTTTAAGATTACTAGCAATGTGTGTTTATCACATTACTAGTATTCCTTTTAGCCCCTCCAACTAAGCTAATGCTTGTGCTAGGAGTGGACTCACGTCAATAGTTTAATGGCCAGGATGGGGTTCGAACCTGGAACCTCTCAGCTACGAGGACGGCCCCTCTAACCACTAGGCTATTGACGCTTCTTTATTTAATAGATATTAAGGCAAATAACATTTGTCATAGACCATAATACCTATTTATAATTCAATCTCCAGACTTAAAGACTAATCAATTACAGCTGAAAGATACTAAAATGTAGTTAATCCGTCTGTCCATATTCCATTACTTCAAGTATGTTTTTAAAGGGTAGCGTAAAATTTTAAGTGCATTTATGTTTAAAAAAGTATCTACAGATACACAATTCAAAAGCATTTGTAGCTTTCATGTTTTGATGATGATTTTTATTTTTTATCTAAATCTTTAGCGAGATATTTTGATCGAGACTGAGAGACATTTGGAAAATTAAACTAAAACCTCATAGGACATTTTACCATAGTGAGTACAACTATAAAGAATTACGCTAAAGGAAATAATACACACTATCATCTATATCCATACTCCTTTAGCTCAGTTTCTCGACTCGGAAATCAAATTAGGTTGTCTATAAAAACCGCACTTAATTGCAGACGGTTGACTTTTAACCCACATAAATAAATAAATAAATTTAAATGGTGAATTATAAGTTTAACAGGTTCTAGCTGCATAATCAATGAACCATCTAATTTATCAGTTTATAGTACCAACATATCTAGAAACAAATTCTAAAAGTCAACGGCACACCAGAAATAGTCAACGTCCATCCGTCGGAGCGCCGGCGCATCAATCAACCGATAAACCAAATTAATTGATTGCGTCATTCAATCAATTACTGTCGTTCCAAATTCAAAACAGGAAGCACGCTGTTAGGTAACACTTTTTCGTAGTGGCAACCGACTTGGTATTTTTTTAATCAAGAAGTTGCTTTTTTTTGAGAAAGTGTCAAATTTCCTTTATGAGAACGCTCGAATAAAAAACAAATAAAAAGGCAAGTTCTTAAAACCTAGCTGGTTCATAATAATCATAATATAAAAAATAACAAAACTCTTTGCTTGGTCAATTCGGATAAAATTCCAGACCAGCTTAAACAATTTCTCAGGATCTCTTACAAACTTCGCTCAGAATATGTAAATGAAGGTAGTTCTTTAGATCGAGTTCATCGTTATTGGCCCCGCGGCGGCTGCAGCCGGAATCACCTAGTCTGTGTCCGTGTGTCTTCCGCCAGCTATCTCATAAGCTTAGTGGTTGAACTATAGCTTCCATAGAAAATCAATATTCAACAGCAATTTCCATAAATTTTGTAGTTCAACCCAGGGCCATTGTATAAAGTTTTTTCCACGCAAGAAACTTCGTTAGTCTCAGAAGCACTTATGTTCTATTTTTACTATGATTGATACGTACTTGAACCCAACAATGCGTCCATCAATCCGAATTAATTATCCACGAAATCACTTCGATGACTCGAATGATTGACCGAGAGCCGAGCAGGTGGAGAGATGAATAATATTATAATTGCGGCAGGATACGTGTTAATATCAATAATGACGGGATACTGGTCCGGAGCGACTAACGCCGGTTGAATAAACATCTATCCATCAGTGGTGGTGGGTTAAAAAAAATATTCAGAAGAACGAGTTATATGGATAAGACGCTGTCGTATATTATAAATGGTAACCAATTTAATCTTCTCGCCATCTTCTACTGGGTGGATCGGCGTTGATCGTGTGCCTTTGTACACTTGTGGGTCACATGGCCAACCCACTCCCAATTAAACCTCGCGTTCACTCCTACATCTACTATTTGAGGTCTAGAACGCAATGTCTGTCATAATCTAACACCATTTAGAGGGTAATTTTATATTCACCAATATTATTATAATTCGTTTTAGCAAGACCTTTACTATAATTATTGCTAAATAAAAATTATGACGAATTTTTATGGAAAAGGGTGACTAACTATTATAATAGGTAAAATCACTTTTCTATGAGGTTTGTGTCAAATTTACATTGGGAGTCAACATTTTTCTAATAATTTTATTGGTGCTATGAAGAAGTCATAGATTCACCTTTTTTGGGAATCATTTATTTATTAATTAAAAATATGCTTATCCATACTAATCTACCAATAGACTTTTTGACCAAAAAACGCAGTGTTTACCCGACAGAGGGCCGTTGAAACGTTCGATGCGCGCGCGCACTCCCGCGGCCCACCTGTATGTGTAGCGTCTGTATGTTTGCTCGCTTGTTTTGTTGCTTTTCCAGAAACTGGTCAAAAGTAGAGTCAGTACCGAGTATTGGCTACTTTGTCTTTATTTGTTCTTCACTTATGTGATGTATTGTGATTTACAGAAATGTCTTTATTTGATGTAGATTTCACGTCCTAATGAGACTTTGTTTTTATTTATTTATTATTAGTAAAATCTGCTGAGTTTCACTTTTATTTTATCAAATAATAACAGATTTCAAAATCGCCACTACTCTTCATCAAATCCATCAACTGGATATTATTTTATCTGGCAGCAGACGGATCTGAACTGAGAATTAAATCCTAGACTTCATTATTATGTCAGTCCTAGCTCCCGTTCCGATTAGAATCCTTTGCCTTGAATTCAGATTGACACCTTTGTAATTAGTTTTAGCAAGACGTTTGCTATTTTAGATGTCAATGGTTGCTTTAGTTCTTGGATGTACTCCTTTTAGTAATACGGCATAAAGTTTAAAATAATTACATCTGTGTGTAAATAAAATATAGATATAGAAGCAAAATACAGTTTGGGATATCTTCTAATTCATCGAGGAGTCATTTTTGCATTAGCTTTATTATTTGGATGTACCGAGAGCATTGCTTATACAGCAAACAATGGTGTCTGACAAAACATTTTATAAGTAATCAAGCAATAAAAACACGTCAGTGCTACTTAAAAGCTAAATGAGCTACTAATGAACACCTCCATATATAATATATTTACAGCGATACAAACAACAGATTAACAAACACTTAATGCTTTTGATATAAATACTATTTTGTTGTGAAAAAATCGCAAACTAAATGCGTGTCAATAAAGCTTAAGAGGATTCCAAGAGTCGGGTTGCGCGTCGAACAGATAGACGGACAAAAATCCATTTGATGACGTCTGATTGACAGTGAGACGGTGGCTCCATCTGTCGCATTGAAAAAAACGACATTTGACGTTGAAGGGTTTATCTTTATACGGGTTGTTATTAAAGAGGTATTTATTTTAGTAACACACTCTACCTCTGACAGCTCTGGTGGACATTAGTGATGTGTTATTTTTAACTTAAATAAAATAAATCAGATTCAATAAAATATATCTCTATACAATTATACTGCTATAAAAACTATTTCAGGGCTTCACGCCATACTTCTAGCACTGTTTAGTACTGAAAGTATGGGGTTAAGACTCATGTTAAACCAAGATTCACTTAAACACCAGTCACAGTTAAAAGTGTTATGTTAGTTATTCTATGTTAATATGGCAATAACGCTCTGAATTCTCGTCAAGAATTATTGATAATTTCTCTTGCGATTGGACTTTTATTAAAGAAACTCCCTGCACAATAACCATGTTCATTGTCCACATTCTAGTTTTCGGCTGATCTCGCAAGGAATGCAGCGCTGTTAATAACAGTTATCGCGGAGTTGATTTTTCATTTGTAGTCCTTTTTTTTCCCGAGAGTCTTGTAGTTACCGAAAAATTCCCAGACACACTGTAAATGTAGGTATATTTTTAAATAACTCGTCTCGTTAAAACGTTTCGTCCCGTTGAAAGGGACATTTACTCAGCGACACGGTATTGATTGATCAGCGAGTTTCGATGTTTGCTTTAGCTATGAATGTATAATTACGTGTCTGTCAGTCGTCACTGACGCTGATTTTGGCAGCCGAGCTGTTAGTATATTGGTCAGGATGAGGTGTCCGTTTGTCTGTACTATTTCATACTGAAGGAAACATTGCAGCACACCAACATTAATCAATCAAAGATCGTTGGAATTTATGTACTAAAATGTTTATGGTAGGTACTATTTGCGCCGCAAAAGGAAACCATTTAGTTCATAGGCATTTCTATCCATAACAGTCTATTCACAGTTTAGCAATAATTGCAAGTCAAGACTTAATTAAAATATGTTTGCCAATTGTGAAGTAGAACATTTTGCATTAGAAACGAATGCCAACATTGTGCTCATCATTAATTATAACTTTCTTGGTGCAAATACATTCACGGAATAATTTGAAGACTAGGCAGCACTCAATGTCAATGTTTGCAATATAGGTAATTACGGTAAATTCAATATTCTTTTAGCCATACCCATCACTCGTCGCCACGTGGAACGGAACGGCGCGAACTTGGCAATTAAATCGTACGTACATCATCGGCTCGCGGTGTGGTCTGTTCCGAGAAACCGAACGTAAGAATGTGTGTGTAAGATTTGAGGAGGTTCAAATTAGGAGTGCAATGAGGTGTGGAGAACTATGCAATCAGTCGAAATGCCAAGATAGGTTTATCGAGGTGGAAAATTAAAATTCTACTAAATTGCAATAACAGTTGGTGGCTGGAAGGAAGTTAAGTTAACCTGTGTTGCCAGTACTTAGTACTTGAGGTGGTCAGTAGTTAGCTTCGACTTTAAAAGTAGTTATGGATGAAAAAGGAAATGATGTAAAATAACTTTCCTAAAGTAAAGTCCTAACATCGAAACGAAACAGCCCGACATCAGTTTCTCATCAAACTAAATCGATCGCATCAACAATAATCCCAACGAAAAATTACTTTGCCCCCCTCCCCCCTTCGATACAGATCAAATTAACGGTCAACCGAGCTCAAAGCGGCCAATCAGCGGAACGATTCTTTCACGAACGCTTCACGTATTTACGTCACATTTCTTCGATTTCGCGGCACGTTCGGGACGTAATAAGCGGGCCCGGGCGTCCCTCCGTCGCGTCCGTCATGGTGGGACGGGGTACGGGGAAGAAGGGGGTTTAGTGGGGGGCGTCCGAGTTAATGAAGTTTTCTCTGCGATTCCCACCGGTCGTCACATGCGGCCGGAGTTCGCCGGGCACATATTGTGCGCGGTATCGCCAGATATTGCGACGATGGAAATGTTTTAATAAGCGCATCCAGGGCAGGGCCGCAGTTATGTGCCGGCCCGTTTGCAGGACCGTCCTATTAATGTATATTGTTTGCGAGTTTTTGTGTTATTGCGCGCGTATTGATGATAACGTCTTGGGGTTTGCCAGTTCTATTTCTCTTATTAAGACTCGCTTTAGAAAGAAAATGCGGTCCAAAATCTGGTATTGGATGTTGGTTGACTGTTCCTTTGAATTTTACTTTTCTTTATTTGACTAACTGACTAATTTGGAAACTGGTCGGTCCGCAATTACACACATAAGAGACCGTAATGGTGTGAAGCATGGTGATAGGACGAAAGTTATTCAAATCTGCACAGAATACTATAAGTCTTTGTATTCTGATGATTCTGCCCCTCCATCTGTATCTGAAGACTACTCATGTCCTGAGAATATCCCGATGATAACTCATTTAGAGATTGGTAGAGCTCTCAGTGGCATAAAGTACAATAAAAGTCCAGGTGAAGATGGTATCACTAGCGAATCATTAAAATTCGGAGAAAAGGCCCTAACACCACACCTATGCACCCTATACAATACTATCTTAAAGACAGGGATATTTCCAAAGAACTTTTGTCACTCTAACATTATTTTGTTGCATAAAAAAGGCGACAAATCCGATATTGGTAACTATCGTCCTATCAGCTTGATATCGCATCTTTACAAGGTATTCATTAAAATTATTGAAAATCGCTTACGTCACCAATTAGATCACCACCAACCACCCGAACAAGCCGGATTCCGCAGTGGCCTATCTACCACCGACCACCTGCACTCCCTCAACCAAGTGATAGAAAAGCACCAGGAATATCACCTACCACTCTACATCGCCTTCGTTGATTACTCTAAGGCTTTTGATAGTCTACTACATACTGCCATATTTAATTCACTCAAGAGACAGGGAATAGAGTCCACATACATACAATTACTGCAAAATATATATAAAAATAGCACAGCAGCCATACAAATCCATTCTACAGGACCATCATTTCATGTACAGAAAGGAGTAAAGCAGGGAGACCCACTATCTCCAAAACTTTTCACGGCTACTCTTGAGGAAGTCTTTCAAAACCTGAACCCACTTTGGAACGGGAAGGGCATTGTCGTCGGTGAAAAGAGGTTGACTAACCTTCGTTTCGCTGACGACATTGTCCTCTTTTCCTCTTCGGCAACTGAGTTAAGTCTAATGCTCGAACAACTGAGCAAAGCAAGCCTCGAGGTTGGACTTCGAATGAATATGACGAAGACCAAGCTAATGACCAATAGCAGAGAACGTACAATACAAATTGGGGGTGCGGGGATTGAATATGTCCATGAATACATATACCTTGGCCAAATAGTCTCCTTCCAGGCCAGACAAGATAAGGAAATTACCAGACGCACAGAAAACGCCTGGAGGAGTTATTGGTCGATGAAAGACCTAATGAAAGGGTCTTTACCCCTTTCATTAAAACGAAAACTCATGGACATGTGCATTCTCCCCATCCTCACCTACGGAGCGCAGACTTGGTCATTAACTAATCGTCAAAAGTCCGCCCTTGGGGTATGCCAGCGAGCAATGGAGCGCAGTATTCTAGGAGTAAAGCTCACAGATAGAGTGAGAAACTCGATTCTGCGCTCCAAAACGAAAATTGCAGACGTAGGCCACTCAGCTGCCAAATTAAAGTGGAACTGGGCTGGACACCTCTGCCGCATGCCCGATGACCTATGGACGAAAGTGACCACAGTGTGGGTCCCACACAACACCAGACCACGCTGCAGACCCAAAAGACGATGGCGGGATGAACTCGACTCTTACGAAGCACATTGGTCTCAGACCGCAACAGACCGAGACAACTGGAAGAAGGGAGGGGAGGCCTTTGCCCAGCAGTGGGACACTACAGGCTCTTAACCTTTAAGTATGGACGTGGAGTCTCACAGGCTACTCGATGTTTTCGTTTTCTTAGTTTCACCTAATTCCCTCCACTCCCTGCGATTGAGCTGCATAGTAGCTTTTGTTTTAGTTGTAAAATGACCAACGAGGGAGGAGGTTTCGTCTTCCGATGAATATCACGTAAGTAATGTCCATCAAAATATTGACCGGAGCCTGTCAGGCTACACGTCCATTTTTGCCGTATGATATATTTTATAAGAGCGATTATGATTGTTTCATATTTTGTAGTACAAAATATCAAAAAACAATAAAGCCGGTAGTTTTTAATCAAAACGACCATCTACGAGTTCCGTTCAGGGCCCTGTGAGATTTTTTTTTGTGCAGGAGATCCATCTTTCTAACAAAAAGTGAGTGAGTTGCTGTTAGCTTTCGGACCAGTCTGACATTGAAAAGAATATTGAAGATGTTTTTTATATTGGAGTCCAAACTGAAACAAAATCATGAAAGTGACAGTGATGAAGATCAGGACCAAGATCAGGACCAAGATCAGGACCCGGACCAGGACCAGGACCTAGGAGAAGAATCGGGTAGTGATAGTTCGGACAATATTCCACTATCGGAGTTTTTGACATTTTATATAACATGCACCAATCAAAAGCTGCGAAGGGGGGGAGGGGTTGTTTCCTAAAAAAATTGCACGTGTGCTTTTCGTGCCTCATGTGCAAACACGTGTTATAAATACACGAATGCCGAGAGAGCTGAGGTTGACCATGACTCGAGTTTTAGGTTATGATATGGTTACAGAAGATGTCCAGGATCAAGAAACCAGGCAAGGAACCAGAACAGCAAGTAGAATTGTTCCCGAGAAAAAAACATAGGATGAATACCCATGTTTGTGTTGGGTGCAACAAACCTGTGTGTCTCCAATGTTCTAGACCTTTGTGCACTGACTACCAATAAATTTACATTATTAGACTGCTGTCAATTTTTTTTATATTTGTTTCCTGAAGTAGGTGTTTTGTGTTTTTGGTTTATTATATATTATATTTTTAGAAAAAAATACTAATTTTGTTATAGTAATAAGTTTGGCTGTTTTTAATACCTAAAAAAGTAACCTAAGTAGATTTTGACTGAATATTGCCATAATTTTTGATTATTAAAATATCTATTATTTTTGAAATAAAAGTTGATTATATAAGCACGTTATTTTATTGCTAAATCCCATAACTTTAATATTTAATCAGTTTTAAAGCGATCTTATCTCAAATTCCCAAAAAAAATGTGTGTGCATATAGGAGTCTGTGAGACTACACGTCCACAGTAGTGTTAAGAAAAAATGACGTCCATACTTAAAGGTTAATAATAAATAATTTATTTGACTAACTCTTTTCATTTATATGTAATCTCAATAAGTAAATGAACTAAACTTGGAGGTAATCGCGATATAGTTCGCAACTTGTTGATATGAGGCTCGACAATATAGAGCGGGGTGACCTTGAACCCGGTAACGGGAGTTCATAAATCGCTGTGTTCATAAGCGCTGTGTCGCTGGTTATGATGTGTGGATTGGGTTTTTTTTTGTTACTTGTCTGAACTACATAGAACAGTTTATACTTGTGTTATCTAACTTATTATGTATCAACCTTCTAACAGGCTTATTAATCGAAACATTTAAGAAATACATGATTGAGCTAACTTTGTTTAAATTTCCAGAATTCGGAAAAAACATTTTTTTTTCTTATTTTTAGAAAATTTATTGAGGTTGCTTTCAATATTATGTAAAATATTTCAATAATTTAAGTAATTACCTAATAAACAATAAAAATAATCTGTAGTCATTTAAGTAACACTGACATAAATAAATACAATTTTGCCTTAAATAAATTAATCCAAATTTTGCATACAAAGAGGCAGCAAGTAGTGCTATCCATTGTGCTTGGTCGAGCTATTTATTCTAAACTGCATGCAATCCAAACTTATTCGGGCCATTCGACGGACGGGCGGACGCCCGTGGCCACGGCGGCGATTGCGTCCAAATTAACAAACTTTCTGAATACGCCCCTGTCTCCTCAGTTCTTACTGCGCTTTATTTACATCATCGATTTTATTAAATAGAGTTATATTTAAAAGTGTTTCTTTGTAACCCCGGATGTAATGCACAGAAAGATGTAGTAAGTTTGGCTCCTTTGTCTATATGTCTGTGACAACGTATCTCCTAAATGGGTGGACCGATTATAATGAGGCTTTTTCTTTTGATAGACACCTGATAATCTAAGCACAATATATATAATACATTTATTTAATTGATATTTAATCGTTGAAGGTCTGTCATAAATAGTACATAGAGGAAAATAAATGGAATTTATCGGAGCGTTTACAGTATGTAACATGTTTGACATCGTTTAGCTATTTCTGTGAACTAGCCACCTATGTAGCCTTACATGAAACGAGCATCTAAGGGTGTGGTTATACAGATAATCGTACTAGTGTTTGTTTATTGTAAGTTTTTTAAAACGCGCAACAACATAACTGAGCGGATTTGATTGATGTTTTGTACAGAAGTCTTACAATACATAGAATTAATCATTTTTATCTTTAAAGTACACGCGGGTGCGGCAGCGGGTAAATTCTAGTTTTGGATAAAAATAAAATAACAATAATTACATACCATACTGGAGTTATGTCACATAATCTGAATGTAGAGTCAGTTTCAATTGGCATAAATAGGTACATAAAGCATTTTAAAGTAGTAATGGCACCCAATTTATATTGTTACGTACTAGGGGTAGGTACAATTAATGCCGACTACGTGTATAAAGGGTTTAATTCGCTCTCCACAAACTTGACAAATACACAGTACTACACTAGTTGACTATCACTAGTTACTCACAACAAACACTGTTCCGAATCACTTAGCAGTCACACAGTATTCCAATATAATCGCCTAGGTCACTGGTATAACACTCTTCCTTCGCTTACTTAAGTTCCGTACACTGTCGCTTCCAAGAAGTAACTAACTCGCTGCCCGTCGTCAACACCTTATATACGGAATAAAAATGCAAGCTGGTATTTTCCTGAACATTCTCGGTAGGTATGTAGGTAATAATAATCCCAATCGAATGATCTCGAGACCCATTGTCGGCTTCCCTTTGTATTCGTTCGCGAGTAGGTATTTGCCGCCGCCGTCGCGCCGATCACGCGTTCACTTTATACCTACATACCTACAGTCTCGAACATTCAACTTTTAGAGATCCTTCGTAATTATTCGATGGGGTTCATCTAGAATAACAATGCGTTTTTGTATCAAGCTGATAAAATAAGGATCCTTCGAGATATTTGACCAAGTAGTTTCTGGGTCGCAACATTACCCCCCTCTTAGTCATGCTCGTCCCGAGCATCATCTGTTCCATGATACCGAGCTAATCTGTCCACATGTACTACCTTTGGCTTTCCTCGAAGTCCCTTCTTAATGCGATATGTCACATCGTTGATCCTCGTAATAACTGTATAAGGTCCTTCCCAGCGAGCCTGAAGTTTCGGAGACTTTCCTTTCCCGCGCAGAGGATTGTGAAGCCACACCGGTGTCACTTCTTCAAAACCGTTGGTGCACACACTTCGGTCGTACCGGCTCTCCATCTTTCCCCTGCTCGTTGTCTGCCGTCCTTTCACTGACGCACATACAGTGCATTTACGGCACCAGTCCTCGACTTCTTTCCGATAACACAGCCAATAAAACCGCTGTCGCACCTTAACGAGGGTTTTCTTGAATCCAAGGTGCCCACCAGAAATACCATCGTATATGTGCCGTAGAAGAGGGGTCACCTTACTCCGCGGCACTATCACCTGCATGGTTATTTCTTTGCCGTCCTTCGATTCCCATTTCCTATATAGCACTTCATCTTCCAGAGCCAAACTGTCCCATTGAGCCCAATAACCTTTCGTAGTTGAACTATAGGCGGACACGTCACTCCATTGGGGCCTGTTTCCCCTCCGTTTCCAGTGCAGTATAGGTAGTAGATCATCATCTGCTTCCTGCGCCTTCTTCATACAGACTCCGGTCCATTCATCGTCATTTCTATGAGTCCTTATGAGCTTGACCTCTTCCCGGACTTCCTTCCTCTGACGATAAATATTACACGGGCGCGATCCTCGTAAACAGACTTCTTGATCAGGAAATCTTAGCACCTCTTTGGCTACATCCAATACACACTTCTGATTCTTCAAGAAATCCAGTCCCAAAATGCAATCATTAGTAATACTTGCAATTAACACTGACTGACGGTATACCCGGTTGCCAATTCTTAACTTGACATCTGTCTCACCGAGGATGGAAACTGGCTGACCAGTGGCTGTCTGCAGACGACACGATGGCGATCGCTTTTCCCACATTATAGTGCGTTTCAGTAGCTCTGGTTTCACAATTGTACGCGATGCTCCTGTATCCACAGTTAAGCCGCAAGGTTGGTCGTTCAAGGTGGCCTCGACGATCAGACTATTCCCATTGCAAACTTGCGTGATGGTAACGGTCGGCGCCATAACTTGACCTTGGGTTTCAGACTCGTCTGTGACCCTTCTCTTCTTCGAAGGACATTCCAGGCGAATATGTCCCTTACCACCACAACCATAGCAAGTTGGGACAAACCGAGGCTTCCTTTCCTCTTTCAAAACCTCCTTAACCTCTCTGACCTCATTTAATTTCGTATCCTGCCGAACAGCTTCCACCTCGAGAGCATGAGCCAGAGCGTTCTTCATGGTTTGGTGGTGTCCCAGCCGTACAAAGGTCCTAACTTCCGTTTCTCTTATGCCATTGATGAAAGCATCCAGCAGAGTCTTCTCAATCATTTCTGGTGCCGACAGGTAAGCACGACGAACCATCCTTTCCACTTCCTGTGCCCACTGTTGGAGACTTTCATTAGCCTTTTGTTTTCTTTCGTGGAGTTGCGCTCGATAAACATATTCCAGGTGTTTTTCACCATAGCGTGTGTCCAGTGCATCCATCAGAGTCTCCAGCGTCTTTCCTTCAGGTGGCAGATTTTCCAGTACCATTAAAGCATCTCCCCGTAAGGCAAGCGCCAGGGCCGCAAAGGACTGCTCGCTGCTCCAGGAATTTCCTACTGCAAGTATCTCAAACTGGTACTTTAAAGCTGTCCACGAGGAAGTCCCATCAAAGCGCGGGAGATCGAGCTTTGTGGCTGATGGTGAAGTTACAGAAATAGGTCCTTGAGTCTTCAGCCTTATTACTTCCTTATTCATTACCTCTAAGCGGCTTTCGAAGGTCTCAGTCTTCAGGGTTACCTCCTTATTAAGCACAATCAGGCGGTTTTCGAGGGTTCCAGTCTTTTGATTAACCTCCTCGTTCAGCACCTGCACGCGGTCTTCTAATGTCTTCACTTTCTCACCAAGAATAGTGATTCCAGCGTCAATTTTACCTAAGACCGCTTCCTGATTGGCCTGCATCATTCCCTTGAACTCCTGATTGGCCTCCCTTAGTTCTCTAATCTCTTGCCGGCTAGCCTCCTGGTTGGACTGCATCATCTCCTTGAACTCCTGCCGGGTAGCCTCTTGGTTGGCCTGGATCAATCGCTCGCTAGCCTCTTGATTGGCCTTGAGCATTTGCTGCATAGAGGCCATCAACGCTGCCAAGTTCAATTCCGATGAGCTACCTGCCGATGCTGCCCCAGCTCCCGCCGAAACCCCGGCATCAACTTGACGCTCTTCTTCTTCAAGGCTACGTTGACGGGCGGCATCCATCTCGACTTGACGTCTGGTTCGTGGAGTACGCCCTTCTTCGTCTCGCGGTAGTAACGGCATCCCACTTCTGACACCAATTGTTACGTACTAGGGGTAGGTACAATTAATGCCGACTACGTGTATAAAGGGTTTAATTAGCTCTCCACAAACTTGACAAATACACAGTACTACACTAGTTGACTATCACTAGTTACTCACAACAAACACTGTTCCGAATCACTTAGCAGTCACACAGTATTCCAATATAATCGCCTAGGTCACTGGTATAACACTCTTCGTTCGCTTACTTAAGTTCCGTACACTGTCGCTTCCAAGAAGTAACTAACTCGCTGCCCGTCGTCAACACCTTATATACGGAATAAAAATGCGAGCTGGTATTTTCCTGAACATTCTCGGTAGGTATGTAGGTAATAATAATCCCAATCGAATGATCTCGAGACCCATTGTCGGCTTCCCTTTGTATTCGTTCGCGAGTAGGTATTTGCCGCCGCCGTCGCGCCGATCACGCGTTCACTTTATACCTACATACCTACAGTCTCGAACATTCAACTTTTAGAGATCCATCGTAATTATTCGATGGGGTTCATCTAGAATAACAATGCGTTTTTGTATCAAGCTGATAAAATAAGGATCCTTCGAGATATTTGACCAAGTAGTTTCTGGGTCGCAACAATATGTTGGACTCTCCAATTAGCTATGTGTCGTTTTAGCACAGAATGGAATCGGTACTAACCTCTCAATGATAAACGAAACACCTTTATATTCGCCGCTTTATATTAACACATCCTCACATGAAACAGCCTTTACATCCCACAAACCTCTCGATAAGGCACTCCTGCAGTGCATTAATGACACTTTTCACGTGTTTCTTACGATCACAGGTCAAGTCAGTTTGCCCCCAACCCGGGTGGTGGGGGCGCTGGGCTGGGGTGTAAACGGGTGCAAGTGGGTGCACGGGGCGCGGCGGGGTGCTAGCAGAAGGCGCGGACGTCTCCCGTCAATCAGTTCGGCCCGACGTGACCAGAATGCTGTAGGGACGTTGGCAGGCCAAGCGGCGTTTTTTTTTATGACGGCCGATAATTCGCGGCAATGGTAATCTCTTAAGATGTGTTCGATGGTTTATTGGGGTGTTTTGGTCGTTCCATTTTATGGCCACAATGGGGTGGGAATGGGTTGTGATTGGTTTTGAAGCGTATTCTATATATATGCATTCGTGTTTAAAGTAACGAAACAGGGCCCTAACCACGCTAGCTACTCTAATCGTAATAGAAAGGAATACCATTAGGAAATACCATTTGATATGGTATGGTGTCAGCAAAACGTCAAAAGCGGAGCGTTTGAAACGTAATCGCTAGCTTTTGCCTTTCTATTACGATTTGAGTAGCTAGCATGGTTAGGGGCCAGGTTGGAGTAAATGATTGGCGCAGTCAAATAAGATAATTTGCCTTGCATTTAATTGTGCGTATTGTCACATCTCAAAATTAAATAATTTACTTATCCAACGTGACGTATGAAGACTTAAGTTTCATAATATCATGTAGCAATAGGTATTGTGATTAAAATAAAAATATTTTTTTTACTATTTAATATTTTTCCTGGAGCTACTACATACTAATAAAAACACAATCCCATAGCGAAAACCTAATATTCAGTGCAAGCGTACTTAATAAAAAGTCCGCGAGAATTTTCCGCTGCAACTTCGAGCTTAACTCACTAGTTTAAATCCTAAACTATGTTTATTGTTAAACTAAGGAGCCGCGCTGTGGAGATAGCCGTGTTGTAATAATAATAACTTTAAAAAAAGTTTGCGTTACTTTTTTAAGGGGTAAATTATGGGAGTTAGTGGAATATCGCCAATAAAGATGAAAATAATAAAACATAAAAGTTTACCAACATAGGTAGGTATGCATACAATTTTGTTATAGACATAATATATCACAGTCAATATATGCAGTGTAATTTATACTAATGTACTTACACTGTTCTAGTAAATAAGTATTATGTGAGGTCGTTCTGAGGCGATTAGTATTCGAGTAAACTCCTTAAAGAACTGAGGTCTAGTAGATACTACTTGGTCTTGGACATTGCTTGTCGAGCGACTTCGAGCTTTCATATTTGCCAGCGTCATGAATAGCCTCTTGAAAACTGACATTGCTGTCAGGTAGTAAGGCCTACCTGTCGTAGCGAACCTAACTAAACAAATTCTAGTTGGATTACGTGACTCTTAACGAGAATATTATATTAAAAATATTTACACATCTCAACGTATCCTTTCAAAAGTATACTTGGACATTTAAGGTTGTCAGTCATTTTAGTTTAAAAAGAGTGTCAAGTGTTGATGGTCGTTGGTGGTTATTTTAGAAACAAGACACAAGTTTGAACCAAACTAACATCTCAGGTTTTTAAAATTGTTCAGTTCAGTTTAATGCTACAAGTTTTTGTAAATTAAAAAATTACAAATGTTATAATATATAGTTTAATTAGTAAAAATATAAACTTCGTTTTAATTAAATTATTACTCAATCTAAAAAAAACACTCAATTGTTTAAAAGTACAGCAGCTAACCCTGTGACTGCAGCGTGTGACAATATTGTGTCAGCATGTTGACACTCCGTTGTTTGATTCGTCACGTCTCGCGCACTTGTCAGTGTCACCGTGACATTGTATTTTGGGACCGTGACAGTGACGGGCCCACACCGGTCGATTGAAGAACGTGGTGTTAAGAAAACAGGTTAAAAACCATTTTATTTTTGCATCCGTATCCGTCTTGAAATTATTTTGCTATATGTAGTCATATATATGTGTGAAAATGTATCTTCGTGTCTCATTAGAGCATTATTACAGTTAGTGTCATCCGCGAGTATTAAAATACATTTTAAAAGGATATTAATGCAAAAATAATCAGCAATAAAAACGTCTCAGTCCTCAAGCTAACACAACGTCCATTCGAAAATCAATGCCAAAACCCCGAATAACCGTCGAATACTCGTTCCTTTTTTAAATTCCACTTACAAACGAACAAAAACGAACGCAAGGTGATCGGTGATCACTCGAAACCGACGTCGCACTGAATGAACGAACGGATGAATGAATGAATGAGTGAGTGAGTGAGCCGAGGGCCACGGGACACCAGTTGATCAAGCATGATGCGCCCGTGTCCGTCAAAGTCACTCGAGGTGGGTTAGGGAGGAGTTGGCTGAATTTCTTTGACAATCCTTTGATTCTTGAAGATTTTGACATATTTTTTTGTTTCTTTATTTATTTGGTTGTTATTATTTCATACATACATAAGTCAGTTTACTAAGCGAATTTTCTATTAACGACAAAGGAGGAGCGTTGAGTTTTGAGCTGAAAGGTTGAAAATGAATGTTCTATTGATCATTAGATACAAATGTTAAACGCTGAATTGTTATTAAAGTAATTTTATAAATTATTACAAGCGTATGTGAACCAGAACAGAAGTAAACAAGGCTCAATTTTAATTATTGCGATTCATAAATATAAAACGCCAACTAGAGCAGCTATCGAGGCATGTTAGCGAAACAATAAAACAGAAATAAAATTACAAATTTGAAATGCATTTTCATATAAATTACGTTTAAATACGCAATATGTGCGTCGTTTGTGACTTATAAATTTGACGAGCGGCGATTTAGTGGCAATATAGTGCCGGGTGCCTGAAACACGTGTCCCGTTCAGTTATTATACCTACCTATTATTTACAGCCGACAATTATATTTATATTTGTCACACTACGAATTAACGAGAAATGTCACACGCGTTCGTTTCCAAAGTGTAATATAAAGCAATAAATTCAATATCATAAACGCAGTCAGGTGTAATAATTTTTGCTGTTTTTTTTCTCATTGATTGTGCGTTTTTTCTGTTGTGTCGATTTCTGTATAAATTTACAGTTGCGCGTAACACGGGCTATCGAGCTTCGCATTAAAATACGTAGCGAATAGTGGTCGTGTAAATCAAAGGGCCATAAAACGCCACAATTCGGCCGGAGCCGACTCCACGCTAGCGAGCCGCTTGATTTATTCGCTTGCCGCTTGCCGGTGCGAAAACGTAGTGACGTCACGGGGTTCATTTTTTACAGGCGTTTTTTTATTGACGACATTCGGATAAAGTGGTGGGCAGGGTTATCGGGGACACCGTGACGGACGTATTCGGTCGTCATGAATACCATTGTTAGAATGTGTCCTTCAATTGTTTTAAAGTGCCGCTTCTGTGTGATATTCTGTGCTCAAACCATGTGACGGTTTGCCTATCGATGAAGCTATCGAATGATCTATCCATGAATCGAGATGTGATTGATTGATTGATGTGTAGAACTATAACACAAATGTGACATGAATTGTTTTACTTACCACATGTAAAACATAATTCAAATAATTTTAAGTGACCACATGTGTTCCGTTTGTTAAAACTACAAATATTTATGTTTTATTTCATTTCAAACGCTGCCAACTTGTCATAATGAATGTCTGTATGCGTCTTGACATTAATTTGGTAACAAATAGCTATGGCGTCATTGTTTCTATTATTTCTACACATTCTTATTATAATTTTATAGTGTAAACCTTTACGCTATGAATAACGTGTATTTCAGTATTTTTTAACAAATAAATAAAAAATTCAGTCTGTTAAATTTATTTGAATTTAAATATTTATGTGCTGTGTTTGATTTGTTGTACTTATTATGAAAAGCTAGCATAATGCTAAAATATTAAAACGTTATGTAAGACTTCGAAGCTCTGCAAAGTCTTCTATGGAACGCCAAACGTCCAACGTCGTATCTAATATACCCGCCATATAAATTTGTCGATCTTTAATGACGTCGACTTATGTTTTCTATTCCTTTGCAGGTATACAAACACAGATTCAAAAAGACAACTCGAACGCGATGACCCTACACTCAAACTAAACGTAGTGGCGTCAGAATTTGTGAATGATTTTACATCCCGGTCCCGGGCTGTCCCGGCGCGCGGGACATCCCGCCCATTTTATAGCCATTTGTCAGTTCGGTGAAAAAGATGCATGTACGGGACTCGGAATACTTTTTTTTCGAGGCTTTTTAGGCTTTTACGCGGATCCATCGACACGTGAAAGTGTGTTAGCGTCGGGTAGGGTTTATAAATCTACCGCGCTGTAGTGCCGCGTTTTTCGTGGTCTTGTTTCAATTTTTCCAAAGTGTCGTTTTAATTTTTGCATTTTTTAAGCGGTCAGTATTTTGTGTTTCGTTTTGGGAGCTTGATGGATTGTTTTTCCAGGTGTTTTATATTGCGTTACAAACGAATCGCACTGTCTGTTGAGAGAACAACATCTAGGTGACCCCTTTCTTAAATCCATAGTATGAAGGAACAAGTAACATTATTATTTTCATTTTATTAATAAAAATTTGAATAAACATAACTTGATTTTATCTTTCAGAACTTGTAGAAATGTTTCTGCACCCTACATTTTTGCATAAGGCATCCCGCATACAGCACGTTTTCCGCCAAACCGACATGGCATAAAACCGCATACAGATCGCGACTTAGCGCCATATTTTCCGTACAACCGCACAATTTACGGAAGGGGTGGGGGACGCTCGCACGTGCATACACTGACGTTATAAAACGCGTGATTGAAGTGAGCCCGCAAAAATGTCGGCCAACGGACGGCCACGCCAAACCACGGCCGGCCAATTTATATTGCACTATTATGTACAGCACGGGCCGATTTACGATTTCATTATACACCGCGTCGCTCGGCCATGGCGACTCGCTGATTTAATATATGCTATATTTTTTGTTTAAATCACATCGATTGATGGAAGGAGTATTGTTCGGTGCGACATATATTCGTTAATTATGATGCGTAAAGGTGTGCTATGATTCAATTCATTATACGGTGAAAGAAATCAACGAGATCGATTATTTTTAATTTGATGCCTACCATTCTACTGGGCTAACTCTTAAGATCATGTACCGTTGTACGAGATGATAATATAAGTTTTTTAATAGTTTACCTGAAACAGTTTTAAATGAGACTTACCTAGTCTTACTTTGGTATAATAAATATGTGATGCGTACATAATAAAACATTGTACATTTTTATCATATCAGAATATTAAATCAGCTCATATTCTGCATGAAACGTAACCCAGTTCGTATATTTTAACGGCCCCCACAAAGTCTTCAAGGTACTACTTTGCCGATGCTCATGCTCGCAACACGGTGCAATGAAAACAATAAAAAATAATTTACCCACACGCCCGCTCTACGCTACATAAATAATCATTACGAAACGCATTCAGACACAATTACATACTTGGGGATGGCTCGTTAAAAATCATATTCGAAGGGCACTCGCATGCGGTACGACTATGCGACTTCCGTCAGACAATTTTGTCTGTGAAAGCTTTAGAAGATTGTCGGTGTTCTAATAGCGTGAGACATTAGATTTGATTTTTTTGAAGATCTGCACTATGTTCTTTACTTATAGCGTTCAAGTCTGTTAACTTAAAAAGCCAGAGTCTTAAATTGAATACAAAACAGGAATGAATAGGGCTAAGGGACGCATCACAGACACCCCCACTGATACTCTAGTTTCTGTAATTCAGGGCCAAATATTAAATTATTCATATATTTTTTAGTATAATAATGTCGCTTATCCGGAAGAACTTTTACGAGTGTGGCGTCCTGACGTTCCTCAATGTTCAACTTTGTATATTTTTAAAACTTATCGCCAAAAAGTCGTACATCTCCACCGGCCCTAACCGGGCAGAGAGGTAGTTCCCGCCCCCCCGGGCCGGTTAACACGGTTAATAATAGGCTCCTTACCCTCCGCCTTATCTGCAGTATTAAACCATAAAACATTATAATTTACAACGCCGTGTCGCCGCGCTATGACGCTGCGCAGTACAGTGGCGCTCAAAGTTTTTGATGGTTGAGGGGTGAGATATTAATATGTTTGAAATGGGTGTGAAGTGGGATATAATAATGGTGCAGCAGATATAATATGCATATCAGATCTGGTGTCTCGTGTCTGTTGATAAACATGTATTTATTTTGTTTATTAATATTTGATAAAAAAGTAGTTTTATGAAGGCCGGTTTAATCGTTAGTTTGTGGATTAATTTTCCGTGGAGACAAATTTGTGAAATGGTTTCGTAATTTATCCTGGTCTGGATGTACCTGGAATTACCCCCAGTCATTTTATTTAAACGGTACTTACCCATAATATACCTAACTGCATTTGTTTGGTCATATTCATTCAAGATCAGAAAAATCTTAACATAGTTAATTTTGTAGAATTCAATCAGAATTAATTTTGTTGAACATCCCTTGAAACCATATCTTGGCCCTGTTGGCCGTTATCCAATAGAAACGTTCAAGATTCGTACCAACAACAAAAATGTTAGTTTACGTATCGTCTTTATTGTTTGTCTGTTAGCAGGGTAAAGTTATGTATAAGCATAACAACGCTGGGTTAATATAGGTTGATTGGTATAATGGTTGTAGAGGTAGGCATGTGAATTAAAAAATATTATATTAAAATGAATCGTATAAATTACTTTCTCTCATTCAGAAGCTCTTTATCATAAATTCAGCACATTGACCCATATTTCAACCTCCCCTCGCGAAAGTTTGAGCGCCGCATCCAGATACTTAAAAATAACGAGATCCTAGCAAATATTGTAATAACCCCGCTCTCAGCCCTGTCCTCACGTATTTAGTTCAAAAACCATTGTTTTAATAACGTTTCTTTGCTGATTCCGCTGTGTAACCCGCCTAATGTTTGCCATATCGTCAATAAACGCCCCCTCTGTTTACGTTTCATCGATATATCCTTGCAAATTTCACTTTCCCATCCCTAAATATGTTACGTGTGTGCGTAATAGACTGTGTTTTACTCTGTTTTAATGGTTATTTGTGTGTGTTTAGGAATTAGTGTTGTGTGTTGTTTTCGAAATGTGAGCGAGTTTCGCTTTTGTTTTGAGGTTTATGTTATTGTTATTACGATTATGTTTTATTAACGTAATATGTAATAAGGGCTGGTTTACGAGATCATATAACTGCTATGTATAATCTTCTTTTCCTAATATATTTCGAAGCATCGTTCGGGTTTTGAGTTATGGAACTTATATTGTGTGGCTATTAAGAATAATAATGTTCCTGTACTATTTGAAAGAAACTCTTTGCATTAGTATTGGAAAATGAAACATCAAAATTTTAAGTAGATTTCTTGTGGAATTAATAATAGGTTATACTTCACATAATCTCGCATGAACTGTCGTAGACTGGAAAATTTCCAGCACTCCACATGTATTAGTATGGTCACAAATACCGCGAGGATTACATTCTTCAAACATCCACTGATAGCGCTCTTTGCACGGCTCGAGCTAAACGACCCAATAAAAAAGCAAATATCCGAGCTATACCGCGCTAATCCCAGCTTTGTTTGAAGGAACAATTGTACCTAATATTTGCTATATTTCACAGATAAAGTGGGCACGTGGGACGCGGAGTGGCCGCCTTAACTCGGCTGGTTTATACGATGCCTCTATCAATGTTGCATGATAATAGATTTGGGGCAAGGTGCAGGCGGATAGCGGGTTAGGTAAAATACAATAGTTTTATCAATATATTAATTAAAATGGGTCCGTAGAAATTAAAACCCAGAGTTATATTATTAAAAATATATTAAAATAATAGATCAATAAATGGATTAAACATTTGTTAACCAACAAGCCTAGATCAAACAACAAGACACTGTTTCTGAATACAGAATTGCAAGCTGATTGAATAGAGCTATATAAGGAACCAAGCGTGCTCATTCATTTTATAGATTTATTACTTTCTGTTACATCAGTCATTAAAATAGGAAAACAGTGTCAATTTCTAGAAATAATTGATGATTAATACACGGTAATAAACCACAGTTTATTTCGTATTTTTTCTGGCCAGATTTTTCATCATTATCGCTCGTAACTTGTCCCATACCTCGTCCGTACTCTTTATCGCTCACTGCGTTTGCCGAGATTACTGCAAATCTACTGATTGCGTCCCGAACTATTGATACAGGCATTAACTTACCATTCTTGAGAACACAGCCTGCTGTAATCTGGTTCTAATGTGTGCCTTTGTTCCTGTAAATTTACTTGCGCCGTGTGATGTGCCGGCTGTACACTGTGAGGGATTTACTTTATTTGGATGCGCCGAGCTGCCGGCGAGGTGAGATTAGGTTAAGACAATTGGAGTTTAGATAATATCCATTGTTGATAGGTTTGATGTTAGTTTTGGGATTTTTTAGGATTAACCTGGCCTTTGATGATCTTTATGATTGTGTTTATTCAGACTTTTATGATTTTATGTAAGCGTCTGTTTTGTGTAGATAACCTATTGAGACGGTCGGTACCTACCTTATAAAATGTAATTAAATTAATTTCTCAGTATTATTAATGCTAAGAAATACGCATAAGCTAAGCGCATTCGTGCATTGGTCAAAGTTGGCCTAATAAAAAATAAACTAAAAATAAAGATAATACAGACGTCGTTCCACACCCAACCCTTCACTTTCGAAACAGTTCACTTATTGACACTTCATTCTCAGAACCCCCTCAAAAAGAGTAAACTAAACCCTGCACCCCGTCCCATACGATACATGTTCACTCGTTAGATAAGTGTTGCTAGTATTGGACAGGTATCATTATGCGGGCATACTTAGCCGGAAGGTAAGGGTAGGCAGCAGGGGAGGGGGCGAGAGGAGGCAATTTAATTCTGTCCACGTTCTAATAATGACCGTCATAATTCGTTCAAAGTGTCCGGTCTGGGACATTTTCGACCCCCCCTCGCGCTCGCCGGGTTGATTCCTTTGCATTTTCCCCCCTTAATTCCATTTTCATGCCACCTTGCACACATTTGCGCTTCATCTGTGGATTTTGTATGTGTGAATGTGCTGTCTTGTAATGGGCGGCGGCGGCGGCGAGAGGGTTAAGTGTTTTTGTATAGGTAGTTGCACATTTTTCTCTTTACAAAAATGCTGTTTATTTTTTTAATGCAGTTATATAATGAAATCAGCAAGCAAGTAATGAAGCGGAGTATTTAGAAATTAGGTGCCGTCGGATTATAATCTGTATACTTAAACAGGGTGTAGCAATAATAATTTTAAATATTTTAATAAGTAAATGAGTAGCGGTATAAACCTATATAATTTTTCAATGCGCAATATTGTGAAATAATTATTATTTTTATCTATGTCTTTATACGTGATAATGCTGCCTATTATTTACTTACATCATCACATTTTTGCAAGATCGGTGCTTTAGTTACATAGTGGTAAAACAAATACGTTTTTTAAACCCAGACCCAAAGACCCTCTAAAAAGTAAGAAATTTATATGAATTGGCCCTCTAAATATCGTATCTACAAATAGTAATATTATGATTTTTTGACAAATGCGTCTTTTTATTACCTGTATACCTAAGTACCTACCAAAAGTGTACATTTTGTCCTTCCACAAGGACCAAGTCACAGTGAAAAGATACTTACGTAGGTACCTACTAAAAATGTTTTATAATATCCGCAATATGTATTATTTATCAATGTAGATTTGTATCTGCAATAATAAAATTAGATATCGAATAACTGATGGGTGTCTATCAACGATGTCCTTAGTAACAATCGTCTGAATCACTGCGCGATTACTTTCTTGATAATATGCATTTGATACTGGTTAGTTGACATGAGCCATTATCTTAATTACTTAGGTATATAAAGGTAGAACTCGCCATATTTTTATAAATGGTTTGACTTTGATCCGTTTTCGTACGACATCATCAAAAGATACGCCATTTTTTAAAACGTAGTGCTTTCCCTTATGATCCTTCAAAATGTTGTTAAACACTAGGTATAATATGAGTTATGACGAACTTAAAAAATATTGCAATATTTTTACATCGCATGTGTATATTACCTACAAAAATATTTTGCGTAAAAACCAAACAAAATTTTATTTAAAAAAAAAACATACTTCAACATTTGTCATTTTTAATCCCATCCGCACATTAAATAGATAATCTCACGTGTTCCTCCCCAGGAACATACACGCGCCGCCATCTTGGAAGTGCGCGCGTGTGAGTGGGGTCGAACATGTGTGCGGGGCTTTATCAACACATGTAGCCAATATTAAGTTTGATTTATACCTCTTATATCGCAAATGGATTAGGGAACCGTCCCTCCGGTGCACTTGTATGGAAGTGCTTCTAATGCCCTTGTTTTATGGGCATTCGTAATTGGCGAAAGCAGCGGCCGCCGGATGGGATCTGCTTGTGTAATTAACACGACCGTTTTTTTAATGTGCTCCGTTTCTTATTTTTCAGGTAAGCGTTACAGAGCTGTTTTTCGACGATAGAGTAAGTAATTATATATTTGAGATTATTAATTACGACCACTAAATACATTTTTAAACAGAAAGTAACTAAAATTGTAGGTAAGTGTAACTTTTTATAAGCAATGTCGGTAAACAAGCGACCTGCCTGATATTAAGCAATTCCCGTAGAGCCTATTCTTCTACCTATAGATGTATCTCAGCATGACATGGGTATCAAACTATATTATGTACCTAATTTTTACTAGGATTTTCCCCAGGTGTCGTAGACTTGTGGATAAAAAGTCGGCTCATATGTTGTAAAACTGGCAATCAAACACATTATTACATTTATAATAAGTAGATACCGAGGTATATACGAGTTTATTGCTTGATATTAAAAATTAAGCCCGGAATGTTCATACTAAACGCACCACCCTGTACTTGAACGAGGACAATATCTAAGCAATTAGGGCCCGTGCACATTACGCCCATCGACGGCCCAGACGCGTTTCATGTTTACGATTTTTAATTAGAGCCTCTCCGCATCGCCGCTACTGCCTCGATACAGTACGTGATGTCCTCGCAGATGTACTTCGTTCGATTTTTCTAATGAACACAGAAAATATTCATAGTATTTGTTCTGATCGGTTATTGCGGGTTTTTAATTAAATTGCCGAGGGCGTATAAGTGATGTTATGAGGACGTCAGTGTCGCAGATAGGGTTGTTTAATTTGAATTTGCTATATTTTAGCACGCTAGATGGTTTTTTTTATCATCAATGCTTAATGCTATTTATATCTATATAGGTAAATAAATAGAAACGTAATTAAATTAACTCATTGAAATTATAATAATGATAGTTTTTAGTTCCGGGAGCTTAATCTTAGATAAAACCTATGTCGATTATTGATTTCGATTAGGTACGAGATAATAAGGCAGAATGAAAAGTAATTGACTTGAAATAACATATTTTCCGACAAACACATTATGTAATACTATATCGTATGTTGTGAGATACCTACTGACGAAAAATTATTTACCACTTCAGTAATTAGAATCAAAAATATTGTGGAAAATTAATTATCGACGACAACGAAACCAGTATATAAGTACTTTTAAGTACACAACAATAACGTGAATCAGCCAAGTTCCCGCCACGTTGGTACCAACTATGTCCCATTAAAACGACTTGTCGCAAAAAAATCACCATTTAACCTCTCCAGAGCAGATCGTTTGCATAATTAATGTACCAGATATTGGACATTGGCGAGCGACAATAGTGTGGGGCCGCCTTTATAAAGAACAAAATAAAAACCAACTTTTGTTTGCGCCTCGGTTTTCTTAAATGCAAGTTTGATCGGTAAAATAGACACATTCGTGAGTGTATTTTTAAGTTGGTAAAGTAATTGCAGTAACATAAATTTGTATTCATACTATTTTTAAATAATATAGCATAACTATTGAGTGTTTCTAGATATTTTTTTTTATTTTTTTTTTATTTTTATTTCAAATAGGCCAGATTAACTGGCACTTTTAAAAAGTCAAGAACTAGGTGCATGTTCCAAAACAAAGTCCTATGGAGAAGAACATGCAAGAAACTCCATGGATACATTTTAATATACCTATAGTAGGTATTCAATATTATGAAATAAGTTCAGTTGAATGCTTAGTTATGTTACATAATATTATATTAATGAAAGTGTTTTTTAATAGTTCCTCACTTCGGTCTCCCTCCTGTAGTCTTTCCTTTTCACTACACAATTTGGTACCTCGAAAGGTATTTTACGGGTCAATAACAGGCTGGAACCGCGTCAGCTCCCCGTAAGTTACAAATGTCCTGGGTTATAGTTACCACTTACCATTAGGACTATCTAATAATGTACCAACCAATGCAGTACTGAAAACAAAGTTACTAATGTGTCGCGAGGTCGCTCTAAAAGCTATCGAATCCCTCTCATACATAATACGGACAATAGAGATAATGTTTCTAATCCAGACAACAAAAAACTCCTAGACAGACTTTCTTTAAAATCACGAGCAAATTAAGAAAATGCATTCGAGGCGAACTTCATCAAAAGAAAACCAAACAGCGGAGACAGACGTCCGTCCATTGAATACAAAGAGGGGGGGTTAGGGAGACACTGGGGAGGGGGAGAGGGGGGAAATAAAAAACATTTGCTTCCACTAACGAAACAATCGCAGGCATAATTGATTTTAACGTAGAGGAAGACTGCAAATGAAGTTGGCCAAGTGAGGGGGAAGGGACTCTTGACTCCGTGCCGCAAGGTGGGCCTTGATTGCTGGAGTGGGATAGGTTCTCGAAGTTTTCGGTTGATTGTGCTATACTTACTAAAGAATCTACTGAAGGTGTACACGTATCACAAAAAGTTTGAGATTTCATTCATGTTTTAATCACAGTTCTACATTTTTTTTGTGATAAGTGTATTCTTTTATGAATTTGAGAATCGACCAAATACTCTGCAAATAACCATAGGTACATATTTTTTACAATTGTAAAACCTAGAAAAGGTAGAGTAGGTAGAGTCTTTTATGTGTTTCAAGCCACGAAGAGATGATGATCACACATAGCTTGCTTAAAAGTTACGTTATCCACGACTATCTAATATATCTGAGATTAAACAAACATACGTTAATTACTGGTTTATTCTCAAGTCAATATATTTGTCAGTATTGCTCAACATAAGCGTTTTGCGATTAACGAACTTATCTTTTAATCTTGTTAATTATTAATTTACATATCAAAAAAATATACAAAAGTAATTGTAAGATACAGAAATAATAGAATAAGGAAATACCCTACCCACAAGCACTTTCAGTGCGCGCCGTCTCATTCAGCTCAATAACCGTTCTGAAACTTGCTGCGATCCAGATAAAACGAACTGCGCCCGACTTCTATAATCAAGAACCGTGTACCTGATTTAAATATGTACATGCTCCGGCCAATGTTGCATTAAATCGGGTGATTCATTAGTGTGCTGAAAAATGCCAAGTTGTGCCGTTGGTGTTTGCGAGTACCGTGTTTCTAGGGTACATAGGGAAGTTGGGGATAATGAGAGTCGATTGTTTAATGGGATCGAATATAGAGAATTGTGTTTGTCTTTTGCTTTGTTGCCTGATGGCAATGGGCTTGCCATGAGCCAATGTAGAGCACTGCAGTTCACCTCTGGCTTCTCGTTGGGGAACAGAGGAGCGGTTCTTTCAGGAATGAGTTAGCAACATGGGGTATTTACTTAACGAGAAGAAACTGCACTCAATATGAGAATGTTATAATTATTAGGTTTTATAATGTAACACAATTTTGTAGAGTACCTCTTTAGTTTGATAATATGGTTCTATGGAAATTAAATGGGTAAGTATATGAAACCATATCATCGTATTTCTAAATAAGGGCATGCGCAGACCGGCCACCCAGTCGCGCACGAACCCCTAAATGTTCAGATTCCTTGCTCGCGATTCATACCCGATGCATTCGGGAGATAGCCAATTTGCTCGACTCGAAGGACGACTTGCGATTTTAAAACGCAGATATGATAATCAACTCAGCGCCGGGCATGGTGGTAGGTCAGTTCGTATTATGATGAATAATTTATATTGAATTATGGTAATTGGCGCGATTGGAAGTTGAAACTAGAGTTTAAACTTAAATGTTTTGAGTGATATGAGTTGAATGGTTTATGTAGGGATTACTTCGTTGTCTACTTTCTGGGATAGTTTCTGAATGAAATATCATAAAAAGGTACTGTTTTTAGTTAATCAATAGATCAAACTCTCGACTATATCGACTCTATCCTTTTTTGTATCTGTCAATAGAATTCAAAATCCAAATATCATCGTCCAGCCCCTTATGAGCATTAAATCGGTTACAATCACGTATCACAATCCCAGAGGCCGCCATCTTACGTCAATAACAGACGTCTTGGCCGTGCTGATGCAGCGCTGACCGCCTCCCCTCGCGGCAAGGGGGACACACGTAGGCCTGCACTGGCCGGCTGAATACTAATTATCAATTAGACGGGCGCAGGGGACAGTCTTGGGAGGGGTAATTTCGTGAATGTTAGAGACAATTTAAGTATTGGGAGTAGGTAGATGTAATGGAAGGTACGTAATGGAAGATCTATAAGATCTATATTTCACACACCTCCCCCCCTACAATTACAAACTTCAATTTAAATTTATTTTTTATTTATTTTATTTATCATGACTAACAATAAATTAATAATAATGGAATGTAGATGGTTGCGAAATAACTTTAACACTGGTGGCATCAATTAATTTTTAGTGATAAGATTCTTTGGGTTGCACTCATGAATGTGACCACATTTTAATTATACAAATATTCCAAATATTTAGGCGCCACATTAATTAGCTGTTATCTAATTCGAAAAGATCTTGCGTTTGAAAATAACAATAAATAAGTCATAAACTCTCCGAATTAAATCTTGACGATAAATAATGTCAATAAAGATGGCGACATGCAATTAATTAAATATGTATGAACCATAAAAGTGAATCTCTCTTTGAAGTGCGAAAGAGATGTGACAAATCATAAGCTGCAGAGGTAGCGTTTTAATACAAAATAGTTCTAATTCTGTTTCCTACAAAAGATGACTAAACTAAATCTACTATATAAAAATAAGTCGGGTTTTCCTTCCTGACGCTATAACTCCAGAACGCACGAACCGATTTCCACGGTTTTGCATTCGTTAGAAAGGTCTCGGGCTCCGTGAGGTTTATAGCAAAGAAAATTCAGGAAAAATTTCAACAGAACGCGGACGGAGTCGCGGGGCACAGCTAGTTTGATATAAATAAAAGTATTATTCATGCCTCGCACACGTTATGTGCATGAGAAAGACAGCAATGTACCAATAGAATTAGCACAAATGGTCACAAAAACTATGATTGTTATGTATGGTTTTCTTTCATAGATTATTTTAACTGTTCTCTAATCTTAAATGATGCATTTAGCGCCGGTGTCGTTACCACATCCTGGCCATTTTAATTTAGAGATGTTTAGCAGTTTAAAATCATTGATCTAATCCACGACAACCTCTTTCTGTTTACTCCACAATGTGCCTGGCGACACAGAGTACCTGGCGTTTAGGATTTGAATCACATTTTTAATGGTTCGCGCCAGACGTTCTGACATTTATACAGCTGATTGACCGGTAAATTAGCATAAAACTGCACATTTTAATATTTTAATGCAATTATTATGTATGGAAGTTATGTTTGGGTTTGCGAAATCTATACCTCCCACAGTTTTTGGTATCAGATACCTTTTCTATTATTTTTTTAATAAGCATTTAAATAATGAGGTCACTTTTCCATTTGTTCATTGTTAATTATATTAATATTAAAATCCTAATTTCAGAAAAATAATAAGTAAATTTTGTATGAATTCAGTTGATCAGCATGTTGAGAAATGACATTGGAAACAATTAAACAAAATAGTTAAGTATAAAATTTAGAAAGCTTCGCAGCCTCAGGGAAGACACATTATATAAAGATTATTGCATCCTCAAATAAGTCGCCTCTTGATTACAGCCCATGAATGATCTGCATCTTCATTCTCCCATTTCTAAATTAAGGCACATTCATTATATCTATCAAAATTAATCACAGTTCTGTGATGTTCACACACAAATAAATCAGTCGTGACGATGTCGTTTCGTTGGCTATAAAGAATCCTATTTCATTCGTCTCATGATTGATCTGCGGCCTTCCGGTTGCTCAAAATATCGTTAGAAGTTGGCTTGATATAAGTAAAGTATTTCTAAAAATCAATGCTTTATTACATTGTTAATTAAAGCTTGGAATTTGGACCTTAAAGATCGCATATTGTAAACAAAGACCACACTTGTGACCAACAATATAGGCTTTGGCGATAACGTTGAGGGCAGTCTGCTGTCTTTTCCATAAATATTTGAGATAAACTTATTTTTGTATTCGTTAGGTAAGTGTATCTAGACATGAGTCTATCATCCGAGACACGATATATTTTTTAGATAACCAATTCAAACTGTCAAATATTCCTCACACCTCTCTGATGTCATAAAAATATATATCGTGTCGCTATCGTTCCGTCACATATAAATGTTTCTAATTCATTCTTCTCTTGATTGATACACGAGGTGTCTTCATCCGTCCCCTTCCGGCCTTTTTTCACTTCAAAAATTCAACATTTCTAAGATGAAACGGCTTTTTGTGGCGCCCGAAGATTTCATTTGATTGCCAAGACCCTTGATCGAGTGGCTATAGTTCGCTACGCTTCCGTTTTAATTAACATTGATGATTTATATGTTTTTATATGGATGGGTTTCTGGGTTTACGATCTTGTGACGAGTGATCTGGTTTCGTAAGTGACAAAATAACGCGCGGCGTAAATTTTGTTTTTTTTTATTGTGCGGGCGCTATAGGTAGGTACCTAGATAAGTACCTATAAGTAGACGAAAATATTTCAACGTATTTATTAATAACTCTATCACGTATAATTTTGAATTGTTTTTACTTTTGACTTATTATATTTGGAAAAATGAGTAATTATTTTAAAAATATTCGAAAATGGAAAAAGTTAATTAATTTGCGGCCCTATTTTATCGATAAATCCATTCAATAACCTTATTGTTTTTCAAATAGACGCGGCGGCATACAAATTGAAATTAACGTATTTCAAGAAACATAAAGTTTTATATTATGTGCCATTAAACTAACTGGATTCAAACGTGTTCATTATATTGTTAATTCTGTCGATCATTTTACGATGTAATGGCACGGTATATAACTATTATTTATTAGTAATCTATTGGCTGATATGAATATTATGCTTTTATATGAAATGTATTTTTATTGCAAATAAAGATATTTAAACTGTCTATGGATAAATTATAACTACTTATTTATTTTTGATATTGACTTTTTGTAAGCTTTATTTGCGAGAAGAGGTGTCATGGGTAGCTGGGTTTATTCCCACGGTCCTCTTACTCACTAACCATTGAATTCTTTTAACTAAAAGGTACCAACTTATAGGTTCAATCGTTAGGTAATCCACTGTTAACATGACATTAGTATTTTACCACAGCCAGCTAAATAGGCCGGCATCACCACATGATTTCTCAATAACCGTAAACCATTAAAATAAACGATTAAAAACGAATAAAACCGGAATTAAACAACAATGAAAATCAATCTACCGGCGTACGCAATAAAATCGGTTCTTATAAACATCACTGGCTGCATACGAGGAGACGGACTATCAGATTTCTCATCGTAAAACATCGTAAAAACGATCGTAAAATGCCTTTTTTGACAGAACTTTAATGTGCCACTAAACGTAATGACATAAAACATTATATCCGGAACTGGGTAAGCAGACACGTGAGTTTGTTCCCTATTGCTCGGTTTTATTGCTCATAATAGAGTACGATGTATAATTTTAATGGTTGATTGAGTATTTAGGTATGGTCGAACTTATCATTTATGTTTGGACGACTGCTCGGTCTAGTGATTTGAACAAAACTGTACCGCTGTACTGCCCACCGTACTGCGTGGTTGCGGCTTCGATGATCTACTGGGCTAAATTCAAAACTTGACTTTTTGTTAATCGGTCAGGAGGTTACTGGGATGATTGATATGTACATGTGTAAAATAAAAGACAAAACATACTTCCAACGTATATACGTTGGAAGTGAGATATCTCAATAGTAATAAAACTACGAAACCCTAAAACCTGACACCATTGTACTCAATTTTATCACTTCTTTCCACATAATACGCTCATGTAGGCTACTCCTTATTTTGTCGTGTTTTATAGTTCTTAGCGTGTCAATCGGGCTTGTATATGTCCAACCGACCATATTAATTGTCCAAAGCGTTGACACCCAGCATACTCACACCGGCTAAAGTCCACTTTGAAACAGTTGAAGGCGAAAATTTTAATTTACAAACTTTTCATTTTCTGGATGACTGTATGTAGTAAAAGGTATATTAACTGATTTTATTTGTGTGTTTAGATGCCAGTTTTTTAATTCTATCTTAGATTTGTACAAAAAACATGACGTGATTAATTACATTTTAATCACAATGTTTTGATTACGTTTGGGACTATTGCTATTGTTACTATTTGTTACTAGTTTATATTATTGGCACACTGACTAACCCCTCATATATCTACGTTAACAATGTTTGTCTATAGATCTGTTTTCACTGTTGTTAGTTTAAGTCTGAAAAGTGAGTTATATTATGGATTGTTTTTTGAACTAAATGAACTACAGAACTATATGAAATAAATGCTCTGCCATATGAATTTTCAAGCATATTTCGCTGCAAGTATATTGAAAGAATCGCAAGATAACATGTTTGCAGGCAGTGCAAACTCACGGCTACATACATAGATACTTACCGCTGTTATGCATTTTGTTGAAAACATTTTTGCATGATTCAGAAAATCGCAGCTTAATGGCCAGGACGGGGATCGGAATCAGAACATCTCAAACATTACAAGGGGCCCCCTCTAACCATTAGCCTATTGAGGTTTATATTAAGAAATGTTTTCGTTGGTCGTCACTTTTTTAAGCATAAAGGATTGATATCTCAAAAAGACTAATAATTCAACAACATCCTCATATGACCGTTAATTAAAAACTAAATTCCACATTAGACGGTGCGCGCGCGGTCCGCGCGAGACGCCATAATAAATTAGCGCTCCCCAGGGCCGAGACACCGCGACAGGGATACACACTCAGCGCGCACCATTGATGGAAGAATATCAAACGCAGTTTAGATAGCGGAATGGCGTTGACGTATTGTTATTATTGCGGGACAAGCAAGACGGGCCGTCTGTCGAGGCTTTAGTACTATTTATTTGGATATAAAACGCGGGTTTCAGATGAAGTTTTCTTTTTGTTCGGTCAGTTTCTTTGGGGTATAAAAGTGAATGGGTTGACAAGTACACTGCTAGCTATATAAGTATGACATTTGGGCTCATGAATATTGATGGTTTGCACCCTAGCTAGTGATACAACAACGCTAATAGTACAACGCGAGGTGGGCATATAAAACATCAAACTTACTCAGTGTTCTTAAGTAATGGAGTGTCACAGCAAAGTTGATAATGTCATTAAAACTTCGGGTAGGTATAAAAGTATTTTTAAATACCAAATTCTAGTTAATTCTGTATTTTCCTAAATATATTCAATAATCGGTCTCAATAATCAGTATCTAAGTACAGCCTTCTGGCTGAAATATTGACCGATGTTAGTGCCTATAAAATCATGAAAACAGAATGGCTAGCATTAATTTTAATGTGTGGGAGGTTTTACTCCTACCAAATTACCAAAACCTCAGTATTCTCAACATCGATGCCAATGTTGTTTTCAATTCAAGACGATTACAATAAATTTGACACATTGATTAGATGGATATAAAGAAAAAAAACTGCGCATATTTAGGTACATTACGATCGTGGAGTAAGCCTGCAATACATTTGGTTGAAGTTAAATTTGTGTAGTTACACAGAATTATTGAATTGAATTCCTATTTTTGGAAACTCTACTCCGCAGTAAAGTCTTTCACCAATAATTATTAAAACACGATAAACATGCAGAATACCGGGTGCAGCGTGGGCAATAGGGTGACATAGCATCGCATGTCCGCGGACAATGTGCCGGGACACACGGACACCGTGTTCACACGATCAGATTGCGCCTGCTTTATGGCACCGAACGCCCGCCATTAGTACCGGCCGGTGCTCGAATTGCCTAATTAGAATTACACGGCAGGCTCCGAACAGGTTTTTAGATTTCGCTATTCGCGTGCGGTATCTAGATTGTGGTCTGTTTTTTGTTCCATTTTGCCCTTAAATTTTGTTTGATATTCTATTACTTAAGTGGGAATTTAGAGTGTGACAGACAGCACATATAAAAAAAAACTTTGAAGTAATTTGATTTCATTCGGGTATAGTAACAGTGGCATGTCTTTGTCATTAGTTTTATAACCTGAACTTGTTTTGTATACAGCAAATATTTCTGTTTGTGCTCATACTTATTTAAGTATTTTAAGAGTCTCAAGTTAATCGTGACGAGCGTAATAAAAATTTATTATGATCGAATTTTACACGCGTCCGATTTTAGGGATCGGTATAAAAACGAAACAAATTTACGAACATAAAAAATATATTTACTCGGCGCGAGCACCAAAACGTTATCGTTGAAATATCGATACAATTTTCATGATCAGTGAAATAAAATCAGACTGCCTTGACGTTTGTTCAAATTTATACGCGCGCGCGTACGGCGCAAGATTGTCGTAAAGTTGAGGATGTTATGTCCGTTGATAAGTGCGACGTTGGGTATCGGAGTGTCCCGGACAGGCAGGTTTATGCTGGACACCCTACTAAATGGGTAATTCGTTTTGCGAAAAAAAATATTATACTCTTAAATTGTGTTTAAAGCGATCACTGGATTTATTTACGACGTTTGTTCTTATTATTGTCTTAACACTCAGTTTGGTTTATTTATTTACCTTTTGATGTTCTAAAGATGTATTACTCAAATGGCTTTTTGTAGGTAGGTACCTATAATTATTTATTCAAAAAGTAAGAATATGAGTTCATAGTTTAGTTCGAGAAGTAAGTAGTTATCTCCCAGCTGCATACATATTAATTCGTTCAGAAAGTACCTATACAACCAAAGGTCCAAGTTAAATTTAACTACGGAAAGGAATAATAAAAAAACAACCAAGAAAAAACCTTTATCACTTATCTCGCTAGTTTTCCACAACAATCTCTAAATAGTATAAGACAAAGTCGTTACCTGCGTCTGTTTGTTCACTTAATTCTTCTAAACCACACCATAAATTTTGATGCGATTTTCACTAAAATATAGATAATTGATGTCGGATGGTTTATATGTATAAGGCATTGTAATTAAATTTATAAATAGTAGGGAACAGACGTAAGTCAAGCGAATTTTAATAATAATTAATAATTATCGAATAAATTCAAAGTTGCGCTTTTTAATCGCCATTATTTTGTTTATGTAATACGTAGCACTATCTCAGAGATATATATATCTTTTGTCACTTCACCCAAATCTTCAGGTAAGTACATCCGGAGCCATTTATTTCTGTTTATCTCTGTTGACATTCGACCATACGACCAGAATTATTGACAAATCATCAATCACAGCTCAACGCAGACAAATCCATCATTCCCTTAATTAATTTATCAGCGCAACGTATTTATCAACTTAATAACCAACAATTAGACTATTGTCAACTTTAACACCAAAGTAATAGAGGTTAAGATTTTATTTATCGCATGAAAAAATACTATTGTAGTGTTTGTGATACATATTTTAAACTTAAAGCGACTTTATTGGTATTAAAATAAGGAACATCTTTTGTTGTGTTTTTGTACGCCATAATAAAGTGGTAGTTTCATATTTGGGGTGGCAAGTTACCTGGGTGTTAAAAGCGTGCGATCGATCAAAATGTTGTGCGCTGGCGCCGATAATTGCGATGACTTGTTAAATGTATTGTTTATTTTTATAGAAAAATTCAAAATATTACGATGGTGAAATGAGAATGAACTTTACTCACTCTTACTTACCTCGTCCATAACTCTACTGAAAATGGAGTACCTACTCTTATAAAAAAGCTCCAATTTGGGGCCTTCTTAACCTAGGTAACTAATTATATCATATTATGACCGTAATCTAGAAATGCGATGATAGACATGATCTAAATTTAATTGTTCTGTTCATGGGGATTACAACCGGATCTTATTTTTATTGAGGTAGGTTCCGAATTTAGGTACTTACCTTTCTTGTGTGTAGGAGTGCCTACCTTAAAATTCATCTGACCAATACATTTATCCCTCCAAAATATCAATAAATAACACTACTCCCAACATAAATCATAACAAAAATAAAATAACTTTCTATAAACAATAGCTCACGCGCACTAAAGGCCGGACCACACTGGCGACTCCGCGACTGCGGCGATGATTGATCGCGCGATTGTCCAACAGCGCCTATCAATCATTTGACAAGTCGTCGGGCGGTCGCCGCCGGGTCGCCGGCCAGTCGCCTCCCGGTCGTCAAGCAGTGACGTCTTGATCGATTAAAACCCTTTTAACGGCTGTATTAAGACAACATTTTAATAAGTTATGGCAGATTTTTTGGATACATTTTATGATATAAAAGGTTTTGTTCATTGTAAGGTTTGGGATAATTATGATGTGAATTTCAATCTCAATTTTTGTCTCTTTTTGCCACCACTTGCCCACTCCCACTGGGTTCTGGACAAATGGGTTCTGTTGTAAACCAGAATTTGGCATTTTACTTCTTGAATATTTATCTCCGTATTTAGTTATTAACTGTTTCTTTGTTGATTACAAAAAAAAAATTAAAACACCAGGAATTAGTCCTAACAATTTGAAAATCATAAAAAAATGCAATAAATTAATTTAATAAACCAACGATATTTCCCTTTGATTATTTCGAAATGATAACTGCAAATGCGAACTTATCCTACAAATACCATTTAAAAACTAGTTTTCTTCTTGCATTTTTTATCGCAATTATTTGTATGTTAATTAATGCTTGTAATTATATTGTAAGGTATTGGGGGCCAGCCGACAAGGTGGAAAAACGTTTGAGCTTTAATTGAAGCTTGTATCTTGAAAAGGCGTGCCTAGTTTGATATGTTTATGTATCCTGTGAGCGGTCTTTAGTGACTTGGTGATGGATTTTAAAATGTCTTACTCGATACAAAGTAACATAAGTCCTAGTGTCAATGCACTTAGATACAAATTTCACTAGTTTTTATGCCATTAAGATCCATTTTCGGTAGAACTAGAACTTTATTAAGTAATATTGTCAAAACGTCCACTATATCGTTTGTCGCTCGGATCCCTTCCTGTGCGTTTGAGAAGTGAAGTCACTATTACACTAGTACGTTTTTTGGCCAGTACCTACATTATTTCTTAAAAGATTTTTACAGTTTTTCAATGACAAGGAGAACGCGAAGCTCCGTCACGTTCTGTGACTATCGTTGAGGTAGTAAACCTACAGAACCACTTTGTATCAATTAGTTCTCATTTACATATAACCCTTTGCATTTCACACTCAATCGACCCTGTTCCAAGAAACATCTTATTAATTTGTATTTTACTTTATGCTAATAAGCATAGTAACACAGGGCTGACCATCTGAGACGTACATTTAACGACGCATCGCTCGGGTACGAAAATAAGTACAGACCTTTACTGATGGGCCATCTTCTTTGTACCCACGTGTAATATTCCCATGGATGTATATAATAAAAAAACTCATTCTCGTCGTCATGTCTATAAGTGTTTCATCATTTGGAGAGAATGCAAGGAGCTTCGGCTCTGACTGTATTTGGTATTAGTTCTCAGTGAATTAAAAAATACAGCAGAACGTTAAGTGCCTTTGAGAGCAACGGGTTACAGGACCCTGAGTTACTAATATGTGACGTCATTAGCCATTATGAAGGGTTATATTACATCTTTATGAGATGGATATAAATTGATCATAAAGCTGCTATAATATAGATCATCATAGGCATGAGAAACCTAGAGTATTCCTTAAAAATATTTGAAAATCAGAACAATACAGTGAGAATGAATTGTTCTGATCATGGTTTGGATCAGATCTGTCTCCACCATAAAGGCACTAGTAGGAGATGGCAGATCCATACGACCAGTATGCGAACCCCACAGACATTTAACATGCAAAAATAAGAACGAACCCATCCCATGCCGCCCAATTTATTCTAAACCTTCAGACTATTTGTCAATTACTCGTCGCCCTATCGGATCCTTCGGGCATCTCGCGCTGCGTGTAAATGTCAACCGTCGGCGGACCAATTACAACGCTGCGCACGCGCACCGGTGACGGCAACAACGCACCGCCCGATACCATAAAGTTTCGAGCCATTTATAGAAGTGAAATCAGCTCGGTGGAGATCGGCAGCCGTTCCAATTAATGCGGGCACCCCCTGCATCTGATACTGAGTGGGACTATAAATTGTGGACGCTAGATGTGGCGGGGAGTTGATGTGGGGTAGATGGTGTTGACTCACCTTTACATAATGTGCTCCCACGAATCCTTTGAGTGCTGTTCATTATAAACAAGTTAAAAATAAAATAAAAATCATAGTTGGGATTTGAATTTCCTGAACATCATTTTTTTCAATGGTTTTATTTGATATTGACGACATAAAAATAAAGTTTGTTAATATTTTCTTCATGAGGACCAACAAAAGTTGCTCTTGTGGGAATTGAACATGTATCAACTCAGCGGTTTTTGTTATTATTATTATTAAACAGTATTTGCGCTTCATGCAACGTTATAGAACTAGCATCACCAAGTGAATTACTAGCAAGCAGTGCATTGTGGGAGGACATCAGCGCATCCGATAATTTAATGGCCTCACGCTAGCCACCCGCAATTTAATGTACCGCCGAACCGCCCCGGGCATTCATAATTTTCTCCGACTTTGCCCATTGTGCCCTCACTACCGGAGGGACACTCACGATTGCAGCCATCATCGGTGCCTATCGTAATTCCACAGCATCCATGTACAGTCCTCTAACTTAATATGTGCATCACGACGAACGCATATATGGTGCGCGCACCCCGCCCAGCCACCACCGGCCAATCCAATCGCGCATTTTAAATGCCGACCACCATTGTATGTATATCGAGTGCCGGCTCGAATAAATTGAGTTCTTGACGCGCGTCACGGCGATCCCGCGACGTCCACTCCGCGATAATCCGGATTTAAAACCGCTCATCCCCGACACTCCCGAAGAATCCCCGCATTGAACCTACAAATCAATCGTACGCCCGCACTCCATAAATTAAGAGGCGAAACAATGACCCTAAATTATTGGGCCGTCTCCTTTATCGGGCGCCTCCGTATTGTTCGTTTTTTTAAACGACTCCTTACACAAATGAGACTCGGCTCGGACTTATTAGGCTTCGGTATTTCGCTCGGTGAAGATCGACAGCGGCGATAGTGGCTGTGAGAACGCGTGGACTGACGACGCGTTCGGTTTAATTATTCGACTTCCTCGTGCGTTCGTCCCGATGGCCGAGCGGGGCGAGCTCGAGGGCCGAGCTGCCGAGATGGGCAGCGGCCGAGAGACGGCTAACGATCGCGGGCGGCATCCGGGGCGCGTATCTGGTATTCCATCACGGGGACGTCGGCGCGTTATTTTTCCCCGCAGCCTAGCCGTTTATGCCTCGCATTAACATAAAACAAGCGGGCATGCGGCGGGCCCGCGTCCATATTTCTGCTACCGTCGTGACGGTCGGCCTCGGTATTGTGCGCCGCGATACAGATCTCGGGACGCATGCGCACGCTGCCACTGGATATTTAGAAGCTGTCTCTTAAATTCGCGTCCTTACCGACTTAACGAGTCGCGTTCTGCGTATACGACATGCGATCGGCTATTGTCTCTTTTTCCTTTTTAGATCGGTTGTAATTTGCCGAGAGAGGTTAATGCGAGGTTTTCTAACCGGCGAGTTGACGCTTTCCATTACGGCGGGGGATGGTTTCATAAATATTTTATTGGTTGTGAGGCGGGGCGGTCGGGGATGCTCTCATTACGGCCGCAGCCGTTTGAGATCATTAGTCGGTGATAAAATGTGGTCCCGACGCGTCGGTCTGGAGTCGGTGCATTCTTAACACGTTGCTCGCGACGTCGATGCCTTTTGTTTTCGCACTCGACCCGTTTTATAATTACGTGCGCATTTTAAGGGTTAACAGACTAGTTTAGGTTTATTTCATCGAACGGTTACGATTCTAATGCACAATGTTTAGCACGAAGTAAACCTGTCGTTGAAAATATTTCAAATTTATTGCAATCCATATTTCAGACAAGAAAACTGAATTATTTATTTTCTGAACCCTAAATAGTGCATCCACACAAACTCAACCCATAATTTAATTCCCATAACCTCTCGCCTTAAAAGATCAAAGTGCAGAATCTTAGCCGGCGTCGGACATGGTAATGTGTCGGCTATCTATTCAGTGCGAGGCTCTAATCTCGGCGGGGCATCACATACGTACGTATAGCATAACGCACTTACGTCTTCGAGTGTCCTCCGCAAGCGATATGGTAATGAAACCCGATCGGGACATTCTCCGTTGGAGATGACTCTTAATGTGCATCTAAATACTATATAAAGTAGTCGGTGCGGCGGTGCGGAGACATACGGTTATGGCGGATCGGGAATAAGATAGGTGATACGTTAGCTTGTGAAAAGTAGCTTTATATTTATTTAAACTGTTTAATGACATATTTAAACGGCTTTAAGTAGGTACTGCGCTGTTTTCAGTGACTGCTGCTCCTGAAACCAAAATAGAGGTTCGACGATTTAAATTTGACAATTTTCAGCATTTTTATAATGTGGGAACTCCATTTAACGGGATCAGTAAAACGCTAAATACAAAAAATGTTTTAATACTAAACTCTTAGAATTCGACTTTTGCAATCATTCAAATTTAGTTTTCTATACCCTCAAGTGTCTATTCCTCTACTCCTCCCAAATTTTCTGAAGAACAAGTCCGTCATCCCACTCGGCCGTGTGTCCGCCTCTCGAGTCGGTCAGTGCACGGCGCATTCGCACCACTCGCGTTATGATAATGAGATAGAATCCGAAATTGGACGCTGTGTGACCGCCGACCAAGTATTTCACACATTTCGATTTATTTACTTATTGCTTCCAGTGAAACTTACTTGGAGTTTGAGCTTATATTGTGTAGAATAGAGATGTAGAGGGTTTTCAACCTTAGACAGGAAGACGAGAGTTAGTTTTCCTATTCCAGTAACTCCTTAAAATTGCAGTAACATGAAGCATGTCACTTTACCGGTAATCTTGTGTTATGGTAACCCCACAGAGATAAACTCTTTCCCTTTTATAGAAAGTGGTTATTGATTTACGAAATGGCATAACAAAACACTTATTTTGAATCATATTTTGTGGGTTAGAAATTTTTTATGTTATATAAATTAGGTTTTATATTAATAATAACATTGGCACATTTTCACTATGTTTACTGCCATGTAAAGTATTCCTGCAGTCTTGATGAAAATCCCGTTGTCTGCCCGAATAGTTATGTTGGGTTCCATTATCACTCTTATCACCTATTATCTCTTGATTGAATGCCTACTGTTCTATAATTATAGATACTGAGACTGGTATAATATGCAAATTTCGCAGCAATAACCGATCTATCTAAATTAAGAAAAATACTATTCAAAATAATATTGATTTGAGAACTCTACTTATCTCATAGTAGGGACATTACAGAGGGGCTTCAAAATCATAGATAAGATTTTAACTATGGCTCTACACGATTCAGGTTATATATATTACTGTCGATAGTTTACTCATCAATCCACTGTTAAAATCATAGACATGGTGCAAGTCACGAGGTATTAACGTGCCCTAAGTAGCTTTAATTTAAATTTACTTTTTATCACTTATTTATATTTGTACCATGTAATCAGGCATATCTACTAAATTAAAGTCGATCAAACATGGATACTGAATATAAACATAAAAACATAACAATAACTAATAAATAATTTCATTCGTAATTCCAAAAGATTATAATAATTATCGGCGATAATATATTATAACAATAAGAAATTAATTTCAATTATTCCGAGTTCAGATCGCACCGCACCACCGCGGGCGCCGGTCGCGTCGAGCGGCCGCTATCACAAAATCATTTTTCATAATTGCGATCGGACGATCAATCTTGCGTCGTCAACGGAAGCCACTCAACCTCGCCCTATTCCCCATAGATTTGGTATTATTGTTGTTTATTTTTGACTGATAGCCGGCCACCTGACCTACTTGTGTTATCGTTTCGGCCACACGCTATTACCTGGTACTTACATTAAAAATACTATGATGAATTCTTTCGGCACACGATAAATTGTTGATTGAATGTTGCGTGCGAGCGGTTTGATTGCTGTATTTGATATAATCGGAGATAGCAGTGTTTGTTCGCGGTTTTTTTAAGAAATTATTAAAACTATTTTGAAACAGTTTTGTTTAAAAATCGCTTTGAATCTTGGGATTCAAGTTACAAAACAATCTTGATCAATTAACGTTCAATTTGTAAAAGAATAAAATTATAGATACCTACCTTTTTATTTAATTAACCTCGTTTTAAAGTTTTATAAATAATATAAGTGAGTACAGCATTAAATAATTGTATTTAAAAAACAGCGCTGTTTTAACTGCTGCCGGCTTACCTAATTAAAACCTATTTACATTACGTACATATAAATAAAATCAGTTATTTAAATACCAACTCTAAATAGCTACCTAATTCTAAAAATCTAAAAACGTTTCGGTAGGAATCTAAATTAAAAACTCGCTATAAATTGCTTAAAACAACGGTCATAAATCTTAGAGACAACGAAACCCAGTATAAATATATCAGGTCCCGGTAAAGCCTTCGGATTCCATCCGAAGAAAATATCGCACCCGAATTCCGTCCGTTGACGGGGCAAAATGGAAAAAAGCGTGAAAAGCTCGCATAGCGAGGCCCCGCCCACGTGCGCGCGCGCAAGCCGAGCGACAGGTGAATGCGACGCGGGCGCAGCTGCCGCGCCGGACGCGCTGATTTGCTGCTCCCTTTTTCGTGCCTGGAATATGTTTAATAAAATATTGATATACAATGGGTGGTGACCGGTGACATCCAGCGCGATTTCTGTAACTGTCCAGCCCGTCTCTTTTTATGTTCAGCTTTAACTATTGGAGTTTTTGAAAATGCACTCTCAAATAGTGAACGGTTTTTTTTATGTGCAGTGAAAGGTGGGGTCAGAAAGCAAATGGGTTTGAGGCTTTCGAATTTGCACAATGCGTAAGAATTGATATAATAAATGGGTCAATGATCAGTCGTTTAGGCAGCGCGAATTGATATTATTTCGAATTCGGATTAATTTAACAGTCATTTAAGACTCGTATGTAAAGCTCTTATTGATACACATTACCAGCTTATGGGCTAAATATTTGTTGTAGGTACCTACCTACTTACTACTATTTCAGCTCAATAAGAGACCAGCTCTAAATTTATAGAAAATTACAATTTATTTGAAGTGGCATTTCATAGCACTTTAGTTCTGAAAAATGCTATGTCAAGTCTTTTATACCACAAAACACACCACGGCCTCAGTCCAAGGTCTTGCCAGCTATCCTTGAAAACGCAACTAATTACACCCGTAACTCACAACCGGACAAGTCACGAAAACATAAAAAGGCAACAAAACGCGATATATCAAGTTACTCACTTATCTACATACGAATATGGGTCTGTAAGCGTACAACTAAGAGAAAGACATAAAACAATGAACAATGGAAGCATAAATCAGTATAATTAGTTTTGCTTGAACGGAGAGGAATCATTGGTCAAAACGCATCGCAGACCCCGCCCCCTGCCGGCGCAGCGGGCGCAGGCGACGTTAGAGTGGCCGGCTCATTTGGATCAAATGTAGCGTTAGCAACGGGAGTGCTAGATTGCATTTTATCTATCGCAAAAATCGGCTAGCTGTTAGTGTTTCTGGAACTAGATCTAATGTTAAATGGATATTAAGTGGTTACTTAGCACAGTATGTTTACAGCCCTATACATTTAGGTTGTATTTCGATTATCATAATTCTTGCAGCTTGGCTAAGTCGATTGAACCCACCTGTAAACAGTCGCTACCTATTCATAATATGAGATCTTCAATCCTTATGCACATAATGACTACCTATGAAAGATCTTGTGGTTACTCTTACCTGCAAGTTAGTTGTATCCATGTTTATCCCAAAGTCGCAACGTAATAAGCGTTCACCATAACGGTAATAGTTGCAGGCAGTACCTACCAATTTCCAACTTTAAATGAAAAACAAGACGCAATGGGCTCAAAAAATTGCAGCTCTGGGGAATTTAATAAACTTCGTCTCGACTGATGTCAATCTCAGTAACACCAAGACTACGAAATCACCAAAATGCACCATGTTCAAAATTGGTCCCGGTGGAATTTAAACTCAGTGTAGTAAGCTGAGTGGCCTCCGCTCTACCCATGAAACAAAGCGAGCGATTCTTATTTTTTTCATAACATTAATAAAAGTTCTAAATTTAGCACGCATTGTAGATTTGTCTGCTATCCGTCCAGTCTAGCATCGGTCTCCGTGTCTGCACGATAGCCAATCCGATGTACGAGTCACATACACCTTGTATCGAGCTGTTACCTCGTAGCTACACGTGCTGGATGCGCGAAGCGTTCCTCTGTTCGAACCATTCAACTACCAGTCTTTCTTTCCCCATCTACTAACAATTGAATGTGACGTATGATTTGAAAACGTTTTGTATGACGTAACGAGAGAAAACTAACTTATCAGGAATATCCTTTAAAAGTAAGGTCTCCAATGGCGATTAACAAATGATATTCAAGTATTTTTCTGATTATCAGATGTTATTCAGTAAATCATTGTTTTGCTCGTAGGTCGGTAGTGGTTTACGATATATATCATATGTATGTATTGTGTTTAACCTCATCAATTGTTTATGATCGCATAAAAAATATAACCATATTTCCAATTATCATTAAAAGATATGGTTATACTGAGACAAAAAATAAGTAACGGAAAATTAAGCATAATTCTCTAATTAATTAATTAATACGCGTATCTCATATCCGAAGATAATCAGTATAAATCTGGAACTTTACTTTTGTTGTAGATATCATTAAAAATAACGTAAATTCCAATGTGTTTTTATTATCTAAAATAAACTTTTGTAAATTTACATCCAAATTAGCATAAGAATGTTAGCTTTCTAATACATATTATTATAATTAACACTTAATTATGATAATATGACATAGAGGGCTTTTAATAGGTGGCGCAGGTTAAAATTGTATGCGCAGGTCATTAAAACTGGCGAGGTTAAGCAACAGTTAGGCGGGTTCGTAATTGGATAGGTGATCTTCTGTTGACCCTTATCGAATGTACATTTCGGTTACATAGTCGTAAAAGCATGAAGCATCATCTAAATTTATTAATAAAATTCCGGTGTGCGTGTGTTCTAAATTTTCTCCTCCTGAACGGTTTGACCGATACTGATGTTTTGTCGACATCTTGAAAATGAATCTACGGAACCGAAGCTGTGGGCACAAGCTTGATAACTAAAGAACTAAGCCTAATATTGTATTCACTTAATGGTTTATTACGAAATGGGCCAGATTCTTATTGAATTACCATCTTAATTACTAGAAACTGACACGGGGCGAAACTAATTAATAATTCAATCGTATAATGCCATTATTACGAAGTGAAAGTCGGTTTTCGTCGTTGGGAAATAGTTTTTATTATTTCGTTAATCATGCATAATTGTATGTAAAATCTGTTCTTGCTAGTTGGCATAACAAACCAAAAGTTCTTATTTACTATTTAACAAGTCTTATTATTTAAATCCGCCGCACGTTTCTAATAATATAAAATACGATTTTAAAATTTAGTGTCATTATATTTCTTCTCCAAAAAGTGTGTCTTGATGATATTTTTATAACATATGAATTTGAAATAAGTACTTAATGACCATTTTTCAGATAATTAAGTAACAATAATGATAGTGCATCTAACTAAATATATTAAATACTGCTTACATAGAGTCATTTGAAGACCTTTGGGAGATCCCAAATGTCTCTTCGTGAGTGGACAGATATAACCTCGTGACTCTTCTATAAAAATTAAGTAGTTATTTAAATAACAATTACGTAATATACATATTACTATTTTAATTATTTTATTGATTTTGATCGTACTTTAAAACAAAATAATGAAACTTTGGAGATCCTGATTTATTTAGCTGAAGTCATAAATTTACATTTTATTTATTAAATACAATATCAATTACATGATTATTTTATTACGTTAGCAAAATGAATAAAATAACAAAACGAAATAAAGTTGCTTGAAATAAAAATGTTTATTTCAACAAAGTCAATTTATCCTTTCAATAAAATCAAATCACATTTAAATTATCCAACTAAAACTTCATTCTTTATTTTTATTCTGTTCTTGTAAATGGGGTTTAATGCCGTCAAGACTTTTTGAAAGGTATCACATAGAATGTGGAGAAATTAGAATAAATAATAATCTATACAAATAAATAAAATTGGAGTGTCTGTTTGTAATATCAAAATAACACCTTTTCACTTAATGCATATGAAAGTACATACGACACCGATAGCAAAATCGCGATTATTTTTTTTGTCTGTCTGTCTGTGTGTTTGTTCCGGGTAATCTCCGAAACGGCTGGATCGATTTTGACGGGTCTTTCACTGGTAGATAGCTGATGTTATTTAAGAAACACAAAATTAAAAAAATGGGTCCTGTCGCGCGGGCTCAGAACGCGGGAGCGGGTTTTTTTGTTAAGTTAAATTCCACGCGGACGAAGTCGCGGGCTCAGCTAGTTTTGTATAAAACGCAAGTCGATCTTTGACCGAACTCTAGATCCATTATTATTGTCAATTTTATGAAATAAGATCTAGAAGACAATACAAGAAACGGGATGAATTTTAATTCTACCTAACTATGTATTAGCGACTATCTAGATGCCTAATAATATACATACAGGTACAAATGAATATTTTTTGAAGAAATAATGTCTTTATAAGTTTGATTAATAGGACTTCATTTAAAACCAGTTTTAATACTTACTTAATTTAAAATAATAATGTTGTCTTTATAAACAAAGATTGATGCACTCTGACATTTACCATTATTAATATAAGTGTATTCCATAAATGATAATTAATAATAAGTACTTACCAAAGAATAATAAAAGAAACAGGTCCTATACTTGTCAACCCTAAAATGCCGTGCCCAAAAAAGTCGTGAGTATAAAAACACATAGTCGGTCTCTTCGGTCCCATCTGTTAGCAAACATTAGTACAAATGGAACGGAGTCTCGTAGCTAATGAAAATGATGTCTGGACATCTCGGCGTTGACAAATACGGATCGCATCGGCCCGGCCGGTTCCATGCGGGATTTTTCACGCGTACCCGGGGCCGGGGCTAATCCGACCGCCGCGCCCGGTCCGGCCAATAGATTTGTCCCAATGTTTATTTCGAGATGGACATTTTTTAGGGTTAGGCTGTCGGGTTGCGAAGTGAAGATTGATTTACCTGTTGAGTGATAAGCCGAGGTTCATATTAAAACTGGCCTTTAACACCATCCTCTAAAGTTAACGTATTGTTATCGTATTGTCATCTAGAATATGCTGTCACTGTTACTGTTATTTATAAAATCTGAATTTTGAGCGGAACGGAACACGCTCCGTAAATTGAACAGACTTAAGAACCTTCTGATTTCAGAACAAGTGCATATGGGCACAGTTTGGTTACATGTGTCAATGCGAGGGATTTATTTTTGCCCATCCTCCTAAGTAACTCATAAACAAGAGAAATTATTTATTCGAATGTGACTTGTATTAGGTAGGTACTTTCAGATAGGTACAGAAAAACTCATTGTCACATACATTTATCTTGGAATAAACATATTAAATCGATTTATGAGTTCAAATCAAACCCGTTGAAGCAATCACAATCCAAAGTCGGTGGCTTGTCGTTATTAATTAATCACTATTTATTATTGTATTACTTATATTTAATTTTATTTATAAAACCTATCGGCGGTAGACAACTTTGCCGATAAACCTGTGGTATTTAAATGTTAGTTGTTGAAAAAACAATCACCTTCACATTTAGAGGGTTAAAAGGTCTAAACAAACAAACAAATCTCGTTTGACACATGGTGCGATTAATTTAACAAACATTTAATATTTGCATAATTAACAACGTCATTAAGTAATTTTGAGTCATGTGTTCTGATAATAAGAGATATTTTCGATATAGATAATAAATTGTGTCGATTTTCTTACCATAAAATGATGACTCATTAATATTGTTATTGATAATATTTTATATAAAAAATATTCTGATTGAATATAAGAATTATTACGAAAAATCTTAAAAATATCAGTCTGAAATGTTAGCCAAGCCACATCCAACAAAATTGCTAAGATTTTAATTTTTTTCTTCTTTCTCGCCTTTTCCCATTTCGTCTACTTCCAGTCTACCCTGACAAAGAACGATGACTTACACGGAGCTATTCCACAATAAAAGACATAATCATTTTTTGAATATAATTAAAATCTTCAAGAAAAAACATACAAAAAATCTACCAAGTTTATTTTTTTGTATTCCTAAAACTGGTTTCTCGATTAGCCATTAAATCTGATTTGTATATATGGACTTGTTAACTATCAATGATTTATCTATCAATTTACTAAATATCATTCCCTACAAAAAAATTGGTCACGATTTTTAGAGTTAGCGGAGTGCGGTAAGTGATAACTTATTATAGACTAGCTGTGCCCCGCGACTTCATAAGCGTAGTATTGGATTATTGGGTTAAAAAGTATCCTATATGTTAATCCCGGTTATAATCTATCTGTGTTCCAAATTTCATCCAAATCCGTTCAGTAGTTTTTGCGTGAAGGAGTAACAAACATACATACATCCACACTCACAAACTTTCGCATTTATAATATTAGTAGGATGTAAGCTCTAGCTTACATTTGTTACATAATTAAAATTTGAATGTAGATTTTAATTAGTTTAGGTTTGCGCTGAAATTTTACTTATGCCTTCACTTATCTCAAGTTTTAACTGTGCCCTAATTATACCAACCGGACCATGGTATACCGTACCAAGTTTAGTACGTTATCTTTGTTTACTTTAGCTTCGAATGACGGCTACTTTATATATCAATAACAAACTTCTTGACATCATCAATTTATACAGACGTTTTATGATATATATTCGTTATACTTAAGTACCTACTTTTGTACATTGTATCCCACCGATATGTCAAGGTCAGTTCCGTATAAGGGGTCCAGCAGTGGCGCGCACGGGTTAAAATGTCCGCTCCAAACATGACGTCATCGTGACATTTTGTACTAAACATAATTAACATGATTTATGGCAGGTAGAGCCACTAGAGGCAGGTGCCTCCCAATACAGTCTGCGAAGTTGGCACCAAAGTTAATTGGCATCAATTTCAGTTTATGTCCAGTAAGGTCAATAAAATGGTAATGTTAAGAAAATAAGTATGCCGAAGACTTATTTGACAAATAATTATCAAGTTAAAATTATAAGTAACTGTGTCTATTTCTTTATCGCGAATATTGAAACGTCTGTTACTGAGGCACTTAGGTTCTATTCGTCATTGTCAAGTCAAGGCCCAGTAAAAATCAATTTTAACTTTTGCCTGTCCAATAAACATAGAACTGTTTTCTTCCGCTCTCGGTCGCTGTACACAATTTCTAAAAATACATATCTCATTCAACCGCCCACACGCTATTGATATTCTTCGATATCGTGATCGATACTAGATTCTGTTTCGCCGGTCTCCGAGACCCATCAATCAACGCCATCTGTTGATTGATACGCGACGACACTCGATTCACGAAGGTATTAATTTAACTTTGCGTTGACATTGATCGATATTAACGAGATGTATAATTATCTGGAGGCCAAGAGTATATGGTGAGAGGCAATGTTTTGAAATATAGTAAGTATTTTTATTCCTAGAGGGTGCAATGTTTTACGTCCATATTTTTTTCAGTAGATGGTATTTACTTGCTGGGTGTACGTCTAAACTATCAGTTTGTACTTAGAGATTCAAATCCATATAAAACTTGCTCTATATTTGTCGGGCCATCCCAGACTGGACTGATTGATTTTTGGACAAAATCTTCTTTGTAACTATTCAAACTAAAACAGTTTCTATACTTAAATAAATTCTCGACTTTGTTAGGCAGGTAGGTAAGTACTTATTACAACAGTCAACCCTACAACGGCGCAGGGCGTCTGAACTCGCAGCGAAGAGTGACAGCTACAAATTGTTACTTGTTGCGTTAAGCGGAGCGTTCCAAATGTTTAGATACTGCGCTCCACTGTGTGAATGCTGTATGTCGTTATCATACATGTTTATTAATGGACTGTTATTTTCGTGTGGAAAAACATGATTTGTTGGGCAATGCAGGGGTTGTAAACTCATCTTTGTTGTTTATTTCTGTTTTAACTGATTCTGATGAAATTGAAATTAGTAAGGATGATTGAATTAAAGATAGACCTGACAAGTTTTTCCCTGGTAAGTAAATTCGTCCTTTTGGTGATAAATATAATAAGGCAATTATTATCTTTTTATGTCAGTCTGACTTTAAGTGTTTAAACTGGACAATTCACATATTTTTTTAGAAAGAAAATTTTGTTCACCGATATCTATCAGTTGGTATAACATTGTCTTATGCCAATACAATGTCAGTAACCTGACATTCATAAAACCATGTATTTCCCACGCATCACCAGTCGCTCACACACGATACAACAATCGTACAAGTATGCTCTTACGGTCTAAACGTCAGTATAACAAGCTCTCCTCTAGCGCTGGTCCGCGCGAGGCTGGTTACTTGTTGCGCGTGATGCGGCACTGACGTCACGAGTGATGGAGCGTCATCAGCGTCGACGCGGATGCGGGACGATTGTATTGGATGCATTTGGAGGGTTGAGTGTTTTGAAACGTTTTTATAATTTTTTTTACGGATTTTTTAGTAACTCTTAGGTGGAATAATTTAAAAATCCAACCTAATTTATTTACCTACTAATTAATAATAATCATTCAAATTTTGTATCAAATATATAGACGTAAGTTACCTAGATATCTCGCTCTCCAATATTTACACCAAAAATACTTCTAATTTGAGGTCAGAATATTCATAAATAGCTGCCTAAGTCGTAATAAACTAGGTACTACAACTACCTACAAGTTTTTTTTGCCTATGAACACGAAAATATCAATGACAATTCCAGCATCTTCCTGCCTCTAGTTAGCCGCGGCTCCTCCCGCTCGGTGCCCAACTACCCCGGGTTATCGTCGGCCGCCTCCCGGTGGCCGCTATCGTGAACGTACGCGCCGCGGACAACTCCGTATCTGACATTTTACGAGCCGGCGCGGCGGACGGCCGGTCAATTACCGTTGGTAGATACCGGCCGCTTATTTTGTGTATATATTATATTACATAGTTGTAGCCTACGAGTCTTTCCTCGCAAATGAAAATCCTTTTTCGAGGACTTAGACATCAAGAGGATGAAACGTGCATTGCGAATCAATACGTTTAAAGTTCTAAATATTTTGTATTAAATGAGTCAGTCAGTCCGTAGGTCCCTAAGTGATCATGGGTTCCGCATTTATAAAGAAGATGTAATATAAATTTTGTGACAATTCTGCCTATTGTTTTAAATGTATACTATTGTATCTGTATTGTATCTGGATCCGTTTTATGAGAAAGATTCAGGTGGTAATCGTGGAATACAGATAATACTCGTAAGTCCAAAGGGACCTCACGGAACCGTAAAAACTCGCAAACAAAACCCGATAAAAATATAAAAAGTTCTCGATCAATCGATTCGGACCGGTCGATTATAATTGGAGCACTTAATAAACACGAGATCCGGTCGAAAGACAAATTCGACAAACATCGCGCCCGCCCAATTAGGTGCTGGGCAGAATTTATAGTCGCCGTCGCATGTGCGTGCATCCGAGGGATTTATCTTGCGGTGCGTCGCGGGACATGCTTGTGACAGATCGGGAGTTTATTTTTAACACTGGTAGGTTGTGTGATGGGTCGGCATTCAGGGTAAATTTTTCAAAGGTTCATAGGAACGCTTTCCTTTAGTAGTAAAACTCATAGGTACTAACCCTACGATCAACATTTCGTAGTCAGTAGGTACCTTATTTACTTTCAACTCCTAATCTTTATTTCGATTTAATTCGTCTGGGTTCTAAGACCGTTTAGCTTTTCCACGGGACTCGTCGAAGGCTAAACCTCGGCGTCATATTCATAGTAATAGTGATGACAGTGTGTAGCCAGACTAGAAACATAGTTGATCAACCGTCACGTACCTAATAGCTAAACAACGCTTCCTAGGCCTGCCGCGGCGTGTCTCCGGCACCCACTTGGCCAATATTTTTGGGTCCATACTGCTCAAATGACAACAAACTTTAGGCACTTTGAAATCTTTGAAGAGATTAAATTCATATCTCATTAGTTCCTTTAACCACGGATCAATCGCTACGTTGGCGGATTTAATAAATAGGTAGTATGAATCATAAGCTCCATGCCAACATAACTGTAGCTCACCACGTGTCCACAAATTATTTGACTCGAATCGTCTGATATCAGGACAATAATCGTTTACTATATCACATGATCAATCATAGGGCAGATGGCGAGTAAGCCGTTCAGTGATAAGACCGTTTCGCAATGACGCCGGTAGGTGGCGTGTTTGCGCACGACCCGTGATAAAGGATTTTTGTATTTATTTAGCAGTTATTGGTTGTCATTGTGATGTTTTGACTGATATAAAATGTGGATTTGAATTTGAAATACATTTAACAGACATACTAAAGGTGTCAGGGCTCGGCGTCCTTCATGTAATCTATACCTAATACTAATTTTGTAATATAATTTTGTTATGTATTGAATATTTAAGGAAATTTACACATAAGTTCAGAATGGATTTCATAAAGTTTTTGCTCGTAGGAAAATCGTTACATAAATTCGAAATGCGAATTAATGTTTTTTTATATTATCACATTACTAGTAGAATTGGTAGAGTCTCCAACTTACCTCAATATTTGGTCTGGGAGTGGACGTAAACACGTCAATAGTTTGACAGCCAGGATAGAGTTTGAACCCGGCACCTCTCGGTTACAAGGACAACCCTCTAACTACTTTGTGGACGCTGTATACAGTGTACTGTAGAGCTATTTTGAAACTGCCGATTTGAAACTACAACTTTACACACAGATCAAGATTAGTTTACGAACATCCCACCGGATTTGGGATGAATGTTTCACATTTAAAAACATGTTTAACAAAAAATAACCCCGTTGTAATAACCATTTTCACCAACGAAATCACCACTATAAGTAATTCTAAACAAAGACTACTTATTTTTCTTTTCCATTATTCACGCGTAGTTTCACAGCTTTCAATCAGTAGAAGCGTAATTTCCTCAGAGTCGTCCCGTAGTCGCCCCGTCGTCGTCGTTATCGTCCGCCGTTGCATCGGAAGGCACAAAGGCTGCAAACTCTTTGTCCGCCGCCTCTCGATTCCGAGATGGAATTGAACATTGAAGTTTTAAGTGATAGGTCAATTTTAAATTTTAATGGACTTAGATGAACCATATTCTCAATACTCAGACAATTCTCAGAAAACTGTCTAAAACAATGACACTTTCGTAATGATAACTTAGTTTTGGTTTAAGCCACATATTTTGGTAGCTACCTGTATTTAAAAACAGACAGAGAAGACTTCGCTTGTAACCCATATAACATTTATCTTAAGCGCAGAGCTAGCTAAACTAATTTAATTTTAGGTAAACGTCAAATAAATTAGCTTGGCCACTCTCTAGGTTGCTTCATCAATACTTTTTTTCGGTAACTTAATATAACAGTTACCAACTTAATTTTTTAAAGAACTATTTGATATTATACCATTTTAGGTCAAAAGCAAACTGTAAAAATTGCATTACAAACTCAAACCTACAAAATTGAATTTCAATTTCCAAAAAATAGAGAACAAATTTGCTTTGTACACAATCTTCGTTCGTTATTTATCGATATAATCAAGATTTATAACGTTTTATTAAGCCCCAATCGGTTCAGTTAACGATGTCATCGGAACAACAATGAGTTGTAATCGATAATCGAATATTATATCGATTTCACGGCGATTTTTGGTGAAATTGATCTATTGTTTCGTCACGGCTTGAGATAGAAGATCGTTTCTTTTGTGGCGAGCATTTCTTGTGTGACCAATCGGGTTCGCGAGATGACCATTGAGCACTGTACTCTTGTAATTTGAAATGAATGAATCATTATTTTTAATGTAATTTTGACCTACTTATCAAACCTGAGGGCGATATAAGTAAATTTTAAATAAGGATACATTTAATCAGCTACGAACTGTGGTTGTGTTTATTCAAAATAAAAACAAAATATAATAATAAATCCTCATGATAACACTACCTTTAATTGGTACTACACACACACAACCCCAGTATTGTTAGTTAATTACGGTAAAGGGTGGATACTGAAAATCCGCGCTCATAGAGGGCGCCACAGTCACGAGCAGCGATCGCCAGCGGCCGATCAGTTCCTTTGATCACACACCCAATGCGGAATAGTGATGGGTAGGGGTTGCAATGGGATTTGGAAAATCCGTGAAAATTCATTATTAATTCAGTAGTTAAGATTTCCCTATGCTTGAATTAAGTAGGTTAGTGCTCACCTATTCAACAGATTCGAATTATGCTCATAAAAGTGCGAAGTTACGTATTCAGAATATTTTTGGTAGCGACTTATTTTTTTTCTAATAAGTAAACAAATTTTTCTAAACTTAATTTTGTAAACAACGAAATCCTGATTGACTGACTCATCAACGCAGGGCCGAACCTATGGTAATATTTCTAAATAATTACACGTAGATTAATAAAACTGTGTTAAAATATTTGTATTTATTGGCTCTTTGTTGGCATAGCTTCCAAATTTCGGGGCATCCGCGGCTGCCATCCCTACCGCATTGCCCCGCCCCGCGGCCGCCACGGGCGATGTGTCCGCAGCCACATCTTTGCCGTTCGGCCCGGATTGACACGTTGCGTTGCATTTTAATCAATTAGCGTACAGAAACGCGGTTCACGACCCAATGGGCAGTGAAATAAGCGGCCGGCGGGCGCGGCGGCCACCGCGGCGCCAATTTCGGACGCTCTCCGATTTCAAAATTCACTATCTTTTTGTTGCGACCGTTTTTCGGACGGCCGATAACTTCATAATCGGAGCGAAAGTTTTCATTTTTTTCGTGTCGATCGTCGCTTATTTTTATTGCGCACGAGTGCGCTCGGCTTTGTGTCATGATTAGATTGAATTTTGATATTTTTTCAACCTTTCGCGATCCGTCATCGTCGTGAAAAGCTAAACCTTGTTTTTTTATTACCTACTGATTGTATTACAAAATCCCGTGAATACCAAACATTGCATTTCCGTTACGAATTAATCATTGAGCTTCTGCAATCTATGTAGGTAAACAATCAGGTGTAAACTTACATACATAGGTTCCTCTATCATATTGTCTACTGATTACAGCCATGCAGAATAGCTCTTGTTTTTTTTGAGTTTAGGTTTAAAAATTAAACATTTTTAATAACATAAAATGATTGACGACTTGCCTATTACCAAATGACATATTTTCAACGACCATGAAACGTCATCTTCTTTTTTGCAGCTTATATAGGTACCTACTCGAACGTATATCAAGTTATTTTGTTTTGTATCATTACACGTTCCTAATTAGCCAACTGCTTCGCATCAAGATATCACCGATATCCAACATAGATATCATCGTGTTATCGTCAGGAATTATGTCAACCGATAATTCTCACTTTTGAATAATTGATCCGCCCTGCGTGAGTGATACCTACATAACGTTTATGATCAATCAATCAATTATTGATCACATGTTTTGCGCAACACTACGCGAGCGATGTCCTCATTACGGTTGTGTTTTTCCTCCACTTATCGCTTAATATCGGCTGTATCGGTACATTATAACATTTGGATGATGAACGATCGCAATAAATCGATTTCCCTTTATCTGCTCCTTTTAAATCAACCTTATTATGGCTTAAAACGTCCCAATCATCACGAGTCGTGTTTGTTAATTTCTTTCGTATTAATTGCCGTTCGTGATGTGTCATGATTTCCACTCGGATTTCGTAATGGCTTATCCGATAAAACAACATGTTTTTTGTCGCTATGTGAATGTGATTTGGTAGAACTTTTGTACGGATTGTTTATTGGAAATTTTAGTCCTCTTCTTCCTTTTAGTTTTCTTGAGTACGTTAGTGTTGAGTCGAATACCCTATCAGTATTTACAAAATATTTATTTTTACTTTCTCAATGAATTATTAAGTGAGTAGGTAACCACTTACCTGCATTCGATGAAGTATCATTTCGAAATAGGACATAATGAATGATTGAATGTTCTGTGCATCTGTTGGTGTTCATCATCTGGAGTTATAATAATCCTACCTATCCAGACTACCACTATGTTCACTGCTCTAATATCTCTTTATTCATTGTCCACAGAAGAAGCCAACAGTCCGGAGAGCGGAGTGAAGGAACGAAGTGAAAGGGGGGAGAGGCAGGAGGGGGCCGAAGGGGGAGAGGCCTCCCGCTCAGTGTCCCCCGCGTCCCGCACCTCCCCCGCGCCCGACGAGAGAGATGACATCGAGCACAGCATACCAGCTACCCTGATACAGGATCCTAATGCTGAAAGGTAAGGCCAATACTTACCTACAAACATATTGTAACGTCTTTGACAGTCCTCAAGGGCAGTCAGAAAGGTGGAAAAATCTGAAAGCGGTCTATCGTTACGGATGCTCCCATTAGTTGAGTGTCGTCGGTGGACAGACAGCAGTCGCTCAGCGTAAATATAGGTAATCAGGCAAATCCAGGTAGGTGGTATAGGTAAATGGACCTAATAGTAAATAGGTAATGGATCTCCTGGATATTGATAATATCACGTGATCGAATGAAAACATTAAATTGTATCATAACAACATAATATAATATGTTTTATCTTGTCTGTAATAAATTTTTCAAGCAATAAAAGATAAATAAATTAAATTTGACACATTCTGGAAAGGATTAAACAATTTAGCTAACTTTATTACTTATTCAGATCAGTGTTCAGTACTTATTTTATAAAACTATTGATAAAACCTTTCTAACTTAAAGCTAGGGAATTAAAAGCTAGAGTATCTAGAAAGCCTAGTACAATATCAGACTAAACAGCTTCTTTCAAAATATTCAGAGTAACGGTGTCTTTCCGTAGACGCTAGATAGAAGGATCAATGCAAGTACACTTCTCTGAATTCAGAAAGCTAAGAAGATGGTGTAGCAAGATCTTTACAACAGTAGGTACCTATCTAAAAGGCTTGAAACACATCATTAACACTTATCTTACTATCACATATGCCCAGTGCCCCCCGGTCACTTCTGACGTAGGCACGGTGGTCCCAACATCACTCCACACTGTCCACATTAACGATGCCATTGTTTCCTCTGATCGCTTGACAACGCCTGACCACTACCATCCATGGTAACACCACCAAAATATTCTTGCAGCTGTTTCAAGGCTTATTGTAACAATAGCAAAGTTCAGCTTGAAGATTGTTAAATAAAAAGAAAATTGTTTAGAATAGACAAATAAAGTCTAAAATCTGATTGCGAAGAAGCCTTATTACAGGTATATAAAGTTGAAGTTACAAATAGTGGTGTGCAAGTAGAAATTTATGAATATATCGAAATGAATGGACTGACCAATGACAGTGGGTAGAACGAAATTTTCAAAATGACGGTGCATCAATTTTCATTTAGAAACTGTTTTTGGACAGATTTATCGATCGTCAACGTAAGGTGGTGATTCCTATTCATACTTGTCGTTAAAATAAGTTTTAGGCAATTTCATTAGGCAAGTCGTACACAGATTAACAGACCAAAGTAATTTTTGAAGTGATAAATCAGTTTTTGCTTGACGTGTCTCTCCATTACAGGAGGTTGGTAGCTCTGTATATATTTTCCTGCTATACTGCTGGCGATGCGACTTCCCTTGGTACACGTCTCTTACGTGTCCGAGTCAAAGATCTCCACCCAGCGTTTCGTTCCTCTTATGTTACCATCATAGGTAAAGATGATCTATAGGATAATTCGTATTTTTTCAAGATAGGTAAAGCGGAACATACTTATGTATTGGTTGTAAAAACAAAATGGATACCTACCTATTCATAATATAAATAAGTATTGCTCCTGCAGGTCAAATATTTTGTTTTCTATTACAAACTACTAGTCGAAAGAATAAAAACATGATTGATGTTAGGATTACAACAAATTAATCAATCAATCATCAAGATATGGATGATCAATAAAGCTAGAAATCTTTATAATCGGAGGCGGATGTTTATTGCTTAGTTGAGTCACGTGTGCAATTGTTTAGTGCATTTCATTTTAACCGTGATCGTATTAAAGCGGGGGTTGGGGGGACGTGAATGACACTTGTACTGACCGGTCTTAAGAAAAACATAATACTGAAGACTTCTATACATATAAATAAAATTGGAGTGTCTGTTTGTAATATCAAAATGAGACCTTTTCACTAAATGCATATGAAAGTACAAAGGACACCTATAGCAAAAACGCTATTTAAAAATCTTTTGTCTGTCTGTCTGTGTGTTTGTTCCGGATAATCTCCGAAACGGCTAGACCGATTTTGACGGGACTTTCACTGGCAGATAGCTGATGTTATAAGGAGTAACTTAGGCTAATTTAATTTTAGAAAAACAATTATGATTCCGCGTAAAAAAATAAAAACACATGAAATCAAAGAGTATCTCCGAAACGGCTGGACCGATTTTACCGGGACTTTCACTGGTAGATAGCTGATGTATTAAGCATTATCTTAGGCTACTTTTATTTTAGAAAAACAACATTTATAAAAATGGCTTCTGTGGCGCGGGCTCAAATCACGGGAGCGGGCTTTTTTGTTAAGTTAAATTCCAAGCGGACGAAGTCGCGGGCTCAGCTAGTTATAAATAAAATGAAATCAGTGTTCCGAAGCAGGTTGCTGAAGCGATACCTAGAGGATACAATGGCAAGGAAACATAGGCAGATAACTTATAATACTAATAGATTAAAATTCAAAAGGGCATGATGTGATGATGAGATGAGTGATGCATTTTACAATATTATTGAGGTAATAAACGTTGAATTTTTCGAAATGCCTTATAAAACGTCATTGGTTTGTAAATGTGTTGTAAATGGTAAAAAAACATTTCCTGAATGTTCCACCAAAGAAAAACATATAAATACTTCTGGCGATATAACGTAAACATCGTGTAAACATCGAATAATATGTACAATCAAACAAATGAAACGTTTAAAACCATAAATCATTCACGAACAATAATTTAGCAATCATTATCATAAATAAACCACTGCTCGATAATAATAAGACGTCACATCATTATACTAATCATGAAAATAATATCGATTATTTACAAATGTGTCTCGATTTTAACGTTGATTTATATTATTGAATTATGGATCGTTAATCAGTAGCGAAACGAATCGTATCGATGTGATGACCCAGGTGTTCGTCCGGATACATTATATTTTATTCCATATACCTAGCGGCTAGGGATTGCTCCCGGGAATTCCCGGTACTGGTTTTTCCCGGGAATTCCCGGTATTTTCCTCCTTCTATCTAGTACCGGTACTGAAAAGAATTCCCGGGAATTTCGGTACTTTCGGTACTTAATAATTTCATAACGAATATTTTCAAATATCCATACCATTTCGACTTTCGTTATAACCGAAGTCACCACAGGCATAGCGAATACGGACTAGGACGTGCAACTGCACGAAACTTCGTATATTATCAGTTTCGAAATTTCGAACTGAATACAACATTTTGGTAAATGTGATTTTGACATGAAATATCATTGTAAAATCTAAACAAAACATTAAAATAACGTTTTAGGGTAATTTACATTAAAGCAACAAAAATACTATCAAAAAACTACTTTTCCAACAAGCTAGTGGAAAATGTAGATTTTATTCAGCAGCTCGATTCCTAAAGATAAAAGGGTGAGATTATGTACTCTATGTTTTAAGTTTAGCCACTGGCTATCTTAAAGTGAAACCCCCGTTGAAATCGGATCAGCCATTTTCTCAAGATGCTCGAACATAAATAAAAGAAAAACATTGATCGGCGTTGACATCGGCATTACTAAGCGTATACATAAGGTGGACCATTGGCCGTTCGAGAGCAAGGCAAATTCAACGATGTCATCAAATGAGTAGCTTGCGTCATATTGCAAAGGGTTGGTCATGTCACTAGAAAGCGGGATCTTACCGCTACTCGAATAGTGCCTGGTGAACATTGGAAAAAAAACTGATAGGAGACCTCCAGCACCATTGAAATACGACGACCACGGGAGCGAACTAAGCGGTGCAAGTCGTAAAAGAGACAGAAGTGGAGGATACTGAAGGGGACCTACGCCAGTTGGTTCAAATCAAAATGGCTAAAGGAGAAGTAAAGCAATCGAAACAATCCCTTTATCAGACATTGGTTTCAGTCCTGACCTGGTCTATTCATCAAATTATTAGCTACCTTCACGATGTCGTCACTTCATCATGTTGGTGGTTTGCTTCCAGCTAGGGTATCTTTACCATTTTGATTATTTTGTCAAATCGCCCACTGCAGATGTACTGCCTCATTTTGCTTTATGATCAGCAAATAGGATCTTCTACTGTACTTCAAAATCAGATATACTCGTATGAGAAACAGGACCAGGAGAGAGATGCAAAACATTCGTGTCTCGATGATTTTGTTGCGGCGTCTACTTGTGCGTCGAAGTTTCGGCTTCATTCGCAATGATTGATGACTTACATTATCCATCATCAGCCAATTACTTTTTAACGACGCCTCTCGCAATATAACGCACTGAAATCATTTTCAACTCCCTGCTTCTAGTTCCTGGTGTCCACATCCACTCCAAATAGTCGCTAGGCTGCATCTTAGGTTCGAAATTTCGAAATTAACACGCTGCCAATGAAAAATGGTCCGAAATTTCGAAATTAATTTCGGATTCGTTTACTAAATAAGTAAAATACTTAATATACATGTAAATAATTACATTTTGTTTAAAAGGAGCACAAATTAGACTGTTAAGTACGTTTTTTAAATAACTATTCAACGTTTGTATTGGGTACCGAATTTCCCGAAATTCCCGGTATTTCCCGGTACTGGCTTATGCCTGGTACCGGGAATTGCCTAGCTCTCCTCAGTACCGGTACTGCAATCCCTACTAGCGGCCTACTCACGTAATTGCAGAAACATTACAAAATAATTATGGTCCAATTAAATATGACAATATCAAAGGGTTATTGCATTTTTAAGTGATTGAAATTTAAAATGCACTTGAGTAATTATCGAATAACAAGATCTTATTATTAACGACTTAACTTACGTAAAGTTACGAAACGAAAATTACTTCATAATTAACAAGAAAAAAGATATCGTAACGGTCATAGTTAGAAATATCGAGCGAACAGTATGGTGACAGAAAATGTAAATCGGCTTCATAGATCAGGTAATCGAATCAATATCTAAATAGATTATAACAAATATTATTGATTGCGTCATTTCATTATTAATTACCTAACCTCTAAGGTAAACATATAATCAGTGAATCTTGTCTGTACCGCATTAATTAATGAGTTTCATTTACGCACTGTCCGATCTGATAAAAAAGTTTAGTTGGAATAAGTATCTACTTGATAAAACGGTAAATAGGTAGGCACACAGTTTCAAAAGTGTACGTTTCTTTATCTTCATACCTAGAAATCAAGGAAGTCGCGCAAGGATACGTATCATTAACATGTTAATTGAATTAGAAATATTTTATTTCAAATCGTTATCTCTCGTCCAGCTGACAGGTACGACTACCATTACCATTGTTGTTGCAGTCATAAAGCTATCAGTCTGTTCGAATTTCACCTTTGTGAAGTTAGTACTAAGGTAGTTTATATTTCAGTAAAGTGAAACGTTAAGTTTGTCGAGTTCCTGAGTCGAATGTTCCATCAATGTCAATTAGTTGCAGTGAAGAGCCTTCATCAATCATAAAAGCATTCTGATGCTCAACAGCCTCGGCTTCAAGGTCTATTGTTTAGATTTTTAGATCCGTTGATTGATTTTGTTGATCTACAATCGGAACTTTTGCAAAAAAAATATGAAAGCTACGTTACTTTATGAAAGATTATCGATTCAGGTGGCTAGATGATAAAGGCGCAACTTAATTATGCAGAAGATAAGTCTTTGGAGGCAACATTGCGTGTGGATTAAATTAAGAACCTCCTTTTTCGAGGTTATGTTATTTATGAAGAGCTAATAAAATTATGTTTTCCTTTTTATATGGATTTGACACAGTCACCCGAGTGGTTCTATAGCGAATGAATCATCGATGACTAGAAAATACTTTTAAGGCCTAAGCTCATTATCTAAGGTTGTTTAATCTAAAGAAATGTAAAAATTATAATAATTATAATTTAAATTTCTTATTAACATAATTATTTTTCTATTAATACGTCAAGTAATAAATTGATTTTACTTTTATGGAGAAAAGCAGAATTTTAGTCTAAAACCGGTTTTTATAATTTAATTTTGTTATATTTGGCGTCAAAACGGATTCTTCAATGTGTAGGTAGGTACCTATACAACATACATTTATTGTACATAATTATTTTATTTTGTTATTTTAACATAAATATTTTACATAATTATTGTTTCACAAGCTCATGAAGTTCAATTTTCAAATATCGAACCGTCCAAATATATACTTAGCCATCTTTAATTCTTAAATTAGTCGGATGAATGAAATTAGTAAGTCTGTAATTAGACTTGAATAGAAATTACACTAATTTTCAAAATGTTTCAGTTCATTTGTTAAACAAAGACGGTATTGTAATGGAAAAGTCCTTTTATAAATTTTATTTTTATCAAAGATCTGAAGAATTAAACTATGAATAAATTGTGTTTATCCAAGGCCCGTATTATGAAATCGATTTCAAGCCTGAGAGCTATCTTAAGTACGCTTTTGCCGTATTATTTTGTACTGGTATGACATTAGAATGACATTTCTAAGATCGCTCTCAGACTTGAGATCGATTTATCAATACGGGCCTAAATGTATTGCAACTATAACTCTCAGTCAAAATAAAGTTACAACTCAAACTAATCACACATCTTTATGACTAAAGTTAAATAGAGCTTCCATAAAGTGAATTCTATTGCCTCCAGTTAAAATATTTCAAGTCTGCCAAAAAATACGCAATGGACAGGATTAAACTAGGACTCGACGAAAACAATATTATTATTATCGCTCATGGCTCCTTATATCTGCTTTCTTTCCTGCCCTTATGCTGTCATTCAGGAAATCAGCCGTTTCTTTTTCCTGTTTGTCTACATCTAAGTATATCAATATCTACATACAAAGCATCCACTATAGAACACACTGCAATTTTATTGCCACCAAGACATCTGCGGCAGTTATAAAATTCGTTTTGTTACTGTAAAATTATTCAAACGACGTCAGGTGTCCCCCATACATCGGCCCGCACTGTGCAGACATCACTGACGTGCGCATAAAACTGCTCTGTCCCAATTCCTGCACATCGAAATACGACCACAGTCTAAAATATAATAGCACTAGCATTTTTATCCTCTGTCGTTACATGTAGAAAAATAAACTAGAATTCTTTTGTTTATGTCACGACACAGCCCCGGGGTTATTTTGGAATGGGTGTGCGGGAAAGAGACGACGACTCTTGTCACATAAATACATGTGATTGATTGACCCGCAGCCCACTAATGTTCATAGGAAGCAATAAACAGCTGTGCGATTCTGCCAGTGGAACTCGACAAAACTCTTGGATTCTGTCAAATCATTGTAACAGTTGTTTAGATCGGATTCGAGATTAAATTTAGTTTGAGATGGTTTGTTGATAAAGAAAAATAGCATTTCGGATTGTAAAGTGCACACAATAATGGGTTTCGAATAGTTCCGATGATTAACTGAGGAAAGTTTCTTTTGGTTTGATAGAGTCTATTCAGTCGACGTCATGTCACGTCTTATCCGATTCTCGGTTCCATGACGTTTATATTGTCGGCACTGGTCTAACGTTTCCTCGCGTAAAATAAAATAAACACGAGAAAATATTTTCCCTTTGTCAAAGCAGGAAATCTGTTCGTGATACGCGTAAATCCGTCCGCGTCCCCTGTCTGTCTGTCCGTAGTCGTTAAAAGGACTCGTCTCAGCGTTTTGTTAACGCGCCATTTCCTTGTCATCACCGTCAACCCTGTCTGTGTAATCTTCTATAAGCCCTGTGACTTCAACCTTCCACGTACCAAGTATAATGTGGAGCATACGGACACATTCCCTACCTACCCAAATGGGATTCCGTAAACAATCTCGTTAAAAAGTTATTGCGCCTATTGGCCATCAAGGATATTCTGTACATTTTTCATTGGTGTTACGACTGTGAGTCAGCTATGCGGAGTAGCTTCGCTGTGTCAGTCTGCTGTCATCGGAACGATCGCCCGTCACTGCACGTCCACCTCGCGCATCGCACGCACGCTTGCATTACGCAGCGCCACCCCTCGAAGTAGCATACCGATAGCCGTCTCTGTCTTTCGCGTTAGCGGGTCCATCGCTGTGGCACCTGTCCCTTTCTAGTGAGGGGCGTGCGGGGCGGGGGCGCTGCAGGCGGGTCGTAAATCACGCGGCGTCTCATTCCACGCGGGACCGCCGCCACCGCCGCAGGCATCGCGCACTTCCCTCCCAACCGCCGGCATCGCGCCGCGTCTTTCGCGACTTGTTTACATTTTCAAATATTTTTGGGAAGTTCCACTAGTTGTCCTGCAACATTGTGTTATCAATTGGAATGGTGTCGCATTAATGGATCCGCGAGTTTTTCAACGTTTCAAGTTTGGAGTTCATTGAAAACATTACTTCTAAAATGATCGTCGAGCCCGACCACGTGAGGTAGGTTTCCAATTTGTTCAAGTGCTACATTGTTTTTGAGTAATTCATCATGTTTCCTATTGTTACCGTGTTCAATTATTGAATTTACATTTAATCCATTTTTGATTCTTCAACTTTGAAATGTTCCTCTTATCTTATTGCATTGAAAGCCTTGTTTGAAATGTTTTTTCTTATAAAATCCCGGTTTCTGACTTTACTATGTTGACCAATGTTGTTCTTGAATATCTGGTTTTAATTCAATAAATTTCAATTTTTTATATACATAAAATATACGAACTTTTTGGGGTAATTTATGTTCGCGTTTTTTATTGATAAAACACAACAGATAAGTAGTTTATTCACATAATTTTGTAGAAAATATTCAAAACAGCTTTGAATTAGGACTTCTGTCGGCTAATGTGGTGAATATTTATGTTTTTTCATCTATAATGATTGATACGGAAATGGTCATTAGATTTCTCCTGGTGATCTTAAACTAAAAATACTGTCATATAAATTAGTAGTATGGAACCGGTAGTTATTCATATATTTTGTCAAATTTGATGTATAAAAATTCATAAACATCCCTATAAAGCGGTGGCATCAAGCATTGTTTGTCGGATTTTGTCGCGATTGTTATCTTGGTACCTACTACCTACTCAAAATAATTATTTCTATAATGTTATTGACTTAATATTTTAATCTATTCAAGATGCCGTAAATGTTGATTGTTAAATTTTATTGCTGCCATTAATGTGGCTTCTTCAAAATTCAATTGATTATTCATGCCGTTAGGAAGATTTGACCTATTTGTACCTACTCAATTTACCTTAGATTTATATTAACATCGTATATCATGCTTCGTGTTTTTCCTTTTATCTGATGTTAATGTAAATAACCGTTCTCACTACATTTATTTTATTACTGTAATAGGTACCTACCTATTACTATTCACCATCTTTTTTCATAATTATAATCTAATAAATTCAAAAACCTCGAAATTCGCAAGGACATTCGGAATGACGAGCCATAAACGTTTTTAAGATTGATATTGAACCAAACGGGCCATTAAACTGCATCTATTTGATATTCAAAATCGAGCTACTAATTTATTAAAAATGGCTTTTAAAAACCTGCATTCGTTCTGTTTACTCTCGATATTCAAATGCAGATAACCGGTTTAAGATAACGACCGGCCCGAGACAGAGGCGCCAATTTTAGTTAAGTGAATTATGTCGGTCGATCTAACGTAGTGTCACCATTTTGTCCCCAGGGAGAGCCCGAGATGTCTGTCGCGGGAGTCGTCGGGCGCGCCGAGATGTCCCTCCAATGACTCGGTATACTCGAGCCGGAGCGGGGCGGGCCTCCCCCTCCCCGCGGCGCTGACGGCCGCCTTGCCCGCCGCGCTGCTGCCCCCACACTCAGCCGCGGTCGCCGCCTACCTTGGCGCCGCCGCCGCTGCTGCGGCCCAGCAGCGCCTGCTCATGTCCTGCCAGGAGGACATGGCTGAATCCGAACGAGTCGACGCTGTGCTCGACTTTAGCACGAAGCGCAGCGACTCGCCGCACGACGATGAGGAAGCGGACGATGCGGTAAATCTCAGCAAAAACGAGAACGGGCCTTTGGACCTTTCAGTGGGCACGAGAAAGCGAGGTCCCGAGGACTCGCCGTCTCCGGTACCTACTCGGAAAAGCTCCAGACCAGCAGAGTTCAAACCGACTCATTCGCCATGGTCGACACCAGTGGCGCCACATCTACCATATTTTGCGGCAGCGGTAGCAGCTGCAAGTCTGTCACCAAAAGGAGGCATCCCGGGTGACTGGAACGGTAAATTAAAACACGGCGCGCCCACGCCAAGTGATGCGACGAAAGCTCTCGAAAAGATGAGCGAACTGAGTAGACTGGGCGGTGAGGAATTGTTTAGATCAGTACAAAGCGCAGCTCTGGGAGCAGGTTTAGCCCCAAACGCCGCCGCGCGCCACTCCGCGTGGCAGTCGCACTGGCTGAACAAGGGCGCTGACCAAACAAAAGATGTGCTCAAATGCGTGTGGTGTAAGAAAAGTTTCAATTCACTCGCCGATCTAACGGTTCACATGAAGGAAGCTAAGCACTGCGGCGTCAACGTGCCAATGCCACCGACCTCGGGTGCGCCGATGTCATCTTCGCTTCATCCGCCTTCTAGCTCACCATCTACGCCATCACAACACTCGTCTTCTTCGAGCGGTTCATCTAAACCGAGCCAGAATGATCTGAACATGCTCATTAAAGAGAACATGCCGATTCCTAGAAAGCTAGTTCGCGGTCAGGATGTATGGCTCGGCAAGGGAGCCGAGCAAACTAGGCAGATACTAAAGTGCATGTGGTGTGCTGAGAGCTTCCGTTCACTAGCTGAAATGACAAGCCACATGCAGCGAACTCAACACTATACAAATATTATATCGCAAGAGCAGATCATCTCGTGGAAATCATCCGACGACGGAGGTAAGGGTTCAAACTCCAGTGGACCGGGTTCAAATAACGCAGTTCCCGCAACTACGGGGACCAGTAGTCATGTTAGCGCCGTATTAACTTGCAAAGTATGCGATCAAGCATTCAGCTCCCTCAAAGAACTGAGTAATCATATGGTAAAAAATTCTCATTACAAAGAACACATCATGAAATCCATCACTGAGAGCGGGGGTAGGAGGCGTCAAACACGCGAGAAACGAAAGAAATCGTTGCCGGTTAGGAAACTCCTCGAGCTAGAGCGAGCTCAACATGATTTCAAAAATGGGGAAGGCAACGGGGTGCCAATGGGTAAACCGATTCGGGAATTCGGTACCGGTAGCCGAATCACGTGCGAAAAATGCGGCGATAAAATCGAGACTGCAGTGTTTGTTGAACACATAAGACAATGCATAGGCGCGCCCATGTCCAATAGCCAGCGGAACTTTTTAAAGAGCGCACTCATGTCCAATAATATCATCCCCCCCGATGTGTCCGGGCACATCACACCCACGAGTCGGGACGGCCGCAAGAGCATCAACGAAGAGCTCCCGTCGCCCGGCTCGGCCCACCACCGCTCCCCGTCCTCCGTGAACGATTCCTCTCCGAGTTCCAAAGACCCTAACGCGAGCAACGAAAAAAGCTCGTCGCCTTCAGTACTCAATGCCATAGAACAATTGATAGAAAAGAGTTTCGACACCCGGTCGCGACATTCTGCGCCCGGCATGCCGGGCGGCGTTTCGCACGCGCCGATTGGTTCTAGTATCCTAAAGAGATTAGGCATAGATGAGAGCGTAGACTATACAAAACCGTTAGTAGACCCGCAGACAATGAATATGCTGAGGAACTACCACCATCAGCAGGGGTATGGGCGTCGCGAGCGTAGCGGTAGCGAGTCAAGCTCGATGTCTGAGCGGGGTGGCAGCAGGGTCGAGTCCCTGACCCCGGATAGGAAGTTAGATACGTATCACATGACTCCTCGCACCACGCCCGACACGCGCGGCTCTCAGACTCCGGCCTCAGAGGAACGTCCCGCCGAGATTCGGATAAAGAGGGAAGTCGAGGAGGAAGAACGTGAGAATGGAGTCGATTTGAGCAATCAGCCGGTGCGCGTCAAGACTGAGGTAGATGAGGATGAGGAGCCTCTTCGGCCAAATAGCACCGCCGAGGAGGACGTTAAGCCGGTTGTTGCTAAGCGCGAGAGCGAAGGCCCGAGCCCCGCCGCCAGTCCCCGGAGCCCCGCCAGCGACCGGTCGGGCAATACTCCCGGCGCTGAGCGCAAACCCGCGTCCAGCTTAGGCGCGCTCTCCTCTATGTTTGACAATTTAGCGGGAGGTGGATCCGCCAACGAGCCCAGTTCTTCCCGTCGCGGAGGAAGCCATCCTTTAGCCGCTCTGCAGAAGCTCTGCGATAAGACAGAGTCGAACCCCTCTCGCGCGCCCCCACCGGCCCCCTCCCCGGCCGGTCCTCCGAGCATTCTCACGTTCAGTTGGGCTTGCAATGATGCTGTCGTCACAGACTCCATAATGAAGTGCGCTCTTTGCGATACGCCATTCATATCCAAGGGCGCGTATCGACATCACTTGTCGAAGATGCATTTCGTGAAGGACGGCGCTCTGCCCGAGCCCGTGCCACTAAAGGCCCCCGCCGGAGCCGCGTCTCCGAGCGCTCACAAGAGCAGCAGCTCCAACGCCGCTTCCCCGCAAGACCCTCGGAGCCCTTCCCAGTCGTTCGACGAGAGTCCCCACTCCAAGTTCCTCAAGTACACGGAACTAGCGAAGCAACTGTCCAGTAAATACGTGTAGGCCGCCCCGGACGGGCCGTCAGTTGTGATGATACCATATCCCGCTACGTTAAACCTTGCTAGGGTTAGGTCGCAGCCGCGACGCTAAGTATTTCGAAACTCTTTGCCAATTTAATTATTTAGGTAATTATTGTTAGATTTCACCGCACGGTTCGGTTTAGTGTAATTTAAATAGCAACTTAAGTATACGCCAAACGTCTTACGTTCGTTTTAGGTACTAAGAGGATATTTTCAAAATATTGCCTTTAGGTGATCGGTTGTTGTACGGGCCGAGTACGCCGGCGGCTTATCTTCCACACTACGTTGTAATTCCATTTCGATAATTGTAAATATAAGTCACGTGTTAAGTCATAAAAATACGATTCGATCTCTTTGTAAATGTATATTTTTTGCTAATAATTCTTAAAAATGTCGTGGGTATTAATTTTCGTTGATTTCAATTCGCCTTTCGCATGTGATTCGATGAGTTGTGTAGTGGCGCTCACTTCAGTATTTTAACTAAAATAATTCGTTGCAATATCATTTTTTCGTGTTACTTAATTTTTTTATATAAATCAGAGTTAGTATTAATGTGGTTAGTTTATGTATATTTTGATGATTTTTTCTTGTTTTTTTTCATTGTGAATTAAGAGATCCGTCGATGCGTATAATCTCGGAGATCCAATCTCATTCGTTTCGGTTCGTATTGTACATACAATTCGACATAGAATGCAATATAACAATCTCCTTAGTGTAAATTATGCTCTAGGTACGCTCTCACTGCGAGGATGCTATTTATTATTTAGTGTTAAGTACATAATGTTAGGTAAACTACATCTGTGAACTATTGTATACCAGTATACCGCATCGCATAATTGGTTGTACATCGACCTATATTTAAAAAGTGATACATACTTATACATGTTTTTCGTTGAAAGGAATGATTACATTCGTATACGTTTAAGATATACCATGCATATGGATGTATCTTGCAATTTGTAACGGCAGTTATACGACTTGTATATACGGCGATGGAGAGTGAATAACCTCTTTTATATTTAATGAAAATATTGTAAACTGTCTAATGTAAGCTCCAGATATCAACAAATTTAACTTTGGATTGTGAACTGAGTATTCGTGACGACTCTCTCTGAAATAACTTTTGCCTCACGTATACGATGTTACTGGTGTTAGTAATATACAAAATTTAATTTTAGATTTTATTTAATGTACAAATCTTACGTCACGAATATTCAGCATGATATAAATCAAAATTTTAAACGGTAAAAACTATCATTTTAACGATAATAATGAAACATACGACAAATATTATGTATACGCTAGCTCTGATGAGAGACTTTTGCTCATTCTTAAGGAAAAAAAAAGTAATGAAATGGTGTTGAAATATTGATTTTACCAAATTTAATAATCTTATTTAATATTTTATGTTGTATTTCAAAATGCAATTAAAAGCTCAAAGAAATATATATGTTACATACTTTAAATGTTCCTTTTATTTATCTTCACCCCTCTATAGTAAATGTCGTTAAATAGTTAATAAATAATTATATGGCCAGACTGACACACCAACTGTGCATATACAGTACACAGTACCAAACTAAACAACGCTTTGGGTACCGTACAATAGACTGGGGGCGATCCCAGTAACACCCAGACCTGGTCGAAGTATGAAAAATCCATTTCCAAAATTTGCCCCCACGTGGAGCGAACTCGCAACCACCCGGTGCAGCGAGCCGAGCGGGCTACGCTCAAACCACTGCGCCAAGCGGTCGTCAAAAAGCAGTAGCAACTTTATATTTGATATCTACACGAACGATAACAAGGAAGCAAGTATTCAGAAGCGTTGCCTAGTTTGGAACCATACAGTTGGTGTGTTCGTCTGGTGATATGGAACCTAATACAAGATTCTGTCAAGACACGTACAAACTCTAATCACATCGGACTTGTCTGACTCTATGGAAAAAAGCCATAAGGAAACTATTTCAATGCTTAAAATCAATAGAACACATAAAAATTGGTACTTACCTACCTGTAATACATACCTATAAGAGTGATCATAGACAATTATTAGGCTAGATAGGATAAATAAAAAAAAATACTAAATGTGGAGGGTAGGAAAAAAAATCAAAAGTAGATCAGTGAACGTCGGGCGTCGTCACAATGAGTAATACAATATCTTGTGGAAAATACATTTTATATTGTTTAATGTGATAAGTACCTAATTTATTGTAGTAAGTAGACATTAATTAGTGTATATAGTGTATAATTGAACTAGGCAGGTACCTGTGTGCTAAAGTTAAACTTTTCAAGCGAAACGAAATTAATAGCTGATAGTAGCTGCAATCACTTCAAGATAATAACGGCAAGTAAGTACTGACTCTTTTTATTTTCACATAACAATTGTAAGGCAAAACATACTTGCCTAAATAATGTAATCAAAAAAAGCTATGGCATAGGATAACACTTGTTGGAACGGCCTAATGACCCACTAATAAGTGTGTTTAGTCGCAACAAAATCACCGTAAAATGTCACGACCTGACACCATAGTTGCCTACTAACTGATTCGGAAACATTAAACGTGTGTAGTCTTTCCCAATTGAACATTTATTAATTTGAAAAAATATTTTAATGGTAGATTTCGAATGTCTTACGATTACAAATCTTAAAAATGAAATATTGTTAAAGGTTGGCAAAATTACAAACGTTTCCGATATCGATTCGAATGATTTTAAATAACCCCGCTGAAGGAGGTGAAATGCTGTCCGTGCATTTGCCATAGAAGGATAGTGGTTATGACAATTTATTATATACGACTCTCCACCATTACGCCTGTACCTGAAGAGCTAGGTAGAGGTGCGATACAATGCACACAACTTTATTTTAGGTCCTAACATAATAGGGGTTCTCATTCATGGGGCTTCACTGAACACATAGGTACTTCATTCATCATTAAGCTATGTGTCGGTGGAAGCCCACTGCTGGGTATAGAGCGCCCCCAGTGACTTCCACATATCACGGTCCTCTGCCATTCGCATCCATCGACTTCGGCCCGCCATCAGTCCACTCTGTGGCGGGCCGTCCCACCCATCAACTTGAGCTAAGCTGAGTGAAGCTGAGGAAATGAAGCAAACCTATTGGTCGAAGTGACCGGGCGCGCTTCATAGCACAGCCAAGTGGTCAGTCACCCTAATAATACCAGACATGTTGCCTTCCCATGACAGCTAAGTCACGTGCTTAGCTCAAGACTTCGTCACGGCTGTGGCACGGTTAATAATGCTTCTTATTTGTACTGAAGCACTGAGCCATTGTACCGAAGTCTTCTAGTTGCAGTTCTCATTCTAGAACCTCAGTGCCTCGACGGCCACCACTCTGATACTTCATTTCACCATCGGTTTATTTTTTTTATATTGGTAACAAAGTCTGCAAACAAGCGTACGATAAAGCCCGATTTTAATAGGTGCTATAAGTACTTGCAATACCAAAGGCATTGCTCGCACATTGCCGACCTAAAAAGCAGTGGGGCAGAGGGAGGGGAATTGAAAGGGTGGTTGGGATTCAGGCTCTCTCACGTATCGTGCGAAATGTAGCTATAACAGCTACTTCACGCCGATATTATTTTAGGGTCGCACTACCCTAGGCGAGCAAGCCTTTAATTGTATGTGAGTTGTAGTCATATGTAGGCTACAGCGTGGCTCTACCTCCATCAAGGTTGTCCATTCAAGGTATTGTATTTACGCAACCCTTCCTCAAAAACCCAATTAATCACCAATATAGCACACCCTTGACCTCAACTTAAATCTGTCCCTCACTGAAATCACTCAACGCGACGTCTTAACTTCGCGAAACCTCATCTTTATCACCGTAATGACGTCATTCATCGCCGTTTACGCACCACCCTTACCAAAACACTTCCAACTCACAACGATAGTCCACATAAGAAAGTATCCATTGATTGCTACGTAAGAAATATGGCTTAGTAACTTGCGATTATTGGTAGTGGAACGGCAATGTATATGTTTATTATGTAATTGTCGTAGGTTTGAAGGTGATGGAGGAGGTGTCTTTCAACCCTTGAAAGCTACAGGCTTGCAGGTAATGAAAATATAGAGGCTGATTTTCTCACCGTGTCCGAGTGAAGTGGAGATCAAGGTAAGAATTAAAAGTACTTATATACGTTATTGATTGTAAGATAACGTTACCGTAAAATCGAAGGAGAGTTAAGAACATAGAAGTCTATGTATGTGTTGTTAGTACATTACAATCGTGTATTTTCGACGTCAGGGCCTTCCCTCACAGATTATAGTAGCTAATAATAATGACCAAAAATTTATACAATTTGACAGAACTAAAAGTATTGCAATCTTGTTCATGCATTACGACCATTAGAAGGCTAGCTACAAATTTAGTTTGTGTAAAAGGACACACTAAGAAAATGAATCTTAATATTTTCGTTCTCGTCTTAAAAATAAAACCAGTCTTCGTCACAATATCCACCGTGTGTCCGCTGAACTCGCTCTCAACAACTCATCCCCCAAACAAGACAATCACCCTTGCCCCGTCACCGCTGTCTGTCATTCCACATCTAATAATGGCCACTAATTAAAATGACATTTTGTTTTATATCATCAAATTAATGAATACAACCCCCCTACCGCCGGGGGGGGCACCCGCCGTACCATGGACACGATTTATGGCATAGTTGCGAGATGGATAGCATGATTTATACGCTGTTTATCATCTTTTTATGGCAATAATGCCCCTTTTTTATTCCTATTTTAATTATAGATCAACTGTAAATTCGTTTATTTACGACTGGGATGGTGACTACAGTTGTTCAACAGGATCTTTTAATATTTGGTTTGTTATTTATCGGTGTATCGCCTTTAGAAAAAAAAGGCCTCACGAATTGCCGATCGAACTATTAACTGTTGCATAAATAACGACACACCAATGATATATTTGACAGAGCGTGATCTTTTTCTGGCGTTTTTTAGCCAATCACGGGTAATAAGTAAAAATGCTGAATTGTTTCATAATAATTCCTGTATGCCAGGTAAGAATAAAAAATCTGAGCCTTGCTATTAAATTTGAGAACGATCTATTAATACCGGCTCTATAGGTACTTAACCAATGAATAAATAAAAAAAACAATGATTTACTAGGTAATCTAAAAACATTAAATTAATTACTACTTACTCTGTGTTATGTTTACCTTGACCCCTATTAATAAATGGATCTCAGGTCTGAGAGCAATCTTGCAAATGTCATACCAGTGCAAATCGACAAGTAAAAAGCGTACTTAAGATCGCTCTCAGATTTAAGACCGATTTATTAATACAGCCCTGAGCATACTGAGCATCGCTTTAATTATTCTCAGCAATAAATGTTACACAAAAAGGTAACTCACAATGAAATCTCACAAAGCCAAAAAGCGTTAGTCTCTCCGACTAGCGGCGCTGAGCGATGGCCATCCATGACCTCATCGTTGAGTAAATAGCGAGATTTAGATCGCACAATAAATGATTTACTTTGAGGTCGCCGTAATAAGTAGATTGATGCCGGGCGGCGCCCTTCCATTTGTCTCAACCCTGCTGTGGAGGGGTTAAGATTGGTTATTGAAAAACAGATGTTTTTTCGCGTTGGAGATTTTACAGACTGGCGGATGTGTTTTTATTAACTCACGAGACCACATCCGCGAAAATTTTCTAAAATCCTACTTATTAAGCATCTCTTCCTATGTATCTCATGTTGGGCACTCTTTAAAAAATCGATGAATAGCTAGGTAGTGGCACTGATAGCCGATTGGTTAAACACACGTAATGTTTAAACAATATAATTGATAAATATAAATTGCAAGTGCGCAGTGCGCACAGTGTGGCAATGTGTGTTTGTTTTGGACAAAATACTAACGTCATTGTTAATGCGGCATATGTGCAGTGGCTCATTTAATTGTATTTATTTACACATATTTATTTAAGACGTTGACTATGTACTATTTATAATGAATATGACACCTAGTTCTAGACGATCATATTGAGTTATTTTCTGATTCATTACTGAAATAAGAATAAGTATCTCGTAAGGTTACGAGATTTTTGAACGTATATTTTTTCTAGAAAATTAAAAAAACATCAACCCTGATTCCAAATTTAAAAATAAAAACTGACTAAATGCTAGAAAGCCAAAATTATTGATTACGTGTTCACGGAAACTACAGCTATATTGAAATCCAGCGCACTCCACCTATAACTCTTGTCGAAACAAATGCCGTCCACTCTGCGGCATCTGTCGGCCCTGATGGATGACGGGACATGTGTCCATTATCGCCTGCACAGTGCTCGCGGCCGTGCACCCCGGACAAAAGACGGCGACAAAAAAATTCAAAATGACACTGACACGGTCATTAATCAATTTACATGCGATATTTTCCTAGTGCAATAAATTTGTTGCCTCGTAAATTTTTGCCGTTACAATATTGGGGAAGATTTTTTTTATGTGCGTATGTGTATAGGATCAAAAGTTTTTTTTTTAGTTAAGACCGTGCGAGAACAAATTACGTCCATTCAATTGCCTCGAATGCAATAAATAAAGCAACGTGATTGGCAGGATTTATTACCAAAATTAAAACGGCAGTGTAAAAAAATAATGTTGATATAAATATCGGCTCGCTGATCCGCCAGCATACTTAAATAACGAGCGCAGACAAACCGCTGAAATATTAACGATCTCATAGAGTGATAGAAAAAATTTGAAGACATACAAACGTCTTTCAGTCTACCAGATTGAGCCAAATGACATTTTCTTTACGTAGTACCCACTATCGATACACCTTTAGGTGAGAAATATCAATACTCAAGGGGCAATCACTTTTGATCTTATCGATATTAGTACAATAGAGTAATAAGTATAAAGTAAATAAATTAATTAAACTTACTCTTTAACGTGTCAATACAATGATTTCATTTTATGAACATAGCTGTAACAAACCAATATTAATTTAGATATTTATTTAACTCTTTTATATTTTATCAAGCGACATTTACCTAAGCAAACTCTAAACGTAGACTACGAACTAAATACCTACTCTCCCACATCTGACACCAGTTAAGATACCTGCAAATACCTTATCTTTTGTCCAGACTATGGTACCTCGGCCCACTGTGCATACATTTGACGATGACGGATGACGGACGGACGCACACTTCCGCGCGACGGAGGGTGGGCAGGGGCGGAGGGGGCGCGCAAGACCCGCTCTAGATATATTCCCGTCTATCAATCCACGTTGACGTTGACGGGTTGCATGAAATGGCTGCTCGTAGCACGGGTATTTTCGACCGAATGAAGGAGGTAGTTTATGTTTTTCTTTAGGCAAAAAAATGGCGGTGCTTTAAAGTGAAATTGGCAAAAATTCTGACGTAAGGGGCTCGATATAATTAAACACTTCTGTACAAAAAAACTTTGGTTTAAAATTACAAAACCATGTCTTCATATTTTGATATGAAAACTCGTTTTGCAGTTGTTTACAATGTACGCAATACAAAGTAAATTTTACATCATATTTACGAGACTTTCCTGAATTTATGTAGAGTATGAGAATTTTTGCATGCTGCCAACAGAAACTCATACGATAAACCGTTAGCTCATACGATAAGAAAAAATGTAATATTATACAAGTAAGTTTGTATCTTACTTACTTTTAAAAATACTTAATATTTGTACATTATATATATTTGTAAATTATAACAATTTTGTCCGTGTACTCGCGTCGAGCGCCCACCGTGCGCTCTGATTGCCACTTGACTGACACCTGACATTATCTCGCCCGATGAATAGAGCGCTTTGTGTTTTTGTTGCTGCAATAATGAGTTGTTAAATTTATGTTGTTTTGTATATTCTTGCAAATGATGAGGGACTTAACTGCTTTGTTACATAAATAAATTAAAGCATTTAATTGTGGTCAATACAGATTTTATATGTAGCGAAGGAATTTATAAATAAAACGTCACAATATTCTTATGAAAAAGATATTATGCTGTAAATTATAATAGAACCATTTAATTATTTTTGTGTCGTTCATACATAACATAATATAAATATGATATTTCGTCGTATTTATTTGTTTATAATAAAGTTCCCGATATTTTGTCCCTGACGCCGCGATCGTACCCACTGTGCACGACTGACAGACGCTCGACAGTATCTCGACGGCTGAATGGATCTTTTCACTCCAGAGTTTTCGTCGTTTTACCGATCGATTGATTGATTCCCGACGATTGTGATGTTTAAATTTAATGGAAATAAGTTTGGAGACAGATTAATGGATAAGAGGTATATTGGTGAGGTATTTAATACAGTCATGATTTCATCAGCTTCATAATATTTTCTAGATAAAGGCCTTTTAAAATTGCCTTATTTAGCTGTGTTTTCTTTCGCAAAAATCACCTGAAAACATATAGAATATAAGTAGTTTTCAGTAGATAGTCCAGAGTAAATACCATTATTTTTACGAGTCAGCGTCCCGAAATAAACTGGTAACGATAAAAATTTTGCCTCCAACTAATCAGTCATTCGGTCGTCAAAAATATCAAATAATTTGTTCAAAATCTATTATGAATAAAATGAAACTCGTTCAGCCCACCGTGCGGTGAGTGACGCGCGATTGACAGGTGATAGGATCTCGCTTTGAATGGACCATTTTTGGTATGATTGAGATGTGGGCTTGTCGTCGTTGTGACAAATGATTGATGGATTTCAATTACTGAAACTGCTTAATTGGTATTATTTTATAAGTCATTATAACATTTTGTTTTTTATTCTATTTTTATATTGTGTTGGATCAGATCGTTTCTTATGTTCCAGTGTGATTATTATTGTATGTATACCTATAAAATATATTGAATGACCTTGCATCATTAGATTAAAAGATCGAATGCAATCAATCTCAGATTTCTACCCCCATAAAAACAGAACTATACATAGTATACTTTACGCATTACTGACATTGATTTGGAATTGTATGCCATAATATAAATTAGTAAGTAGTGTCTTAATTAATGTTTTAGTGAATAAAATGATATGATTTGTGGTATTTATTCATTGTATTAACTTCTTCTTCTTTTCTTCTTTGTCATTCCCTCACTAATGAGGATCGTGACCATATATTATGATTGTACTAACACCTCTGCTCTGTTTTTATTTCTTTGTATTTGGGTAGTCGGAGACCTGAAACAGTTTGACAACTGATCCAACTATAGTTTATGTTACAACATACTACTCAGGTTTCCGAGGGCATAAGGCAGGTGATATCGGATATCAGTTCAATCAATGTAGATCGGCATCTGATCGAAATACAATTGGGAAGACAGGGACGGGGCATTCTTATAGCACATTTGGTTCAAACAACAGCACTGTCAAATCCGGCGCATTTCGTCCCGAAGGAACATCCGGTGTACATCGACCGAAGGTCACCATTAATTACCCCACTCCCACCAGGTGATCAATCTACCATAAAACCCACACAGCCCGCTCATTAACCGGAGCAGCACTTAATCGATTGAAAACGTTAACCCCTCACTTCCTCGACCGAAAAATGCGTCCAAATGTAACAGTTTGAACTTTATCCGACTGTTAATAAGGGTGATACGTTTGTTATTAAAACCCCTGAAATATGAGTAGTACAGTCACCGTGAACAGTGATTGATGTGTGCTGACTGACGTGTGCACGAAAGCGGGGTGTGCCGTCATTGGAGGGTGGTTTGAGTTGTAAGAGATAGCGTGCGGAATGACGCTTGTGGGGGTAGTCATTATCAAATACAAGTACCTAGAGCTTATAATTAACTTATTAACTATTTTTTTTCTTCCATCTCCTCCTATTACTTATTTCGATTAAATTCGTGCGGGTTCCAAGACAATTTAACTTTTCCCCGGGACTCGTCGAGGGTCAAACCTCGATGTCATTATTGGTCACCATTGTCGATCCTGGCTTACAGGAGTGGTGGGAGTGTGTGGCGGGACTAGTCCCATCGAAAAAAAAACTTATTAACTTAAAGAATAGAAATGTATGTCATTTATTTATATTTCTTTAATTCTTAATGGGTGATAGAGCCTTATCAGAACGTCACTTTGTAGCATTCTTTATGATTTATAAGTGCTGTAATGGTTTGCACCAATAAAAATATTACAATCGACAATTTGCAACGTATAATTACTCTATGGACAAACATGAATTTTGATAACTTGTCGTAAAAGCTTATGCATTGCACCCTTACGTTTGGGGTTTGTTCTGTACACAATAAGCAGGGCTATTATAGTGGTGGCCTGAGCTCTTTTAGTTTCAATTTTCAACCGCATATTGATTAATTCCAAAGAAATGGAGCACACTTGACGAGTGGTTCAATTCTTGGGCGTGCTTTGTAACTTTATATTATCACGTTGTTGCTTTCGCTATAATTTATATTGATACAGCGACATTAATTTAAATTTGAATACTTAAGGTTATTTTAAAATATTTTCAGGTAGCGGATGTTACTTAAATAATTATCTCTTAGTATTTCGTTAAGTGTGCTTGATAAAAAATAAATGTTGAATGTACCGATGGATTGACCTTGCACTCTTGTAGCAACCTGCGTAGCATATGAGAACTCTTGAAACTCTTAAAACGACCAACTTAAGAATATGTAGTAACTCTACTAAAATTGGCTTTTTTGTTATGCTTTTTGACTCTCTACATTTCAGAATATCTACATTGTAATTATTTGTACTAGGCCCTTATGTATGTTATTCTTTCTTTGGATCTGATGATTAAGATTAAAATTTGTTGAGGTTTTAGTTGGTCTGAAAAAATATTGTGAGCAGTCATAACTTGTTTAATATTATTTCCAAAAAACCCCAAACCTTAGTATGATTAGATAGGTAAACAAGTTTGATGGACGTTGACGTATACTTAGGTATCCTAATCAAATTTGTGATGTCACTGTTCCGAAAATTGCGCAAACTTTCTCGCCGTGGTGACCTCGTAACGACATCCCATTTTGTTAAATAGAACAATTCTAATGTCAACCGATTTCCCAACACTAAACTGAGATCGTGATTGCTACCTGTCAAACGTATGACATCAATTGAAGCAATAATAATCTCCCACGCCCGTTGGTATTATTACAACTTACACGTTTTTGCTGTTGTCGGTGCGCCATTGAACTCGCTCTATGATTAACCTTCATTAACATTGTGTGATTTATGTGATGACAATGTTTTTTTATATTACAAAGTCGGCAATTAAACATAAGATCCTCCTGATGTTAAGCAGTTATTTACCGTGACCGTATATAGATGATTACAAAACCAATAGCATTGCTAGCACTTTTTCGACCTCAAGTGGAAAGCGGGAGGGAAATTAATTTCATTCACACTCATCGTACGAAACAGATATTACAGCTGCTTTATGCAAATATTCTGTGAGAAGGCGGTACTACTCCGGTAAAGCTAGCTTGTATATGATATATAGTCGAGCAGAACAGTTTGATTTTTCTATCACAACAGACCAAACTCTTTCTCAAGCCAACTAACCTTGTAATGTCGTCGTAAGCCCGTTAATAAATCAGTTAGATAACAACAAATATCTGTCTCAAAGTGATTTCCCGACGCAATAACCTTGCAACGTGGACGCGGACCGTCAAACATATGACATCACTTGAGCAGGCGATCGATCGGCTCCCACGACTGGCGATACCACTATAGCTACACGTTTTTGTGACTGTCGGCGCACCATTTGGACTTATTAAGCGGTGCTCGGGTACACGACGCCCTTTGATAGGGTTGGCTTAATGTGGACATGAATATGTTAGGTCGGTATTCATATATCGATCTCAAGTCTGAGAACGAACGTGGTAATGTCATCTCAAAAGTGTAAAATGAAAATACGTAGTGTTGAGATTGATTTATAAATGCCAGCCTTAGAATCATATGTCGGAAAAATTATAAAAAAAACATATTAGACGCCTTAGTTTATTAAAAAAACTGTCACATTTATAATAATAAAGAATATGTTTTAACTCAAGCGCCGGTTTTTATTCACTGTCAAGTTTCCGACACAAGACAAATATCGCAGTGCAGACCAACGCACATTAGGTCCGTTAAAAAAGTACTTTTGTCTGTTCATATCAGTCAAGTGGGGACATCAAAAGTGTCTTATCCACTATATTCTGCCACGCGCCATTACTCGCGCGGGATTCGTTCGCTGGTGCTTTTGACAATTGATTTATGTCTGTCAAGTCTCGTCACAGCGGCGACTGCGCGCGCGCATCTGCACCCGCGCCCCGCGTGTTGCGGTTGTCTGACAAATTTCAGGCAAAGATGATTGAGCAGAAGTGTCTTCTAGGCAAGAGCATGAATAAAGAGACCTACATAATTTAGTAAAATATGCCTTGGAAGTTATTTCCCACCTGGTAAAAAATAAAACGCACTAAGTGTCTATATGGTGTCCATCTGAATAAAATGTTGATGCGTAAAAAATACTGCTTCTAAAACTTGGCGTGGATAAATTGTGGAGGTTTAGTGTTTACTAACATAATAGATAATAGTAAACATTGGTACCTACTCACTAGGTCTTTGAATAAATCTAGGCTACCTACTCGCGAACTTGGCATTTCCATTGAGCTGTCAATCAAAGCAAAATGCTTCACAGTTTTCTATCTATTTCCGCTTCTATTCTTCTAATTTGTGACATACACAGATCCCGGGAAAGTCAGCAATTTATCATTAAAACTAAAATAGTCGAGACGTGTTTGCGGGAGTGGGTTTTAGCGAAAAAATAAACGATTTATTTTAATAACGCGTAGTGTATCGTTAACAGCTGCCTCTGTGATCCTATAATGAAAATAAACACGTGTATTGACAGACATATTGTTCTGTTTTTTTTTAATATTCTTTATTGCTAAATATATTCAGTCTTCTTCGAATCATTCTATTTTTGATGAATATTTTAATCTTTGTTATGAAATTGGTAGTGAACTTGTAACTTGACCTCAACAGTTCAGAAATTGTTGACTGAGTGGTGACTGAGTCTTAAGAGCTCGAGGGTCACTGTTAAGGAAATTCTGGTGAGTCATTTAATGATGAGCTGTTCCTTAAAGAGGGACTTAGTGACTATCATTGCGAATGCAGTGCATCAAGGGCAAATAAATAACGGCTCAAACAAGATTGTCTGATAGACCTGTAGTACAACAACAAACTACAGCTACTTTGTAGAAATTGTCGCCTGCAGGTGTAGGCGACAGTTTCTACAAAGTAATACACAGGATGTTAGGACCGTGAGATTGGGAATCGATCTGGATGGTCCTCAGAAGTGGAAACACGTATAGAGGTGAGGGTAGCAATCTACTTATGATGAAAGAGCCGGAAATTCTAAATGTTAGTGGGATAGCGGGTAGCGTGATAGAGCAGTCTTTTATCTGACCCTGATTATATTCTGGTTATAGGATCGATATTGATTTTAAGTCTGAAAATATCGCTGCCTTGATCATATATAATGACCAAAAGGAAGATAGCAATACCTACATTTACATCTGTATTCACAAGCAATACTTGTCTAAGTAACGCAGCCAGATTATGGACAGTTTGGCAATTCTCAATGCGTTGTGTGTTCGCGAAACCTCATAGTTATGTTTTCTAAATACAGACATAAGGGTGTTCGTCAACTTAGCTATGCTATACAGCGGCGACTCGCTTCGACCAATAAGATCGCTTCATTTCCTTAGTTTCACTCGGCTTAGCTCATGTTGAGAGAAATAGAAGTGATCCCATTTGTCGAAGCGGGCAGGCCTGCTTCATAGCACAGCCAAGTCAACCGCCACCCTTAGATTAGTAAAGTCTTGTTCGTATGCTTAGAAAATTAGCACCATTAAAGGATCATAAATATCCCAAAAGGCAATACTATTATTCCAAAAATCACCATTCTAAAAGTCATATAATGCTCGTTCTATGTTACGTTACAGTCTAATTAACGAACTGTCTGAGCGGATCGTGGCAGGTAACTGACGGGTGACGGGTACGCGTGACAAGTGACGCTGACGTGACGTGACGTTGACGCGATGTGACGTGACGCAGACGATCTCCGCTGTAATGAAATTGTGACATTGACGAAGCGCCCAAGTGTAGAGATAGCAGCGGGTAGAGTATGTTTCTTGTTGTTCTGTTATGTTTTCCTTTTGGTTTAGTTATTTAGTTAAGTGTTTAAGGCCATAGTTGCTAGTAAAGTCATTGCTCTAGAGCAACAGGTAGAGTCACAGTCAGTAAAGTGAAATGAATAATCGAAAGTACATACAACATTGTCTTTAATGACTGAAAATTTCACCTATAAGTACCTTATACCACAAACGATATTTTGTTTGTGAATGTAGAGCTGTAAGTATTAATGCGCTTTTAAACTGCATAATATTTAATGCCGTAGTGTCTTTAATAACATGAAAAAGGCACTTTGCAATCGCAACCTAAAAGTACCTTTACGCATTCGTCTACTTCATTGCTATATATGGCCCATACTCCTATACGGATGCGAAGCCTGGACCCATAAATAGCAACTGCGTAAACGTATAGAGGCATTTGAAATGTGGGCATATAGACGCATGATGGCCATAAGCTGGACAGACCGAGTGACCAATGCAGAAGTTCTGCGTCGAGTTGGGAGGAAGCGCGAACTGATGCAAACCATCAAAAGGAGAAAGGGCGCCTATCTAGGTCATATAATAAGACACCCAAGATACGCACTTTAAGGGTTATTTTGATGGGAAAAGTGGCTGGTAGAAGAGCTGTTGGGCGCAGGAGGAAATCGCGGCTGCGAAATATCCGAGAATGGACGGGAGTCTCAAGTGCAACGGAGCTTTTCAACCTCGCCAAAGACCCAGAGATATATGCGGAGCTGACTGCTAACCTTCACTAGTTGGAGAGGCACTATGAGAAGAAGAAAAATATTTAATGTTTTTTTCCTATATATTTGTCCTCCTCCTTTCTCGAGTTGCTTGCTTTCAGTAGGACTTTAATGTTATTTTAAGTGATGTTGTAACAGCACGAACACAGTTTCCAGTACGAGTCGACCTACCGACGGACCAATCGTAATGTGATCACCCCTGATTCCGGCCAACGCAAGTGGACCCTGTCCAACGCCCACAGATGGCGCTATCCCCTTTAGATCATTTCAATACTTTTAACCATTTTATTTAGATGTCCCGGCCATGTTGATTATGATTACATAGGTACTTCAGACAGTAAACCATTTTTCATTCGAGTTAGAGGACATACATTTGTCCGTTTTATATTTCGGTAAAAAGAGAGAATAGCTCGCATCTCATGACTCACGGCCACATCACAACCGGAGCAAAACAGTCGCTCTGACTTGAAATCGATATTAATTATTTTCACAAGACGCTTGCTCGGAGCTTATATTAGCTTTCACGTTGCTTTAGCATTCGCTCGCTTGAAAACTTGAGAATAAACCGCATACGATACGAAAAAAAAAACAGTGACTGCAAAAAGTTAAACACGCGATAAACGTAGATAGAGTTCATCGCGTTTTTAAGTTAATTGTAGTAGCACAGTAAATTAAGGGTCAATATATAAAATAACAAGTATGTAAATAATAACATTGCAATATAGGTTTCGGTTTTGAAGAAAGATACTCAGTCCGGTCTTAGTCCATTGTTTAGCAAATAATTTGTCACTCACACATTGTGGTCATCTTACTAGAGGTACAGGCTAAGACAAAATTGGTGTTAGTCTACGGGGCTAAGTTTCACCTAAGAGTTGAACACAAGTAGACATTTGGCTGTGGTATAAAGCGGGCTCGCCCACTTTGACCAATAGTATCGCTTCATTTCAAGTGGACGGCGTCCTTAACCTGTCACTCTAAACAAGATAACTGCCATAATTTATATTTTTAGCATATTCTATAAATATATAGTTTTAGACGGGCATCTTGTTCCCGTGAAAACATAACTAAAAGTATTCGAGATGTCTTTACCACAATGAGAGAACTATCCAGTCGAAAAAATGTCCAAAAATCTACACACCATAATTACGCTACACCGCCCACGGTCGTTACGCACAAGGGCGCAAGTGGCAAATCGATAAATCAATTTTATAACAAAACTATATTGAACAATATCTCTCCGTGCTTCAGCCGCGAGGATTTGCATTAGTGCTTACATTAATCATTTCCTCATACAATTCGGGGGTAATAAAAGCCATAAAACTTTGTATGGGACGCCATTAATTGTCATTGACAGCTGACAGGGCGCGGGGGTTGATTGACAAATGTCAGGCGTCCCGCGCGACGCGTGAAAGGACGTGTTTTTGTCAGTGGCGGCTGTTTAGTTAACTTTTTTCTGTATGTAATGTTGTATATAATGGTGCATGCAGTGTCATTGCGAATTCATTAATGATTTTATAGAATTTTGAGATTTTTTGTGATACGTGGTATTTTAAGGAATAGCTTTTGTTGAGTAATTGCAATAAGTGAACATTGTGATACTCTATTATGATCTGTGAGTGGTACTTAATTGACTATTTTATGCATGGAATTAAAAAATCCGTGTAAATATGGATGATAGATGTAAACTCAAATCAATAATCTGGGAATAAAGCAGCAGGTATTATTTATAGATAGATGGCCCAGTAAATGTTTTAATAGGTGAGGATTAGTGAAATGAATCATTGAATAAATATCATGATTAACGAAATAGCAAATAGTTAAAATGTGTATGTACATGGATACAAACACATTAAAGTAAATAAAATTAAAAAATCTATTGATCTATACAAATAAATGAAATTGGAGTGTCTGTTTGTAATAACAAAATAAGACCTTTTCACTAAATGCATATGAAAGTACATACAACACCTATAGCAAAAACGCGATAAAAAAAAAATTTGTCTGTCTGTCTGTCTGTGTGTTTGTTGCGGATAATCTCCGAAACGACTGGACCGATTTTGACGGGACTTTCAATGGTAGATAGCTGATGTTATAAGCAGTAACTTAGGCCACTTTTATATTAGAAAAATCAACACGCAAATGTTAAATTACAATTTTGTTAAGTTATATTCCACGCGGACGAAGTCGCGGGCTCAGCTAGTTTAAAATATAATCCTATCTCGTTTTGCGTCGCTCAATCCCCACAACAGGGTATCTGCAACAGTCGATCGGCGATCCTTCGTCAATTGTCAGTACGACATTATCAGTGACGCGCGTCACTCACAGGAACCGGGCCATTGAATAAAATGTCAATTTTGTACTTACCACGTTATTATGAAATGTCCAGATTGAAATAAAACTATTTTTCGGATTTTATCGCGTTTATTAACTTTATGTTCCCGAAGTTTCGGTTGCTTTACAGCAGCCATGGTCACGGGGGGACTGAGGTGTTAGACGTCCTGATGTTATAGTTAGTAACTGGGTACCCTCATATTTAGTTGTTGTTTGCGGTCCGATCCACGCAGAAAGTGCTCACAGTGTCTCGAGGTCTTGCAATGGTAGACTTGGTTTTGGATTTAATTATATTAATTACTGGATCCCAAGTTGGTGGTAGCACCCAGCCATCTTCCCTATTGAAATTAGGATGTTTTTTAATTTCAATGGCCTCACGTATCATCCTTGGTCGGAATCGGTGTTCTTTTGCGAGGATCTGTGGTTTATCAAATCTGATATAATGGCGGGTGCGGTCCTGTACATGTTCACAGATTGCAGACTTCGTGGAGCGCCGGTGTTTCACGTCAGCAATATGTTCTTTAACGCGGGTTTTAACTGATCTTTTCTTTTAATGTCCAGATGATTATTTTATAAAGTTTTTACATTAGTTGGCAGATTTTCTGGAGGTATTTGGAAGTCATGACCAAATTTTTGAACCGGTTCTTGTTTGAAACTATTGTAGAATCAAATCAACTCTATTGCTGCGAAACACGGCTCTTATGTAGTGTTGCTATCGAGCAGTAGCCCAGAATAGTGTATGTATGCTACAACTTAACTTGTCCCACTTTTTGTCATCCCTAAGAATATTTATGTCTTCACGTAACATTATTTGCCTGGCAGGCAGAGATCATGAGGTAAGTAGAGCTCGATACGTTAGTAGATATCATTATACATATTCTTTTTAATATCACCCTGAATGGCGTTGGCAGAAAATTTAAATAAGTACCTTCCATAGGGCCCGGTGCATTAGAAGGATCAACATTTCGCCATAAAACGCTCCCAAGCGTGCAATTACGAAGCGAAAAGCAACTAAAAAGCCTGTCTTCACTGCAGATCTTACACCCTCACCAAAAACGCACTAAATAACACCGTATCCAGCCCGCCACGGGCAGACACATAACTCACCACCTAGCCACCCCCCACCCTTAGGAAACCTCCCCTAAACCGTCATAATTCCATCATACGTTGCCAGCAAAAATACAACTAGATTCATTATCTGGGCGATACATCAGCCCTGTAATGGCTAGAGGGGTGCAGGTTGATTCATAAACAATAAATCAATGGGTGGTGGGTAATAGGCCAGATATTGTACATTAGGGTGGGGCGGTGGAAATGCAGCTTCAAAAGTAAGGCTTTATAATCGTAACCCTACTTTTGCAATGGTCAACACACTTGCACAAAATATATTGCTGTCTCTATGTTTTACTATCATAATATTGAGACAACAATACGTTTTGTGTGAATGATTTTATGAATATTTCCGGAATAATAAAAATATCAGTGTCGTTGGAGGTCAACTCTGAAGTCCCAATGTTTACACAAATACCAAATAAGTAGGTACTAAAATTATGTATGAAAAAATCTATCCTTGTTAGTCAAGCGTAGATTTTAATTTTTTTTTTTTTACAATATTATTGTCGCACCTATAAGTACCTATTTTTCATTCATAATATCTAACTTTGAGCTTAAACAGATAACGATGTTTCCAAGAAGTTTTCAGCTACAGAGAATGTCTTTGGATTCTACTATATAGCTAGTGACGATTAAACTTCGCGAAACATGTTTCAATATCTAAATAAGTATGAGAAATCATGGGCCACAAATGATATTAATTTGGCAATAAAGGCCGCATTATACGGTCCATTTTTCACCCCCGCTGGAGGGGTTGTCGGCGTTTACCGTTGCACTGTCAACGTCGGCATTTGTCTTATGTCGGTCTGTAAAATAAATAAATAAATATCGTTAGACGAACATACCAACTGTATGGTCCCAAACTAAGCAACCCTTGTACTATGGGTACCGTACAATGGACTGGGGGCGATCCCAGGGACACCCAAACCTGGGCAAATTACGAAAAGGCCATTTCCGAAATTTGCCCCGGCGGGAATCGAACCCGCAACCACCATGTGCAGTGAGCCGAGCGGCGTACATAAAACCGCTCGGCTCAGCCCGCACGTCGTCATAAAATATTTACGTTATTGAAGCATAGTTTAGTTGCAGTAAAATCTGCTAATTAACGTCCATATACCTAGTAGGTTTTTACCGACTTTTAGGACTGGAAGAATTATAAATATTACCCACACCATGCACTGATTAGTTTTGTAGCATCCAATGACCAATAAGCCATAGACGCCGAATAGCTGGACACCTCTTCTCGCCTAACAAATGCATTACCACTGCACATGAGCGCACCTGAAATTTTGATTGGTCCATTCACGGCTCGACCTTGAACGGACCAATCAAATTCGCCATCATCCCCAATACCCTGCCAACTTTTGACGATTGTGTTCTCATATTATAATAATGGTCGTAGGCGGTGTCTTGCGTTATTGGTCTGTGGTAGTCCTTTTCTGCTCTAGCAGCCATCGGTTCTACGAGCACATTACAATACTTTAAAGGAACATTTTATGCTGGATAACCAACTTACACAGCCTACTAATCAGTTTCAAGGGACTTCGTGATCCATAAATGCCATAATAGTACATTGTTACACGAGTGGTGAAAGTGACTTATTTAGTCCCGAGACGGGGATTGGCGCCCGAGCGTAGCGAGGGCGCTAATAGTTCGAGGGACAAAATAAGTCTCTCACCCGAGGTAAACACTGTGCTTTTCATTACGAATACAATGAAAGTAAAAATAAAAACAGGAATTGGCTAAAGAAATAATACAAGGAAGTATGAACAATACTCTACAACTCGAAAAAAAAAATAAAGATCGGATTGCCGCCTATGTTGTTTTTTTTTCGTTGGCCGGCCAACTTCATTATTTAGCCATTATTTTTCATTTTCATCTTTAAATATTTTACCCAAATCCATGTTTTTTAAAGAAATTGTTGAAACTAAATTCTTTAATTAAGTAATACTTAACTTTATGTTATTTCAATTTTACATCGTGCTGTAATTGAATGACTGTAGAAAAAGTTTGAACATGGTTCCATAGAAATGTGAAAATGGAACTAGTTTGTTTTTTTATAATTTGACAGCTGTCAGTTGAAAGCGATTCTCCCGGATTCAGCGATTCTCGCGGAAAAGTATTACTTTCAACCCGCTCCTCAGGCAACTTCAGACCTACTTTCAGAGTATGAGTAATGAAAATGCTTATAAGTATGATCTGAATACTACTTTTTCGTCCAAAAATGGGAAATAAAGCTAGATATAAACTGTCGATTCAGTATAGTACCTCGACTAGTAGTAAAATCTTCATGATACAACGTTCCATGTGAGGGCACGGCCTTACAACTTAGTGATTTTAGTGCAACCAGCGCAGTGAAGTTATTAAAGCTATAAAAATAACGTTTTTATAGTGCACGTCGGGCTTTATACCAAACTCGCTTTGACTGGCACACGGCATAATAAAATGGTATGAAACAATCCCATGATTTATTTAATACACCGTGGACCGCTTTATGCAACAGCTTTTTGAGTGAAAGTTGTTATAATTTTCCTATATTTTTTGAGGTGTCCTAACAAAAACGTCTTGGCTATGATACGTTATACTTATTCTAGCTTATGATTAACCTATTAGTCATGAAACGCTTCCCATACAACATTATAATTCCTATAATAAAATTTAAAATATAGTTAATTAATAATGTTACTTAAGAAGAAGGCAAAAATAGCCTGGTGGTTAGTGGAGCCGCCCTCGTAGCTGAGAGGTTCCGGGTTCGGTACCCATCCTGCCAATCAAACTATTGACGTGAACCCACTTCTAACACAAGCATTAGTTTAGCTGGAGTGGCTAACTGGAATACTAGTAATGTGAAAAAGTCACATTGCTAATAAACTTTCTGAAAAAAAAAAATATAAAAGCTTAGTTTTTATTTTTATGTATCCATATTTTAATAAAAAAAAAACTGCCTATTTATTGCAAATCAAAATATATTTTAAAATTATTAAAAAATATCTGGTTTTATAATAGTTTTGATTATCATAATCTAACATAGTCATTTTATTTGTGTATCTTAGATACTGCAGACCGCTTTATGCAACAGCTTTTATGTCATATTTATACGTCCCTTTTTTATTTCCTGAATCGATGCGGACATCGAATCGTTTATTGCTTTCTTGTTACCGAATGAATCGTTATACACAATTATTTCAATGTTTCGCGTGTTTTATTGTGGCCCCTGTACGTCGTAAAGTGGGTTTTAGTGGTTCATCTCATTAAAAGGGTTTAAAAGATTTCTTATGACTGTTATACGATTTCCGTATTTTGGTAAGCTTTGACATTTTTATTACTATACTAGCTGTGCCCCGCGACTTCATCCGCGTACTATTGGATTATTGGGTTTAAAAGTATCCTATATGTTAATCCTGGTTATAATCTATCTGCGTTCCAAATTTCATCCAAATCCGTTCAGTAGTTTTTGCGTGAAGGAGTAACAAACATACATACATACATACATACATACATGCATACAGCCACACTACAAACTTTCGCATTTATAATATTAGTAGGATTGGAAAGTATATGATAATTATATTTTAGTAGTATAAACTTTGCCAACCAACTAGCTACCTGGCTAGCCTAGTCAGGAGTGGTTTAGTTCACACATACAATTATTGAGAGTTTGAGTTCATGACAATAGATACGTACTCGTAAAAGTGATTGTGTTGTGAGTTATTTAATTATAAAGTTCATAATTCGCTGCTGACTCCATCTCTTTGACCACAGTCCGCCAATCGACATCGAGTATTATTTATTTCGACTAGAATGACGTCGCGTCAGCTCCGCTTGATCTATGATCGTGGACGACGCGATGTGGATGTAACCATTTTTATACCATAAAACATGGTGATGATGGAATACAATGATCTGATAGTAGGTACATAAATGGGAATGGTATTGGAAATTATTTGAATTTGGAATTGAAGTATAAAAAAATATGTCATAAAATGCAATTCATACTTGTGTCAAAATTAATCATAAAATTTTTTTCTTAATTTTGAGCAGTACTTTGAAGGCCCTATCGTTTTATAAGTGCAGGGTTATTGGCAGGAACTCTATGTAATATTTTGTTGTTCGACTATTACATGGTTCTATGTTTTATTAAACCAACTATGAGCCAACGATCTTATAACTGCAAAGTAGGAACACCATTCGGATAGCATAAATATTGAGCTAACTATTTAGTTTAGTCAACTTTAGTGACTATGTTACTTTAAGGTGAAGGCGCCTGTCTAGCCCGCGAAATTCAAAATTTTCGAGTATTTTTGTAGTTTATCCAAAATCTGAAAACATTTAAGACAACATTTTGTGATTTGCGAAAAACACAGTATGCAGTGCGTTTATTAATACATTTATTTTACTCTAAATATTGTCACGGTGGATATGATACTAGTAAATCACTAAATATACAAAAATTGCCAGTTTATCTGGATAGCTGTCGTTCTTGAAATGTTTTAGAGTAAGTTGGATATATTAATAAATGCACTACACACGGTCTTTTTTGCGAATTACAAAATGTGCCTTTTATTATTTTTATATTTATTTTATAGATTTTGAATAATTTCTAAAAAACCTCAAAAAATTTGAACTTCGCGGGCTAGATGGGCGCTTTAGCCTTAACTCAAAGGTCAGCAAGTATGTTACTTCAACACAATTTATCCACCAAACATCAATTAAAATAGGCATCAATTAATACTACGATTGATCGATATGTTATTGAATAAGGATAATTTTCGTAAATATACATCGTTATATTGACCATAAATCATCGGACCGTAGGTAATTAATGAAATTTATGTTCAACATAAATTTTATGTTCGTGTATTATGTTTTACCTACACGTACCGACGAATGAGGTCATTGCGTTTTAGGGTTCTGTACGCACGAGTGGTGTACCTTAAAAGTAAGTGTGGAATTGAGAACCTCTTCTTCGAAGTAGGTTAAAATATTTTTTTTTATAAATTTCATTATTCCCAGATGTTTTTCGCGTTCATCATTTATTCGTTACTTGCCTCGTACTTAGGCTCAAGACTGTCCCTGCCATAATAAAGCGATAAAACAGTTACACCTTGTAAGATGGTATACAACGGTTAATATCCATCATTCTACTATCATGTTATGGTAATCATACCACCATTTTTTGAGCTCTCCCATATCCCCAATACTTCTTCCTTAACGTCAATTTGCAGGGGTTGGAAAACTAGCATCTTGCATCTCTAGCCCGCCTTCCACGCATGTTCATGTTGTTAAATGATCCCCCTCCTGATCTTCAAAGGCAAGTCTACAGATCCCTTAAAAGCCGACCCTGCGGCTGCTCCCGTTAAGTTACATTCCTGGGCGATGGTTATCACTTACCATCAAGTGGTCTGGCAATTTACCTACCTAGGTAGTAAAAAAGGATTAAAAATTGATACGGAACCATAATATTCTCGTGAAAGATTACATATTATGACATGTACGCTGTCTCCCTTCGCTGGCTATCTCACTTCGTTAACGATTGTGTTTTCATTACGTCAAAAAGTTTTACGAGTATGTCTCGATATGACTCGTTATATATTTTTTGACTTGAATGTGATCACTGTTAATAAGTTTTAGGGGTGGCACGGTCACAATACACACACTCGTTACGTCTAGTATTAGTTCTATGATCAAGAAATGTTCTATCAATTTGAAATGCATAGCTACCTTTATACGTGACGTCATACTGTAAAGATACTAATTTGTGATGATATTAAGCAATAAGGATGTTTCAATTCAACTCTTAAACTTCATCCCTTCTATATTTTGTGCTATCATGTTTATGAAGCTATCGTTACAATTAACATTCGAATATATTTATAATTGGGCATTTGATATGATCTAGAGATAAGGCATGAAATATTGTCGATCGAGAAAGTGCACCACCTGGCGTCTGACAACCCTTCATTTCAAGCTGTAGTATGTCCACCAATATATCTGTTCAGGTAACAACGTCGCCACTGTCTTCACAGAACTGTAAAAACAATGGCATTTTCATTATGATAACGCTAGTTCCAGTTTTGGCCACCTGCATAAAGAAGTTGGTGGTCGATTATTAGAAAATGTAAACTTCATCACATTTTTTTGGGTCTACTTTAGAAGTTTGTTGTCTACTTTGGTTAGGCTTACAGAAAACCGGTCTCACATGGACCTAGACCTCGTATAATAAATTGATCCCAACTCTGAAAGCCATCTTGGATATGCATTTGATATATAATTTGATAATATGTTTTGGTATGACATTAGAATTATATACCTAATTATATTATACTTATCGGCCTAGGAGATATCTCTATCATCAGCGTTCACATGTTTTCTGTTGCTCGTCATCTGTCCCATTAAATCTCGAATTGAGATAACTCAAGACAATATAATATGATGAATACGGAACAACCCTTCTCCGCGCCAAAGACAAAACAAAATACTTTAAAAAAAACTTAAAAATCCGTCACAGAAAACTTACAATACGTAAATCCAAAAATTATCTCACATGACACACGCTCCCCACGAGATACCGCTGACATATTTACGACGACGGCTTAGGGCATAAAACTAATCCCTACGACGGTGGCGGGCGGGGGCAGGCAGGGGGCCAGGGGGCCAGGGGGCCGACGGAGGGACCTTTATTTCTAACATTCGTCACATAGTAGCAGTAAATTATCATACTACGCTATGATATGACGCGGGCCGCCCATTAAAACGCGTTTGATTTAGATGAGCCCATAAAATTGATTTATGCTTTCACGCCAACAAAACCCGTAGCACTGAAGCAACTATTATATTAACATTTTCGTGGATAACCTTTTCAATTTAGCAAGGATATACGTCAAAACCCAACACGTTCAACGCTAAACTCTATTTTCAGTTAACTTAGATTGAAATTCGATCGGTGATGTGATAACAAATTAAGTCTTTTGTAATTGAAAAAAAGCTATTCACTCGCGGAGTTGCATGCGCGTAATGACATATACAAAATGTACTTTAATTTAATGGGATAGAGTACAAATTGGGTTCGATTTCGTGTTCGATCAGGACATTGTTTTTGAATATCGGTCCCGCGTAATTTCGGCTATTTTATTACATTGTACTTGTAGTGTATGTTGTGTTAAGTTAGATGGTAATATTTTATATTACCTATGATCTGAAATTTTGTAACTAAAACTTGTAATAAATTGCTTGTAAAGAACACATGACATCGTTATTTTTATAGGTACTGAAAATATAGATTATCATCCAAATTTCTTTTATTTTGATGGCGTATTGTTAATAGGTGTTGAACTGCCTCGTTAACACTATTTAATCTTCTTCTTTCTTGAAAAATATGGCCCACCCAGTTTAATAGATAGGTATGTCGCCAGTGTCAAGCAACAAATAGCATGCAAACACATTTAATAACAATGCAATACAAAAATGTGACCGTCCACTTTGGAAAACCAAAATGGATCCAAGACTATTTAATTAAGTCACGTTATACCGGCCTGTCAAATTGACAGTTGTCAATGGTGCTGATTCAGTTGGTATTCATGGTTGACAGTTGACACACGAACTAAACTAAATCAATTGTTTTGTCATCCTGGTCGTAATGTTGTAAACAATATTTTGTCAATGTTTATAGAATTAGCTCTTTGAACTCAGAATTTGTACATAGAATTGGTGTCAATACCTTTGGCATAACTTTTGATATAACTGAGTAAGTATGTAGAAATTATTATCAATATTATGTTTGAAAAAAAATAAAATAATACAAAAAAAATATGTTAAATAAAATCAATATTGAACACCTAATCCTCCCAAACACATCAGATTCGATATTTAAAATGAAGACGTGTAAAGAATTTTTATATCTTTTTAGGGCGCATATAAAAATCAAACTCATTATTTATCTATTTTACGATGCACACAAGTCAGGATTGGTGAGTGTGGTCGTACATTGAACGGACATAAACCAAACGTCACCGGATTGGTTGGTCACCACTAAATCTACCACTTTACTGTCCAAGATTTTACGGTTTTAAAAGCCATAAAACTGAGGTGTCAATTGCTTTGAAATAAAAATGTATATGTTAGTAATTAAGTGAGCATTTTTTATGTATATCTCTATCGTTCTTGTAGATATTGAGCTATCAATGCGATAAGAGATTCTATCAATTAGTAAGAATAAATATTTGTATAATAAAATTAAGTATTTAATTTAAGTAAGATTTTAATTTATGTTAAGTTTTTTTTGCGACAATTAACTAAAATATAAATAAAAATGAATGCAAACACATAAAAAAGCACTTTGTAATTTTATCTCACTCAGTGTAATGGAATTCTGAATTCAAAAGTTACCAAGTTCCGACTTTCCTATTTCAAAATTGTTCAACATCTCATTGCGTTACCTACTCGTATTACATTTAGTCTATAGTCTACGACTACTTAAGAAAATTAAAAAAGCAAACCAAAAAGTTAGCATAAAAAAACGAGAATTTATTAAAATTTATTTATATTGACATTAAATTTTATCTAAATAAATTGAACTGAATCTAATTTTAGTGATACTCATAGACAATAAGGCTCTATCGACTCAACTTGACTTCGTAAGAAAGCGTGCGTGCGAGTTCTAACTTCCTTGGCTGGCGTGCGTAGAGGAAAAATGTGGGTAGTACGTGATCGCGCAATTACTAGTCGTTAAATTCGTTTAATTAATCATTTTTATGCATTATCTTCTTGATAATTATTATTGTTGTTGTGATTTTGATTTTCGTAACAATCTGTTGAAAAACGTGCGGGTGTGTTGTGTGATGAATGTGATAATTGATGTGATGAATTGATAATGTGGTGTGATGGTGGCAGCTGCAGCGACCACGGGCTGTAAGTACCTACCTACCTATTTTCTTGATTCTCGTTTTAAGCCAAAAGTATTTTTATTTATAAGTAGAAATATGGACTTCTTCCCATGACCTACCTACCGGCTTTTGATTTTAATAAAGCGACGCTATTGTATCCAATAACACGGAGTCAGCCCCGCAGCCATGGACTCCTCAAGGTGCTGGAGGCGCGACTCCAAGGTGCCTATGCTTTCTGAAGAGCTCTGACATGCTCTGACATGTTGAGACCGTCACCGTCAATATAAGAATAGGCCAAGGATATAAGTTATTGTAGTAGGTAGATGTCTTGGATGTCTCGCCGTCCGTAAATATACCGTTTGTATTGTATATAATATGACGATGTATTCGAGTTACATGAGGTTTTCCCTGCGACAAACGGTATCTATGATCGCAGTAGCACAGTGTAAAAAGGTCTTACTAGATTGTAGCATGTATTAATAACTCGACCTCAAGTCTGAGAGCGATCTTGGAAATGTTGTACGTAAGATCGCTCTCAGACTTGAGAGAGGTTTATTTAATATGGGCCTTAGTAACGTGCATCACATACTACTCGTATAATATACTAACTGTGCCCGCGACTTCGTCCGCGTGTAATTTAACTTAACAAAAATTTCGGGATTATTCATCCCCTATTTTATCCCCTTGGGGGTAGAATTAATCAAAACCCTTTCTTAGCGGATGCCTACGTCATAACATCTACCTGCATGCCAAATTTCAGCCCGATCCGTCCAGTGGTTTGGGCTGTGCGTTGATAGATCACTATGTCAGTCAGTCAGTCAGTCAGTCAGTCAGTCACCTTTGAGTTATATATATTTAGATTGAATATTGTGACAAATGTCAAAAAATTTGACATTCAAAGAATGTTGCAGTACGTGTGAAGGTTTCGACAGTACGCGATCTTGCCGGGAGCGTCTCGGCCGCAGCGCTCGGCGCTCCCTCTAACTACATAAATCAATTTGTCAGCAGTTACAATGTGACTTGGGACTTGCGCACACACACTCGTTCACAGAATAGTATGCTTTTTAGCGTCCTATATGGCTATACAAATAATAAATCAGTATTTTTATTTGTATTGGTACTTGAAGGAGGCACAAATGTTATTCCAAATTTGCGCGTTATTAGAGGTGTTTTAGTCTCCTTAAATCAGAAATAACTTCTTTAGGTTCAAGTTCGCCTAGACAAGGCAAGGCCGTAGTAGATTTTAATTATTCATTTAATATTGGCATAGACTACCTAACAAGCTATAAGTAAGCAGATTTGAATAAATAACATACCTACAATGGCTTTCCCACTAATTCTAACCATGTATGAATAAGACAGCAATAAATTTATAATCCTTTCAAATTAAAATTAATGTTTGTTATTTTTTGTTAAACAGAATCCTTGTCAGTGACTTATTATAATATTTTTTACCCGAAGCATTGAAGGCCTAATTTTTTAATACATTTCTGTGACATGTATGTTAATAAATTACTTGTTAACGAACATAATATATTATTTAGATTATAGATTTGAATAAATCAATGCAATATTTTGTCACCAAAAGAATGTCATAGATTACGTACCACTGTACGTAATATACTTACATACATATTTAGTTACTGATATTAAGTATACAGTTTTAATATTTCACCATTAAACGATGGTGCCTTCAGTATTTGATCTAGCATATATTTCTACGAATTCCAATACAAGCAATTGACAGTTTTGTATTAGAAAATAAACGAAGTAATAAGTCTCCCGATACCCTTGCATTGGTTTCTAAATGAAACGATCGCGCGATTACGCAGTGTGTTTACTCAATAATTCGATGCGAGTGACTTGAGAGATTTAAGGCATGAGCGGCGAGCGGTTGTACCTACAATTTCTTGAAAGTTGTAAAAAATATTATACTTATTTTAACATAATATGCGTCTAAAAGTTGAGCTACTTTTGGAGTGTATTTGCTATTTGTTTAAGTGTTCCAAATCAAAATACTCGTCTCTCGTTAGGATAACTTTTATTGACATTATTATCAATACAAAATTATGAATTATGCATTCGTACACGTTACATTCGTATTAGGTTGCATTTTTGTGTTCCATATTATTCTCTGCATGTATTAGAAACTATATGTTTTTCTAGATAATTTAGAAAAAATCGCCAGTCAAGCATACCTCGCATCACAGACCAAGTATCGCTTGCGATCCGGCCGCGACTCGTCATTTCTCGCATTGTCGTAATCCGCTGATTTACTAGCGACATTAATCAGGTTGACGGCCGATAGGGACTAAATCACAACCACGCTATCACCTGCCATCCGCACCGACACTAACAACCCGACAACAAGAGCGAAAACTGCCTAGCAAAGTTCCTTTCTTACGCGGCTTATATTAACACTACTGCATGTTATTGCTTGTAATTCTTTTTGCGAATTTTGTGCACATAAATATTTCTTTTTTTTGTTTCATACGTCACGTTTTATTTGTCTAGCAGACGCGTTGTCGCTGATTTATTGGACGTTTCCTTTTATAACAGTTTTAGAGGGATCGAGTGTAACGCGAGATTTTTAAAAAAATTTCAACGCGCTTTGCGATTTTGAATGATATATTGCGATGATTTATATTGCATTGTTGCGATATGTTTGCGTGTTAGCGGTGGCGATTGTAGTAAAACTGCCACGTTTGATAGGCGTGGAGGCAAACAAACAGTTTCGTATGTTTCTTACAAAGTCGACGGATGCCAAATGGATGGACGATATTTTACACTGTCAAATATTATTTTGAAGTAACGGATTTCGATACCGTATTTCCTGTTTGTAGATAGGCGCCTCCACATATACCTACCGAGCAGCCGCACCTGAGCAATAAGTAGTCTGAAGTCAAAACGGGATTGCTCGGCTCACCTGTGTACGTGAATGCTGGGGACGCGCCTATAAACAAAAGTTTTGTCTATCTTCTTTCTCCTACTAATACCATCATCATCCATCAGCCAAATGATGTCCACTGCTGTCGATGGCCGCGATGTCGAGGTCCTCCCATCCTTCCCGCAACCCGTGTGATGTCATCAGTCCACCTTGTTGCAGGATACCTCGTACTACGTCTTCTGGGTCGCGGCCGCCTAGAACCTTTCTACCTCAATCTATATCCTGTACTCTAGTTCGTCTGCGGACTTCCACAGTATCGCTTTATCATGTAGCAAAACACCCACTCTAATACTAAACCTCTCTCTCCCACATCTCCTAATTTCATCTCAAATATAATCAGTCCCAAGATCAGATGTCGTAAATTGCGATCAAAGTATATTATATTTTTTAATTCCCGGCCTCGCGGTCCGCGCTAATACATCAGACTGATTTATGTGATCTGCACAACTTGTGGATTTATGGCGAGGCGAGGCGGGCGAGGCGATGAAAGGCGCTGCCATCTTGTGACGAGGCACTTGTCGATCGAACTGCTGCATTAGGATTGGCTTTTTGAACGGTTTAGTTTCATAGCAATATATCTGGTACGATATTTATTAATAGTTTTAATTTTTTATGACAACAGCGTTTGGTTGAAACCTCATTGCCCTACCCAGGGGAAATATTGCTTGTTAAATACCGTTAGCTGGCTGCTTATAAAAATCCGTCAAACTTATAACACTGATTGGTTGCCAATAGGTATGTCACAGGGTTTTGAGGGACTGGTTATGTCAAAAGTCTATCTAGTATATCTAGTTTAGATAATGTCCTGGTTAGGCCCTATATGTCGATTCCTGGCTAATATAGCCAGAATAAAACACAGAAAGTAATGAAAAACTCGCCACATTTCTCGTGGTTTTCATCCTATATTTGTGCCTCAAAACTTCGACAAGCAGTTGAAATGCTCGCGAAAAGGTGCGGGGTACAAAAGGCCCCAAATAATTATTCATTGTGTTTTTAACAGGCGCGCCAGGAGGCGCGGGATTGTGAGAGGCCACTAGCGCCGCGGCGAGCGCCTCGGCTGTGTCGTAAAAATTTGCTCTTGAAATGCAGTGGAGTCGACATTGTTGGAATATGAATTTTAAGATTTTGACTATATTAGTAGTTATTTAAAGATTGATCGTTGAATGAGATGCATCGATGATCGATCGGCGGTCTATCAACGGTCGGTTGTTTGGTATAGTAACACTTATAGACATTCTAAAACTGCGGGCCTGATGACATGAGTATTTATGTTTACTAATTATATTCTCAGAATTGTATCAGCATGAAACAGTCCATATACGTAGACGAACCACGAACCATAAGCAAAACAACTCATTTTCATTGTAAAACATCTGAAAATTAGGAAATAAGTATGTTTGAATATGTTATTTCCCTGGTGGCTCCACTCATGACAGTCACTGCCAAGATAAGTGAAAACGATTAAGTTAACCTACTAGAAAGTACACAAACTTGTAGATAATATAAAAATTATAGTTAAGACTAGCTGAGCCCGGGCCTTCGTCCGCGTGGAATTTACTTAACAAAAAAGCCTGCTTTCTTAGCCCACGCGACAGGACTCATTTTTTGTTTTTCTAAAATAAAAGTAGCCTAATTTACATTTAGCAATAACATCAGCTATCTACCAGTGAAAGTCCCGTCAAAATCGGTCCAGCCGTTTCGGAGATTACCCGGAACAAACACACAGACAGACAGACAGACAATTTTTTATTAAATCGCGTTTTTGCTAGAGGTGGCGTATGTACTTTCATATGCATTTAGTGAAAAGGTGTTATTTTGATATTACAAACAGACACTCCAATTTTATTTATTTGTATAGATATTTAAAATGATGTTTGAGAATATATAATATTTTACAAAACATGTTTCACTAACGTCCTCTCCACACATTTCCCTGTCTCAACCGTAGCACAACCATCTCCTGACTTGTTAATGCCTCCAGCCTACTATCTTAGCATATTGCAAGTCTCTAAATAACGCCATTATTCCTAACATCCGCCCGTCCAAATACAGAAAGGTTATCACGGGGAAAATATTTGATGGGAGCAGACCGTGTGCAAATTGAATTTATTATTTAGGCGTAATCAGAAGGGCCGCCCTATCTGTGTTGCCAACGCGTCGTGGAAGAGTTAAGTGGTATTGGCGGGGAAATTGGGAAAAAAAATGATGCTCTATTACTTTTTTGTTCCTTTGTGCTGATGTCAAAAAAAAAATATATATACATTGATAGAAGTCTGGTATAATTATTACCAAATCGTTGAGTAAGTACCTATGTTATTGAAACACAGGCGGGATTGTGTAGTGTTGTTATTTATTTTGTACCGAACCAAGATATATTATACTTTATATGTTATGGACTTCGTCTATAAGTACTTACATTTAGCACATTAAAATAACAAATACCTATTGAAATCTTTGAATTTTTGAACGACTGATGTTTAATTCCAATTTGTAAATTATTTATTCTCATCTACTGACCCAGTACTGATTTTGGTAGGTACACATTTAATATACATACATCGAATATAAACGACTGAAACAATCTAGAAAGGGTCGTTTTATAATAAATTGAAATATAGATAAAATAGGGAAATTACTTTGAAAACTAGTGATGTTAGCAACACAGCGGCCCGCCGGCCTATAGTGTTGCATATTTATGAAAAGTCCATTGACGAATATGAGAGTGGGGTTGAGAAGTTCCGCCGGAACAGTAGTTTGGGGACACCTTACGCGGCCAGCGCAAGATTGAAGTTTTCCTATCAAACTATACGGGACCACGGTTGGGTTTTCAGGTTATTTTTTCATGATTTTCGGGTGCCGAGTTTAAGATATAATGTGGCAATGTTGTATAAACGTTCACTTATTACTATTGCTGGTGTGTTTTGCTTATCTCACTTGCATTTTGAGGTCTAATTCAGGTAAAAATGACAATAAAAACACTTGTGAAGTTCAGCCCATACTATTCCAGCGAACTGGACTATGGGCCGAATTGACTTCGCATTTTAGGAGAATGTGCTCGGCATAATAGCAATATGCTTGCCCCCTATTACATACGACCATAATACCATCACCGAAATTTGACCGCACTGCAGTGTACCTCTGCCTAATCCTCCGGAGTAAACGGGTGTAATGGTGTATATTATACAAAATATATAACGAAATATGTTCCCGAAACGTCGGGAACATAAAATTAAATAAACGCGATATAATCCGTAAAAATAGTTTTATTTCAAAATATATAGTTACTTTTACTTCAGTAACTCTGGTATTGATGTGAATCCTCTATCGCGGGTGAACTACTCCATCATAGGTACTAAGTACGCTGAACACTTAAAAATCCGGCGATGTTTCGAAGAAACCTGCGCCGACAAACTTCCACGTTTCTACAAATATTATCACGAAAACGGAATTAGCAGTAAATAATATACTATATATACGTACCTGTTTCAAGTACTTCTTAAATTTATTGCCTATTGCTTAACCAAGAACGGGAGAAAGAAACGAAATGAACAAACAAACACAGGATCATTCCAATGGCGGGGTGGAGTGAATCAAATACTTTCCGACCGGGAAGGAAAATAAAGTAAATTTATTTGGCTCTGTACTGGGCAAGTTTGTGAACTGTTTAATTCTTGTACTCTTTAGGTTGGAGTTTTTCGGATCCGTGAGATTTAGATTTGGCCCCGCGATGGGCGCCAATAGATTTGTTCTGCTGATTAATGCGACAGCATTTTACTATTTATAACTTGTTTTTTTTCGCACGAAATAAGGTAAGTATGTGTGTTTTTGGCCTCATCACACTTTTATCCAATATCATCAATGAGACGTCAGTACATTCAGACGGCAAATACGTTAAACTGAGTCTGTATATTAGTGAAAATTTATGGAAAAAAACTTTGACGTATGAATCACGCTTCAGTGGGCTGCTGTGCTGATAAAAAACTTCCAACGATTGCAAAAGGTTGTCTCTATTCAAATTCAGTCCAGTATAAATAAGCTACAAAACTATGTCACTAAGTTAACCAAACTATCCACTAAACAACGTTATCGTCACATGAGTACATAATCACGGCGTAAAAGAATAAATTGCTAAACAAATAGCGGTCGGATGCGCGGGCGCAGCTTTGGCGGGGACCGCCGCCATGTTGACACTGCGCGCGCGCAGCGGTGACATTAAAGAGCTTTGTTTGCGCTCAAGTGGTGGATGGTTTAAAGAAATGTGTGTTTTGTTTCTGTCGGTAGATAAGTCAGGAGTCGGGATTCCTTTGTGAGATGACTTAAGAATTGATATGTTGAAATATGGAAACAAAAAAAATGTTATGCAAGCCATGCGAGTAAATTGTATTTACTATTTATGTAACTGATATTGAACCTTTATTACCTATTTCGTTTACAAAAATCAGCCCCATGCATTGATCTATCCAAATCCAAAGGCAGGTTAGTTCTTCTTCCAAGTATTTTTTATATTTTACAACATAGGATAAGTATCAAAATTTAACGATAGATTTTACACAATTGCGAACAATGGTTTACAATACTCTTAAATACTTTATTTATCTACTTGCATATACGTATTTTCATAATTGTCTAGATCACATTATTAATCATCCTAATTGCCATAATTTGTAGCATATGCAAAATACGTCACATCCTTGCGACATATAATATTGTCGCATCCGTGACGTACGGCTGTCGCCTGTCGCGCGGACTTGTCGCCCGTATCCGTCATTATTTTGATATATACGCTTCGGAGCATCTGCTTGCCATATTAGTGCAGTGTTTTATAATAGCACTATACATTAATAATAATCATAGTAATAGCCAAGGGTCGAATGCACGCTTTCATTCTCATCAAAAGTTAAGGTTTCATTTCCTGAACGGTGTTGGAATACATTGTGACAATACCCGCACGTTTTTTTTTCGAAAAATATGTGTGAAGTTCACCATATTGCATTCGATCAGGGTGGTAGACTATGGCGCGGTTCTTCCTCGTATTGCGGAGAATGTACCCGATACAAAAGACTCGATCCCTATATCACTCGACCAAAATACCTTCGCGATCGGCGAAATGTGGGCGCGTACACTGCACTACACCTCTGCTTACCAAGCGCTGTCGGCAAACAATACACGACTTATGACAAATCTGTCGACATCATCTCGACATAGCCGTACAGAGAATAACTTCCAACTTGAAATTAAGATAGGTACTCGTAGTAGGTACCTATACCTATTGTTACGAAACAAAAGCTTTTCTTCTTTGTTCTTTAGCCCATTACTCCAAAACGGCCGTTTATTTTAGTCGTACAGGCTAACAACATTAGCGTGTTTATGCAGTGTTGTTCATAAATCGGGCGCCGCCATTAGTCCCGGGTTCGAGCCCCGCCGGAAAACATGCGTCTTGTTGATTTGTGACGAGCGCAGATGGATTGGGGCAGTCGAGTGCCGGTTCAGTGCCGGTGCACTTTGTTTGTTGTTATGATAGAGTGAGATGGGGATAGGTTTTTTAAGAGGCACTTCATTTTGAATACGTTATTAAAATTTCAAGTCCGTTCGTCTCATAGTTTCGAAGATTTTGCAATGGGAAGCCAATGGGTTCTACTTTTATTAAAGATGATATTTTTTATGTCATTTTGGTAACTACTTTGTCGTCACGCTCTGAATGGTTTGGTAATCGTAGAACATGTTTCCTTAAAATATGTATCAACACAAGTGTAAATTTTATAGTATAACTTTGTTGTCTAGTAACACAGGTTGTAATGCATTTTGAAAGGTTTATATTACCCTCCCAACCAAGAATCGTGTGACAAAATTCAAAACTGTTTCGCCTCACTAAAATTACTTCTAATTTCAAATACCCATACATCATAACAGCTACTTTTTGTACATTTTCGTCCGCTAACGAGTCCAAATTTCACACTCCAATTATAAAAGCGCGGGTACACGGCACACTTGTATCGCGAAACATTTGGCGCTACGGCGGCGTTGCGGAGCGCTAATCCCGCGTGAAGGAAGCAATACATCACGACGTTAAGTCGAAAAAACGTCGCCGCGTCTCGAGGGATCTGCCTTGTGTGTATGTCGCTTATGAATAAATCATTGGAGATTATAAAATTAGGTTTTATAGCAGTTTAATTTGCATACAACTTTAATGACTTTATAATTTTTACTTAATGAAAAATTGCAGAATTGTTCAAAACGACTCCATCAAATCGTTTTGTTATCATATAAGTGCATACAATATATTACTGACAGGCTAAAGAAGAGGAAATAGCTGATGCAAGCTGCAAAATTGTCAGTTTAGTCACCCTTATCTTAAGGACATCACATCTCCATATTAATACTTGCATACATAACGAATATCGATACAAAAGTGTTCTGTATCTGTATATAATGTACGTCTGAGGATCTGGTGTGCAGCGCCACCTATTGACTTAATCAAAGAACTACGCAAATGCGCTGCGATGCCGCGACGCTAGAGGTGTTTTGTACAGGCGTACTATTGAGTATACAAGTGTTTAAGAGATTTCAAAAATATATATATTATTATATATTAAATTGTTAAATTTCTATCTACATATTTAGATAGGTAACCTACCAAATGTTTAAAATGGCCTTAGTTTGTAATCAGTAGTTAACACCGTTGGGTTGTCAATGAGAAATTAAGGGTTGAGATCAAATCACGAACATGATTAGTAAGTGTATTAAGCAATAACGGTTTGTTTATCTAAACAAATTGGACCCTCATAAAATCACTTTAATATTGTAAATTGTTTCAAAACGAAACAACGCAAAACTTTTTGGATTTCATTGTCGATAAATGACATTCCCATATGACAATGTAGTATAACAACTTTTTGTTTAAAGTTGGTATTGGGGTATATGCCCATAACAAGATAAACGTGTTATGTATCGCAGATAACAAATAACTCAACTTTATAATTGTGGATCATTTTATGATATTAAATAGTATCGTAAAGATTTTCTCGTCGACAGTACAATCGGCGAATTATCAAAAAGCTCTACTTATGCATAGTTTGTGTGCTAAGTGCTTATACTTATCTGTGTCGGCGCAAAAGCTGGGTTCAGGAGTGTATCTCGACGTGTTTAGATGACGCTGAAATATCTATGGTAGTTGTTTACAGTTGCCATGGCAACCGCTTCTGCTTCCAATCAATCTAGATTACGGAAATGGTCTTTGCACATATACATTCTTCATTAGGTACTTAAGAATCTTAAGGTGAAGGCGCCTGTCTAGCCCGCGAAATTCAAATTTTTTGAGTTCTTTTAGAAATTTCTCAAAATCTGACAATAATATAAGACAAATTTTGCAATTCGCGAAAAAGACCGTGTGCAGTGCATTTATTTATTTTACTCTAAATATTATCACGGTGGATATGATACTAGTAAATCACTAAATATACAAAAATTGCCAGATTATCTGGATAGCTGTCGTTCTTGAAATGTTTTAGAGTAAGTTGGATATATTAATAAATGCACTGCACACGGTCTTTTTCGCGAATTACAAAACTTGTCTTTTATTATAGTCAGATTTTGTAAAATTTCTAAAAGAACTCAAAAAATTTGAACTTCGCGGGCTAGATGGGCGCTTTAGCCTTAAGGACTATTATATTTTAGCAAAATAAGCACGTGATAGACTTAAAAAACTAAGTAGGCACTAATTTAGTCTCGTTAACAAATTTCTTTGGAAACAATAACTTAGGGCGACCGTCCACTTGGCTGTGAAGTGGGCGCTTCATTGCCTATCAACTTAAAAATGAAGCGATCCTATTGTTTGAAGCAGGCGAGCTCGCTTCATAGCACAGCCATGTAGACGGTTATCCTTATTCACATAAATTGACAAAAAATGCCTTAGTTACTTATTTTTTACGCTTAAAATGACTAGGTGTCATGTTCTCTAGAACATGAAAATATATATATATATATAAAACAATAAATTTTGTAACCGTAAGGTTTATAAGTTAAAGTAGCTCACATAATTTTTCATTTAATTTTCAGGTTGTACATCATGCCCTCTGAAATAAGGTAAGTGGAATTTGAGTTACCGACCACAAGCACCACGTTGTGCAGTCAATTGTCAGCCAGGGGTACTGTTACACTTTGTGTCAATTATATAAGAATGTTTGAGATATTTTTGGTTCATCAATATAGGTATCTAAAACTCGCTGTGAACATAATATTAGTAGGGTGTTTTCATTTTAAGAACATTACTAATCATTTCCGACTTATTACCTTGCAAATATATGTTGTAATCAACCAAAATGATAATTTACGTAACATCAAAACTCTACATCCAAAATGAGCATCAATCAATATTACCGTTAACGTGGGCCGTAACTAATAACTGGTCGGGCCGTCCGTGCCGTCCGGTCGTCCGGTGTCCGGGATATAACAAATACGTCCCAGTACGGTGATACGGGCCACGGTGTCGATCCCCCTTTTGTTATATTTTGATATGCGATTTTCGCCTTTACGATATGGGAGAGTCGAAAAATGCTACATTAAATTTGTGTGGATTGGGCAATTTATGGGATGTATATTTATTTTAATTAAAAGCATAGATGATATGTTTTGCTATTATTGTATGAGTGTGTGCATTTATTAGGTATCATACACATACAAACAAACACGTAAAAAGGTGTCATAAAGATGGTGACAAGATACGTGTCACATCATGTGTCCTATAACTGTCATCACTTTAACCAGCCTTTCAAAAGAATTAAAATAAATTATCTGCCAATGGGAATTCAAAATTCGAATGAAACTACAAAAATCGACTAACCACATCGCGACGTGATCGAATGATCCCATTGTTTTAACAGCCGAGACAATGGCGTACGAAGCCCTCCACGATTTTAATGCCATCCGATTTGATCATTCAATTAAACTTGAATGGAAAGAAAAGAGGTTTACAGTCCAAAATCCTTATAAATCAAACTGCCTGATAATAATTGCTTCGATTATAAGCGGCCTTTTTTGATCGCAATCGGTTTTTAGTCGATTATTAATTTTCTATTTTTGAATCGATAAGGTTATTCGATTGCGTAAAATGGTTTTTGCAGTATGAATTATATTTGTAAGTTTATGACGACGAATAAATAATGCAGAAATGGTCGACACTTCAGAAAATATTACATTGAAAGTTCACAAATACTAAAATATTTCAACTATAAAACAGACACCCAGTGCCATCTACACGAAACCCACACACCCTAATGAATTAAGGGCACCGTTTAGTTTACGCGTAATGATATCCCCCCTACCATGGGGGGACACCCCATCGTCCGTTCGGCAATTTTATCGGGTTATAAATTTGAATTTGTATAATGCCGACGCATTAACGCATGATTTATACAACTTGACTCCGCTAAGATTTCAAAGATGAAAAACAATAAATTTTGTAACCGTAACTATTGCGTTTAATGGCAATGGCCGCGGTGGGGTTAATGTGGATGTGACGTGTCAAGTTACGAATAAGTTTTTTAGCGTGTAACGTTTTTTTAATTATGCCACCAAATGCACATAACGTTTTCGTAAGTATTTACAATTACTTGTTTTGTTTACAACTTACAAAAATAATATACATTGTAGTATGCTCGTCATAAACATGGCGACAATATAGGTATATAATTTATTCTAGTTTAGTGTATACATCAAAGTAGAACCCATTTATTTTTACACCCTCTTAGGTTCTTCTGTTTTCCATAAGAAAATTAACAGTAATTATCAGAGATTTTAATAAATAGACAGATCAATTATTGCATGACTTTTAAAAAATACCCAAAACCATATTTTTGTTTTAAAACCAATTTATTAATAAAAAGTCTTATCCACACAAATCGTCCTACCCAAGAGTTGACGACTTTTTACTCGGCCGAATTTATGCGATACATTTAGGAGGCACTCCTCGTATACAAGTCAGTTAAATATTTAGCTTTCATCCTAATTTATAAGGTTTATAGTGGAAAAAGCGTGGCGCTTTAGTTCCGTGCCGTAAATACATTTGATTGACAAAACTTTGTTGTTCGCCGAAAAAATAGATACTTTTCAAGTTATAATCAACTAACATTTTTAAAGTACCTACGAATTCATAGAGTTATGTAATTACATAGAAAGGCTCAACCCTCCTGTGACGTCACGTGTGGATCTGACGTATGATCTGACACGTGGCTTGCCATCTCCACGCTTTACAGTTACATAGGCATGAATTCTGGACTTTTCCGACTTGTATAGGTAAGCATATATTATTTATGTATTAGTCTCTATTTACCAATCACTGTTGAGATATATAATTTAAGTAATTAATTTTTAGATTAATTAATTCTCAACGCCCTGCAATAGGTAAGTTAACTATAATTAATATAATGTAAATACTATTCTGGAAAAATATATTTATTTCAACCATGAAACCGGCAGACTCGATATCCATCACACATTGCCGAAAACAATAACAAATCTCATTGATAACACTATCAAATTAATAGACAGCGTTAAAGTCGAATCATCTGTTTTAGAGTTAAGTCACAAGGTAAGAACAATATTAATAACACCAGGTTAAATATTAAACAGCAAAAATATAATGTGTGTACATTATATTTTTGATCCCTATCCAATCACCTTTTATCCTTTTTGATACATATTTACATGGAGCAGTTTCCATCTGCTCTCCAAGACGCTGAAGGTTACCCTTAGGTTACTGATGTCCCACTAGCCAGCCAGGAACCTAAAGGTTACCTTAAGGGTAGGGTAAGTGTAAGGGCCAGATCTGGGCCAAACCACGACGCATAACAAAGATTTTTTTCATTGAAACATATCTGAAAATCAGAATGACCTGGGATCTATTTATGGCGCGTTCTTCTAACTAGACTACGTTGTTCCGGAAGGAATGTAACCATTTTATACGTCAATGAATACAAACCCACCTACGTTACAACTAACAACCGACCAATCACATATTTTACGACACATAAATGTTAAAGTAGACAATCCAGTGCAATAATGACTCAGAGTGACATACTCGTTCTGTAGAATTGACGCGATCGATGCACGGACAGAATATCTTTAGTTTTGATATATTTATTGGAGTTTTTTTAAGCCGTCAGACGTTTATCGTCGAATAAACATGACTATTTAGTGGCTTTTATAAGGTTTTATTATTATGGTAGGTTAGTGTGGAGAGGGTTTCTTTTTAATTAATATCATGACAGGAATTTTAATGTGCTAACCGTCTATCACTGTATGTGGTCCTCATTTATTTTAACAACGCATTGTAAAAGAGTTTTGTATGTACTTACCTATAAATAAAAATGTGTATGTATTATGTTGGTTAACAGACTTCCATGTAGGGTTTTAGATAGGCAGTAATGCTGAGTAATGTAAAGATAATAAATTTGACGGAATAATAAAAATCCTTCTCCATATTATCTTACCCAAGTCCTACAGGGTGCGAGAGCCTGCGCCCGAGCCTCATAACCATCCTATCAGATATTTCTCATTTAAAATTTACAACCAATAGAAGGTTTTATTGCATTCTTTTATAAAGCATAAATTCGCGTAATAAGTTGTGAAATTATCGCGAATTAACGGGACTTTTTAATTTAATAAGATTATCGTGACAAAGTAAGTGTTATTGGTGATATTAAGTGTAAGTGTGTGTATGGAAGGTTTTTAAAATTGATTAGTTGAGTACTTGTTATGTTGAACCCGAGACGGTTACTTTTGCAGTATTAAAACAAGATAATATATTATAAAATTGTGATTAACTTGCACATCCCACCTTTGAACCCTAAACTTAGATTGAGTATAGTAACATGCTTAACAAAATAGTTTACGCTTAACTTTAAGAGAGAAAAGGAATTATTTTTTGTTATGTGTAAGAAGTTGTTTGAGGTGATTCACTACAATTATTTTGTTTGCTACTATATTTTCCCACATAATATAGTACAGATCAAATCGTCAGATAAACATTGTCAGTTACAATTAAAATGATTTAACTCAATATAAATATTTCAAGATAAGACATTCGTTTATTTTCGAACGTATTCTATTTGAATGAGTTCCGCAGATATGAAGACAAAGACAAACAGAGGCATATGTCATATTGATGGCATTTCTGTCTCACTCTTAATTTATGAACGTCATTTATATCCAGTTATTGGACTATAAGATTAGACGCACACAGTAGTGTAGCTAGCTAGTATGTTATTTTGAAATGTAAAAAATTGAAGTAGCCTTGATCGCTCGCCTTGGGAATGACCCAGGTTTGAACTTAGCACGAGGATACCCGTATCTATGTTTACCAGAATTAGTCGTTATTACTAGGGCATAGTAATAGTAATAAATTATTATTACTATTCCCTAGTTGTAGCACTGTAAATACAACACATTATCTGTATAAGTTGTTCTACAAGAGAAATAGAACATAATAATATCTATCTGAATCGCCCAATAATAATGCCCTATAAAAATCAAGCCAAGTCCAAAGTCTGTTAATCAAATAGCATTTAAAAGAATTAAAAGCCATTGGTTTTTGTTACTTCGGACAGTTTTGGTAGTCTCATAACCGCATAGCCATAAAATCAAAACCAATCTGTTAGCAGTCCACTGGCCGACAATACGTGGACCGCCAAGAATTTAACGGACTACCGCTTTTTGGAACTAAGATAATATTAATGACCAATGGTTTTCGGATATAGGTAATGAAATAAATAAATATCGCCAGACTGACACACCAACTGTATGGTCCCAAACTATTTAAGCAACGCTTGTACTATGGGCACCGTACAATAGACTGGGGGCGATCCCAGTGACACCCAGGTCAGGTTAAAATACGAAAAGGCCATTTCCGAAATTTGTCCCGACCGTAATCAAACCTCCAACCACCATGTGCAATAAACCGAGCGGCCTACAATCGAACCACTGCGCCAAGCGGTCGTCAAAATGTATGACATTAGTAGAATTCCAAACCTAAGAAAATAAATAAAATAAGAACGTTTTGAATGCAAATGGATGTAAGTTTAACTATCTATAAAATCACAATTGATCCAAGAATACGAAACTCCCCATAGCTCATCGGAGGGCTGAACCTAATCACATACAACACCATCAAATAATTCAGTCCGGTTTAATGGAAACCGATCGGAATCAGTGACTAGTTAATTGCATCCCCGCACTTTATAATGTACAATTAACAATAAATAATAGCAGCCGGTAATCTCATTAACCTGGACATACACCAGGTTACATACATACATTCACCCGGTGGTTATCGGGAGAAGCAAATTGAAATATGTTGTAGAAAAATTGGTTTCAGTTAAGCACAGCAGTTTTAAATTTGAATCCTAATAGGTTTTCGATGGAACAGGAAGTTCTCTGTACGTTTTTCCAGGACGGCGATCGAAAAGTGTCGTTATTTTATTTTTTTCATTTACACGAAATTCGTATTGTAATGTGTGAAAGTGTCATCATATTTCATTTTGTGCCGGATCACTTAGTTGGCACTGTTTCCGTTGTCCCACGTCAGTGTATTACGAAATCGGGTCAAAACTACATTAATATGTGTCATTTGTACTTACAATTTACAGCTGGATTGTTTGCGTAATGATTTAGTCTACAAAAGAAAAATGAAAAAGTATTTTACATTATTTTTTAGAAAACTTAATGTAAATAATAATCAATCAATATAATCTGTGGATGTAAAAATGGTTCCTGGTATAAACATTTTATGCATAACATAATTGAAGTTTACATTTTCAATGAATATATTATATTATATTGAAGTTACAATTTGGATACCAAGGTATTTGGATAACATTTACAAAAAATGCCATTTATGAAAATACTATTTTTTAAGTTTCTATTCTCTTCTGATTTCTTCGGCCCTTAGTCCTTAGCAAGTCGTGATAAAATGGACTCGCGCACAACACTAGTGGCCAGCGTCCGGCCTGCACTGTCCAGATAGTGGCCGATGATTTAACGCTCAACTTTTGACACAACTAAGCTTTTTGGACACGGCCGCCTCTTGCCTATAAATAACGTCTTACGTGAACTTGAGAATGTGGCGTGATCTACAAGCGATCAGTCAGATTACCATTACTTTGGGGCCTAATCACTGTTAACCATCCATTCATTAACCGGAAGTCCACGGCAGGATGTGGACATTTGAGCGATAGAATGTTGCCAACATTAACTTGCAATTTAATCAAGTATACTTCGACTTTTAATTTTATTTTGTAACTTCCCGTTGGAGTGTCCAAAGATGGTATTTTTTTAAATATAAAAAGTCGGTAAACAAGCTTACAACCCTATAGAATTTAAGCAGTTACCGTAGCCTATAGATGCTTGCAATACCAACAGCTTTGCTCGTACGTTGCCAACCTGAATAGGTGTGGGAATTAAGATAGAGGATGGGGAACAGGGGGTTGGTATTTCGGTTCTCTTACTCGTCGTACGAAACGCAGCTATTACAGCTACTTTACGTCGATCTTCTGTGAGAGTGTGGTACTGCCCCGGTAGAACCAGCTCGTATATGAGCTCTAGTCAATTGCCTGTAGCTTGGCTATACCATTCTTAAAACTAAGAAGTGCTGTAAAGTATTTCATTGTAATATTTTTAACATATAAATACCTCAACACTGTTTAGTATTGTTATGCTAACATTATTTTGCTTAGAACTGTCAAGATACTGAATAAAATTAAAAGTTGAACTTTAAACATGTATTGTATTATGGTTACCATAGAATGAACTGGCGCGGACCACCCTAGTAACACTAAGTTTGGGCGAATTATGGAAATACCATTTAAATAAAAAGTCATTTATGTAAGTAGTAAGCCGCTTCCAACACTCAAACACAAAAGTCAAGAGTCTCTACAATACTGATTGACTCGCAGGCGTATTTTCTCGTCTCTATCTCCTAACTTAAAACTCTCCCTTGTACCACAGTAATATCTATGTTTTGGGCGGGCGTGATAAAGGCGGGCGGGTTCATATTTCACGCATTTGTTTGAGGGCGCACTCCTTATGATTTGTTGTGTCCACCGACATCTCTGGCGACCCCTTTTTTATTTTCCCTTTTAGCTTCTTTTGTGCTTAATGGGAGGGAAAGGATAAGCCAGGTCTTTCAGGATGGTGAAATATTTTGATAATTATGTAAGTACTAATCTCATGGGTTATTTAATAGTACATTGTTACACGAGTGGTGAAAGTGACTTATTTTTCCCCAGACGGGGTTTGGCGCCCGAGCGTAGCGAGGGCGCTAATAGTTCGAGGGACAAAATAAGTCTTTCACCCGAGGTAAACACTGTGCTTTTCATTACGAATACAAGGAAAATAAAAATAAAAACAGGAATTGGCTAAAGAAATAATACAAGGAAGCATGAACAATACTCTACAACTCGAAAAAAAAAATATCGGATTGCCGCCTATTTTGTTTTTTTTTCGTTGGCCGGCCAACTTCATTATTTAGCCAGTATTTTTAATTTTCATTTTTAAATATTTTGACCAAATCTATGTTATTTTAAAGAAATTGTTGAAACTAAATTATAATTAAGTCATTTAAAAGTATATATTCTTTATTTAATACTCAACTTTATGTTATTTCAATTTTACATCGTGCTGTATTTGAGTGACTGTAGAAAAAGTTTGAACATGGTTCCATAGAAATGGAACTAGTTTTTTTTTTTATAATTTGACAGCTGTCAGTTGAAAGTTATTCTCCCGGGCCAGAAAAGTATTACTTTCAACCCGCTCCTCAGGCAACTTCAGACCTACTTTCAGTGTATGAGTAATGAAAAACTGTATTTTCTTATTCATTTGTCCATCCATTGGCTGGGAGATGGCCACTGCTGGACATAGGTCTCCTCCAGTGACTTCCTCACATCCCGGTTCCCCACCCCTCACGTTCCCCATCTTCCTGCGAATACTGCAATTAATTTCCGCTTAACTCTAAAAAAAAATCTAAATTTGTCCTCGTCATACAATGTCATTGCTTTCTTAAAATGTATTGAAAGGATGTAGAGATGCAACCTTTCATTTATTGAAAATCTTTTGCTAAAGAGAACTGTCTACAGTTATTTCCATAATATATGATATATAACTTATTTTCTACATCATTATACTTATTTAGAGACAATTGAATTAAAATCAACTGTATCAATACACTCACAAAATAACAATTTTGCGACACACTGACCGTTATCTAAATTGTTATCAAAGCTTTACTGTTATGTCTACCATTTGTACCATAAAAATATAACGAACAGCCTTTGATGTGATACCATTCTGAATAATGTCCGTCTCTTTGCGTCCAAAAAGCTAGAGAAATCAGAAATGGTCAATGTTACATGAATGTCTGAAAATAGTATAGTTTTATGGAGACTATAGTTTCGCATAGGTATAATTCATATAATGTTAATATAAAATATTTGGTTTACAATAAAATAGTAGATTTCAAACAAATTGCACCAGTATCAAATTGTATGCAATTCTAGTTTCTGAAACCATAATATGAATTCCGTTTCATAAGAACCTGTAGTGATGGTAAGAAATAATTTTATAATACCGTCATATACCTGTGCAATTCCCTACTACATAATATTAAATAAATTTGTTACTTCCATGAACTTCCATTGCTTATAGCAATACTCATTGACACCACAGTCCTCATAAAACGCCGCATCCAAACTAAAAACAAATAAAAACCATCTTATATCTTCCGAAAAACAACTTTGATGTTATCAGGCGAGCTTTCCTCACTGGCCACCCTTCACGCGCTGATGAGTACTTCAGGCACAATAAAAGAATATATTATTACAATAAAAACACAATAATTTCTGTCTTCGGCCGTCGTCGAGTGCACTGCCAACTTTACTGGGCTTGATGCCGTGTGTATAAAAGTTTATGAGGCGACATTAGGGTATTGATACACGCTCACCCCCTATACACATCCTAATCTGATTTCCAATTGAGAGGGATAAAACTATACGAAAAATGAAAAAAATCAAAGGAGATAGAACTTTTTAAAAAATCACTAAGATGCTGAATATTACTGTATTTTCATATCTTCATTGGAAGTTTAAAAGAGTGCCCAAATAACTCAGGAAATAGGGAAGGATCAAAATCTTACCTACTGAATCCGAAGGTAATAATTTACAAAAATAATATAAGTTACTTCATGTTATAAAAAGCTTACTACTTATACCTGAGTGATGATATTATTAGTCTAAGTAAGCCAACAATGCATTTATAGTAGAATCTACCGCCGGTTTGTAATGCTGCTTCCACTGAGAAGATCCGGCAAGAAACTCAATAGTTAGTCTTTTCAATGAATACTCGTAAAAGATGGTGTACATTCTCAGGAACAGCAACAGAATGTGAACAAGCAACACCATTGTCACTAAATAATCATCAAATCTCACACATATTTAGGTACTAGCTGAGCCCGCGACTTCGTCCGCGTGGAATTTAACTTAACAAAAAAGCCCGCTCCCGCGTTCTGAGCCCGTGCGACAAGACCCATTTTATTTAAATTTTGTTTTTCTAAAACAAAAGTAGCCTTAGTTAGTGCTTATAATATCAGCTATCTACCAGTGAAAGTCCCGTCAAAATCGGTCCAGCCGTTTCGAAGATTACCAGGAACAAACACACAGACAGACAGACCGACAGACAACATTTTTTTAATTCGCGTTTTTGCTGTAGGTATCGTATGTACTTTCATATGCATTTAGTGAAAAGGTCTTATTTTGATATTACAAACAGACACTCAAATTTTATTTATTTGTATAAATTTAAATTAGAAAGCTAGTAGCTAGCTAGCTTAGTGACTGTGTTCATACCTACTCACACTTTACATCAATTTAAATTAAATGTTTACAAACAAAATAATAATGAATTAATAGAGCGGAGTTGGATAAGAGGTGATGCGAGACCAAGACCAGGCAAGACCGCTCAATCCAAGCGAAGGAGGATTAAAGTCATGTGTGACGATACATTTTGGCTATCAGAACCCGTGTGCGGTCGCCCTAACTCCAATCGCCGATAATAATTTGCCAATCAAATATTTTGGAGGTCACAGCGGCTGACGATTCAGAAAGCCGGTGGTGTCGTAAAAAATGTTGGAAATTATTGCATTCGTTTCCTTGAAGCCGTGAGAGATGCTGGGACTTCAGGTTCTTACTCCGATAAAGAATTTTATATTTATTGTTATGGGGCATACGGGTTTTGGCCATTCACCGTGTACCGTCTTGTGTATGGCACGTCGTTAATTAACAATGTGACGATCGGTGGGAATCAGATATGTATAACAAACTCTTTTTGTATATTTTGTTGAGTATTATTTTTTATACGTTGTTGGTTTTGTATTTACACTTCATGTTGGTTATTCAGCTAAAGCTTTCCCTCAGCTGGGAAAAAACCTGTGCTTCTTGTCTTATATACCTACTAATTCCTCTTTTTTTTACAATAAACGGTCACATGAAATGAACTTTTAAAAAAATACTCTTCTCAGTACGTGGGTACGTAAAGTCATTAACTTAACTACTAAGATTTCGACTGAAATCACAAAGAGAAAGGTATTGCCATGATTCGTTCAGATGTATTGTGGTGAACACGTAGGTACGTAGGTAGTGGTTGGTACTATTATATTTATATTTTATCGGAAGGCAGGATTTAAACTAATATTACTGCCACTTATAGTTATAAATGGTCAATAGAGGTTTTTTTTAAAGACAGAAATACAAGTGTCACTTGTATTCACAAATTTTACTAATAGGTCTCGCAGCACGAGCGAACGCACAGCCCAACAGCACAGTCAAACTTTCTGTAGAGTTGGTCTTTACTTAGACAAGTGTTGTTTATGAATACGACCGCAAGTCGTTAAGTTCCTTCCACGTTCTTATCTTCGAAGTGAACCATCTTGTTTTAATCTGCGAACTCTATAACAATAATCGGTGACTTTATTATAAATGGTTTTTAAATTGTTTCAACATATAACTGGATTTTTAGATCCGTGACTGTTTGCGTCAGATCCTGGTGCTGTTGTTTTCCTCGTGTTTATTGTACTTAGGTAACAATGCAGATTGGTTTCCGAGTCGCTGCGGTTTAAAAATCGGCGGTTGCCGCAAATGCGGTTATTTATAATTATGTAATTTTATTAATTCAGCCCGTATTAAAATATTAAAAATATAAACATGCATTGCCGAATTGTATTGTTTTGTTTCCTAAAAAGTTGACTGAAAATAGTAAGCGCAGTATAAGCCCTTTACTTTAGGTTACGTTATCGGTTTGTGTCCCGCTTACATGACAGATTTTATGAATAAGAATGACAGTGACGGCAGGCTTCGTAGATGACGATATGATTACGTTAGAAGATTGTGCTCGAAGGGTTTATCAATTTCAAGTTACGGCGCTTTTACTACATCTACCACCTAAAATATGGTTGAATGTTTATTCTAGGCGTTATCAATAATATCACTGCCTTGTTCTCACATTTATATTACGAGAAGGACGACAAATATATTTAATTACTTAATTTAGTACTACCAAGCCTAATTTGGACAATTCAAGTTGTTACTTAAATCAGTCCAGAATCCATGGTAAATGACTCGACCATTATGCTTCAATAATTACTTTCATCAAACAATATTAAAATTTCCTCATAACTTTACAGCCAAAGCTAAAACAAACACGTCACCCCGATCCGCCGAAGAGATGTGACTGGCGCGATAAAGCGAGATAAAAGCACTAATTTTGATCTGTCTCATCTTGACACGTGACGGTTTGTTTATGGGGGATCATGGTGGTTATCATGGTTTATGGTGGGCAATGAAATCACCTTGTAAATATGGACTAGTAACTGATGGGGGATTAACCCACATTTTTTTGAGTTTGTTATGACCATATCGCCCAGATTTCTTTAGGGGGGCAAGCGTGAACATTTTTCCTATGATTTTAGTCCCAATGTAGGTAGAGAAAAGGTTCTGGGTGTCACTGGGTGACACCCAGAACCTTTTATCTACCGCCCTCAGTCTATTGCATGGTGCTCACAGTACACACGTTGCTTAGTTTGGGACCAATTTCCATCGAAATTTTATGAGCAACTTTGAAAGTTGTCATAAATAATCTGAACTTCAAAGGCTCTCCGAATTGAGGTAAGTAGTATATAACCCGTGAATTTAAACTAATTATCTCGCGTAATAAACGCTCGCTCAGTAGTGGACAGTAACTGGTGCAGTTTCACTTAAGATTTACGATAATTATCCTTTGATTATTTCACCCCAAACAAGGTGACAAGCCTTTTACGATCGAGCCGATGTATGGACGTGCGTAAATAACAATTTAGGAATAACTTTCGTCCGTAGGCCGATCAGTCGTGAATATATCTTAGAATATTTTACGATAAATAAAATTTTAATCAGTAGCTTTTTGTAACAATATTAAAGTATCCAATCTTGCTTTTGCAAATTAAATTTTAAAAGTCTTTCATAAAGTTTTTATCACATTGTGTGAATTATTCTGGCTGACACTTTATTGTTTAATGATACGTGTTCAAGCAGAGTTGTTTATAATGTCATGTGTCTTGGTACTTTTCGGTAAATCGGGTTCTCGTAAGCGTACCTCGTACGGTACATTTTTTAAGATAAGGTAAGTAAGATCGCTTGGAGTTAAATAATTATGAAGCCTAATAGAGCCTGTATTCATTAATTTAGGAGACAATTTTGCACCGATATGTACCAGTTATTTGAACACTTGTTCAACAACCTTTATGTAATGTTGCCATCACTTAGTAACTGTAATGAAACCTTTATTATAGATTTCAAAAATCACAATTTGAATGAATATTATATTGTTTTTAACCATCTGTCGACAGATTATCTTTTAAACTCTACCACCAAAGGCATTAACAAAACCTCAAAAAATTAATACCAACATTGTAATGTGAGAATTCAATATTCAGTAATGTACTCAATTAAATTATTCGTAGAACGACGCTACCTCTCACTCGGTCGCCATTAAGAAAAATCGCCGAATGCGCGCGCGCAGCTCCTTTCACACCGGCCGATTATCGTTAACGCAGTGTCGAAATCGTGTCGTTGTTTTGATGCGCGTGCGACTGTTAGTTGAGCGAGGCGTGTTTCCGTTATCAATATAGAGTTTTGAAATTCGAACGATACTTAAAAATTTACTTACCTATTATAACATTATATATTTCATAACACACTGAACAGATTTCAGACCTCTTCACACTGTTCTTATAGTGGAACTCAAAACATATTTCTGCTTTAACAAACATAAGTGCTGGGACCTTTCCGACTTAGTGCCTTTTTCGGATTAAATAATTTGATCTAGGTCACATACCATACCTAGGTACTTAACTTTGACTGTCAACGTATCACTATGGTCACATGTCTAATACTATATACTATACAAAACTATATACTATAAAAAGTATAGTGGTATAGTCTTGATACAAATTGTATAAATTTTCAACGTCATTTTGAACGTTTTGTACATTATTATTTTTTCGTGCAACAATGAAAACGCACAAGAATCCGGTCATATCGCGACCGTGTCAAAAGTCGAAAGGATCAACGCCGAAACCGCTCACATTGACAATATAAAAACCGTAAAACTTTTTATCGTGTTGCAATCGAAAAAATACAATATTCGAATATACAAATTTTGAAAGACCACACATAAAACTTGCACGCTAACGACTATTTTGTTTAATCGATACCGATTATGCCAATTACTATCGATACAATATCAATATCTCGCCACTCACTATAATGTGGGTTAGTTGCTTATGAGCGTGGTAAAATAAAAAATTAAAATAATATTTAACAAGGTGATACGGTATTTTGGTTGGCTATTAAAATGTTTGGACATTGAGACTAAATTGAAGTAGCTTCTAGAAGTAAATAATTGTTTTCAGCTTATTTACTTTTACGCGGATTTTATGGGCAATGATTTTTTTTAAATGCATTTTGTTTCTGCTGAAATACAATTCACAATTCAGATAACATCATACAAAGTAGCGTTTACAATTATGTTCTGATATTTGAGCAAAATAAATGTGCCTAATGGAACAGTTTTGTGAATCAGTTCAGTGATATTTGAGTTTACTTACATCTTAAAATACATACTCAAAGACTTTGACTACATTACTTTGTGTATTTGGCTGTTAATAAGTTAAATAACGCAACACACATTTAAGAGATTGCATTCAATGTACGTCGTTTCAAACAGTTAAGTGAAGTAAATTTTCGAACAGAAGAGCTCAAGGTGGTTCAAACACCGACTCGACCGAAGTTTTTTGAAATCATTGTGCAAATCATAATTTCAATATAATTATTACCTACTTGCTTAATTAAGGTGAAGGAAAACATAGTGAGGATACCTGCATGTCTTAGAATATTTTTCCAATTTTCGAAAGATATGTGAAATCCCCAACCCGGACTTGGCCAGTAAGCTGGATATGGACCGACTCTTCTGCGCATTGAGAGTAGGCCCGTGCATAGGAGGTGGACATTAAAAGGACTAATTGTAAAAAAATGGGAATCGTTTCTATATTCAGCCCTAAGTCGAGCAAAACAAGGTGGAAACTCTAGTCAAGAATATTTCATGAAATCAAAGCAATAAATCATACAAAAATACTTCGGCCCGAACAATTTGAATGTGTTACTTAATCACAAACAGACAGTCAAACTTTCATTGTTAGGAATTGTAACGAAACGGGAATAAATCACGCGTGCGTTCGCCGAAAATTTCTGTGTTTACGGCAATTAACGGTAGGGGGCGTCACGTCAAACGCTCAACCCGAACATGATTCATAGGTTGAGATGGTGCACACTGTATGAGAATTATACTTTTTAAAACTGATGTATTAATTAAAATTATGATTAAAATAAGATTAAGTTCTTAGAATCCACGGTGTAATACCTAATGGTTAGACATTAAGCGACTGCAGATATTCCAAAATTTGCAAACCTGTGAAGATTTTGTAACATTAATGAGAGCCTGACCTCACATAATCATATTTGAAAAAAATTGTAAGCTAGAAGTAGCAGCTCAAAATAATAATATTTTAATAGAAAAAAGTATTACTCTATTTTTCTCTTTATGGAATCTTAAAGCTTTCAGCTCATGAATAATTAATAATAATAAAACAAAATTTTAGCTATATTCTTCTATGGCAGAATAGATATACAAACATCTATCACATTTACAAAATGTGTCAATAAAATTCAGCGGCTTTTTTGTAGCTTGTGTTAAAATAGATCATAAATCACACGCATCTTATATCAGGGGACTGTTATAACGAGTTAACATTAAGACCTTAGTAATGGCATTTTTTATTTTTGTACAGTTCACGCATTTTTCACACTACTAAACCGTAAGTGTGCGTCCAAACTTGACGTTTTATAATTCGCCTGTCTTTCTTAACTCTTTGAAATACATTGGCGTATGTAATATAATAATATGGAGTTACTTATTAAATAGTTGTACCTATTTGCGCTCATAAAGTCAGTTGCCTACATATATGGTGACTACCTTAACGGTACTTGGCTGTGCTTTAAAGCGGGCTCGCCCGATTCAGCCAATAGGATCGCTTCATTTCCTCAACCTCACTTAGCTTAGCTCAAGTTGATAGGAAATGAAGCGATCCCATTGGTCGAAGCGGGCGGACCCGCTTCAAACAGATATGTACAGTTTGAACATACCATTAAATATATATGACAACAGTCGTAACCGTGAAGAGTTTTTGAGGTAAAGATACGATTATAGACAACAATGGATGTGTCGTGAGCCAAACAAATCACCATACAATTGTTATGGTGGACAGTGCGCCCGCGCCGCGACCTATCACCTGTCCACTGTGTAACTAATGTGCATTAGTGATTAGATGGATACTCATATTTCTAACGTCTCTCTTGATGAGAATAGCTTCGTATACTTACTGTACTGCCGCTCACTTGAGTGACACATTCTCTTTATTCATAAGAACTTGACCGTTCATGAAGGTTTTAAAAAAGTTAGAATCTATGTAGCGATGCAATCCCGTCACCATGTACCTGTTCTCGAAGTCAACAAGAATCTATCTACAAATCAAACTTGCCAATCAAGGCCGGTGCCGTTACCGTTGACGATCTCAAAATCCCTTGACAAGAACTTATGTGAAATAATATTTGTATTTGTCTAAAACAAGTCATACTTAGTTTTTTTACAGAATTGGAATTATGTTTTATTTTATTTTAAAGTAATTTCCTTTCTGTTTTTATTTGCATAAAGAAAAATATAACGACAACTTTTTCATTACCATTTGGATTATACTTATATAATAGGTGTCTACTATTGTATTATAGTTTTACAAATTTTGAGCATCTTAGTCTCCTCTCCTGACCAGAAGGGGACGGGCACATACTAAAGTTATAATAGTGGCTGTAGTCTACTATAAAAATAATATTATAAAGAGGAAAACTTTGTTTGTTTGATTGTAATGAATAGGCTCCGAAACTACTGAACCGATTTGAAAAATTATTTCACTGTTGGGAAGCTACACTATCCCCGGGTGCCATAGGCTATATTATAGTTTAAAAAAAAAATTAGGGATCCTTACTAAAACTCCAATAATGTAACCGTAATGTACCCGTGCGAAGCCGGGGCGGGCCGCTAGTATACTATAAACACTAAAATCATACCCTACTGTACAGATACGAGGGTATGATTTTAGAGTTTATACACAGGTATAAAACACAAAACTTATATTATTTTATAATTAAGTCCCCAACTCTTTTGATTCGCTGTTGTATTCCGGGCCTAACGAACTCCCGCCTAACTAGGGTTATTTATTGTTGTCTTAATTGCTAACTTTCGATGCTAGGCCGCGCGTCCGCAGCGCCCGCTGGATGTACGAATCCAGGACGGCAGAGTATTGCTTCAGGCTTTGTTGAGAGTTATCCGTTGATACGGTAGAGTTTTGCCTAATTGGTAACCAACAACCAAGAGCTTGGCGTATGGCATATTGACGTGGCCTTTGAATTTTTTTCGGGAACCTCCCTCCAGGTCCATATCTTATCGGCTTTTAGAGTTAACTGCCAGTAAAAAGCATCTAGTACTCCGCTGAACCAATCTCTGTGGTTTTTCAGGTAGAATGTGCGTTCGTTTTCGAGTGGTGGACGGCCTTATATTTATCCTTGCAATATAGATTCCGAACACAGTCCAAACGCAATAAAAAATCTTGAATTCTTTGAAAACTGAAATGCAGTGAATTTTCTTAAATCTAATGGTATTTGTAAAGTCGTTATTTATCCATCACATATATTTCTTACATATTGTATGTGGGCAGAGGAGTCGTTAGGCATGGTAGCACCCCCCGCCAAATCAAGTCAAAAAGGCCTTGATGTAAGCACTATAGAGGTACCCCTTTAACAATTGAGGCATTATAAGTAAGGGCAACATCAGGCTTCAAATTTTCAGGATAAACGGGTGACTTCGGAACAAAACCCATATAATTTCACGCACTGCAATGTGATCTACTATATATAACCATACAATATACGTCAGTATGAGTTCAGTGTTAGACAGAGAGACGACGTAATTTTGACCTGAGTTTAGATCATGGTAAGCCAATTCACGGATGAAAACATGTTAACTATTTTATCTCAGTAATGAACCTACTCCCGGAAGTCTATTGACTTAGGTGCTGAAGCTTTTCGGTTGGAATCTAAAACACTGTCAACTTAGATCTAATCTTCACTGGAGCTTTCAGTTTGAATGTTTTCATTTTATTTGCAAGGATCGAATCTGATGAACTCTGATCAAAGTTGTTGATAAGTAAGTAAAAAGTTTTACATTAAAAAAATATTCAAATTGAATATTCTTATTCATTCGCTGAGATAGTGGCCAACTTGTGTCGGAGTTTTAAGGCCTCCGAAGGCCTCCGACAGCCTCCGACATGGTTTAACGACTGATATAGCCAGGACCGACAACTTTACGTGACCAATAGAGCATCATGGTACCATAGAGCACGGAACCCTTAAAACTGTCACAGATAATATAGCACAGAGTAAAAATCAATACTAATTAGAAACATCAGACAAAATCGTCGTAAGCTACTTACATAGTGTTGTAACGTCTTCGTTCGCTTTCTATAAATATTTCAAGTCGGAGGCGTTTAAGTTATGACGAATAGTGTCCATTGTTGTAATGATGTATAGCTTATAAGTATACCGTTACTAAAATACGTGGTAGTTACGTTTCTTTTGTATTTTGATTGAGAGAAAACGTAAAAGCATAACGTTGTGTAAGTTAAATTGCACGTAACGTTTTCGTGACAAAGAATAGGCAACTAGGTTCGCCTTCTATGATTAGATCCAAGTCCTAAATAATAGTAATTATAGGTAAGCACTTACCTAATTAATAGGAGCATTTTTAGCGTTGAAATGTCACTAAAGTAAGTGACTTTACCAAGAGTTACCGTGATAATGTCATGTTAATATTGTTGAACGATGATTCTACCTACGATGAACCTACCTATCAATCTACACACATATGGCATAGGATTTAGGATACAATATTTATAATAATAAAAAATAAAAACGTTCATTCGTCATAAAAATAATGAATTCACACTTTCCCTTTGTCATAAATAAAAGTATTTTCTAAATGACAATCGAAAAAGTAGTCACTTAGTCAGCGAAACATAACTTTACAACAATAACTTAATACCGTCACATCGCTGTAAAACCTAGTTCGCAATTGGCAACACTGACAGGTAATACATTCTTTATGTAGATTTATTCATGTAGGCATCATTATGTGACATCGATGCGGCAGGTGCGGGATTATTTGGTAACTGACTGTACCGTTTGAGTCGATTCATTCATTATTTGTTATTTTTTTTTAAATATTCTATCTGAGTACTGGTACCTTAACATGGAAATAATTTTAGGTTAGGAAGCAATCTAGAACGAATCTAAAATATACACATAAAACTAGGTTCCCACCTAATTTAGACCTAATTATATATAGTATTAATACAACTTCATGCTTATATTTCCCGACAGAGCAGGCAGAGGAGCACTGCAGCCTCCCGAACCATGATTTTATTTATATCTACTAATATTTCTTAATAATAACCCAATTGGTTCATTATTAATGTTCTTATAAGGTGTAAGTAACGGTATAACTAACTTTTTAACCAATAATTTTCAGTTAATTTATGATCAATGATTACAATCGATTGAAACAAATAGACGTGATTAAGTGGGAATTATTATTGTTAAGAACTTTCCACATGATATTAAAAAAAGCGCATTCTATATTTCGAAAATGATCTATGTGTCATTTGCCATAGACCGGAAGTGAACAGAGAATAGTGGATGACATCAAACACTGAAATTAGGAAACTATTCCTAAAAATTACCTATTTGCTCTACATTTTATAAAAAACTTGATGCTAAACTAAACCTTAGAAGTTAAATTACAGCATGTGTATGCACACCTTTACCATTACTTATGACCTATTACAAAACATGTAGGTAACAACACAAATACATCATCATAACAAATAATTACAACAGAAAACAAACTTTAACTTGAAAGAGAAACAATTGAAAATCGGCTGCATGGAATTCCTTCGACCTGTACTACAATTATGCCAATTAAAAATGTATCATAGCAAAAATCATACAAGGTAGAGATTCGATTGTTCACAAAAGTATATAGATAAATTACATAGTATCAATCACAAATCAACATTGACAGGTACTGCCCAGTCAGTATGGAGTTAATTGTCGGCCGCGCATTATCATTAGTTCGTTGCATCGTGCGCGCGCGCATCCCATCGAGATATTATCCGTGCGATTGTACATTGTGTGATGGCGTCTCGACTGTATGAGATACAAGTCAGGACTAATATTACAATGATATTACCTCGGTATGAGTTAGTTTACAGATGCTAAAAATATTAAAACTAATTTAATAGCAGCCACCTATACTTAGAGTAAGTAAGTAACTATTAACTACATTATGAAGATAAGAGAGGCAATAATCTCGTCGGTAAACAGTGTGTGCTGCCTCCTTTTTTAAAGAATACAGTCGTGATAGTATTAACAGGAAACTTACAAGGCCTAGTTTTCCTCCTACATGGGTACATGGGTTTCCCTATACCATTTTACGACGGCTGTCCCTTTGTATTCTGACGAGACATACCTAATAAGTATAGCAAATTAAAATGACAACGCTTACTGACCTCGTGAGAAGGTCAAGGTCACACGAAGACCTATCGGTACACATCATTGGTAAGGAAATCCGTAAACGAATTACCTGCATTTCAATCGAGACACTTCGCTTGGAGACACATGAGGCACATACCTTTAAGAACCGACGGTTTTTGGGGTAAAAAAGTTCTGACATGAGGATATAGTGTTGACAGGCCCCTTAAGGTGGACAAATGACCTTACACCCATTGCAGATAGCTAGTGCAAGTACCGTGATGCAAAGAATATTCAACACACGACAGACACTTGACACTTGTTGAATTAATATTTCATAATTTCTCCACATCAAAATCTTATAAAATAATAATAATAATTTAGCCCTTTTCACGTCCCACTGCTGGGCACGGGCCCCCTCAACAAGAGAGGGATTTAGGCCATAATCCACCACGCTGGCCCAGTGCGGGTTGGCGGATTTCACATGTCTTTCGAAAATTGGTTAGATCTTCTAAGACATGCAGGTTTCCTCACGATGTTTTCCTTCACCGTAAGCAAGTGATAATCATTTAGAAATTATGATTCGCACATAGATTTCGAAAAATCCAGAGGTGAGAGCCGGGATTTGAACCCAAGACCAAAAAAATCTTATAATAGTGCTAATTCTATCAGATAAGTTACGAATAAAAATTTGGCTGTCTAGCTAGCTCATACACTACGACCAAGCAGAAATATTAAACTAAAACATTAGAACAAAAGATTATAATAATTAATTAACATTGGATTTGTTCGCGTAGCCACCCATCCATCCGTCATACCTCGCCCGGGGTAACAGAAACCTTTTGCGACCGGCTGAATTGATGGGCGCACTTTATTGGAGGTGGGACTCGACTCGATATCAACTGATATAGGACTAGCTTTTGATGTTATGGGACGAAACCGTCTTGATAGTAGAGATACAGCGTAAATAAATAAATAAATAATTTATATAAATTAATAATTTATAATAAATAAATAATTTATAATAAATAAATAATTTATAATAAATAAATAATTTATAATAAATAAATAATTTATAATCGGCGTAAAGTAGATAATAAAATCTGAATTTCGTGCGATGAGTGAGAACGCCGGAAGCTCACCTTTTCCGCTCCCTTCCCACTCCCCTGCAGGTCAGCAAGTTACGAGTAATACTTTTGTTATTGTAAGCATGTATAGGCCACGGTAACTGCTTAACATTAGGTACGATTGTTTTGGTATTCATCGTAACCCCGCCACTTATTGGTAATTAAATTTAATCGGGCCAACTAACTAAAAGCTACTTATTTATTCCATGATAATTTAACTGTCGTTACTTACTTTTGATGCACTAATAATAATTACTTAAGTAACTTAGTCCTTATAGCCTGCAAGTGAAATCTGGAGCAGTTTATTACACAGACCTTGTGGAAACCAGGGACAATTTCCGTGCGTTCAAGCGCTTTTGCCATACTTATTATTGGAATCAAGTAAGTATAATCAGCTCACGAGTTTAGGTCCAATTATCTATCCGTGGTGAAGGCACCACGGATACGGTTGTAAGGACAACTGGTCTTCAATCAGATGTAACATTCTTGTTTCTATGGCAATCAGCCCATACCAGCTATTTTTTGTCTCCCGCTTTGCACCGGAGGGAAGTGGAAATATTTTCTTCCATCTCCTCCTATTATTTCTTTCGATTAAATTCGTGCGGGTTCCAAGACAATTTAACTGTTCCCTGGGACTCGTCGAGGGTCAAACCTTGTCATCATTATTGGTCACCATTGTCGATCCTGGCTTACAGGAGTGGCAGTGGTGGGGGTGTGTGGCGGGACTAGTCCCATTAAATAACTTAGTCATGTGGAGTTTTCATCTTTTACAAAAAAAAACATTTAATAAGTAGACAAAGGGCCTCGGGTACCTCTCATTACCTGTTATTTAAAATGTTATTATGTCTGGAAATCGATACAAGACAGATTAAATACACCATCTTCTTCCTAGCCTTTTCCCATTTGGAGGGGTCGGCTTTCAGTCAAGTCAGCCAAAGCTGATTACCTGTATTTACTCGGGGCGATTATCATCTGTTCTCCGAGACCAAACTGGTGGGACTGAGGGTAAGATTTTTTTTTAGTAACAGTTACGTGATATAATACATGGTTTGTAATAAAATATCATTCGCAATCTCGAACTATCAAGACATCTCCCGCCGCATCCGTCGCACAGACGGCGCGGTACACTCGTATTACAACAAATCATTCAACCGGAGCCCAGACCTGAAATGTTTCCATTCTTTTATTGATTTATTCAGTATTATTATTAAATTTTTACAATAAAAGTAAAGCGCCCAGCGCTGGGCCCCGCCGTTATTTATTAAAACGTTAAACACGCCCAATCTGATAAGTCCTCATATTTATTGCCCACTTTTTTCATTTAATTTAGTTTTTTGTACACGTCATGTGTTCAAGGCTGCTTTTTAATAGTTTGATTGGTAGAATAGGATTGAATGTTGAAAAATAAATTCAACAGATGTTCAATTGGAAGGACTTGGATGTGATAGGAATTAATAAAGTAAATAACATTTCGCCGATTGTATTTTGGTACTAAGTAGTAGGGCGAGCCTTTTCCCATAAACCAGGCACATTCTCTCTCATTGCGAAGGGAATTCGGGACATTAGTGCAGCACGCTGTCCCAGTGTGAGTTAGCGAACTTCACGTCTTTCGAAAGGCGTGCATGCAAATTTACTCTGTATGTTTTCCTTTAAGTACCGTTCAGTAAATCGTAATAAAAAATTAAACAAAATAAATATCGCCAGACAGACACACCAACTGTATGGTCCCAAACTAAGCAAAGCTTGTACTATGGGTACCGTACAATGGACTGGGGCTATCCCAGTGACACCCAGACCTGGGCAAATTACGAATAGGCCATTTCCGAAATTTGCCCCGGCGGGAATCGAACCCGCAACCACCATGTGCAGTAAGCCGAGCGGCCTACACTCGAACCACTGCGCCAAGCGGTCGTCATGAATGAATTTTATACTCCATTCGCTCCGGTTTCGCACAGTTATACTCTACTACTTATAAATTTAATTTAAATTTACCTACATAAATAAACCTATCCAAACTAAATGTAAATGATAGTGAAAACCGCATGAAAATCCGTTGCGTCGTTTAGAAGACCTAAGCGTACAAATAGACAGACGCGGAAAGCGACATTGAGATGATATGAAATAACTTTTTTGAAATAAATAGAACACCCCACCATAAATAGAACCTTACAATTACTATAGGTACTAGATGTCTATTAATCTTAACAGGTAAGTATAGGCAGGCAGGTAGGTAGTAATAGTTAGGTAAGTACTTATGTTATACTTTGTTTTATAAGTGCTATTTAGTGATACGACAAGTTGCTGCCACCACCCCATACTAAATCTCAAAATATGGAGATGTAGATGACAGGGCCCTTATAATAAGAGTAGAGACAGTAAGTTGAGTGAAGACAGCTACAATGTTAGTGTTGAATACGACACTGTATAAATAATATGTACTATCTTCTAACATTTTTTTTATCATCTCAGTCCCGTCTCCGCCACTTGTTATAAAAGGAATATTTATAAAAGGTGACACTATCGACATACGCCATTCACATACGTCCCTTGAATAATGCCCCCGATACCGGTAAGACAATTTCTACAGAGCACCGCCCTAAACAGAGATCACACAACCGAATAAAACACACGTCTAAACAATATGTAGTTGTCACCGGTTGATAGGACCTGTCTTTCAAACTATCTAGCTTACTTTCGCACACACCATCTCGTATCAACCTTTGTCACACAATGAAAAACATACTTAAACGGAAAAGCTAAAGGATTGTCTTTCTTTGGCAGACAATTGTGACTTACGATGTTAAAACAACGTGTATCGATGCAGTCGTATTCCGTAGCTACCAATCAGCAACTACAAAATGTTGTTTAATATCCATCGCTGTTCTCTATAGGCGCTCAATATATCTGCAACTTTGAAAACAGTCAATGTATGTTGCATTTACAAATTGTGCTATTGACTTTTCGGTGTTGTTGTAATACAGTTTTGGTATGACGTCCCCCGGGAGACGGGCTAGGTGTTGAGGTGATCCTGGGCTGGGATAGATCAATGATATGTCAAAATCGTGTTATACTTGTGGGATTTATGCAGACTAGTTTCGGTAAGCAATCAGGACAGTGATAGATTTGTACCGAGGTGTGGAAATGCGGTACACATTTCCCTTGCGGGTTTTGCATTGGTTTTAGTTTTGACAGTCTCGTTAGTGCATTCTGAGATAATCTGTAAAGTAAGGGTGCGCAAGAAATATATGGTTAAATTTCATTCATTGTATTTCAGTTGTAAATTTTTTCCCGCTGGTGCCAACCACCAGATGGACTGTTTAAAATATTCATTTTGATGAACCCCTCAGCTAACATAAGCTTACATAGAAGTAGACAACACTGAGGTGTAGCCATTTATTGTAAAGAATTTAATTTATTTTCTTCTAAGTCCTCCTATTATTTCTTTCACACTAGATGTCTTTCGATTAAATTCGTGCGGGTTCCAAGACAATTTAACTTTTCCCCGGGACTCGTCGAGGGTCAAATCTCGCCGTCATTATTGGTCACCATTGTAAATCCTGGGTTACGGGCATTATAGTGGTGAAGTGTGTGGCGGGACCAGTCCCTTTAAATAAATAAAGAAAGCATTTTAAAAAGCTAGCAAAGCTCAGAAATAATGATTAATAAATAAAGAAAGGTAATTACGTTCAGCGTTTTCGTGCCCTTGCACACCCATCAATTACTCGATACCTACGCCGGCGAACCCTAAGCTAGTCAGAGCTCTCAAAACACCATTAAATTAACTCTTATTGTCTCCAAACTTCTATCGAAGTGGGATCGGATCGCACAAAACATCGTACCTGTATAACCCAATAATTGTGTACATAAATCATTTGAACGACTTCTGATAATTCGCCCTCCAACGCAAATGTAGATTCCAAGGGGTGACAGGCGCGCGATTCTGTAGATGTTCAAAGGAGTTTGAAGTTAAATCCTACTAATATTATAAATGCGAAAGTTTGTGAGTGTGGATGTATGTATGTATGTATGTATGTATGAATGTATGTATGTATGTATGTATGTTTGTTACTCCTTCACGCAAAAACTACTGAACGGATTTAGATGAAATTTGGAACACAGATAGATTATAACCGGGATTAACATATAGGATACTTTTTAACCCAATAATCCAATACTACGCGGATGAAGTCGCGGGGCACAGCTAGTTCAAAATAATTGTTAAAAGGAAATAAAGCCAACCTTGTAACTATCAATGCAGCGTGTTAAATTGATAGACAGGCTGATACTAAGGCATACAAAATATCTTAATAAGCGTACTATAAAAATCCAAACGCTTTTGCACTAATATGTAATGACCCATATCTTATTAATTTGGTATACTTAACACAATCATTTACATGCGGTTAATCAACATAATGAAAACCGTTGTAGGAATATTAGGCTTGGTCGTATTTAGTTCTTACTGGTAACTACAGAGAATTAGTACCTATATACATTGTGAGATAAATGATTGTGCTATCTCGCTTCCCACTCTTAACATGCACAGCAGTATAATTCTCCCTCCAACGTAAGGGTTTGAACAGACCGGCGATAACGCGATACGTGCGAAATGCGACTTTTCAACCTTTTGTGGGCCACGAGACGCGATAATGTCTCTAATGTATGCGCTTTGTTGCTGTATTTTTGCGTTTGTCACAGTTATAACAGATCTTGTGAGCGTACCAGTATGCCTTCATGCTCATTATCTTATCTTCTGTTATACGCTTATGTGATCATTTGGTGTATTTAATTTGGAATATCAAAGTCTGTTGGTTTTGGACTGCTTTCTTGCAGATATGTAAATTTAATGGTTTATTCTAGATCAATATCGTGTTTCCTGTTATGGAAATCAATATTGTTTTCCAAACATTTTGGGTTAACACTGTTTTAGCCACCGCTACTAGGGTCATGGCAATAGGTATTGCTTCAACTTCCCAAGTTTACCACTGCCGTTTTTCTATATAGTATTTCTATATTTACCGTGTTAAACTCTATTTCTTGCAAAGTTTTATTTTACTTCAAGGCTCATTTCGATCTTCTGGGGCTCCATCACTAAGTATTATTTCCCTGGTAATATAAGCCTCACAGTTTCTTATTTTCTCGTTTCGGAGTTTGACTCCTGATAGTTACTTTTAATACGCTGGCTTCCAAAATCATGCGATCTTTCAGATAGCTACAATTTAACTTGCCAACCTAATTAATTCAATCCCTTTCACTCCATACGCACATGCACGATAATTTCCTAGATCGGTACGCAGATAGGCGAACAATCACTAGTTTCAATACAATCAGAGGTAAATAGGCTCAGTTCGTAACAACTTATAATTTGATGGTAATCGCGGACGAGTTGCTCATTCAATATTGCGATGGACTCATTCTAAAAGGTACCGTTTTGTAAATTTAAACTAGTTTCCTTAGGCTAATTTTCATTAAATTTTGTTATGAAATTATAAATATTTTAATTAACAACAACATATAAATCCTTACAATTTGTCATCGGGCATAGAAACAATGTAAAATAAAAGAAAAGCGTTTTATTCCAATTTTAAAACAAGAACAACACAATAAAGTCGTTTGTCGCCAGAACACGTCATATTTATTCCGGTCGGCCATCTAATAGATTTTCCCGCTAAGTGCTCTTTGAACAATTTCATAAAGAAAAAAAAGTTTTGGGCAAGAGAGTCCCGCCATTCATTAAGGCGCACGTACTACAAGCTAGGGCGACGTCACATGATGATTTAAGGGTCCGCACAGTAATGGCGCGATAAATAACGCGGTCACAACGCCAACGCTACATCCCGAGCTTTAAGTACGCGCGAAAATGGCGCCACTTAGCCGGCCACCGCCATCTACCGGCGGCGTTGCCGCGAAAATAAAACATTATAAATCACCCTCTGTTGTTGTTGATTAGTCTGTGTAATTTCGCCGTGTGAACGAAATTTAAAATTATGAAGTTATGTTTTAATCATTTCTTTATATTTTAACAGGCGGACTCTTTGAAAATTACTTGAAAATGAAAGCCAGACTCTGCTACTTAATACATTGTAAAATTATTACTCTGAGTTGTGCTATTGTGCAAAAATAACTCATAATAATTAATTTATCGAGCTGTTTCTTCCAAAACTATCAAAACAAATTAATATTAAGGCCTGGTTAATGCTTACTTACTTTTTTATATCATTTGAGTTTTACTTTAAAACACTAGATGGCGACAGCAATATGTTCCTTGACCATAAAATGAAATATAACTGTAGCAATACTTTTTGCGTTCATAATGTTATAATTTCATTATTATAATTCACATTCTGTGCATTGATTGATTTGAGTTATTTTTTTATGCACAATACACAATAAGGATTGTAATTTATCTCAGTATCAGCTAGCTATCGATATATCATCTAAGTTCAAGACATAAATCACAGATGGCGTTACTAATATGGTCATTTGACCATACACGCACGCATATTGACCCTAACATTAAGATACAGTATCATTGCAAGAGATGGAGCTACTGACCACAATTCTACTCACAATAAAATTTAAAGAAATCAATAATCATGAGGCCTTCTAGAAAATGACCAGATCAACAAATAATTGATCACCAACTTAAGACGCTTAAGTACCTCAGATGATTTAGTGCGCTGTTCCGTCCCCGTATCGGCCGGATCGGGGCCGTGTCGTCGCCGTATCGGCGCTCGCCGGAACCGCGGAAGGGCCGTTATCGGATCCCCACATCGCACGTCGCGTCGGTAACTCGTTAATTTCTGGATGTCACTGCTCCCGTAAGTCTATGGTGGTACATTGAGAGAAAGTGTACCTACTTACTAGAGGACCACTTGGCGCAGTGGCTTGACAGTAGGGCGATCGGCTCACAGCACTGGCTAGGTGGCTGATCGGATTCCCGCCGGGGTTTTTTTATAATTTGTCCCATTCAGGGTGTCACTGGTATCCTCCTAGTCTATTAAACATGGGAAACCATAGATACTGGTCATACGCACACACCCACTCAGGTCGGTTTTGTTGCCCTAGTTTTTGGTAGTGAACGGCACACTACTTATATTGATAGGTAGTGAGTCCATTTCCATAGCCGACTGCCACCTCGCCACTTTGATTTAACAAAATCCATAGAACTTCCTAGTTCCTCCTTCATGGGCTGGTGGTACATTTGTTTCTTTTTTATTTATTCGGTTGTGAAACCTGTTCAACCCTCTCTGTGCGCCACGGTCCCGATCGCTCTGAGTTAATGCGACAAAGTTCGCACCGAAATTTTAATAATAATATATCTTTGTAATTTATTCGAACCAGTGACACCGTGGCGACGCCGGCGCTGTGCCTCCTTAGTATCCCCACGTTTGCGGTTATTTGACGCGGTGTGAGTTTCCAAATAATTATATTTGTGATTTAAGTAACAAATATCTACTCCAAGAGAGACTAATGAATAAAGTGTAATCTATAAAGGTTCCATACGGAAATATCTACTTTATTATAATATTTTAACTTATTTCTAATCGTGGGGAGTAAGTCTTTTTGCAGCAGTTTACGTTTATCGGTTAAGAGATAGAAATTCTATTAATATTTTTTGTTAAATTTTCAACTGCTTGCCTGCATTAGTCAACTATCTTCCGTTCCCAGAAGTAGTTAAGCAGAAATTAAGACGAGTAAATAATAACCATTTTTAAATATCCTTCAAAAACCTAGTCTAGATACCCACATTCATGTAAATTTAATGAACAAATAGCAAACCTAGAAAACAAAACAAAAAACGGCCACGGTAATGACAACACGTTTAAGTACGAGACATTACACACACCACCTAACTCAACCCTGCCCGTGCCATGGGGAAAAACGCCCCCGATCGGGCCGGAGGCGAGTCGAACCGACCCATAAATAATAAATACTAGCACGGTGCGTCTGTAGATAATGGTAATTTACGATTCGCTACCATTGACGTCAAATCTTTGGCAGCAGCGGGACGGTCGGATCGACGCTCGCCGTTTTTCGGATACAATCGGGTGTTGTCGGCGTTTGTTTTGAAAATGGAACGTTGTTTTCTTTTGTTCTTTTCTGATGTAGCGGTTGTGTATATTTTGAAAATGCATTAGATAGTATTTTACTAGTTTTTCGTGTGGTTTAAAATCTCGGGCATGTTTTTGAGTCATGATATTTGAGGTTACTTTTGGCAGACTGTACAGGCAGGTCCACCATTTAAAGTTCACTGCATAACTGCGTACACACTGCTTGAAAAAATATCTGCATAACCAATATCTCCATTGATCTTCCAGTTGAAGTCCTAAAAGTCCATCGATCGCCAAATCCAAAGCATCGAACATACCTCAACGTCTTGAAAAGCGGCTAATTAATAAAAGTTGGGCTATAAATATCGCTGGGCGGTGTAGGTGGCTGTTAGCAAAAACTGTTAGGATCATAAAGCTGTCGGCGGATGAGCGAGTGCCTTTGTTGCTATTTCGTCGTGGCCGCGCGATAAATCTGACGGCTGAACAATTTGGTGGTCGCGAGGACCCGCTGTGGTTAGTGGAGCGTTATTTGAGCGTTTGAAGCAAGCATAGGAGATTTGAAACACGTATTTCGGTTTGTGTTGTGTTTATTTTGTTTTATAATAATTCGTAATGATGTCTTCTGTCCAGCTCCCCTTCAGGTCGGCAACGTGCGAGCAATACATTTGGTATTGCAAGCATTTATAGGCTACAGTAACTGCTTAATACGAGTCGTAAGCTTGTTTGCCAAATTTTTATATAAAAGAGTTAATTTAAAAAAAAATTAAACGGATGGATATTTCCTATCGATGAAAATGTGAACTGAAGTCCATGTTTTTGGAATGAAAGAGGTCTAAATCGGAAATCTGGACTAAATCATGGAGAGCCCTTTGATATGCCTTCCTTGTAATAAATATTAAAAAAGAAAACAACATTTCTTTTTTTTTTTTTTCAGTAATATATGGGTCCTTGTTTATAAATTTACCTTCTCCATGCATTTACATTCCTTGTCTTGTATAATTGAAATATTAACGTCTCATTGAATTCACAGAGAGTGGAAACGAAAAGTTGTAAATTGCGTGTTGTGTTGTGTTGTTCCAAAAAAATCATAAAATAAATAAACTTTTAAAAGTATTTTTATTTTTTTTCGAAGTTTTTACCTGACACTGTCTTGGGAGAACAGGTTGTTCAGTAGGTTTACTGAAAGACCTTCAGAGGATAGGTAGGTACCTGTCATACCTAGCTAGGTATGATCTATAAATAGCACCACCATCTAATACCTAGCGTCCTCAAAGAATTTAGATTTATAACTATCCAGATTTAGTGTCCATAAAATAAAAACTAAAACATTCCCAAAAATCCATCCGTTTCACCTGCACAAATATTTCAGTACGTTATAAATTTTAAAAAAGGTTCCCATGACTCACGTGAAAAAAGCGGTATAATGTTATTACAACACATCAAACGCAGTATAAAAACATCATCGGCTCAATAAATCTATCAACAAGTGCTGCCATCTATCAAAGACGCGGGGAACGAGTAAACGTGTAATGTTCAGCGGTGATTGATAGATGGCGTTACCGTGTTAGTGTTTGGAGTTGCGCGCGCGCACGGTAAAAGTGTTTCTGATTTGATTTAGTTTGTTTATTGGATACCTGAATGTTGTTGGATTTGAGATGGGAGGTCATTCCACGAAGCTGTTGCTATTCTTTACTGCAGTGATGCAAAGCTGTGGGTGGAAATGAATAATTTTAAAGCGGTTTTTCTATAAGTAATTAACTACCGGAGAAGAGCGGAGTTACTACCGGAGTGGTGTTGTTATGACTATATGACTGTATAACGAATATTCGTAGATAGGTATGTTAGGAAGTCTTACAATGTTTTTAATAATGACTTCACAGCATTTGACTCGAGCGGGCTGGTTGGGCTAGCTAGCCCTCTCTTTTCTACCAAGAGGATCGCTTCATATTAATATGCTGGTACTCACGCAAACTAGATATACCTATTATAAATGCATTGCCATCCTTCTCGTGACCATATAAATAGTGCAGGATAGCACTATTTGTCGTTGTATCAAATTTAGTTTAGTCGTAAGTTGGTGGTGAACAGAATTAGCGTCACGGATGACATCTGGTGACGGATAGCGGCCATTACGCAGTTTTTTTAAAGCACTCGCGTAGTTGTCTTAGTTTCGTAATTAACGACAAGGCTTTGGTGATTTATTATCTCACTCCTAGTTTTATAGGAGTTTTAAGAACCTCTTGCGTCAGAAGTATGCTACGGTAGTACAGTAACTTATGCTATATTATAATGATAATGCTAAGAGGATTTCATAGCCGCTTGGTGTAGTAAGTAGCTCGAGCGAAGGCCGGTTAGGCTGACTGCACTGAGGGCTGGGTTCGATTCCCGCTGGGATACATTTCGGAAATGTCTGAAATCGATTTTATCCATGGTCTGGGTGCCACTAGGATCGCCTCCAGTACGGTACCTATAGTACAAGCGTTTCTATATTTTGACCATATAGTTAGTTATCTGTCAATATTAATGAATGTATTTTAGTTATTAAAATGCATTTTATTTTATTTATAAAAATTATAATAGACAAAAAAGGGTTTTTTGTAGTTTGCTAAAATCTAATAAAATCCTATTTTAACCCGACCGCAGCACGGCTTGCCCCAGGACCGGGGGCCCTGACGAAAGGCCCCTGCGGGCCCTCCCTAATCACTCACTCAGACGAGGTGAGGAGGTGATCGGACTGAAGGGCCCTGATTCGATTCCCAAGTCGGCCCGTTGTTAGGATTTTATGGATCGAAATGTACTTTTTTTTACGGACGGAGGTATGCAACGTTTTCCTAGTATTTTTTTGTTTTTGTTTTTTTTATGCTCTTGAATAATTTAATTATATCCTAATACTTACTAAGTAATTATTTAGATATAATTCAAAACCATTTACTTTACGGCTACTATTTTATTGCAATTATGGCAGGCATATTGAATAAAATATCTTTCTCGCATCTCTCTCAATGTGCCTCGATTATGTGCCTATAAAGCTGGTTATTACTGAAGCCACATGGTACAGAATAGTACTTACGTAAGGGGGTGTTAATAGCGAACCATGAGCACTAGAATTTAAAAAAAATAAAATCACTTGCGTTATACAGCTTAGTTCTCAATTCAAAATGATAACGGCATTTATACAATTATGTTGTTACACAAATAACTAGATAAAACTATTTATCTTCCTCACAATCGTAATATAGGAGTACCAATGCAACACAAATATGTAGTATTTTACACAAATTTCATGGCAGGATTAGCTTTAAAGGTAGTAGAGTCAAGCTATCGCCTTTGACAAGCTGTAGCAAATGACTGCAGCTCCCCTCGCGCTGTTCCATTTCCTTTTTAGTTCGGCAACGTGCGAGCAATGACTTTGGTATAGCAAGGATCTATAGGCTGCGGTAACTGCTTAACATTAGGCGGGTTGTACGCTTGTTTACTGACTATTTTATATAAAAAGCTATAATAGTTAACATTAAAATAAAACCTACCTAAAACTACCTTTAAAAGTATAGAGGTCGCTGTTGGCTAGAACCAGTTACAAGTTTACTCGACTGTAAAATCGAATATTTCCCATTTTCTTTCAGCGAACACTCTTCAATTATCTCAGAGACGTTGTTTGATGTACGGTTATTAGTAATATCTATATAAATATCGAGCGGATCGTCCATCTGAGGGAAATATGAAGTGGCCCGTAACCTACATAAGAGCAAAACCTCTCGTGATGTTGGGAAATAAATTATCTATGAGGGAGATTGGCTAGTTGCTGCAGAGACGTACAGTAAAATGCTCTACCCATAAAGCTTTTAAACTACAATATTGAACTAGTGATAATAAGTGAGCTGATAATATAATGGTAATGATAAATCTGATGGTATAAATTCGTATTTTCTGTTGGTTGGTATATAGCTGATTGCTAGCGAGGGATTTAATCAGAGGTCAGCTGTTAGGAAGTAACTTCTAAGTTGGTTATCGTGAATTTTTAAATGAAGTCTTTATATGTAAGTCATATTGTTATTGCGCGTTCTATATACTGTTAATTTAATGTTAAGGATACGCCGTCTCCATGATTTAGAAAAAATAAGATAGATGTACTACACATAAAATTTCCTCTTCAAAAAATTGTGATGATATAAATTTTGACTAGATTTTCGTAATTATGAAAATGTAGAGCCTCTTTCCGCTGGTAGCGTTCAGAAGAGTTAAGCTCCAGATAATTTTCAAGGGGCCGCGGTGTAACGGCGGACTGAAATATCGACGCGATCACTACACCGGTATTGATCATCTCGCAGTGACGGCTACTTCTTTGATTTATGCTCTGCTCATTGCATCAAGAAATATGAGAATGTAGCTCGTAATAAAACCCTCTTACGTATATTTTAGAAACAGATAAAGTCATGATTATCGCATACAAATATACTCGTACAAAAATAAATTTAAGAAGGACAAGAAAATTGTTAAATTTTCTTCAACAAGCTGATATATAAATAATATACATATTCATCAAATGAAAACCATGATTTATCGATATTTAAATGTTATCACTGATCATAGTCCCCTTATAGCAAGAGTATTCAGGCCATAGTTGGGCCCTTAGACGGGTAGGTTTAGCGGACTTCACTTTTGAGGTTGGGATAGATTTTCATGTTTCCTGTCCATTTCCATATTTAAAATATGGTCAATATTTTTCTTTCCTATTTACTTGATAGATTCACTCACACTATCGTATGATTTCATTTTATAAATACCTCATAGCATCTAAAAACTCTCAAAGACAAAGAACTCCGTCGTAAATAAGTGATGTGGTGGTGGTACCCAAGGTCCTTATTATTTAACATGTACAAAACACGCGTGTCCGTCCGTGCGCCGGCCGATATATCAACATTAGCGATGTCCCTCGTCCTTTCTGTGAGGAGACGAGTCACAACTGATGTAAAGATACTGGAAGGGATCTCTATCGTGGTTAGAATACAATAAATGAGTATGTACAAATTTACAGACATCATTTTTGGCAACAATACGATTCTAAAGTTATACTAAAATCTGTATCTTTGCGAATATTAATTAATGTGTAAATATGTATACACGCTAGATTGACTGAGCGTAATGCAAAAACAGCTTAGTTGGATTTGAAAAAATAACCGTCTTCATATTTAAATAAAATAAAATAATATGGACGAAATACATACCAATTAGACTTTAAATAATTCGCATTAAATTGCTAATGGCTTTGTGATTAAAGAACACACAAAAAATGTTTATTTAAAAAATGTTTTATCAGATTCAACAATATCATGCTAGCATTCTCGGCCAGTTGCGGCCGAATATAAAAAATAATAACGAGACGTCACATCCAGCACCAACGTCACGAATCCTTGACGTCACCCGTGGGACGTCAAAAATGAAGATTTAGTCCCCCACCGCGTCATACGTTAAAGGCAACTAATGAAAACACGACGCTGTGATGAAGTAGCCGGGCGGCCGGCGGGCCCGCCGCTCGTCTCCATGTTTCGTTGTCTAGTCAGCTGCAGACGGTCAAAGTATCACCTTTTTCAGGAAAGTTTTCCTATTGAAAAACGTTCGTCTATGGTTTGGTTTGGGAAAACCGCTGTCAATAAATGGTTGGTTTTTGAAAATAAGTACTTAAAACGTTTTCTCTCGGCTTTCGAAAGACGTGCTGGGCCCTAACCACGCTAGCTACTCCAATCGTAATAGAAAAGCAAACGCTCGTGATTACGTTTCAAACGCTCCGCTTTTGACGTTTTTTTTTATTTGAGTAGCTAGCGTGGTTAGGGCCCAGGTTTCCTGACAATGTCTTCCTTTATGCAAGGTGATGAATTAAGTTGAAAATTAAATTTTCACAAATAATCCGGAAATTCCACTGGTGTGCACGGTAACTGCTTAACATGAAGCGGGACATATTCACTTTACCGACATTAATATGCAAAAAGAAAAATACTTTACTTCAGTATATCCAAAAACCTAAAGGAACCCGATGCTACTCCAAAAACTATTCAAACCTCACTCCGTAGCATTTTTCCCTATCTTCCTTCATAAACAGGGATCATGAGCCTTACCCTTTCGCTATAAATCTAGTGGTGACCCCCCACGCCCCCGGCGCCCCCACCCTCGCCGCGAGGTGGTTTTGAATGGAGATTGAGCCAATTAAAGTAATCGCCGTAACAGTCGGCGCTGCCTTGGATTAGTTCTGTGGAATGGAATGGCGTGGAGTCGTCGTAGTTTATTTTTTTTTTTACTATTATTTTTACATCTCTCATTTTAATTCCTCCTCCAGCCTGTAACACAGCTTATACATAGCTACCACAGGCTGCAGTACTCCATTGTAATTGTACGATGCTCTTTTTATGAAATAAACAATATTCTATTCTATTCTATTCTATTCTATTCTATTCATATTCTATTCTAATTGGGGGAGGAGTATTGACCACTTAAGACCCTATTACAATAAGTTCACCGATAACTTATTTGGAGTATCATGTAGTTCAATTACCATGTAGATTAATTTTATGACCCAAAGAAATCCTAAATGAATAAATAAAATAAAAAATGACAGACGAGTCGATTCATGAGGAAATCAAAAATTTATTTCGAAATGTTTTATATGAGACTTTGCTGTTTTTTCGTGGTTTGGCTTGAGTCGTGTGAGTCGAGTGGAACCGTTGATATCACAGATATTATAAATACTTAAATGAACTTCACTTTCTATGACGATAAGCATCAGATAAGTCAGCATCTATACAAATAAATTAAATTGAAGTGCCTGCTTGTTATATCAAAAAACAGTTATTTACTAAATGCATATAAAATACTTTCACTGGCGGAAAGTTGAAGTTATAAGGAGTAAATTAGGCTTCTTTAATTTTATCGAAGTACCACGCGGGCAACAGCTACTTAAGAATAAAATTCGTTCCAACACGACTCCACCCCTTCCTGTCCCGAAGGATTAGTATCATACAATACAAGCAACAACTGAATCCTTTTATTTATTGCTATTTATTGTTATTGCATTCTCTGCGTTCATTTCGCTCATCTAATATTGTCTTGGCATAAATTTCGCTTAGCGTTTCGGTTGCGAGATCTTGTTTTAAATATTATTGCGCTAATTAGAGCTCTGCATTTCCCTTCTTAAGCTGTTAGCTGATGAGATACTTTTTATACTTATAAATTATATTTTGTGATGTGAGAAAGGTAAACACCAAAATGTTAGTGATCTTTGTAGAAGGCTATTGAATATAGAATTAGAGTATTTTTAATTTAAAATATTAAATTTTGAAAATAGATAAGCTCGCTGAGTTTTTTGCCGGATCTTCTCAGTCGGGGTAGAGCGTTCCGATCCGGGGTAAGACCGAACAGAAAAAAAAATAAACTGTCAATTTATAAATGAACATCACTGGATCTATCCAGTGATGTTCATTTATAAATTGACTATGACATTTATAATTGACCGATTGGTTTTGTGAGCTAGAGCTCACAAAACCAATCACCATAAGGCCATAATAGCGAACTGGAATACTTAGTCTTGGATGACCCTCCATAAGAGTGACCGATGACATCACACGTGTCGCAGGAAGCCAATGGGTACGGGTGGAAGAAGAACGTTTGTGCAGGTTATTGGCGGAGGTCTTGTATAATCTATTAAAATAACGGGAGAGCTTTAGATATAACAGGATTTCCAAGTCACAAAATATTTTCGTAAAATAACTTCGCATATAAATAATAATAAACTATCTTAACTATATTTCTCTAAGAGAGCTAAGTCTAGACTAAGTTACCAAATAAAACTATCTAGTCTCAGTTATCCGAAAGACAGACGGACTATGTGGAGTCGAACCCGATATCGCGCCCCGACTCTACCCCGCATAAATCTGCCTAATCATTTGAAATACTCCACCGCAGAGCGGCTCTTAATAACGCTGTGACGTTTGGGAGCCGGGCAGATATAACTGTCTCTATGTAGAGACCGTGATGAGAATTGAATTGGATTTGATGCTTTGATTTAAAAGTGTGTTTTAAGACAAGTTTTGTAATATTTGCAATTTCAAATAAATTATTGTAGAATATAATAATATTGCAATCCATCAACAATTAAAATGAAACTCTTCTCCTTATACATCACCTCGAAGCAAACCTTGCTCACAATCAATAATAGCGTAATTCATTACGACATATTGGTGTGATATAATACGGTGATCTATTGAGTTGTCATTGTTATTATATTATTCGAGTCGATAATTATTTAATTATTAATGATGAGTCGGTTAATCAATTATTCAGTCTTTTATCGTTTTATAAACTAATAATGACTTGAACTTACATACTGTTACTTACGGCATTATACAAGGTGACACATAATGGGTATACTTTTTTTTTTCAAAACTTAACTTTGTAATTCTAAAACCGTCAGCTTTGGAGGGAACTTGAAAAACAAAAGGTGTTATAGGAATACAGCTGTTGACCGATTTCACAAGTCTACAAAACCTTTAGTACTTCAACTGTCCCACAAAGCCGATAGTTTGAGATTTACAAAGTTAAGTTGCAAAAAAAATAGTATACCCATTTTGTATCACCTAGTATATTAAATATTAATGAGAGAATGAGAATAAAAGTATTATGTTGGTACCCAAACTAAACATGACTTAACATAATGACGACCGCTTGGCGCAGTGGTACGAGCGTAGGCCGCTCGGCTCACTGCACATGGTGGTTGCGGGCTCGATCCCGCCGGGGCAAATTTCGGAAATGTCCTTTTCGTAATTTGTCCAGGTCTGGGTGTCACTGGGATCGCCCCCGGTCCATTGTACGGTACCCATAGTACAAGCGTTGCTTAGTTTGGGACCATACAGTTGGTGTGTCAGTCTGGTGATAATGTAGAACCGTGCTCCTCTTGGACATATGGTGTGATCAAGACCACAATTTTTTTATTAGTTTGGTCATAATTTTTAATGAACAGAAAGAGTAACATATAAAAAAAAATTATATATTTACAATTATTTCGGAGGACGTGTCTCGATAGATCGGTGCGTCAAGGCATTTTACTCCGCGCACGTATTAGATGGGTTGCCAAATTGTAACATTCTGTCCCTGTTCCGTGCTTTATGGGGCACGTAAGCTAGCTAGTTTCGGTCCTATTAACTTCGCAGTGTATAGTTTACAACTGTAATCTCACAAATTGGGTATCGCAAGACAGACAGCACTCTAGGTAGACAGAAAGGGCAAAATAAAAATAGATTTACATATTTCTTTGGCATTCTGAAAACATTTAAATAAGTGTTTGTATTTATGGCTTATTCGAATTCTTACTAATATAAGAAATGTTTCAAGTCACCCTATAAGTCTGGATATAGGCATAACAAGTTCACATCACAATGCGCGGACGCAGCTCGGTTGCGTAACGCAACGAAAGTGAACGTGCACCGGTCAGAGAGTATGGCGCGAAACACCATGATTTATGTGGTAGCTGGGTGCTAACTACCGTTCTTGTAGAGAAATAAAGGCGGTGGTTCTACCATCATAATTTGGGCTAAGCATATATTATTTTGTAATAAAAGAAGAAGAATATTCTTAGTAGGTTGAATAATATGATCGCTTCGTTCCCAGTCAACTTGAGCTAAGCTGGGTGAAGCTGAAGTAATGAAGTGATCCTATTGGTTGAGGCGTGCGGACCCGCTCCATAGCACAGCCAGGTGGTCAGTCACCCTTATAAATAGTTATCGCATTTTCTAAACGTGACACTCTGTAGTAAGTACTAGAAAGCCGTTAAACGATTTTAAGACCTATCTGCTTCATCGCTTCTAATATATAACAAGTTTTTCTTTTACTAATAAATTATCACATCACACCAACAAAGCTACATAATATAATGTTGGCAACATTTTCTCTCAACAATATTTATTGTGATGCTCTATGTAAATTTGAGATCCTATCACATGATTGATTTGGCGAAAGGGAGAGCTCAGGCCATAGCGAAACCGGTTAGATACTGGTTTGATTGATTTATGTCCAAAGAATACGACTGGCGATCGCTCAGAGGAGCAAGGTTAAACTACGAAACGTTGCGAATGGAAATTGATGGGTGGCAGCTGACGGTTTAATTGGTTGTCTGAGTTTTTGAGGTATCACTGTAATTAATGACACAAAAGTTCTAAATTTTTAATGGCAGGAGAGCCAAGCTGTAGGCCAATTGGCCACAGCTCATATACGGGCTGGCTTGACCAGCTGGTTGCACCACCCTCTCACAAAATATCGGTGTAAAGTAGCTATTATAGTTGCGTTTAGTACGATCAGAGAGCGAAACGGAAAAAAAACTCCCCTTACCATTCCCTTTCTCTGTCCCTTTTATTGCAAGCATCTATAGGCTACGGTAACTGCTTAACTTTGCCGACTTTGCTATATATACAATGGTAAACCGTACCTAAAGTATAGTCAACATTAGGGAGAGAGGCATAACATAAGAGAGAAGTGAATTTATTGATATATACCACGGTAAGCGTGTGCCCCTGGGGGTACCATGTTTAGGGAAAAGGGGCTTTTGAAAAAGTATTAATCTGAATTACTGCAACTATTTAGCTTAGTTGAACGAAACTACAACTGATAAACTCACATTGCTAGAAATGTAAGCGTAGGTAAGCCTGTCGCCATTTTACCGGGCACAGCCCTCAATGCGACGGATGATCTAGCTGTAGTCTACCACGCTGGACCAGTATGAGTTGGTGAACTTCACACGTCTTCCAAAAGACATGCAGGTTTCCTCACGATGTTTACTTTCGCTGCTCTACTACCATTACCCTTTAATTTAGAATAAGCCAACCATCGCTCAAACTTTACGACGTAACATTCCATTTTACGTCATAATTCGCTTTTATAACGCTAATTGTTCCTAAAAGCACAATCACCAAATTTCACCAAACAGTTGCTTATTTATATAACACCATCAATGGGCGTATAACGCGATGATATAATGGGGAAAAGGGAGATATGTGTAACATAATGCAACACATGGTGAAATCCTATGGTATTTGTTAAAAGCATGGCTTCGGTCTACAGTAACAGCTTAACATTAGGTCGGTCGTGGGCTTGTTTGCAGACTTTGTTATAAAAAGAATGTACTGCCGATCGACCCCCATCAGGAACAAAGTGCTCGGTTAAGCTTTTTGCATGCACAACATGTTAAGTATGGATGTCACTATCGCACTATCCAGTCACCTGGTTAATTCACTTACGCCATCTAGTTCATTTAAAGGTATTTTTTCACTGTGTACGATATAAATTAGTTTACAAAATTACTAACAGATGTATGTAGGAAGTATAACGCTATACAAGCGTTTCAATTTCTGTAATTTAACTCCTACCGAAAGCCGCATAAACTTTCGTTCCAAAATACACCAAGTGGAATACCCAGACCCAGATTTTAATAATAATGGTGATATCACTTACGCCATGTCGGTACCATTACTGTCGTCTTACGTAACCCATCGACACACCATAGCACCATGAGCCAATAAACTCATTGATAATCTTTATAGCCGCACTCGTAAAAACAATTGACCAACCGATATGCATGTACCCATTTTGTAATATTTGTTTATTTGTCACTTACAGGGCAGGTACCTATTTGGCAACGAATACTGGTTCTGAAAAAAGTATGTGTCGACATGGACCAGATACAATAATAGTAGAGTAGGATTAAAGGCCGTCAGGGCTCCCGTGAAATAAGGAGGCTACCGGACACAATTCTTATGATGACTATGTAATCAGTGAAATAAACTCAAACTTAACATTTTTTTATTCATGTAAGCCAACAAAGCTTTTATGAATAGTTAGAATCTACCACCGGTTCGGAATGCTGCTTCCAACTCCAAGAAACTCAATAGTTAATCTTTTCGATGAATGAAAGATAGTGTACATTCTTAGGAACAGCAACAGAAAGTGAGCAGGCACTACCATTGTTACTAAATAAGTTAATAGCAATAAAATCTAGTGAGATTTAAATACCTACACATTAGTGTATGTGTAGGTATTTAAATTAGAAAGCTAGTTTAGTGATGTGTGCATACCTCCTCACACTTTGTATCAATTTGGGGCTTTGGTGTGATGCCTTCCATGCTAAATAAATGAATATAGTTTAACAACAATGTTGTTAGGAGGACTAATTTTCAAGTTTCTTCACGAATGTCTTTCTCTATAATAAAAATAAATAATTATTTAGCTCTTCTGACGTCCCACTCCTGGGCACAAGCCTCTCCTCACTATGAGGAGGATTCAGGCCATAATCCACCGCGCTGGCCTAGTGCGAATTGGTGGATTTCACATATCTTTCGAAAATTGTTTATATTTTCTAAGACATACAAGTTTCCTCACGATATTTTCCTTCACCGTAAGCAAGTCCTAATCATTTATAGAAATTATGATTCACACATAGATTTCGAAAAACCCGGAGGGTGAGCCGGGGTTTGAACCCATGTCCTAGTGCCCGCAAGACGCGTGCTTAATTAATTGGCTATCACTGCTTACTTTTTTCTGTTTTTCCCCTACCAATTATTAATCTAATCCGCGTGCATGGTATTTGAACCTATACCTTATTATGCTAATGGGCAGGTATAAGGCACAGACCACCCGTAACCATCCGGTGAACAATTACGTCACAAAGCGCAATATAATAGCAATAAAAACTGCAGTGCAATGCAACCACGCAAGTGCGTGAACGTGATAATTGTATCAAATCCTTTTTTACAAGCTTTTATTGCGTTTCAGTTTTTACCATTATCTATTATATAAGCCTTCGAATATAAATCAATACCGCTATTGGTAGATGAGTACGTCCTTGTAACAAATCATTTTATTGTCATAGATACAGGAAAAAACACAGGACAAAGTATAAGTATATAACATTCGTGTAAATTTACATCCTTATAAAGTGGAACAACTGAATATCCTTTAGTACACATCACACTTTGTGACTCACTGCATGCGTTGAACTCTTTTGTATGCGGTAATGGCTTTGCGTTAGTAGGTGAACCATTTTTCTCTTTACTATGTGATTTGAACAGCCTTGGCCGAGATCTTATTTCAAATTTGTTAAAACATTGATCAAATCGGTCATTGGTGAAATACTACTTGATCATTAAGTGCTAACTCATGTCAATAAGCACGTCGTCGCGACGGTCATGACTCATGCTTCTAACCACGCATGACTTGCTAGAAGCTACTGAATTCACAGCGCGTAAGAATGAGTGTAAACCTGGTTGCGCATACGCATTGTAAGTTGCGGTGGTCTTTTATCCTCGGTTATGTAGGTATAAAACACTGTTTAATGTGCTGGAGCGTGGTATTTGATTGTTCTCGATGTTGAACCGTAGTTCTTTAGATCTTATATGATTATAAATTAATCGGTTTTTTTTTTATTTAGATGTAAATAATAATATAAATAAACACAAAATTATATAATGTAAAAAAGTGCTTCTACATCATAATCAATTGTAGACTTTATCGTTACTCGTTTACGATGAGAAAACATAGCGACATTAACACAAACTATGAACTCTATTATCCTGTGCTATAATATCTAAATATGACGTCTTGTTAATAGATTATTGCTAAATTATTGATTACATTAATATTCTCTTCTTGAAAATATACCTTATCTTTACTATGATACAAGTGGAATCATAAACTAAAGGCTGAACTTTTTCACGCTACTCAAATGTTTAAGTGCCACTTAGTGGTTAGAGACGTCGTTATTTGTAATTATTTTGTGCAGCGCGTCCAAAACAAGACATAAGCCACTCTCTTTGAGGTGCATTCTAATGCATTCTAATAAGCGGATAGTCAGTTCATCTTAAATGCTTGCGACTAAGCTCGCGTTACGCATCACATTACGCAACGCGTAACACTCATAAGGAAACAGTAAAACGGACGTGCTTATTGTCCTTTACGTCCTTTATATGCAAGCGCGTTACCGCTCACATAACTGCAAACGGTCAATGTCGTTGGTGAAAATTTGTATTCCTGCAACGATGAATGGCACAAAATTTTTGGGAAAACCTAGAGGTATCTGTGCATTGAGTTTGCTGGCAGTTTTAAGTTGAAGCAGCATTCTGAATCGGTGGCAGATTCTGACTATTAATAGTCTACAAAGCACTATTTATAGTTGATGAATAAAAAATAAAAGCATTTGTTTTATTTGCTTTCCTTTTTTAAGACAGCTTTTTGAGGCCTGAGATTCTCTGGAGTGTATGAAGTGCATCTTAGCCAGTGACCCTGAAACTTTACTTGGCACCTTATTAAGAATAGTTTTGCGTTTGCTTTCGATAGTTATTTTTTATCATTACATAAATATCTTTTAAAACGATATGGAGCCCTTCTGAACTAAAAAGCTTTGCGAAATAAGGCATGAGGTAATCATACCAAGTCACCATGCAACTGACAGTTTTTAAATCAAAAGAACTGCAGAAACAAACTAAAATAGACTCATAAAAACTTATAGCTTCCATCTCATAATTGCTAATTGCATATAGTATCGTCGGATGGTGCAGAACCAATCCGATTCACGTCGTTAGTTAGCCGGCTATAGTTGATTAGTGAATGTGGTCAATTTACGTAACGTGCGGTCGAGGAATCCGAGATATTTGTCTGCGTGTCTTTACTAATGTGTGTTAAGTAATAAGTAGAATGGTTTGCGGAGGACAGTGTCTATAAAAGTTTAAGTCTTGGAAATCTATATTTCCACACCAACTTTATGGATCACAACTTAAGAATGTATGTACTTTCGGTACCGTACAATAGACTGGGGGCATTCCCAGGTAAACCCACACCAGGCCAATACCGAAAATACAATTTTAGAAATTTGTTATGAATTAATTAATGTTAAGTAAATTATGAGTGTCCACGTCTCGGCTCCGTAGGTCATGACGGGTAGGACGCACTGATTGAAAACTTTCGTTTTCAAGCATTGCGGTATGGACGACGAGAAGACTCGACGTAGTTTCCCAAACGCTGCCCAGCCTAGCTGGATCCTCCTCTAGACGTGGACACTCACGGTAGGGCTGGTCCACCAGTTTAAGGTCGCTCAGCGAGCTATGGAGAGAGCTATGCTCGGAGTTTCTCTGAAGGATAGGATTCGCAATGAATACATCCGACAGAGAACCAAAGTTATCGACATAGCTCAAAGAATTAGCAAGCTGAAGTGGCAGTGGGCTGGCCATATCTCGCGAAGAACCGACAACCGCTGGGTTAAACGTGTTCTTGAGTGGAGACCTCGACTCGGCAAGCGTAGTGTAGGACGCCCTCCAACCAGGTGGGATGACGACCTGCGAAAGACTGCAGGCAGATGCTGGATGCGGCAAGCTGAGGACAGGGCGCTATGGCGCTCATTAGGGGAGGCCTATGTCCAGCAGTGGACAATTATAGGCTGATGATGATGATGAAGTAAATTATGAAACGATCTTGAAAATCTTACAAATTACTGCAATCTATATAATATGCACTTGTCTGAGTAACAAGATCGAACATCGATCGCACAGAACACGGACCACTTTCAACCGATTGCAGTGAAAGTAGTATTGTGCTGTCACGTTGTTATCTAAATTAATAAATAACGTTTTGGTATTGATGACTTTATAGTCATTTATGGTAGCCGGTGTTGAAAACAGAAATGGATAGAATTAAGAGTGGGATAAATCTTATAAAGGATTATATTTGTTGATAAGAGTGTGGTAAAGACAAACGATTTTTACTATATACGTAGTGTACTCAGAATGTTTCTAGAATCTCATCTTTTTTGTATGAAACACAGGCCAGATATTAATATATCATAAAAGTACAGTTATTTATAAGTATAAATTCGAGCGTTCCAATTCCAAATTTCCCTCCATTTTTTTGTACGAGCTCATTTGCGAAATCGAGTCTCTATGAAAAATGGAACCTCACCGACAACATTTTCGCGCCATGATTTTCTAAGTTTTTAAATGTTGCCTAAAACCGGAGGAATCTTTCAATATAATTCAAATGGCTTTTTCGGGTAAGGGCCCTTCAATAGCAACCGTTTACCACTGGTATAGTGAATTTAAGCGTGGTCGGCTATCATTGACTGACGAAAAAAGAAGTGGTCGCCCTGTGACGGCAGTTACAGAAGAAAACTTGCTGGCAGTGAAAAATTTTATTCAAGACAATAGGCGTATAACATACGAGGAGATTCAGAAAACGTTGCAGATCGGATCGGGAAGCGTTCACGAAATTCTCCATGTGCACCTTCGTGTGAGGAGGATTGTTTCGCGTTGGGTACCGCACAAACGCACTGAAGCTCAAGCAGGCCCGCGTGGAATGGTGCCGTGATATGATAATTAAATTTGATGCAGGCTCATCTCGGCGTATTTATGATATCGTCACAGGTGACGAGTCTTGGATTTACCAATACGATCCAGAAACAAAGCGCCAGACAACAGTGTGGCTGTTTCAAAATGAACCAACACCTACCAAAGTGCAGCGATCTAGAAGCGCAGGCAAAATTTTGATTGCTAGTTATTTCACTTTAAGTGGGTATCTGGTGTCAATTTCTTTATGGAATCAAAGTGGCATCAATGTTGAGTGGTATACCACAAAATGCTTGCCAGAAGTGTTCGAGGCAGTGAGCAACAAGCGGCCGAAGACGGGGCTCCGCGGGCTACTACTCCATCATGACAACGCACCCGCGCACTCGGCGCTCAAAACTAGGGACTTCCTGGATAGCACACCGGTTAAACTGTTACGTCATCCGCCTTACAGTCCTGACTTGGACCCGTGTGACTTCTTTTTGTTCCTCAAAAAAAAAACCTGAAAGGAATACAGTTTTCATCGCCAGAAGATGCACTAGCGGCGTTCGAGCGAGCTGTAGAAGAGGTGTCTGAAGATGACTGGAAAAAATGCTTTCAGAATTGGTTCAGACTCATGAAACTTTGTATAGACGCTGTTGACGCATGAGCACACTCAATTTGATACAAATTACCACACCATAAAGATTTCTGTATTTCTGTGATTATCCCACGAATTATATAATGGCGGAAAAAAGTGGTGAATAAAACAGTATCATAATATTATTTCATGCTGTATTTATTCTTGTGTCTTATATCTGTATTTTAAGGGTTATAATAAGTATATTTTTACTTTAGATACTACTTGTTGTTTAAATATGAAACCCAAATTGTTTGATATATTTATATTTTTTTTTGTGAATTCTACAATGTCAATAAAATCAATTCAACATTTTAATGACAGCTTTTTTGTTTGAAATGCATAAATGCTAATATCAATAATATACGAGTATATCAATATACAATTTCGTTCACAATAACGAATATCTGGCTGCCTCGTTTTATGATACCTAAAGAACTTTATTCTATAACGAGGCAACCTTTTCGGATACAAAAATATCTAAATAGACAATATATAATGTTGTATCTCAATTGATTCCACGAAATAATAAGTGAAACCAAATAATACCAGCAAGAATATGAAGTGACCGCTTACGGATCGCGCGATGTAAGCAGAGAGCTCTCGAGTGGCTGCTGTATTTTATTCCTCCATAGAGAGGACAATTGTCCCCTCCTAGACTTCGTGTAGAGTATAAATAAAGTCGTTCGAATTATATAAGTCAATACAATATAGGTATCCACATAGTTTTCTACTTATATCTATAACCTCACTCAAGGGTGAGCTAATTCATTAAAGTAGTTAAATTGTTTTTTTGTGCTATAAAATATTGAAAATGACAATCTTCGAATTCTTAAAACATACAACTGAATTACTTGACCACTAGTTAAAATGTTATCACAGTTCATATTATCAATATTGCAACCTATATTCGCTGCGCGAACTTTCTTGCGGTTCGTAGCGGACATAATGCGAGGTGCGCGCGCGCAAGATTGATGGCTCACCTGACTTTGAGAAAAGAATATGCAGACTTGTCATGTGTTCTAAATATTGCATACCAGTTCTTTCTTTTTATGTCAGAAGAGTAATTATTACACTGTACCGTATAACTACAGTGCCATTGAAAGTTTCTATTATTATACTCCACAGAGTATATTATAATTGCCATCTCAGTTCTGACTCACATAAGTAATTTTGGGTAATAACTCGTACCACCATTTTTCTTATATTTTTAAAATTTTTTTACATTATTCAAAAGTACATCACATTGTACAGCAGTATAAAAAACTCGTCAGTACATTTTGTGAATATAACAACGGAAATCAGAGGTGGTGGGCAACAGGTGGATACGTCCGCGCAAGATTGATCGCTGGCCGTCACAGAGCTACGAACAAATAGACAGGTTTACATATTAAACAATTTGATGAATATTCAACAAATGATTAATTGTTATTCGCAGCGTCTAGACCAAAATGATAAGGGATGAGTCATCGTCAAATAATTTGTAATATTATTACAAATTCTTTGGTCATCGTCGATATTCACGGAGAAAAATGTACTTATTAGTGTAATAATGATGTATGCATTAATTAGTATGTTAGGATACGTTTAACATAATTTAGCATTATAAATTTTATATGAGTAATGCTTAAAACTAGTTTGATGTTGACCCACGATGTTGAAAATATACTGTAGTGGTAAAAAATTTATGTCACCAGGAAATTCTTAGATTTAGTACAGCGAATGCTAATTTTGGTGTCAGTTGTGTTATAACGGTATGATTGGCTTAGCTACCTGAATATTAAGATCTAGGTATTAATTTGCATCATCTCATCGCCTAGTGTTGACACCAAATAAACTTTATCTTGTTTGACAGTATACAATCAAATAAAATCATGATTCAGAAATGATTTCATGATTCAGAAAACGTACGAATATTTTCAGTTGCTTTCATGTCCTCGGCTAAGTTTCATGAATAAGCTTAACATTACATTATTTTTTATTAAACACACTTAGCTTTTTACTATTTTTTTATGATTCTATGCTGTCTTTTGATCTATGAAAATAAGATCTATTATAATGATGAATCTAGAATTAATAATAGAGGTGGTAGAAATTATTTCTACCACCTCTAGTAGATTCTCCACCCACTCGCGCAGTACAGGAAGTGCATCGGTCAATTCAGTGAGCGCTTACATCTGCGCACAAGCTATTATGTGAGCGTATTATATGATTAGCAATTCTGCTCAGCACCCGTCCCGTGCCGTGATGGAAATCTGAGATTCGTAGCATTTTGTCTCAGTACGAGTATTACGTCAGAACATTAGCTTTCACTTTCCATGTTCCTGGATGAATGTTTTGATTTTATCCTTACTCATTTTCATCTTCCAAATATAATAAATTGAAAGAGTGTTTGTTTGTTAGTTCGATGGAGCATATAGATAAAATGGTTGAATAGATTTCATAAAATTTGGAACAGGTACAATTTATGCCTTGGACTAGTGTTATAGTCCGCATAGGCGGTGCCGGCGTCGCAATCAATTGATGTATCATTTGATTGCATTTCCAGGCAGACCTGAAGTAACGATGTGCACTGTTTCCCATGACGTTGGCAGGAGATGGAAAAAGAGAAGGTAACTGAGGTTATAATAAATAGATAGAGCACGTTGTGAACGAATTATTTTCCCAGGAGTCAGGAACAGTCGTAAAAACTACCGGGATGATTTACTCTCAGAAATTATTACTATACGTCTATGTGTGTAGAGCAGGTAATGGTAACGGTGGCGTTGTAAATATAAACATAAGTAGATACCGAATTGATTGTCGCATTACTATATAGCATGTTTTACGAGAAAAATTAACATTGAATAGGTCACTGGAACCCAAAGAAGGTTAGAGAAAGTCGATCTCGGACATCAGGCCCGCATTGTCTCTGCCGGTGGGGTATGGTAATGACAACGCGTGTATGGCGACGACTTTATTTACAACATTTCATAAACAAAAGTCCGGCCTTACGAGGCCCACATAGTTTATTGCTGCATGCACTTTTTTGGAATAATGGGTATATTTTATAGCATTGTTTTCGGTCCGGATGTTTACGTCCACTTATGGACGTCTTCGGCACTGTGTGTCTTTCGGAAGGACTTCGACATATGACAGTCCTTCGCCACTCACGTACACCAGCTTGCTGCAACTCGTGTAAGGTCATCAGTCCACCTTGCGGGCATGTGACACTATCACTTCCAGAACCTTTCTGCTTCAACAGCTGTAGATGCCTCAGCTGTAGTTTAGGTCTATTTAATATGTTTTTATTAATTCCGTCATGTTTTCTTATATTTACGTGAATACTACACATTGAAATAAAACTATTTTACGGATTATATCGTTGTCGGGAACATAAAAAAGTAAATAAACGCGATATAATCCGTAAAATAGTTTTATTTCAATTAATTCCGTCTTTAAGCACAATAAAACATAATTATACTAAATTAAAGTTCGTAGCTTTCATTCAGTATGAATACTTGCTATTATTATTTATTAATATTCTTAGTTACTTAATATACTTTATACTTAATACTCTTTCATAAAATGTTGTAGGGCTAAATGAGTATGAATTTTACAAACTTGTTGTTTTTTTATCGGTTAATAACAGTTGACTACAATAGACTGGTATTTATCTAGCTATATTTTACGATATATGTTAGAAATATGAAGAAATCTTCTTTCGCTTCCCGTCATTCATTACCATATCCATTAATTAGTCCGTCAGCAGATAAAAATGAATGACTTGACAATTAAAACATCACTTCCGGTTCCCAACAATAGGTATTCTGATACAGATCTCACGGCAACGGGCGGAAGTTGCGAATCTAGACGATCAAGTAAACAATGCTTGAATATATTATTTTTATGCTAATTAACACTCTCGTATTCTGATAAATTGACGTAACGCAGCTCAATTATGTAACGCGATGACGCCTACGATGTTTCAACTAGGTATTTAAAAACAAGTCGAGTTGATACGCAGAAAATACCTTTAAAATATATCGCTGATATATAGTATGCCCGGTATGTCTCTACCATAATTCGCTTGCCTATCACATTGGGCACAAAAATCAACAGTGCGATGTGTGTAAGATACTATAATTATTTAAATGTGTCTTATACATCGAAATAATACTCGTTTTATAAGAAAACTGAATTAAAATAGTGTAGGAGGCGCCATATGTTATCCAATGGCGTCCGAATTTTGCAAAATCCATTCGAAATACTTTTGGATGAAACCTGTATAGTCGACGACCGCTAGGCGTAGTTGTTCAAGCGTAGGGCGCTTAGCTCACTGGACCTGGGTGGCTGACAGTAGTACAACGGTTAAATAAAATGCTCGTTTGGAAACATACAGTTGTTGAGCTAGTCTGTTAATATTAACTACACACATAAAAAAAGTAAGCAACGCGCATCATTTACAGAAACTGCATGTTTTATTAATTTATACTTTATTTTTTTATTACCAAAGTAGATTGGTATACAATAGAGGTAGATTGTAATACGAAATAAAATCAAGAAAATGTTAAAAAACAGAACACTAATTAAGTGAAAGGTTCCAAGTTCACTACCTTGAAGCGCATTCATTTCTTGTTGCACGCGTGGGAAGATTGATAAAATTTGCATAATTATTGCAAACACACCTTAGTGAGATAAATTTAATGACATAAAAAAAAATACGTCACCGCGACACACGTTTCACTTAATTCTTCTCAACCAAGTTTTACCGAAATTTCGCCCAAAACTAATTAAACACATACTTGCACTGACACCCATTTTAAGGGGATTGGTTAGATTTTCTAATGCATGCTCTCAACTCTGACAGTGCACTGCGCTCTTTACAACTCATTTTGTACCTGGATTATATTAGAATATAATTTACAACTTCTGCTCTTAGACGTTATAACGGTTTTTTTATGGGACTAGTTCCATTACACACTCCCTCCACTGTTACTCCTATAAGCCAGGATCGACAATGATGTCTAATGATGACGCCGAGGTTTGACCCTCGACGAGTCCCGGGAACTAGATAAATTCGATGTTTATACATGAGCAATTTTTATATATTGCTGCCTACGAGCGAATACTGACATGATTACGTCCTACATAGCTGTTTGAGTCTTCATTACTTAGTCATTTATTGTATGGTGGGTTTGAGAACTTAACGACAAAAAAATAAGAACTTATTCTGACATTACCCACATTTTCACCATACCGCGGTAACTGCTCATAATACATACACGCAGGGCAGAGGTCGCTCAACGTATTACTGTTACATACACCTGCTCGTTTCATAAGATAGCCAGTTTAGCTGAATGATAGATCGGTCAGGTGCAATTATGAAATTGTAGAGTAAAACGTTTCTAGGGAAATTACTCAAGAACTTTGTCAATATCATTTTTCTATTATATGATTTCATGTACGAATCTTGCTTTCAATGAAGATTATCACATGCTGAACGGTGAAGGAAACCGTCATGATGGCAATTATACCGAGCACACTTTCTCCATGCGATGATTAAGGGTCTCCATTAATGGTTCTCCATAGTCCTCTATTAATACCTACGAATATCTATACATACAAATAAATAAAATTGGAGTGTCTGTTTGTAATATCAAAATAACACCTTTTCACTAAATTCATATGAAAGTACATACGACACCTATAACAAAAACGCGATTAAATTTTTTTTTGTCTGTGTCTGTCTGTCTGTCTGTGTGTTTGTTCCGGGTAATCTCCGAAACGGCTGCACGGATTTTGACGGGACTTTCATTGGCAGATAGCTGATGTTTTAAGGAGTAACTTAGACTACTTTAATTTTAGAAAAACAATTAGGCTTCCGCGTAAAAAAATAAAAACACATGAAATCAACGAGTATCTTCGAAACGGCTGGACCGATTTTGACGGGACTTTCACTGGTAGATAGCTGTTGTTATAAGCAGTAACTTAGGCTACTTTTATTTTAGAAAAACAAAATTAAAAAATGGATCCTGTCGCGCGGGCTCAGAACGCGGGAGCAGGCTTTTTTGCTAAGTTAAATTTCACGCGGACGAAGTCGCGGGCTCAGCTAGTCTATATATATATAACTCAAAGGTGGCTGACTGACTGACTGACATAGTGATCTATCAACGCACAGCTCAAATCAATGGACGGATCGGGCTGAAATTTGGCATGCAGGTAGATGTTATGAGGTAGGCATCCGCTAAGAAAGGATTTTGATTAATTCTACCCCCAAGGGGATAAAATAGGGGATGAAAGTTTGTATGAAACTTTGTCAATTAAATTCTACGCGGACGAAGTCGCGGGCACAGCTAGTTTTTATATATAACTGGTCCCGCCACACACTCGCTCCACTGTTACTTCTGTAAGGCCAGGATCGACAATGGTGACCAAAGATAACGTCGAGGCCTATGAGCGTTTAAGAAACTCTCCTGGTAGCGCTACCACATTACCATACATTGACACAGCGCGTACATCATAATGAAGTTATACAATCGTTACAGAAACCAGCGTGACTACTATCTAAAGTGGCCAGTGATTGTGGTGTTAGCTTGCCTTAATGTGTGGCTACATAGAATGGGATCTGTGTAAGTATATGTTACTTAACAAAAAATGACGAGTTTATCAGCATTTTGTGAAAAGAACAGTGGTAGAATTAGCATAGTATCAATGTGTCTATGGATGTTGTAAGATGAATTAAAATTGCATTGATTTTATTTTTCATTTTTATTTCGGAATTTATTCAAGTAAACGATATCTTTACTGAGTACACCCACATATTTGTAACTAAGGTTCACCTAGTTTTATTTTTCTTTGCGCGCTAAGTTGCTGGCCCAGGAGTCAGTAGCCATTTTTAGCGTTTCAGTTCTCAAGTTAATTCTAAGAAGAAAAAGGTCAAAATGATCTCATCTGTTGCTTATTACTCTAATTGTTTTTGTTTGCCATGTTAAGAATTCCAAGAGTGTTGAAAATGGCCATATTAAGCAGTCGGGGTAACCCCGCTGCAAATTTGTTGAGTTGATATTACGTGAATTGGTTATGTATTTAATATATATTATACTTGATTTCAAAAACATCCGTCTCTCTGAAATGGGTATGATTTATGACATCATTGACCATTTTATTTGAAGATTTTAGGAATAGACGATGTGTAAGAAATAAATTATGTATACATACCTACCTATCTTTTTAAATATCAACCCAAGACAATATCGGAATTAACATTTTCACAGAATTATTTAATGTTTTATCTAGTCACCTTTAGTTGAATTATGTAAAAGTATGCATAAACAAATGTGCATAGAATACTATTAATTATAGTATAAGTAGGTTGGGTAAACCCCTAAATTAATTATAAGATTATAATTTTGAGACATTTATTTGAGTAATAATTGCGCGTTTTTTATTTTAAATAATTAATAAAAACACGATATTCCAAGTTAACATACACGACGTACCTATATTTTCTTAAGTTTTTAACATAATTAAGTTTTTTTTCGTATCTCAATGCTGGTAATATACGACCTTAAGGGTCAAAAAACAATTTATGTAATATTTACTCAGCTTCCCCTCATCAGATAATATCGATTAACATTCCTTTCTCAATTACCTGTACGCAATATTATTCAACGTATCAATTTAACTGTTACAATACACTGAATCATACTTTTGAGCTTGGACGAATAAAACACAAGACTGTTCATCATGCCAGGCTCCATCTTAGGGTCCACTGAAACTTTTTTTTTCTTCAAGTATCTGGCAAAATGGGGTCCTTTTGCCAGATCCTTGAAGAAAAAAAAATTAAGTTATGGCACTGTGGCAGACTAGAACAGACTGACGAATTGGATTATTATTATTTTTATTAATTAGGTATTTATATTAAGGGTTCCTCGCAAGGACTACAGAATCATAAAAAGGAATGTTTAAATGGCATGACATTGTCGTTGATATAATACAAAGAAATAAAATTATAATAAAAAAAAGGATAATTTTCAATGTTTCAGAACTTATATCACATGATGTTTGTGTGCTGTCTCGTTTACGCGTTTCCTTTATTTAATTCTCTTAAGTCCTGGTTTTATTCGTCCGTGGCATATGTCAAGCAACGTTTTATCACTGCCTTAATGACCGTTCATAAAACTCGCATGAACGTATCTTCTAATTAACTTAAACTGGTGATGTAACCCGCCTGTAATTAGCGAGTTGTTTTAAACAAAATATAAATATGGTGATGTTACGAACTTCATAATAATACGTTCGTAACTTCGTTGCTATATTATTATTATTATTTCGTGTGTAAATTAACATGTTCTACTCTTTTGGTTTTCTTGCCGGATCTTCTCAGTCGAGGTCGCGTTCCGATCCGGTGGTAGATTTACCCTCGCCACCTCTCCTGGCAGCGGCCCAAGCCGAGGTCGTGTCCCTTGTGGCGCCCTTGAGCTAGCTGCCCCCCTGCCCCTCTGGCTGGAGCGCACTTGCGCTCGCCCTCTGTCCGGGTGAAGTTGTTATGGCCACTCTGGCCAACAACATATAGTCATATCAAAAAAAAAAAAAACTCTTTTGGTCCTTTACTGAGGTGAAAATTATATGTGGTTTTACATTGGTCTCAGCTTTTACAAATGTAGAATTTGTCGGAGGATGATAACGTAGATATAATTCACACGTGTTCTTTATAGAAAATGCAAAATTGGATGATAGACCTTGCAGTTTGTTAAACACACGCAGTGCACTCATTAAAAGCATGTGCTACTACTCTTAAATTTCAATTACTAACTAAAAGTTGTTTGGTCACGTGCGGGCAATACGTTTGACTATGGTAACTGCTTAACCTCAGGCGGGTCGTACGCTTGTTTGCCGACTTTGTTATATAAAGAAATCACTAGTTACTTACTTCTCTATCATAATAGGATTGAATACAAAATTGATACACTATGATGTAATAAATAGGCTACATTAGAAATCCTGGCCAGTTTAGATGTATCTTAAACTACATACTATAGCTTTATAGTGACCTCCCACAAATTGATGTACCCACGTAAACCGCGCCGTACATGGAGCTGACCGGATCACCGCGGCCGGTGCGCACGCACACATTACGCAACCTGCTCTCAGTTTCGGAGCGGCCACTGCAGGAGAAAGTGCATGGTGCACTCGGATTAACAGCGAAATATTCGCTAATTCAGCTAAAATAGCCCCATGACGCAACGCTCCATATTGCGACACTACTAATTTTCGAAAGCTCGACTAGAATCTGAATCGACTGTCTACTACTTAATCACAACTACCAGCTTATTGCGGTCAGCTACTTTTGAAACAAAAACCCGATCCCTCTTGTTACCGACCTCCAAAGTAAAAGTAGCAAATGCGACTAAATCTCGATAAAATTGCATGTGAATTGCGTCATTTGTGCGTAGTGATGTGAGCACTTTCAGTTTTATCGAAAACTTTCGATTGTGAAGCCTCTCAGCCCAATGGAACATGTTTTTGTTGAACGTTAATGTGTCGCGTCTGTCCGCAGCGTGTAGGGTGCTTTGATATGTAGAAGTTGAGCGTTTAAATCACAAGAAAGAAGTATACAAAAATAGTTTCTTTTATTTACAGAAAACTTAAACAACAATATAATACATAATAACATCTAAGATGCGATCACATGATTTACATTAATGAGATGAAATGACTAATTTCGGGGTAGCGTTTAGTGATGGGGGGCGCCGTAGGAGTCTGAGGGGGAGGGGACTCCGTAGGATCCTGAGGGCGCGTCAATGGTGGTGTAGATAGGAGCGGAGTAGCTGATGGAGCCACCGTGGCCGCCGCTAGAGTAGCCGCCGTGGCCGCCGCTGGAGTAGCCACCGGAGTAGCCGCCAGAGTAGCCACCATCGTAGCCGCCGGAGTAGCCGCTCGCGTAGCCCTCCTCAGCCTGGTGGTACTGAGCGACTTGGATGGCTTGCTGGACGTGATCGAGCTCGATGCCTACGATCCTGTCGTGGGGGACGCCGTAAATGGGAGCAGGGGCGCCGTAGTGGGAGGAGATGCCGTGGCCGTGGTGGCCGCTGGACGAGGATTGGTAGGCCTCGTTCTGGATCTCGTCCTTAAGGATGATGTTCTTGACCTTGTGGAGTAGATGGGGGTCCACGTGGTACCCCTCGGAGGTCTGGTGGCCTACGGGCACCGAGCTGTAGTGGCCGCCGCTGCTGAGGCCTCCGGAGATGCCGATGGACGATGGGCCATGGTAGCTGTAGCCGACCGGGGGCTCGGCCGCGGCGCAACCCAGAAGGGCAAGAGCAACCTGTCAAAAAATTTATACATTTAAGTTTTCTTTTTGCACTTTTACTACGTATGTATTTTTGGATACAATTAAAAAGATGGAGCGCGGAAGTAAGTATTCTGCCAAAAAAAATTGTTAGATTTTTCCCAACTTTTATCTTGTATATTATAATTTAAGGAATTCGGATTAGGATGTTTGCTCGAAATTATATTTGATAATCTGCATTAATTTCGCAAATTATAACAGTTAGCACATCCAAGACAGCTGTCGATTTTGATGAAACTTTTAATCACAGAGTAAAGTATGTATCACGCTGCGTGAAAATAGGGGGTGGGCACAAGTCACGTTCACAACACTGTCACTGCACTCCGAGGACTTACAATCCACTTCGCCATGTCTGGTACGTTGAGCTGATCGCAGATGTGTGATGGTCGAGAGTGGTGCCCCACGCTTATATAGTGGGGATTCTGCCGTCTACTTTTACTTTGGTCCATCCGCTTGAGTGCGCCGAGGACGAATTCGGGTTACAAATGAACTATTTTTTTATTTTATAGTTAAGAGATAATAAAAAAATCTGTCCTTTTTGATCAACTTTGAAATTATGCGGTGATCAAAAATAGAACGTTCGCAAAATTTAATATTTGGTAATTTACAGTTCATTTTTCATAACAGTATTGTAGAATGTAATGATAGAGTGATTCAATTATGCTATTATAACACTAATATCATTGCATTTACTTACTCTTCATGGTTAAATGAGATGTTTATTTAATTTTTATTGCACGTTAGCACGTAACCATTTACGTAGCGATGATAATTGATTTATTCAAATTCTTAGCGTTCTATCAAATTTGATATCAAAACAGGTAGTTATAGAATATATTTGAAGTCGTCTATGAAAACTCATGCATTTCCATACAGAGATAACTCTTTTTATCATAATTATTGTCAATTATAATATAACAATTAAGATAATTTATACGTTATTTATACATTAATTAATACAACAATAAAAGCTGTTCAATTCATTGATTTTATAAATTAGTCTACGATAGATATCCATCAATTAATTTAATTAATCGGAGATATTTTTAAACTCAATATATTCAAAAAACACAAACTATTGTTTGTTTTATCAAAATTGACTTTCTATTTCTCTCAATCAATTTATGAGAGCTTACAAATTAATTGTAAACCAAAAACTACTTACAAAATCATACTTCAAACAACTTTCCAATTCATCATCAATCATCATCGTATCCTTTATTACTAAATAATTAATGATAATCATAAAGAATAGCCTGGTAAGCTTATAAGTGTTGCTGCTGACCACGATGCTCTAGATTCGATTTCTGAGTTGAGCAGCGAACGTTGCAACTTCTGTTTGACAGTTTCGAAGTATTTGTGTTTACCTGTGATTCATTTGTAATTTCATGTACATTGTCTAAGTAGTTTATGAACAAATAATTGATTTGAATAATTGCTAAACATCGCATGTATGAAATTAAATAAAAAAAATTGCCATAAAATGGAGACTAATTATAAAAAAAAATTTGCTCTTTTGAATGCCTCACTCTTGGGTACGGACCTCTCCCTAATGCGAGGGGGATTCAGGACATTATAAACGTATAGTTAATGAAAAAACACCTTATTAAAAATATTAATATGTAGCAACAATTTATTTCCGTTTAGCATTTCAATGATCTCCTAGAGATCAATCTTGCATAACTTTAATATCTGAATAGTACCTACCTAATCAATTGCCCCTAGTCTTTGAACGCTCATATTAGTTAAGAATAATTGAATGCACACCACACAAAAAAAGTTTAAGATTGAATAACTTGGAATGAAAAACCTATGAGTGATCTTCAACTTTTTGTGGTGTGTATATTATGTTAGTTTTTATAAATCCAAGAATAGGTGTACAAGATTAAGTTAAAGATAAAATAAATTGGTTTTATTAACATACAAAATAGATTCACTTCAGTTAATTGCACACAAACTGAGAGACCATTTGGTTAATGGTTAAATAGCCATGTCAAGGTGTAATAACTGATGAGTTTTTAATTGTACATTAATTTTGGTTAATTTTGTTATAGTCTTAACGATATGTTATTTTTTACTTCTCTTTTAAATGCTATTGTTATGTTTCTATTGTTATTGTTATAGACTTGATGGGCTATAAATCAATTTTATTTATGAGTTGCATTGGGGTTTTGTTATGTCTATGAATGAATGTCTGCAATTGACGGCCACATGGCGCAGTGGTTTGAGCGTTGGCCGCTCCGCTCAGTGTATCGGGTGGTTGCGAGTTAAATTCCCGCCAGAGGCAAATATGGGATACGGCCTTTTCGTATTATTGTCCTATTCAGGGTGTCACTGAGATCGTCCATTCCATTGTACGGTACCCTTAGTAAAAGTGTTGCTTAGTTTGAGACCAAACGGTTCGTGTGCTAGTAGTATATCTATAAAAATAAATAGGAAAATGGTGGTTTTATACTTCCACTTTTTATTTTGGACAGTGTTAAATAAATTCTAAGAATGATGACATGTTATAGCCTTAATGTTTCTGATTAATCATAATAATCTTCGATGAAAGGTGGATCCCACAATATTTCTGTCATCATCTAAAACTCAGAACATTACGAACCTGTTTATATCAGCGTTTTACTTGCACTTTTTATAGCATTATTGCTGATTCATCGTCACAACGATTACGACTAAATGATAAATAAAGAAGCAATAATTTAAGCTCTACAAAAAAGTGATTTTGGACCGGGTACCACTTAAGTACCATAAAGATAGGTCACTATCTGCCTCTATCAACCTTTGTATTGTTATAAAAATAACATAACATTTCACTGTATATTTTATTTAGTAATAAATAATTTTATAATATAGGGAAATTAACGTAGATTTACGACTGAAAATAAGGACCCGAGGTAAAACTGAAGATACTTTTTATATGTAGTAATAACTGTCATCTGTGCGTGTGCGAATCTCAGAACTGCTCCGGAGAATCGATTTCTTATACAACTTTTCTGAAGAATTTAAGTAAGTAATGATGATGCTTCGTCCATCATCAATATAATTGCTTTTTATTGGTTTTGGATTTCTCCACACACTTAATTAAGTACGAGAGAGTGTGCAATGTAACCTATTTTTTATTAAGAATCTCAGCTATTGGATATAACGTAGTGAATTTGGGTTGAACCCCCCTCGTATGGAAGAGTGTGGTTGGTACAATGGCAATGGACTCGTTCCATATTACAGTGGCCAAAATACCATCGGCTAAGTTTAGATGCACTGCTGTTCTCCTCTACCTACCCTATTTATAAATAGTGGCATGATGGTACAATGCAAGAACAACAGTAGGTACTTAAAGTTGTGTCTGTAAATTGTATTTCCATGGAAGTATAACATTAAGCGATTACCTACCAAAAACACAGGGAAAATTAAGTAAACTAAATATGGTAATAGGTATCTAGCATAAAGTATATAGGGGCAGATGTATTGTTACGATATCGTAACAATACATCTGCCACCTTGCCACCTTGTCACCGGTCACCCATCACTTTCCGATCCTTACGAAAGTCAAGCTCAATGTCCCCAAGTTCGTTCCGTGTGCCACTGACCTTATGACAGCTGTTGAATAATGCGTGTGCGCAGGTCGCGCGCCGCGAGTTTGTTCGTATGAGTGATTAAAAGACGTTCCATTGTTTCGAGATGGTTACGTACCTGAAAAGCTATTTACAGATCGCCTTCGAAATTAAAGTCACTGAACCGGATTTCTAACATGTAAACAATTTGCTTTTCACATTGACACGATAAATAATTATGTGTAATATGGCATCTATAATCCCCAACAAAATGTTTACTTAATAATGCCGTAAGTAACTACTTCAAATAAATAAAATGTGAGAGTCTACCTGTAATTCGACATCGCCATTATAGAAATATGTTAAAAATTAACTACGTAATGTAACCGCGCCCATGCCTCTCGTACGACGCATGTGTGTGTGTGTGAACGGATGCGGGCCATCTCTCATAGATGGAGAAAGGAATCAGATTCACAGTGATACGCGGCTTATTTTTGTGTGTTTCCGTTATCATGCGATTTCGGCATGACAATTATAACATTTTTAAAATGCTTAATTGGTGAAATACTCGTATTACGCAAAAATTACAATGAAAAAATTCTTTAATTTTTTAACAGCGAGCTGAGTTTTTATAAAAGCAACTTTCAGTGGCAGATAATTAAATAGTTCTCCTACAATCAAATTCTATTCAATTGCTCTACAATCTCCTGCTATGTATTATACGGCTTCACAACCTTTTCTTTTTATTATTGTATTCTGGAACTCTACAATTTACACTTCATACATACTCCTTGCTATTAATTATGTATTTTCGCTCTTTATCGTGTGACAATGGACACAACGCACCTCTATCGAGCATGCATCGGGCGCCGGCGGCGGCGCGGGCGCATCCGACCGCCCGATCTCGACCGCTCACCGGTCATTATGTAAAGATACTCTACGTACGCCGCTTTGCACTGCATGTTCTTTATTTCACACGTCACGTTCGATGTAATTGCAATGGGTGATATAATGGGCGGAATGTTAATTTTGTGGAATGATAAAATTGGAGCTTAAATGTGCGTGTGCGCGAGTCTCCGGAATCAAGTTTTGTGTCCTTTCTTTATAGTGATACTAGCATTCACCCGCAGCACCATCCGAATGAAAAGTATGAAATGTGGTTCGAGCGCCTAACTAATCTATACAAATAAATAAAATTGGAGTGTCTGTATTGTAATATCAAAATAACACCTTTTCACCAAATGCATATATGAAAGTACATGCGACACCTATAGCAAAAACGCGATTTAATTTTTTTTTGTCTGTCTGTCTGTCTGTCTGTGTGTTTGTTCCGGGTAATCTCCGAAACGGCTGGACCGATTTTGACGGGACTTTCACTGGCAGATTGCTGATGCTATAAGGAGTAAGTTGGGCTACTGTTATTTTAGAAAAACTAATTTTAAAAAATGGGTCCAGACGCGCGTGCTCAGAACGCGGGAGCGGGCTTTTTTGTTAAGTTAAATTCCACGCGGACGAAGTCGCGGGCTCAGCTAGTATCTACTAAATTTATTTGAATCTGTTCAGCCGTCCTTTTGAGATGCTCTGCCGAACTTTTATTGTAAGTTTTAGACACATCCGTTTGAAAATATCAAGTTGTCTTTATGGTTCTGTAGCTCTACCACGATTTTTACTTACTACTTATATTACTTGTATATTCGATGATACGTGTATACCTACTGATACATGTTATTGCTATAAGTAAATAACCTATCTACCTTGATGATATTTTTAAACGTAAGTGCCTTGATATTTATAACTTTGACTTTTCCCAAAATGTATAAAGGAAATGAACGCAAAACCTAGGTCATTTTTTAAATCTGTTTGACCTAGATATTTTTTCGGGTGACCAAGCAAATAAAGGCATTCAATAACATCATATAAGTATTTTAGTTTTAGACAATCAATCTGAAGGTCTCGTACGGGGCCGGTCCGCGAGTCAGACATCACGAGGCTCGGACGAGGCAAGCGCTCGCAATGCCTCACTTCAGAGTTGACAGTTTCATGCTTACTATCAATCTGAACGATTGCTTGAATCAAAACTGAGGCTACGCTACCAGTGTGTACACAGGCCATTGACAGATGATCGCGCTCGGGCGAGGCAGCGTAAGCGTGCCTCTAGCGAAGCACATACTAACGGAACGAGGTAAATAAACCTCGCCAGTACTCAGTTAGTGAGAACACAGGTGTTAATTAGCATCCACGCAATATTGTGGGCGTGTTGGATACAGTGAAAGAGTATCCGACGGGCTGCGGTGTTCTGACCGGTTCCCGAGTTGCGATACCTACGTCTAGACTTGACTAACCGCGAAACGAGCTATTACTATCATCCATATCACTCGTATTACTGGTTTAATGACAGTGTGTATTGCGAAAAATTTTGTCATATTTACTAGCTGTGCCCGCGACTTCGTCCGCGTGGAATTTAATTGAAAAAGATTCATACAAACTTTCATCCCCTATTTTATCCCCTTGGGGGTAGAATTAATCAAAATCCTTTCTTAGCGGATGCCTAAGTCATAACATCTACCTGCATGCCAAATTTCAGCCCGATCCGTCCAGTGGTTTGGGCTGTGCGTTGATAGATCACTATGTCAGTCAGTCAGTCAGTCAGTCAGTGAGTCAGTCAGTCACCTTTGAGTTATATATATATAGATATACGGGGTGTACCCTTGCATCGTAACGACAACTGATACCATGGATTCAACTCATGCTTCTGTACCCCGCAGATTTGGTATTTTCCATATAAATTTTAATGAATTATGCTCATATTTTCAGTATTTTTAAATTGATTTTAGCACAAAATCATTATACAAATCTATCTCAAGTGATTTTACATAAATAAATCAATAACTACTATTTTAGACATAAACTGCAATGTAAATTAAGACTTAATAATCTCGAGCACACATTCTATGCAAAAATAAAAATTACAATGCTGAAAAATTTGAGCAAATTTCATGAAAATATCGACGAAAATTTCCATCTCAAGAGGGTCCAGAATTATAAATTGAATCAATGGTATCAGTTTTCGTTACGACGCCTCTTACGTCCTGTAGTTTATTGACAACTATCAATAGCCGCGATGCCGCCCTGGTAAAGACAGGGCCTGAGTTCTAGTTAAACTATTAACGTTAGCTGAACTTAGCTTGAAAGGCTAACGGGACTACTAGTAATATGATAACCTCACATGGCTAGAGTAATAGGTACTAGACTTTATAGAAAGAAGAATTAAATAGGTATAGTGTATTTGTCCATGTAACACACAAAAACTTCTAACCTTATTATAATAAGGTTATCAGAATTTGATAGTTAATAAGGTGGCTTATACAATGTGTTATATCTCATTACTTTTTGATAAGGTATCAGGAGTGGAGTTATACAAATTTAGTTTAGCTTAGGTAGCTTTGGTAAGTCACGCTATTACTTGAGTGATGTTGTGCGATATAGCTTGTTTAGAGGTTCATATTGGTAAGAAATTTTGTAATAATATAAAAGTAAAATAATATAACACAATATAAGGTAGGTATCTATTACTTTTACTGGGTGCAACTCATTGATGCAATAATCGACTTTATCACCGCTCAATCTTAAGGAGGACTTCGAAATAAAAAAAATCCACATTAAACCAAAATAAACCATATTGTTAATGAAATAAAGAATAGTTGAACGTTAAAGTAGATTGGTACGGTGTTGATTTCAAGGTAAGTGTATTTTCGAAAGGTATTAAGTGGTTATCGCATATCGATTCTTGGTCATCGTGATTTAAAATCGATTTGGAATTATTGACCCGATTGAGAATCAATCGGTGCTTGTTATATTAGAAATGTTGAGTAAAGCTAATTCTCTGTAATTGTCTTTTTATTGCACATCCAATTACAAATATTATCGATGTACCTACTTATGTTATTTAAGAGTACTTTAGAGAATATGTCTTGATGTGTGGGCTGTAATTTATTAAATCAGTTATTTCATGATTGAAAACGAAGTAATATTGTAGTTATGTTGAAAATATAGAGCCTATGCTAACTGGACTCATGGGGATGTAGAAACTTTATAAATAATTCATATCCTGAATTATTTATTAAAAAAAAATTGTTATGTAAATTCTAAGAGTTCGAAGATCACATAGCCTAATTTAACGGCTGCATATTTTCAGGGTTTTATTTGATTAAATGTGGCTCATAGTTAAGCTATATTTAAATGGAAAAAACGGCAAAGTTGGCTCCCAAATACTGAAAGATATTGACCGCATTCGGAATCCGAATGTTGCCTTAGGGTCAAATATCGCAAGAACATAAAAGCTACACCAAAAGGTGAATCCCACATTTTAAACTTTCAGTCCAAGTCGTCGCGAAATAATAACCGTTTCACTTTCTCATAAATTCACGGCCGCCTCATTTGCTGTGCACTTTCAGAATGTCAGAGTTGCATCACATCTGGTAGAGCTCTGGCCGGTCCTTTCCTACGCCTTTTATTGTTACTAAATATCGTTGAACTGTTGGGTCGAACTCTTGTGTTATTTTTATTGAGTGATGTTGTAATAAGTATCTACACGCCTTTAGCCGTCAAAGGGACAGGCAGAGGTGCGCTACAGTGGACCCACATTTCGCTGATGGTATTTAAATTTGGTTCCGAGCCTATACTGGGCATATTCCCCCTCAATGCGGGGGGATTTGAGCCATGTGCACACGCAGGCTTAGTGTAGATTGGCGAGCTTCACACGCCTTTCGCAAGTAAAGGCTGAAATATTGAACGTAACAAAATATGGTAAATAAGTTAAGATCTTCAACCTGAGGGTACTTATGACTTCACATAAGAGGAAAGCTTCTTCCTAGAATTGCGATATGCTATAGGCTAAATGGAAATGGGACGATCTTAATAGGACCAAATGAACAGATTTCTTTCAATGGTTCTAAATGTACCCTAGAATCAACACAGTGGCTCATCATTGCCGTCATATAAAACTGTCAAGCCGACAACTTAATCTGTTTGAATTTAGTAAACTGCTAATTTAAGTCCTGTTTTCAAAATGTTTGCAATAGGTTTTTGACCATTGCCATTTCAATAACTAAAACGCAACATTAAATTGCTCAACGCAATCCTTTAGCTATGTGAAACAATTTGCTAATCTTCAAATATATTTTTTCAACACAGCCGCATGTGTTGAGCAATCTTTTGAATTAATATAGGAAATAAATGCTTAAATAGATTAACTACCTCTTAAGTAATATTTAAACATAGTTAGGCACCAATTAAAATCCCCTTATCATAATCTAAATATATATAACTCAAAGGTGACTGACTGACTGACTGACATAGTGATCTATCAACGCACAGCCCAAACCACTGGACGGATCGGGCTGAAATTTGGCATGTAGGTAGATTATATGACGTACGCATCAGCTAAGAAAGGATTTTGATTAATTCTACCCCCAAGGGGATAAAATAGGGGATGAAAGTTTGTATGAAACTTTGTCAATTAAATTCCACGCGGACGAAGTCGCGGGCACAGCTAGTATTATATAAACTTAAAGCATTTTACTACTAATGTGAGTTTTTAAAATGTACACATTTATTTCCTTCCGTTCATCCATCGGGAAGCCGTCCACAGCTAGATATAGGCCTTCCCCAATTTTATTATGTAATGCAAAAACAGCTTAAACGTTTTTGACTTATGTTTGACCGAGCATAAGTCAAAAACGTCTAAACAGATTTTGATGGTCACAGATATATCAGCATATTTAACAGTATACATTTTTAGTGTTTGGGCCTACTAATATTGACTAAGTACATCTAGACTGACCTGCAAGTTGCAAAATTCCTTTCAAATTGAATCGCATTAAACAGAAGTAACCTAACACGTAAACGTTACATAAAATGATCTACAAAACATCAAATTGGACAGGGCTTTAGAAATTGCATCACGAGATAAAAGCTCTTATAGCCGTACTGCACTAGAGATGTAACTAATAGACGATTCAATCGACTATTACATCACTATTCATTGATGGTTTGTTAAGCTAATCGATGACCACTTATTTTATTAACTACTAGCTGAGCCCGCGACTTCGTCCGCGTGGAATTTAACTTAACAAAAATGCCCGCTCCCGCGTTCTGAGCCCGCGCGACAGGACCTTTTATTTAGATTTTGTTTTTCTAAAATAAAAGTAGCCTAAGTTACTGCTTATAACAACAGCTATCTACCAGTGAAAGTCCAGTCAAAATCGGTCCAGCCGTTTCGGAGATACTCTTTGATTTCATGTGTTTTATTTTTTTACGCGGAACCCTAATTGTTTTTCTAAAATTAAAGTAGCCTAAGTTACTCCTTAAGACATCAGCTATCTGCCAGTGAAAGTCCCGTCAAAATCGGTCCAGCCGTTTCGGAGATTACCCGGAACAAACACACAGACAGACAGACAGACAGACAGACAGACAGACAAAAAAAAAAAATCGCGTTTTTGTTATAGGTGTCGTATGTACTTTCATAGGCATTTAGTGAAAAGATGTTATTTTGATATTACAAACAGACACTCCAATTTTATTTATTTGTATAGATGTATAGATTTTTGTGCGTTACTTTTCTCGTATAAATAGATAAGTTTATGTTATTAGAATAGGTATAGGTGTCTTATAAGTTTTAATAAATTTATATTTTTTGTAGGATTCAAAATAACAATACATTCAATGTTACGTTTGATGATAGGTATCTATAATATCTTTAGTATAATTATTTGGATGTCCCATCGATGATCAGTTCAATCATGGTTATATATAATAATATTATCTTCATGTTTCACATCCCTAGTTGCAGAAGTATAATTGTATTATAATAATTATCAGGTCCTTGCACATCACTACTAGGAACCGATCCAATGTTGCACAACTATGACTCACTGACCACTCACTTGACCCACGGACTCCATGCCGCACTCCTGGTGCTTGCAATATGATAATAAGGTCTAAAATAGGTCTAACAAAAGGTAGGTAGGTATTAACTAACAAAGGGAAAGGTGGTTTGGTGTCAGACGAGGTATTGGTGACATAAATTATAATATGTACTTGTGTAGGTAACAACTATGACTATCCTTGGTTATTTTTTATTTTAGTATATTGCATCGAAAGAAAAAAATACAGCCGCTGAAATAATTTACATAATAATGGTTCTTAAAGGTGTTATTAATTAAATGTTATAAATATCGCCAGACAAACACACCAACTGTACGGTCCCAAACTAAGCAAAGCTTGTACTATGGGTACTGTACAATGGACTGGGGGCGATCCCAGTGACACCCAGACTAGGGTAAATTACGAAAAGGCCATTTCCGAAATGGTGGAAAGGTGGGAATCGAACCCGCGACCACCATGTGCAGTGAGACGAGCGGCCTACGGTCGAACCACTGCGCCAAGCGGTCGTCAATATTTAGGTAGAGGCACTCTTTAGTTATGAGTTCAATAAGTAATGCACAATCAGACTCTAAATGAAAGTTTAGTCCTTAATTGTTGAGACTAGTTTAACAAATATCACTAACATCTACAAAAAATCAATTTTTATCAAACATCCGCCAGCTTAAAATTTTTGTATAATGTAAATTCCAAATAAGCCCAATAAAATATGCATTTTAAATAAAAACATAAATAAAATATAATGAATTAGCACCTCAGACTAAAGTCTTTACGGATTCAGCTCAGTATATAAAATAAACAAGTATATTTTATTACAGTTTCATAATTTTGTTAGGTACGTCGTAACAGTCTTGTTTAAATGTAGGTTAGTTCACTGATGCAGAGTCTAGTTAGTTTCTCTTTTGTTTATTCCAAATTCTTTGGGGTATATCCGGCTACTTTATACACCCTGGTATTTTGCAATATATTGGGGCATAAAGGTTTTATAATAGCCTTTATAAGTACAGTTCTGACTCCTAAAACGTTGTTTTTAACATTATATTAGATAGAATTAAAATTTATTTTTGTAGGTACCTCAATCAATTATGAGACCCAATTAATATTAATAAAAATCAAATGTATTAGCGAAATTTTAGTGGAGGAATGTACAGGCATGATGGTGTATGAAAAAAATATTTATTTATACTCAAATAAAATATTTTAAAATTATATGTAACGATGTTGAAATAAAAATGAAAGTAAAAAGTTGACTCTGATTACTTTGACATTCAAATACAACTGCTTATCTTCAAGAGCTTAAAGATACGTTCCACGCATAACAATGCAAAAAGTTATTTTCACCACACTAAAGATTTTACGTATACTTAATGCCCCATTATATCAATTCACGAGGCTATTTTGGTGGTATTGTAAATTTTAACAGTAATTATGCTAATTTCGACTTCGCCTACGATTAGAGGTTGTTATGGTATTTTTTTAAACGCATTTAAAGAGGTTCAGTTGTATTTCGAAATGTAGACTTATTGATTTTCTTAAATCAAATACTTTATGCGTATGTCTTAACCTACAGTTGGAGACCACTGAACAAATGTATAGTCTATCGCAATTTATCTTCATCTGCGTGTAACATATTACTATTACTACCTAAGAAAAAGGAATCTCAAAACCCCACATAAAGCCTCTGCGTCATGCTACTCTGCATAAGTGATAGTATGTGTCTGTGTGTAACTTCAGATTGATATATGGAGCGGCTTGTCCCCGCTCTGATTGGTCAACGCGCTTCATTGCGAATATGATTATACCATGTAATCTTAGAGAGTGTAACAGAACTGATCATTTCGTTTCATCATCTGTTATCTATCTTACTAATACTTAAGTAATAACGGTATGATCCTAACACTGCTCTTGAACCGAATAAAACGAGTGAGGACATGTATAGGTTGGTGAGTAAATGGGTTCTACTAAAGAGTCATTTAATTTACTGATTGTAAGTTTTCGGTAAAAATACATAAATACGTAGGTCGCGGTGATACTTGAACGTGTGACATTCCAGTAAAATTACCACCTTAAGAGCACACTCGAGATCGGTCTCGAGCTGAGCTATATATATTAACCGTCCTAAGAATCACATCGCACTTTAGGTCAGTACGTAAACATACTGGAACATCCAATATGATGTAAGCATACCACCTAATATAACATCGTATTTCCTTCTATGTAGTAAGTATTGCGTAATTATAATTAATATTGTTTATGGTGTTTATGTAAAATATAATGTAACGGACGGCAATTCATTAGGCATCCTACATTCTCCAATTTATGCAACACGATTTAAATTTATGAGGAAACTAGCTTCTGCCCGTAGATTCGCTAGCGTACATTATATGTTTTGGGTGTCGACAACAGCCCCATCTGCTGGGTCCAACAATAGCATAAAATAATCCAAGCGATCCCATAAGTACAAAAAAAACATCAAAATCAGTCAAGCGGTTTAGGTGGAGAAGAATTACGGACCCACGTACATCGGAATATTATATAATTATAGAGAAAATAAAAAATGATATAGCAATAAAACTATATATAGAACGACAATAAAATACGTGGATCAAACAGATGAATCATTGCTCTTTTTTCTATGTTTGTCTTTAGGAATAGAGAGATTATAAGAGGACGTCGAAGCCACAACAAGTTACTTCTCCGAAAACTTTAAACAATTTATTAATTTAAAGATAAAGGGTTACTTAGGGTCGTGCCTCTTCGTATAGGATCAGACGACCCTTGCTTACTCCTTCTGGATATATCTACAGGCTTGAAGATACATTTTACATCACAGTTGATATACAAAAGTGTGAAGTCATAATTGTAAGTAAAATCCTGAAATCTAACACAATTATTACAACGGATTTACATAACGGTAGTAACATAATTCGTTTACCATGCTGTTTGTGTTAAAACATTACCCTCTTTCGCGCGCGGAATAAAGGTTACTTGCGCAATCATTATGCTTACGCGCGTGACACCATACGTGCTAAGTTAACTAGATCTGTTATGTAATTTTAGATTATAATATTCAAACTAAAGATTTCAAGTTACCGGAGGTAGCGGGGATAGAAGGCTACTGTTGTTGCCCACAAATATTTCTCCACAAACAGCAAGTTCAATGTAGGCGCACCAATGAAGCTTAAATCTTAAGAAAGCAGTGCGGCTAATGCGGCTAATGACGTCACGAAAAAGTATATTATGTGAACTGTGTAGTTTAAACGACGCTTAACACCGCAAATTGGAATGATTCTATTAACGTCATCTGACAACGCATTGATAATGGCAGTATCAGATAGGAAACGAACAACTAGAAAGAATATTAAAACATTTTTCCTGAATTTCAGATGTTTTTTAAAGATTATTTTATGATTTGTTCGTGGTTCCGCGTTATTTTGTCACCATTATAGGTATTTAGCTATAAATAAGACTAGAATAACATAATTATTTATTTATTTATTTAAACTTTATGCACAAGTAAAAAACACTATGTACAGAGGCGGACTTAATGCCTTAGGCATTATCTACCAGTCGACCTTAGGGTGGTGCAGAAACAACATGGCGGGTGCAACTAAAACGAGATAAATAGAGGAATTTATGGCAAATTATCTATCAAAATGTCCCGCTACCGCCTGTAGCTTGCTCCAAATCATAAATCCTAGCACACTGTTCTTCGCATATATGAGGTGTCCGCTTGTGCCATTGACCGATATGTTGCGCGCGGTCCGTCTGCGCTTTGGACAGAATTCTTATGGTGTTTATATATGGTAATACAACCGTGCAATACTCACAATTACTCCATTATATTATGGGTTTATTGTTTCCCATGGTTTGCTAATAGAAAAGAACGTGGCTAACGCAGTACTTAATGGCGAAACGCACATTTTGAAAATATGGTATGGTGTGGTATATGAAGCAGGGGATAATTTTGATGGGACAGGTTAGAAGGAAAACGACCACACAGTTACAGCACATACCTACTTGTACATACGTGCTTTGACACATAGCACCCTTACACCGTAAACGTTATCTGATTGGTCAGATAAGTATTCCAAACGATCGATCAGATTTCGAATATACAAACTTTACGGAAATCATTTAACTGCATACGTGAGAGCTAATGAGCGTCGCCGCCAAATAATCCTTCCTATCAGAGTTTGGTCGGTGAATGAAATGCAACCAGAATTATTTTTAATCTTCTTCCTTATTTAGGGGGTGTTATCTATAATCTGACATGTTCATCCCCATTGTTACCATCACACGTATGTACATCTCATCTTGAGAGTCATTCTGTAGCCATACGAAGAAGGAGACTGCTTACAGTTTTCCCAGAATTACTTTCAGGATACCATGCGCCTAAAGACTGAAGTCAAACCTTATATTGAATCCAGCACACTATAAATTAAATACATATATAGCCAATCTAATTCACATCACCATTGCCAAACATCAAAACCTGACCCTCCGAACCGCACCAACCAAATTACACATGGATATCTCGATCCAAGTAATGACATACAAGTTATAAGTAAACGGTGTCGTTTGCGTAACATGCCTACTTACTTATTAGATCAAAACTGGATGGTGAGACGCGCAGGCGGCGGCGCGTCGCTGGCCGAGTTCAGCTATATTAACTGGTACACGTCGTGGTGGTCTCGTTAGTTGACTTAGGACCAAGAAGGTGCACGCACGGGATCTATGATCCATAGATCACATAGTTTCGTCACGTGGCTATGCTACAAAGGTTAGGATTATCATGTTAAGATCTGTGATAGTCGCTAATAGCTGTCAAAAGCCTGATAGGTTCCGAGAGGTGGTCTCACCCTTAGATCCTTGTAATTCTAAGGGTGAAATCCCATTGTAAGGTTGATTTGGTTCAACCTGAGACCCAGTGGGAAAGTTTGGGTGTTTCATTGCATGTTATATGCATTGTACGGTACCCAAAGTACAAGTATTGCTTAGTTTGGCATTTATACAGTTTGTAAGACTGATTATATAGAATTTGTAAAATGTATAAATTAGAAGTTGTATTACTAACACTCAGATGAAAATAATAAGTTAGACGGAGCGCGTAGAGCTGGTAAGTGAAGCCAGTGAAAGCCAAATACCATCAATCTAGATTATTTTTTAGAGTTGCTGATCGCTGTTCGCCACCCGCGACCGAGAGCGTCGCATCACATAACATAGTAATAATAATAGTATCTATTTATGCCGTATTATGTCATAAAAAAGTTTTTACATTTTTACACACGAGAAAATCTAATAAAGTATACTGGATTGTTGCCATTTTATATTTATTTCGCTGGTTTCATTCAATAATTTTAAGCGCTATATACAAGGTGAAACATAAAGGGTATACTTTTTTTTTCAAAACTTAACCTTGTAATTCTAAAACTATCAGCTTTAGAGGAAACTTGAAAAACAAAAAGTGTTATAGGAATACAGCTGTTGACAGACTTCAAAAGTCTACAAAACCTTTAGTACTTCAACAGTCCCACAAAGCCAATAGTGTGAGATTTACAAAGTTAAGTTGCTAAAAAAATAGTATACCTTTTTTGTTTCACCTAGTATAAGTATTTCTAATTGTCTAACATAATAAAAATACATATGAATGTCGAAACTATCTCAACAATTATTACAATTATCAGTTGCACATCAGACACTGCGGTCTGTTGAAATTTAACGATTTAAGAGATACAGCGGATTTCGTCATCGAGCTAATAAAGGAACGGTCTACTTCGTTTCAAGGTTCGCCTATTGTTTAATCTTGGTATTCCTGATGAGTCACGGATGTTGGACATTTGATGTAAGTAATTACACTTATTCCATCATGTCCTAACTCCTGTAATGAATTTACACATTGTTAGAATATGAAATACTAGCTATGCCCGCGACTTCGTCCGCGTGGAATAGTGTCTTTGGGTAGCATTTTTAATTATTTAGGCTATTTTTTTACAAATAAGACACATACGTATAAATACTTTAATGAGCTATTTGCAGTGTTTCACTGCAAAGAGCTATATTTCCATACAAACTTTCATCCCCTATTCCCTATTGTTATTTTACACCCTTGAGGTTAACACAGTTACAAACTTTGAATGTCATATTTATTTATATCGAATCAACAGCCAAAAAATAAGTTAGAAGCTTCTAGCTCTAAAAATGACGATACTTCCATACAACTTTTCATCCCCCCTTTCAACGCCTTAAAACTCTTTTTTCGCATTAAAAAGTAGCCTATGTCCTTCTCAGGCTCTAGACTATCTGTGTATCAAATTTCATTAAATACGGTTCAGTAGTTTTGGCGTGAAAGTGCGACAGACAGACAGACAGACACAGAGTTACTTTCGCATTTATAATATTAATTAGTAAGGAAGTAAGGATAAGGATAAAGAAAATAATACTTGAAGTAGGTTGGGGTTGATAACTACATGTTCGATTAGTTGTGGTCTAATTTACGGGAATAAATAATTAGTTTATTAAATCTCTTGATTGTTATGGTTATAATAGTTAGCGATTTTGTTAAAATTAGTTAGCATTCTTTGTTTAAAATTTATTATTACGGAATTAGAGATTGTACTTTGATTTTAAATTTAAAACAGCTCCACTTACCGTACTAATTTATGATTAAGAAATATGTATAACTTCAAGTTGAATCAGTGTGCTAATTAGACAAAATTAAACACCACATATTATTTACTGTCAGTAAAATAAAGTTTACGATACATTTGCTCAAGATCTTATGACATTTGTGGTGCAAGGTAATTGATATGTACTTTACTGACATTACTTCACAGAGGGATACAATAAAAACCGATCAAAACTAGAATGAATCGAAACCTATAATGTAACCTATAATGATAAAAATAAAGCCTAATTTAAGGTTATCATTTTATTTCACATCATTTATAGATACAGTCGCGCACAGTGTATTATATCAACCGATTAACACCCGTCGGAAACACGAATTTTATATTTGCATTAAATATATCGAAATAATTAATTACTTTGCGGTTTATTAATCACAATTAATTGTTCATTTCATATTTAGCTTTGGCTAATAAATTATTGTTTTAACGGACTTGTAAGTAATTATATAAATGAACCACCAATAAGGTGTCTGCTTTCGAAATTCATAGGATTAAAGGATATAAAGATAAAGAAATTTACAGCAAGTATTAATTTTATACCAGTAGGTACCCACATCCAATAATTAATGTATCACTAACTACACATCAATATACTTCGATTTAAATGCTTCGCACTCTCTTAGAAAGCGCTACAAGCACTTAGGCAAGTCAAATGTCATAGGTCAGATAGCGACAGGCGCGGGCGCAGGAAATAGAACAAAAAATAAACGAGTTTAGTTCTAAAATATGTGCTATAAACGATCTTATCGGGTGTGCTTGCGTGAAATTGTATGGAGTTGTATCTCCAAGTTTTTTGGAGATAGTTAGTTAGGTACTCATAATTTTTTAATAGTTTTCATTTTCAAAAATTAGATTTTTTCATTTTCAAATTTTAATCAATCCAAAACTCGTTTAGCAGTGTAACTCTATTAACTATTGGGTATGAGTGGCTGAACAAGAGGCAGATAAACTATAAAAAAGTTGTATGCATCAATAATATTGTCTGGATAAATATTTAATTTGTGGAATAAATCAACTACATTTATTTAATACACAAACTATAGAATATTTAAAATGACAACACAATCTAACGAAAATATATTCAACATTACGACACAAATAAAATGAGGTTTAATTTATTCGTATACTGAGGCGTTATTTAATTAATTACAAGCCAAAAACACACTTACATCATTTTGGCACACTTAGTTGTAGCAGCAACAAGCAATCCTTACCCGTTCAGAGTACAGTGAAAGTAAAAAAACATAAATAAGAGCTGGGAATTCGCGGCATCAAAATAATGGAATGTTATTAAACAATAACACTTTATCAATTTGACATCATTCTTTTGCAAACTAGACCATACCTTACAAGAGATATAATTTAAATTTGAATAGCTTGAATGTTTTATGATAGATTATTGCGTTTGACAATAATTACTTTTAGAGATCAACTTAGTCACGTAACATTTATCGCAAAATTTTGATGTTATCCGCATAACATCGCCTTATTAGGTTATGTTTGAGTTTATCAAACAGTATGAACAGTTATGATATAGTAGCTTGTTCAGGTTTATATTATCATTCCTCCAAAAGAGGAACAAAAAAAATCCGCCTAATAAAACAATTGACGCAATCTTCGCCAAATTATTTAAGTGTTCTTCCGAAGCACTACCTACTGCTTTTTCATACTCATATTATAGTTTTAATATGTTTATCAGTTCATATTATAAACGCTCTACTGCTTTGTGGCTCTCAATTTCATCCAAATCCTTAAACTAGAGTGTCACGATACGAAGACCAATAAATAACACTTCCAACTGAACTTTTCTATAGCATGATCGTGCCATTAAATCAAATCCCCTCGGGGCCTATTCATACCCAGATCCCGACAAAGATACTACAGTAAACATACAGGCTTTGTGTGTGTATACCTACCTGATCCCAAAATTCACATACAAAGTTATGGAATTAGTCATAAAATGGATTCGTGACTCAAATATGTAACCTATGCATTGTGTGCGCGACTGTACTCTGTAAACGTCAAAAAATAATTCAATTGAATTCCAACTCTATCAGTTGATTCATAGAGTTGAATCTTCTTTAAAGGTTTCTTGGAGTTAAGTCGATATGTCACAGGGGATAATAAACGATGCCAGTTGACATTCGATAGAGGGCGTCATGTGACGTCATTAAATCAGTACGGCAACAAAATTTAGGGCTTAAAGGGGCTTACGATACTGGGCTGTGCGTACCGTTTGTACTATCACGGTTTATCTGAGGGTGGTGGGTAGAGGTTTGTTTGCAGAAAATCCATTGCATGGAGCAAATCATAGTAGGGAGTGCCAACTTGATGTAATGTGTCTTGCTATCTAATATAATAAACCAACTAATTAATCTAAAACTGGCATAATTAAATAGAAAAATAACAACTTTTTTTTTATTCGTGATAGGCAATAATTTGATCACGATCTGACCTGATGGTAAGTGACGATGCGATCTATGATGGAGCATACTTGCCTATAAGGTACCTGTTCACTCTCGCTCTCACTTAAAAAAACCCAGATTGTAGTCAGGGTACCAAATTGTACCTGCCCAAACAATACACAAGTCAGATAAATAAAGAAAAAAACAAAGATAATGACCGCAAGGGCCATAAATTAATATTTTGTATCCCAGTCCCCTGATAGACACGTTTTTCTTTGAAAAAAGGAAGCATTGCTAATTTGATTACCGGTTCAAACGGCCGTCATACACAACGCTCCTTTGATCGGCAAAAATACAGATGTGTGGTGTGCGCAGCCTTATTTTGCTGGTCAATTCATATGCGATCGCGATTTAAAGACATGCCTCCTCTTAACAATACTTCTCCGATTTGTGGTTTTGACTACTTACTTTTTTTATTCAACAAATAAGCTAATTACCCGTCTGATGTTAAGCAATTATTAGCCTATAGATGCTTGCAATACCACAGGCATTACTCGCACGTTGCCTAACTGAAGGGAAGTGGGACAAAGGGATGGCAAGGGAGGGGTTGGGCTTCAGGCGCTGTCATTCGACAAATAATATCTCCCGCATGAATCTATTGATAAATTGTTAAATTTAAATATATAATTTGACATCTCACCCGTTTACGACTGAGATATTAGTTTTCCGTTACGGAAGCACTTGAGTATAGTGTACCGCTCTCGCTCGTCACTTGCAGCATCCATCGCATCCGAATAGTGCCTGAGGCGTATCGTTCCCCGCTTTAGCTAATGAGATGTCAGTACAATCATTTGTGCTTTAACCTTACACGGATGAGGTTTTTGGCCTTTCATTTTGCTCGCTTTAATTCAGCCATTAATTAATTTAAGACGCACAGTGTGCCGAGTACACGCGTTAATGGAAAAAAAATATGGGTCAATGGCGTGCTAGTAGTCTTTTCATTTCGCGAATACGACATTATTTTTATAAAAAAATAAGGTTTACGAAATTTTAACCACTTATTTGAAGCAGTTTTGCGCGATATTCTTTTATTTTTAAAATCAATTTATTTAACGTTTATTAAGTAAAGCCAAACTTCTGAGCATTGACGTATTTGCGACTTAGGCCTGCAGAACCAATAACACGAAACCAAAAATAATATATTTTCTATTTTTTCAAATATTTTCCCTATGCAAATAGTTTTTGGATAGATGAATACAAATACTATTATAGTTATTAATTATGAAATTCGTAATAACTTGCACTATATTTATCATATTTCAATTCCAAAGTGTGAACACCAATGTCACAATCGTATTTTGACATTCGAAAAAGTGAATCAAGATTTGCCTTGAAATCAAACGAGTGTAATTATCTTGCAACACGAATTTTATCACCTGATCCTAGAAATAATTCCTTATACGATAATGTAATGTAATAACTAACAACAGACTTCATAATTTATATTCTTAACTAGCTGTGCCCGCGACTTCGTCCGCGTGGAATTTAATTGACAAAGTTTCATACAAACTTTCATCCCCTATTTTATCCTCTTGGGGGTAGAATTAATCAAAATCCTTTCTTAGCGGATGCCTACGTCATAACATCTACCTGCATGCCAAATTTCAGCCCGATCCGTACAGTGGTTTGGGCTGTGCGTTGATAGATCACTATGTCAGTCAGTCAGTCACCTTTGAGTTATATATATTTAGATTTAAATAAAAATCATTGAAAATCAAATATTTCTTAAAACCGTTTTCAGTGTTTTAAAATTACTTATTGAGTTAAGCTTAATCAACATATTTCGTGTTATTTTGAGAGAGCGGAATGAGCTCGTATACATACAAGGCAATCAAGATATTCACACGCGCCTTAAGGAGCAAAAATGGTCATAGGTCGAGTGCGTCCACTGCCCGACTGGCCCGGCCAAAATGCAAGGCCGCTTAATTTTTTGCGTCTGAAGTAATGAACACTATAAAACATTGTGCACTACCTATTATAACATTAGTATATTCCTAAAAAAATAGAATAAATATAATGTAATAGTATAGCGAGTAACGTTCATGTTTATTTTTTAAACGAAAATACTATTTTATAATTTTACATAATTTACAGCAACAATACTTGACACTCCTAAACAAATCCTAAAGCTATTATAAGCAATAAAACCTCTTAGATCCAACTGGTTACTCAGAAAATAAATACCAAATAAAACAAACATCACGACCGCACAGTGTTTCAAAACACCACCATACGAAAAGACCAAACAAAATTATTCAATTACGTATTATAAACCGCTCCTGAACGTTTTAACATTTCAAAGAAGCTGTCCGTATCACGAAGACCTAGACGTTCCATTCTGTTCGTATATGACTAATTGAACAAAAAACAAATCTTTTTATTACACAAAAGGTTATACGGATGCCGAGTGTATCTCCGCGTAGCCCGAGGTGCGCCTGGTAATTATTATTTTACTTTGTATTGTTAGCTTTGTTTGGTTAGATTCTGTTCTTTTGTTACGTGTATTGTCTTTTACATAAATTCTAATCGTCATTTTGTTTGAGGCGATGAGCGCCGAATTATTTTTGTATGATTTTTCTACTCAGTTTAAAAAATATTAAACATATTTACTTAATTAATTATATAAATATAATAAATAGGATTTCTGAGAAGTATTTCAAAAACATGATCATTATAATTTTGTAGATACTTATTAGTATTTCGGAAATGTTGCTTAGTACCTGCTTGATATTTCTAAAATCTACAAAATATTAGTTTGATGGTCAGATTTTATGACTTAAAGAAATACCTATTGGATTTTTTACCGAATACACTTCTTATTTATTAGCTATCTAAACTACTTTAGAACCAGTAACTTGTTAGACCCCCGTGGCTAGATCTCAATAATAACCTCTATATACAGGAAAAAATTAAGTATTTTCCCTATACCCATCACTTCTTCAAAACTTCAAAGACATCATTGAAGTGGGGATAGAGCTGTTGTTGATGTTTTGTCCGCGCGTATCGCGCGCGGGACCTGCGGGCGTGTGCCGCTGACAGCGTCACGTGTCGCCTATTACAGCTTATTAATTTGTGCACAGTGGGCTGATATGGGTGCACTTTGGAAAAAAAATTGTGTTATAATTTTACCTTTTAGTGCATTATGTATGTTTTTTTAATTAAATAAATAATAAATACGTTACCTGGGCAAGTTACGAAAAGGCCATTTCCGAAATTTTCCCCGGCGGGAATCGAACCCGCAACCACCATGTGCAGTAAGCCGAGCGGCCTACACTCGACTCACTGCGCCAAGCGGTCGTCAATTATAATCACATTCAGTTGGTTACTTACTCTTTAATTCGTCTCTATTTAACTCTTTAATTTTTATGAAATTTCAACTATTTTAACTATTTTTAATTACTTTAATAATACTTCGTCAATCTAAGTGAAACTTGTTAGTTTAAAATATAACTCACTGTATGTTTGTTTTATTTATTCCACCTCTAAAACCGCGGCGGTCCGTCCGAACTTTTTGTTGATAGATGTGACAATTCGCGCCGATTCGTTTCCCAACTGCCGTGTATCACACCGCACTGTATTGTGACAAATTTCTATTTTATTTTATTAATTGCTAGAGTTTATGGAAAATGTTATTAATGTTTAAAAACTAGCAGATAATGAGAAATATTTGCAAATTACTTTAATTTTTTATATTTCAAATACCGAACACCACGATGAATTAATTATACGTACATAACTACCCATAAAAATCATATTATATAGGTACCTAACTATGATAAAGAAATAATTTTGGTTGGAAAATTAATTTCACACATTCAAAAAACTATTGCTACACTCTCAAAAATGTATAACCCACATAACTTAATTATGAAGCAACCATTAACATGAACCATCTGAGATTAGCCCCTCAATGTATTAGCCAATCGAAATGATGGTAAAATGTCGGTGTTGGTGGCATCATGTTGCAACCTGTAATTTGATCAACCACCTTTGTACAACACCAAATTCCTCAAGTTTAAAAACGCAATGTCGTTAAATTTAACTGGCATAATTTGCGGCATTCTCAATTTGTAAATGGCCGTAATACCTTTAGTGTGAAATGTAAATAAGTTTATGAATGCAAATTAAATTCTCTGTTAATCGTGTTGTGGTAGCATTATAGGATTGTGTTATTAACTATTTAAAAATAAATAAAGTTATAGATATTTGTCTAACATAAAGTTGATTAGAAACTTGTAATCATTTGGTATTAGTACCTACTTACTTTATTATGTCTTAAATATATTTAATAGTATCACTGTATTAGTTTGGGGTCATATTTTTTCACACTGCTTCTTACAACCCTGTGTGATAAGCGGCCGCAAAGTTTTTGTTACAAAAAAAGTTGACTTATTTACATTTTACACACAAACGCTATCCATTGGTCGTCAGTCAATTGACATTCGGGATTTTATTTCACAATAATTCCAGACGTGAAGCCTACGCTTTTGATATAAATATTTTTCGCTCGATTTTACGAATCGAAATGGCTAAAAAGTGTCTACTTTTACTTTAAATTGATATTTTGAGTGGAGGTTTTTTTCGGGCAAATCACATAAAAGCCGGCGTCTATTTGAGCCGACGGGGCTAGTTTTTTAATTCACGCACTTCGTTCAGTTAAAAAGGTTTTTCCATAGTTTGCGCCTAGTTTAATATATTTTTGGTTAAAGAATCCACTTCTGTGAGAGGGTGGTACAACCCCGAGTCAGCCCGTATATGAGCTGTGGCCAATTTTTTTATAGCTTAGCTCTACCACCGTAAAATTTATATCCCTTAAAATATTAACGCTGAATATCCACCAATAACCCGCTTAAATCGAAATCATAACACCCCCAACCCTTGTAAGACAAAAATACACATCTCAGCATGTTCTCGGTCCGGCGTCCCCCCTCAACCCGGTGGGAGGGTTTAATTATCGGTCACTAAATTAAGTTGGGACCACCGTTTCTGCCGCGTTGCAGTTCTGAGACGTGTTTTGTGGAGCGGTGCGATTGCGGCGCGCGCGGCAAGAAGTGACTCGAGTATCAGAAGATTAGGGATTATACATTTTAATAGGGTTAAGCTTTTGATTTCGGTCATCAGAAGGGCTAAAGCGGCCATTTTCCGTTGGGTGGAGATCGCACTTTTCTCATCAAAGCAAAATATGCTGTTTTTTGCATCAGGCGCTCCGCCAGATAGAATGCGTGTCGCGTAGCATTTAAGTTTTAATCTTTTTTGTAATATATTGCAATGCATAAAATTAACTATACCTAATTATCTATAAATTAATAGGTTAGTAAACAATCTGTACAAAATTTCCATAGTAACAAGTAAATGGACAAACAATGAACAATACGTATTGCCTAAATCTAGCTGATTTTTTTTCAGACAATTTCACAATATTTAAACCCTAGCGAATAACCTCCAAGATCATTCAAAACTACTTTAAATTCGTTCACACAATTTACTTTATGTATTTACCTACATATTTTAAGATTTCTTTCTATAGGTAACTCAAACCTTTTGTACAGTAGTTCTCACGGTTACAACTACAATCAATTCTAAACCTATTGTATTTTCAAATAGAATAGGTTATAGCAACAACTAAACATACGTACCTAGTTATCTCCTCCTGAATAGATTTCGGTGGCTGCTACTCGTACATGCAGTTTACATTGTTTTCTAGGCAATTGAAAGTTATGACGTATCTCATAAAACATAGTTATCTATAGTCTATCTTCATGAAGGATCTACATCAGCTACAGTATTATTTAAGTAAAGTACCTTAATTATTACTACAGACTTTTGAAACAATCTATACTATATTATAGTCGAGGGAAGCTCACATTGCAGAATCTCGTATACACCTACTAACATTTTTTATTGAAGATTACTTCAGTGTGAGGTTTTAGCATTACTAGTTATGCCATAAGATTCTCCAGCTAAACTTAATGCTTGTGCTAGGGCTCTCGTCAATAGTTAACTGGTCAGAGTGTGTGGTTGAACCCGGAACTCTCTGAGAGGAACTCTCTGTTAACTAGGTCTAGCCCCTAAACTATTGACGCTTATTCATTCATTTACTGTCTTTCTCCCGTAACTTCACTGGCGTAGGTTTTATTTCTGGATATCAACAATATCCAGAAATAACCTCATAACAAATAGAATATCATCAAATTCTGTGTATCCGTTTAAAAGGAGAAGAACACGAACACACGCCGGAATTTAATATATAAAGATTTCACATTAATATTTATCAAAGACATGGTCATGATATATAATTCAAGAGGCGTTTGATTAATTCGATTAGCTCAACACATCGACCAGCTGTTCCCAGCACACGGAGGATTCATTCATCTCACGTTTTAACATGGAGTCGGTGCCAAGTTGCTATCATATTGTATATAATTGTCAGTTTGTTGCTGTATAAAATCAGTTAAAGGTATAAGAAGGAAAAGTAGAGACCAGTTACATCAATTCAGTATTATGAAATGACTCACTAAGACCCAGTACCTATTGATATAAACAGCGAAAATTGCATTGACGCAACAACATTTACTGATCTTAGCGCGAATCACCTTAATTACTCGCTACGTTTGAGCGTTTAAATTGTTAACAGAACCGTATAAAATGTATCGTTTATACATTAAACTAATAATAAAATAGCTAGCTAAAGATAAATAAAAAGCAATGATAGCCGATTGGTTAAGCACGCGTCTTGCGGGCTACCAGGTCTCGAGTTCAAACCCCGGCTCGCACCTCTGGATTTTTCGTAATCTATGTGCGAATCATAATTTCTATATGGTTATCACTTGCTTACGGTGAAGGAAAACATCGTGATGAAACCTGCATGTCTTAGAAGATTTAACCAATTTTTGAAAGATATGTGAAATCCGCCAACCCGCACTGGGCCAGCCTGGTGGATTATGGCCCAAATCCCCCTCGTGTTGAGGGGAGGCCCGTGCCCAGGAGTGGGACGTCAAAAGGGCTAAAATTATTAATTATAAAGATAAATAAATAGCTTCAACACAAATATTGTGGAAATAGATAGCCAGCTCTATAAAATTGCCGAGTGGCGCCATATTGTCCGTATTGTAGATTGCTCATAGCTCCCATTTTGAAACAGTCATCAGGCTGCATAATCTTATCAAAAGCTATCACCCAATTAGGCGTATACAACAAAGTAAAAAGTGTTTTTATTTTTTTTATTTAACAACAGCGGCAAACGAGCGTACGGCCCGTCTAATGTTAAGCAGTTACCGTAGTCTATAGATGCAATACCAATAGCATTGCTTGCACGTTGCCCACCTGATGAGGAATGGGATAGACGGAGAGGAAGCTTTACGCCGATCTATTGTGAGGGCTGGTATTACCCCGGTCAAGCCGATCCGTGATTGTGATGGAGTCATTTGGCCACAGCTTATTTATATATCAATACGTGAAGCAAAAACTTTGTACCACCTTTTATGAAAATTGCGCGAACTGGGGTGTATGAAATTTGGCACACTTATAGTTTATGTAGCGAAGGAGTGCAGAAAGCAAATATTTTTAAAAAATATGCATAAAAAATACATTAAATCATTGAATAAAACATTACACACATCACCATACGTTAGACACACACATACCTATATGTAACTTCCACTTGGTAACTGACTGACTGTCTGACTGACAAACGGTGACAGTTTTTTTTCTTTATTTCGGAGCGCGGGACTCCAATGTGCATTCTGCGTGCCAATATCAAATAGTCTTTGACATTTAAAACCTTAATGGCGTTTAAAATTTAAATTTAAATAAATTATGGTGGAATTTCGACCAAAGGCAATCATTAGTTTTTATCATTATACCTTAGTTAGGATCAGGTGAGTCCGAGGGTATAATATTGATGGGCAGTACGTAACGGCGCGTTTACTGAATGCGCGCGATATATCGTCAGCGCGTCAAAACATTACGCGCGCTGTAGACTTAGCGTGTAACGGCTCTACGATATTTTTAATTCGTATTAATTCGACTCAAGGGGGAAGGGGGGGGGTTAAGATCCGGATCAGATGTACCTATGGAATTACATAATGCAGTAAGTTTATGTGTTTATTTAAGTACATTACAAAAATAACTAATAAAACACATCTATTAATTTATTTCGAATAAATATTGATACTTAATTATTTGTATCGGAAAATTTAGTTCTTTGTTCGTCAAATCTCCTCGAAGGAAATTACACTAACAAAATTTATACATGTTGATCATACGCCCGAGATTATTTAAACGTAATCAGTTACGTTCTATATGAGATGCGCTCGCGCAGTTTACTTTGATGTCATCGTAAAGTAGATGTTATAAAAGGCAGATATGTTTACATTGCTATGGCCAACGTTTGAGTGAAATTAGATTCATTTTACTTGGGCCAGAGTACGTCTATGTGTGCTAACTAAAAGTGGGTTATCTTACCATTGACGAGGTACTTGGGTTGTTATTATACATAGGACGGTACTAGATATTCTTCTGATTAACTACAGTTTAACAGTCCAATGAACAAATTCACTTTATTGTATTGTTTTCTTATATTTACGCGAATACTACACATTGAAATAAAACTATTTTTACGGATTATATCGCGTTTATTTAATTTTATGTTCCCGACGTTTTGGTTGCTTTACAGCAACCGTGGTCACGGGGGGACTGAGGTGTTAGACGTCCTGATGTCATAGTTAAAAACTTACGTACTAGGACAGATATTACTATTCTCCGCGCGGATAAGGGAAATGCGACGGTAATAATGGATACGTCAGATTACAATGCAAAAATTGTAGAACTTCTATCGGATGAAACAACATATAAAAAGGTCAAAACAGACCCAACTACAAACGTGTTAAAAACAACTACCGATCTATTAAAGAAACACTCCGACGCATTGAATCTAGACGTCAAATCATTGATACCTTCTTGCGCAAAACCACCTAAGCTGTATGGGTTGCCTAAAATACACAAGCCCGAGGCCCCGCTGCGTCCTATTGTAAGCCAGATTTACACACCAACATACAGTCTGGCCCAGCACGTAGCGAAGGTGCTCTCACTACTAAGAGGACACACAAGAGCACATACAAAGGATTCATACCATTTTGTCAGTGAGATTAAACATCTACATCTTGCTGACAATGAAACTATGGTCAGTTTTGATGTTCAGTCTTTGTTTACCTCTCTACCTGTAGCAGACTGCATCACTATAGTATCAAAGAAGCTAGCAGAGAACAACATGCCGGAGGAATATGCTGAACTATTAAAACATTGCCTTACATCTGGGTATCTGTTGTGGAATGAACAGTTCTACAAGCAAGTAGATGGTGTAGCGATGGGCTCCCCTGTTTCTCCCGTTGTCGCCGATATATTCATGGAAGACTTTGAGGAGACAGCCCTTCGCACTTCACCTGTGACCCCAAGATTCTACAAGCGGTACGTAGACGATACTTTCACAATATTACCATCTGACAAAATAACAGCATTTCTCGACCATCTTAACTCCATACACTCTAAAATCAAATTTACAATGGAGTTAGAGGCCAACAACACTCTAGCATTCTTAGATGTTTTAGTAATCCGTAATCCTGATAACACCTTAGGCCACACCGTGTATAGGAAAAAGACCCATACTGATAGGTACTTAAACGGTGAATCTCACCACCATCCAACACAGTTAGCTACCGTGGGAAAATCTTTGTTTCAGAGAGCACAAGGGATCTGTGATGAGCAACACCTGGCTGCCGAGATCCGTCATGTCAAGCAAGTATTGCATGACAACAAGCTTCGGATCCCGCGCCTCCATCACAGTGACCGAGTGAAACCAGCCACAGTCGAGCGTCTGCCTGCTGTACTACCATACATAAGAGGTGTCACAGACAAGATTGGCTACATCTTGAAACGGGCTTCAATCAAAACTTACTTCAAGCCACCCAAGAAGATTAGTCAGTTCTTACCACCTGTCAAGTGTCACATTCCTCTACAAGATGCAGGGGTATACAAACTCGATTGTGAATGTGGGCTCTCCTACATAGGGCAAACTAAAAGATCAGTAAAAACCCGCGTAAAAGAACACATAGCTGACGTGAAACACCGGCGCTCCACGAAGTCTGCAATCTGTGAACATGTACAGGACCGCACCCGCCATTATATCAGATTTGATAAACCACAGATCCTCGCAATAGAACACCGATTCCAACCAAGGATGATACGTGAGGCCATTGAAATTAAAAAACATCCTAATTTCAATAGGGAAGATGGCTGGGTGCTACCACCAACTTGGGATCCAGTAATTAATATAATTAAATCGAAAACCAAGCGTACCATTGCAAGACCTCAAGACACAGTGAGCACTTTCTGCGTGGATCGGACCGCAAACACCAACTAAATTTTGAGGGTACCCAGTTTTTAACTATGACATCAGGACGTCTAACACCTCAGTCCCCCCGTGACCACGGTTGCTGTAAAGCAACCGAAACGTCGGGAACATAAAATTAAATAAACGCGATATAATCCGTAAAAATAGTTTTATTTCACTTTATTGTTCTAAGATTAGCTTATAGCGGAGATAGGCTTGAGCCGGACAGGAGAATACCAAGGACTTTTTGTTGAAAAAAATCTGAAATCAGGAAATTGTGTTAAAATTGGTTAGTCTACACGTGACTTCGGTTTCGTTTTAAAAAAAAAATACCTATCTCACTTAGACTAACACCAAATGTATGATCCCAAACGTTTTAACACTTGTACATGGAATACTCTACAATGAACTGGAGGTGATCTTAGTGATGCCTAGACCAGGACAAGTAATGGCTCAGAAAAATACAGACTTCCTTATAAATTGAGGAATTCATGCATTTTATTACGTTAAGTTATAGAAATTCTGCTCCAAAAAATGAAGAACTTACTCAATGCGTGGAATAGGAATCAAAGCATCAGCACCATTTGTAATCATCTTAACCCTTTCAACCTAAATCATCACCCCTACGACCTCAAAACATCAATAATCAAGTACAATCGCCGCCACTACCTCAGAAGCAACAAATAACTCAGCCTCCGTGAGATTTGCCGCCGCCATCCATTGTGCCCGCGACACGCCAGTAATGAAAGCCGCTTATCTGCGCGACTGTACCTCACTGCTGACGGTTATCTGCGTCACTGTACACTTAGCTAATCGGACGGTCTCGAATTAAGATCTGATATATTTTATTAATATTTTTGTTTTAATTTATTTGCTAGATTTTTTTACGCTCAAAACATTGTTGCCCAGTGGTATAAAAATACAGTTTTTTAGAAAAACAGGGCTCCCAATTTGTATCCTACAACAATCTGTCTTTAAGATGGAACATTTGATTACGTGTCAGATAGGTACTTCAGGCCCGTAGAAACTGAGATACCGTAAATATGACCGTAAATATTACCGTAAAGAGACTAAGAGCGAGCTTGGAAATGCCATTATTTGTATATATATCAGTGCAGAATGCCATGTCAAGAGCGACATAGATTTACGAATACCAGCCTAAGAAATATCATGGGGTTATTCCGCTGAGATTTTACAGCATAGTAAATTTTTGTGGCATCGATCGCAGGAGACATGTAAATCCATTGGGCGATCCATGATTGGTTCACAGAATTGATCGTTTTTTACCCCAATATTTTGATCATACATTTGTAAATTTCAGGAGGTTATCAAAAAACACAGTTTCAATCCATACACGTAGCTCCTTCCATACATGGATCCGTGCGATATACGACCGACACGCGTGACGATAACGACACGATTGCGTAAACACGCCACTACTCACACCTGCGCTGTATTTACGAGCATCGCCGCGGCGCGAGTGTTGTGCTAGTGATACAATTTATCCGGCGGGCCACTTGTTTTGTGTATTTTATGTCAACTGGTGCGTTGTTAATTTACAGTTATTGTTTATTATTTCATATTTAGGGTTAAACTGTGCTTTGATTGGATATGAAGAACCCACAGCCTCATCGTGACAGAATGGAAATCGCCCTTAGCATCGAGCCGGGAAAGCGCGTCTTGAGTTTGCTACGCGGACTCCGCACAGTAAAATAGTTTAAAACTATACGCATCACAAGTTTGATTTCTTTTAGCAATTTTGAACTAATAATAATAAAATATTTTATGATGAGTGCGCAATGGATATGCCAACAAAATCTGATCTTCCTGTACGTACTTACTGTGAAAATCAATCATTTGCAAGATGTTTACATTATTTATTTGTGTTTTTTATAGTGACCAAAAAAAACAATTTCATTTCTTATTTTGAACATGAATGAGATCTCATAAAAAAAAACAATAATCAAACGCATAAAACTGCCATGAGCGACGTCAAACCAGACTGACACGGACGTACCGACATCGGACGGTAAAACTGAAAAGGAAATTAGCCACACAGTGCGGTGTGCATTCGTATTTTTCCATTTACGTCAAAGTGACAACTGCACAGTGGTTCAACGCGACAAAGGATGGGACCGAACCGTCAATGCTGAGCTGTCATTCCGATGGGAAAATATTAATTTTACTTCTATCTTTAATTTTATCTACTATCCTTTATTACAATGTGATGAGGTGATAAAGTAGTGCAGTTTATGTTTTAATTTATTTTAGTGATTTTAATGAGGCATAGTTTTGTCGTACCTACTTACATAATTATATATATTTTCTATCCTATAGTTAACTTTAGTATTTATATTACCCTAATGCAACTACTGGAAAAAAAATGTCCTGGAATCTTCTGATCATACTATGGAAACCAATTTCTTGTATTATCAGATACTTAATATTTGTTTTACTTATGTACATAGAAAAAAATCTGGACTATCTGAAACTCCTGAAAACATCGTACGCCACCCGCATCCCAAATGTAATCTCAACGCCCCAGAATTAACCCCCTAGGCGAAACAAAAAGAAAAAAAAAACGGGAGAGCCAAGAGAAAAGTCGGAAGTCTCAGAATAACAGTAACACATTTTCGTCGCGAAGGCTAACGATTCCGAAGTGAACTGTCCCATAAATCTGGGCCAGCCTGATTGATACATGGCGGTGGGTTGACGCCCATCGAGTAATTTAGTGCCGCCACCCCGCCCACCCGCCATCCAGATAGCGGGACTTTTGTTTTGCATTAATTCTCTTTCGCTGTTCTTTCTATCGATGCTAAAGAAAACGAATTTATTTTTAAATAGGATTTTTTTCCGGAGTTTTTTCGGCTGCGGTTTTAACACATTGTGCATAAATAATTATGGAACTAAGATCTAAAATATTGTTATTATATTTGTTTCATTATTATCTGTTTCTGTTTTTTATATTGTGTAAAAAGAAAAACTTGTATAATTATGTTAAATCTTATGTAATTAAATTCACTCACAAAAACATTCCTTGTTATATTACCGGAAACAAGTTTTTGTTTAATTATATAATCTGTATAATTTTATTAGCAAATCGTTTAGTCGTAATCCACCCACTATAAAAATACTAGGCTGATGATTATAATGTTTTTTTAATGATATGGTTGATGATACAATTATTGGCAATTAAGATTGTATAGAATATCGTGATGTGGTAATTTAAATGAAGGTATCTGATGTTTTCTATATTATTCGAAATTATGGTTATCAGTTTGTACGTAACTGTTTTACGCCTCTATTCCCCAAAAGGGTAGGTAGGGGTATATTGTAGGGGACCTGAATTTCGCCAATGGTATTTGATATGTATGGTTCAATTTCTGTATGCATCTACATATTATTATGTTTAGCTATTCTTACAACGTTGAACGTACTACGTTTACATCCAACATCCGTTTACGTCTTTTGTTGTATACGTAGACAAACAATTCCACAGCCTCTCCCACCCACATGCCACACTATTTAGACGACACAACAAAAACAAAACAACACTTCAAAAACGTCATCCCACTGCATTATTCTTAGCGGTTTTTCATCCGCACAAAAACAAAAAATACAGGCATCTGACTAATTCTCGAGCACAGGCGACACAGGCGACACAGGCGTTATACAAGCTTTTCTTAACAGCTAATCTTAGAACAAAAGCTTTAATACGGCCGGCCGGAGGGTATGGGCCGACGTTGCTATTGTTTATTTTAATTTTTACGCCTGCGCAACGAACCGTAGTTGTAGCTAAGGAGGAGTGCACAGGGTGTTGATGAAAATTCCATCTGTATTTTTAAACCCGGCAACAAAACAGTGCCGTCTAGGGACTCCCGAACGAAGCGAAGCTTTATAGTAGCGTAGCGTAGGGCGCCACAGCTGCCACTCTGTATACCTATATGTCTTGTAACGCTACTGACGTCATTGTGTAACGCTACTCACGGTTAGTACGGACAGAGTGGCCGCGAGGCGTGCACCCCGAATGTCCGTATAGAAGCTTCGTTTCATAACATTTAAAATTTATATTAAATGTAATATATTTTAAAGGCACTGCGCTTGATGTAGTTAGTACCTATGTTTGTGTCCTTTTGAAATGAAATGTCAAATTTAATAGTGTTTTTTTCGACCACTTTTAATATTTTTTAATTTGTATTAATAAAATTCAAGCAATCGTTCACGGCTGGAAGCATAACAATATTTTTGCCTTCTAGGTATATATACGAGAACTAATAATATTGGAAATGTATGTACCCACAATAGTGGAATTGTGGCTAATACTTCGATAAAAAAATCTACCCACAGACATAAATAGAGCACCCTGTGCACTGCGGGAACGATGGCAGGCAAGTGATATGCAGCTCATTTTCAGCTTTCGGGAAAATTATCAGCGACGCGTGTTGCCGGCGTCTCGTGCCGCGCTGCATATTTACTAACCACTGCATAGTAACTAAGTGCTTAGTACCTACTTGTTTCAGGAGTCAGAATAAAATACCCTTTGTCTAAATCTTCAGGATTACAGCCCTTATTTTTTTTTTAAAGATTACGAATGCAGTTATTTCTTTACTTGTATTATTCGTATTTATTAATTACTAGCGGCCCGCCCCGGCTTCGCACGGTTACATTGCGGTTACATTATTCGAGTTTGAGTAAGGATCCCTAATTTTTTTGAAAATATATTATAGCCTATGTCACCCGGGGATAGTGTAGCTTCCCAACAGTGAAAGATTTTTTTAAATCGGTTCAGTATTTTCGGAGCCTATTCATTACAATCAAACAAACAAAGTTTTCCTCTTAATAATATTAGTATGATAGAGAGTCACGCTTTAGCAGATTGACAGCAGCTCAAATATAGGCTGTCTCTATCGGAGCAGTATTGCCCTCTCACAGACAATCGATGTAAGTAGTTCTGAATTCTGATAGCTGCGTTTCGTGCGAGCAGCGCATTTTATTTTGCAAGCATTTCTGGACAGTGGTAATTGCTTAAAATCAGGCGGGTCGTACGGCGGGCTTGTTTGCCGACTTTGTTATATATACAACTAGCTGAGCCCGCGACTTCGTCCGCGTGGAATTTAACTTAACAAAAAAGCCCGCTCCCGCGTTCTGAGCCCGCGTGACAGGACCCATTTTTTAAATTTAGTTTTTCTAAAATAAAAGTAGCCTAAGTTACTGCTTATAACAACAGCTATCTGCCAGTGAAAGTCCCGTCGAAATCGGTCCAGCCGTTTCGGAGATTACCCGGAACAAACACACAGACAGACAGACAGACAATTTTTTTTTAAATCGCGTTTTTGCTATAGGTTTTGTATGTACTTTCATGTGCATTTAGTGAAAAGGTGTTATTTTGATATTATAAACAGACACTCCAATTTGATTTATTTGTATAGATTCCCGCTAGCCTCTCCAACTAAGCTAAATAATTGTGCTATAAGATTAATAATTATTTATTACATTATGTGCATGTTAGTACATAATGATCTCGGTAGGTACTTTGTGAACAATTGCTCTCTTCCAACGGTTTGACAAAAACGGAGTGGCATCACGGTGGCACCGTTCGCTGGGTGGGACTTGTTTATGTGGAAACTCATCAAGTTTGCTGTTTGAGAACAATGGCTAGTTTACAACGCTATCGTGATGTGGCCGTTCCGCTGATATATTACGTGTTTTCAGGAAGAAAACATTAAATAGTTTTTTTGTTCTGACTACAGAACACAATGGGACATAGTTCTAGATACAGAAAAGCATTATATATCATCGACTTTTAGTGTTGGTTCAGTTTTTAAATTGATTACCTCAAATAATGGAACATTGGTTAACAAATTTCTTACGGTAATGGCAGAACCAAATAAAAAAGAAATAGCTGAAGGAAACAAACTTTTAAATTGTTCACGTCTCTACAATTTTCCAACAGAACACCTAACTCAAAAGCAAGCTTACGACCCACCTCATCGGGAATTCACGTGGAAATCTCAAAGGCTATCAAATCGGAAATATCTCCACATAAATGCACCCATCTGGACGACTGAGGCTGCTAATATCTCAGGGGCGACCAATGACTTGCTTTTGGTGTAACACCAACTTATATTTACTATCCAAAAATAACGCAAACTACTCTTAAGTTAACTGCAATACGATCTATATTGTAATGTATTAAATTTAAAGGAGGATATGGTGATTTTGGTTAGGTCAAAAGCAGATAGCGTTTACGAAGCTAGCTGCGGTCATGGCAAGGTTGAAATATGCAGTGCTTGTATTGAGAGGACCTTTATAAAGGGGTAAGACAGTCCGTGTGGCCGCGACGCACTTCGTGCATGCTGTGGCTTAGGTGCATGTCCAATGTTCACTTTTGTACGGCAAAATTCTAAAGAAGCAGAAGAAGAATGAACTTTATCCTTCTATTCTGTTGATGCAAGATCGAATGGTAAACAAATCAGTAAAAGACGTATTCATTGCATGTTCCAGAACATTCAGTTTTTCCTCGGAGCTTGCTTGCTTTTGCTTTGGTTTTTTCTTGGTTTGTTAAAACTTTTGTGAATTCGTTTGACATGGATCCTAGGATCTAAAATAGAGAAGGAGAGAGAAAGGGAAGAGTTACAGTGGTGGGTTCGAGTAGAGAGCGAAGTCACATTTAAAAATGCTCTAATAGTAGCTGGTATTATCACATAGCTTGGTCTTCGCAAAGTATACAACACCACATAATATATTATGATTTTTCTACTACCCTAATTTATTAATTTTTATTATAGTTACTAATCTATCAAGTAATCCTAGTACTCCAAACAACGAAAACACACCCCCTCGGTCCGTTTTCAAAAAGCCCCTCCTATGGGATGTTCTCAAAGTGACCGCCATTAAACATTCATTATTCGAGTGAGGTGTTACCGCGTCTTCGGTCGCTTTGCAGCACTGTGCTCCGCATGTAACACCTGATTCGGTATGCACTTGGTAATTTCAAGCGCGGGGATTGGGCGATCAGTTTTCTTGAGAGATGGTGCATAGCATACTTCAATGCGAGGTCATCTGCAAAAGTATTGCAGAGGTGAGGGTGAGGAATACAATATTATTAAATAACTCTAAACTAATTAATACTCAAATGTTAAATACTAACGCCGCCACCATAGCTCGCAACGGGAACGGATAATTTTTTACATGTTTTTGTTTTTACTTATTTACATTTTGGAAATCATTTTAACACAATTCGCCTTGTTACTGGGATGACGTCCAGTCTATTGTGTAGTACCCCTATGCCAGTTGTGGGGCCGCGGCCAAGACCTTTGGCTTATTTTATTTTGATTTAAAAATCTGTTCTTATCGATCTATATCTGTTATCGATGCCTACAATTAGTGACGCAAACAATGAACATGATGTTGAGCAGACATATTCCCGCGAGTGCTTATCACGCTTGAAGCCCAACTCCCTTCCCTTCGGCTCCCACTGTCCCACTCCCCTTTAGGTCGGCAACGTACGAACCATGCCTTTGGTAACTATAGGCTACGATAACTTCTTCAAATCAGGTGCATCGTACGCTTGTTTGCAGAGTTTGTAATCTATACAAATAAATAAAATTGGAGTGTCTGTTTGTAATATCAAAATAACACCTTTTCACTAAATGCATATGAAAGTGCATACGACACCTATAACAAAAACGCGATTTAAAAAATTTTTGTCTGTCTGTCTGTCTGTCTGTCTGTGTGTTTGTTCCGGGTAATCTCCGAAACGGCTGGACCGATTTTGACGGGACTTTCACTGGCAGATAGCTGATGTTATAAGGAGTAACTTAGGCTATTTTAATTTTAGAAAAATAATTAGGGATCCGCGTAAAAAAAAACACATGAAATCAAAGAGTATCTTGGAAACGGCTGGGCCGATTTTGACCGGACTTTCACTGGTAGATAGCTGTTGTTATAAGTAGTAACTTATGCTACTTTTATTTTAGAAAAACAAAATTAAAAAAAATGGGTCCTGTCGCGCGTCTCAGAACGCGGGAGCGGGCTTCTTTGTTAAGTTAAATTCCACGCGGACGAAGTCGCGGGCTCAGCTAGTAAAAAAATAAAGTACCAAGACTCACATATAAAGTAATACGACATTTCCAATATAAAAGAAACAAGTGGAGTATGATTACGGGCGGGCTGGCCGAGTGCACCTCCCCCCTCCGATCGATGACGTTTGACCCCTTTACCTGCCCCCCTACTGTCCGTCCGTCCGTCTTGAAATCCATTGCAACAGAGTTAAGGGGAGGTGTGGACATACTTTAATTTTTGTAAGTTATTTTTTTATTTATGTACTAGCAATCCTATGTGAGGTTATAACAATGTGTCCAAATCCCGTTCTCGTTACACTCTCCAAGTATCATTGCCATATTTTAAGTACAAAAAAAGAAGGAACTGCTTTAGTCCTTTAAATATTTGTTTTTTATTTTCAATTCGCTTTAGATGTTTTCCTGCTGATGTGTTACTTTTTCTTGATGTCTGAACCTAACTAACAAGATTATTAAACTTAGAAATATTACTTGCCTACCTGTTATTTATTTTGGATTTTCAAAATATACACTTTTACAAACTAAAAAAAAAATGTCTTAGAATATTGTGCTTTCTATAAAATAAGTGGTATGTCCACCTTCCCCTTAACGGGCGGGGGTGGGTGCAATCTGCCACCTTTGTCCGTATCACGTCACCCTTGCAGTCTTCACTCAACTCTCTTTTATACTTTCTTCCGCCCACCGATACACATGTTAAAAAGGTAAATTTAACAATGATTGCTGAGAGTTTTAATTAAGTTTACCTGTTTGGTTAAATAACGTTTATAAGCGATTATTGTTGGTATTCTTGTACTTAATTTATAAGTAGGCACTTGTCTACTTTCATAACTGCTACTTTAAATTGTATTTATGATACTTAACCGATTTTTATAATATGTTTCCATCGTAGAACGAGTCTGAATAAAATGTTTGAGTATTTTTGACGGACCTACTTCTTTTCAGTTATAAGGCACGGGCTCTTTTAACTTGTTAGAGTTACTTAAAATATCAACAAATTTTATAAAATTGCTTTCCCTATCAAGTTGTGTACGATTTCCTTAGAAATTATGCACCAATAGAGCTCTTATTGTATACCCTATCATCAGTATAAATGGAAGAAATGGAAGAACTACACACAATTCTGTAGCCTATTCTGTTCATATTTCTGTATATAATTTTCCTTTTTGTGTTCTACATGTAAATCTCTGTTCTATGTGCCTGTGTGTAGTATTTTTTTATCTATGGTTTGTGTCATTCACAATTCCATTATTATTATTCTTTTTTCATTTCATTATCATTTGTAATAATTTCGAAACTTTACAAATGAAACAAGTCATCTGGCTATAGAAATACATGTCGCGTCCGCATCTTAAAGCGAAACTTGAAACTCATTTTCATATTTCCAGCTATCTGACCGGCAAAACAAATCCACAACTCACCGTGTAATAGTTACGTACAGTCGTAGTGCATTAATGTGCTGTCGCAAAGAACTAAGAAAGGCTAGATGAGCTCGAAATATCATTTTGTAAATAAACAAAAAAATGCAATGAAATGTAAATGGACCCTTCAAAAATGTCCTGATATGATGTTCGATCAGGTAAAATAGAGCTATGCCAATGAACTGGTAATTTTCACACCGTCTTTATGTATTTATCTGTCAGGTGTTATTTGTAAGACCTACGGTATGGACAGGATATAAATTGAATTAGCATGCTGAAGTTTTAATAATGACTTAAGCAGATAATAATTAGATGTATGAAGGAATGTAAATTGTATGTCATGTAGTATTAGTCGACAGCCCACAATCAAAATTAATCTTTCAATTTATCTTAACGAAAGGAAGTAATTTATTTTTTATTAATTTTTTTTATATTTTGTAGATAGTGTTTAATAAACATCGATAATCAATAATAATCAGTATATTATCGCCAGACTGACACACGAACTGTATGATCCCAAGCAACGCTTATACTATAGGTACCGTACAATGAACTGGGCGCGATCTCAGTGACACCCAGACCGAGGCAAATTACGAAAAGGCCCCGATAATTTTCCCCGGCGGGAATCGAACCCGCAACCACCATGTGCAAGGAACCGAGCGGCCTACGCGCGAACCACTGCGCCAAGAGGTCGTCAAATATTTAAATAAAATGTGGTATCCTCCACCAGATATAGAAGTAACTTCTACAAACTAGTATAGTCGGGCTACGCTCGTCCGACGAGTGTCAAACATGCCATTTCCAGCTACATCTAACTCTATAAAACTATTTATGACTACTGCTTGCCACGGTGCATCCGGGGGTCTCATAAAATTCTATCGCCAGGATTGTGCAGCGTTGATCCGTCTGCAGCGAGGGGGGATGCCGTAGATTATGAAACACCCCCCTCTCGCCCCCTCATTGGACCAATTACATAAGCCATTGAAGGGTTTAAAGGTATTTATTGAACTGCAATGGTCGTTGGTTGGTGTTATAGTTGAGTGGGAATTTCTCACAATATACTCGCTTTTGGGCCGGACGTTACTGTAACCTACCTACTATTGGGCCAGTTGGGTGAACTATGGCCCGAATACTTCTCGCATTAAGGGGAAATGCGCTCTTTATGACGGCAATAGGTTCGCTATTACAGTGGGACCAATATACCATCAGATAAATGTGGGTACATAGTAGTGCTGCTCTTTTGAAGAATACAGACCTTGATGCCATGCCATTTATATTGGTAACCTAGTTATTAGGACTCCCTTTTAATGATGCGTACTAATCTAATTCTACTTTAAAATCTAATTCTAATTCATGATGGTAGGTCGTTCTTAGAGGTAGAATTAGGACGAATAAATACCACCTCTATCAGAATTAAATAAAAGCATATATAGCTCAGTTAGAACGCTCTACTACAATATTGCGTCGCCGCTTGCCAAATCGAAAACTAAGCTAGAGCCGACGCTCGTAAGTTCACTGTATCTGCAGCTATTGCGCTACTTTCCAGCGCAGAGCTCATTTGCAAGCGTTATATACGGAAACGTATTTGAGAATTGGACTTTTTAAAGTTTTCTTTGGGACAATTGTCCCGTGGGGCGGCTGGTTAGAATACTGCCAATCTAGAGTGTTTCTGTGGCTATTGTAAAGTCGAATTAACACGGTTTATTTAATCGTACATCAATTAACCTTAGCCTGTCACGTGGCTCTTCAAATCTGTGTATGTCTCGCCAAGCGATCAACATGTATCTGGTTATCTCTTTGGGAGATTAATCGTAGTATCATGTGTCGCTACATAGTATTAAAAACTAAAGTCTTTGAATCGACTTAGGTTGAATTAATAGACTTATTAATATACGATTTCAAGTCTGAGTGCAAACATGAATGAACTAATTACTACTAATGATGTTACCGAGTGCACTTAACTCAAGATTACTTATAAAGTTGACATCAATTTGTTAATATCAGCTGAATCACAATCTAAATAAATATTTGAGACAACTTTCTCAATAATCAATGATGATAAAGAACAATATCATGTAAATATCTACTGAACAACATAGCAACGCACACGAGCGACACCTACGTTCGGTCAGCAGGTAAACAAAGCGACGCATTAGGAGGGTAGATTAACAGAAAAAGCGGGGGGTTGAAATACGGCGGTGCCTGTAAATTTTCTTACGGGCGCCCCCTCTGACGGGCGGGAACATCGACACTGCGCTGACATGAGTACGGCCTGCAGAAAAATAAAAAAATATATTTTTTCACAATTTATTATTTTACATTTAATATTTTGTTAGTCATTAATAAATCGTCAAATTATATGAAGGACGCATTAAGCTGGCGGTACCGGTTTGTTATTAAACTTTTTCCTGTAGTAGTTACTGAGAGTAAGAAGCCTAAATACACTGTTATTTGTAGTTTACTATTATTACCAGTATATCAGTTGTTACCAAGACTCAGAAGCCTGAAAAAAATACAAAACTTTCATACTATTTCAGTGACAGCTATTTGAGTCAAACCATGCGCCGTACATCGAAAGTTCAAATTCAGCGAATTTTCGTTGTTATGCTCATGTTCGTGTACACCATTAGGTTTCCAGAAGTCTCACTAGTTTGGTCTCGTAGGGATAATGGAAATCCTTCTGAGTTAACATCTGTGTATTGCGTTAAATCAGAGAAGACTACGATCCAATCTCAAAAAAAATGGAAAATAATAATCTATATAATTTTCTCTGCCGACCGTACACTCGTCTCCCGATTCGTCCCACCGAAAATTTTCGTTCGAGCCGTTTCTAAAGCGCCTTTTTTAATCTCTATAAATCAAATTTATGACTTGTGTAAGCTTTCTGTTTTATTTACCCTTTTATAATTTTGTTGCCTCTACGTAGAGCCGCTGTGAGGGAATGAGGGCCCGCACACAAAGAAACGTGTCATGTCGAGATTTATTTGGTGGGTGTTTGGTTCTGGAGTCTTGGTGTTCAATGAGCTGGCCGTGAGGGGGTGTTGGTTCACTTGGGTTGTTTGGTAACTCTATCGCTGCATGCTGAAAATTTAACTAGTAAAATGAAACACATAAATTAATTTAATTTATTAAGTAGTTAGTATTAAGTACTATACCGTTTTTGTCTAATATTATTGGTGGCATAATTATATAAATTGTGTCTCACGATCGTGTTACATCTGAGTTATAATTTTCAAAATAAATTTAGAATTAGCAAAACTGCAGTCGTGCAAATTTCGAAAACAGTTCTAGCTAGTGATATATGTGGTTATAACTTAGTAGTTTTAGCAAAATTTTAAGGCGATTATTAATTATTTTAATCTTTGCAATGATTCAATATTTTTGAGAAAACTTTATAATGATTATATTATCAATAAAGATTTGGTTCTTATGAGTTAATTTACAAAGTGTACTAATTTGGAATTATTAGTCAAACACCCAATCGTGAACCTTATGCAATTGTTGTTACAAGAAAAGTTTAATAGGTTAAAGTATATTCTGTCCCCTTGCACCACATCCTGATCCAAACTTCTTATATCACTATAAAACCATGGAAAAATCCTTCCATCTGGTATCTGGGCGTGTTCGGTGATTAATTCCGGCTTTGTTCGCGCGCGTGTGTCGCGGAGGGAAATATTGCACGTGTCGTTGTGGGGCCGTGACGGGGCCACCCCGTTGGCTGATATACACCGTTTCGATCAGGTGGCGGACTAAGTTTATGATAAGGTGGTATGCAGCCTCCCATGTTAAGTATTCTGAACAACGTAAAGTGATAATAGTGTATTGTAGAACCTTTTAAGTTTGTAGTCGTTAGTTCCTGGGCTATATCGTCAGTATCTTCAGCTTGTCCCCCGGAAGTAGATAGAGTGAGGCCTGATGTAGCTCTAGTATTATCAGACCAGCGGGTTGAAGAACAATCCCCTGGACTCTCCCTCTCTATACTCCCAAGTAGTTTTTAAAATACCGATAAATAACACAAATGTGTATCTATCAAAGAAATTGCAATCATTATGATTACAATTTCTTTGGTACCGGTACCGATTGTTAGATATTTATACTAAGAGCAAACATGTCTCACACAAGTGCCGGAAGGAAAGGCACCTTTGCCAGGGCTAGCTAACAAGGCACACGTCACAACAAGCCCTGAACTTTGTTATACATTTCCCTGGCTTATCTAGGCAGGGTCCGGTGGGAAAGTTGATTTAAATGGCTCATACATTATTATTTTCACACATAAAAAATGATAGTCCGAGTTCTAAGGTCAATAAAAATATTTTAATGTTATGGATTAAATTCTGAATAATATTTATTTTCAGCTCAATATTTAGGTAATATTTATTTCAAAAGTACTTTGAGGTTTTGCTTTTATCTCCTACTGATATAAAAATATGTCTTATCTTTAGAGATTAGACGAAAATTATAAAATGAAGTCTTAAAAATAGTTAAGTCAGTCTTTACTGTACCTAAGTAGGTAAGTAGGTGTAAGTACAAATTTAAATATGAAAATAAAACAGCCGATGTAATTTATTTCATTTATTTTTATTACTGGGACTAGCTGAGCCCGCGACTTCGTCCGCGTGGAATTTAACTTAACAAAAAAGCCCGCTCCCGCGTTCTGAGCCCGCGCGAAGGAACCATTTTTTTTAATATTGTTTTTTTTTAATAAAAGTAGCGTAAGTTACTCCTTAAAACATCAGCTATCTGCCAGTGAAAGTCCCGTTAAAATCGGTCCAGCCGTTTCGGAGATTACTCGGAACAAACACACAGACAGACAGACAGACAGACAGACAGACAGATAGACAGACAGACAATTTTTTTTTAAATCGCGTTTTTGTTATAGGTGTCGTATGTACTTTCATATGCATTTAGTGAAAAGGTGTTATTTTGATATTACAAACAGACACTCCAATTTTATTTATTTGTATAGATATTTGCAACACTACCCTGCTTCTGCTAGGAGTAGGCTCATCTTCATAATTTTTAGCTAGGTTGGGAATCGAACCCGGACACCTCAAATATGAGGGCAGATATTGAAGCTTAGACTCTATAACATACGGAACCAACCTCGATTCAAAATCACACCCCTGCCCACATTCTGTACAACGTATAATAGGTACCATAAAAACTTTCCTTTGACGCGTTGCCCACTCGTTACGTCTCGCACACAAAGCCGAGCGCGATTACATAGAAAAACGCGCGAAACGCTTAAAACAGGGGGGGAGGTGACCAAGACCCCCCTCACTTCAGGGAGGCTACAGAAATGCAAATATGAAATATGAAAATGAAGATGGCATGTAATAAAAGTGATATAGTGGGCTCCGTAGAGCCATTTCGACGAGGGTCGAGGGGGTGGGGGGAGTGGGGGGTAGTCGTCTCGTCAGTTTTATGCGCGGCCGTCCATCACGGTGTGACAGCGTTCATGGATGCCGCCTTCAGCTCGAAGTGTGGGTTCGACCCCGGGGTGTGTGGATTTATTGTGTGATGTTTCGTGTTGAAAGTTATTTTGTATATGAACATTCCAATGTTTTAGACGTGAAATTATTAATATAATAGTACCTACTTATTCATTTAATCCATGATAATCAGTTCATGTTCTAAAAATTTCTGAAGCCATTTCCATCAAACATGGCTACGACAATATTTTCAGTACCAGAGGTCAACAAAAATAATACTGAAACGAAAATTGCATTGAAATCAGTTCCTCTGATTTGAATTTACCATGCCATAGACCACAGCACCAAACTTATAAGTTCTCAAATAGGTTTAAGATCGTTAAATCATTATTAATAAATATTTTAATAAAAAACGTATTCTAAATTCAAAAAACATCTAAAACCACAGCATAGAGATTAGGACTTCTTTACACTATGCCAAAATTTCAAAGTACAGTCACCAAAACAATAAAGGATCGTTAACAAAAATTTTAATTACCATAAAGCAGCTCAAGTGTTAGTGGTAGGGTCAGCACATTCAGCGAGCCGCGGCGATGCAAACAAGGCAGGCTTTAATCGAGTGCCCTAACTCGGCGTAAGCTTTTTGATATCTCCGATACCGGGCGAGCCGTCGACCCGGGGTACCGTTAACAAGAAAATATTCACTTTATTATGTGCAATTACTTATTTTGATGACAGTTGCGATTACCACGAGAGATTATTAACGCGAGTAGAAGCTTATACCCAGCAGTAGATAGCAGTAGGTTGTAGATGATTTTTTTTCCATAATTTTCTGAAGTTTTATACAATTCTTACGCAAACGGAAAGGAAAACAGTTTAATTTGTTGTTAGTTCTAGCAATAAAATTTAAAATAAATAGTTTTGTAATTAATTTTGGACTGAATCCTTAGCAGAAAACACGTATGTATATACTAAAGGCAATAAAAACAAAATATGTAAAGACAGAATTTTATTTTCCACTTTTAAAAATTGTACGCTTAAAATTAAGAATAAAATACTACCGACTTTTTTTGCTTACGCTCCAACTTTTCCAGCGCAAGTATCGTTAGCAAAGCCAGGTGGAGATGTTTACGGGCGCTCGGTCGCGTACGTCAGCACGACAATGCGCTCCGTGTGCGCCGACCCTAACGCGCTACCAATCGCGTTTTACTGGAAGAACATTACTGGACAAGTGGCCTAAGGCTGCGGCTGCACTCATAAACAAATTTTCGCTATTTTGACACCGACATATGTTTTTAGCGGTTTTTTTTCACAAATTTTCTGTCGCAATCTAATAAACTTGCGATTTTACGTACCAACTCAATATATTCAAATTTGGCATAATGTCGCTTAACGGTATTTTAGTAATCGGACAACAGAGATCTTACATTTTGTAGCATAACTCAACTAAAACTTAGAAGCTCCAAACAGCACAAAAGCTGAGTGCAATCCGCAAAGTCGCATAATATCAGGCGCGGGATCGCCGCGCTAACTCAGTCTCTTAAACACACGCCTATAAATACCCGCTAAATACCTGCCCGAGGTGTTAAGGGAAAGCATATCTTGAATACTTAAATTTCTCTACATTTTGTAAGATTTTTAAATGGCGAAACTATGTACTTAAGTGTGGTATTAAAAATAATGTTTCAAAAGCTCTTCCCTGCAAGTGCTGAATGCAAATAAAAATAACCAGAGAGATTGAATTGACGACCGCTTGGCGCAGTGGTTCGAGCGTAGGCCGCTTGGCTCACTACACCTGGTAGTTGCGGGTTCGATTCCCGTCAGGGTAAATTTCGGAAATGGCCTTTTCGCAATTTTCCCTGGTCTGGGTGTCACTGGGATCGCCCCCAGTGCATTGTACGGTACCCATAGTACAAGCGTTGCTTAGTTTGGGACCATACAGTCAGTGTGTTCGTCTGGCGATATTGATTTATATTTAGATAGCGATGTGTCTATTGCTGAAACTCACTTTGTTTTGGGTCATTTTTTTATTTAGCCTGAGTTATAATATGGCCTGAGAATGACGAACGTATCATTATTTGCACTGGTAAAATTTTCTTAGCCTTTTTTCTTGCCACCTTAGCATCTCCAAACTAATTTCAGCGAATGTTTCGTTGTTATGCGAGACGTAGTGGCTCGCGAATGTGTTGAACGACACTGTACTACAATTATTACAATTTAATCGCTGCGTCTAGTGGATGATATAATTGCGATGTGCAGTTGCGTCTGAAGAGCGCCTGACGCAACAAACAGCAGCATGCTTTAGCGCTTAAGTCAGCTACGCAAAGTCTGTAGCCATGGAGTCTAAATAAATTAGGTACTTTAGTGATTCCCTATATTATGTTTATGCTAATTCCTTCATTTTCTGAATCGTAATTGACAAACTACCGTTTAATTAAAATAAAATAAGTTCAATTCTGACATCCTGATTCGTATGGGTTTTTTTACAGAAAATGCTGTATTTTTGGTCTAAAAATGGTAATTGAAACAAGCTGCCCCTTAAGCTTGCAGTGACCACAAGTCTGGCAACACAAAAACTGCAAGTGTGCGTTGCTCTTTACGGGCCCACGGCGCGGTGGCCGGCAGAATTATAAGAGGTTTAGTACACGTTGTTCCTGTGATATTAAATTCTACCAGTATGGAGATTCGCCTGTTCCCAGAATGGTTTAGAAGTAAATAGTGTTTTGCTGGTCTTTTGTGTGTAAAGCCTTGATTAGTGACAATGTTTTTTGGGTGATTCTATTATTTATAATTAAAATACGCGCAACACTGGTAAACCCACTGTTCGTGACGCTACCTTTTGTTCTTTATTCAATATAACAAGGTGGTAGACAACCGGGGTAGTACCACCCTGTCACAGAAGATCAGTGCAAAGAAGTTATTATGGCTGCATTTGCTATTATTGCCTCTTTGTTCTACTCCCTTTGTCCCACTTTTCTTTTGGTTGGAAACGTGCAGCAATACCTTTGGTATTGCAAGCGTGTATAGGTTAGGGTAACTGCTTAACTTCAGGCGGGTCGTACGCTTGACTGTTTGTTTCCAAACCACGCGTTTCCCGCGGATGAAAAACCAAACTCACGAGATAACCCATTTAAACATCATCATACATTACATAATTCATGAAATTTCATCACGCCCGCAACATAACCGATCCGGTAGATGTGAAACGATAAATATAATCGAATGTACCATCACGCTAGTGGCTACGGGCGTCGGCAGCGTAAATATTTATCTGTTGAAGAGCTATGCGAGCACAATACTGTGAATCAGCCAGTTTCGACGTATAAATCCATCGGTAGTAAAGTGTACAACAGTACATATTTTGTTGGGAGGATTTAAATCAAGAAACGTGCGCGGGAGCAGTTGGTGTAGCTACGTGTTGTGTGAACAGTGAGATACTCGTATAGTAAATTATTTGGTGATACATGTTTGGTTTAAACATAGGTATGTTTAAACCAAACATGTATCCCACCACTATAGCCAATTTTACTAATAAACTTTTTTTAAATATATTTTTAATTTGTCTTTTCAAATCATGGTGTAAAGCCAAAGGCAAAGGCTTGACATGGGTAGTATCATCCTCTCACAGAAGACGACTGCTTGGCGCAGTGGTTCGAGCGTAGGCCGCCCGGCTCACTGCACCGAGTGGATGCGGGATCGATTCCCGTAAAAGTAAATTTTAGAAATGGCTTTTCCGTAATTGGTCCTGGTCTGGGTGTCACTGGGATCGCCTCCAGTCCATACGGTACCCATAGTTAAAGCGTTACTTAGTTTGGGACCATACAGTTGGTGTGTTCGTCTGGCGATATTTACTTATATTTAAGATCGGTATAAAACAACTATTACAGCTGCGATTCGTACGCTGAGTACAAGAGCCAGAAACCCGAACCCTTGACCTTGTTCTGTCCCTTCCCCTTCAGGTTAGCAACATGCGAATAATGTCTTTCATATTGCAAGCATATATAGGCTACGGTAACTGCTTAATATCAGGCGGGTAGTACGTTTGTTTGTCGACTTTGTAATCTAAAAAAAAGAGTCCTACTGTTCCTGCAACAGCCTGGCCACACTACACCTGCCACAGTTGTTCGACTGTTTACTCTCCGGCCGCGAGAGATCTCCGAACAATTCGTCATCTGGAGAATGAATCGCTCATCGCTCGCCGACCGACACCTCCCCGCACGTGTGCAGCGAATAGACCCGACATGGAATAATACAACATTATTATTTATCGTAGTTAGTAGGACTGCTTGTGTTACCAACTTACTTCTATCTGTGGGTACCTACATTACAGAATCTGTAGATGTCTATTCATTCAGGAATTATGCAAATAATCGCGGCTCTGAAAAGCATCAGATACATTATTTACTTAATCTATGTGTGGTTACCTTAAATTAAATTAAATGACGACCGCTTGGCGCAGTGGTTCGAGCGTAGGCCCTTCGACTCACTACACCGTCTGATTGCGGGTTCGATTCCCGTCAGGGTAAATTTCGGAAATGGCCTTTTCGTAATTTGCCCTGGTCTGAATGTCACTGGGATCGCCCCAATCCAATGTATGGTACCCATAGTACAAGCGTTTCTTGGTTTGGGACCATACAGTTGGTGTGTTTGTCTGGCGATATTTATTTATTATTTATTTATAAGTAAGTAATAATGTGTAATTTTTTTGTCTTCTAGTGATGGACTAATAAAGAGTTATCTAATCTAATCTAATCAACCTAGATAAATAAAAAAAAAAAATTTTCACTTGCCAGTTCTACTTGATTCTGAAGTCAATGCAATCTCAAATAAGCTTAATCTGATGATTCCCGCGGGCGCGGCTCAATCTCGCTGAGTTGTGTCAATCTGCGCCCGCGCACCGCCACGGCGCAGCTCTACACACACAAATACCCGTGAAAATATCAGCGCATCCGGGATTGCATATCACCATTTCACTTGTTTACAGACTAATCGACTTAAAAATTTAGAAGAAAATTAGAAAAAAGGTTTTAAATTATAAAAGTTAATTGAATGATACATTAGTTTATTATAATTATTTTGTAAAAAAGTTAGGTTCTAACTTAAGGAATATGTTAAGTTAAATAGCTCTAACAAAATGATATTGAACTACAGAATTAAAAAAAGTAATTAGTTAATCAAATATTCACATGCCCATACATTTTTACATTTAGGTATTCGGATGTCGAATTCGGCTATAATCTAACAAATGTATGAAAATATTTTAATATTGCTTTATTACCTAATTTCGACTTCCAGGCTTTTTTCCCAATTTATTTTTATATGGTCGGATTTTTACTCTATTTAAAGTACCAAGATATTTTAAAAATAAAACTTTACTACTCCGTAAGTATTATTCTGATAAACGATTACCCCCCAAACAGGCGGGCGATTAAAATTAAACTATAATCCAGTTACATCCCAAATGATAGAATGAAATTATACAAAACTGTGCATTTCCATCGCGTAATTAAAAATAATAATTACTATCGGCGGCCGACGACAAACGTTTACGACCGCAATCAAACACAGTTGCACATTAATTAGGGCGGAGGGGCCAGTTGTCGTCCGTCTTTAATAAATTTTCAAAAATAATGATCAAACAATTTCAGTGAAGCCTTTGTCTAGCATAGCAGAACTTTGTACTTTAGTTAGCTATAGTGTTGGTATTTTATGAGGCACTAATTATTATCTAAAACAGTTAAATATTTCAGGCACAATTAATAAACTATTATTATCGAGTGCCCGTTAGTCCTGCATGAGTGAGATGAATGAGTAAGATCACTCCACGAGACGAACCAACACCACCGCACATGCTCGGATGATTAGTATGCCAAGTAGGACTTGCTGCCTACATCTTGATCCGAAGTGACGCTCCTGCTGGCTACTATGCGGCTTTATCAATTGTATCAATAATGGAAAAATAGTGCTTAATTATTATAACAGTTCAATAAATAAATTGATCTTAGGTGTGTTTTGTGATATGTGAATTACTTTAAATAAAATGAAAATATTTCGGCCAGTAATTGTTGTGCGCACCCCAATATGCATTATCAACAAAAATGAGTATATATTTATTTGCCCGCCGACTGCGGCGGTCACGTCAAAACAATACGATGCGGGACGCGGTGTCGTTTACCGCAAAAACTAGATAAAACCGGTTGAAACTGCTGCAAATCAGTTAGGGAGATGAGGCTGTGTACTAGGAATTAGGTTAAACAATTAAGTTTTAATATCAGTTCATTAAGTTTAAGAAAATCTAGCTAAGAGGGCAATTGCTTCCCAATCTTCCTATCTAATATATCAAGATGATTGAACATTGAATTGCAATGACACCATTGCGATACTTTATTTCCATGAAAATTTGGTACCTATTTCTACTGCTCTGAAATTTATTATATATTGGGACTACCGGTAACTTAAGTTTTCCCATTATCAGGTGTTAAAACAACAACCGAGATTTGGAGATCAACTGCGATATTAAGTAATTACAAGAGATGCAAAATTTATCAAAACAAAATCCGTTCCAATCATTACCCAATAATGAAAACACAAATCGCTGACAAAGCAGCGGCCGCGACAAACGGCCATTACGTCACAAACAATAATACAGGCTGGTGTTCTAAATAACGGGGAAATTTATTTATTTATTGCATTTATAATACGTCCGTGTATATATCATTGGCCTGTCATACTGTGCCCGCGATAATGCAAAATTTGCGGCTTGCGGAAACCGTGGAGCGGACAGTTTTTTGTTGTGAGTTTATATTTTATTTACTTTTTGTTCTCTGAATTAAAAGTAGATCTTGAATAGGTAGATATTTTGTTTGATCGTCATGACAATTTAAAAAATATACATACACGTGTTATAGCTACTTTCGTAATGTAACTTTTAGAATTATGTATTAATTTAGATACTATTTAATTATTTTACATAATTTTTCATTCAATTAACTTTTACTCAGGTTTGTTCATGAGATAGAACTATATGTTGTATTATTTGACAAGAAACCAGATAAAGATTCATAGTTTCAAAAATAAAGAATCAATTAACTAATACCTACTGACCAATTATGTACTTATATCGAAGTAATGACTTAGTAGTCCCATGAGCCCCTCCAACTTACCTTATCCTTGATGGGTTTACGTCATCAATAGTTTAGTGACCAGATAAGGATCGAACCTTTAGGCTACTGTGGCGTCTTCTCTTACCACAAGGCAAATGACGAATACAGACTAGGACAGCCACACACTCCCACCATTGTTATTCCAGTAAGCCTGGATTGACAATGGTATTCATCGAGACGACGAGGTTGGTCCCTCAATGAATCCTGGAGAAAAGCTTCAGTTTTTATTGTTATTGCCTAGGTAGACACACTGGCAGAAGGTCCACCTGATGGTGAGGGTAACCATCACCCAGGACAACTACAACTCAAGGAGAGTAGATGCGGTGCCGGCTTTTGAAGAACCCCATGTTGTAGTGCATTGGAAATCTATATATATATAACTCAAAGGTGACTGACTGACTGACTGACTGACTGGCTGACTGACTGACATAGTGATCTATCAACGCACAGCCCAAACCACTGGACGGATCGGGCTGAAATTTGGCATGCAGGTAGATGTTACGACGTAGGCATCCGCTAAGAAAGGATTTTGATTAATTCTACCCCCAAGGGGATAAAATAGGGGATGAAAGTTTGTATGAATCTTTGTCAATTAAATTCCACGCGGACGAAGTCGCGGGCACAGCTAGTACTTTATAAAGTGAAGATTTATGATGTTGTTTTTTTTTTCGATACGAAAAATCAATCTACTCCACAGTATTCGCTGTGCGAGTATCGCCAGTAGCGTCGAAGTACCACGCCGCGTCACAATAACTCTCCCATACGACAATGCTTTAATGTGCGTTTGATTCATTCCATACAAAATGAGGTTATCATTTGCAGCGATGCGACGTTGTAATGAATTTTGCTATTGTCGCCTGTGGACTGTGACGCGCCCGTAAATGGCTTTAACAAATCATTTTCGGGTTTTATCGGGGTATGCGATTATATAATAATACTAGCTGAGCCCGCGACTTCGTCCGCGTGGAATTTAACTTAACCGCTCCCGCGTTCTGAGCCCGCGCGACAGGACACATTTCTTTTTTTTTATTTATTTCTAAAATAAAAGTAGCCTAAGTTACTCCTTGTAACACCAGCTATCTTCCAGTGAAAGTCCCGTCAAAATCGGTCAAGCCGTTTCTGAGATTACCCGGAACAAACATTCAGACAGACAAAAAAAAAAAAATAACGTTTTTGCTATGTGTGCCGTATGTACTTTCATATGCATTTAGTGAAAAGTTGTTATTTTGATATTACAAACAGACACTCCAATTTTATTTATTTGTATAGATAATCTATGTCTGCATGGATTAGTTGGAGGAATACGTCAAGCGTTAGATGTAAGCAAGCAGTGTCCAGACACTGTTAGTAGTAATGATATCAATATTACTGTCATTCCTTCGTTTGGTAGATCAATATAATTACAAAACCTGCCCATATTATCGTGTTTGCAATGTCTAGGTATTATTAAATTTTGCTGTAAGTATTATGGAAGTGGAAGAATTGTATTTTTTTAAGTAAACTGGGAGGAAAACAGGAAAAGATAGGAGCTCCTGATGTATCTACTTAAAGCGTAGGTACCTACCTAACAACTTTTCCATGTAACGCTATTGCCTTATCAACTTATATTCATTCAAATTCAAATTGTGAACTTGAATTTTCTGAAACTGATAATTGGGAGGAAGAATTTCTAAATATTAGACAGTTGTGTCCAGGTTATCAGTTTACTATACGTACTTACCTACTTCGCTCTAAAACTCTGTAAGTAAGTAATATAGCATAGCTGCCTAGTAGAAGTAAGTTTATGAAATGACAATATTCTGGGCCTATTAATTTTTTTTTTTGTGATGCCTTATGCATTAACCTACATTGTCCTCACACCTCTAATTATACCTACTGTAAACGCAAACATAATTTAAAAAAGAGAAAAGAAAAAATGTATCCATGGAGTTTCTTGCATGTTCTTCTCCATTGGATTTTGTTTTGGAACATGCACCTAGCTCTTGACTTTTTAAAAGTGCCAGTTAATCTGGCCTATTTGAAATAAAAATATTTGAATTTGAATTTAATTATGTAAGTATCTAAGTAAAAGAGAATTAAGTAAACTAGGTACTTTTTTATTGTTACAAGTGACAACTTTAGTAACGATTATATGAAGTGAACAGGCGTAGATCTTAATAACACGCAGCCTCAATTACAAATACCCAATAACAAGTGTCTGCAAAAAGATCAACTAAATAGAATTCTAGAACTTTTTGTACCTAAATTCTAAGACCTTAGTGAACTTAGACTGGAAAGGTCCGCCGCCCACATTAGAGGCATTATCAATGCAAGACAAAAGCCTCCCCCCCATCATACTCTGCAAACGCTGACGCCACCCGAACTTATCCGGCCGGGCACTTTTCACCCGGACACCTTGAGGCCATTAAGGCACTAATGACTGCCTGAAAATTGGCCATAACTCAGGCCAGGCCGTAAATAACTGCTCGGCTCTTGATAAGGGCCCCGCTGACTTGTCGCAAACGTCCGAACATGTCTGTCTTGTTCTAACATGTGGGATTTATAGCCGGGACGAGTTTCTGTCGCCGACTATTTTATGTACATACATATTAAGCAGTTTCGGGTCTGTTAACGAGATGGGATCGTGTTATATTGATGGCCTGGCGCGCCATCTATCGTGCGAGGGCGTTATTAAGGTGGCGTATTGAGCTACTTGACGCTAGATGGAACTAATTCGCCGATTGTGATGTAGTTCATTAGATCATTAAGTTTGTGCGAAAAATGCTGGGATGCTTGCTCAGTTAAATAGTTGTAAGTAACATAATGAGACAATTTTTTGTAAGCCATTTTGTAAATTACACAAATGTAGGTACCACACGGTAATAGCAACAATATTCTTTCCAAACTTACAATTTGAGCGTATTGGGTAGGTACTTATGTGTCTTATAAAGAAAAGTTGATAAATTGCTACGTACATTATACGGTAATATTCACTATGACCTTTACTGAATGAAGTTTAACATTGCCCGCCATAATTAATAAATGGAGATAATGTATTAACAACAGTCTGCAGAATTATACTTACCTGCTAGAAGACTAAGCGCAGCCTTAGTTATCATTAAAAAGTTTGCATGTCCCTTTTATCTTGGTAAGTTAAATTGTATTAAAAATAAACAAAAGAAAACATACTAACCTCCTATCGTGCCTTCAAAAATATAAAAAAATACTGGAAAAATAATCCCCCCCACCAATAATTTCCCACCATCCTCCTCGCACAAAAAACACAGAAACAAACAAACAATTATCGCGGCGCACCGCCCGCCCAAAATTAGCAATTACTCGGGCGAATCTCCAGGCCCGCCATTATCTGCCGCGCTCGTAACTCGGCTGCTAACTGTTATTGCCATCATTCTGCGCTTGATTTAAACAAGACGTTGCGCCGCAGACCCTGCGCGTCAAACGAGATGAGCGAAGACAGCCGCCACAGAAGATACGGATACGGCATGTGTACAAGCTACTGAGATGTTCCTTTTTATTATCGAGCTATTCCCGCCATAATATTCATTTCTGTTACTTCTGTAAGACAGGATCGATAGTGGAGATCAACGTAGATGCTGAGCTTTGACCCTAGATAAGCCCCAGAAAAAAACTAAATAGTCTTGGTACTCGCCTAATTGTAATAGGAGCAACTGAGGTGTGTCAGCAAGTATTGCTGTTAACTATGAAAAGGGACAACTCCACACGGTAACGTCAATGCAACGACAAAACTGCAAGCTGAGATAGTTTGACCACATTTGCGAGAACATTGTGGTTGATGACATAGATTGGGAGAGGCAGTTGCCCAGGAGTGGGACATAAGTAGCTATAAAAAAACATTAAGAATATAATATTATCATAGTAAAAACTTGCCACTATGGTGTCGTCACTTTTCTTTACCGCTTACACTGAAACTTTTCCTTTGGACAATGGATGTGGTAAAATAATGGACCATTAGTAGCTCTCCGTTCGTCGTCGGTGTGACACCGTGATATACTGAGATAAAGAACTTCATTACACTACAATGACCATCGCAACACCTTCGCGTATCACTTTGTTATACACTGATAAGCGCTCTTTGTTGGCCTGTAAGATGGGAAAGAATAAATGTAATAAAATGTGCTGGATTGTTTTATTAATAAGAAGCTTGAGTCTTAGTGAACAAAGGTTCTGTAAGGTGCTTGAAATGCCGAGCTTGTATATTATAAAATAAGTACTTAAATAATATAACATAATATATTTAAAAAAAAAAACCAAATAACTTTAAGATTGTTATATAGAAACCGCCTTTACATCTAGAACGATTTCTGTTTAGTGTTTTAACCCTAAAACTTTGGTCAAACACAACAATGTTGTCGCCTAAGTTCATCAAACACTGTCATTCCGCAAAAATCAACATTGAAACAAAACGGCACAGAATTGGCTCCACTTTAAAACTATTACCGGAACATTTCGGCGGATCGAACGGCATTTGTCTCGGGGCCGAACGCCTACCACCAAGCGGCACGATTTTTACAGGATTATTCCCAATTTTTGTAAAACTTTACTTTATGGTGTGCACGGAGATAAATTGAATTTCATATTTTAGCATTATGAAGAAGGAAGACTAAGACCATAAACACCTCGTTAAAGTGTATGATTGCTTCAAATGGAACATTTGAATACTAGCATCCTTTTACTGTGAGAGTGATCCAGGCTAGAGTCCACCACGATTCGTTAATCGGAGTTAACGGATTTCACACGTCTTTTAAAAATCGATTAAATATTTTTGAAATCATGATATTTTTTTCGCCGTTACGTTAGTTATTAAGGATCGCAATTAGCACAAATGCTTAAATCACAGAATAACCAGCGAAGATTCATTACCTGACAACTTTTTCTTACCAACTGGACTATTAAATTACCAGTAATTAATATGTTTACTAGTTTTATCCCATACATACCGTACAGCATGGGCACAGCAGCGCCCACCCTATCGCCCCTCGGATTACACGGGCCGAGGGGAGACATTTAGTAGTGACATTTGGAGTATTTATTCGCATAATAATAATTCCTCAACGCGTCGACGGGGGCGCCTCCGCCGTTAAGAGTTATGGCCCAGGGAGACACCTTCAAGGTGACGCCTTGGTACTGGTATTATGTGGACATGGCTTAATGATGTTGTACCTCATTCTATAAATAATTTTCTAATCCCGTTTTCGATCTGAATGTGATAAGGAAAATATATTATTGTATCTTTGAGCCGCTCGGTTCAGTGGTTTGAGCGTGCCGCTCGGCTTACTACATCGGGAGTTTGCAGGTTCGATTCGCGTCATGACAGTTCATAATTTTCCTCAGTCTGCGGATCGCTTTCAGTCCATTGTACGTACGGAACCCATAGAGCAAGCATTGCATAGTTTGGAATTATAATGTACAATTGGTTTGTTAGTCTGGTGCATAAATTCCAAGTCATTTATCTATGGTTGGAAACAAATGGTGTAAAAAAATATATTTTTAATGTTTGACTTAAACTCTCAGTTACCTCAATTATTAACCTTTAGAAACGTCGTCAAGATAACACATTCGTTTTGGATCTCGGGTCGATCCTGGTATCATAACCAGATTACCCATTCCAATATACAAGCCAATTCCAGCTCAATCGTGAACCCCTCCACTGCTCACGGGTCGGAATGGTCCGATTATTGACAGTGGGCAGGTCCACATTGCGCCATCTACCGGCGTCCACCGCCTCAAGATTAAGGCATTAACCGTTACAAGCTGCGCGTCCTCCGCCAGCGATGTAGCCGGCCCAGATATTGTTATACCTTAAGTTACAGACGACGATGTCGCCGAGACTGGAAACGGTAGGGTTTCGTAATGAATGGATAATAAATACTTAGTATCTTTATGTTTCTACGTATTTTATATAAAACGATGCCCTGAATTCTAACGTATTTGAAAAGTTCATATTTTTTTCAATTTTCTGATTAAGATTTTTTTTTTGTTATCTGTGAAAAAAAAAAACAAATTTATGCGTCCCAATTAACTGAAACAAACTTTTTAGCTCATGAAGTTTACAGTACGTGTTACGTTACAGTTTACGTACGCCTGACATGAACCTAACTTCACTAGAACAATGATTCTTAACAAAACCGTATCCAGAAGTTTCCTAAATCGGCGCGAGCCACCCGTTTGCGGTGTCCCAGAATTAGAGCAATACCCATGATTACCTCATCAGACGAACGCCAAATATCCTGAGATTAAGCTTGAAGAATTAACTTGTTTATGTCATTTGTACCCTTTCTGTGTCGCGCCGTTTGAGGGTTAAGAGATCACGCTATGAACTGAGAACGGTATAAGATGTAATAGTTGGTATTTATGTTGCTTAAAGATTTGTGCGGCTATAGAGTTGTTACCGATAAATATAATTAATTTTAAATAAATCAGTTGTATTAATAAGACGTTTCAGAAAAGACTACTAAATGAGCATTATTACTTTTAATATAATTAGATATATATAACACTATACAAGAAAAGAATAATGATTGTACAATCAAAAGCAAAATACTTCAGAAACAACAAGAAATTTTAGTACAAAATGGTGCGATGTCAAATAATTACTTCAATAATTAAAAGTCGGTATACTTTGCATGTGGATTTTAAAATCGTAAATATATTTGTGTATTTGACTATACATGTTACACATGAAAAACGTTCATATCGAGTTTGTTTTTTTAGAACTGGCACAGATCGCAATCAGCCGCCCAACCTTCCTCGACGCAACAATAATATCTAAAGATCCCTACCAAAAAACATCAACGCACCCGAAAAGTCGCACACAGAGAAACCCGTGAAAATGTTCTAACTCTCTCACAATGGCACACATAATAGAGCCAGAACTGACTGGATATATATTGCCTGCGATAAAAACGTATCCATCCCGATATGCCTACACTAAATCACCACTTAATAGTCGAGGAGGTCGTAAATATGTCAACAGACGCCAATATCTAAAGATGTATATGTCGGGAGATCTTTTTTTCTCTAGAGTTGCAGTGTGTCAGGATTTGTCGATCTCAGGGTTCCTTTGGGCGATAAATTTGGTGGTTCTCTAAGTGTTGCGGGTAGAATTGACGGTTAGATTTGTGGTTCAGTTGCGATTAAAGAATTTGGCGGAATTTCCTTTGAAATATAGTGAAGCTTAATGTTTGCTTGTGATTCAAAATCAAAAGTATGTTGTACTTCTGTATCAATATCTGTTAAAATGTGTTCAGTTATTATTTCATGATTTTATCTCCTCGTTTCCACCGATTCTGGTGTTGTTGACGGATTTTAGAATATAATCTACTTATGTCTGCACCAAAATGTCAGTATTTGCGTTATGTTAACCAAAAATAAAATACCTCATGTATCATATTACTCTTATTAAGGATTTTGATTTCTGCTTAACACCATTTATTCTAATATGGAAGTAACTTACTAAGTTCCTTCTCGGTTAAACAAATTTTCTTAATAAAAATAAAGCACGCAAAAAACTAATCCCCTCCAATAAACACTATTCCCCAACTCGGCTGTAACTCGACAACAATGCTCGGAACTAATTAAATTCAAATTAATCGTAAAAAAGGGAATCACGTCAAATTGACCGTAAAATTTCAAGAAAGAAAAACAATGGGGCACCGACGATAACGGCGTCGGACTTAAATTAAATCGGAGTCGTTTCGACGAACCCTTCACTCCTGTGAACATACGGGAGGACAGAGTGAGAGGAGACGTTGTTTTTTAATATACTCAACATTACTTTATCAATAAGTACCATAACATTTACACAAATAGTCGAAGACCAGACCGGGTGGCATAATTTTCGTATTAATTATTTATTAATATTTTACACATTGAATTATATAATAAGGGTCCTGCAACTTTATCCATCTAAAATTAAGTTTTGGCTATCCAATATGAACTCTTATTTAAGTTGGGTTAACGCATGCGTGCAGATAGTATAACAGATAACATAACATAACAGATGGAATAACAGAAAAAAATAATTTTGACTTCTGTATTGGAAATATGATTTACCAAAAATATTGTCTTGTATTTTTTTAAGTTAAGCTAAGAATACTGTGTTTTATTTTTTTAACGCAGCGAGACGTCTCAAACACTAAGTGGGATTTATGCATTTGAGCAGCATTTCAATATTTAGGCACTAGTCTACCAAAATGTGACGATGGCGCACCAAATTAACACCTGTGTGTTTTCAACGTCGGAGGGTTAACTCTAAACTCCAGCCAAGGTATGAATATTTACGAAAGCATTAATTATTTTTTAACTTTCTTCCTGCTTTAAGAGGCTTTCCTCGGTGCGGGGTAGGCAGAAATACTGAATGACTGTTGTTTTAGTTGCCCAAGTAAATTACAACTTATTAACTTACCAGTGTTTGAGGACTTTTCTTATTAAAAGAAAAGTGTATGGAATTTTTAATGTTTTCATTAAAAATCTAAGTAGTAGGAAGTAATATAAAAAAACACAAAATAAATATAATTATCGATCATTTAATCAGTAGACAATTTTAATCACTATCTTAATTGCGACCTTGGTGCATTTTGCCACCTCCAATTCGGCAGTATGAGATGAACTGAAAAAACGATTGAGCACTAATCACTTTACTTGGCCACGTTGCATTACCACTCCCTCATGCAACCCTACCATCTCACTTTAAACTGCGATATTCCATAACCCCCCGCGCGCTGCGCAAATATAAGTTTATTTTTCTTATTACCGTTAACAAGGGGTGTGTTATCGGTCGGCGAGGCCTGCTCGCGCAGTTAAAACGAATTTATACTTTCGATTACAGTGGCTGTGGATGAATAAAAAACAAATGAGCCAAGAATTTGTTGGAGCGCTGGCGCTGCGCTCCGCCAGTGCCGGGCTAGCGTAGTATGGATACGACGAGCTGTGACCACTTGTAACAGAATTAAAAAATGCGCTTACGTAAAGGATTCGTTAGTTATTAAATATTTTGATGAGACAGTACAGTTACCTATCTACCTAATGTAAAACATAATTCTATTGACATAATTTCAATTTTCAATACCTCGTCTTGCTGTCACCAAAGCCGACTTTGATAATGCTTGGTTCGTTATTACCAGGAGTAATTTTCCATTTATTCATTCAACAATGATTTTATAATAAAACAAAACTCCTAAAACATGATTTGGACTTGGAGACGTTCAAATAACGTATTGCTTTAATAGCTTTCAAAATATCTTTAATTTACTTGTTTGACACGTTTATAGACACTAGACCACTTGTTTCAACAGGAGTGTTAAAGAGAGTAAATCCACATTATTATTTCGGCATCATCCGAAGGCGCAGACCTAAGCTATTATATTTAATGTGTATGCTTGCTTGATTTGAACATAGTATCAAACTCCAAGCATTCTTTGTCTCTCGGTAATGCTAATTTGTTGTGTTCTCTCGGCATTATCAAGTGAACAAATTAAACTTTACGATTTTCTTACAATTACGTAATGAGCTACGCAGCTACGCGGGGTGCTACGAGTGCCTACGCCGCTACGGAATTACTACGGATTGGGATAGCGGATTTTATTTTAAGATTTAACTGAATTTTGAATTTCAGTATTAAAATAAATATTACTAGATGAAAACCCGGCTTCGCTCGGGTGAAATGTGACTCATAATACACAATCTTTTACAAAACGTAGGTAGATATTTTTGTAGTTATCGGTTTTCAAGGAATATTAGGCAAGGCATAGATTCGTATAGCATTGTCCTTTGAAATTAATACGAAATACGCCAAGTACCATGTCGAGCCATGCACAATTAAGGGTTCCGAGTCATTGAAGGTAATCTGTTTAAAATTTCACCCCAGGTTGAAATAGATACTAAAGTTGTATACATACTGCTACCGACATCTATCGACACCATTAAATACTAAGAAATAGACTAATGAATATAAAACATAAATACATTTATTGCTGTTATTTAATTGGAATTTATTAACAATTTATCCAATTTCGTCTGCATAATCTTATTCATATTTTTGCAACATAAAAATGTAAGTAGTGTCGATATTTATTTCGTAATAAATCTTACCCACTGTTGTTTATAGACTACTATACTATACTACCGACATCTATCCACGTGCATTAACACTTCAGAAATACACGTATTAATATAAAATATAAATTTATTGCAGTTATTTCATTGAAATTGGTGAACAATGTATCCATTTTCGACTGCATAACCTTATTAATGTTTTAGCAATAGAAAAATGTAAAAAGTGTCGGAATTCATTACGTAAATTTGATTCAATCTATAAAAGTTAAAAATATCGCAAACGGAATTTTTGATGATAAAATGTTGTATGGAAACACCATTTTATTTGAAAAGACCTTTTCAACGACACCCCTTATGATTAGGAAACTAAAAAAATTAGCCGCGCTTTCGATGTTCGAGGTACCTCAAAAAAAGTAATTTTGCTACATTTTATATTTTTTGAAAGTGAGATCACCTCTTAAGGCTAAAGCGCCCATCTAGCCCGCGAAGTTCAAATTTTTTGAGTTCTTTTAGAAATATTTCAAAATCTGACAATAATAAAAGACAATTTTTTTAATTCGCGAAAAAGACCGTGTGCAGTGCATTTATTAATATATCAAACTTACTCTAAATCATTTCAAGAACGACAGCTATCCAGATAATCTGGCAATTTTTGTATATTTAGTGATTTACTAGTATCATATCCACCGTGATAATATTTAGAGTAAAATAAATGTATTAATAAATGCACTGCACACGGTCTTTTTCGCGAATTACAAAATTTGTCTTTTATTATTGTCAGATTTTGAAAAAATTCTAAAAGAACTCAAAAAATTTGAACTTCGCGGGCTACACAGGCGCCTTCACCTTAAAGTATTTTTGTACCAAATTACATCAACATCCGTCAAAAACTGTAGAAGTTATTACCCTGTGACGGGTCGGGACAGACAGACGGACGGACGGACGGACTGGATGATCTTATAAGGGTTCCTCGTAGGGACTACGGAACCCTAAAAACATGAAGACTGAATTTGTTTGTTCTGAAAGCTCGAATCTTCTTCTTCTTTCCTTAAAAATATGGCCCACCCAGTTTAATAGATATTTCGAATAAAGACTCATTTACACACTGAGAACTCTGACACTAACTGACAGGGATTCGTTCATAGAAAATATAGCGGTACTGTGCCAAACTTGACGGAACTGCCAATATGGCGAAAGATCGCCTTTTGCACCGTTAGAATGTAACAAAATACTCGACAATCCGAATTTTGCGGATATATGTTGTCGACTCGAAATCATTATTTTTTTATGTTTTATTATTCTGGTAAGGTTTCAATCGAGTCTACCGTACCCCTGAACGGAATTATTAATATAGATAAGTAAGGCCTAAATAGTAAAATGTAAATATATGTATTTTTCTACAAATTGAAACCTTATTTTGTTTTATTGTTATCAAAAATAATTTTCACTAGCACCAGTTTGCTTTAGCTATTTACGATTTGACTTCTGTTTTATTGTGTAAAATTAGGTACCTATTAGTGATGTAACGAATATTCGCATTCGCATTCGCATTCGCGAATATTCGCATATTTTTTGACATTCGCATTCGCATTCGCATTCGCAAGAATCTATGCGAATGTTTGGCGAATGTTTTTAAAAACAAAAAGGCAACTATCTATAGACGGATATGGAATGTTAACAACTAGTAAGAATTATATATTATTTAAACAAACTTGCTGATAGGGTGGCCTCTATTGCACCGCTTTTAGGTTCATAAAGCAGCTTATTACGCACTAGTGCTATTGACTTTACATTTTTTAAATCTTAGTAAAGAGTTATCCTAAAAATAGTAAACATTTAAAATAATAAATAAACGATGTTTATTAAAATATTATACATAAATACATTAACTATTTGAATAAATTTCTTTCACATTCAATTTCATTGTAAATTAAACATAATATTATAAACATTCGATTTATTATATTTCAAATAATATAATAATTGTAACCGGCTTTGCCAGACCCATAGACAAATATACTCTCTCTAGACTCTTTCCGTAGACATCCGCACTTTTCGATACTACGGAACTTATAAAATAAAAGTGATGTTTTTTTATTAATTTGAAAAATCGAATACGGCGGCTCACGTAACCTATTAATTTCTGCGAAATTAATTAACTATTAGTCATCTTTTTAAACAAAATAGTAAGAAATTCTGTTACTAAATTTATTAAACTGGCATCATTGACATCTTCAGCAAAAGTGACACAAACTTTTATTTTCTTTTTGGACTGATGAAAATTCTTATAAGGATTTTTAATGCAAATAATTAAGTTGTGATTAGACTGGGTGCACAATCAGTGGTGCGTGGTTGAGACTCAATTTAGATTGTTTTTAAAATTACTTATTTACTATTCAACATCAATATAACTATTTATTTCCTGTAATAAATCATTTATAATGTGGTTCAAATTTAAAGGATGAATTTTGCTACTTAAGTAAAATAGGCCACAATTAAGCTCAATATTTCGTAAACGGGAATTAATATTGAAAAACTGTCAATGAAAGCTTCGAATAATTTTAAAATACTTACTGAACAATACCTCAAACGAAGGGGTGTGTAAACATTTTTTTTACTCCCCTTTCTTAAGTGCGGGACTAGTAACTTTGCATTCAAAATTTTAAAACAGTTTTTTAGCGGTACATAAACTCAATTGTTTGGGTAGTTTGCAGTATTTTAGCGCTAATAGTTTCTGTATAAAATTACTGTGATTGCAGACGGACGTGCCGAAACTATAAGGGTTCCGAGTTTGACTACGGAAACCTAAAAACTTACGGCGCGCCATGTTTTTTTTATTTTTCATTCATCCTGCAATTCTCTAGGTTTAAAAAAAAATCGTAAATTGTGATTTTTTTCAATTAAGATTGTAATATTCTAAATATTTTTTACTCGCAAGTAAGTTGTAAAATGTCGTATTAAATGCGTGAGCATTGTTAATTACACACCTTGGCTCCATCACAGCACAGCTCTCGTGTGAGTCACTGGCTGCAAACCAGCCTCGATTGTAACTTAGCTCACTTGCACATAATGCAATTATTTACTTATATTTTAATAAAAAAAATTACCTGTTTTGAGGTAGGCAACTAAATTATAAATAGGATCTTTCTCTATTATATATCTCTTGTTAGTCTAATTAAAATATTAACTCAATAAAATTTGAACAAATATTAATTTGATTAATGAAATAATACTAAACTACCCTCAAATCAACACAAATCTCTTCGAATTAACTTTATCTGACTAACTTCGTTCTTTCAACATAGGTTGAAAGGTTCGTGTCACGAAATGCCAATCCAGTCTAACATTTTGCGCACTCTTTATTAACCTCCGAGAAATAGGCGTGTTATAAGTTTAACATGTATATTTGTGTGTCTGTCTGTGGCATCGTAGGGCCCAAACAAATGATCCAATTTTAATTTTGTTTCTTTTTTAGAAAGGTGTTCTGATCGAGAGTGTTCTTAGCTATGTTTCACGAAAATCGATTCAACCGTTTGAAAATTATCAGCTCTTTTGTAATTTAAAAAGTAGTTTAAATTAAGTTTTTATTTTTTATATTAAAAAGTTTTTTTAATTTTCGATTTAGGGTTTCTCATTTGAAAGTCAACATTCGCATTCGCATTCGCATTCGCATTCGCGAATGTTGAAGCCAAATATTCGCATTCGCATTCGCATTCGCGAATGTAAAAAATCCGACATTCGTTACATCACTAGTACCTATCTATCTAAAATATGTTTTAGAAGTATCTCTGTCTGATATCGGAGTATAGTTAAACCATTAAATGCGTCTTCAATATCAATAACCCATGAATCCAAATCAAGTAATCCGAGGGACCGAATTATAAATCCTAATCCAATATCTGTATATCAGAACACAAATATAAATGAAAGTAGATGGGGACAAATACGTCGGTTTAACCCTAGTTTACTGCTCGCCTCTGATGGATACGGCGGGATTGACCGGTATCGGAACGACCCAACGGTGGATAGTGTTGCCATGCCTACTAAAAGTAGTGATAATAATATAAAATGTAATATCATATTATTTTTCGTTTTATCATTCAGTTTTGATGTTTGATTTCAGCTAGTTTTATTATTGACCACAGGCCACGAACCAATAAAATACACCAATAAATACTGATCCAATGAAAAATTCTTCCCGAACGCATCAAATGAAAATGCAAATTGAAACACTCTTTAAACAGGCTCAACACCTATCAAATGGCATTTATATCAGCATGCATACATAATATAAAGTTTTTGACGTGTATTTATATGTCATTATTTTCCCCATAATCAAGTAAATAATTTAAAATTGGCAACACTGAAGCAGGGGCCGGTTGAAATACTATAGTTATTTGTTGTTTATTGAGCCAGTATTGGACGGCCGTAGGGTTAGTTATTTTATTGGTATGATCGCGTGGTATATTGGGTATATATTCGGTATTCGTGAGCTAGGGGTGGACATTGTTATGTTGCGAGACGGATTATCAAAAATAATAATATCGCATCTATTTTACCTTTTATGGTGACAACAGATCCATATGCCGTCATTTTACCTCATTTCGCAGTAATGGGGGGTAACACTTATTTTACGTCGGTTATAGAAACAATATTAATATGCGGAAGTAGATAGAACCGCGGTTACTAAATATAGGTACTATAATCTAACCCAATCTCTTTAAATATTTATTCAAAATAGCAAAAATAAAACTGGTAAGTATTTTACAAAACGTAAATGTAAAACGCATCCACCGGGGGCTGGTACATATTATAACACAATAGTAACCAACGGCATCATTAACAAAACTTTATTATAGTGATTTCCGAACATCGGCGCGCGGCGGCCATTTTACATCGCGATCGCGCGATATACTGAGGAATTAAAAATACATAAACATGTTCGCATTTTACGATAATTACGCGTTCACTATGCACCGTAGGGTTATAATGGGACGAATAAATACGTTCAATTGTTTTAATCGCTTGCTGCACCGGCTTATTTGACCCGACTGTTTTTAAAGTGTTACATTTTTATTTTATTGTCGATGTTTGGTAGGCTTGCGAAGAGTCTAGTGCCCAGGTTTTTTTATAATTACTTTTAACTTCCGTGCCCACCATTCTAGAACCATCCTGCCAGTCAGTCTGACAAGATAGTGAAAATTACGACTAAATCAAGGCGGTTAGGCCAAATCCAGGTAGGCTTTTTTTCCCACATACCAAGAAATTCCTTTAGTCTTCTAAACCACGTGTGTTCTTGTAGCGAAAGGTTAATGTCTTTCTCTCACTCTTAAAGTTTACAAGTGTTACTAGAAAATAATGCTCAAGCAGTTCAATATTCCAATAATCTGAACTGCTTTTCACGTCGGTAACACTTTGGGGAACTGTACTGTTATTACCGACCGCCCGAGCCTCAGACCAGCACCTTCCCATATCAATAACATTATCAAAAAGCGATCCGTTACACTCATTAGCCGGTTAGCGGCGGAACAAAATGGCCGAATTAAAACTGCATCGGGCGGGCGGTAACGATAATTATTGGTAATTAGAACTGGCGCGGTCGGGACCGCTGTTGGTTTACATTTAGGAGTGTCTGCTGATATACAGGAGCTAATCGGTGAAGGGTATACTCTATAAAGAATACTTTAAATTTTAAATCATCTCAATTTTTTGAGTTGCCTAATTATGACGCGTCATACCAAAAAAGAGAACGACGACGTCACGATGATGATAAACAGCTGACGACTTTTGAGTATTGTTTCAGTTTTTCGCCTATGAGTGTAAGGAAGTGTGCAAGATTCTAGTCAAAAATTTACCCACATTTTTAACTAGGTACGTACCTACTTCTCTAGTCGTTTTGCGACTAACCTTATCAACATCCAAGTAACATCCTATAGGTAGTGCCACCACACTTCGTTTATCCTACAATAAATAGTAAAATGCAAAACAGAATCGTGGCCAACGGGGATATAACACTAAATCGCGTATATACAGGGTGTTGTCCGGCACACACGCAGCCCGCAGCCCGCACCCGGCTCGAAGTAATAGGTGCCGCTCAGATATTGCCAATGCAACGCGCAGATTTAAGATGGGAGACGCCGACTTGCCTTGTTTTAATTGGCCGGTTTGGATTTGACATTGTATAGAGCGGTTGATACCTTATCTGCATGGATTCAAATTTGGAATTTAAAAAAAACATTAACTTTCTGGATAGGTGATATTTTTATTAGCACTGATTAACTGCAGACTAACAAGGCATTTATGCCTAGATAGAAAGAAATAAATAAATCAACCACCACGCCGGTATTTAGTAAATGGGTAGGCAGATGTGCACTGCAGTACACCCACATTCTTTGCCGATTGTATATTTGATACGAAGTCTTAGAGGCCCATTGCCATTACACCGGAAACAATCCCCCTCAATGCGTGGGAGATTCGGGTTGTAGTCGACTACGCTGGCCCATTGTGTAACTTTATTATTGGTGTGTCGGTATCAACAGCTCTGTAGGTCGTGTCCGGTGGGCCAGCAAACCGCACGGGCCGGAGTTACGGCGCGGCCGCGTGCGACAAGCGGACCGCTTCGTATTGCGACGCACTTTACTGCGACCAGATACTGTTTGACAACCGCGCGGACAGCGCCAACGGCATTCGGAATTGTTTGTATTGCACGGGAGTTTTTGGACACCCTGTATAGATATTCACGAGGATCATGGTAAAATGATAGGAGAGAGATTTCACGGCCATTCACACGGTTTACCCGTCACTGATATTTTCCATTCATTTTATCCGGGTGCCAAATACGGCCAGTATCTGTCAAAAATGTATACAGACAAAAACGGTATTGTCTTCATCGTGTGAATGGCCGCGAGCATTACTTACAGAAAAATGACTTTAAATGTATTTAAATGCAGAATTAGGTTGTAATGTAGGAAAACACGAACGGATCTAGTTTGATCAATGAGTACTTAGATTTTCAATATATTCATCCTCTATTTACTTAGAGTAGTCGGTGTCAAAATTAGCTTAGCACACGTTTTCAAAACTCAACAAAAATTAATGAAAATATTTGTTAAATATTTTTTTGTTCTGATTCATGATTTACTTTTTGTAACAAAAGGCTAATACGTAAACACCACAAATTACAACTAAACCTACCTAACAACACATACGACTAATTACGGTGCGCGTATTAATCACCGCATAATTCGGCACGCGGGCGCATCCTTCCACTGATTATTATCACTAAATCATATTTAGTGCAGTCATTATCGCCTCGCGCACTATTATTGAGTGCGCTCATAATAAATAACGGCTATTGGGTGAGATTCTAATTCTAACGTCGTATTTTACGGCGCTGCGCAGCGCTGCGGCCCGCGATTAGTTCGCGAACAGATTAGCTGATATATTGGTGCGTACCGAATGCGTTATAATATACCTACAACTAGCTAAGTATAATAAGTAAGTATGTGCACAATTTTCTACCCTCTGACGACACTAATGTAACATTAGCATTGGCACATATATTTTAAATCATTCTAACAATACATAGGTCGATCATATTAAGGCATACGAAATAAAAGCGGTAATGTTCGGAATTAGTATATTAATGATAAATAAAATAAATATCGCCAGACTGACACACCAACTGAATGGTCCCAAACTAAGCAACGCTTGTATTATGGATAGCGCGCAATGGACTGGGGGCGATCCCAGACCAGGCCAAATTACGAAAAGGCCATTTCCGAAATTTGCCCCGGCAGTAATTGAACCCGCAACCACCATGTGCAGTGATCCGAGCGGTCTATACTTCAACCACTGCGCCAAGCGGTCTTCAAATGTTTTGTTATACCTGCTATTAGTATGTGATTGTATTATAACTGTGTTATCAATAATAACCTTATTTCGTCTATATTTAGGCCGCCCTGGCTGGTCAATCAATGTAAAACTACATAGGTATTTAATTTAATTTAAAAACAGACATCAAATACAATCTGAGAGCATTATAAAATAATCAATTTCTTATTATAATACATAGGTCGGTTTAAAAAGCTGATTATTATTTTAAGTTAAACCTATTTCTATTTTTTGAGCTAAATTAATTATAGCATAATAGTCGTTAGAATAGCGGCTATCGCATAAAACTAAAACACAATCGGTTCAAAAACTATTGCGCGAGTGGCGTAAATCAAAATTTAACAACGGCCAGTCCCGGCGACTGATTAAATTCATTGCTTGCCGTGCCTTATCGTTTAAATAGCGATCGGTTGCAATAACATTGTTAATTATCATCTATTTAAACCAATTATTACATGCACAGCGAAACATACAGAAGGAATAAATATAATAAAATACAATTCTACATAGAGGAGCCAACCCAGCAAGATCCTGCCCAATATATATTCAATCAACGAACATCCATGTTGTGTAATATGTAAGTACATAGGTAATTGTTTGAAAATATCTACATACCTAACCCACATGGCCGAAGGGGGCCTAAGTCCTAACTTAAAACGGTTTCTTGAAAGGTAAACACCATAATACGCTTTTTCATATTTTAGTAAGAATTAGTGCCCAACTCAGGTGTTGAAGTTTTCAGGCCGCCCGAAGTCCTCTGACATGACAATTTACGCTACTCACATGCGACTGCTAGCAATTGCAATTTACACAATAACGCCTCGCGGTCGGAAGTTCAGTGGAAAATGGCTCGGCCGCCATAATGAGTGCGCGCCGATTGTCGTTGCTTTGATTTAATGACTCGAAATAATAGCAATCAATGCGATCACCACGAGCGACCGGTGATATTTTTGGCAATTTATGTAATAATACAGTGGGTCCTTTATTCAGTAATAATAACCCAACTTTTATTTTAGAAAAAAATATGTTTAGTGATTTGAAGGAAGGACTCACTGCACCGGACGATTGCAGGTTTCATTCCACTCCGAGCAAATTTTGAAATTGGTTTTTTCGTAATTTTACTAGTCACAAATTCGGTGAGATTGTCTCCAGACGATATACATTGTACAATAACTGCTACTCTGGCGATATTTATTTATGTCTATTGCCAAGCGATCCATTGTAGGTAATAAGTTTTTCCAAACACCCTGTATCAGGGAGCCGTTGACACCGCGGCGTGTAATGGAATCGCATTATTTTGGTACTAATTAATTTACGATAATGTACGGATAGCGGCCTATAAATATCACAATATACAACCGAAATTATAAGCTCATTGTTTTAATTTAAAGTGTTTCGCTTTAGGTTTACTTCACTTGCATAGGCTATAGGCAGGGAAAGTAACATTAACTTTAATGAAAAACTCATCTTCTTTTAGAGACACTAAGGCTCTCTGCACATGGTGAAGATTTCAACGTTTTCCCAATTCATTATAACTATATTCGAGTCCAGGATACGGTTAAAACGCATATAAAAACATTGTCGTCTTAGTTGTGTGAAAAAGGCCTTATATACATGGCCAAGATGCGAGCAAATGTGACCGGCGAAGAGGATTTGGTTAATTCTTTCTAGGAAAATTCGCTATAATAATATCGATGGCCAATAAATAATACCGCTTATCGCCGTACAAAACAACAACCAACAATTGGCAAGCGCAAACAGTAATAAGCATACGATATATCCACTTAACGATATCCAAGGAGACCCAACAGCCCGTGACGCAATAAACCAATAAAACAAGGAATATAAATAAAAATAACTGTTGGTTATAAATTATTTTGGAGTGGTGCTTGTATATAGAAACTGTATATCACGGTGGTTCAGGGAGGCGCGTCACAACACTGAGTTATGGCGTCACAGCACATAAAATATACAACAAAAACTGTTGTTCTTCCAACAGTTTTGGCCCATATTAAGAATGAGCACAAACAGAATGTGGATTTGGAACAGGGGTCCCTTGTCGGGTGGAGTAGCTATTGATCCTATAATAATTAGTTCTGTGATTTGTATATTCCAATCGCTTACTGCAAGGGTGAAGCATGGTTATATATTTACAATCATTTACATGCGGCCTTGCTCGAGTGAACTTTGGGAATATAAATAACCACAGTTTATGTTATTCCAGAGCATAACTTATACCTGTGCCTTTCCTTCAAACCCGTTTAGTAGTTTTTGCGTAATGCTCAGTAAAACTTACGAACAAACATATTATTGCATTTATCAAAAGTAAGGATAAGGACTTTTTCGCATGGTTAAGGAGTTGAGACACGATAATCTTCATAGAAATGTGTTGAAACGCTAGTGTATTTGTATGTTATCAAGATTTAAAGACGGTTCACGTCGACACCGCAACGCTTTCAAAACTATAAACGCAGATTACATTTGATATTTACTTTGGAAAAATATAATTGACGTTCTTCTAAGGAACTTAAGGGGTTGAGCTTTGACCTTGTACGGATAGCCAACCACTATATTTTTATGTCCAATACCGTCTCCACACACGTCCCCGTGCCGCATCCTCCAGTCCGATTCAAGCCCAGTTCACGGGGTAATTCGTTATTTTTATTGTTTTTTGTTATTATGATTCTGTCCCCCGGATTACTGGTCGTGATACATTGCCGGGCACTGGATGCGTTTAATTGCCCCGGACGCTCTGCCCTACGGCGATAAATAATAAGATTAAGGTGGGAAATAGTGGATTTGGATGTTTATGATATGGGCATAAGTTACCCCCGCCGTTTTATTTGCGCGTTATATTTTGGGCAATTTTATTTCATTGTTTTAAAGATGAGGTAATAAGTCTGTGCTGTGAAGTCTTTCTTTCGTATGAATGTTGGGTAAATATTATTAAATCCTGCCTATTTTGAACGTACACGCCAACATTGATATGTGCGAGTTTCCATAGCGGGTTCAATTCTGTTATGCGGTAAATTCATGAAATGTGTTTTTCCTAACTTGCTCTGGTTTGTTTTGGTTTCTAGAATCATCTCATTATCTTGTTCAAAGATCAATGAAGCTGAATTTTTATAAATGATATAAAAAGTTGCGTAAAATATAAGTGGGTACAATTGTGCACAACTTTACGATGGGGGTAATATCAAACCTTCTCATTAGGGATGTCGAGTATTTGTAAGTACAAACGCGTACAAAAGTACTATTCAAACTCGATATTATTCACTTTCTAAATTATTTTTCCTATAAAAAACTATTGATTAAATTAAATCATCTTTCTCACTTACAATAAGATCAAATTTTATAAATTATTTTCAATTTAATGAATTTATACAGTCTAGTTTAGATTTATATGCAAAGAAAACAAAAATATTAGTTCATGTATTCAATTTAAAAAAAGAACATATCAAAAAGAAATAAAATATTTGTAAACCTATAGGTGAGTTGTTTTTGTCTGCCCGTCGTATGTGATTGTACATCTGTATTATAAATCCGAGGGAATGTTCATTTCAAAACGATAACTAAGCGACAGCCGGTCGTCGTTCACAAGAGGCGCCATGTTTATACTAGCGCGTATGTTTTACATTCACAACATAATATTGTAACAAGCTACTGGGTTGTATGCTATTGTTACGTAATATTCTTTTTTTAAACTCTTTTATTTACTTATGTATTAATAAAAAAACACTGATTTGGAATAAGCTTTTGTATCGATATTCATGTTTGAAATGCCTAAAGAAATTTTGGTAAACACTTTTGTAATACAGTGGAAAGGTTAAGTTTTATGCTGTGCTGAGACACATTTTCTACCAAGAAATGGATTTATTTATCGTCAAATCAACTTGCTAATTAGTTAACTCAATATTGAACTTTTAAAATAAACACAATACACAATCCAGTTTCACCGATAATAAATAAGAAACTCGATTAACATAAGCTTAAACTAGTTACAAATAACCCTTTCTCGGAAAGTCATTATTGTCACAAATAAGCGACTGAACACAACCCTAATTAGCTAATGAACAGCAACAATGCGCGTACGCACCTTTATAATCCAAGCGCACTTGTCAGTGCAGCAGTCGTTGCAAAACTATCGTGCCGTGCGGTCGTTAGTCAAAATGTGTACGAAACTGCTTGATCATGAAGCTATATTATCCGGCAACGAAGAGTGGACGTCATTGGAAGAAAAATGGGGCGAACCCATAGACTTGGATACAGAGGAAGACTTATTACCATCGACACTCAAACCCGTATTTAGTACCTTAGACTTATTGAAGACCACATTCGATTCTTCAAATATATTCAAGAAGGTCCGAAGAAAGGTTGGGAGGCAGCTGTCCAAAGGCATGCTGGACTACAAAGACTTCATCCAAGACTTGCAAGAATCTGATACCCAGAAGCAATTCTACTTCATAAATGGCCAACTACTATCAGCGGCTTCTGTTGAAGAGATTTGTGATAAAATAGATGATATATTCAAATCTGTTGAGAAGCTTTGTTCAGCTACCAGTACGGTTCGCAAGAAGCTGCCAGAAGTGATCACTTGCAGTATATCCGCTGACGATCTGTCATTTGATGATACAATGTCGGTGAAAGAGAAGAGTGATGGTGATGACGTTGAACGGTATATTGATGAGGCTTTTGAGAAATTGAGTCATCTATCTAAAATTTCAGTTGATGATGAAACGACAAGGGGGTCAGTGACCACGTTAGTGAGGAAATTTAGTTCTATATTAAATAGCCCAGCGGTGAACTGCAACCCTAGGAGACAGAGGCATTGTAATAATAAGTTCAGAGAATTGGCAGAGTTTTGGAACAATCGCGCTTTTGATCAGGATTTTTGATCTGAAAAGGTAGTTATTATTAAATTATTCTTTAGTTTTATATTAGTAAAGATATAAATATGTTTGTAATGTATAAAATTGCTTTTATTTTAATATGTAATTATGATAATTTAAATTGTGGGTAGTATTGTTGTAACCATGTATTGTTGAGTAAACATTCATGTTTTGTTTAGATTTAGATGTTGATAATGGAAATATATGAAATTTCTGGAATACCGAGCTACTGTTATTGTATTAGTAATTAATTAAGTAGACAAATACCAAAGTTCAAAGTTAGGTGGTAAGTATGCTAAGTTTTGTATGATAATAATAAAACATCTTTGTCTACCATCATTTTGTAGTTTTCCTGTAAATTAACAATATTAATTAATAAACATAGTTGTTATTATTAAATGGGAACACACCTATTACTTAATTACCTGAACGGTGGACAACAAATAGAAATTCATGGTTCATTAACCAAGCAGCCGTGGCTGGGTTCCGTAGGTCCTCGCAGGACACGGGCCAAGTTAGACGCTAAATCACGGCCGGTGCCACTGGACCTCTGGTGTGTACATACGGACCATATTTTGGGGCATCAACGTGTCTATTTTCGTAAAATATTAGTGTATTGTTATGATATAGGAAGTTGGTATTATTGTTTCATAACTATGTTGAGAATATACATTTTTTGGTTTTACATGTTATGTAGAATTCATACGTCACATTCGAAATATGATGAGGAAGCCAGCCGAGACGAGCAGCCATGTCCACTGTCCACATGCTTGGGCTGGCCTATGTTCGTGTCGGTTGATGACCTTGGGTATAAGAATCTGTAAGTTACATAGTCTTAAATTCCATAATTATGAGGTAACTTATTACTTGACTCGGATAAACGTCAAATTAAAATACAGTACTCTTCATTTTAGACGAAATAATATATAGTTAAATTTAATTTTAAAGTTTTTTTTGTTTGTAGGTGTAGAGAGGCCGTTTATAAATCATGTTTTTTTACACTTTTTATTTATTTGCGAAACCTAATTTTTTAAGATGTTTCATGTTTGAATGTTCGTCCCAACTAGCCTCCCGTACGTCGCCATGTTTCGCGCACTGACCGGAAGCAGAAACTTATTCCGGCTTGTTCACCGGAGTTGGACAGTTTGTCAATTTATGAGCGCCGGCACAATAACGCGAGCGGATCGGACTGAAGGCAGATGTTGTTAATTGAGTCACCCCTGATTACCTAGAGGAGCTGAGATGAGCACTCGTTCGTATTTGGGTGGGGGGAGATGGACCAGTAAGTATGTACAAACTTTATAAAAACCGATGATTATTAAAATTAAAAATGGTGTGTTGATTAGGTTACCTTTCAATAGATTTTTGTACGTAATTTAAACATGTTTAAATCCAATAAAAAATAAACTCGTGATCTTGAGTTACCAATAAAGATATCTTTTTCACACACCGTATGTTAAATAGGTTTATAAGTTACTAGTTTCTGCCCGCGACTTCGTCCGCGTAGACTTAATTAAAGTATTCTATGTGTTAATCCGGGTTATAAACTATCTGTTTCCTAAATTTCATACATATCCGTTTAGTAGTATTTGCGTGAAAGAGTAACAAACATACATCCACACTCACAAACTTTCGCATTTATAATACTAGTTTATGCCCGCGACTTCGTCCGCGTAGTATTTAACTTATCAAAAATTACGGGATTACCGGGATAAAAAGTATCCTATGTATTAATACCGGTTATAAACTATCTGTGTTCCAAATTTCATCCAAATCCGTTCAGTAGTTTTTGCCTGAAAGAGTGACAAACATCCACACTCACAAACTTTCGCATTTATAATATTAGTAGGATGACAGCATACCCAGTTTTCAGTCCAAAAAAAATAATTTGGTACCTCAAATGTTTTGCTGTAAAACAAGCTATAAAATTCGTCGTATATTGGTTGTATCGGACAATCTGCAACTTGACACTCATATCGTATGCATTGCTGACTAAACTTAGGACGTGTCAATACGTTCATACTTGCCCAAGTGCTATCCAGTCTGCACAATATTCCAAGTTTGAGCTCGCCACTGGCCACAATATACGATCGCGATCGTGTTGTGTCTAATTAAACTGCTGCTGGTAAGTTTTTGTTGATGGGAATAGCGGTGCTAGCGATATTGAGCGGTGGTCATATTTGAGCCAACTGTCCTGAACTTAATTTAACAAATGAATGCTGTTTTTAATAACACTACAATCCCATACTCCTTGAACGAGAGCGCAGAGGAGTAAGTACTTAATATATTTAAAAAAATAGAAATTGCATACTATAATAAATTTTTTCACCGATAGTAATAGAGTATTCGTGTTATAAGTGAAAATAAAAATGTGATACCTACCTATTATAAAAAACAAAGTTGCAAGTTTTCTGGTTCGACTTAAGATTTTTCTAAATTACTTACGAATCTATCGTAACTGATTAAAAAAGATGCGTCCACACTAACATGGTTAGCGGGAGAAAAAAATAAAAACAGCAACAATGCGGCTCCATTAGTGACGTCACGGGAGGCGCGGCCCTCTCGATCAATTTGTGCGAAATCACTGGCGTGAAGTGTTTTTTAATTAATTTTATGAGTGAGTTTCGATGGTGGACAGGAAAACTGTGGAGGCGAGTTGTATTGTATAAATTGAGATGCTTAATTTAAGATGAACTATCTCAGAGCTATTCTAGGCAAGTCCCTACTTAACCCCCTTATAGGTAGTATGAATTTTCAAAAATAGTTTCTTAGTTTACCTACGTTATATTAATATGATAAATGTATAAGGAACTCCTGTGCAAAATCCAAGACTTTCACTAGTTTAGGACGTGCTTTGTCTATAAGTCAGTACAAATGTTAGAATTTTATTTAGTAAAGTAACTGAAGTCCCATTAAAAAGATAATTAAAATTGATCGCTCAAAAAATTAGCTTGGCAATACAGCGAGGAAATGCAGCCAGTATTCTTGCCACCATCCCACGCGGACGGGATTTTTTTGATAAGGGGTAGGTTTTTATTTTAATATTATTATTTCTAATTTTATTTAATATAATTTGTATATATTATGTATAAATTGATTGCAATTTAGAACTCTTTAAACCTCATGAATGCTAAAAATAACTGAATACTAAATTTATTCTAGGCACCATCATCTCCATAGGTGCGCTGTCCGCGCGACACTGTCGTCGTCGACGCACTAATTCAATACGGCCGACGTAAGCCATTTGCGTTCGCGCTTGACGCATCGCCCGTGAAAAAATCAATTATGATTTTTTGATAGCCGCGCGGTGACCGGTCGACAAGTATGGATACGACACGGAACATGATTTGCTAACTTTATTTACTCCACACATAAAAAAATATAATAATAATTTAGCCCTTTTAACGTACTACTGGGCACGGGCCTTCCCTCACGACGAGGGGGATTCAGGCCGTAATCCACGCTGGTCCAGTGCGGGTTGGCGAATTTCACATGTCTTTCGCAAATAGATTATAATTTCTAAGTAATGCCAGGTTTCCTCACGTTTTTCTTCACCATAAGCAAGTGAAAATCATATAGAAATTATGATTCGCATATAGATTTTGAAAATCCCAGAGGTGCGACGCAGGGCTTGAACAGGACCTGGCGCCCGCACGACGCGTGCTTAACAATCGGCTATCTCTGCTATATCGTAGCTATCATAGCTATATTTTAACCACATAAATCGCAACTAATTTTAATTCAAAACCGTTACAAATTCAATGGAATTATATAGGTAACTTTTTAGTAACTATCGGTATTGTTATTTGCCTCTCGTTATTCAAACACAGAAATCATTTCCAGAAGTTTGGGCACATCGTCTATTCAGTATTCCTGTTTGCCTAACTATTTCTAAGGTTGGAATAAAAAGACTGGCAGTAGTTGACATGAAATGGACCTGAATTCCATTTCATGGTCCACCGTAGCACTATATCGGCACTATACAAAGAAGAAGCAGCTTCCACACTGGGCTGCCCTCCGACTGATGTATATTTTCAGATTTTCAATAACACTACTCCGTCATAGCGGACGGTTGACACTTCAATCTAAAATGGTTTCATAGTTTCATAGTGGTCGGTGTCACCTGTTCATTCTGTGGCGTGGCGTGGATTGCAAGCAGTTGGCGAGATAATAAAAATCTTAAAAATGTGATTTTTTTATAAAAATAATATTTAATGTCACACTCATACTAGTGACGTGTTAGAAACACGGTGTGAAACGCCCAAGAGGTGCCAGTTGTCCAGATATTACAAATAGCCGCAATTTTTTTTGTTTAAGTAGCGGCCATATTTACTTTATGTGTACATAATATGTTAAGACTTCAGGTACTAGATATTGAGGGTAACGCCGCACTTAGGTACACCCGAGATTAAAACCGACACATAAAAAGCGATGAAAAATATTTTGTTTGATCTATCTCCCTTAATACATTTTCTGTATTAAAAATAAGACCGCAGTGAAGAGAGCGGTGACACTCCATTAGGGAGATTGATATAACAAAATGTCTATTATTTACTCATCATAGACTACTTAGGCGGTTTAGGGTAGGTAAAACGTGGACCCTAAATCAATATTAGCTGGTTGTCAAAGGCTGGCATGTGCGATATATCGCGCGCAGCTGCGGCTGATGCGCTGGCGCAAACCTGGCCCGTATACCCGGGTGATTTACGCGCTGCGAGCCGGGTGCGCAAGTTGAACTTACCCGGATGAAGATTATTGTGATTTTGGATCTAATTACATGAGCGATGACCGATATAAATCTATCTCAAGTTTGAGACTGAACTCGGAATTCATAGAGAAGTGTTATTCAAGGACCGCTTGGCGCAGTGATTCGAGCGTATATAGGCCTCTCGGCTCACTGCACATAGTGGTTGCGGGTTCAATTCCCACCGAGGTAAATTTCGGAAATGGCCTTTTCGTAATTAGACTAAGTGTGGGTGTCACTGGGTCCCCAGTCCATTTTACGGTACCCATAGTACAAGGGTTGCTTAGTTTGGGGCCATACAGTTGGCGTGTCAGTCTGGCGATATTTGTTATCTCTCTACGGTGGAAATATCATTCTCATGTCATTCCAGTACAATATTCCTCAAGTTCTGTTGCAGAGCTGAGATCGATTTATTAATATCAACCTCTTTCACCAAGTAAAATTTGACGAGTTTAACGTTTTTGAAATATCACCGTTTATGTTTTAATTGAGTTTGTGCCAAACCACCCCACGACCACCCCTTATTTGACAAACTAATCCCGTCAATAACAAAATGATAACCGTCAGCACTTAACCTCTATTGCGTACAAATGGAGTGGGCTCTCGATCAGCCCCGTGTTCCCAACGCCCACAAATTAATTCGGTTAGCGTTGGTTAACGGGGCCATCATCTGAAGGTCTTGCAGACATCCGCCCACCATTTCTCATGGCAATGGTGTATAGATACTAGATGTGGCAGTTAGCTTCGCTTTAATTTTGAATTCAAATTTAATTTCAGAATGTATTTTATTTTTAAAGTGTTACTCTTTTTGGTCTATCATACTAATATTATAAAGAGGAAAACTTTGTTTGTTTGATTGTAATGAATAAGCTCCGAAACTACTGAACCAATTTGAAAAATTCTTTCACTGTTGGGAAGCTACACTATCCCCGGGTGACAAAGGCTATAATATATTTTCAAAAAAATTAGGGATCCTTACTAAAACTCGAATAATGTAACCGCAATGTACCCGTGCGAAGCCGGGGCGGGCCGCTAGTATGATATAAATAAATATTTCCATACGATTTCAGTTTTTTAAAATGAATTAACGCTGTGGGTCTCAATCACCAAAAGTTATGGCAATATTTAGTGCCTTCCAGCTTGCACTTCAGGAAATGCCTTAAGTGTGGTACCGGCTTCAGATTCGGCAGTTTCAATTATTTAGGCTTTTGGCAATATTTGCCTTGGTGCAAGAATGGGAGCGGAACCATTACACCAAGTCATTGACTTTTACGCCAGACACATAGTTACCAATATGATATACTAGCTGTGCCCCGCGACTTCATCCGCGTAGTATTGGATTATTTGGTTAATAATATAATATCCTATATGTTAATCCCGGTTATAATCTATCTGTGTTCCAAATTTCATCCAAATCCGTTCAGTAGTTTTTGCGTGAAGGAGTAACAAACATACATACATACATACATACATACATACATACATACATACATACATCCACACTCGCAAACTTTCGCATTTATAATATTAGTAGGATGCAGCGATTGATAGATAAGTAGGACATATTGATATTGTAGTAATCAAAATCTGAATCTGATTAGTCACAACTTAGTCAACTACTAGATAAACCAGTATCAACAACAACCATGACCAAAATTTGAAAATAAGTTTACTTGCCAAGCTTGTGCCTAATAGTCCAACGTTCTGACAAGAGAGATGTGGTGATCAGGATCCTTTGAAAGTGAATCACATACGCAAACCATGCCCAATAGAATCGTTAAATTTTCGCCCAACAATAGGCCTCTTGAAGACGAATTAAACATTTCAGTTGCACATCTAGCGACGCTATCACCGCAGCATCCCATCAATATATGCTGACAGCGGCCGCGTGTGAACACGGCCGAGTATTAGAGCTCCTTGCTGTACCCATATTTTATGTGTCCCGATCAGTAGACTGCTTATCTCCTTAAAGCTAGACATAGGGACAATGTCTATGTAACTATAGGATATGGAGTAAAGTTATATTGAGTAGACGCTTTTTAGTAGATGTTTTTAGTTTTTAGTTCTTATTAATTGTTGACTTCTGCTCCCCTCCTGTCTCTTCCCCGAGTTTGAGCCATAATTGTATTGACCATCAAGTTCTTAAATCATCAGGGTTAGGGGCCCTTGGGCACAGAGTTTTGAGCCCTTTTAGAAAGTAAACAAGAAATACACTATGCATTTTGCTGTTATTTTTGAGTACAAAGAGAATCTCGAGTACTCGGTTTGCGATAACATCAAGTTAAGTTAATTAATTATGCGATATTGTCGAAGCCGAATGCTCGTAAGATGCAAATTATCGTACTTCGGCTCTGATAGTGATGTGCTGCAGTCTTGCATGGGTATGCAAGAATTCTGCGTATCAATCCACACTTACTTGAAGAAAGGCAATGAACAGCTACACTTAGTACATAACTTGCTGACCAAAATATTATAAGTAATAAATAAGAGTCTTCTTGCATAAAAATGCATTAAGTTATGTTGTAAATGCCTAGTGTGAATTCATTTGACGTTATTGCTCGCTATTTACAATATATCGTTCACTATGATGACAAGTTCTAGTGATGTGTCTCTATACTATATCTATCAAACTTCATCCCAGCACTACAATTCCCATCCCTACTAACTGTAACACTAAACATCTAGCGGGTTTAATTTATTATGAAACTTGAGCAGTTTGTCGTCCCATGCACATGCAGGGGCCAAGTTTCGATACACAGGGACCATAAATTGATAAGATTATGTGCATTCCGACGTTGATTTAGTGACGCGGGACCCATAATTGGGACGAACTTTGGCTCATTTGGTGCATACACTGCAATATTTTGGGTCATTTCGACCTTAGTTATTCCGAAGGGAGTTGAGGCGGTAAATCGTGTTAACGGTAAAGATTTAACAATCGTGGACAAAATTAGCAGGTACTCAAACAAATTAGAAAAATATATATTTTGCAATTTGCCACGGTCTGGGTGCCACTTGGATCGCCCCACCCAAATGTGTAGTAATTTGGGACCATACAGTTGGTGTGTATCGCCAGACTAATATTTATTAACTTAACTTACCTACCTCGTATGGTAAAAGGATACCAAGATCCATATCGTAGGAACTGCAGAGATTGGTTAACCACTTATCATGAAGACGGTTCTCAAAAGTGAATGTTCCTTCGTAAACTATTTGAAATGTCTGCTTTGGAAACCGCCAATTTGATAACATTTATCAAACTTTATGATACCTACTGAACAAAAATGGGCTTTTTATGTATTCCATAAATTACCTACTACTGGGCATGAGTTTCCCTAGGTTATAGATAAGCCATAGTCATGGCCCTAATAAAAACTTTTTTTAACTCAACAAAGTCTGCAATCAAGTGTAAGACCGCCTGATCTTAAGAAGTTACCGTAACCTATAGATGCTTGCAATAGATGGTAGCCTGAAGGGAAGCGGGACAAAGTGAGGACATCTACATACCTACGGGTTGAATTGAGAACCTCTTTTTTTATCCACTAAAGAAGGAGATTTACAATGCTGCAACAATGACCGCACCCAATTAACATAAATCAAATTAACATAGCATCCAAGTCCAGGTACAGTATAATTACTGCCAACTAAGGGGATCCATAAACATGCCCGCGACACAGTCCCAGGTGTAACATGCTTCTGCAGCTAGACACCGAGGTATAACGACATAACACTTAATAGGAAGACTTCTATTCCATTTTAGGTACTTACATAATCAATTCCTGAAAAAAATCTAAAAGGCATTTACTAATCTACCATCCGACCGGGCCAGGGTGGATTATGATCTGGATTGCTTGGCGTAAAAAAGGGAACAGAACATCGAAAATGATTTCAGGTTTTGAAAATTTTAATCTGGTTTTTAGGTGGTTTGCGTACATAGGCTTAATACGTACTCCAATTACTAAAGCAAGTTTATGATTGATTTAGAATGGATTTATGAAGTAATATTGATCCAGAAAATGGTTTGTAAAATATTTGTAAATATGGAAAAAAATCTATATATAGGTATAGTGGAACTTTGGAATACTTATGAGAAAAATGTAGACATAAAGCTATTTTTTCATTAAATGCAGAATTAAGATATAACACGTCAACCCTACATAAAACTATAAAAGGACGGGCTTTTAGAGATAAAACAGGGTGTCCATCTGAGCTGTCAGTCCCGGACAGGGGACGGCCGCGTCACCGGTAATCCCGAAAACACTTTTGACGACGCAACGCCGCTGATATGTCGCGACGGGATAAGTCCCTGTGTGACTTTTTGAAACCGCGACGTTAGAGTTTAGGTTTGTTTTCGTGTGGATATTTTGGAAATTTTGACTATGACTACCCGCAATTTTATAAATTTATCTTATGACTGCTTACTGTAGTTCTGTATCGATTTTATATTTTATACAATTTCTGTATCTTTATTTTGAATTTTTAGAGATGTAAAATCAATCTTTTTCGCTACTCAATGACAATAATGTTATATTGTCTGAAAATCAATTTATCAGACGGAGTTAATTTTTGTTTAATCCAACGAGCACTAGCCACAAAATTAATCTAACGCCTAACACACTAACACAACACAGGGTTAGGGTGACCATTCTTCATTAGCACAAAGGAGCCGGCCTTTTGTCTCGAGTCCATTCATTTGGGATTGTTCGGTACAGCGAGACCCGCGCAGACTTATTCTGATGAAGAGACAGTTGGCATAATAATTGGTGTTTTACACTTGAAGGAAAGCAGAGACTATACATTTCCTCTCAACAATATGTTATACAACAAGGTATAAAACATATATCACGAAAAGTTTTAAATGTTTTCCCAATTCTTGAATAACTTGGAATAACAAATAAATATGTATATGCACTCATTTTAAAGCTTTAATTGCTAAGAATGGTAAACACGTTTGTTTGATATTCAATATTATTTATTTAAACATTTTAAAACAGTGTAAACTAAGTAAGGCAGTTAATCTTACTAAAAACATAAATACAAGACTAACTCTTACAACATCACTATATTTTTTTACTACCCAAAAAATATTCTACCATAAATTAAACTTATCTCGTGAAAGTCGTCTCCCAGAATAAGTCCGCTGTCGTCCAAACGTGATCCCTGTCAACAAATCCACAATACAAGCTGACTCGTTGTCACCCGAGTCCAACAATGCAATGATTAATGGACTCCTTTCTTGTACTCAACTATTGGAGTGGGGTTCGATCCCTGAATGTACTGACTTGGGTATTTTTATTTTAATGCTTGTTTATTTAACTTCTGCCAACATATTGAACTGATGTGATGATAATTTCTCTTATCATTATAAGTATATGGGTCAGTTGTCTTCAGCTTAGCTCTGCCACAGTAGTATCTTCACATCATCTTATACTAGGTATAATATCATCGGTAGACAAGAAAAGGGTTAAATTAGCACGCTATTCTAATATCTGTCTGCGACCACTGCTGGTGACAACCACCTTAGCGTTCCCATAAAGAAGCCCCCTACTTCACTGGTCTTACGACTCTCTATACAGAAACTATAAAAGGCCACAAAGATATCACGGATGCAATGAGCCGCGGCGCAGTAGCACGGCGCATTAAGCTGGAGGCAACAATCTTTACGGGACACTCGAGGACGTTCGGGACATTCGGGATATTGCCACACTCGCTGGGCAAACCGCGGTGGCATTAAGCTAAAAGGTTACTGATTAGTGATTTGTATAGGATTGGTTTTTTTTTATTTGGAAGGGTCTAAATGTCGCGTAAGTGCAGTGAACTTTTGATACCTACACCAAATAATACTAAGCACAACAGAAAATCTTTTGTTTGATATACTTAAATCTGGGTGTTATTAGACGCGTCTCCGATTATAGAAAACCATCAACCCAAAATCCATTAACGAATCGTTTACCCGACGCGACAAGTGCCAAAGCGCGTGAACCGCAAAGCAAGCATGACAGAACAAAGTTTGCGAACCGGATTGCACCGGTTCCGGGCGGATTAAGCCACTCTCTGGCGGCGCGCAGCGGTTCGGAGCGGTTACCGGCGGTTAGCGGCAGTTAGTCAGGTGAGATCTGCGCCGCGCCGCGGCTTACTATTGGAATTATTGTCTTTGTACGCTTAGGCACGTTTTGTGTATGCCAACTACTGTTTCGGGACACGGTTTTTAGGTTTAAGTTAGTGGGAATCTATTTCATGTCACACAATTGGAATGCTTCCCAGATTTCGAGATGTGATTTAGAGTTATATTTTCAATGTTGGCAGCACTGTTATAACATTATGGTGTAGGTACCTACATCTTGTCGATATATTAATATTTTTCTTCCCGTTTTCCTTTCTAACCAATAGTATTAAGTAGGTGGTTATTGTACGGCCAGGGCTGCCAGATTGTATAGTTGGGTTGTTATTGGTTGCACAATATGTATAATGCGATTATCCTGTGTATCCTGTGTGTTGAGTTTGAGTTAGCGGATTGAGTTCTTTGTATAATTGGACATACAAATAACAATTCAAATGTTAACTGATACACTCCGTAAATTCGCTAATGTTAAAAAATATCGAGAGATCGCAACGCTGTTCGAAATTTAGATTGTTTTCGATAGATCATATTACAGAGGATTTTTTTATAGATGTTTAAGAAATTTAGTTTAATATAATTCCTCGTTTGCTATATTTTAGAACTCTAAGAAAGCTTCTACATTTTACATACATGATGACTGCAACACCCCTGGTTCATATGACTAACAACATAATGAATATACCCGACCGGCGATTCTGTGGCCGGCTACCTATTTGTCAGTCTTCTTTATTTGTCTATGTGTCGTCGGCCTCATAATCCTCGATCGCACCAATCATGTAATAACATCGTCAAAGCCAGCCCCCGACAGACGGGGCCGGATTAAACCGTATTTACTGCAAATTAACTGAACAATTGATGGCCAATTGATCGTCTAATGCTCCTATGTGGCCATTATATTAAATCAAACAGGAAGGCAAGTACCTGGACAAAGACCCATTGATTTAAGAGCTGCGTTTGAGAGCTTGTTTACATAGATTAATGGAATCACTTGATTGGTCTTGTGTTATCTTGGATTGCTATACAGAGGAACCGCTCACGGCCCATTTAATCTAAATTTAATATGCAACAGGAAGTGTTCTGGTACCTAGATATAAATACCATGTTTTTGTTGTAGCGTATGACATCCATAGACTGTGATTGGTACTATTTTAAGCCGTCACCCACTAGGTTTAATCTGCCCACACCTTCATATTAATACATCCCAGTACAAGCGTCGTAAATCGGCCATCTCAATTTACCGGAGGCTGCCGCTGGCGGGCGGGTCTCGCCAGACCAGACCACGACCTTTATTGATAGGCCGTTGTCTCCTTGAGATATGGCCCTGCAATTTGTAGCTAGACCTGTACAGCGAATTAGCGATAATCAATTAGATTGTACAGTTTTATGGGGCTGTTTAACGGAGTGTCGTTAGTTTAATGTTCAATTTGTTAATCTTCAAGATAGTTTGCGATAAATTGTATTCACCGTAATTTTTTTGTAAGGTATTGTTGAGAAATTACCAAGAAAACGGTCTGCCCAAATTTTATTTGATTTGATGACGAAATTTTAAATAAAATTAGCTAAGTGCGTACATGGTTTGTGGCTACTTCAATTGTTTTGTGGTTGCGGGTAGACGAGACCCTGTTACCTCTGTAACAGTACAACGTATAATCGGGGATATTACTAGAATACCTGTAAGATTGTTATCGCATGGCAATAATTAGCTCAAGCAGTACGCTTACAACCGGCCTGCACCTATACCGGTCAATCGAAAAAAAATCCAAGCGGGCAGGGTGTCAGGTTCTCGAACTTAGGTAAATTAGGCTTAGGATGGTTTCATAAAAGTGCCATTTACTTTTGCAATATTAATAGATACATAGATTTATTTCACATAAATCCAAACGGAGTCAGACTTTTATAAGCGTAGAAAGGGGGAAGCTGTACGGGCTAGGCGCACCCTAGAAAGAAAAGTAGGAATAAAAAGTCAATGCAGCCAAGTAACTCATAAAAAATAATTACTCCGCCCTTGAATAACACTACAACTTTCCTGTCAAACGCCCGAAAACACCGATCAGTAAACAAAATATCAGTAGAGCTTTCCACCTGACCGGCTGGCCACATAAACAGTGGACAAAGAAAAGCAAAATGTATGTGCCGTATCGGGCACCAAAGCCCGGTACAAATCTGGCCAGTGGATAGCGGGCCTGATCGACAAATCCGCCAGATTACGCGCTGATACTCCGGCCATGTTTATGAGACAGCCGCCGGACTGGCCCCGGCCCGGTAGGGCTGTCAGTGGCTACGACAATAATAAGGGCCTCAAATATTCCCTAGTACCAATGAAAAACTACAAAAAAGTGACAAGTTCGGTTTATAATAATATAACAAAAATTCTCAGAATAGTAAATGCTCATATTTTACAATTATTTTCTGAGTTTAAAAACTTGTTCGAATCCAAATATAATTTAGTAAGTTTGTATAGGTGATTTAATTTATTAAGCAGCACTGAGGAAGGAGGTTTAGAGAAGGAGCTAAAACAATTGCAAATTCTGTTCATACAAAACTAAAAAAAATATTTTTTATAATAAAGAAAATAATCCAACTTCAATAAAACCTGTGTGCACTAAAATAGGTACCTAAGAAGTAGTCCTAACGAACTGTAAAGATAGTGGCACGACATTTTCAAAATCAGTAAACAAATGACGGAGAAATCCGTGAACAAACAAAAACACATACATACAGTCGAACATAAAACCTTCTCATTTTGGAATTCGGTTAAAATAACATAACGTTATTATTATTACTGTAGTTACCAACTGTAGTACCTTCATATTGAATTGATTTTAACTTTAATAGTATGTCTGACAAACACAAAATCTAATATCTGTAATAACCTAGTTGAACAATCTCCAAACCGCAACACAAATCGGAACAGAACATCCGAGCAATCTGAAATAAACAACAAACTTGTGATAGTAGGTACTAAAATAAAAATGTAAATTTCGCGTTGGCAACCCTGCTGCCGCGTCTAGATAGAGGAAAGGTAGTCCGAATAATATTTTGGCTTACAAAACGAGTCCAAGTTTTAATAGTGTGCCCCCATGTTTATGTTATGGCCTCCCGTATCGGAAGTATGAACCTGTCTTTAGGGAGGCTGATATACAACGGACGGGTGAAAGCTTTTGTTATCTAGGTATGTCGATTTGAAACTAAATTTTTACACTAAAAACTAAAGAGTACCATGAAGAGGTACCCAAATACTTTATTTTAGGTTATAAATATGGGTCCCCTACACCTACACCTACACAAATAATAAAAAATATTTTAAATTCATTTATTTGAAGCATGAAATAAATGAATCGTCAAATAAATTAGATGCCAGAAATTACCTTTTTATTAAATACCTCCTAGTAATCAAAAGGTGCCGTGTTCGATCCCCGTCCCGGGCATTCACGTGGCCCATCACTTAGCACACTCGTTTAGCTTAGCTGCATAGGCTAATGGGATTAATAATGTGTAAGCTCAAATTGTTAATAAATATAATTTGGAAACAATTCATTATAATCTCAAATTTAATGATGATAATGACTCAATCTGCTTAAAGATAAATTAAGTAAGCGAAAGCCATGACGTATGACACGGTATATTTCTATAAAGCAATGCGACATTCATGGAAAAAATAACACTACTTAATAATCAATCCAATTCTCTATTCTAGTCTAACACACGTACATAATCTCAAACTCTTCAAATAACTGATTCCATTTGTGCCCAACTCTCGATTTAGTATTAATTTCCATTCATATCTCGTGTATCTGCGGCGGGCGGGGCTGCCATGGGCGTCCACGCACGGTGTTAGTGCCCCGGGCCGGACATATTTAAGCCATTTTATTTATTTTGAGATACAAAAGCCCTTATCGGCGGATATATAGCCTAGCGGAGTGTTCAAATTTGAATACTTTCTATAATAGATTAAACCTCAAAATTTGATGACATAGCAAAGCACTTTATTCTAAAAAAATATTTGTAAAGCCATTGTAAATTGACAATACGTTTCTATAACTTTTTTTTTGGTAAGGTTTTTAATTGAAAGTATCATTGGAAAATCTATTTTGTTCTTATATTGTATAATAAAGTGACAATTTAAAATCAACGCGTGTTTTGTGGGTTTTGGTTGTAGGCGATTCCAGTTTGTGTTAGAAGTCATGATTTACTACTTTTCATTTCTACGGAGCACTCAAACTTGCTAAGTGAGGTAACTAACAACTCGAGCGTAACACAAATATTACAGCTGATTAATTTTAACTTAAACAGCAATGACAGATAGCGAAGTCTCAAACAGCTAAAAGGGACTCATGCATTTAAGGAACGTTTCAGTATTTCTTTGTAAGTGATTTTAAGTACACTAACTTCATTAAAAAACAATATTCCCATTATCGAATGCTGAAATATCTTAACAAAATTAGGTCTCAATATCCAAAAATCCCACCATATTATTATAATCTGTAGTCCGCCAATCTGAACACAGAAACCCTAGCGACATTCTCCCAATAAACAAGGCTTCTCATAGTTGGGCCGCGTTATCTGACGGTGATGTTGCCGGCCGAGGGTAGTTTTAAAACGTGCGCAAACGGCGGGCGGTAGTTGTTAATAATTATTGCCTATTGTTGTTTTTGCCCGACGATAATGCGTAATGAGAGGAGCGGGCTACGCTTTGCTGTAGTTTTGTTTTGTTTTGTAAATGTTGCAAATTTAATATTTGAGGGTTTGAATGTTGAATATGAAATTTGAAGGTTTGTGTATTTTTTTAACTGACTCCAATTTCAATTAAAATTGATGGCCTCGACTGCTAATGATTCTGCCAACAATAAGTTTATAAGACAAGATAAGTGCAAAAGGTATATATTAAACGGTAATTAGAACAATGAAATTAAGACCAACAAAGTTACTCTGCCTTTTGTGAAAACGATAACACTGGTCAGTCATTATTTTTGAATAAACATTGGATAGGTACATAGGAATATATTGTTGAATAAACATTGTATACATACGAATAAAAAACAATGAAAAATTACGAAACTCACTCCTGAAAATGTTTTCCAGTAAGTACTTATACAACAAAACAGAACCAATTAGCCGCTATCACTGACAATAACAATAATAATAAAAAATCTTTAATAAGTAAACAAAGGCGGCGGGTGGAGGGGTGTAAATTCGCAAAAACACGCCGCGCCGCGGTTACTAGCCCTTAACTCGGCATAATTACGGTCATTTGGTGTCATCTTACCCTTAACGAGATCATCAACACTACGCCGCCTGGGAACTACGAAAGGCCCACGAAGTCAGGGTATTTGTCATTGAACTATCCGCCATTTCATTGATGGGCTTTGGGGAAGTATATTAGGTGTAGCCACTGGCATTCTCGTGCTTGATGCATAAAAAAGTTTGAAATATTAGTGGAGGTGCATATAAGGCCACATTCCGCCCTATTCCATCTGGTTCGAATCTGAGTACATCCATAATTATACAACGTTTACAATATCCATTACAGGAGGAGGAATCGGCAATGGCAGATCCTGATCTAGGCCCGAATTATAAAATCGATCTCAAGACTGATAGCGATCTTGAGTATGCTTATGATATGTAATTCTGTATTGGAATGACATAAGAATGACATTTCCAAAATCGCTCAAGCCGTTTTCGTCATTGCACCTCACTCATTGGTAAGATTTTTTTTTAACATGGAGTTTCGATTCTGCCAGATTTAAGAATCACCTATTTTGCTTGCGAACATCCAAGCTACAGTATTTTACTCATAGGAACTCCAGCAGAAAAATACTGAACTAAATTGTACACAGTGTAAATGATATTGCCGATACGCGACTACTGCCCCGCATCTACCGGACCTCATATCTGAAATAGACTGTAGTACACATAATGATTTGCCTTCTCCATGTGTTTTCCACGTTCTTAGTCGGAATAAGGCTTGAAACTATAAATAATATTTTAAATTAATGCTAATGCCTCCGGTTCGCCTAAATGTTGGGTAGGCGTTATAACTCAGGGTTGACGCGCGCCGCGCTGGTTAATGTACGAATTTACCGGACTATTTGCGTTATTTATTGTGATTGTGGCGCGGCCGAGGTGTGATAGATAAGTGGTATGGTTGTTTCAATATGTCTTATAAGACCGGAAGGTGCACATCCTTGCACTCTAAATGAGGTTATACAATTATTGTTTACGATAAATAGTCTGCACGCGTTTTTAGGAGTCGTCAAGTTTTTCTCGGTATTAATTGGTCGGGTTTTCATTATGACTTAAGATACATATTCAACTCAACTCAAACTCAAAATTGTTTTTATTCATGTAAGCCAACAAACCACCGGTTCGGAATGCTGCTTCCACTGAGAAGATCCGGCAAGAAACTCAATGATTACTCTTTTCAATGAATAAAAGATGGTGTGCATTCTGAGGAACAGCAACAGAATATTAGCAGACAACACCATTGTCACTAAATAAGTAATAGTAAAATAATTATTTAAGCTAGCTGATCTTAACCATAAATTAATTTGCTGACTAAACCACGGTCAACGAGAATCGATACGAAATGGCAATAATGTTTAAGTTCAAGTCAGTCAAACTAATTTAATAAAATAATTTATTCATTTTCGTATCGCTTCTCTTTAACTGTGGTAGATACCTACCTATATTTAGTTAATATGTACTGAACATGATTATAGTCAGTTAATTTCACTAAGTCACGTGAATTATTGCAAATTGACGCATATGCCAGTGTCATAAGAATCACAGGACGTGTCTTTGTTAAATAAACGAACTATAACTAATTATCCTTCTCGTGGTCGTAACAAAACAGATGAATGTTTGAAGTGATACATTTAGAGTTAGTCGTGATTTGACGACAATAGTGCCGATTGATATCATTTAAAAAACTGGCAAATTATAATTTATAATATTAAATAACCACTATTTAAAACAAGAACTCAAAATTAAATGAAACATGGCATTATAAAATGTTCTGTGACCGCTATTTGAAACAAGAATTCAAATTTAATCATTCATGCCTTTTAAAAATATTCAGTAACCGTTATTTGAAAGAAGTATTCCAAATTTAATCTTACCTTGGCTTAAAATCAATACCAACAAATCGTAACCCCCAAAAGCCAATATCAAATCAAACAGTTGAAACATCAGAGGGGTAGGCCGACCCATCCGACTGTGCCGCTAACTTGAGTTATTTGGCCAAGTTATCGGCCCGCCGTTTATCACTAAAATGTCACATTTAATAATAATTAATGATAATTGCCTCCGAGCTTACAACGGAGAAGGCGATCGGCCGATTCTCATAAGTTATTTCAGTTTAACTTAGCGAACATTTGGAATTTGACTAGAGAACTGTATCTTGTGTAGTTCGCCGTGTGAGCTGGACATAGAGTGGTGTGGAGTCGATGAAACTATATTCTCATAGATACTTTATAAAGACAAGGCGTATAAAAAAATGCTATAAAAAAATTAAGTTAGTATTCCAAAAAATAAAATGAATTATATTAATAGCCAAACAATATAACGCTTCCTTTGCAATATATAGGTACATAGGTTCGAACACACACACAAACAAACACACTTGTGAAATTGCATAATATTCTGGGGAAACTAGTATATGTGCAAGGATCTAACCAGACTTCGAAAGACTGTAATCCGCAACCAGCTTTAGGTCAATGTGTTGAACTATGGTCTGTACTGGACTGGAGAGAAGCATGTTGCCTATTAATCAGACAGGCCTAATATTTATTATAACTGGAACATAAAATGTGGTCACAATTTTTTTAGGAATTTTATACCAATTACAATTTTGCATCACATAATCAAAAGTGCTTTGTAATCATATTGTAAATGGATTGTAATACGAGTATTCCTTAAATTTGCGTTTAATCTTATTCTTTAGCAAGGTGAAAGACTCCACTGCACCCGATTCCACAGAGAGTATTCTTAATCACTTAGCATTGGTAAACGCGCACGCGACAAGGTAAACAATATGAAGACTCCAACTTGAACTATAATTCACGGTTACGTTTCAAGTTGCTCCTGCGCAAACTCTGTTGCATTGTTTGACTAACCGACCGAATTCTGTGTGACACAGCCGCGCTTATTGGTATAGGCTATTGTTTGTATTGTTTTATTTGCGTGTTAATAGTTCAGTTTGCTATTGTGATACACATGATGTAAGAAGGTACTAACATATAGGTTACTACCTACCTACTGTGTGTTTATCTACTATTGTGCTATTATTACGTATATCGAACTGCTTCCGTAGGTTAGTGAAGGGCTTTCCTACCATAGCGCTTTACACCAGCCTCGTCTGAAAGTATGCTCGTAAGAAAGGCACCGGTTCACTCTCTAGATCAGTAGTTCGATTGAGGATCCATCTTTTTATGTAATGTTACGTTAAAGAAGGCGTATCCCTTCTTGCTCATAGTGTCAGATTTCTTAAATAAGAATTACAGTGACAACACGTTCTCTTGATGACGACATATGTACATGAGGGGGTACCAACCTGCTTTAGTAATCAGTCCCGGATTTAGGAGATACCACAATCCTGTATAGCCCTCTTTTAATAATACAACTATTTCTTAGTTTTATGTCTCAAATTTGGTTTGAAGGTAAGTCCTTAGATCTTCGTCTTTGCTTTCTTAAGATAACTTGACGCCAAAGGTGGCCATCGGAAAACTTAAATCGCCGTTAATACAACCCCACCATTCAAATCGCGAGAACACCATCACGAAAATCGTTTCAGAACACGGAAGGGTTAAAAATACTCTTCCAAGTTTAAAACCAGTTAAAGGGTTAATCGATCGGAGGCAATCTGGGCCCGAACGGCCCCTCGGTGTTAGCTGGCGACTTGTTTCGCATTGTCCCGACAAGTTTCCACGGCGAATCGAATTTGTTCCTAAAACTGTTGTTCTTAATGCGTAGATGATAAAGATCTTCGATTGACAAAGGGTTAAGTGATGTTACAGAGGGGGCAAAGATAGGTTTTATTACTGGGTTTGTTTGAGCTTTCCAAGCTCCATCCCATAGCTAGAAAGAAGCCGCTGTCATTCAAAGAAGCTGCTTAATTTTGACTCACCATACAAAACTGGCCAGATAACGGGGTCTCAGAATCAGATAGCTAAGTGAGACTTAAATAGCTTGCTAACTTTTGAGTAGCTTTTCAGTATTCGATGATATCGAATCATGGCTTAAATTTAATTCGCGTAGGTACTTCAGTATTGCTTTTACTTCAGTCATTCGGTTCGCCTTCTCTATGCGTGTTGTCTAATCTGTGTCAATATTTGTGTCAGTCGCCTCGGACTGTATCGGCGATCTCTTTGTTGGGCCTCATATCGCGACCGGATTAACTGGGACTGTTCGATACTTGATAAAATAAGGCGAACTGAGAATTAAAGTGGCCTGGAAAGGCCAGTTGCCATAGACTTTATAACCACTAAGTTATTTTGAACCCCACAAGCCCCAGCAATTACCGCAGCCTATAGACGCTTGCCATGCCAAAGGCATTGCTGGCACGTGGCCGACCTTAAGGTGAATGGGATAGAGGGAGAAGGTTGGTCTTCCGGCTCTCTCACTCTTCGTACGAAACGCAGCTGTTATACTTACTTTATCGCCAGACTGACTAACTGTATGGCCCCAAACTAAGCAACGCTTGTACTATGGGTACCGTACCGTACAATGGACTGGGGGCGATCTCAATGACAACAAGGCCAGGGCAAATTACGAACAGACCATTTCCGAAATTTGCCCCGGCGGGAATCGAACCCGCTAGTTTTCTGTAAAAAGCCGGTAATACCCAGGTGAGCCAGCCCGTATATGGGCTGTAGTCAATTCGCAACAGCTTGGCTCTATCACCATTCACAATTGATATGTAAGTTTACCTACTATATGACCCCTTAGGCTTGGTATCATGGTAGGTAAAGATACACTGTAGTAAGATATTTCGATATGTAATAGAGGGCGAGCCTATAGGTGCCCAACACTAATTATTTATTTATGTTCAGGCATCGCAGGCCCATAAGTAAATCCTACTAATATTATAAACGCGAAAGTTCGTGAGTGTTGATGTATGTTTGTTACTCTTTCACGCAAAAACTACTGAATGGATTTGGAAGAAATTTGGAATACAGATAGTTTATATCCTGGATTAACACATAGAATACTTTACTTAAGTCTTCGCGGACAAAGTCGCGAGCAGAAACTAGTACCTTACAAACTAACATACATACATATTTAACTAACACTATAACACTAACTATTGGTGGTGTCGGCGGCAATCTCCCCCGATAGCGCCTGTACACCACACCCTTAGGCCAGAAGTTGACAGCTTTTCAGTTAGGACCCTAACCACAAACGCTTGAAACTAGCGTTGTGACTAGAGTCCAACGGCTGAACTCTCAATGAGACATTGCTCTTCACTCGGATGTACTCAGCAATGTCCCCCGCCTTGCTGGCATAGTGGAGGCGGGACAGGTAGACTTGGGTGGTCGGCACTGCTGCTATTGAATTTCTTGACGGATCTTCTCAGTGGTAGTGGTAGCATTCCGGACCGGTGGTAGATTCTGACTATTCGTAAGTGATTTGTGGGCCCACAATCTACATGAATAAAAATATTTTCAATTTATAATGTACACATTTCGGATTCGGACCACAGTCCATTAAGCTGGTCCAGTACTAGCTTGGCGTATCCATTTCCTCTACATCCATGTTTTATCGGTATTTTGGGCCTTTTAATATGAGATCTCTGATGTTATTTAGATCGTATCGCCTCGCTGTAGCTGAGGTGGATAAATGAGTTCTCTCCGCCATTATGTTTCAAAGTTCCAAGACTATCAGAAGCCTTTGTGAAACGAAAATTTGTATGGATATTAGATTATTCGCTGATGTTTCTCTTGTTTAGTTAAATGTTTTTCATTATAAATTGTTTCGGGTATGTTTTCTTAGGGAGATTATTTTTTTATCATTCGAAGTGAGTATATATTATTTTCACTAGCCTATAGGTATCAGTTAAAGGATAATTATAATTATATGCTACGCCAGGATAGCCCAAGACTACGTCACGTTAGTGTCGTCATTGATTGACATCTTCAATACTAATAAGGAGCATTATTAACCGCTATACAGGCGTGTCGTAGCCTTGGGCCAAACACGTGACCTAGCTGCCTAGAAAATATTATCTGCTTTTATTATTATATGCTTAGAATTAATGTGTTTTGTTAATCTATATTATCTAGTAATGGATTCATATTAACTTTATTCACATGAGTAACCGATGAATAATTTCGAAAAATCTAAGTACCTACTTACTTATATTTTTGTGTTTTATTCATCGAAAATGTTAATGTACAGTGGATATAATATCCTTGTCGAAAGTTTAAAAAATATGGTAAAAAAAACACATCTAATCACCTTTACATAGATTTTTTTGTTTTTGTTCGACTGTGCTGTAAGGGGGAGATGTAACCATGTATGATTATGTACTTGTGAACCGATATATAAACCCTGTTGTGCTATAATAAAGACAGTTGAGATGTGAGAACCGTTGTGTTTACTTCTAACCTAGATACAACCTGTATATGGCGACCCTGCCAGGATAGTGCAATCCGACTAAGATATTTAGATTAGGGAAATACTTAACGTAAATACTTAAATGTAACTTAGTAGTACACACGCCCCTACTTATAATTCGGCTGATCTCCTTAAAATACTTCTAAAAACACCAGCGGAAGGCAGGGTCGTGCAAAGTGGGGTTATCAGCAAACGGACCGACTGAACGAACGGCATTCGTTGTTTAATTAAACACTAATTAGTTAGCGATTAACAAGTGTTCGTGTACCAAACAACTCGACGAGTTGCCAGTGTATAAAAATCACCTAAAATTAGGGTGAAAATTACTCAAAGTAATTGTAGTTTCTCAATTAATTATATTTGTATTGCCTTTTTTTCTATAAAACACCGATAATTTCCTTTCTGTTTTTATATATTTCTTAGAGGGGTAGGCAGATATTTGGGCGCAGATATTTGTATTGTGCACCTATTTTTTTGCTGATAGTAGTCTCAAATAACCAATAGGACAAAACTTACTATTAATGTTTTATCCGTTTTTATCCGTAATACGATTAGCCGCTTACATCCTTTGTTTTCTACAGTTGATATTTTATTCAATTTAAACTTTAAAGCATAGCAACACTGATAGCTACTTGTTTTACATCGCCGCCCGCCCGCGCGCCGCCGCCCGCCCCGCACCGACAAATGAGGTGATCGCGCCCTCCTACAAATTGGCCGCATTAATATAGACAAGGGGTGGAGTTCAGACGAACAAACATAGGGCGATATTTGATAGTGGTAACACTTACGAAAATCACTAAACATGCTGAATAGCATAGAAAATTTTGCCTTCTTTAGAACCACGTTTAAATACAAGAAGGTTGTAAAAAAGGGATTTATTTCTTTTAAAATATAATAAAATGGTTTTCAACCCTTATTACTGTTCCTACACAACTAACTTAAAGTAAGCGTAAGTGGATTGAGTGAACTTGGCTGATACTAAATCTGAAACTTTGTATCTATTGCTTTGGAACCTGTAGCTAGAATTTCAAATACTTTCTCTGAATATAATTTCACCCCGAGATAAACTTAACTATGCAATAAATAGGGCACTAGAGATGAAAGATTGATGAACATTATGATACAGTAACTGTGGTCTTGCTGGCACCGGTCCTGGGTTCAAACCCTGGCTCGCATCTCTGGGTTTTTGAAATCTATGTGCGAATCATACTATCTATACCTATTATTATCACTTGCTTACGGTGAAGGAAAACATCGTGAGGAAACCTGCATGTCTTAGAAAATGAACTAATTTTCGTGGTGGATTTTGGCCTGAATCCTCCTCATAGTGATGGAAGGCCCTTGCCCAGGATCGGGACGTCAAGAAGGCTAAATTATTAGTATTATTTAACAACAATATAAATTCATCTTTAGTTGCTCCCAAGTTGGTAGTACGTTGTGTAGCGGCGTGGGATGTCAGAGTGGATTCGGTAACGGGGCTGTCGAACGCTCGTCTCGCGAACGAGGCTCGCGGTATGGTACGGCAATACATTTTTTTCTATAATAAAAACCATTAACTAAAGATAATTTAGTACTTAATTTGTTTAACAAAACTTGGATTAGGTAAGTATGTAATTGAGGGATTCATGAAACCCAGAAGTTTAATTGTAGAATAAAAAAACGATATCGTGAGATAATTGTGGGTTGCGTTTGTGGATAATTAGTTCTAGTTTTTTTCTAACAATTTGTTGATGGTAATCAGTAAAGTGTTTATTTATCTTGTAATGCTAGTTGTTGGTTGTCTTGTCACACCGACACCTGTAATTGCTTCTGAATAGGTACCTACATGGTAGACATAATTAAGTAGGTATACATAATTTTATAAGGACTGTCATTTAGCCCGATAAACTGAATCACTAATTAATTATCATAATAATTAATGTTCATGTTTGTATTTAAATCTGCGCTTGAAATTTAAACATTTCAAGCGTGAGATATGAGTTTGTCGTTAGAAAATAACACTGCAGATCGAATAGCAAAAAAATATACTGATTTTCAGATGTTTTTCAATGAAAATTGTTACCTATTTTGTTCACCAGCTCCCTCACCGTACCGCGAGCCGCCGTCAATAAGTGCCAATGTGATATCGGTTTAATTCGCGCGTCTTGACGCCGAGGTGAGCGGGAATGTTAATTAAACAGACAGACAGATCGCCGCTTTTATAGGTACCTACGGTGTTCCCGCGCGATCTGCGGCGGAAGACGGCTCTTATTGCCGGCGAAGATGGATCGCGGAAAGGGGTTTATGTTTAAGAAATGTAGAAATGATACTATCTACTGTTGGAAGAATGGTGTTCGAGCACTGATAGTTACAATGATTCTGTGATAGAAAATAGGTAGGTAACTTTTTTCTTTAGGTATAGTTGCTTCCTACTAATCTTATTCACACATGTTTTAAATTAAAACACCAACAATATCTATTAAAACTTTAAATAGATATTGTTGGTCTGATTTTTTTTAATTCGCAGTAGACAAAAATCTATGCTTTAATGGTATAATATTATTAATAATTGTGCTTACCACACACAAAAAAACGGAGTAGGTACGGAGTAGGCTACGTATATTCTAAACTACTAAACTTACCTACAGTATATTCATTTTCTTTTCTAAGCATTGTAGTGACTCGACTCGACAAATACGTATGGACGAATTGCAAGTGACTTATCATTCCATCCGTCCGTTCGTCTTTGACAGAAATTAGTCGAAAAAAAACAATAAAACAACCCAATAAAAAGGCATCAAGTCAATTACATACAGTAACCCAATTACAGCGCGTATATCCGACAAAGGAAACAAGAGAACGCCGATACCCGACAGTTCCTATCGGTGGACGGCGCGATGCAAAAAGGCGCTAATATCCCGAAACGAAAAACTGGTAACGGTTATGCGTTTCGGAGCCAGCGTTTGTCTCGCGATAACGCGCGCTTACAATTAGCCGGGACGGTGTTATGCGAGAATAAGTGAAGAAAAAAAATTATCAAAGTTTTATCAGTTTCACATTGTTAGGGAAATATGTAGGTATCTAACCGAAAACAAATAAATTTAGAACCGAAATTGACAACAGTTTTTAAAACGTTCTAGAATACAAACACGATGAAGAAAAATTAACTAATTGTTGTTACATCGCCTACTGAAAACACTGAATCAATGTAGTCATTTTTATAAATATTTAAAATTTTATACTTTTATAATACGATCAAAATCATTACATTTATGGAATATTTTAAGGGTAATTAATTGTCTTTTTGAAATGGCAAACGTTGCACATTACAACTGCAGGCTAGTTTATAAATAGGCCTAATAAAAAGCACGCATTATCATTAGAATGCCATCAACAAGCCTAGCAGTATCACATAATACCGTTCCCGTTCGCAATTAGACGTGACTCGGCGACTATAATCGTTAATGTTTAGCACCACATATTTCTGTACCTTTGTGCAAATGCACCCTCCGTCTGCCGGCACCTAGCTACAGACCAATCAGGATGCGCCTTTATTGCTTACTGTCTCGCTATGATGGAATCGTTCTTTTTTAAGGTTTGAATTTTGAATAGAACTCAAAAATAATTCTTTTTTATAAAAATCCAAATTCTGACGAATTTCACGATTTCAAGAATAATGAATTTATTTCTGAAAGTCTTTTTATCTTTTCAGGATTGTTTTCAGCTTGGATTTAGTTTGTTTTTGTAAAAATAATATTATTTCTTTAATATTTGTATTAATTTAATTATTAGTAGCCGCGTACGAGTAATATTTGTGCAAGTAGAGCGGGTAATTAACCACGGCACATATAGGCCGGCTGATTTCTCCTGGGCGCGCCTATCGCCTGGCGGAGACTATACCAGCGCTTTTATTGATGAAGCCACAAAAAGAACGGAAAGGAAATTATTCAACATTAAATTTTGCCGGATCAGGTAATCTTTAACAATGCTTCAGGGGCAGTTGGGAAGCGTTATTGCAGTGATCACAAGCAGAACAACTAGTATTTTCTTAATTATCAACGGAAATCTGTTGCTTTGCCGTTAGACGGTGTTTAAAAATGATCCAATCACAACCATTTTTGTCCCAAAATACGAACGTGCGCGTAATTACGTTTAACATACCTAGTATAGAGATTAAATAACAGCAATCGCCTTTTCAATGGTCACACACGAATGTCTACAAACTTTTCTCAGCAGGCTAAATTATACCCAACCTACTATTTTGCGGTAGGATGGGTAAATATTAATAATAACATAACATCTTAGGCACAAACATCAACGCAGTATCCTGTGTAAATACATACAATTCTTCACTAATTATTAAAATCAATACACTTCAAATAGAACCGCTTAATTAATTGCGCGAAAATTACAAAGAATATTTAAATCTTCGTCTTTTGAAAGACCGCCATCTCGTTCTGGGCCAGCATCGTGGAGTACGGAGGTAGAGCCAAGCTGTCACAAATTTACCGCAGCTCATATACGGGCACGACCAGGGTTAGTACCACCATCTCACAGAAGAACAGCGTAACGAAACTATTATAACTTACGATGTGTCTCACGATGACTGAAAGAGCCTGACGACTTCCGCTTCAGGTCGGCTACATGCGAGCACTGCCTTTGGTATAGTAACTGCTTGAAATGAGGCTATTTGTATACTTAGTTGCCGACTTTGTTATATTAAAAAAAAGAAAGTCCCTAAGAATGTGTATACTGCAGCGCACCTCTGCCTATCCCTGGGAAATTCGGGTGTAATTGTTAGTAATCTTTTTTTAACAAAAAACTATTTACTTTGTCAGCACATGGAAGAATGCAATGAATCGAGAGGACCATAGCAACTTTCTGTACCAAACACAAATCACCGTAAATACTCGTATAATACATAAAACATAACCCAAATCCTACCTTGCAATGGAACTGTAACCCAATCAAAATCTTGTCAATTTAATCCAACGGTTCCCCATCTTCAATTAGTCCTACACTTGGTGCTTCCCATTAGATGCCGCTCGGCTCTGCCTGTGATTTCTCGGAGGGCCAACTGAAGCTATTTTATACGGAGCCTGCAAGCATGTAGGGGAAAAGATGAGGATAACCTTTAGCGGAATGAAATGAGTTTTTTTATTATTGACGGAAAATATATACTTTGGTAAATGAAGATGTTTGTCAATATACCTATTATAAATTTATTGATTTTGTCATTGATGGCATCTGGAGGTAAGATAATTAGGTGCTACTGTGTTTATTTTATATTAAGTATGCTCATTGCAACAAGAAAATGTAGTATGGCAGTCGAGTAGGTACTTTCTAATGCTTTATTTGCCTATTTTAAGTCCGTCATTGTAGCTTCTATAATTTATACAAAAACCACAATATTTACGGATGAACTTTACGGAAAGATGCACTAACCCTTCCGGAACACGACCTTGGTTTCCATGAATTATTCAACGTGGAATCATCAAAAATGAATAGTCCCACGTCGAGCGCCAAAAAGTGAACCCCTTAAATATTCATACCCAAGTGGCAGAAAGAACGAGCGCTCGTCAAATTATAAGTTGTGCAAGTCATCAAACTCGGTATTGTGACAAGATAGCAGAGCTATGAAGTCTGCAAGTCTGCAAGCTTCGGGCTAAAGATAAGATTTAATTTGGCGGATGGTCATTGACGTCTTGCATCTTGTTGTACTGACGAGGAATATTCTGTGTGTATGTAAATGAACTTGGCGCTTTGTTTCAGTGTTGTGTGGTTCCCAGTGTCGTTGATCTGGTAATATCTCAATTACTGAAAGTACTTCGTAAGTTAAGTTTGCAATTTTATAAGATTTGTACCGCACTTTATTTTCTTTAGACAGTACATAAACTTGAATATGCGCTATCCGTTTATAGGATTTTGAGAAGATTCCTTTGGAGTTTGTTGTGGCTAAAAGTAGACTTTAGACTCTTGATTTAGAATCATCTGTGATTTAATAAAAATCAATTTAGTCTCCAGATATTATCCCTTTTACAGGAGTTCCAAAATAAAACCAGTAAAAGTATAATATTGTAAACACAGCTACTCTCCATTTCCTATAATCAAACTATCGACGAAACGACCGGCGTCGGCAACCGCTCGAGGCCAACTGACAAACTTTTAATTTCTTCACTGCAGACATTGACGTTCGATTGCGATTGGCGGGAAAGTTACATTGCACAGATAACGGATACTTTTAAATATAAACTTAGAAGTAGTATGGATGCGTTCGGGTATTGAAGTTTTGAAGTTAGGATTCTAGAATTCGGAGATTAAATTTGAATGATAACATTGTATTTAAATAAATAAATCTGAATTTAGTTTAAGAGTAGTCATCACGTACCCAATTTAGTGTTAGTAGTTAATTAAAGACGATGACGCTCTCCTTTAATTATTTATTTAAGTTCATAAGTCCATCGCTTTTTTAAATTCCACATAGGGTACAAACAAGTACAAATATTCGGTCGCGTCAGCGTTCCCGGCTAATGACGCATGTCGTACGACTTAACAATGTTTTAATGCATCCAAAACACCCTTACACAGATGGGCCAGGTTATTTGTTTAGGACTACCTAACTGCCGCCCGTTTAGCGACCGACCCGTCGGCGGTGGACGGAGCAAGGTGGGAGCGGCAAGCGATTTTTTTGGTATAAATGACTCTAACTATGTTCCCTGACATCATTAGTCGCTACGTATTATTTTTAATAGAAAACAACCCCTATTGGTAAACTCAAAAACTATGTGCAAGACACAATATCATACGTAGACGCTAATTAATAGCGTGTTCAGCAAACGTGGGACGAGCGAGCTCGTAGTAGAGCTACAGGTACTATTTACAACATTAGCCAGAGATGGTACACAGGTTACTGTAAACTAAATCACTGTAAAAAACTGAACTAGAAACACAAACGACCGCTTGGCGCAGTGGTTAGAGCGTAGGCCGCTCGGCTCACTGCACATGGTGGTTGCGGGTTCGATTCCCGCTGGGGTAAATTTTGGAAATGACCTATTCGTAATTTGCCCAAGTCTGGGTGACTCTGGGTTCGCCTATCCTACCTTGTACGGTACCCATAGTACAAGCGTTGCTTAGTTTGGGACCATAAAGTTGGTGTGTCAGTCTGGCGATATTTATTTTTTTATTTAAACTATGACAATAAATACACCATCAGGCGAGCATTACCCAAAGGGGTAGGCAGTGGTGCGATAGTATTTTCGACCCTAATATTATAGTGGAGCTAATTGGAAAATTTTATGCAGCCAAAAAATCGCTGCCGCTCCCACTCCGCGTCCCAGTCTATACAGGGTGATACAGGTGCGAGATTAAATGGCCGCCGCATATACAGGGTGTTCATTACGATATTGCCGCGAGTACAACGAATATTGCGAGCGGTTTTATTAGGACTGTCATAACGGTGTACTTTTTTGTGATGAGAATTGAAAACGTGTTTGATCTGGGCCTGTGAAGGGACGTTTTGTGCCCCGTGACGGCATTGTTTATGGTCCGACCGTTTAGCCCTTTCAACGCGCGCGTTTATTAGCGATTTTGTTTTTGATTTTCGTTTTCGTGTTCCATATTTGAATGATGGTTTTTATTGATAACGTGTTTTTTAATTAAGATTATATGTCACAGCGGTGTTCATTTGATTTTTGATCAATTAATATAAATTAGTGTTTATAAAGTAAATAGCTGGAGAAAATCTACAGCCTGAAATGTCACTTTTCTATATCTATTAAAATGATATTAGCACCGGTCAGTTTGTAATTTAAAATTCGACTTTACATGAGCGAAGCCTCACTGGTTTTTGCTCCATATTCTTATTTGTCCCCGGCAAAGCAATCGCAAGAATTGTTATCCACCATAATACCGAACGCAAATAGTACAACTAAGTGTTAATTTAGAAAACTAGGGCACAGTAATATCTACACAGCTTCCTTCCGGACAAGGTGTGGGCAAACAGCCGGACGGTTCGTCCGGACCGGACAGATATTAGGTGCTATTTGTGTTGGTCTATTTGAGGGTTGGTTTTTATGAGAACACTGTCTATATAGTAATATGAGGGTAGATAACAAAGGTAATAAATGTAATACCTAAATACCTCTATTTACTTAGCATTTGCTTTTAGTTGGACCTGTTAATGAGGTAGTAATGTGATAGAAAAATAAGTCGACAAAATAATGCAAGCATGGTTAACTGATGCAAGTTTGAATCCCACTATCAAGCAGTGCGCAAAGAAAATGTCTTGGGGTAACCTGTACATCTTTGGAAAGACCAACCCGCACTGGGCCGGGCGTGAGGCCGGTGTCAGGCCAAGGCCTGCATTCTCCTCGCAATGAGTCCCCTCTTTCATTGACCAAATAACAATAACGAATCTACAGACAGTGCATTGAATGCGAATGCACATTAATTAGCGAATGAGCATAGCAATTCACCTCATACGAGTATACCTATATCATGTTTCTGTAACATAGCCTTGATTCAATTTATTCTAATAAAATAATTGATTAGCATATAATATTAGTGAATACAGTTCCGAGTAACTGTTCCATAACATCGGAACCTGCTTCAGTTCAGTGCACATCTATTAACTGTAACAGGTGGACGGAACTGCTCCGATGAGTTACTGTTATATTTATGTCCGTGTGTATGTCCCGCCGTAACTCAAGAACCTGGTGCATCGATGTTACGATGGCCGCTTGTTTCGGGGTTGGTACGCAATTTATCGGCGATACGTGGACTGGTGTTGCATAGGGATTATGTTGAAGACTCAGTGGGTATGTGCTTTAAATGTTGGAAGAAAGATAGGTGTCTGATTCCATAAGTAGGGAACAAGATATAAGGCGTTTCAAAAGTAAGAAATAATATTTTGGAAGGAACTAAATAGCAAACAATTATGATCTAAATTATTTCCAGTTGACGTCTCCAAGTAGGTACTATTTATTGAATAATGTAGTCGCTACTACAAAAAACAGTTTACACTGTTTTCAAATAGTTTGGAAGATCGCAAAGCAAAAGTTGTGACAAAAATTCAAATCCAAGCTGAAAAACTTATATTATACTTAATTACCAGGGTTATATGTCGACAATTATATCGTGTATAAGTAAGTGTCTGACATTCTGACATAAAAATCCTATTGATATAACTTTTAATGACAGCCATTGCGCACCGCAGACCTAGGCAAATGCGAACGAAATGAACAATATTAATATTTGAAATCAAACCACCACCTCAATCGAAAATTTTGAAATTCTCTACACGAACATAAAAGCACTTTTACAGACCCCAAAATCGCACGGCTCCCATTAATATGACAATTTAGAATATACCATAAACAATAATGATCGTAATATATAAGGTCTTATTGTAATAATGCACGATATTTTGCTTGGCGCCTTTAGTGATCCAAAAATGATGTACCTACCACAAACAACACAATCTTTTAGACTTAAAAATATTATCTGCTGGTTGATGCAGCGATTTAATTAAAAGTCAGCTTTTAGAAAAAAAAACCACTAAGGTAATTTTTTTATCATCGTTACCATTTACCAAGGCGATTTGAAAAATATCGTGCATTATCACAATAAGACCTCACAAACGAAGACGCGAAGCGGGGGACGCAGGGTCCCTAAACGGGGCCCACTAAAATTTTAATTAAATATATCGAAACAAAATCATAAATATGGACCGACGGATTTCTACCTTTATTAAACCCATTAGAAGGGTAGAGCGCTCTACATCACGGTATTATTGTGTTTCCTCATACAGACATAGGGGCCATGCTGGCATTTTCCAATCTATCAGGCTTGCGACCTATGGTAATGCTAATCAAATAAAGGCTGGAGTATTTGGTGGTTGATGACGTCAAAATAACAATTTCCAATATTAATAGGTAAAGTCTATGGTAGGTAGTATATTTATTCCTGACAAGTGGTTAATATAGACGGCATCTGAGTATATTACATAAAACTACAATATTAATAAACTTAATTTAAATCTGCTAGTTAAAATAGTAGAACAGTAGTGATAGCCGGTTGGTTAAGCACGCGTCTTGCGGATACCAGGTCCTCGGTTCAAACCCCGGCTTGCACCTCTGGGTTTTTAGAAATCTATGTGGGAATCATAATTTATATTATGACTAGCTGAGCCCGCGACTTCGTCCGCGTGGAATTTAACTTAACAAAAAAGCCCGCTTCTGCGTTCTGAGCCCGCACGACAGAACCCATTTTTTCATTTTTTTTAATTTTGTTTTTCTAAAATAGAAGTTGCTGCTTATAACATCAGCTATCTACCAGTGAAAGTCCCGTCAAAATCGGTCCCCCCGTTTCGGAGATACTCTTTGATTTCATGTGTTTTTATTTTTTTACGCGGAACCCTCATTGTTTCTCAAAAATTAAAGTAGCCTAAGTTACTCCCTATTACAACAGCTATCTGCCAGTGAAAGTCCCGTCAAAATCGGTCCAGCTGTTTCGGTGATTACCTGCAACAAACACACAAACACACAGACAGACAGACAAAAAAATTTTAAATCGCGTTTTTGCTATAGGTGTCGTATGTACTTTCATATGCATTTAGTGAAAAGGTGTTATTTTGATATTACAAACAGACACTCCAATTTTATTTATTTGTATAGATATCACTCGCTTACGGTGAAGGAAAACATCGTGAGGAAACCTGCATGTCTTAGAAGATCTAACCAATTTTCGAATGACATGTGCAATCCGCCAACCCGCACTGGGCCAGCGTGGTGGATTACGGCTTGAATCCCCCTCGTAGTGAGTATAGGCCCGTGCCCAGGAGTGGGATGTCAAAAAGGGCTGAAATATAGTTAAAATAGACTGGCTTAACTACGCGCAAATATGATATTATCCACACACATTTTACTTTTTTTATTTCTAACCATCACCCCTATATTCTTAATTGTGAGGGGTACCTTTTGACATAACCAATAATATAATTTACGTAAAAATCGGACCCATCCTTTTAATATAAGTGCCTAAGTACATATTCTCACTCTAATGTAAGACATCTATTCTGAACCATCGTCACAGGTCACAATTGAAGTAGCCCCCCTGAAAATGGACTTGACCCCCTCCCCCCTGTAATTCGTTGAGGGGACGGTTGGTCAATACAATTAAGGTCAGGCAAGATTTTACACGTACGATTTGAATTTTAAACAATAGTTTGTCATATAAATTTAATTTTATGCTCTCGTGTTTACTGGTACAGGGTGATGTGGCACTTGTGTTATAGGCATTTCAATTTTAAGGCAGGAATTTAGTTGTTGAATTGTTGCAGCGCACGCATGTTACCATTTCTACATGCTTTAGAAATTACAATTTTGTAATTGTGAGAGAATGGCATGACAGATCGGTATGACAGGTACAGCTTCAAGCTTCTTACCTGAGCGCCTGCTAACTATTGTTGGTTTCCACTAACAACACAGGGTTGCTACTAAAAATACTTAAATTGGTACACAATGTTCCAATAGCGTGTTCCGAATCATCCTGTACATTATCATAGTTGGCAATAACCAAAATAAATTGTCGTTTAAAACCAGGGATGGACAAGGGTTTAAGCAATTAACTCTTGTCGGCGCCGTTGAGAATAAAACATTCGGATTTGGTGCGGACACCGCTAGGGCGGTCGCTTTCCAAACTATAATAGTAACTTTTCACTGTTTAGGTTTGAGGGCGGGTGCTGTCACGTGTAGTTAAGTAACCGATGTTAAGGTTAAACGAGAGTTTAGGCAATGCGAGCATCGGCCTACTGTTTCTTCTTGTTAGCACTGCATGAATGCGGTCATTCACAAGAAGAAACCGACACTGTTGTGTCAAATTTTTGACATAAAAAAGTCGTATTTGCCATCTGGATCGAGTAAAATATAAATAAATTATCCGCGTCCGGTTACCCGTGTGAATGACCGCTTTGGTGGACTGTGATTATGAGTAGTTCGAAATATACCAATCATGTTTTTATTATTTACTTCACAAAATACATTAGAGCTGTATCAACGAATCGATTCTCGATCTGAGAGTGAGATTGAAAATGTCATTCGAGCACTGCAGTACTGAATATCATCTCAAAGGTGTAAGGTGTGTTCGTTCTAGATCAGCTGAGATCGATAATACCAGCTTGATACTTTCTTTTATTTAGTTGATAATGAAATAGGCTGGAAGATAAACGTGTTACCAACAGCAATTTTTTAACACCAATTTTATCTTTCTAACAAACACAATTATGAAAAAATCAAGGAGTTAGCCTTCTAATCTGGCGATCACCGAAAATCTTAACTACAAGTTAGCACGGTGCCACAGAGCTTTGAGTCGGTTGTAACGCCGCCATTTAACGACCTTTATAGCTTGTACAGAACGAGTAATGCCACAAAATACTAATTTTCCTTTTGCGAAACGTATCAAACTTTTCTAATTACTGTAAATGCGATGTCGCCACGCGTTTTTGCGATTGCAGTATCGCGACCAGCTGGTTAGTAGCGGTTGGGGAGTCATGGGACGGGATTTTTATAGTGTCCTTTTGGGTGATAAAAGCAATGGCTGTTAAAGTAATGAATTATCCATCTAAGTTTTTGCATCAAACTTCTAACTTGCAGCATCTAACTTGTTTCAGTTCAGACGTTATAGTTATCTGTTGTTTCTGTATCGCCAGGCAATATTGCGCCATTTGACTACAGATAATTTCGGGCTAGGTCGAGAATAGGTACTAAATTAACAATAAATTAAGTATAAAAAAATCGTAGCTCAGGGATTGCGGGTTCTATCCTCATCGTGGCCATTCAACTAGTGACGTGCCACAACCCCACTCCTAATACAAGCATCTGACTAGCTGGAGGGGCTAACGGGATTACCTACTAGTAATTTGATAAACTCCCATCATCATATCACTAGATTTTTCACCGATCTGGAGAAGAAGAGCATTAGTTGTATTTGAGTACTTACACAATTGTCATCAGGTCTATAAAAAAACAATTTCATAAAGTTGAAATGTGTTCCTATAAATAAAGAAAGGACACTCATTTCAAAAATTAAATTCCATAAACGTAAAACGAAACACCCAAAGATGGTACCTCGGAAATGGTAAAACGGCTGGAATTACATCGTCCGAAATTAATTCCATAAACAACATCACATATGCAACAGTGGACAATAATTCGCACGCGGGCCTAGCCGCGCGCGCCACGTGACCCGGCAAGATGGCCGTCGGACGACCTTTTGGCGGGAATCGGTGATGTCAGATTAGAAAACTCGCTTGGATATTGGGACTTTGCCTACATCTGAAAATCTACCATGTGTCTCATAAGTTAGGTCTTGGAGAGAAGGTAGCAGTAAATAGGTGCTTATAAAATATATCCTTTTCAAATATCGGTTGGATAACCAGCTTAATCCGATACAAAAATAGACATAGACAAACGCTAGAAAACTACTTTTAACGATGAAAAACTTTGTTAGCTGCCAAAAACAAAAAAAAAAAAACTGCACACCATGGAATTATGTACTTACGTAAGGACATAGGTATCATTACTTAGGTGCATAATACTCACTTATCAGCCTAGGCACCACCTACGAATGTGCCATCTCGTCAATAGACCGCAATATACAGAAATTACCTATTTCAAAATATCCGGGTATTTTTTTATTTTAAGATGGCAACTCAAAAGAAAATCGGGAAGCGTCTCCGTAATGGCGTCTTTTTACGCTACCTGCTTGCTAATTGGAAATTAGGGGCCTAATGTGTAGGAGTTTAGTTACGGCTGCGCTCGTTATTGCCGCTCTCGATTTACGCATTTGTTTTGTCTTTTTCTATTTGATTATTTGGGTAACGAATGGTAACGACCATTTGTGAGGGGATGCTTTTATTTTTAAATGTTATATAAGTACTTACTAAAGATTATTTTAGTTAGAATCGATTTTCATCTATCGTTCCGCCAATAACGTTAACAAATTGCATTGAAATCGTTTCCTCAGTTCCGAATCTACAACGACACAAACTCACATTAGGGGTCAAGCGTACAAAACATCTCTTTGCCTTGGGCTTGATGTTCAAACGAGATTTTAGTGAAGTGATTTTTTTTTTTTAATTCAATCCCAAAGTTGTAAAGAATGGATTGCGCACCCACTTCAATAAACACAACCCCCTTTATTTATTTTGAACATTACATAACAAAATTAACCCAATAAGTACACACTTATGCGCCTAACAAAACATCATTCTCATACAATCGTTACAGACACAACTCCCTCACCTAAAATTGTTAATATTAAACAAAAATAAACAACACAAAAGCGCTTTTGGCCTAATTAGATCACCTATGAATATTGCAAGATGGCTGCCGCGTTCGCGCCATCTGTTGGTTGTAAAACGAATTTATCTATACATCTAATTGCTGCGTACGCGGAACGTAGCACGTATGCATTTAATACCTTTAATATAACGTTAAAAGCGCTATTTTGCTTGAAACAAGGGTTATGTGATCGTCAAGTTTTAGTGATTACAGCGGTTCTTGGTTGTGATTGCAGCGACATCTGTCTGTCAGGGATAATGATATTCGGGTACTTAAGTATTTGGATTTTTAAACATTTTCGGCAAAATTTAAATTGCAGCGACGATGTTCCTCTGATAGGAGTTGCAAGCTATGGAAAAAGGGAAACGATTGTTACTCGTATTTCATGTTATTGGAAATCAATTATTGTTTATAAAAAATATATTATTTATTCGAAAAAAAAAACAGTTGGGATAGAGTTTTGAACCCACGCACCACTGAATGTATGTAAGTAGTCTGTTTCACAAAGCTACTTAAACGTTGAAAAACATGGAAAAATTATCAATTGTTTAATAGAATTGCAGAGTTACGGAACCCTATAGTACATGTGGTCAGACGCGCACTTGGCCGGTTTTTTTTTCAAAATCAAATTATTATAATTACTTATTACTTATACCTCCCCGCAGTTTGAAACCTAGACGGAGCCGCCATTAGACACTTTGACTGCGCCATAAAGAGCTATAAACCACATGATATACATTAAAGACATTAGAATATACTTCTCTGAGCGTGGGGTAGCGGTGCGATGGAGAATACGGTAGCTAACATTATAAATGTAAAAAAAAAAAAACTTGCTTTTATTTGATTTGTATCTACAATTTTTCTTTGCGAACGATAGTGCCATTCCAAATAATGTACTTAGTTATTTATAAAATTTGATAACTTGAATGCCATAAAAAATCGGATGCTCAAACCCTACTCATTCAAATTACGAATACGTTTTCTTTGTAAAATCGAAGCAATTTTCGAAAGATATGTGAAATCCGCCATTGTCCGCACTGGGCCAGCGTGGTGCGTTATGGCCTGAATCTCCCTCGTATTGAGGGGAGGCCCGTGTCCAGGAGTTGGCCATTAAAAACGGTTAAATTGTTATTTATTATTATAAGGCCTTTCTCCTGCTGAGATATTCACATGGCATAACGATTGTGATAGCCGGGATCGACATCTTAACAAGCCCTCCGATGCATTACTGGACGCGCTAAGTTGTAAATGTCACTAGCGGGCACCGATCCTAGTGTTAACCGCCTCCACTTCTGTCTAGGGAACGTGGTATGTGTCATATTATTTTCTTGTTTATTTAATGTAATGTATATGTTTATAAGTTAATTTATGTAAGTACACCCCCGTATTATTTTTCTTTAGATCCTCTCCATCCTAAGGTTACCTGGTAGAGATCACTTTTAGTGATAAGGCCGCCCATTTTCCACTTTCTGTGTAAATTATGTAATAATTTGTAAATTTTTGTTTTCTAGTGGTGGATTAATAAAGAATTATATATCTATCTATGTGGTAGAGTTTTTCGTGAGAAATATCCCCTGGTGCATGTCCGCTACCGGGATTTGAAGCCACGACTTTCAGAACACAAATCAGGGCCATTTCCACTAGGCCTCTGGGCTGGCCTTTTAGTTTACCTACTTAGCTCGAGTCGAAAAAATGCCACTTACTGTATTGTCCTAAACAGCAACCACTGTCATAAATCGTTCATACTGCACTTTTAGCTGACGAGTTCCACTTTTTATTGCCTCTGCCTAGTCATTAAGGCGGCTACCGCGAGGGTGCCCGCTATCAGTCTCGTGTATTGGTGCTCCTACTTTATACACGGATTACGCCGCCAGAGGGCGCGAGCTGATTTATTAGCTATTATATTGTTTATTGTGTTATTTGTATGGTAATAGTGTTAGTAATGGCAGTGTTTTTGTGTGAAGTTTATCTTTGAGTAGTTTTCGTGCGAGTAGGCGGAATAATATAAATAACTTTAGTAGTAAAGTGGTATTATCCGCATTTATATTCGGTGAACAAAGTAAATATTTCACATTAAAAATATCACCGTTTTTTTATTCCGTGAAGCATAATGAGTAATGATAGCCCTGTGGTCGAATGCAAGCTTTAGAATGAAAGATGTGAAAGATAAAACAACAAATTTTTGAATTAAGTACTTGTGCCATTCTCACTATACTAGAAAATAAATTATTCCTAATAAGTAAAGGTGTGAAGTTCAAAGTTCTTGTTGTTACCGTGTGAATTGAGCCTTCCCGCCTCATTTAACAACCAAAATCATAATCCAAAAATCGTTTTATACCGACATCAAAACACGGCGTTTGTTTATTACAAAATTAAATGCAATTTAACCCTCAAAAAGCATTCGACATTCCGCAACAAATACTGTACGAAATCGCTGGAGGATCTAGCCGCGGTGTTTATACAGAGGGGAGGAGCAAAATAACCCATTTGAATGCATACTTGTCCGTCACTCAAGGCGATATCGGGTACCAACGAACGCCGGGCGTGTTGCCGACCGACGGATATAACTTGAACCACCATACCCCTGGAATCATTACCAAAACACGGATGTGAAAGGGGTGGTAAAACTATATTTCAGAGGTCCAGTTGTTCTGGCCGTTGAGTCGAACGCTCCAACTTGTCACATACGCGATTAAACGCGATTGTGATGTAGGCTCACAGGATAACTGTTGATTTGATTTTATGTAACACCAAAACGTCTGTCTGTGCGTTTATTGCTTATAAAGTCTCGTTACGTTCGGTGCTCTGTATCGACGGATACAATTGCCTGTTAAAGTGTTATGAGTGTGTTGTCGGAATGGCAATTTTTTTTGTTCCTCTTTTTAGTGGGATCAGATTTTCGAATTGATTGTATTGTGTTTTTTTATTAGATAGTTCACAGTTTTAAATTGGAAGCTATTTATCAAACATAATCTAAACTTTACTAAACTGAATGATTGCCATCCTTCTTAAGGTCGCAATGCATGAGTAAGACAGGATAACTTTTAGCTGTACCCAATTAAGTTTAGGCGTTAGGCTAAATCTGTGATGACTGAATTAATCTTATTGTCAGCCCCATTTACGTACATCTACGACTTTAGTTCGTATTAATAAAGAATCTCAGGTCTGAGATAGATCTTGGAAATGTCATTCTTATGTCATAGCCGTCAAAATCACATGTTAAAAGCGTGCTTAAGACCGCTCTTAGACTTAAGATCGATTTATATATACGGGCCTTAGATACGTATCTCTATGGCGCTACCAATCATATTACAAAGGATTTGGAATTATTATTTTCCTCACTGTGATTAACGAATCACAAGGTGTGCGGGATTCCCATTACCGCATCCCACCAAATCCCGGCCATGTGTTTATTGCACCTCCCGACATTGCCCCGTTCTCCCCCCAAATGGAAAATGAACAAAAACAATTCCTACAGTCGATACCATCACCGTGAACACATTCTATTCCGCAAACTTTGCGCGGAACTTGCGCGCCCCAAACGCACAATAAATAAAGGTGGGGGGTGGGGGGGCACAACAAAAACTCGCAGCCATCACCTCGGCACGTCACCCTGCTCAGATTTCATTACCATAAAGAACTGGAAGCCTTAAACCCCCCGGCTGTGTAAAAGGTGACGAATACCGACCGGCTAACGTAGACCTTCACATTTTTGTGCATCCTCCCTTTGGTGTCGGTGTTTTCAGGTGTCGAAGAGGGCGGGGAAGGTCATGCTTAGTTGGACGGTGGAAATCCCTAAGCGGGCCGGTCCCCGCGTCGAAATGTGACCGTAAATCGTCATAAAACTGTCTGAATCCATGATGTGACGCTGCCCGTGGGTAATTAAAGTGGAATTTATAGTTGTGCGCGAGTTGCCCCCGAGTTCCCCCTTTGGTTAGGCGTTCATCTTGACGGCGGAGTGAATGTTGCCATTGGTGGTTGTGATAAAATAAATGATGTAAAAAATAGCACAAGACTACCAAATATGATAGGTTTACCTGTATTCTATGTAAATGTGCGACAAACACACTTCACAAAATTCCTATATTAAAGTAATTAGCGCGCGCTAAGAATGTCGCTACGTTTTGCTAATCATCATTTAAAAACGTAGGCGCGCGTATACATTACTGACTATTCATGTGGGGTTCCGTACGATTAGAAAATTTAATTATGTTTCGAAAAATATTGTCTTAACAACTTAGGTACGTCATTAAAATATCTGTAGCGTACAGAATATAATAATTTATTTTGTTAACTATAAAAATAGGTAAATACTTCCTCAGATCATAATACCTATAGTGTCAAGTATGAACTTCTTTCGTCCCACTGCAAGACAGGTGTCGCCGATATAATTGTTCGCGAAGGCATCAGGATCATCGCACCATCGCTTTTTAGCCATTCTCCGGAGTATGGGTCCATGCTGTATAACCACCCATCCCTATCAAAGTTGGGTTTGGCAGTCACCAAAAAAGCTGCTAACATTGAGGCGCCAAACAAGAAATGAAAAATATCAATGCCTCAGAGTGCTAAGCAAGACTTAAAAAATATAAGAGTCACTTTCCATTTTTGTTTTTTTAACTCTATTTATGGTTTTTAAGATAATAAAAAATAAAACAATACACAGCAACTATCGGATCTACGCTGAGCTATACGTGCCAATGGGATTAATCAGAGAATTGGTCTTTAAAATCTATCCACCCGTCCCCCCAAATGTAAACGGAACCCTAAACCCAGGGCAGGATTTAAATAGCGATTCTTTTCAAAGAAATATGTTCGCATGTCGCCGGCTAAATCTCGGGAACCCAGATTTAGTGGGATGCAAATCCGGGCGACGCGCGTTGGGCATAATTAGCGTCGGTTTGTTATGTTCACGGCTGGGCAGGGGTGGGCAGGTAGAGAAAATACGGTGGCATAGATTACGAAGTCATTAGACGTCTTACTCGTTATGTCAAAGTAGACGTTTTTTGGGCTGTAAACGTCTACGAAAAAGAAATATAAAAAGTTGTTTTTTTTTTCGGGGCGAAAGGATACAATTAAAAAAACGTGGCGATGTATGTAAAGTCAAACGAAACTTAACTTACAATGTAGTGACGTACCTACTGTTTTACTTCGTTCCATATGTAGTAAAACATTATCGGCCGTTGCATGTATCGCCTTCATATCAGGCTGAGTAACCGCAAAAACGTAACAAAACAAAAGCATTGTAATATCGCCACAATATCACGAGTTCCTTATTTATAATAGCAATAACACTGTTCAATAATGACGCAGCCAGCTCCTCGCCAGCGTAGCGAGACCCTGCATCTTTGACTTCCCTTCATACATCTCAGTACAGGCTCCATAACATGGTTGACATGATTATAATAGTTTGGCAATAAAATTGAGATAATTTCCTCTGTAGCGACACATAATATTTTATTGGTAGAATAAAGTAGGTGTCCGACCTGCCGGTTTGTAAAGCCAGTCGGCACCTAGCTTAGTAATTAGATCAGGAATTAAAAATTATACCTTACTAATAATAAATAAAAGCGATAATGGACTGGCGTTTGTTATTTTGTATGTTTGATTGATCAACCTGCAAAAAACCGTAGCTGAAGGAATTTGGAAGACTGACCGAAATCGCGGGTAAAGACAGTTATTTATAATTCTATTAATCTAAACGCCGATGATATAAGATATTGCTGTATTCGATATAAGTATTCTACTTATTTATTAAATAATTTCGTCAAAATATTTCTCTTGTCATACAGTTCTGATGTGAGTCAGTAGGCCCTTCCAAAGGTCTTCATACACCGGTCTCCTAACGTCGTGTAGGCGATTTATCGCGGGGGGCTAGGTTCGGTGCCCAGGTCACGTACGGAGGGACGGCTGTCTGTCATGCTATGATAACATGATTTCGTCCGATGACGACCAGACGGGACCGGGGTTCGATTCAGGGCGGTTTTACGGTTATTGGGGAGAAAGGAGTTGTGAGCTTTGCTTATTAAATAGCTATTAATGTCAAGAATTACTGACGTAATGTACTTGGTAGGTAGGTACCTATTCTCAGGCGTATTTTGCATTTTACATTCCGGGTAGGTACCTATATCAAAATATATTTTTTTCCCCTAAGTTTGTTGACGCGACACGCCACATGCTACGCACTTCCCTACTACGGTGCTACGTTGCTACGCGTCGTTACTACGCTGCTACGACCGACGACGTAACAATATTTTTTACCGGAATACCCAATTTATTAAATTAAACCATTATAAGAACTTAACCAGTTAGTAACAGTTGACTAGACGAACGCCGTGAAACAAGCCATTATGACGTCACGCCTACCAAGCAAAGAGTTGTACCTTTACGCCGTTACTCATAGGGGCTGCGGGTTTGGGAGCTATTAATTTTTGACACTCGGTATATTTGGCCTATTTTATTAGGCACTTAATTGTAGGTAACATTGATGTAGAAAATTTGGAAAAGATAATATAGGTAACTGTTAAGGGTTGATGCCATTATTTCAGTTTAACAAAAGTTAAATTGTGGCTAAATTTAAATAATTTAAACTAATTTAGTTTGTCGTACTTCCGTACCAAAGAGATAGTAGCAGGCTTATTAAAAAAATAACATAGGTACTGAATATTTTTTGTTCACCTTTACATCATAATATTTCGCCTTTACCTGTTTCGCTTCCAAATGGAAGAAATGGATAAAAGAAAAAATATATAGTCTAAATTTTCCTCAGTCTACGTCTATTAAATGTCTCCGATCACCCATGCTGATGTTATTTTATAACTATTGTTGCTGGAACATTCCATATAGGTACTTATACCCTGTGAAAAATTATGTAAAATAAGTTTTACGCGTCTGTTACCGACATAGGGCTGCTACACAGCATTGTCATTAAGGTGAAGGCGCCTGTCTAGCCCGCGAAGTTCAAATTTTTTGAGTTCTTTTAGAAATTTTTCAAAATCTGACAATAATAAAAGACAAATTTTGTAATTCGCGAAAAAGACCGTGTGCAGTGCATTTATTAATACATTTATTTTACTCTAAATATTATCACGGTGGATATGATACTAGTAAATCACTAAATATACAAAAATTGCCAGATTATCTGGATAGCTGTCGTTCTTGAAATGTTTTAGAGTAAGTTGGATATATTAATAAATGCACTGCACACGGTCTTTTTCGCGAATTACAAAATTTGTCTTTTATTGTCAGATTTTGAAAAAATTCTAAAAGAACTCAAAAAATTTGAACTCCGCGGGCTAGATGGGCGCTTTAGCCTTAAATTACAAAGCAGGCGGATCCGGTTTCATCGACCAGCGACTACATAGATCAAAAATGCTATAATTTAATCGTAAAAGATATGGGTACTGTGTATATAATAACTGAATGTGAAATTTCACATATGAAAAAAGTATGAAATAAAAAATCACGCCTCTAATGAATAAATAATTGAAAGTAGCGATCATTTCCCGTAGCAACTATCATAACTTGATAGTACTGTGTTGGTTGTGTCCAGAGTATAATCCCATAATGTCTTCCTACCTACCTTTTTCTATCACTTCCATGAGATCTTCGCTAATGTTCGTTTTAAGTTACTATCGGCGGAGAGAGTTTAATTGTCCCGTAGGCTCCAGTTAATGCGCTCACTTCAAAGATTTCGGCTCGCATGATAAGTTCAACCAAGTCCGGCTTGTTAGGAGTCAGGAGTTGGAAACCTTTGGTGCAAATTAAAATTAAAATAAAAAAAACAATTATCTTTAAGTACAAACCTGAGTGGTTATAATGTTTGCTGTGTAAATAAGTGGAAAATAATAATAGGTACATACTCACCATACTTATAAGTAAATGGGGTATTGTTTTTTTTTTCAGGAAAACTTCGGGTCCTGGTTTCTCCATTGGCCTTCCATCATAATCACCTGCCAGCTGAACTTCTGCTGTGACGTAAATACCTACCCACCTGCTTCAGACATGTCCAGGCAAATTTCGGGAAACAAACTTCCTACTGTTGTAAATTCAACTAAACTAGACGTTTACTCAAGATTATAGATTCCTCTACATTTGCTTTTTACATAGTTAATGTTCCTAATAGTTAGGATTTTAGATGTTTAGTATAAAATTATTAAGTAGTTATCTATCGAACAAAATGCATTGTAAAAAACTTAATAAATAATTTTATTAGATACCTACCTATTTTGGTCCTCTTGTTCCAAAGCAATCCAGAGGTAGTAAACATTTTTATTATAAAACAAAAACATTAAAGTTGTTTCCAAAAGTTTATCCAGCGAGCATGAGATAGTAGATGAGAAAGTTGCACGCTCTGGCAGAGGCTAACTGTAATTATAATAATTCACTTAATAACCGACTGTGAAACTTATAAGTACTTAAATAAGTATGCACTTAATCAGCTTTTTGTAGATACTTAGCCTACACACGTCTGAAGGCAGTGCAATTTAAGTAGGTATTCATGATGTATAAACTAAAATCACAGGATTAACGAACTCCAAAAATACTAGGTATAGGTAGGTACCATTCGCAGAGGAGAAACATAAAAATAAGTGCCAAATGTTGAACCTACCTAAACATAAAAGAAAATCACCCACAATAAAATAATAATAAAATAGTCTTCAAAAAACCTGGGTGCACTAAAAACTAGAAATAACTTCCTTATCATTTATTTCATTTAGTCTCGGTGCCAATTCAAATAAGAAGGGGTAGGTACCTACCTACCTACCTAAGAAGTTGTCCTAGCGTAGTGTCAAGATAGAGGCACCAACTTAATAATCCCAAAACCCATTCATGATACTACCATCCCTAATTAGAACTAATAAGAAAAATTAAGTCGGTTAAAAAACTTTTGTCAGTGACTTTTTTAAACACAGGTACCTACTATAAACTACTGAATTATAATCGCTTAACATTATATTTTCATTCAATTTTAGTTCTGAAATATTAGCGAGATACATCTGAAAGCCGAAAGAAAACTCACAAAAACAAAAATAAACCACCAACACTCGTTTGAGTGACATGCGCCGCCATCTATCGTAGAATAGCCGCGACTAGCATACAAATTAACCTCCACAAATAGTAGATGGCAGCACATTTCTGTGTGTCACACCGCGACATATTTATGGCCAAAAAAACAACGCTCACTTGAAACAGAATCGCTTTTAAATGACTGGGTGAATTTGCGCGCGATCTCACGAATTTGTATGCAGATTTAAGGAGAAAGATGTCTGCGAATAGACAATGTGTTTTCCATTCGTGCAGACAGATTTGTTATTTATTAGATGCGATAAGTCTAAGTCTTGGTTTTTTTACTTGCGTAAGCATCAGCGAGTAATTAGCTGCCTATGATTTTCAAAGAAGAAGAAACTAGATTTCAGCGTCTAGGTTTTTAAGGTAAGTTTATTTGGATATGCCTTGTGGAGACGGATAATCAATTAGTAAGCCTAACCAAAAGAAAACTAAGTAGTTTCATAAGATCCTCGTTAATACCTAAGCACAATCAGAGTTATTTTACTCAAAATACTTACCTTCTGCATTCAATACCTAGGCCTAGGACGTAAAGTAAATAAGTAATATTGGAATATATTTGCCTTTTGGCTTTTTTCCATTGAGTAAGACCCAATATGATTCTGCCAATCCCGATTTCGAATGTTGAATTCGTAACCTTCGTTCATTTTCGTAGTCACATAAAGCGCTAGTCTATGACAGACGTGGGGGGTGGCAAAAGTCCGGGCCCCGCCGCCGAGGCCTGCCATAAATATCAACCGTCTGAGACATTGTCAACCGGCCACCCTAATTTACGACTAGTAATTAGGAGTTTGCACTTTGGCAAAACGATTTCCATCGATCGCCAAGCCATCAATTTAATTATAATCACTTCAGAATTAAGTTTTCACGTAGTTAATTTATAATTTCGTATGTGGTGATTTACTATTTGCTTTATTTTTTAAACTTTATAATACATGACTAAAAGCTGTAAGTAACGCCACCTGTTAATTCTAATCGTAGTTTGCCAGATACTAACGACATCTAAGTAAAATTATTATCTTACACCATTTAGTAAAGCTACTATACAAAAGATGGCGCTGAATGGAAAATGTAATAAGTTCTTCTCTCGCTCGTCCATAACTTATCTATGGTTATGGTGGTTAAGACTTTGCCGCGCTTTTTGCATCAATCAATTTTTTATTGTCAAACTAAAGTGCCAAAACAAAGTTTTAGATTGCTATGCTAATTTGTGTTGTTTTTGATAGATACTTAACTTAAATATCGCGGAATAAAAATCTATTAATTTTACAACACTGATATGGATCCCTATGAAATAGAATTTATCGGTGAGAACAGGATAGTGAGTGTTATTCCAAAGTTTTCATACGACAAGATCTACCTGATTTGCGGTGAATTCGGACCGTTCCGAGCTGGTTTACCTTTGAATGTGCCACTGTGGCTGGCTATAATGTTAAAACAGAAGCAAAAGTGCCAAATAGTGCCGCCAGACTGGATGGATGTTGAGGTTTTGGAGACTATCAAAGAAGAGGAGAAACGGTCGAGGTTAGTTTCATATTTAGAATTTACCTACCTACCCATTTATTGTTAAGTTTAGATAATGTTAACATACTTGCAACCACTAAGTAAGTATGTACTTACTTACTGTGGGTTGAGTTACCTATAAATTCTGAGTGACTATTAATTACTGGGATAAAAACATCTTAAGTATCGTGAAGGCACGTCTTTCGAAAGACGTGTAAAGTTCGTCAATCCCTAATAAACCAGGGTGGTGAGGAATGGTCCGGATCCCTCTCGTATTGAGGGGGAATTAGCCTGTTATAGAATCGCCTCCGCTATTGCCAAAATGGGTGCACTGTTGTGCAACTGCCTATTTGTAGTGGTATTACAGTATAATGATGTAAACTATTTGCATCTACAGGAATGTCTGATATGGTAATTTGGACAGAGCTTTAGCAGCCTATAAAATAAAGGTTTATATTAAGTATTTATCTTAACACATCAGTACTTTTAATTTTGTTCCAGATTCTTCACAAAAATGCCAAATGAACATTACATGGTTGAAGCCAAACTAATCCTCGGCGCTGCTTCAGAAGATATACCTAATGCCCCTGAAATAAAGACCATAATCAAAGACATCTGGGACATCCGCATGTCCAAGCTGAGGACTTCAATGGACGCCCTGATGAAGTCAGGAGGCGGGTATGGCAGACTGGACCATTTGACCATGATGGAGATCAACTCGGTTAAGCCGTTGCTGCCATCAGCTATGGATTATTTGCTTCGAATACAAATGGTATGTATAATTAAGCATGCACCTCACGGGCACAAGGTCCTTGGTAGTGGGTTGGTTATGTAAGTAGTATACAAATAGTATAAGACATCCACTTCACATTCACATTTAGTTATGCATAATAAATAATGCAAATATTTAAAAAAAATATACCATATGAAGTATCAGCATAGGGTTACTTGGTAACATGTGATCTCATTCCTTCATAATCAGTTAATTTGGGGTAGTTATAAAACTGTTCCTATTACATATTAGAAAAGGCTGATCATATTTTTAATATTTTTCAGAAAGCAAAGAAGAGTGCACCCACCAATTTGAACACATCTACATTCAGCCAATCTGGAAGCTCACAGCATACATGATATAAGCTGTGTAGACAGAAGTAGATAGTCAATAATAATGGTGGTTCTGTTGTACACCAATAAAACTTAAGTTACACAACTGTATTGCCATCCTTCTCTAAGTGGTAGTGTATGAGCAAGACAAATCCTTTTGATGTATTCTGATTTGATGAGAGCAGATTCAATGTCAATGCATGTATTGTTACGTTTTTTTGAAGCAAAGCTTCTTTACGGGCGTTCGGGGCACTCGCTGCCCGGGCACTCTATCCGTGCATATTGTAACATAGCGTTACACGTTACACGATGACGTCAGAGCTGCGGCGCCCTAAGCTTTATACCAGGGTTCCAGTGTGAATGTCAATGAGCACATCACAGAAGAAACAGAGGTTGACTGGGAACTGGGACTGGGAGCCAGATGATGATTTCCCACTCATAGATCTATGCTTATGGCCTGACCCTGAATGATTACTTTTTTTTATGATTACAAATTATTATTGAAGATAGTTGATTTATCTCACAAACAAATGAAGATTATTATAATAATAGGTACTTGTATTTTTAAGTGTTCATTAATTTATATAAAATGTGGTAATTTGACAGTTAAGTATATTATTTCACAAATTCCTTCCACATTTTTAAGTGTTTAATCCCCTTACAGAATGAAATTCGCTTCTTTTTCTTAGCCTCGATCCGATATATATCGGATATATATAAAAAAATCGGATTTTTTATATTTATTATAAAAATCTGATTTTTTCGAACCCTGATTGGTAATAATTGCACCGTGACGTCAGTAGCGTTACATCGTGACGTCAGTAGCGTTACACCGTGACGTCAGTAGCGTTACACGATGACGCGAGTAGCGTTACGCCGTGGCGTCAGTAGCGTTGCACCTTGGTGTCAGTTACGTTACGCCGTGGCGTCAGTAGCGTTACACCGTTACGTCAGTAGCGTTACACAATGACGCCAGTAGCGTTACGCCGTGGCGTCATTAGCATTACACGACGACGTCAGTAGCGTTACACGATTATGTCAGTAGCGTTACACCGTGACGTCAGTACCGTTAGGCCGTGATGTCAGTAGCGTTACACGACGACGTCAGTAGCGTTACACGATGACGTCATTAGCGGTACGACGTGACGTCAGTAGCATTACAAGGCGGGTCAGTAGCGTTACACGATGACGCCAGTAGCGTTACGCCGTGGCGTCATTAGCGTTGCACGATGTCGTCAGTAGCGTTACGCCGTGGCGTCATTAGCATTACTCGACGACGTCAGTAGCGTTACACAATGACGCAATAGCGTTACACCGTGACGTCAGTACCGTTACACGACGACGTTAGTAGTGTTACACCGTGACGTCAGTAGCATTACACGACGACGTCAGTAGCGTTACACGATGACGTTAGTAGCGTTACACCATGGCGTCAGTCGGTACTGACGCCACTGATACCTATATGTATCGTGTAACGGTTTACACGATACATATAGGTATACAGAGTAGCAGCTGCGTCGCCCTACGCTCTATACTATAAAGCTTCCCTTCTTTCGAGCGTCCCTAGACGGCACAGTTTTTTTTTTGGTTCGTAGCTTTTGCCGCGATTTCAACCGCGTAAAGTATCCTATGTCCTCCAAGGTCCAATCTATCTCTATACCAAAATTCTTCAAAATTGGTTCAACGGTTTAGGCGTGAGAACGTAATAGGCAGACACTTACGTATGCACGTATTTTTGCGCAAGCTTATTGTATGACGATTTTGATACGATATGTATCTAACATAATATGATATAGTTATCTACGTTTTTATAACACCAGACACCACATTTAAATACTGTAATTACTTACTCTGGCCAATTTTATTGTATGTAATAAGGATTTTATTTAAAAGAGAAGTTATTTTATTTTTATTTCATTTACCTACTTAAGCTAAGAAAAATACGAAAGTAAGTAGCTGTTTATTTCTAGGATTAACGCAAATTGTACACGGTACTTTTAGGTATGCACCAAATTGTTGTTATGCATACAAAAAATAGCACATTGTTACACAAGGGGTGAACTTATTTTGGCCCGAGACGTGGTTAGTTATATATAGTTCGAGGGACAAAATAAGTCTTTCACCCGAGGTAAACACTGTGCTTTTCATTACGAATGTAAAAATAAAAACAGGAATTGGAAGAAATAATACAAGGAAGTATGAACAATACTCTACAAAAAAAAAAAATAAGATCGGATTGCCGTCAATTTGATTTTTTTTTTCGTTTGCCGGCCAACTTCATTGTTTAGCAGGGTTCAAAAAAATCCGATTTTTATAATAAATATCAAAAATCTTTTGATATATATCGGATATATATATGTATATATCAGGGTAAGAAAAAGAAGCGAATTTCATTCTGTAAGGGGATTAAACACTTAAAAATGTTAAAGGAATTTGTAAAATAATATAAGTGTCAAATTACCACCTTTTATATTTAAAAAAACTTAAAAAAGTAACAAAAGAATAATTAATAATTAATTTTGTTATTAATTAATTAATAATAAAGTGTTTATTTGAGAAAGATTTTTTTAATGAACACCAAACAAACCAGTACCTATTATTATAATAATCTTCATTTGTTTGTGATATAAATCAACTAATTATAATAATAATTTGTAATCATAAAAAAAAGTAATGATTCAGGGTCAGGCGTTAAGCATAGATCTATGAGTGGGACATCATCATCTGGCTCTCAGTCCCAGTAATTATTTTGGGAAACAATCTAGATTATTCTGAATTGTAGTTTTTCGCTACGTGTTGCCAGGGTAAACATAAATCTCCAAAACTTTTAGTTTAGAAGACAGGAAAAAATCAATTGGTATATGTCAAGATAAAAATCAATTGATATATATCGATTCATGATATATATCATGATATATATCGATTCATGATATATATCATGATATATATCGATTCATGATATATATCATGATATATATCCGCTGATATATATCGGTGAACCCTGTTATTTAGCCATTATTTTTCAATTTCATCTTTAAATATTTTGCCCAAATCTACGTTATTTTAAAGAAATTGTTGATACTAAATTATAATTAAGTCATTTAAAAATATATATTCTTTAATTAATACTTAACTTTATGTTGAACTTTCTGGCAGAAGTATATTTTTTGGAAAATTGTAAATTAATAGACCTAAGCTTTTTTATATCTGTACATAGTGTATATATTTTTGTTAGTTCTTACTACTTTATGTTATTTCAATTTTACATCGCGCATTTCAATTGAGTGACTGTAGAAAAAGTTGGAACATGGTTCCTTAGAAATGTGTAAATGGAACTAGTTTTATTTTATAATTTGACAGCTGTCAGTTGAAAGCGATTTCCCTAGGGCAGAAAAGTATTACTTTCAACCCGCTCTTCAGGCAACTTCAGACCTACTTTCCGAGTATGAGTAATGAAATAGTACATTGTTACACGAGTGGTGAAAGTGACTTATTTAGTCCCGAGACGGGGTTTGGCGCCCGAGCGTAGCGAGGGCGCAAATAGTTCGAGGGACAAAATAAGTCTTTCACCCGAGGTAAACACTGTGCTTTTCATTACGAATACAAGGAAAGTAAAAACAGGAATTGGCTAAAGAAATAATACAAGGAAGTATGAACAATACTTACTATACAACTCGAAAAAAAAATAAAGATCGGATTGCCGCCTATTTTGTTTTTTTTTCGTTGGCCGGCCAACTTCATTATTTAGCCATTATTTTTCATTTTCATCTTTAAATATTTTGCCCAAATGTATGTTATTTTAAAGAAATTGTTGAAACTAAATTATATTTAAGTCATTTAAAAATATACATTCTTTAATTAATACTTAACTTTATGTTATTTCAATTTTACATCGTGCTGTAATTGAGTGACTGTAGTAAAAGTTTGAACATGGTTCCATAGAAATGTGAAAATGGAACTAGTTTTTTTTTTATAATTTGACAGCTGTCAGTTGAAAGCGATTCTCCCGGGCCGGAAAAGTATTACTTTCAACCCGCTCCTCAGGCAACTTCAGACCTACTTTCAGAGTATGAGTAATGAAAAATATATTTTTGTATAGCTTTTATACTCGATGTTACGTATTAAAAAAGTTTTTCCTTATTTTTTATTTGTTTTATTTTTCCATCAAGCTTTCCTTAGTAAATTTATTTAGTGAATGTAAATGAAACTGGCCTATGTATGAGGTTCAAGATCTCGATCGCATACCACTGTACAAGTAGGTACTGCACTTAGTACGAAAAGGCTGAAAATTATCGCGATATTTATGAGTTCACAACATTATTAGACGGGGGTTTACTAAAGGGGGGGGCAAAATTTGGTTATTTTTGTCCTCCGACGTGTCGTTTACGAGATAAATGTGATTTAATTTTTTAAAATTCATTTTTTAAATTGTTGACCTAGGTCAAGCATTTGCTTGTCTAAATGTTTATTTATTTAAATCGTCCGAGGTCGCATATCACGGTGCAGATGGTAGGTATAGCGGGGGCAAATAATTAGTATCTCTATATTATATCGCCAGACTGACACACCAACTGTATGGTCCCAAATTAAGCAAAGCTTGTACTATGGGGTACTGGGGGCGATCCCAGTGAAACCGAGACCTAGGCAATTAACGAAAAGGCTAATACCGAAATTTGCTCCGGCGGGAATCAAACCCGCAGCCACCATGTGCAGTGAGCCGAGCGGCCTACGCTCGAACCACTGCGCCAAACGGTCGTCAATCACGACTGCCTACAGCCGACCAATTTCCCGTCGTTTCTGAACAAACAATATAGAGAGTCAATAAATAAACTGCAAATACTACTTTGGTTTCTTGTATTTCAACTTCTACAAGATACGATAAATGTTCGCTATTGAAATTGCTACGGAACCCCTCATTGATATGGGCCGACATGCACTTGACCGGTTTTTTTCTAAATTCTTCTATGATTTTTTTGGACAGGGGGTTTACTAAAGGGGGGCCAAAATTTGGTTATTTTTGACCTCAGACGTGTCGTTTACGAGATAAATGCGATTGAATTTTTTTACTTTCACTTTTGAAATTGTTGACCTATGTCAAGCATTTTCGTGTCTGTGTTTCTTATTGAATGTGGGGAAATCCTCGTGGATTATGTTGAACTCCTTGCGGCCTGCCGGCTATCCTGCCGTATCTGTTCACTCACCCGAGGACCCACCAGCGGGCGTCCACACGAGCGGACTCTAAATGGGCCAAACAAACAGGGCCCTTACCACGTTAGCTACTTAAAACGCAATAGAAAAGCAAACGCTCGCGTTTGAAAGCTGCTCCTCTGCGTCGCAGGCTGACAATTTACCCATTGGACGTGAGAAGTACCCGATAAAGTATGAAAACACGTTCAACCAACTTTCGGTAGGCAGCGTAGGTAACAACAATCTAGGGCCTACGCCAGGGGTCGGCAACCTGCGGCTCGCGAGCCACATCCACCGCACCGTTCCATGCGCACATATTATTTATTTAACAAAAAAAAAACTTAAAAAATCGTTCTGAATGGACAACGATGATTAGGCACCATTTCTATCTCTCAGCCACTTGTACTCGCTCTTCATAGATAATTTCCTTATGAATAAATATATTAGTTCTTTTTATCAAAAAACTGTATTTATGCAAGTACTTACTATTAATTGTTGGAAATAATTTTTTTTGTGTCACTTTAAAAACTTTGAATTTAGTAAATTGTAATTTTTGACTCTTCCGACTCAAAAGGTTGCCTACCCCTGGCCTAGGCTAATGTTTTTCGGTGCGCGCACGTGCGTGGCTAGCGTGGTGTACATGAGGGAGTTAATATCGCGGGAGCCGTGGTTAAATCGTCTGGGGTCGCATGACACGGCGCAGTTGGCAGGTACAGCGGGGGCTAAAAACTATATGTTAGCCCGCATTCGCCGAAGCTATCTTCAAGCTTTTATTATTATATTATATCGCCAGACTGACACACCAACTGTATGGTCCCAAATTAAGCAAAGCTTGTACTATGGGTACCGTACAATGGACTGGGGGCGATCCCAGTGACACCGAGACCTAAGCAATTTACGAAAAGGCTAATACCGAAATTTGTTCCGGCGGGAATCAAACCCGCAGCCACCATGTGCAGTGAGCCGAGCGGCCTACGCTCGAACCACTGCGCCAAACGGTCGTCAATCACGACAGCCTACAGTTGCCTACAGCCGACCAATTTCCCGTCGTTTCTGAACAAACAATATAGAGAGTCAATAAATAAACTGCAAATACAACTTTGGTTTCTTGTATTTCAACTTCTACAAGATACGATAAATGTTGGCTATTTAAATTGCTACGGAACCCCTCATTGATATGGCCCGACATGCACTTGACCGGTTTTTTTCTAAATTCTTCTATGATTTTTTTGGACAGGGGGTTTACTAAAGGGGGGCCAAAATTTGGTTATTTTTGACCTCAGACGTGTCGTTTACGAGATAAATGCGATTGAATTTTTTTACTTTCACTTTTGAAATTGTTGACCTATGTCAAGCATTTTCGTGTCTGTGTTTCTTATTGAATGTGGGGAAATCCTCGTGGATTATGTCGAACTCCTTGCGGCCTGCCGGCTAAAACCCCACAGCGGTCTAACTTCCGCTTAGTGGTGGGATTACGGGAATGCTGTTAATAATTTTATAGTGGCGTCACGACCCTCCTATATTTTTTATTGTGCCGTGATGGCGCCTTTCTTTTTTTTTATTAGCGTCGCGACGCTCTTATGTTTTTAAAATTAAAATGATTAAGGCGTCGTGACACCACTATATTAAAATAAACGCAACTATAAAAATATTAAGGGCGTCAGGACGCCACAATAAAAATAATAGAAGCGTCGCGACGCCTTTGGCGTTGCGCTGCAGTTGCGATGCGTTTGTAATCTAATTGCGGTTCGTTCCTAACAATAGTAGAATATGTTTTTGAGTAATCTTGAAAACGTAATGGCAACTACACCGCTGCGCAAACTAGATTGATTGTTAAACGTTGTAAATTTATTGTTGGTGTGGAATTGGCCCCCAGAACAACAAAATAATTCTGGCTGGTATAGGCTGGTACTATGAAGGACTAAGATTTATCAGTGACAATAGATTATGATGTAGGTACCTACCTTTATTATAGGTATATACATATAGCATTGTATTATCTGGAAATGATCCGCGCAATTCATTGTAAGAAAAAAAATGTCTGCTATAGATATCATAAAACATTATCAATTACATAGATTTTGATTTGTGAATATTGATTGCTCTTTATCTAAATACGTTTTTAGTTTATTTATGTTATGAGCAACGAGTTAATTTATTTTGCTAGTAGGTTGACTTATTTCATCAAAATATACCTACTTAATGCATGCGAACTAAACAGAAAACCAATAAACTTGTGCCAATTTTAATTGTGATTTTCATAAAAGGCGACTAGAGCAAGTAACACCATGGACGTTGGCGTCAGGGTACATTTGCCGCTTCAGAATGTTTTTTTTAAATATCGACAGACTGACACACCAACTGCACGGTCCCAAACTAAGCAAAGCTTGTACTATGGGTTACCGTACAATGGACTGGGGGCGATCCCAGTGACACCCAGACCCGGGCAAATTACGAAAAGGCCATTTCCGAAATTTGCCCCGGCGGGATTCGAACCCGCAACCACCATGTGCAGTGAGCCGAGCGGCCCACGCTCGAACCACTGCGCCAAGCGGTCGTCGAGAATGTGTAGTTATAATGTGTTTTGTGGTATTATACAATATTATATATAGTACAAGCTTTGCTTAGTTTGGGACCGTACAGTTGGTGTGTCTGTCTGGCGATATTTATTTATTATTTATTAAAAGTCGTATTAAATGGGAAAAAATATATTTCCTCTTAAAATCTAGAGCATTTACAATCTTTATCATTAATCTTAAAACGTAAATGCTTAAAAATAAGCTTAAAAACTAAACTAAATACGTTTTCTCATTCAGTTAGTCCTTACATTAGGTAGGTATAAAAATATCAAAATAGTATATTGCCTAGCCATATACATTATGATTGAAAAAGATAAAGCAGCTAGGGTTTTAGAGCGGCTACCTATATCAGAAATTGTTAGTGTTTTGTGTAAAATTTATATTGGCGCTGAGTTACAGCTATGTTACTATCTAATTTGCTTTGTCCAAATAAGTTGTTTAGCTTTTATGAAACTATTTTTACCACTCTAAAATTAACCCTTAGGGTAAATGTAATAAAATAAATAATTATAATGGCTGCCGGACTTACAATAATCTTTTTTATTGGAATGTAATATTACAGATGAGATAACAATTTCAAAGCGCTTTATAGAGATCCGATAGAAACGTGTTTTTGACAGAAAGATAGGCTATTTTATGACTTCAATGGAAATATAATGTTTATCTACTACTTCACGAAAGGTTTGCACAGATTTAAAAATATATAATTACATTCAGGAATAATTATGCAACTGACATTGTTAAAGTGATATAGTTTGGAAGTTATCTTTAACTTTACTTATATAAATCGCGATAAATTTATGAATATAATACACTACGCTTGACGAACTAGGTAAAAAATAAAAGCACACGCAAGACCAAAAGAGAAACTTGTCTTAAATATACATATCTATAGATATATAAGTAATTACATACAGCTATAGCCGCTTACTTTGTCGATTCACTTTGCTCATGGAAATGTACACTGTTCATGTTTTATTAAACGCAAAGTAATCACAACACTTTGGTCTAACTCCAGCTTATCCAACAGAATATATCGAATTCCCGATCATTAAAATAATAATAAAAAATAGTTTTATTTATGTACAAAGTATAGGCAGTTATTACAACGATGTTGTCAACAAAAAAAGATAAATTATTAGTTTTTTTTTCGTAAATCAGTAAATATATACAAAGATCTGCCGATATAACATAACTAAACATGTCTCAAAGGTTAATTGGTCCAAAGCATTTTTCAAAGAGCCTTCGTTTATACTCATACAAGGCTAACAAAAACGCGATTTTGAACACTATAGGATGTTACACACTATTTTTGCAGTATACTATAAAAACGTGTGTATTTATACTGATTGTATCGAATTTATCTGTAACTGGGTGACCTGAAGACGTGAGGCGTAGCAAATTAGTAGGTTACTGCTAAAAAAATTAAGGTATCCTCTATGTGAGTGTGTAAATTAAATTATGAAACACTGACGGCAAAAGAAAGTAGTATTTCTATCAATTAGATTGGCAAGCGAAGCTATGTTAGTAGTTTTCTAAGTATTTACACATTACTGGCCTATTTTCTACTCTACTCTTCAGTCACCCAGAACTCGTTATATCTCTTAGAATCATTAAGTTCAACATCATATGATCTATTCAATATGGCACAGGGGAGTTTTCAGGATATTTCAGAGACTGTACACTATTTAATTAGCATTAGGTACGATATTCTTTGAGAGCATGCTCAGTTTGTTACATTCTTCTGACGGCATTGAAACTCAAGAGATCTTTAGTGAAAGGATAACAATCGCGGATGCGTTACTACAACTACTATATACAGATATTTACACGATAGACCTTACGGTCTAGATTTTAAGATAATATTTACAATTACAAACTATGACTTTTAAGTTATCTAATACTAAACAACAATGACTACACACGGTTTGTGCGCATGATTCAGGTCCTTATATAGAGTCATCTATCTTTAGTTATCATGTTACACTAATCGTTTTACTTGTAATTAATCTTTTTACAAAAAACACAAACACTTCTTCATATTTAGCATAAAACAATCATCTGGATCATCTCTTCTTCGTTGTATGTTACACCACAAAATAATCAACGCGATGTAAGACTCTACGTCATTCAAAAATATTAAGTCTTTTGGGACACAAATTGCTCACAGTAATTAATGCAATCAGACTACCCTCCTATTAATTTTTACAATTATAAATATTCGACTACCCTACACTGCTACGATTTTACTCGGGTCCACTTTTACCCTTAAAAACATGACGTCATCCTTCACGAAATTCCTCTTCTTTAGCATTTCGTGTGAAACGAACCGTGGGAAGCCGAAGCCCAACGCGTCGGGTTCCTTCGACGGCCTCTGGAAGTTCTTCCATGTTGGGTCAGGGACGAAGCTTTCCACGATGTTGCAGGCGCGATCTGGACTGGAACTTTGGTCGAAGAGTGTGAAGGAGACGGTGTGGGCGAAGGGCCAGCGCAGTAGGGCGTCGTACTCGCCGGGCAGAATCTTGATGTAGACTGACATGTGGGTGGCCTCGCCTGCTCCGTTGCCGTTGAGGAAGAGTGACGCCTGGAATGAGGGTAGGTTGTTAAATTTTATTTTGGGAGTAACTGCCAACAGTACCAATAGTTTCATTTTAGACAATGGTAATTTTGTTTTTTTTTCTCTTATAGTAAGAGTCCATTAAGCAGGTCTTATTCGAGTAAGCTGGAATTCTTTATCAAATTTCAGCTTCCTCGTAAAACCATAATGCTAACGTTTTTATTGCTCGCTAATCGCTAAGTTTATTACTGCTTTATGCTTTAATTTACGCTATGACGCATTCTCGTAATTGCATCCGCAAGATAAATAACTAAACAGTTGCATTTCACAAGTTTATTAACGCACATAAAACGCTTCTCATTTCTTATATCACGCGAAACATAAATAAATATTAAGATTTATGACATGTACTCGTAAAAGGAAATACTACACGTTAGCAACGCGTGTGAGTAACATAGTCTAATTCAGGCGCGTAGTGGCCCCGTGGTTAGTCATCGGATTATTCACTCCAGCAAATATATCGCGGCGTGGTTTTGTTTACTAACAAATGATTGTCGGTATTGTGACATTTTTAATGGATTTACTTAGCGTGACTTTTAGGGACAAATGGGTCGTGTAACTAATTAGTTATAGTTGTGGGCTTTATCGTGTTCATAGAAAAATAGAATGTGCAGTAGGTCTACCGGTGTCTAGCCCATTTGGCATAGGACACTAATGACGTGTTGAGCGTGAAATACATTTCACGTCTCCTCCGCTACTCTGTGATATCAGCGGTCTACCATTATATAAAATATCTACACCATATTTTTAAGTACGTAAGTACCTATATGTCATCCAAGAATCTTACCTGCAACTTATATCCATACTGGCTGGTATAAAACGCGGGTGACACAAGCTCGACGCCATCTTTGCATTTCGCCTCCGCCATCTTGGCGGCCCAGTCCGTGATGCGCCAGACAAGTGCGCCGGAGCAGTTGACGGACAGTCTGGCAACTGCGGCGCGGAGGGAGTCCAGTTGTCTGGCTTGTCTGCTGGCAAGAGCGGAGACGAGGGCAAGGTGTTGCTGGCAGCTTTCTTCTGTGTGCCTGTCTAGAGCTTGTCTTGTACCCTGAAATAGGAATATACCTAAGGTTGACAAATAGATAATATCGCTACTTGGGGACAACATGGTAGCTTAATTTAAAAGAGCGTTTTATGTGACCTTGACAATATTCAATTAAAACAACAGACGTGGAGTTGTATACCATGGCAATAGCTATCAAAGGACAGCTTCTAGTAGCAATTTAAATAGGTGCATCACCGTTGATCAGTTGGTTGAGAAAAATGTTCATGATCCTTGAATAGAAACGGCTAACATAATAGCCCTTTCAAGCTACAAAAGGTCGCAAATAAGTTATAAAAAGGTCATCAGCTCACCTTAAACCTACACCCCGCGTCCCGGAAGGCGCACGGCACGCCGGCGGCGGCGCAGTGCTCCCGCAGGTGCGCGTCCAGCTCGTCGCGCGGCACGCAGCCGGCGCCGCAGCGCTGCGGGCACGGCAGCGGCGCGCGCGAGCACGACGCGCCGTGCGCGGACACCGTGTCCTAGGAAAAAAGATTATAAGTATTCAGAACTGAACAAAAAAACAAGAGTATTAATAATAATATTAATTTGGCACGCTTACACGCCAGTTAGTCTAAGTTTTATTTTTGATATGGAGCGGCGTCTTCAATGAAATCGCGGATTGAAATCATGATTCAATTCAATTGCAAATTGTTTGGGATTGGGAGATATCTATGCCTTAGTAAAACTACCACGACATATCTTTCTCGAGACGCAAAAACATGTCTTTACATACACGATAATATAGGTATAGCTTTCATATAATTTTGAACTCTAATCGCTCCATGAGCTAGGTTCTCCTAAAAACAGTTTTCCACGTTTGAAATCAAATTCCACTTTTTTACTTTTCTGGCGGAACAGTCAATATGGTTGCACTAATCAAATCTTCCATCCTTGGCCCACCAAGGACCAATCCAAACCTCACTAGGTTCACTGCAGTTCGTAAGCCTTATATAAGGCGATTATAAGGGAGTGAGTGCCTCACCTGTGTGTACCTCTGTCCGCAATGCCTGCAGGGCACGAGCCGCTTGCTGCAGTGCTGCTGGATGTGCTGCTGCGTGTGCCGGCGCTGCACCTTAGCGCCGCACTTGTTCTCGCAGTACACCGGCTCGTGGCCGCAATTGCCTTGATGCTCCTGGAAATTGGAATAATAATCATTTAATCCTTTTGACGACCCACTCCTGGCCAGGGGACGCCCCTCAACACGAGGGGGAATCAGGCCATAATCCACCACCCTGGTCAGTGCGGGCTGACGGATTTCACATGTCTTTCGAAAATTGGTTAGATCGTCTAAGACATGCAGGTTTCCTCACGATGTTTTCCTTCACCGTAAGTAAGTGATAATCATACGAGTATTATAGAAATTATGATTCGCACATAGATTTCGAAAAATCCAGAGGTGCGAGCCGGGGTTTGAACACAAGACATGGTGTCCGCAAGACGCGTGCTTAACCAATCGGCTATCACTGCTTACTAAAAAATTTAAATGAAGTACTTATAAGGACTATGATCGCTTGACGCCATCTAGTTTAGCACATAGGCGATTGTGAAACTAGATGGAAGAGATATATTTGTCTGGAATAGTTACCTCGAGGGCGCTGCCCGAGAATTCTTTGTGGCAGTGGTCGCAGTTGGCGCGGCGGCGCGGGCAGGTGTACCGCAGGTGGTCCTGCATCAGCACGCGCGGGATCATCGCGCCGCACTGCGCCGCGCACAGCACCGCGTCGTGCTTGCATGTGTTCAGGTGCGCCTGCGCACCGACATGGGAAAACATGCTTTAAATCATATGTGGTTAGTTATAAAGTGGGTTGTGCGAGTGAAAGTTGTAATATTGAGAATATCGGACGTTTTACGTAAGTTAATGAATTTAGAGTAAAACTAAAAATGATGATCAAACAAAAATTAAAAGAAAAGTCTACCATGAAAGCAAATCGTGAAATAATGGCATGACTACAACTTTTTGTATGAGTAATATATTAAGTTTGCTTATGTTACGGAGATTGTTATTATGTAAAATTAATTAGTTAATTAATGTTATCTGTAATATTACGTATACAAACTGACGATGTGTTTTTATTTTATTTTGTTATGGATTGTATTTTTACTAATTATAATTTTTCAATCATACGTTGGAAGTAAACATTTTAAATAAACTACCTAATCAAGTTCTAGTATTCGAAAGTCAGGCCCCACGTGTCATAAATTAGAAGTATTGTCAATAGATAAAGTAATGTGTCGCCCGCAACATGACGTGTGTACACAGATTGATAGATCGTTCGATCCCTTTACCCACTTCACATTATCTCTACAAATATTTGGTTTTCTCAGACTCACCTTCAATTTGCGTAGTTCGTCCGACCACTGGCATCCCTCCTTGTGGTGGATGCAGTAAACCACAGACCCCATTATAGCCTTCTCAGACTCCGGATCTGGGTATATCTGAAACAAGAAGAAACACTTTTAAAAACGTGTCAATAGGACCATAAACCATATTCTAAAAATAAAGACCTTTTTGATCTTCGAAATAATATATTTAAGCATTTTGATTTATCAATTTTTACAGCAGAAAACACAACGTCAGAAGCAACGCTTGCCGTTGAGACTGATTGAGGCGCTGGCCACACTCGCATAACGGATTAAATAGGACAACGCGATTAAAAATAAACCACATTTCAAAAAGAGAATATCAAACGAGCGTGCTCTGTATACGCACCGTACTCTCGAATATGGAACACATCGTACGGAAATATGCAAAATGGCCGTGTTTTTCGCGCGTAATTTATTCGAACAAAATGTGGGTGCGTTCACCGCAAGGGACTGATACGTAGTGAATGCGTTCCCGTTTGTACATTTTCGTTATCTTTATGGGTGCAACGAACAGATGGCTCGAGCCACGGACCACCGTTCCCTTGTGTTTGTGCCGAGATAAGCGTGATTTTTCACTTCCCAAACCAGCTGGGTAATGGACCGAGCAAATACACTCGTTAGACTCCTTTGGGCGGGTTGCTTTCACATAGTGAAGCTAATTTTTCTATGAAACCGCCTCGAATAATAGCTCTAAAAAGTGATTGTTGGCTCGTGTCTATTGTAAAAATAAGAGACGCGTTATAAAAATATCTCCGATTGTTAGTAAACAAAGCTCGGTTACATTATTTTCTCAGAAGATGTCACTAGTTAACTCTACTTATTTCATAAAAACATAGAAGAGCTGTCTTTAAATGACATCAGTGAGTTCCAAGTTAAGCTGCGATGGTCACGCACGGCATAGTACCAAAATGAAATAGAAAATCTTTCTATACTACGCAGTGTTTCTATATTTACAAACATTGATGCATGTGGTCATCGGCATGGCTGCCGCGTAACCATACCACCTTAGTATATTCAAGTACGGTATCCTATCAATTACAAGCACTTAATTGTGAGCTTTAGTGACACGCGATAGGTGCGAGAGTCGAGTGCAAATGGCGATGAACCTAGGTGCTCCCGAAGCTGGTGGTGTATAAATTTACAAATATAGAATGTTATTTGTGTCGTATTCTAAAAAGATGGACCGCGATGTGTTGAGCTCTCCCGCATCGCTCAATTATAGAACTCGTTGTATCGTAAATATAGCAGGATCGAAACGTAGCAGGTAGCTGAAGCGGCGCGGCGGTTACTACGTTATGGAGCGTAGCGACGCTCTGCGGTAAAAGGATAAATAGAATTGTGAATGTTACACTGCCATTTGTAAAGATATCACTGCGGGTTTTAAGTTCTACCAAGTAGCGCACTTGTAACTATAGAAATAGGTATACATTTAACGTTATTTTACCAAGATATGAACTAGAGCTACCTAATAAGTACTTATTAGATTCATGAAATGAATGAATGTCGATAATATATTTCATAAACATTTTATGAATTTTGAAGAAAACGTATTTATTACCATCTTAGGCTCGATAACGTTTTTTACACATGGAATAAAAACGTTAAGTAATTAATAAATATACTAGCATACATCTAAATGATATCCGACAAAGCTTATGCATTTTATCAAAGATATCAAGAGACCATTAAAGGCAAGACCATACCCTCCCACGCGCGATGTTTTATTATTAAAACAATTTAAGAGTTAATGATTAATGAAATTTACACAGTAGCCAAGGGCGTTCAGTTATAAAAATAAATCGCACTGCTGTAGCTACGAGAATAATAAAGTATTAATTATTTATTTAATCCTGTTAAGTCCATTGTACCTACACTCGAACAAATTTCATGAGTGAAGACAAATAACCAAAAAAAATAAATTACTTTAAGTAATAAGTAATCAAAACATCCGAATAAAAACGTGTCTTACTGCAACTAACTAGTGTTATGAGCAAAATCTATCTATTAGATGTATTTCATTAGTCTCAATCTGTGCATATTTATTACTAGATTAGATATACTTACCTTTAGTGTTGGTCTCCAAAGAGAAAAAGCAACTTCAATATATAAACATTAGGTAAGTACAATAATGCGCAAACTACTCGAAATCGTCACATAATAAATAAATAAATAAATATCGCCAGACGAACACATCAACTGTATGGTTCCAAACTAAGCAGCGCTTGTACTATGGGTACCGTACAATGGACTGGGGGCAATCCCAGTGACACCCAGACCAGTGCAAATTACGAAAAGGCCAAATTTGCCCCCGCGGGAATCGAACCCGCAACCACCATGTGCAGTGAGTCGACAAACAGAACACAATCGACACACAGTAAACAGTAATAAACTCTCAGTCTCAGTCTTGAGCCTATAAAGGACAGAACAAACAAGGTTTCAACACTTTTAAGGCATAAAAACGTTATCTAATTACAAGGCAAAGCGCCATGACGCCCACAGTGCAAGATATAGTTGCATCACATCACCCACGCAACTCATTTGAAGTTGCCTTCGTATCGATAGATCTATCAGACCTTGGGAAGCGGATGAAAAAATATATATATCGGGATGTTTATATATTGCACCTATGTCTGTAGGTATGTCCCTATCCCTGGGTTATTTTGACGTGCCATACAAAAAAATACAGATAACGACATCTCAATAGCTAAGTGGGTTCCGTTCCAGTATTCGAAGCTATTCTGATCTTGAATGTTGACGCCAAAAACTCTTCAAAAGATGTCCGGAGTTCGGAGTTCGGAGCATTGTATACATGTCGACTGTAATAAACTGAAGAAAAATAAAACAGAATGGCTTGAGAAATTAGGGCTGCCAATGATGATTGTATGTACGAAGGTTTGAACAACCAGGTTTCTAGTGGGGAAGAGATACATTGTCGAGGCTCCATTCCATATCATGAAAATACTTGTTCTATAAGGGTGTTATTTTAGTCTAAACTATTGTCTAAATATCACAATTCTTTGGAAAACCGTGACTGGCGCGTCGCGCCCGGCAATTAGACGACCCTAATTTGTTAAGTGCGTCATTAGGGGTGATTGTTAACAACTGTTCTGTATGCTTTACTTGAGATAAGATTTTATTTTTTAAGTACCTAAAATTTAATATAACAATTTACCAACCCATATGTATCGATTTAATTTTACCCGGCTACGGCAAAGCCAAAAGGAAGCGTTATGTTTTCACTACAGTGCACCTCTACCAAATAATTGAATGTGCTGTTATGAACCGAAACATGTCAAACACCTATTTATTTTCTAAAATACTAAACACTGACAATGACAAATATCTCAATTTCGAACACGCATACACTTCAAAATAAAATATAATATTTCCTAAAATACATTTTTAAACTTTAAAAAGTAAAAGTTTTAACCGCACGCACCCATAATCGTGTAGAACGGAACGCACCCTATAAATTATGGCGCGAACTTTGTTGTCAGTTAGTGTTCTAATTCTGAAAATGACAAGTTCGAGATGTTCTGAAGCTACAGATTTTTACTTATTTCATTATTATTATGTGTTCACTTATTCGTGCAAGTTTCTTCGACGTTTTCTCTAAAGTTCTGTTTTCGTCCTGTAAACGGTACTGGTTGATTGACAACTGACTGCTCTGTGCGTGACAAATTTAACCGCACACTTTGATACCTATAGACCTCCCTATTTCGTGAGAAATAACGTTGAAATTTGTGTAAAATTGTTTATGTTGATCGTAAAGACAGTCTTGTGGCTTGAAGCTATCGACACGCTGACGTGGGAATGTAAACAAGAAACTGAAAATATATCCCATGGATTATTTTCAAGTGTATCCGTAGTAAACTTGTAGTAAGTAAAGTGTAGGTTTTGACATAACAAACTTTAACACAAAGGAAATCGTTCTCGATCCAGAAAGAGGTTTGGTATTGTTGACAAGGTATACTTACCTACAAGTCGTCATTAAGTAACGAGACTTTGGAAAGATTTTTCCAATACCGTACGTGCAATCAACATAATAAAATAAAGATGTTTATCAATGGGTGCGCGGGCGCAGGGCGACGGAAGCGGGTTCGACGGCCGCAGTCGTGCCTAGCGGAACACTACCGTGGAATATGTAATGATGTTTAATTAACATTGTTATGTAATGTTGTGGTTATGGCGCGTGATTCTTGACCTGAGCTCAATGAGCTAACGGCGAACTACATTTATAAGTAGGTAATAGAATAAACTTCTTATTAAATAAACCCTATCAGTGTCACGGCAATGTCCTGTGACCTCTATCCGTGTTAATACAAAAAAGTTAAACACGTGATGAACGTGTGTCTTGTTAATTTCACATGGGAAATTGGACGAGACACTCGCGTCGCGCTGTATTTTTAATTGTAAATTGCATGTAACTTTTGTTAAATTTTGTATGATATAAAACAAAAGTTTAGTTATTTCCTTAATTGCGAATCAAGTTGTTATGTTTAATTAAGCAAACAAAGTTAACAATGGTTGCAAGTTTGCAACTATAGCTAATAATACAGGAAATTATCTCTATAAATAATTTAATGAACAATACCTACATTGTAATTGTAGGTATTGTTACAACTTTCACTTGCAGTAAAATATGCTCTTGTATAAAGCCTTCGTGTTCTATAAAAGTACAGGATACGCAACCTTATTTTTTTTGTAATAAGTACTGAGTGTATCAAAAGCCCTAAATAATATTTATAAAAGGAGAAACAGAATGGAAATACTATTTACTTTAGTTGTAGGTTTGGACATAGATCAGTTTCAGAAAAAGTAGTAGTTTCATACCTATACTACCTAGGTACTTAGCCTTTTTGTTTCACCGTGTAAAGATGTTCAGTGAAAACAGACCGATAAAATACGAGCGATCACAAACTTTTAGCAATCCCATTTAAATGATTCGTACTCTCACTCATAATAACATAGCAAGTACCTTTGATCAGCCACCCTGCTGCGTGGGAGTCGCATCTATCTCGTTACTAAAGACCATTCATAAACAAACTGAATTCTTCAATGGACTGACACCCAGCTCGATTAATCATTGATGCTAATGCATCTTTTGTTTTTGTTTACGCAACGTCAGCAAATGATAGGCAATCTATTATCAATGGCATCGCGTTGAATTGATTATAAGAATAAAATATAATACTTAGGATCTTGCAGATTAAAGAAACAAGAAAATAAACTTAGGTACTTGAATTAATGGAAGGGTCATATAAAACTTAAAATTAAGCTTAAAAATAACAGTTAAGTATTATCCATGTTTCCAAAAATACTTCTTCTAAGTCGTTACGCTCTTGACAGAGCGGTCGTGGTCGTCATGTATTGTTTTCCGGGGCAGATGTTGTTCGCCTCACGATGTCTCGCCATCGCGATGTCTCGCCAAAAAATACTGCTTGGTCATTAATTTTACTTCAAATGATCACCGCCATCTAGCCTGATCGACAGCAATTTAATACTTACATTGTTTTTCCACTAAATAGTGTTGTGTTTTTGAAAATAGACACACTTCGTTCGGGCGCGTAGGAACGTGATATCAATTAGGTTGTCCGTCATCGCGAACGCGCTTCGGGTTACCAACGAATTTAATTCTGAAACTACCGTCTGGGATGCTTTAATTCATAGTTTGTTTTGTTTAGATGTTAAAATTAATAGTGAAACACGAGCGGTAGCCACAAGAGCCACCTATGCTTAGATTCTGAGAAAGACGATTTTAAAAACGTTCCTATTTATACAAAAATCTTTTTAAAGCCTGCTCCGCTATAGGTGATAGTCACAAAAAAAAAACGCTTTTGGGAAATGTTACATGGCATTTTCTGAATGCCAAACGTCACCTCAGAGTATGTCTCTCAGTTGTCACGCCACGAATTCCTCCAGAAACCGCAGGCATGCGCATGCGATCCTCCGAACGCCGCTTAGGCACGTACTCGTTGGTTGGAAATATGGGTGGACGTCACATATCTAACGGATTATCGAGATAACAATCTGTTATCAATGTTTAACAAAAGCAGATAGCGGAAATTTTAATAACATGCAGTTATTTTAATAAATTTAATCGTCGACCTATTCGTCGACAATTAGTAAACTCAATAATAATGACTTATCTATTGCAAGTAGGTTTATTAGATGTGGTCGATAGCCAACAATAAGAAACACTTACGAAAAGTAGGTAACATGAACTATCATAAACAATAAGTTACTATCAACTAGGTACTTATCACACAGCGTTCCACAAGTAAGTGCCAATAAATCATCACAATGCAGTGTACGCACCGGAAGCGGCGCGAGGTCGCCGGTGTCACAGCAAGTGCGCCGACGCATCTCATGATAATGTTTATTATGTCAATGTATCACTGGGTACCTAACTTCAGAATGCCTTTTGTTAGATGTGAAACGGTGTTACAGACCAAGTGGCTCACTCATTGGACTCAGTTGTTGGTAAAATCATCGACAACCCAATGAAAGCCATACCTATACTTTTAAAAATTTTAATGAACTTCAGAAGCTTTTGAGATACTTTCAACATTCGTACCTTGAAGTAATATTAATACTGAAACGTTACTCAAATGTTTTAAGTCCCATTTAGCTGTTTGAGACGTCATTATCTCACATGTTTATGGTACGTAAAAATTAAGCTCTCCAAATTTAATTCATCTGGAGTATTTGGCGGCGTGCAACACAAAATATCACTAGTCACTACATAGTATAAGGCAAAGTCGCTTCCCGCTGCCTCTCTCTATGTATGCTTAGATCTTTAAAACTACGCAACGGATTTAGATGCGGTTTTTTTAATAGATATAGTGATTCAAGAGGAAAGTTTATATGTATAATACATGCATAATATAGTAGAAAACACTTTAGTATCAGCATGCACCGTGCATGCAGCGTGCGAAGCCGGGGCGGGTCCCTGGTTTATAATATAAGTAGGATTTACATCACCTGTAGTACACCACGCCCTAAACGCTTATTTCTAAAAACATCCATAACTCAATTTAAAACATGTAAAATGAAGGTAACTAGCTAAAATAATCTAAATATAAAATAAACTCATACCCCTTTGGTTGTCCAATATTTATGTGGCGGGTAAGTATTAAAAGAAAGAACCTGTCCAGAACCCACCGGAAGTCCCTGCGAGGTCTCTGTCGCTGAACATGTGCGCGGGAGCATCAAAAGATTTTTTCTTACGAGACATGTTATATTGTAACGTTACATATAATATATATACATAAACACTTTGGCCAGTTATATACACATGTATGTATATTATAATATAAATAAGTAGGAAAGTCAAAATGCTCCTAATTATATAAGTGCCCTTAGAGGCTTCATAAAAAAAAAAGTTAAATCATTGCCGATTTGACACCAGAAATGACCCGACAACAATGTGTTACCACCACAACGAATGACCTCGCATCACAAGTCACTAACCATTTACTTCAATTGGATAATGCACCCGAGTTAAGGGTACATGTGCCGCGAACGATGCGCCCGCGCAGATTGATCGATCGCCGGAAATCGCCATTACGGTACGACCGCCAAATTGCTATCCTTTTATTGGCGGGCCACAGATTACGGCCGTTGATCTCAGTCTGCCAAAGATTTATCACTAGTTAAATAGAACGCGGGTGATAAAAATTAGTTTGTTGGGTGTCCGGAATGTGTGCCTTGACCTACATTGTGATTATAAAAACAGCAACCCATGGTAGGGAGTTATTTATTGAAATGCTGGCAATGATAACGATTTAAACAATTGGCAATACTATTTAAAACAATTGGAACAGTGACAAACTTCATAAATAAACCAGCGTACGGCACTAATTCACTTCTGCCTTAAGTCTCAATCAAGTTGCAATCGAACCCTTTCCGATTTTCACCCTATTCTATTTTCTTGACTCTAACCGTTTATAGTAAAATTCTGTATAAGGTCCTTAAAATAAAGAGATCCTATATTGAGTAACGTTTAATGAACACTAAAGGAACTCTTGAGTTAGTAAGAGTTAGTAAGATTATCTTGATAATCTTTAAGGCAAGTAATACGAGTAATAAAAATCAATTTCTGAAGCAGCTGAGAAGTCAAAAGTGCTAAAATGTAAGCCAATGAAAACCATTAAACATGTTTTAATCACCAAACTGTGAATCACGTAAATAGGCACTTGAATGTCCATTCTTACACTTTTATTCATTTTACATTAGTAAGTTAGAAAGAGAAGGCTATACAGAAATGGCGGCGACGACGCTAAGGTGTAACTATCCTGTAATAGAACGCGTTAAAAGACTTAATGCTTCAGTTACGGTTCGAATAACTCATTTCATGTAGTTAACGGGTAGGTATATTCGTTATGTTTTAACGGCAAGATTACACTGTCAATAGAATCATAAGCTGCTAGAGATGGATCTTTTTGAAGTAGGTATAGTTGGATGGAATCACTCCAAACGAAAAAAATGTTAGTGCAGTGTCAGACTAGCCAGACTCCCTAGCCCTTCATTTGGCAATCGGTAAAGCTACAAAGTATTGTTTTGACATTTACCTACTGTAATGTGATTCCTTTAAAAATGTAATTACCAAAGTCAAGAAGCGCCAAGCCAACATACAAAAGCCATGAATAACAGTTTTTCAACGGACGGACGCTTTATCTATGGACCGACCAGCTGACGTGTAAAATGAATAATTATGTGATTCATAACTTGTACCTACTACCTACTGTCTGTTTGGTATTGTACTCGTAGTAAACGTTTGGTGTGCCACTTGCATGATAAAGTCTTGGGTGTTTTCGCATTCTCGATTTGGGAATTTTCATAACCCTTGTTAGTTAAACATGGGGATCATTAAGTATAAATTTTCAGAAAATATCTGTCCCCATTCCACTTGCAAACATATGTTATTTACATTCATGTATTTGCCTCTGGAGTGATATAAACCTCAAGTACCTAATAGCAGTTCCAGGAATGGTGTCAGATTCAACCATAATTTCTTACGTCAATGCGCACTGTGATGAATGAAAATGACTCAAAGCTGTAGAAGCATGAATGAAGCATAATATGAAGTCATAAAAACTATAGTGAATCGCTACGACAATGCGCAACTGAATTATGAGATTGTGTACTAGTTAACAAATAACTATTACAAACAGAAGAAAGTAACGGGATACCTACTATAACTGTAAACACACTTATCTAAAGAGTATAGACAAAACCGGAGCATAGACTGAATTATCATATTGTAAATAGTATATAAATCAAAACGGAGAGTTTATTGACCGGATATCGCAAGCCGAGACGGCGGAAGTGGCGTGATCTTATCAGATGCGCATACGCAAGTTGGCGTTGAGGAGTCTTGAGCTATTGATTTAGGAAAATATAAATAAAGATCATGTGCGAATCATTTGTCATTTAAAGGAAGTAGATATAAAAAGTGGAATAACTTTCGAGACGTTGTCCTATTACTCATACGGTTTATAAGAGCTTTGTGTATGTTGACGGCTACCATAATATACTTGTAGATAGGTACCTAATTAGGATGTGGCACAGCGACATCTACGACGCTGATGTGACCATAGACAGAATTGATATTAGTTTTTCAATCCTTAATAAAAATAACAATATTTTAAATATTGCCGTATGATTTCTATGGGTTTGCCAACAGAGATAACTTATTCAATTTTTATATAGTACTTTAAGAACACTTGTATATTTGTATCAATCTCAACAAAAGCCCAAAAGAAAGATACGCCGCGAAAATATCAGAACGTGTACGTTACTTCGTAAGGCTTATCTAATCGCCGTCCATAACACAGAAAGTAAGGTAAACAATGTCATTATGTAATGTTGCATTCCGATTTACTGACGGATAACACTGTGGGAACAGAATTACTGTTAACAGCTTTGGTATCTGCTGGTTTATCCTCAAGTTGAACAAGTTCTAAAAAAAAAACATTATTTGTGAAACTATGGTTTTTAAAAATGTCATGTTCAATTGTTTTAGGAAATAATTTTGTAATAACATCGGACCCGATGTTATTACAAAATACCCGTATATTTATGTTGGCATCTGAAATAAAAAAATGTTACTCAACCTTACAAATATAAAAGGCATATAGAAGTATGCCGCCAGACGAAACCTCCTAAATGTAAGTACCTACTATCTTAATTTCTTCAAGAATTAATACATTTTAAAGACCTATCAAATTATACTCTCCCTTGCAAGACTTAACGATTGCTAAATATATCAACAAGGTATGTCTCTGGCAGCGATCGTTAACAACATTCCTAAGCGGATTTCTAGATTTCCTAGTGCCGTTGCGTAAAATTCTTTCTGCATTGAAATCGGGTTAGCGAGCTAGAATGTTCGAAAGAGACTGCGTTCTGGACGCATCTTTGGATTGGTAATACTTTTACTTTATTAAGTACTAGCGACCCGCCCCGGCTTCGCACGGGTATTTTTTATCAGTGTTTCTCTCCTATATTATGCATGTATTATACATATAAACCTTCCTCTTGAATCACTCTATCTATTAAAAAACCCCATCGAAATCCGTTGCGTAGTTTTAAAGATTTACGCATACATAGGGACATACAGACAGCGGGAAGCGACTTTGTTTTATAAGTATGTTATGATAGTACGCAATTTAATGTTGTTTCCCGATTAATTTACATTGGTGTCAAGAGAGATAACTATCTATATCCAAATAAATAGTATTATAAAACAATAAACCGTTAGGAAATAAAGTCGTCTGCATTTCAATTTGCTCATGGTGTTATTAATTTTCTATATTAAGCATACCAAAAAGAGTAAGAACATTAATTTCTCAACCGAATATCGCGTCATTTCAAGGAGCAGTTATTTATGAATAAAATTAAATCTACTTTAGGAAGTCGTTTCAACTCATTAAGTATTCTGGTCAGACGGCCCGGCGCGGTTATAACAGTGGACATGTTTCGACATGTTCTATGGGATTTACCAAGAATTAAGGGCGTTAAGCGCTGGGAATGTTATCTGTGGCTTTATAGAATCATTCTTGAGCTTGTTTCCAGTAATAGACTCTATGATCGCTCGGTACTTATCTATACACTTGGTACTAGGTAGGTGCCTACCTACCTAGTCGAATGAAACTTTTCTAATTATTATACAAAAATCTCAGTCGCCAGATACCTCTATTCACATGGACATTGTTTGGTTACAGTCTGGAATATTTGCCTTTTGTAATTACCAGGTTAAGGACATTATGCGATAAACATCCTTATTTTGATGCAAATAATTAAGACGTGTAGCAACATCCGTTAAGTATAGCAACACTGCGTGGCGAGTGCGAATCATAACGGTGTTCTAATTTCAGAGTTTCTTCATAATACACTCCACTACACTGCTATAATGAACTAAGAAGATCTACATCATGGTAGTAATTAATCATCATTCTTTTAACTACTTAATAAACGTTAATTAAGGTTCTAATTTTGTATACTTAAGTGGGTATAACACTTAAGTTGTGGTTATTTCAAGTAGGCAAACTTTCTGTAAGAGAAGTATCTGATAAGTTGATAGCTAAGTGTAATTTGGATTAAATAATATAAATAAGTCGTTCAAGTTCATCAGAAGACTCCAAGTTAACTGCATCGTTTATTAAAACAGTTGGTGTATTAGTGGCATGCTCGCTATTATGAGCTGGGGCGCAGTTCACACGCCTCTTACAGAAACTTACGACAATAAACGTAATGCCTTCTAGGAAAGGCGTGTCTTGACGCCGAGCTTTAGTGTAATTGGGCAAACAGGTGGTTATGATAGGTAGGTATCAAATACAGGAATGTTAGAGTACATAATGTATCATTTGATAAGCATTTCTTAAGTGAAAAGTTACTTACTTGGGTTTGAAATCATTGAGTAGTTTTTGAGCTATAACTTTTAAAGTTTTGGCGGATTAAAATCAATTAAAACTAATTAGTGAAATCAGAAACTAACATAAACCGCTAATGAACAATAATATTGAAGAGATTTAAACATTTTTTTTTAAATCTTACCTCTAATAAATCGTAAAGGAAATCCACATAACTCATCCTGTAAATTATATACGTCAAAAAACGCACTGACACACCACACTGCACACCGTCGGCTCATAGAGTGGCAACTGCAAAATATTGAAACATTGTTTATGCGGGGTTACCACTCACCACACCTATGGCACCTACGCGATTTTTACAAGACACCTGCCCACCTAAATATGGATGCTAATCAACAGATTTCAAATGAATATTGCCGTTTTTTAGTTTTTTTTGTACGCCATTCGTGTCAACGCACTGACTCACGTGTGTTAGTGAAAAATATGTGCTTAAGTGGTGGTTTTTATTCAAAACTAGCTGAGCGCGCGACTTCGTCCGCGTGGAATTTAACTTAACAAAAAACCCGCTCCCGCGTTCTGAGCCCGCGCGACAGGACCAATTTTTTTATTATTTTGTTTTTCTAACTTAAAAGTAGCCTTAGTTACGGCTTAAAACATAAGCTATCTACCAGTGAAAGTCCCGTCAAAATCGGTCTAGCCGTTTCGGAAATGCTCTTTGATTTCATGTGTTTTTATTTTTTTACGCGGCACCCTAATGGTTTTTCTAAAATTAAAGTAGCCTAAGTTACTCCTTATAACATCAGTTATCTGCCATTGAAAGTCCCGTCAAAATCGGTTTTCGAAGATTACCCGGAACAAACACACAGACAGACAGACAGACAGACAAAACAATTTTAAATCGCGTTTTTGCTATAGGTGTCGTATGTAAAAGTACTTTCATATGAATTTAGTGAAAAGGTGTTATTTTGATATTACAAACAGACACTCCAATTTTATTTATTTGTATAGATCACTATGTTATATTACTTAAACGCGATCAAATTTATAATAGTATTAAATAGGGATTTGAAATTAACCGTTTTTAAATTCATTTATTGATAGGTACTTAACTCTTTGTATTAGTCTTTCTTTAGAGCTCCAATATGAATTGCGCTGACAGGACGGTTGTTCTAATGCTGCAGCATCAACTGGAATCTGTAGGATAAGTACCCTACTCCACACCAATTTACAGCAGAGAAATCGTGTTTGGGCTCATTGGAAAGGTCGTCATGAAAAGATTATAGTTAGATGGCGATAAAACTCTGTCGATCGTAGCGTGTCTACTAGTATAAAAAGCAAGAAAAATAACTTGAATCAAAATCTTTCAAAAACCGTAACAAAAAATATTATCCATAATATTATAATTTATAATGTAAGCAGTCATATTTTGACCAAAGCGTCATCATGTTGTGGGTATGTTATTTTTAGTTATTTTCTCATATAAATTGTTTGGTAAGTACTTAAGTAATTGGTTTTTTTATGACAATTATGCTTTGTACCTAACCGTTTTTAAGTACACAAACCGCAATTTTAAATTAGTTTCCGTTTCGGTCTCGGTCTCGTCGGTCTCGGCCAAAACAGTGTCCCAGGGAAAAATATCAATTTCGTTTTCGGCTGAAAATCCTCTTCCGATCGATCTCTATCAAATATATTGGGCATTGAATGCACTTTGTCCGGTTTTTGTATCGGTACTGACTGTCCATCGCACGGACCTTTATGGCGAATTTCTAACGAGCTATCATTAATCATTGCTGTTTTCATCTCGCAAAACGAATTGTAGGTGACTCCATTGGTGCCGCAGTAGAAATGATTGCCGTAAGTAATGAAGGGGCATGCTACCATACTGTCCGATTCTGGAGCGAGAACCAACAATACTGCAACTGTAAAAAATTGTAATTGAAAATATATACAGGATGTAAATAAGGCACATCGTAACTGTAGTGGGTAGTAACTTATGTAATAATTAATTGTATAATTTAATTTAAACATGGGTGCCATGTATGGATTGCCACTGCTATATCAAATCTACTTAATAGGTTTAAATTGACGAAGTTACGTTCAAGTGTTCTGTACTTATTAAAGCGAAGCTTCTATACGGACGTTCGGGGCGCTCGTCGCGCGGCCACTCTATCCGTGCTAAGCGATATTAGCGTTACACGACATACGTACCTATACTAGGTGAAACATAAAGGGTATACTATATTTTTGCAACTTTACTTTGTAAATCTAAAACTATCGGCTTTATGGGACAGTTGAAGTACTGAAGGTTTTGTAGACCTATAAAATCTGTCAACAGCTGGTGACCCTATAAAACCATTTTCTTTCAAGTTTCCTCCAAAGCTGATAGTATTAGAATTACAAAGTTAAGTTTTGAAAAAAAAGTATACCCTTTCTGTTTCAACCTGTATAGACATACAGAGTAGCTGTTTTTAACGCTTAGTTCCTACGCGTACGCCTATACTATAAAGCTTCGCTTCTTTCGGGCGACCACTGTTTTTATATAAGTATTTGAATTTGTAATTGATTAGGTATCTAGTTGCGTATGATAACATGATACCTATTAATGGAAGGAAAACATCATCGTGAGGAAATCGTGAGGAGTATTTAAGGACATGAGGAATCCACCAACCTGCCCTGGGCCAGCGTAGTAGATCCCGCTACATCCCCCTCACATTCAGTGGGACATAAAAAAGTCTAAAAATAACTATTAGGTAAAAAGAAAATCAATAAATTATCATGGTTAATATCGCCAGACTGACACATCAATTCTATGGTCCCAAACTAAGCAAAGCTTGTACTATGGGTACCGTACAATGGACTGGGGGCGATCCCAGTAACACTCAGACCAGCGCAAATTACGAAAATACCAATACCGAAATTTGCCCCGGCGGGAATCGAACCCGCAACTAGCCGGTGCAGTGAGTCGAGCGGCCTACGCTCGAACCACTGCGCCAAACGGTCTTCAAATATAAATTAATTATTAGTTAAATCACTTACCTGCAATTTTGAGATCCATTGCGTTAACTTTTCTGGCGCGCACGACACTTGCTTTTATATACCAAAAAGGTTTCCGTATAAAATTTTACACAAATTACTACAATTCATTCATTAAAAAAACCATGTACTATTTATTTCGTAGGTACTTACTTATCAAATCATTTATGCAAGAAATTTAATTTGATTAGGCAGGTAGGTACAGTATTTTTCAAAAGTAGATAGGTATTTGAAAAATCCAGAATATTCGCTTCATAATAGTGTAACACCGGAAGTTACTTTAAATACCTTCTTGTGTCATAATTATTTCAGATACCAAGCAACTTTTGATGTTGATTACACCTACCTGCCTTAGTTTGGGGTCTGCATACAGTTGATGTGTTCCCCTTATTGTAAGGAGGATTCAGGGACGCAGAAGTTCCAAATTCATAACGGGAGCGACAATATGTTTTGTCAATCCATATTTTCTAAAATCCTTCTATATTTTGTATAATTTGACTATTCATTATGATAATCTGATAAAACCAATGCTTTAAAACGGTAGTACCTAGATTATCTACTGACTAACATTATTATTATTATAGCTACCTACTTATTCGGGATTTTATTTTGATCCTAGGCAACTTTATTTAGGACTAGCTGAGCCCGCGACTACGTCCGCGTGGAATTTAACTTAACAAAAAAGCCCGCTCCCGCGATCTGAACCCTCGCGACAGGACCCATTTTTTAAATTTAGTTTTTCTAAAATAAAAGTAGCCTAAGTTACTCCTTAAAACATCAGCTATCTGCCAGTGAAAGTCCCGTCAAAATCGGTGCAGCCGTTTCGGAGATTACCCGGAAAAAACACACAGACAGACAGACAAAAATTTTTTAAATCGCATTTTTGTTTATAGGTGTCGTATGTACTTTCATATGCATTTAGTGAAAAGGTGTTATTTTGATATTACAAACAGACACTCCAATTTTATTTATTTCTATAGATGAATTAAATTTAATAACAGCCATGTGCATTCTTATCTGCTGAGTAGTGCAGACAGGCGCCATTTTAGTCTGTTTCAAATGTATTTGAATGAAGCACTAGGTAAGTAGCTATTTATCTCAGAATGGACTTTGTTCGGAAAGTTCAGCTGACATTTGCATGCTAGTAAATAAATTACTATCATAGGGCTAAAATCTAAAATTACCTCAACTCCTATAAAATTTATACATATATTACAATGGGAATAAAGCAATCCTGTTCGTATTTTTACGCTCGTAAGCTTGTCAATTCGCAGCAGAAACCGAGAATCATCGCCAGAACCGGTTTGAAAAGTAGGTTCGCAAAATACAGCTATAGTGTTAGTAATCATACAGTACTGTGATTTTGCGACGATAAAAAACCTAGTTGACTGTTGATTATAACGTCAACGTGTAATAAAACCAACACGGTGACCGTTCCAAAAATAATATTAGTTCTTCCAAACACACTACCTATCTACAGATAAACAGTGGTAATGTAAATAATAAATCACCCTACTTACCGACGTCTAAATGCGCTTACGCACCGAAACCACAGCTAATATACACTAATGATAGTGTACACATAGCTGCCTCAGCAACCGACAATCAAACGAGATTCAAACGAAAGCAGTTTGATTATGTACTTGGCTACACTGCCCCCGAGGCGCGGATGCGTTCAAAAAAATAAAGTCGCGTTCGCGTGTACCGTCCGTGGGAACGTCTGGACAATAAAAAGTATTTAATCGACGACCATTATTCGGGGTTGCCGTTCGCGAAAAATTTTGTGAATCTTAAATATGTAGGCTATAATTTAATATTAATATTACGCTATCGTATTCAATGGTCGTTGAACACAATGGCGGTGCGAATGCGACAGCTTTTTGTTGTAAAAAAATATGGCGGATGTAATTATCTGTAAGACGCGAGATAGAATTGTTTTTTTTTTCAACACCAGTCTCTTCGCTACGGTATTTTTACCGGGAGGAGGTAGCGATTTTTCACGGATAATACTTGAATTCAAACAAAGATGTTACGAAATTGTGTTGAGAATATAAATGGCTTGAAGGTCAAGGATTTTTAGGTAAGTCATTTATAGGTACAACTTATACGGTGACATTATTTGAACTTTGATTTGTGCCTTCGATTGACAAGTAGGTATTGTAAGAATGTCCTAGCTCGATTTAAGCGAGGTCAGTGATAATGTCTCAACTAGCTAGTAGGTGAGCTAGATTTTAAATCTAGAATTTAGGTACCTACTTATTCATTTACTTAATAAAACTTTGATTGCCCTTTGCTGTAGATTCTTCTAGTTTATCAGGCGTACTTCAGTTCAGTCAGATCTTCATTCCAAATTCCTGTCTCAAATTTATTGCAACGACAACTAAATTTTCAATGTTAACAAAATAACAAACAACATCAACAGCGTAACGTTGATTTGCATTCGCAGAGACACTGAGAGAGGCTCTCGTCCCGAGAATCAATAAAGGCGATCGGATTCGCGTCAAGAATTCCGGATTCAAGTCCGTACGGCCATATAGGTCCAATAAATTAAGAGGCGAGGTGCGTGCGCGCATTACAAAACGATGACTAAACAACGGCCGTGCAATCTCGCACAACCAGATTTTTGTCGTGACTAATGCTAAATATTCACTTTGATTTTGTTTAAACCATTCAAATCTTTATTTCCGTTGAATTTAGGAAGTGCTTTGAAATATAATTATTAATTGAAACTAGTAATTTGCAATTTTCTATTGACTTGGATTTCACATAAAATACTGGATCAACATTCAGAGAGAGGAGAGAGAGTAGGTAAGTATTTAAAAAAATAATGATGTATTTTACGCGTCAGTAGTATAGACGTAATAGTAAAAAAAGCACTTAAAAGTCGTAAATGTCCTATTCTAATTCACTAGACCGTGAAATTTAAAGAGAAAATTGCCTCTAAATGTCCAATTAACATAAACTCTTAACTCCATTACTTATTAAATACTAAATTACGTATAACAATCCACAATGACCTCAAAGAATTTGTCAAATATTCATTTCAATTCTAAACGGAGCATTTGTTACGTATTTACGGTTCAAAAAGTTCTCCCACGAAATTAAATACATGTCACAGTCTTGTTAACCCTTGTGTTATTATCCAAGCGATTTTATACTTTAAAATTGAGAATTAAGAATCATATTACCTACACGTAAAAAGTATTAAAGGCCACCGGAAATCAAGTGCGGTTGGATTACTGGGATCGCGATCGGAGTTTAAATATGGCCGCGCATCCGGTCAATTGAGTGTCAATTTTACTAATTAACTAGGCCCAATTCTATTTCGTACTTATGTGTTTGAAGCACACAATTATTGTAGTTAAGTTTAAAGTAAAAGTGCTATAATAAAAAGTTTTATAAAGTTCGAAAAAAAAATATTCCGTTTTTAACAGACTATAAATGACATCAAATAAATCCTCATTGAACAACACCTATAAAACACTGACTAATGAGAATTTATTGCAATACTCAAAATTGAATGTTCCCAAATGATCAGTGTCCGGCCTCATTTAGTTAAAAGCACAGCGATAAGTATTCCAGTCATGCAACCATAATAGGGGCTTGTCCAACTGATATTGTTTACAAGGAAAGTTTCCGTGATGGCAGAATAATGAAGATTGTAGATATAACGTAGGTTTGAAAAGCTAAAGCCCCTCCGCGTTGGTGATGTCACTAGAAAATGTATGCTAAACTAACGCATAAGTGTTAATTCTTCTAGCCCAATTTCTCAAGCTACTTTTTTGTATATTTTAAGTTCGAAAAGATAATCCAATCCTTTAAACGTTCTATTTGTGTTAACATAATATAAATAAAATCACTAAAATTTTGAAGAACTATTAACCCATATCGAAATAACATATCATTCAAAAACCGCTATCATTAACTCTTTTACATTGTATCACAAAAAACACACGTAACTTTGATCAAAGATCTCAACGACCAATTTACTTTGAATGAATTTCAAAAATACCTTTAATCATAAAAGGTTCAAATGCATCCATCACAAAAATATATAATTACAATCGAATATGGCAACACTGACAACCCGTAATTGATGCGTTCCATTTTCAAAAACGTGGTCCCTAACTCCCCGCAATCGGTGGTATCTATATAGTAGTATCTATAATATATCAACTTAATTGTTATAAAATCGATTGTGAATAGTTTTATTATATAATTGTTATATTCGATTGTAATTCATCAATATGAAATGATTGATATTAATAAGGCATATTCCCATAATTTAATTTATATTCTTAACAATGCCACTACGTGATCGAACAGAATATATACCTATAATTATTGGAACTAATTGGCAGCTTCCGACTGGGTATTTATTAGCTAAAGTCATGAGAAAATCTTTTAAATTATAATATTAAAACTGTGCTAGCTATATTAGTGCCTTTTAACATCCTTCTGTTGGCACAGATCTCCTTTCATGAAGGAAACAAAAGGACCTTCCGTAAGGACTTTTCCAATACCAACATGTTAAACTATAGTAGACACGACATTAATTTTATTAGTTAAATGTATCGTCCTAATCTCTATTACGTACAGTAACATTTACAACCATCAAAGAGTCCCAAAGGGGGACACTAAATAAAACAGTCGATCCCATAATATCAAAGGCCGGCTCAAAGCGAATGTATGGGGAAGCAACGAAGCAACAACTCCCCATAGACATGTAGCAATAAACAGTAGGGCGCTAGACAGAAAACAGACGTCCTCGCCAGAAGGGCCCTTTGTTTGGAACATTTTATAAATAAATATTTCAAGTGCTGACCTCTTTGAGTTACTGCAATATGCTGGACTATTTAAAAACAGTTTTTGTGTATAATAACGTACGTTTATTATGCTCTATTTTTGAAATCATGCTCAAAAGTTTAGAAATCAAGTTAAAGAAACTATTTTTTTTATTTGTATCTATGATTATAAAACTATTTAAAGATTATACGTCCTTAATGATGGGCATGTGTTGCTATCTTCCCACAAATCTTAACCTAATAAAGAACGTGTGTCCTTCGCGTTATCTTAAATCTTCATAATTGTCGTTATTCTGGTAAAGTAAGCAAAAAATCATCCATATGTCGGAATCAGCTGATCGGCTGCACACTGCCAGTTATGCCCTCCATACAGGTAAATATTTTTTTCAACTGGCAACCACCGTCAGCTGTTTCGTTAAGTCCGTGCGCGCACGTTCGAAATCTCCCGATTTTTTTTCATACGATGGGATGACGCCCATTATATCCGAACATCTGCATCAGCAGGTGCTGTGGAATTTCGAACGGCTGTAGAAAGCTGAATTTATAGGAAGCGCTGTTAGCAGTTCCACGCGACTGATACATTTATTTTTTTGGTTATGACATGAATAATGAATCCGTTCATTAATATTTGGTTCTTATACACCAAAGCAGTGACTCTCTTTCGAAGTCTATAGAAATTAGGTTATCAATGAGTACTTACCTGGAATATAGTTAAAGATTATAAATTATAATATATGGAGGACGGTGGGCACAAAAAACGTTATCTTCATAACCTTTCATTCATATCTCGCATTTAAAAAACCGGAAACGTTATTTTATCGGTTCGAATATTCTTTTGCACATCCGTTACCGATAATTTGGTGTATATCGATAAGCATGTTAATATACAACGATTTCATATAGACGTCCCGATGTTCTTGATATATCCCGTATCGAGTAGCATATCCGTTCAACCATAAATGATATTTGATACTCTAGTTTGCGATTCGTTTTTTGCTGACGTTTTAGCTTTAAAGCCACCAATTGCAGGAATTAAATAAATTAAAATAGGTAATTATTTTAGGTTTATTTGGATGATTACTTTTTTCATTAGTAATATACTTTGAAATGAGGAAAAAAGTACTTTACGGTATTTATTATCAGGCAGGCTGTTGATTCAACTAATAGCTAGGTGCCCGTATACTGTTTCTCTCTAATTGTTTTATGTTGAGAATGTCCCTATTGAGTCTTTTCTTAAATTGGTTGACATTTTGGGCTGATAAAACGTCTTCTTGGAGCTTGTTCCACGCTGTAACCACTTTGCAGCTCAAGAATTGTTTCCTAGGGTTGCTGTGTCATAGGCTGGCAGATAGGCTAGTGCTCAGTTTCAGATGGCCTTTTAGACGAACATTGTTGTCCTGTTTCAATAGATTTTAAAATCCCTGTATGTCATAACGTCCATTTTTCTACTCTTCGAATGAACGGACCCTGCGTTGCTGGTGAAGTTGTTATGTACCTTCTCCTAGTACTTTTCGAAATGTACTTGTTATTATAGCACCTAATGACTGGCTGGTACCTACCCCGTTCAGTAACTGAATAGTAAGAAATAGTATATTTTATACACAAAACCATAAAATCGAACAAAGGTCCGTCCGTTGAAAATCTCTATTATTTATGGTACACCCTTGGCTTCGAGTTCCGCAACAGCTGACGCAACAAAAAATACCCACCCTCTTCCTTTGTCTATGGTTAAAGTATCCAATTTCAAAGCCACTGTTATGCTACCTACTGCAAAGGTTAAACTTGGCAAAGAAAGAAGTAGGTTAGTGTCAACATGTTTGGCTTGGAAATTTATGATATTTGTCATCGTATAATTGAAAAACAACTTATATTTATTCTATAACTGGTAAAATGAGGTCATGAGCTTATTCATTTTAGCTTTAACTTAGTGTTATTTATATATGTATTTTCAGTCAATAAAAATTTTAATAAATATAAGGATCGTAGGAGTGTTTCCTTACGTGCTTTATTTCAAAAAAGCTAGTTTAAAAAAAATACTAGTAAAGGTTAATGAGTAACATGTTAAAAGTTTAAATCATAACTAGCGTAATAAACCAATTGCAGTTTCCATAAGTAATATAAAAAAAAATACAATTGATTCCAATTTCAAATAAACCCAGTAGGTTCCACAGTGTAAATACATGAGTGTGCAACCATTCCATTTTCAAATCAACATAACTTTTTTCGAGTCATGTGTGCACGGTTCGCTTCCCACCAGCCAGCTTGCACATGGCACACAGGAATTTGACACGCAGATGTTCACTCCACCACCGACACAATAAAATACCTAATAAATGGCGGAGGTTAACTTTGGAAATAATTTTATTAAAATTGTACATGTAAGCTATGTATCCACCGTATTAGATGGATGCAAGATGTAATCAGTTAAATGTAGATTTATTCTATCTAGTTTGCTAGTGTTGACAATATTGGTAACGCTTAAGTAATCCAATCTTATGTCAGAAGTGTCCTTCCAATTTCATTTTACTTTGGTTATTAGTCAAAACTGTCGTAAAGCAAGTTATACAGCCTACACTATCCACAAAGACCACCGAGATATGGAATCACGGATCAGTTGAATCAACGGGCCGTAAAAGCCGTGAGATCTGTGACTTCCATTAGCCAGTGCGTGCGTGAATTACGAAGCATATCATCGCGTCAACGAACGTCCAGTTTTATTATAATCAAATGTTGAATATTGATGCGCTATTCTAGCGTATACATATAGAATGAGACTCCTCAATTCCTTATCAGACAAGTCACAGATATTGCGGATTTTTATACGTAGACTAGCTGAGCCCGCGACTTCGTCCGCGTGGAATTTAACTTAACAAAAAAGCCCGCTCCCGGGTTCTGAGCCCGCGCAACAGTGCTACTCAGTTTTTGTTTTTCTAAAATAAAAGCCTAAGTATCCTAAGTTACTGCTTATAACATCAGCTATCTACCAGTGAAAGTCCCGTCAAAATCGGTCCAGCCGTTTCGGAGATTACCCGGAACAAACACACAGACAGACAGACAGACAGACAGACAAAAAAAATTTAAATCGCGTTTTTGCTATAGGTGTCGTATGTACTTTCATATGCATTTAGTGAAAAGGTGTTATTTTGATATTACAAACAGACACTCCAATTTTATTTATTTGTATAGATTTCACCGGCAGCTTTTAGTATCCAAACGGCACTACGGCACATCAAAATACCTAATTCTTCTCAAGAATGTCGTAAGAAACGGCAATGTCATTTTGAATTACACTTTCTCATTTCGCGCAATACCCGTTACTATACTTTCATGTAGCGTTCAAAACATGAACCGCGCTGGAATGTAAAACCTTAGCTCGACAGACAGGGCCCGACATTGTTGGTATGCAATCAAACGCAATCCGCGTTCCATTCTCGAAAACTGCACTAAACATAATTCTCTTGAGTACAATATTTACTGCCAATGAATTATCGTGTAACAGAACGTAAAATTTTAAATTTCGACCGCGTCAAGAAATAGCGCGCTATAAATCGAAAATGGCGACATATTGATGGCTTTCTTTTTACGATGGCCATTTTACGGCGGGTAATTTTTAAAAGGTGAGGTCGTAGTGTGAGACGTTGTAGCTGGAACGTAATCACCGTTAATGACACAGTAATTTCTTGGAAGGACATCAATGCTTTTTTAACTTATATTTGGAATTCGTAGTTTGAATCAAACTGTCATCCTACTTATGAAAAACAATAGGTAGTGTATGTGAACTTGATTGTTATTTATAATATCACCCAATTTTCATAAGCGAAGTATAATTTTTTTAACAGTAGAATGGGCTAACAAGTCACCTCGTTCTCTGAATTCTCTGAAAAAAGTAGAGAAACACGGTTCTTGTCATAAAAATAACATGTTGTGGGTTAACTTGTAAGTTTTATATGTATTAAATCATAAAAATGTGACTTAAGTGCGGCAATAATGTAAAATAGTTGCCGAACGACCACAAATTGTGACAAAAATCACTAAAATAAGGCTTAACTTTTTTTTTAATATTACAATGAATGATTTATAAGGAATAAAATACTTAAGCAGTCAATTGTAAATTGACATTTTATGATCTTTGTTATAAATAAAAAACCAAAAAAGTACTTTGCGTAAAGTTTGTGCTACATAATATAGCACTACTATTATTTATAGCCATGCGTAATACATTAAATGAGATATCCATAGGAGTACGGTATTTTCTTAATAGTGACGTATTTTTTAAAAAATAATTTGAAGTTGCTAATTTAAAAGAGGATCGATGAAAATATTTGTTTTTTGCTAACACGACATTTAAGTAAGTATAATGTATATTGAATATTTCTACTTATCTCAATTAAATTGTAAATTATTCCACTCAAATCTTCGCTTCTTTGCTGGGACCACAATTTCCGTTACGAAATTGGGACATTGATGCTACTTAAATGTATATTTTAGTCTTTAATTATATTTTACAGGTACCTACTCTGCATTTTATAGATATACTTACTTGCACGTAAAAGTCAGCACTTACATATAAGTAGCTATATATGCTGCCAACTGATTACAAATTTTCAATTAGTAATTCTGATTCAATAACGATAAATTGTGAAGTCGATAGAATATGTAACTATTAATGTAATTCAGTATTTGTTCATACTTGAATATAAAGGTGTTTATTTTCAACTCTGCATTCAAGTAAAATTGAGTAACGTTTAGTAATAACCGCAAACAGAATCGTTTTAATGAAATTGTTAAGATTCCGCCGAGCATAATTTATTTGATGTTGTTGCACAACTCCGATAAAATATACTTTGTTATAGATAACATATCGTAACATATACATATATTAATATGTAGGTGAAGATGTTTAGACCTCATAAATAAATTCTTCCGTTTAAGACAATACTACAGATCATATTCTTCCTAATTTCATGTACTTATCAGCATTTTTCTTAAAATATTAGGAATACACTTAAGAATCTATGATTTAGGTAATAGGTATATTCAATAAAGTATTGCCATAAGTGATGGGAGCCCTCCATCATATCATAATATAAATAAAGCTGTCCACCCTAAAAGGAACTAAAATTACCCATTTACCAGCGTATTGGCTATTCTGGGTCGTATGAATTATTGCGAAGCCAACACTTATTTCAAACAACCAGCCCGTTTAGTACGTTTATAAACCTTGGGCTGTAAACACACTTGGCTGCCTATTCGTTTTAGACACCACCAAGTACTTTTATCAGTTAATCCCAGCTGATCGCCAACAAGTACTTTTAACCTAACAACACAATAAGACTTCAGCATTTAGAAAGGCGTCTCAAAAGGTGAAAGTCATGCTTTCGAGCTTTGCAAAAACTCGCATCTCGCGGCCTTGCCAAGGTGAGTGCAAGGGGGACATAACGGTGCGCTGCGCGGGCGCACCGGCCCCCGTCCACCAACGAGCATTATCAATTTTCATACACCATCGCTCACTTCGGCATACATCGAACGTTCCCACACTGTCGGCGGTACGTGTCCTGCCATTTGAACCGCAATCTATATGTATCGAACACGTGTGTCGTCGGAAACGCATGTCATTTTAAAGTACTTCCTTAATATAAGGTACTGTTGTAGTTAACGACTGGCTAAAATGGTGGTAGTGTGCTATAAAGTATGGTTCAAATTTTATGCACGTAATACATCGGTTATGAGAAAGCTAGAAGTAACGGTCTAAGTCCTTTTTGAGCCAAGGGACTGTTAGTTCTGTGATTATTTGTAAACAACGGTGTAATTTTAAACAAGAATGTCAATTTCGTAACGATAACAATAACAATTGCATAATTGTGTCATCACACAGGTAACCATATCGTCATCACGCAATCTGGGTTAATCTTAACAATCTTATTGTCTTAAAGTAGCTGGTAGCATATAACTAAATTGGTGTTATTTGTAGACGCTTTCATGTTCAAATCTGTAATTTTCACAGCTATGTACTTTAAAATGGGGTGACCAAAATCGATATCTTTACAAGGACATTACTATCTTGTGTTTTGAAGATAACAAAAGTGACGCTACAACCGAAATATGCAGAAAATTTGTTAAAACATTTAAGATTGTGTATTCCTCTTGTACACCTAGAAACATTCTACCGCGAAATAGCTTACCGTAACTTTTCGTACATAATGAGCCACTTGGCATTCAAATCGCATAGGTACTCGAGTTGCAGCTGCATTGAAACAAAACGTTCCCCTCATCAAAGTAATTTCGTACTAAGGGGGCTTTAATTAAAAGGGTAACTCACTATTTGGCTGATCTCCGTGATAGGTATCGGGGTAATAGTCTTGTCCGAACCCTGGGGGAGGGACGAGGCGCTCGGTGTCGGCGACACTCCAGGGGAGCTCTGGACATTTCCGACGCTCTCCTTGGAAGTTCGGTTCGGAGACAGCCTCGCTGGGAAACTCAGCGTCTTCGTCCACTGCGACAAGCTACGCACCATCTTTACAGTTCATAAGCACAACACTTGATCACTGAACTCGATAAAGGAGCGAGCGACACGCGCACGCTCGACAACGGTCCGCGGACGAATGAGAACTGAGGAAACCGAAGGCAACAAAACTATACAGCCTGTGCAAGTTGAGACTTGATTGGCTGGTGGGGAGCGGGATAGGGTGGCTATGTGTGTGTGTGTGTGCTTGGATGCAGTCCGGCCACCTCTGGGTTTTGGGTCTGATTTTCTTTTGTTTATCGACTGACCAGAGCGCAGCGGAGGCAATTTTTTTGTTTTGCAGCAAAAAGGTTTACAACGGTCATGCAGGCCTCGGGACATTGTGCAATAAATTGACAGTTAAGTTACAGTTTGCGCAATAAATTATATTAGGTATTTGAATCGTTTTATTTTGAATAAGACCTACGAAAAAAATTGTACTAATTTATTGATTACCCAATCAAAATATATAAGTCGATGCTACTTAAACCATATTGATTTGCAATTTTATTTTTTACGTCTCACTCAATATACCGATAAAGAAAAAAGTAAAACGAGAGACGTTAACATAAAATAAACCAGTTTGGTGAGACACAGTAACATTCACACTGTCTGTAGTGAGGTGTACACTTACTGCGCAAAAACGCACAGTGCGTTAAAAAGCCCCACCCAATACTGCACATAATATACCCTTCCATGGGAATTAGCGCCGCGCTATACATGCAGAAAATAACTGCACGTGACAATCCAAGGGTGCCACCCTTCGTATGAACAACAAAAGCCCAAGATATAGTGTAAGATTATAAATATACGCGTTTTATTCAACCAAAGTAGGGTTGCCATGCGGCAGAAATTGCCAAAGCTTTGTTAGGTTATCTACTGGTAGGTCTTAATTATAATTTCAAAAAATGAATTAAGTATTTAAGTAACATTAATTTGTTATTCAGAAAAATAGGAATGATCCAGCCTTTCAAAGAAATAAGGTTGATTATTTATACTTACATAATGATTTGCCGCGAATAATTTTGTTTATGCCTAGGATAAAGTAAGTTAAAGACAACTTACTTTATTTATATCCGAATTGACCCCAATCCCTTATCAACCTACTCTCAAGTATTTCAGCAGAAAAAACACATATAAATACTTATATCAATATTTTATCCACAGATCCTGGCAACACATGCAACAGAAAGGGGCTCTTGGCGACACAAGACGCGAATCCAAAACAATGGTGCGCAGGATTGCGTGCCGCGGCTTCCTGGCGGGCCGCGAGCCACGTGCGCGCGCGCAGCTGACGCCCGCAGCACAAGCCCACGTCGAGTGGCAACAATAGATTTTTTAAATATATTTTTTAGAAAGTTAAAAGGGAAACACAGTCTCTGTTTAGGTTACAGGAAAAAGGTTTTAAGGAGATGTAATTACTTACTCTACATGCAAGCTACAAGTATTATTATACATATTTTATATCGGCTTTTTCTGATAAAATAATCTTGTCGGCTTACATAAAGTATTTAAGTAGATAATCAAAGGGAGTTTATGTTGTATGAGTCGTATAAGTGACCCCAGCATTCAAGAGAGATCATGATTGTTTTTTCTAAAAGGTGAAGTTAGAAGCTTATTGAGATATCAAGAACATGGTATTTAACATAACTATATAAATGTAATGTTAAATAAAAGAGATAATCTTATGAAATTTCATAATCTAATCTTATCTTCAACCTTGACGATTCAACTATTCATCTGACACAGGCTACGAAACTCGTTTCGCTAACGACACCGTCTTCCATCTTTTTAACAAAAAAAAGGGGTCATTAATGCCCCTCTTTGTAAACAGGGGCACAACAGCCCTCGAGACAACCCTTACAATGCTCGCCTATTGTTTCTTTACGAGGGGTAAACTTTGACATGAGGAGTCTTTACTGAGTCGGATTCTGGCAATAGTTTTAGGGGTTCAGTAATAAAATTTATAGAGATGATCGTTGCTTCCTTGAAACAAAGAAATAAATGAGTAATACTTTGAATTTTTCATAGTTTTTTTTATGCAACTACCATTACAAATTGCAGAGAGTAGGAACAGTAATATTTTCTGATGCGTTTGTCTTTTTTTACTAAAAATATTTTATGATATTGAAACACTCGTAGCGACTGAGGGGCAATTACGTATACATAAATATTTTCCATGCTATTTTTGTTCAACAAAATGTATTAATACATATCACCAAGCATTTAAACAACCAATTTGCAAATATACAATACAATGTTTGCAATCGAAATTTAAGCACATAATTGTAGTGGAAATGACTCATTGAAAACGTAGGCAATGAGAATATTGAATATTTTAATATATAATCGGCCATATTATTCCGTCCATTGCCCGTAGTTCAGAGCAGCGGATATCGCAAAACGTGACCCGCCACCCAAATATGGGTGAAATATACGAAATGATGAAATGGCAAAACACTTATCAGAAGACTAGGTAAGTCAAGAACAATATTATATTCAAACATCCTAGGACTGTACTTACTATACCTTTTTAACTTTAAATAAGCGAGCATAGAGGAGTCTGGGGTGCTACTCTTAGCAACGATAATCGATATATCGTGACATTCGTATTGTCAAATCCTACTCTAAATTCCATCTTTATCGACAATAACAATTGAAATAAAACTATTTTTCGGATTTTATCGCGTTTATTAACTTTATGTTCCCGACGTTTCGGTTGCTTTACAGCAGCCATGGTCACGGGGGGACTGAGGTGTTAGACGTCCTGATGTTATAGTTAGTAACTGGGTACCCTCATATTTAGTTGTTGTTTGCGGTCCGATCCACGCAGAAAGTAACGCGATAAAATCCGAAAAGTAGTTTTATTTCAATGTGTAGTATTCGCGTAAATATAAGAAAACAATAGACAATACCAATGTCACGATATATCGATTATCGTTGCTAAGAGTAGCACCCCAGAGTGGGAAAATTTGTCTGAGCTTGCTCAATTGTCTCGCAGGCACTGAAGCGTCTTGGCCCAAATTCAATAACAAATTCTTGACCCAACTTGCTGTGAACCAACTGTGAAATAAATATTAGATTAAATATACTTAGCCCAAAACACATACATGAAATTGTCTAATTCTAAGGAAACACCTACAAAATAAAATAATTAATGAACACAATAGCTTTAATAAGCTTGATTGGTGATTAAAATATTTTTTGTTGTTTAATAAAGTTCCTGCATGCTATAAATAAATATGTACCTACTTGATCTCAACTTGAAACAAAGACTTGTAAAATGTCAACGTGATTTATCCGCGCTTTCGGCGAAGCTATGGTGACAATACATTCACTTAATAAAAACGAAAAGTTTTTTTTAAATTAAGTATTATTATTTTTGATTACCTATCAATGAATATAATCATCAATTCAAGTCACAGTTCAAGTCAATGGTATGTGTAATGTGCAAATGGTAGTTTTGCTTGACCAATTAAGTTTTTTTTTTGTTTTTTTTTATGTTTTCAGTAGGCATCGGATTCGAATTACATTTTTATTTGTAAGTATTATGTTAACTTTCTATAGGGAAACTTTTATTTTTGACTAGCGTATTGTATTATTGCCACCTTTACAAATTGTCTCGTTAAACCCTATACTATTTGACACCCTATACACCTTGTTCTAAACAGGGGTTGTTATTATTAAAAGCTAGTAAACGCTCGTACGAAATTAGTTATCCGTCAATCTATACCGTAGTAAACTACTTGTCGCTATTTCTGTCGCTCATAAATTACGGGCCCACACCGTGGAGATAGTGTGACGGTGTTGTTATGAGTTAATTATGTGTCCTTAACCTATGCTGGAATAATATAGGGAACAATGTAATTAGGCAGACAGGCCGGCTTTCCTTCCTCTAGCTTATAGGTACTGCACTAATACACACTATACTAACTCTACTAACTTGACGACCGCTTGGTGCAGTGGTTTGAGCGTGGGCCGCTCGGCTCACTGCATCGGGTGGTTGCGGGTTCGATTGCCGCCGGGGCAAATTTTGGAAATGACCTTTTCATAATTTGCCCAGGTCTGGGTGTCACTGAGATCACCCCCAGTCCATTGTACGGTACCCATAGTACAAGCGTTGCTTAGTTTGGGACCATACAGTTGGTGTGTCAGTGTGGCGATATGTATTTATTATTTGTTGTTATCCTTTTAGATGTGTCAAATTTCCTGATTTGACTTTAACAGTGTGATGTAGGTATGCAGCGTTTTAATCTAAGTGAGCTCAAAATTCTGTCATTAAATGTCAACCAATACCTACCGTATATTAAGGGTATAATGCTACACTTTGCATCTCCCTGCTTCATTCGTTCAATTTGGAACCAGAACGCTTTCCCAATCATATTTTTCTGGCAGAGATAAACAAAGCGGTTTAGGTACCCCTTGTTTGTTTCATTACCCTTATCTACAAAACATCATTAACCTCAATTCTTGCACTAATAGGGTGGAGAGCCCATTTCCGGCTAACGGACTATTTTCAATTTAACAACAATAGGCACTAATCGATTTGCCACGAAAATAATTATTCGAAATAGGTACAAAAAATACCAATTAGGGTGTTGTTGTAATATCGTTTTTGGTTGCACGTGTGCCAAGTATTGTGGGAACTGACAATACGGGGCTTATTAATTAAGATAACTCTAAATTGAACATTTAAAAAAGCCCCCGCTCCGACGACTTTTTAAACTACAAAAGTGCTGATAATTTTCAAACGGCTGAACCGATTTTCTTGAAACATATCTAAGAACACTCTCGATCAGAATACCTTTATAACAAAAACAAACAAATTAAAATCGGTTCATCTGCTTGGGCGCTGCGATGCCACATACAGACACACATATACACAAGTTAAACTTATAACACCACTCTATTTTCGTCGGGGGTTAAAAACGCCCAGTAAGAACGCCTTAGATTCCCTCAGAAATGCCAAATTACCTCCGATGTTTGTCTTCATAGGTTTACCTAAATAATAATTAATCACTAGTTTTTTTTTAATAGATGATATAAATTGCTAATGCTAACTCCATTGCCTAATACTTATGTAAATAAAAAGTTTTTAACTAACGACACGTTTTGTTTTTCAAATTAGCGCATAAACAAATGATGTGCACACAGTACCGAAGTCCTTAATAAGACTATTAGTAGTTAACAATTAAAACGATCCGGTTTTGTCTATGATAAGCCACGTGTACTGCCCACCCCTCCTGTGAGAACGGTTCTGTATTCTTTATGATGTAGTTTATGTGACATGCTGAGCCGTAAAAATATATTTATATGGGAAAAGCAAATAGTTATATTATTATGATCACATAGAGAATAGTACGTACTACCTTGTTACATGGGGTTTACTGTGTAGTGAAATGTTCCTTTAATGCACCTTTTGATTAGAGCGGTTTGCGGCAATTATAGAAGCTGTGATATACTGTTGATACTTGTTTTTTAATGACCACAGCCAAAGAGAAGTTATTAGAAAATTTATTTTAGTATGAGCTTTTAACGTTTGGATACAAAATGTGTCACGAATTTATAAAATGTTCGCCTGAATATTGGCAAACCCGGCGGCGGTGCCGACTTTAACTTGAACGCTATTAGTTACCATTTCGTACCGCTTCTCGTTGGCTTATTGACCTGAAATGGATAAACTTTGTGTTCGTATATTCGCATTTTAAACAGGGATTCTGTTGGTAGGTAACACAAAGAAAACTTGACTAAACTAACTGTATTGCCATCTTTCTCATGCCAATAACGAGTACCTAAGCAAGACAGATTTTTTTATTCGCAATTAAGTAATGATTTGACGGCAACAGCATCATTAGGTATATAAATAGGCATTCCTAAAACTTCATTTGTCATCCAAAACCGTTGGCCTTCCTCCCATAAGTTATTATAGTTCTTAAAACTTTACGCCAATAAAGCTAAAACTACAAAAGTTTTAAAACCCCACTTCACGTGCCCTACCCATTGTAATACCCTAAATACCATTAAAACGCCATATGTGTCACGAATCGGGAAGAAAAAACTAAAAATAACTTAGCAAAATGACCCATATGGTGGTAACTGTGGCCACCTACTTAGTGAAGCCCATATGAACAAACAAACTGGCTGTTTTTTGGTGTAATGTTCCACTTTTCTGAAGGGACCTAGAGACTAACACGTGGTAGGAAGATGTTGGTGTATTTTTATGACCTAATTACTTAATTAATGTTAGTTCTATACGGACTCATAAATGGTACCAAGTGTCTATGTAAAAACTGATTTGGAATCAGAAATCGCTAGGCGAAAACTGTGTTTTTATTCTCAAGAGCTATTACAGGTTGAACTCATGTTGTAAGAAGATTGTTATTACGTTGTCGTCTCCAAGTATCCAACAATGGCGTTATTACAAGCTAATATATGTGAATGTATTCCACCTACCAATTCTTGAGAGAAGCGCGGTAAAGATTCAATTACGTATATACCTTTATTTTAATAACTTCCTATTATTCTCGACATCCCGCAATTGTTTTAGCAATATATCTGTCCCTTAAGATACAGGCAATGCCTAGTTTAAGGGTCACAAGTTAAGCACTCTTACATAATTTATTTTTCTGTTTCTCAAGTCTACGGACATCATTTGTAAACGAATTGACCGGCAAACATGGAGACTTAGAGATACATGTTTTTTTTTTATTTTTTTTACCTATATAATATACACACTGATGCAAAAACTCAATATGTTTCTAAACACCAAACTCCTACACCTAACTCCATACATCCAGATAGCTTTGGTATAAGGAAGCCTACGGAAGCCAAGTCAACGATAATTTGTGTGAAGTCGTACACACTTGGTAAGTAAATATTTTCTATGAAATCAAAACTAGGCATTGTCTTGAGGCTCTTTAAATCATAACTTCAACAGCACGAATGAAGCATTATCAATAAAACCTTACATCATAGGAAATGTCGTGTGCTCGCCACACGAGCGTACCAAGAAATGTTTATTGACAAGCACATAGTGACCTCATAGGCGCCATTTTATTTTTGATTGTCTCGTCAAACTAATTGTATACGTGCTCACGCGCCGAACGCTGATACGTGAGTGATTTGAATTAACGACTTTGTTTTTTTTAAAAAACAATAATCTTTTTCGTTCTTATTTTTTTCTATTTATTCAAGCGAAAGTCATACGTTACGTAGTGAGATGCGAATACGTAATACACCTAGGTAACTACGTAACGTACTACACGTAAAAGTTACGCGGAGACAAGGATCGTGACCATCCGTCACGCAAGGTCATTAAGGTTACCGAGGTGTGAGGTAAGTAAAACTTATAAGTACATAATAAATAATAATAATTTAGCCCTTTAGACGTCCCACTGCTGGGCACGGGCCTCCCCTCAACATGAGGGGGATTCAGGCCATAATCCACCACGCTGGCCCAGTGCGGGTTGGCGGATTTCACATGTCTTTCGAAAATTGGTTAGATCTTCTAAGACATGCAGGTTTCCTCACGATGTTTTCCTTCACCGTAAGCAAGTGATAATCATATAGAAATTATGATTCGCACATAGATTTCGAAAAATCCAGAGGTGCGAGCCGGGATTTGAACCCAAGACCTGGTGCCCGCAAGAAGCGTGCTATAACCAATCGGCTATCACAGCTTAATAAGTACATACCTCATATATATTATTATTTCATACCACTTCTTTTAACATAGTCTAGACGCGCCTAAATTGTAAAATAATAAGTCATCTAAACACTGATACCTGTTATAACTCCAACATATCAATGCTACCGATAATATAATCAATAACTATTATAATTTCGAAATCGTTAACGTTTTCAATGGCTAACAAACACCTAATTTATTCATGTCAATTCGTGTCTAGATAATTAATAACGCGCCACATTGCGCAACCATTTCTGTCACCCGACAGACGGCCTAGGTCCTTTTTAAGTACATTTCTTCGAACAGGTTTGCATCCGGTACGACTTACGAGCGGTCCTGCGCAAGCGCACAAAGTAGACAACACTGAATTCGCGGCACTCCCACGCGATAGACAGACAGCCTTTTACGGTGCGTGGATTATAAAAATAATTCTTATCAATTTGGTTAAAATATAAAATTTTAAGACAGCGTTTAACATAATTTTAAACAATAGATTCGGGTCTCCAAGTAAACACTAAATCACTTAATTCTCTTCTAAGCATCTGTGGAACGTTATTAAGTACCTGCGTTCGACAGATGGATCCATGGTATCTATTTTACACGTAGCGTAGGAAAACTATCTTAGACAATTAATGATGTTGAAGTTTATTTTCAAAGTTTAGACAACATAGCAATCCTAAACCTAGCTATTTCCATTAATAACAGCAACTTAAAAGCCACTTAAATCGTAACTCATAACACGCGTTGCACTAAATCCCATTACCCAGCAATTTCAATATTCTAACAAAGAAAGGGCATGGAACTTTTAAATCATGAAATAGTGAGGAGACATTGACGACGAACTAAAAAAAAATAAAGCGAATGACACATTTATTAGGGCTGTCACTGACGACTGCTTTGTGTGACAGCTCGTAAGTTTCCAACTTTAATTTGTGATAAGCCAAATGTGTGTATGTTTGTACGGATGGGTGAGCTACTGGATTTCAGCTTTCACTTCTGAGTTATCTATCGGTTATTTTAGTGGGTTCGTGTCGATTTTTATTGTTACATACATATTTGTAGATAAGACCAGGTGTACCTACTTACCCGTTGAGTTTTATTTCGTCATAATTAGGTATGTTAAGTAGTTCGGGACAATGATATATTTTATTGTTATCATTATAAGTATTGCGTAATAAAAGTCGAGACATGGAGCCGATAACTTAATTTATAATTTAGTTTAAACCTCAAAGCGTATCCTTGAAGAGCTTCGAAAACGTAAAAAAGATTGTTACTTAATTTATAAATCCAAGGTTTGGGACAGTCTGAGAATACTTACAAAATGGGTACTGAGTTACTTATTTAACATAAATGAAATACAATAAATTCTTATGAATATTTTTAAGTTGTCCCAACCGCGTCTGTCAGTCTACTTATGAATATTATGTTAAGGTAAGAGAGGTATGGAGAAATTATGATTTTTTAATTAATTTTTGTGAACAAGATTCAGATTTTTATTAATCGCCCTTCAGCTACTAAAGAGTGAAGCTAATCACCTATAATTCCCAAACTCGACAACTCATTAGTAATAAGTATGTATCTACCTACCTACGTAAGTACAAAAAACACAAAAGAGATTACCAACGCCGACGTGCTTACTTTCATTTTATTTTAGTACGTTTATTAGCTTAACAGAGTTAATTATAAGCGGTGACAATGTGTTTCGTGCCTCAACTCGACTAATTCGTTCGACAGCCGAGACGTAATCGTAATCGAGGTAATGCGCTTCCCTAGCGTGCCATCGGCTAGTTATGGCGCCAAGATTGCTTTTTTATTTTTATTGAGTTGACACTGGCTGACAGACCGTGTGGCATTAAAAAATGACTTAAGCGATTAGTTCTTTTTTAAATTTCGTAATTATGTACCATCAGCAAGGAAGTTTTAAGTGTGACCATCAGTAGGTAGTAGGTACTCACTTGAATGAGAAACACAGAATGAGAAGTCATTGAACTCAACATAAAACGTATTTTTGAAAGTTTTAAGTACCATTTACTTATGGAGAAGACTAAGTATGTTAAAGTTCAAGATCAAGTTTAAATTGAACAACTTTCGTATACCTACCTGCAGAAGTTAAAATTATTTAACGATTGTCCGCCAGTTATCCCAAAAACTTGTTCATCTCAGGAAATTCCTTAAATTGCGATGGGCAATATTTAGGTTTAATTTAAGAAATAATACCTACTACGTGCTGAGATTGTTTAAACACAGTGTGAAATGCTTTTGTGTCTTGAAAAGTGATTTTACTGGTCAGTAAAACTTTGAAAAAACTTCCCTACAAATATCGTCAGATAGCATGCTAGCAAAGTTTTATTGACCAGTAAAAACACTTCCTCTCTCCATAGATAGCTTCTCTTTTTTAGACTTCGACATCCTAATGTGGTTCCAGAAGTCACTCATAGTTATCCAGTAAGTACCCACGGGTTCCATTGTTAAGCAACAGAACCAAAATAATTGTACAGTATATACATGTATCCTCTCTCGAAGGGTGCTTAGGGCATAAAAATTGTCTAGTAGGTACCTAATACATTTAAGATTTAAAAACGTGCCATACTTAATATAACGAAGCTTGGCTTCAACGCTACTCCACATTTCTCTGTCCACCCATCTTAAAATAATAACTACATAAAAAACCCCAATGATACGGAGAACCGGCCAGTTACGTAACCGGAAGAAGCGGTTAAAGCAAGCGATTTCCGCTCAAATTATTCAAAACTAGTTTCTGCCCGCGACTTCGTCCGCGTAGATGTTATATGAGTAAGTAAAGAATTCCATGTGTTAATCCCGGTTATAAACTATCTGTATTCCAAATTTCATCCAAATCCGTAAGCAGTTTTTGCGTGAAAGAGTAACAAACATACATCCACACTCACAAACTTTATTAGAATATTAACAGCTTCTAACGGCTGCACTACACTAAATAAAACCTTACAAGCAGGTGTTAAGCACCTAGTAAACAATAAAGTCCTTTTGGCCTCTCCATAGCTGTCCACTTTTCTGTACCACCAAAGGCACTACTTGAATTGAGTACCAACCTATATGTTTTATTATTATAATTTTTTTCGACATATTGTGGAATATTTTTTCAAAAATATTAATTTATATAAATGCATGGAGAGGTCCTCGCTATTTCAAGTTAGCTAAAACTACTCTCTAATTGCGTCATGGCTACTTCACTAGCTAGTACAATTTTCAAAACTTTAACCCAGTTATTAATGAACGTGGTATAGCGGATAAATAGTTGTACACCGAATTTTCTTGTTCTGTCATCAGCAATACCTATACGGGGAGAATTCTTTATTTCTCTAAGATTACAGTAAATCACTTACGAGAAAACCATTTCTCGTAAGTGATTTACTGTAATCTTAGAGAAATAAGTTTTGAAAATTGTACTAGCTAGTGAAGTAGCCATGACGCAATTAGAGAGTAGTTTTAGCTAACTTGAAATAGCGAGGACCTATCCATGCATTTATATAATATTTTTGAAAAAAGATTCCTAGAAGAAATCTACTAAGTAATAAGTTAGTTACATAAAATAACACCGTAATAATCTATAGGTGTCCAATTTAGCAGTAACATAGCCAAAAACCAAAACAAAAAATTATAGTATAAAGCACTCAATAATATGACAATCGAAAGAGGAAGACTTAGCATGGTTTAACTATACAACCGCAAAACCACGTTTATTAATAAATGGGTAGATGTGTGTATTTTTGTTATTTTTTAAAGGTATTTTGACAATAATATCACTGGTAGTATCCCATTAAATATCTACTACCAATCGACATTCCTCACCAATATTCGCGCATTGAACCTTCAAATTCCTTAACAAAAGGCACCGCCTCCCGCGCATATCAGCTGCGCCACAATGGCGGGCGACAGATGCGCCCGCGCACCCAACAATGCGAACCGAACAGTCAACCATCAGCTGTGCAGAACCATTATGTTGGACTATTCATCAGTTGGAACGTTGAATCGCTTTTTAATTTATCAAATGTGAGGATCTATCGCGGGAGGAAAACTTGGGTGGACAATTAAATAGAATTTCATACAAAAAAAACCGGCCAAGTGCACGTCAGGACATGCACAATGAAGGCTTCAAGGCTCTAAGTTGAGATATTTTTTACCCATACAAACTTTCGCCCCTTTTTTATACACTTCGGGGTGAAATTTTCCAAAATCCTTCCTTAGTGGATATTACGGTATAAAAGGTTACCTAATTTCAAAATTTCATGCTTCTAACACCAGGGGTTTGGGCTGTGCGTTGCTTCCTTTGTTTTGATAAGTAAATTTGCAAAAAGTCTCAACATATGCGACATAAATGACCGTATCTTTTGATCGCGTTGAGTTAGAAACCTAACTTTTTTTACACCTCCAAGGGACCATAGTATTTGATATTCGATATTAATTTCAACTTGATAACTCTATCCGTTTCCGAGAAAAAGGGTCATGACAGACAGACATACGGGCAACTAAGTGATCCTATAAGGGTTCCATGTGCTCCATTTGAGGTACGGAACCCTAAGAATATAAACCCTGATGACCGTCTACTAGGGTTTTTACGAATGGTTAACTTACCTACTATCGTTAATGTACTCGATGAATCATTCTGTAGGTACCTATCTATGCATAAATCTACTTATTATTTTACTGTTACCATTGCGATGCTTTAACTCAACAGTTAGAAACTGCCCATTCCGGTTCATTCACTTATTGTACGAAACGCGGCTATATTAGCTATTTACGCTGATCTTCTGTTAGAGGGTTATTATTTCTATTGGAATAATAAAATTGATTCCTTTGTCATCAAACACATCAAAATATTAAATTTTATCTGATCTAATCTCTACTCCAATTAAGTTGTATTTGTGTAAGCCGGGGTGGTCCAGGACGGCGTGCTGGGAAATATTTTGTGAGCTCATTTTGTTTGGCGGCCGTCAATTAGAAAAATGACAGTTACTGTAGTATGTCACGGGCACAACGGTCGAGGCCTCTCGGTTATGTTGTTGTATTAGACGCTTTGTTTAATTAAATAAGCCAGTATTCATATAAAAGTCACAAAAGTTCATTTTAAGTAATACCTATACCTATCTGTAAGAAACAGTAAACTATTATCTAAATTATATATTTTTTAATTTAGCTAGATTTCTCATAAATACCTACTCATCTACAGGTAAATTGCTAAGTATTTGCTTATCATACTTAAATAAAATGAAAAAAGAAAACAAATAACACGATAATTCCATAAATAAATTACGTTCAACCAACGTTTTTTCTCACTATATGGTATGTTGGCGCATCCTTCTAATAATGTCCTATAATTAGTATAGCTAGTGTAATATAGCTAACTATAAGAAAAAATGCATGATATTTTAAATATTTTCAAGGTCAGTATCGAAGCTGACGCCCTTACCGCGACGAGCCCCATCCCATACGTCTCCGATGCCGCATACAACTCGCGGCGCGCATTCCTCCGCGGTAAAACAGCCTTACGCCTCGCTCCCTCTATTGTCAAACACATCACTTCTCTTTTTATAAAATAGCTCGATATGGGACCTTATGAAGTCGGTTAAATAAAGTTATAATTCTTATGAGTCATACTTATGTCAAAGTTTAAATAACTCGGCGAGAGCACTGGCCGCCGTGTCAAAACAATATAAAATTAGTAATACCATACATACCCATACCACAGTCTTAATAATTAGTCCATTCACTCACATCTGTCATGAATATTTCACTATGTTAGGAAACGAATGTATTTACTAAGGTATATAGCTTTAGGCCCAGAATCGTGGTCAGGTACTTACCTAAATATAACAAAGGCGGCCGCCAAAGCTTCTTCATTGATCGATTGAAAGCCTTATTTTAAATCAAACGGTTTTTTTACCATCACTGGACAAGTATAAACAAGTTGACTAACACACCGGATCAAAAAATCGTTATAGTTTTTTACAACGTCTGGCGATGATCCGCCCGTGGCTTGTTTACATTGGAAATATTTGTAGCGCGTGGCTTTGGACCCAAACGTATCGGAATTAATGGAACCTGTCTGATCTTTTTAGTTGTATATCAACGGACAAAACGACTCATCTTTATTTTTGTATATCACATTCCAGTAGAGGATCTAGCTCCTTTATTAGAGTCCCTAAATATCAAGCTATTCCACGATTTAAGTAATCATTCTACGATATTTAGAGGTTAGATAAAATAAGGATATCAATTGTTACAATTTCAGTTTTAGCGCAGTAATTGGCTCTGTTAGCCTCTTCTATTGTCGATTAACCAGTTGGCATGGCGAAGTTGGGTGGCCACCCCTCTAAATGTCAGAGCTTTGGATAAATTATTGTTATAATAATTAGGATGGAGCGTAATACAACGTCAATCTCCCTCGAGTCAAAAACTTGTTTGAAACCAGTAGCCAGTACAGCATCAATTTCACGAAGCGATTCGGTTTCTCAACCCTTATTATATATACCTATTTTTCTCTCTTATTATAACAGTCAGAAGGGAGATGATAGATAATTCCTCTCAATTTCTCACAGACACCCATCAAACCCCATATGATCGAAAGGTCAAAAAATACCGGTATAGTTAATTATAAATACACCGTGACCGTCCGTTAATATTGGGACTGGTTAGCTTGATCAGCTGTTACCACGCCTAGCTCGCCACACTGGTTTGAACATTAACGATTAAGTAGGTATATGGTAGACAAGAGACATTCCAGTGAATCAACCGTTTCATTCAAATTTTGGGCTTTATGATTAAGCCTAGTTTAGCTAAGCCCCAACGGAATACATAGGCTCACTGCACATGGTGGTTGCGGATTCGAATCCCGCTGGGGCAAATTTCGGAAATGGCCTTTTCGTAATTTGCCCTAGTCTGGGTGTCACTGGGATTGCCCCCAGTCCATTGTACGGTACCCGTTGTACAAGCAATGTATAATACAAGCATTGGTTAGTTTGGGACCATACAGTTGACGCGCAGGCTGGCGATATACGAGTATTTCTTTATTTTATTCTTTATAACTTTCACCGCACAGAAGCAAATATCGATACGATTTGACTCATCATACGAAAAGCAGCTATAATAGCTACGTTATGCTGATATTTGTGAGCGGAAAAACTACCCCGGTCGAGGAAGCTCGCCGCGTTTATAAGCTGTAGTCTATTAGGTAAGTATTCCTTGGCTCTACCACCACAGTACCTAACTATAGTACCTAACTATTATTTGCTATAGTATCGGCATAAAGTAGTTATCATAGCTGCGTTTCGTACCATGAGTGAAAGAGACGGAAGCTCAACCCACTTCCCCTCCCTCTCTCTCATTCCCTTTCAGGTCATTAACGTGCGAACAATGCCTTTGGTATTGTGAGCATCTACCTATGAACTACGTTAACTGCTTAACATCAGACAGAACGTATGCTTGTTTGCCAAGTTTGTTCTATAATAAAAAAAACTAACTTAGCCGAATATAAGTATAATCTTAGATCACAATTAAACAAGGCTCGTCGCTAATTACCGACACACGTGGTAGGCCCCACATATCGCGGCGATCCTTTTGTAGGGTAAAAGCAACAATAACCGGCACTATATATTTTAAAGCGGCCTCTTTATGACTCATTACAGGCGACCCCGGGAACGCACAGAATGTCTGCGCAAACACATCGAGTTTACCATCGTAAATGCTATGTTTTATTGTTGCCTATAAAAATGTTTGATGGATGAACAAATACTTATGTCAGTTTGTTTTAAATAAGTATAGCAATGAGCATTATTGTTATTTGGAATGTGATAATATTAGTTGAGGTAACAGAAGGTAATAATAGTAATATCCTCATAAATAATATTTTTATAGTATACAGTTACTATTAAAACACACAATTTCTGATTAAATAATATACTTATTCCTATGGAATACGGTGAAGGAAACATCGTGAGGAAACCTACATGTCTTAGAAGATCTAACCAATTTTCGAAAGACATGTGAAATCCGACAACCCGCACTGGGCCAGCGTGGTGGATTATGGCCTGAATCTCCCTCGTGTTGAGGGGAGGCCCGTGCCCAGGAGTGGGACGTCAAAAGGGCTTAATTATTATTATTTTATGGAATATACCTGTCAACACAATTGTGGAATGGGCAAGTACTTCTTCCAACTACTGTTTTACGCAGTTATAAATTATAATATTATATGAGTAGTTAAGTAGACTCTGAAAGTATTTATGTCAATATCAAATAAATTAAATTCCTTTCGGACAAGCGTGAAGACTTTTAGTGGTACATGTTAATATTATCTCTTTCTTAGTCATCCGCGATTTCCAAGTAATTTTCAAGCCATGTGTGGTCAGGCCTAAAAATTAAAAATATCACCTCTAAATGTCTGTTTGTCACATCTTTCCCGCCATTATTTACGAGTTGTCATCGTCCGATTGATTCTTCAGTCGGACACCGCTATGCCGACAACTGGTGCACTTATCCTAAATATTTTCACCATTATGTGAATGGCAATAGAGTCTAAATTAAATGTATTTTCTAAGTTTGTAATCTTAACTGTAGTGAATCCGCCATTAACCTGTATCACAAATTTTACACCTTATTAGTTGAAATATACAAGCATTTTTAACTCTATTTCATGTCATGTAAATGTTATTTTTCAATAAAGGTTTCAATAAGTATTTGTGATATTACGTTTTGAACAAAATTTCCTTAGAAATAAAGTTTAAATTACAATGGTATAAAATGGCAAGTGAAATGAAAGGTGGTATTTGTTGTATCTTCAAGCCGCCCTGCCAGCGGGTGAGCAGGCGGCCCAATTGAGTCGTTTCCGCTGAATCCGATAGATAAAGAGTGTATGTTTGTTTGTCCGAGCCGAAACTAATTGGAGGTCTCACAGTTTCTTCGTAATGAAACTGTTGTAATACATGGTATCCCTTTACAGAATTATCTATGATATTATGTATCTGAGTCTTACCTTTTATTTATGTACATAATGTGTTAAGTAGCCGCAACACTTGGACTAGTCGAGAGTCAAACTTCAACCATTTTACCATTTTATTAATAAGTACAAATTACATACAAAAAAATATCTTAAAACAATGTATAATATTGATACAAAATATAAAGCGTATCGTCTGAATCAGTCAAATTTGGACGGATTGTATTGTTCACATTAAGGTGAAGGCGCCTGTCTAGCCCGCGAAATTCAAAATTTTCGATATTTTTATAGTTTTTCCAAAATCTGAAAACATTTAAGACAACATTTTGTGATTCGCGAAAAACACAGTATGCAGTGCGTTTATTAATACATTTATTTTACTCTAAATCATTATACACCATTGTCGATCAAGCCTTACAGGAGTAACAGTACTAGAAGTGTGACCCACTCCCATAAAAAGGTTAAATTGATTGTAAATACTTTCATGTACAAAAGTACTTGGCTTTAAGATTCAGATATCTTCTTATTCCCACAGATATTGGTTGCAGTAATTTCTTCAGTTTAAATGTCTTCAAGGCAATCTGACACTTAATTCATGACGCGTCAACCTTCAATAATAATACCTTTCACTATATCCCAGCATAATAAGAAACCTACTCCCTAATAATACATTCAAATCACCACCCATCAAGGTGTAAAGGAGCCTTTTATCAAGAATAGACAACTGCGCTAGCGCAACTAAACAGCATCCGATTCTCCGATTAGTTGCGCTGTTGACGTATCGTGATAAACAGATCCATTGTAGTGCTAACACGCAGTTTTTAAGTTTGAGGGAAAATAATACAGGTAAGAATTTCAGAAGTTCAAGTCAGGTGGACTAGTTGAGTATTAAAAACCAATTTAACCTTTTTTATGGGACTAGGTCGCCACACACTAACTGTTACATCTATAACCCATGATCTAGAAGGGTATCCAAAGGTGACGGTGAGGTTTTACCCTTGAGCTAAAATGTCTTTAGAACCCAAATTAATTCAATCGAAAGAAAGAACAGAAAAAGTTAGAACAAAAATATCCATATTCCTCCATTGAAAAGGGGGAAGACCAAGGTCTAAAGCAAGACTCTTACAGCTGATGGAAGTCAAAACCCCCATTCATTTGGGTAGGTAAGTACTGAAGTAAAGATACTTACCTAAATAAATCGGCCATTTCAAAGTAAAAATTGCTGACGTATTTTGATCAAAGTTAGCTAATAAAATAAACAATAGGAACATTAACAAATGAAAAACAACGCACTAAAGACGATCAATGCTTTCGGAGCTCACGACACAGGATACAGAGAAAACGGGGGAAACTCGTAACGCCACTTTTTGGGTTAAATACCATTTTTTTACCCCACCCTCTGCTCACTGAAGAGTTGTTTTTTTTTTTTTTAATTGACTATATGTTGTTGGCCAGAGTGGCCATAACAACTTCACCCGGACAGAGGGCGAGCGCGAGTGCGCTCCAGCCAGAGGGGCAGGGGGGCAGCTAGCTCAAGGGCGCCACAAGGGACACGACCTCGGCTTGGGCCGCTGCCAGAAGAGGTGGCGAGGGTAAATCTACTACCGGATCGGAACGCGACCTCTACTGAAGAGTTGTCTTATTCATTCCTGTCCTACTGTTCATTATCTGTATGGTACATTGTTTTACCTTTAAACACCGCACACACTCGGTATTTTGTTCCCGTTAAGGAGGCAAAACCTTTTGTCCTTATATTCCCCTATTGTAAAACGGTTGCACCTACCTGTTACCAGTCGTTATAAGCGATCAGGGATGTGTTTATATTGTATTGTTGTTTATTGAAATTGGTTATTCTTTATTTTGTGTAAAGAATGAAGGAACGAAGCAGGACCGCGGCGAAATTAACTTTAATGGAACCTTTGTGCTAACCTCCTGTTTGTTCAAAAGGAGCTTTTGAAACCAACTTGCAATGTAAGTAGTACCAATAAATATATGTCTACATAATGGTTTAAAGTTTAATTTAGAACGCACACTTAAAAGTGATAAAAATAAAAACACCTAATATTTAGCCCTGTATGCCCCTATGCTCGATGGCCCAATGCCCCCCATCACGGTAGTGTAGTCTCAGTGTGGATTAAATAAATCGATCTCAGATCTAAGAGCAAATTTGCAATATTGTCTTAGTTCGGTCTCAAAGTTGAAACAGATTTAAACCTAAACACCCGCTTAAAACAAAGTAAGTAAGTTTTAGTAAGTAAAACTGTTAACCAAACGAAACGTAGTACCTTGTATAGAACAATAAAAATCCTCTCGCACACTATATCAAATCGATTCAGTACAACATCGGGTTTCACAGCGGAACAGAGAGGACATGACACGGCAAGGCCGTGCGTTTGCCTCGCCTCGCACACCACCCAGCAAGACCCCTGAGACATTTGTATCATCAGATCTGATTTAGTACACAAACTAATACTATAACCTATGCTAAAACTAATCTTCTTTAGTTTTAATAAGTACAGCTTTCATTCGCAGCGTCCCTGTCGCAAATTTTAATTTCTGGTTGACGACAACAACGCTACCTACCAGGACCAACTATAACTAAGGACCATCCAGGTTACCTTATAAGTACAAAAAAAACTTCAATATCTGTCAAGCCGTTTAGGAGGAGAATTACGAACACACGGTCACCGGAGTGGTATAAATAGTGTTTAGGTATCCTAAAGTTAAATAGCTTAACGTATACTAGACATGTACTTAATCTTAAAAAGCTTGACGTTAAACCTAGGTCTAACAAAAACTAATGCCACCATTGAAGTGTCGTTACCGTAATAAATATCTCGTGTGGGAATGTCGAGCGATGCTTACAAGAACTCGTGAAGATCTCAACTATGTTATTAAATGTAATAAATTGTTGAGATTGCTAACTGAGAACTTATTTAGTGCCTAGAAAAATAATTGTTAGTTCTTTTTTTGGATGTGTTAACGAAAATACTAAGGTCGGACTTCCTCTCGTAGTGAGGGGCAGTGTTTCCTGACTAATGGCAATAGGCTCGCGCTTTGTTGTATTGGGACTGAAATACCATCAGCAAAATGTGAGAGCACCGCAGTTCATCTGCCTACACCTTCAGGACATTTAGGCGTGATTAGTAAGCAATACAATCCGAAAAGATATACGAATAACCTCAAAAAAGCCTCTCAATTTCCAATCGTCGACATCTTCGAACGAGGGAAACAGGGTGAGACCGCCAACAACCGGTCACCAGCGACAAGTCGTGACGTGTCCCCACAATACCAGTCGCTCGCGACCTTGCCTCGACCTAGACCGAAACAGGATCGAAACGGTTCAACGCACTTAATGATGAGGAAGAACTGTCTGGGCATAGAAATTAGTTTAGTCTTAATACGTCAAAGAAAACTAAACTTTGTGTGCCACATAAAAGGCTGCTTTTTCTGAATCAGATGGACTGACATAGGTACTGTTTCTGGCCATCCATTAAGACAGGATTAACGTCTAGATTTGTTTTTTTCCGCGAGAACGCGAAACAAGTTTATTATACCTAGGCACCTATTTATTCGTGAGGACAATACAACTTGTTTTATTTCATTCGTTTCTTTAGTCCTCATAGGTGAAGTTATTGATATTATAGTCTCACAGAAAAAGAAAAAATACTAGATAGATTAAATAAATATCTAGAGGATTAAAATTCGCATCATTTCGAAATAGTTTACTTACTATGTTATTGTAAAAACCCTATTCAGCCTTAGGTACTATTGACAGCTACTTTCTGGTTTGTTTACTGGCGCTTCTTAATGTTGCCCATTTTAATAAAATTTCGAATTTTTAAAATGATGGGAGATTGACGAGGAAATGAAGTCTACCCAGTTAGGTTTTACAAAACCTTTCAATATTCTCAAATCAATACAAACAAGTTATTATTTTGTAAATTAAATTATAATGTTAACATTACCTTACCCGAAGGTTAAATAATAACAGTTAGTGCATCCATAACGCGATGTTGCGTATAAGGTGAACGGAAATGAAACTCTTAATGGAGTTAAACCACATTTTACAAACCAGACAGTACAGTATCTGCGATACCGTTTCGAATTTGACCACTAAAAACCAAATAAACATCTACACTAGCGAATGAAGCGATGGGAATCGAATCTGTGACTGATTAAGTAGAACCAATAATTTCGTCACCGTTATCTGATTGGTTTATAAAAATCAGGTTTTTGAGGTTTAAATAACGATTTGTTTTTTCTTAATTCGCTTGCACGTCACAGAAGTAGAAAAAAAATAATGAATGTCACAGTATTTTGCACCACCAAGACTAAGTTTCTTGTTTCTAGTAGTTAAGACTTTTGGTAATCCTTCTTATGTTCATAGAGTAGAAATTATCAGGTAGATTAATATGTAGTACCTGCCGACAAGATAATTTATAAAACATCTGTGACCATAAATAAAACTCAATTAAACTTCCAGGATGTGACTGTATTTAAATCCAGTCTACGTAAGGATACAGATGCCCAATAAATCCTATTAAATCATGCCACTACCTATCTTCGGAGTTCAGATCGTTCCAATTTGAAAATAAAGCCAGCAGACTCTCCATTGGTCCTCACACGTGCGCCCGCACCTTGCGCAGATGCGCGTACGCAGCTGCCGACACATTATGTTCCACGGAATGACTTTAAAAATCTCTTACCACCTTTGCTTTTAAGAGTAGGTAGCACTTACATCCTTTTTTACTTACATTTAATGTTACGTAAAAGTCATTTTTATGCCGACAATTGTTGCAATTACCTGAAAGTAAAGAAAAAAAGGATTTTGAATGTCAATAACTTTTTCAAAGTTCTTGAAAAAGTTGAATCAACGTTGAATCCTCAAGTTCTTTGGACACATCACCCGCAACAAAAACTCAATGGAACGATTGGTGGTGCAAGGAAAAGTTGAAGGCAGGAGACCACGTGGGCGCTATCCAACACGGTGGACAGACCTCATAAAATCCGTGACACACTCAACCGTGAACGACTGCTCTCACTTAGCCAAACATAGATCCACATGGCGACATATCGTACGAGCAGCGGTGGCACAAGAACCGACCGAAACATGACCACGACCGCTCTGACAAGAGTGCTACGACTTAGAAGAAGAACTTTTTCAAAAGCTGATTTTAAATTTGAATAAGGTAAATAATATTATATTATATATATAGGTTTAATAAATAAATCACTTATTTAGTAGCTATTAGATACTTGGGGGTAAGTACTGAAGTACTAAGAGAACCTCGAGGGAGATGCAGCCTCATCTAGGACTTCGAACAGCCTTTGGAGGAGCCCATCGGAAGAAATTATAGAAAAACCTGACTAATAGGTAATGTGCATTCGTTTGTTAGACAGCATTACGCAAAAAGGAGTAATCAGATTTAAATGGAATTTGGTATAAAGGTAAGTTATGATCTGGAATAACATATAGGATCTATTTTATCTCATATCCACGAGGGCAGGCCATAAATATCAGATAGATAAAAATATAACACCACAATCTAGCCCATTGCCTTCACGGACATACACAAATGAGACAAACTAAAAATTCATTTGAATTATTCATTGCATACACCGTGGTTGGTACAATGCATGCAACAGACAGACAGACGGTATGGTAATCGGTTGGAAAAATACGCGGTGAGAGGTCAAATAGGGTCACGAGAGTCTGTGGGATCTAGATTAAGTGATTTAGGGCAACTGCTGTATAATGTGAAGGGAATATAATGGAATATTAAAGCTGGTAGCACTATCTTCGAAAATATATAAAGCATTACATAATAGAGGATGTTTCAAATGTACTACGCCTAAAAAATATTTCGGAGAACGACCCAGTACTCAACCTCAGCTTGCCCAAAGAAATTTACAATAGTTTTCTACGAAGCAAGGCCGGAGGCAATCTACTGTCACGCCTGGTTGGCGAACTTCACACATTTTTAGGAAGTTGTACATGTTTCCTCGCGACGTTTCCTTCACCGTTCAGCTAGTGGCAGTATGTTTGTAGAAATGAGATTCAATTCTAGAGGTGCGAGCCCTGGTTTGAACCGCCACACTTTGTGATCCATATCATGCGTTTGAGCACTGATGAACGTAAGAAAGATTTGGAAATGGTATTTTCATAACTCGCGATTAAGTAATATCACTGGGAAGGTTTTAAAAGGACATCTGACCCAAAGAACTAGAATGCTCCAATAAATCAACAATGCTAAAGGTCGTCAGCCAAATGAAGAGTCACAGGTTTCACAAAATAAAAAACCCTAATACAAAACCGAGCATTGAATTCCATAACCCTTGACACCTTGACGCAATCAACAGCGATAACTCAGGCCTATTCGTATCAATCAAAACTGAACAATACCAGGGCAACATATTTAGGAGGACATATCGCGTAGTCACGTCTCAGGGTAACCGCTACATTTATCGTCCGTAATCATAATCCATCATAGGGTGACGGTCCTCGTTGGCGTCCGAGCGCGTTAAAAATGAGTTCAGTGTCAAACGTTATGTGTAAGCGTGGAATGATTAGGGAGATTCTGTAAGCTTGTTAAAGATTTAATAATATAATGAAATAATATCTTAGCAGTTCTTAAGCGCATTTTTCAATTAATTATTTTAATCCGTAGCTTGCATTTTATTAAAGTTAGTGAAGTTTAGTTTGTGTACTAGCAGTATTAGCCTTTGTTAAAAGAAGATTTATCAAATGTAGCACCACTACCAGAAATAGGAAAGAGATTATTTTCGAAATTCGACCTCAGAAGATGATTCGCAGGCAAGGAGCTGTTACCAATAGCTAGTGCTCAATTATGCATGGGTTACAGGATTGAGTTTTCAGAATTGATCCCGTCCAGGAATTTAAAATTCAAATTCGATTCTACCTCGCCTTATTCATTTTAAGACATAACTGTCTATATCATTACAATCTCATTTAAAATGAATTCTTATTGAGAATTGTCCTCCTCGTTCTACCTCCAGCGAGCCGTCCAAGTGACCTATGAGCGTCATGATTAACTGCCGATATTCTTACATGTAACTACTCGAGTACATTTGTCCGCCTGTCCAGTACTAAGCCGACGATGTAATGTGAAATGATCACACACTGGCATGCGGATGGGGTTATTGTCAAAATGTCTAGGAGATACAAATTTAAAAAGCTTTAAGTATTTTTTCTCCTTTCTTTTGAGTTTGGTCATAAAAAGACTGCTGAAAATGGAAAAAGACAACATAGGTGTTTTTGGATCGAATCATAATTAGCAAACCCCATAGAAAGCTAAGCGAAGATTACATGGAACAATTCCCACGGTATCTCCATCCAGTTTAAATTATTATTAATAATTAAATAGGTACGCATCCATTATTTCTGGAATCATAACACATCTCACATAATTTATCTAATCTATGCATTCGGTACACAATAGCGGCTTTCACCCAACATGCGTACGCGCATGACAAATAAAATTCCTGACGTGAGAAAGCACCAGATAGTGGCCCACAAATGACCGTTAATGTTACCTTTTAGATAAACTTTATTGTTAGCTTCTGTGAACTAGCCGGTTGAAATAACCACATGCGGTAAACAACTATGGCGTCCGAGAATAAAATGTTTAGTAAGGTATTTAAGATTATCTTTGTTGCCCAGTATTTATGTAGCGCCTCCGCCAAGGCGAGTAATTGTACATAGATTGTAGAAAATTTAGTTTGATAGATACTGTGAGATGGACTGAGGATGATCCCAGTTCCACCCACACTGAGGCAAATTACCGAACTATTGTTTGAGCGATCCAAATGTAAGTCATTAGACATAAGCGCCGATCTGACCGTTCAGAGAGATCAAGCTTAGGGTAAGTCAAGGCCTGATCCACTGGGGAACAGCCGTCATCAGATCAGGGCCCTAACCACGCTAGCTACTCAAATCGTAATAGAAAAGCAAAAGCTCGCGATTACGTTTCAAACGCTCCGCTTTTGACGTTTTGCTGACACCATACCATATCAATGTCAATAGAAATCGTGAAGCTCGTGTCAGCAAAACGTCAAAAGCGGAGCGTTTGAAACGTAATCGCGAGCGTTTGCTTTTCTATTACGATTTGAGTAGCTAGCGTGGTTAGGGCCCAGCAGGCCGTGGTGGTTTCAATTACATTCTAAAATCAAAATTTTAGCTTATCAGATGTCGCTTCGAAATTAGACTGGCCTGTCAGTTCTTGAGCTCTGGAATGTTTACTAAACTAATGTGTTGCTTTATATTCAGTCATATAAATTCGAACTTTAAATCCCTTAATAAAACTATTACCTGACTTTATGATTACATATTTTTGATGTAAATATATTTATTATTAAGCATTCACAAACCGCAAATACGTTTTTTTGTTGACCTAATCTATATCTTTAATAATCCCACTGGCCCAAGTGTCCAGGCGTGTCGCAGCGCCTCCTTCCACGCGCGGCCCCACGTTCCATCACGTCCGAGACACAACACGCTATGCCGTGCTATTGTTTGCACCTACTTTACATCATAATGTGTACGACTATTTTATATTAAGCTTACTGCCATTACAATATTAAAAGGATGGTTTAGGATCGGGTTACATTGGATAGGCTTTTATTCATTTTTCACAAACAATTTAATGAATTGATTGTGGAATGTTTTTGGTAAACAAAGAACTGTTCAAGAAAAAAAATAGTATAAAAATATTTAAATAATTCGTACTTCTTAAATACGAATATTATTACACTGAAATTAACAAGAGCTCACATTTTCTAATTTTATATACTTATTAGTAGATAGGTGTATTATATATATGACTGTAATAACTAAACTACGTAGCATGCATCCTGACTGTCAAGATATAAGCTCTTGCTTAGTTTTGGATACACAACATAACTTGTTGATGTTATTTGTAATTAATTTGTAATTAAGCCCCTCCAGCTTATAGCATTTTATTTTTTATTTAGATATATTTATTATTTCCACTTAAGCTAACTCTGTGGTATGGAGACTTGGATAGGAGAAAAAAACAAAATATTCTGCCATAAAATGTCTTAACAGAATTTAACCAGATTACGCATTACAAAGCTCGAATGTAACCTCACCTTTAGACCCAAAGAATACACCCAAATTGGGTCTTTTGAAACGGGGTCAGTGATCCAGCATCCTTTATCTCCCAAACAGATTAATCTTTAATTTAAATGCGACCGGACAAAGGTGAGTATGTGACTAAGATGAGAGAGATATGGACCGTTTTGTTGCGTAATGAATTGATCAACGATTTTGAAAGATAACAGTTGGTATGTTATTTTGTTTGAGTTTGTTTGTGGATGAAATTTTTTAATCTCTATTCTACCTGCATACATTGAGTTATATATCTATGTGTACCGCTGTCAATGAAATGCGATAGGAAAATAAAAAGATTATTTTATTGGAACAGTTGTTTTAATAAAATTCTCCTTCATTCATTTTGAATTAACGTTGTGGTTTTCAACACATCCAATTACATGAATATTTATTTATTATGTTGTCAGTATACCTAACAAACTAAGTGCATACAAATAACATAATAATTCTCTTATCTCATATTTATTTAATGAGTAGGTACCCATAGCAATCAGTTTAATTTTCACCCAAACACTGCGCATGACACCATTCGGTTAACATTTTTAAATCTATATATATAAAACTCAAAGGTGACTTACTGATATAGTGATCTATCAACGCACAGCCCAAACCGCTGGACGGATCGGGCTGAAATTTGGCATGCAAGTAGATGTTATGACGTAGGCATCCGCTAAGAAAGGATTTTGATTAATTCTACCCCCAAGGGGATAAAATAGGGGATAAAAGTTTGTATGAAACTTTGTCAATTTTAAACCGAGCGGGCTGAGACTTTGTATGCATAAAGCTACTATGACGTAGACATCCCCTAAGAAAGGATTTTGAGATGCAGGCTATATAAAATTAAATTTTTGTTAAGTTAAATTCCACGCGGACGAAGTCGCGGGCTTAGCTAGTCTTTTATAATCTATACAAATAAATACAATTAAAGTGTCTGTTTGTAATATCAACATAACACCTTTTCACTAAATGCATATGAAAGTACATACGACACCTATAGCAAAAACACGATTTAAAAATTTTTTGTCTGTCTGTCTGTCTCTGTGTTTGTTCCGGGTAATCTCCGAAACGGCTGGACCGATTTTGACGGGACCTTCACTGGTAGATAGCTGATGTTATAAGCAGTATCTTACTTTTATTTTAGAAAAACAATATTTTAAAAAATGAAAAAATGGGTTCTGTCGTGCGGGCTCAGAACGCGGGAGCGGGCTTTTTTGTTAAGTTAAATTCCACGCGCACAAAGTCGCGGGCTCAGCTAGTCTGCACTATAAGTATCCAATATGGATGGTATACAACGTACTTACCTATCCAATATTAGTTCTTATCTATTCTGTGTTTACTGCCTTTACATTTTTAGCGTTCTCCTTTGATGCTCCAATTAAAAAATGACAGATCTTGACTTCTTTAACAGCCAATGGGTCTCACACAATTATTGAATAGCTTTTACCAGTGAATATTGTAGCTTTATACCTGCGGACACCCTGTAATGACACTCGGGGTAGTTTATTCAGTTCTCACATACTTGAACACCCTTAAAATTTATCCTACTGTATTAAGTAGGTTTTTAACAACAAAGCATTCACAATACATCCATAAACATCCCTTTTTACGCATCGTTGACAGATAAGGAATCACAAGAGAATCATTACGCCTCTTCAACGCGAAGGGGTGAGTAGGACTAGGATCCGTGGTGACCCCATTGTGCTGGCCGTTCCCATTGTAAGGTATCAGGTTTCTTTTGTGATTGTTATCTATTATTTTGATTTTAATTTTAATATCAGTATGATGTCGTGATTTGATGGTCATGGGAAATAGGAATGTTTGTTTACTAGACACGACAAGTTGCTCGACATGTTGTGCAATTAGTTGAGAGAGTTCCTATGCCTATAGGTCGTTAATCGTTATCTATAAGTTCTTGTATGCCGCGTCAAAAATTGAGTTGATTTCAAAATTGGGAATTCTCTTAGAGTTATGTAATGGATAAATTATGTTATTGCTGAAACATGAAACTTATTGCTATCAATCGCAAATAGAAACGGTGGAATTGTTATTTCAGTAAACAACAAACTGAAATCCAATCAGTTTGTGTGAATATGAAATCATACCTAGGTGTAATAGTCAGTCAATCCGTAGATGAAAGATCATGCTTTATGTAATGAAATGATACGGGTTTACAGACAAATAATAATAGGCTTGTTTTAGATTGCTTTTAAAGCCGTCGAAAAATATTTACTGATGTTTGTTTTAAATATTTGTAGAAGATTTATGGGTGATTCGACGGCTAGGTTTACAATTTATATTTGAATTCACGATTCTCAATATAGCCACCAACTAGAAATTTTGTTTTGACCTGAATAAGATAAATATTGCTAACTCAACAAAAAAGCCCGCTCCCGCGTTCTGAGCCCAAGCGACAGGGCCCATTTTTTGTTTTCTAAAATAAAAGTAGGCTCAGTTACTGCATCATCATTAGCTATCTATCAGTTAAAGTCCCGTCAAAATCGGTCCAGCCGTTTCGGAGATACTCTTTGATTTCATGTGTTTTTATTTTTTTACGCGGAACCCTAATTGTTTTTCTAAAATTAAAGTAGCCTAAGTTACTCCTTATAACATCAGCTATCTTCCAGTGAAAGTCCCGTCAAAATCGGTCCAGCCGTTCCGGAGCTTACCCGGAACAAACACACAGACAGACAGACAGACAGACAGACAGACAGATAGACAGACAGACAAAAAAAAAATCGCGTTTTTGCTATAGGTGTCTTATGTACTTTCATATGCATTTAGTGAAAAGGTGTTATTTTGATATTACAAACAGACACTCCAATTTTATTTATTTGTATGTATAGAGTATAGATTGGTCGAACGTAAATCTTATATACTTTAATTTGCGTATGTGTGTTTCGGAAATGTTTGTCTAGGAGCGCAAAATTGACGCTGATTGGTCCGCCGGCGCTAATGTAGCCATTTGAAGATACCAAAATAGGGAAAAATGTTCTAGAATCTCCAGAAATGTCTAGCAGCTCCACAGTTACTATTTATTTGACGACAGCTTGGCGCAGTGGTTCGAGCGAAGACCGCTCGGCTCACTGCACATGGTGGTTGCGGGTTCGATTCCCGCCGGGGCAAATTTCAAAAATTGGCGTTTTCGTAATTTGCCCAGGTCTGGTTGTCACTGGAATCGCCCCCAGTCCATTGTACGGTACCCACTTAGTTTGGGGCCATACAGTTGGTGTGTCAGTTTGGCGATATTTATTTAGAACCAATATTCATTAGGCTGGAAATACTAATTTAGTCAGCATCCCTTCTCAAAAGAACAGTTACAACACATCGGTTACTACTTTTATTGCCCTTTGTCTGCGAGGGCAGTCGTAAAACAATAATCACCATTTGAATTATGCTTAGAAAGACACCACAGATCGTTTCTCGCACAAATTACTCACATGTGCGCGACACATTGTGCTGTCGACTGGGAATCGAACTGATGACAAAAGACGGAACAATGGAGAGTTTAGAATGTGGAGTCCTGAATGTGTCCCTCGAAAAGCTGCATTGTTTTTGAAGGCATCATTAATATAAGGACATCTTGACATTGAAGTTTTCTTAGCTTAAGGGTGACCGTCTACTAGGCTGTGTTATGAAACGGACCCACTTTGAATAGGATATCTGCATACTCAACTCGAGATAAGCCTAGTGAACCTGTGGAAATCGATCCCATTGGTTGAAGGGGGCAAGCCTTCTTCATAACACAGCCAACTGGACGGTCACCCTAAACGTTTGATCGTAAGTCGTTCGCGTCACTATACTAGGTGGTTGCAGGTTCGATAGCCATCTAAGCAAATTTAGAAAATTGTCTTTTCGTGATTTGGTCGTTCTACTGAGATCAACTCTACTAGCTCTCTACCTAAATTAAATAACTCTCTAACAAGAGTTATTTAATTTAGCAGAAGAAAAGCTTCCAAACGCTTCTACAAAGTTCCAAGTATAAAGGTGCCAAATATTAACAACAACAGCACTAGTTCTTTAAACCAGTTTAGAATTTTACATCAAAAGGTCTAACGCTCAAGTCCAGAAATCTAGAAGCAAATCTAAATACTAGCTGTATACAGGTCTCTATCGTCGATCTTATTATGGATCATAGATCGCTAAGCGGTGCAGGTATTGTGTTCCGCACTCGCCGGAGTTGCCGGTTCTCACGACCTGCGCCCGCGCACCCGTAGATTGTGCGATCGGATACACAGGAGCGATGCGGTCATAGCGAGGAGAAAATTGAAGTAACTTCACTCATGTTTAATTATAATACCATTGACTTCACTACGAACTTCCATTACTATGAAGTCGAAATTATTATTATTTTTTTAAATCAAGAAATCAAAAATCTGTTTTACCTTACACTAATTTACAGAAATCATTTTAAGGGAAGTGTTAAATAAAATAAACTTACATAATTAACATTGAATGTGACAGTAAATTAGCTACCAAGTGACGTTACTTGGTAGCTAATTTATTTATCACCAGATGCTTGTTGTGCTTACAGCTTAGCCAAGACGCACAACAAGCTAAATTACAAATCCGCTTCGTATGGGCCATTGAAAGTTTTAAATACCATCCGCTAGGGGCACTATTCAATTTGCCAAACAATATTTAGGAAGGTAAGTATCTATGCGTTTCGCTAAAAACATAAGGTCACCTGGGATCCTACTAAATATCGAGTTCTAGTGTAGGTAAATTACAAGAAGCTCTTTTCAAGCAGAGGTTGTGTTATGAGATCACGGAAACGTAATTAATACAATAAAAAATAACTATAATATTATTAAAGTTTATAAGACAAGAGTTGTTTACATTCTCCATTGCCAACAACGCCATCTAGTCCCCATGCCCTGGACTAAACTTCAGACGTCCACTTCGCTCCTGAGCTTAAAATGTGCGAGAGAAACAACTGTACAACTTTGCAGCGCCAGATAGAGACAACAACAGCATGTAATGACCGGACATAACACGTTGGAGGGAGACGGATACATTGTCGCGTGACTGGTTAGCATTGCAAGGTCGTCCCGAAAGGTGACTGACACCGATCTGTGCGAAGCATTTTATTATAATGAACTTTAAGCCGAAACAATAAAGTTTGAAATGGTATAAAGTTAAGTTATAACTTATGCGTCGGCGCATTTTGCGTGCCAAATCAGTGTTTTGCTTTTGTAGGCGCAATTTGATGTTTAATCGATGTACGTAATTGGCAGTTAATTGGCCGTGATGTGGTGTAAGGCGTGTAATATTTTTGTTAATGGCTGTGCCGAATTTTATAATTATCCACTTCATAGAGCATTAAAGAAATGAGGAGAAGAAGGTAATCTTTAAATACTTAGTTGTATTAATAATATTACTCTGCTTTTTTTACTCCGAAATTGTACTACCTAAAACGTAGGAATTGACAAACTATCACTGAAAATACTATAGAATAAAACAGCTACAAAAACGTACGTGAACACGTATCCATAGTAACTCGGTAACTGTGTGTCAGTGTAATTGAATTTGAAATTGACCGCATGTGTGCGCGCGCGCATCGCTGAGCGCGTACAAAATCGATCTATTTGCTGTAATTGGAGAAAAGGTTTTTACAGGTTCCAATTTACTAGTAGCTTATAGGTAATAGAAGTGACGACATAATGATCATGTGACATGGTGGATAATGACCGGTATCCGCCTTGCATTAAGGGGAAGTGAACCCGCCATAACGACAAAATTCTCAAAATATGGGTGAACTGCAGTATACCTCTATCTAAGCCTTAAAAACAATCTAGGCATGATGAAGTTATAATAAGTAGGTAAGTATTTGGTGGGAGCACCACCTAGCCCTTTAAATAAAATACTGGAAGCTCTTAAACCAAAGAATGCCCAATGATCATTATTCCAAAAACACATAAAAGCTTATAATGAGGAATTGTTTCTAAGGAAACCGTAGTTTTACGAGGCACTAAAGCTCACAACTTCGGTTGTTACCACATTTGTATACAGCGCCATCTAGCTGCAGCTGTTGAAACCACTTCGTAAAGGTGCGTACGACCACACGTACGGAATGCGCGAGGGCATGCCACTGAGTAGGTAGTGCCTTACTAGTATACTGGCGCATTCACCCAAGTTAATGCCCGCTTGAGTGTTTGATTAAATTGTTAGCATTGCTAATCTATTCACCTACTTACTTGAGGCTAGTTAAGTATATATTTCTTACCTTCGCGTAGTCAACCGGAGATGCGTTGACCGGGCATGTGAACAGTCCCTCGCTGTAACAAAAAAAAACAAATAGAATTGTAAACATGCGCTGGCGCTGATAGACATAAGCTGAACCACGATGAGGATCATCATCATCCGATAATTTTTCTAGATTTTCAGATATTTTTCAATGAAAAACACAATTTACTCGTAGATCGCCTCAGGTCTGTATGTTATAAGTATGCATTAATGTAATCAGTTTTTAACTACTGGTATCACCATCGATTCGCAATCGGAATACGTTAGTTTTCCTATTGCTAATCTGTCAAAACTTATTTAAGACTAGCTGAGCCCGCGACTTCGTCCGCGTGGAATTTAACTTAACAAAAAAGCCCGCTCCCGCGTTCTGAGCCCACGCGACAGGACTCATTTTTTTAAATTTTGTTTTTCTAAAATAAAAGTAGCCTAAGTTACTGCTTATAACATCAGCTATCTACCAGTGAAAGTCCCGTCAAAATCGGCCCACCCGTTTCGGAGATACTCTTTGATTTCATGTGTTTTTATTTTTTTACGCGGAACCCTAATTGTTTTTCCAAAATTAAAGTAGCCTAAGTTACTCCTTTTATCATCAGCTATCTGCCAGTGAAAGTCCCGTCAAAATCGGTCCAGCCGTTTCGGAGATTACCCGGAACAAACACACAGACAGACAGACCGACAGACAAAAAAAAATTAAATCGCGTTTTTGCTATAGGTGTCGTATGTACTTTGATATGCACTTAGTGAAAAGGTGTTATTTTGATATTACAAACAGACACTCCAATTTTATTTATTTGTAGTATAGATTACACAGCCTAGCTTAGAAGCGCCCCGCCAACTCACAAAACCTCTTGGTGTTCAAGTGAAAGCAAGGAAACCACCAGGAATTTCGTCTTGATTCCTCATCGTCTGGCTCAGTGGTACGAGACCGTGTTTATAAGTTAATTAATAATTCATAATGAGTGTTTAATTTGTCTGCGAGACAGTAATTATTATGCCGACGGTACGCCCGGTAACATGCCATAATAATCGTTCTTTAGACTTTTCATTACTAAACGCTAACGACCGTGTTCCCTAATTAAGGTTTTATCATGGTTATTAAACGGGACATATTTTATTTATTAGCTAATTAGGCATCTCTCCTTTAAATATGTAGAGTCTACAAAAAAGTTGTAGAGTCAATCTGTAGCCAATTTCCTACAGATTGATTGACTGTTGTTAAATTCAACTAACTACCACTTAAAGCTATTTAAGCAAATTTTTCAAGTAATCGTGTGGTAAGCAATAAATCTTGGCTCCATAAGTGCACTCACTGTACCACAGCGTTAACATGCCTAATTAGCTTAACGTCTTAACATGCTGTCTGTACCGCTCAAACGTTGGACTTACAACCCTATCACAGACAGTTAAAGTTCAAAATGCTAAGGTGTTTAACGAACAGTAAAATTGATTTAAGAAAACCGGCTAAGTGTGACTTAAGAACAATTGCCATTGGGGTTCCGTACCTTAAAAAAATTTACGAATGCAAAAAACTTTCAGAAGTAAAGGAGTATCGCAAAAAATAAACTCAAATAAACATAATAAATTGTCTGTCATATACATAATTAAGTTTAGCATACGAGTACGAACTAGGGTGAGAAAGTCGGATTCGTTTCCAAGATCAGAATGCCCAGAAGCACTACATACTGAACCCTACTATTTGTTTTTATTGTAATTAGTCGATAAAGCAAAGAAAATTAACAGCATCTGCTCAGTATGCGCGCACGCAGAAGACGGAGCGTTTTTGTCGAGCGATGATCTCGATGTTTCCGACCGAGTGTTTTGCTTAACAATCGGTATAATCGACGCAATGGATCGTGAAGTGGCGTGGATTTATTGAGGGTAGTGATGTATTGCGCCTACGCATATATCTCTACATACTAGGTAGCGCTTGGTGCTACGGCACAGGTAGGCTTATAATGCAACATAATTGTCTTTAAAGGAGTTTAGGCTGGAAACAATAAAACTTCCACAATGATGGTTCTCTACCACTTGCATCCTATTGCAGAGTCTGTGGGCATAATCTAGACTAAGATTTAGATTTTAACTGTGAAATGAAGTCTCCTACTCTACTAGTCAACATTAATTTTATAGTTCAATATGTATAGTTATATTTTATGCCGTCAAATCTGCGGCAGGTTTCAATGTCGTGGCATGGATAATCCGCCCACAATGTTTACATTGTAACGTCCAAACAATCCACCTATAGGTAGTTATATCCAGTTAAATCGGTCCGTAAATTATTCATGCAATTTCTTCTGCTACACGACTGAGTATTAGAAATAGAAAACGATATAAATCAAGACAACTCGATACAAGGAAATCATGCAAATATCGTGTGAACGCGACCACAACACCATTGCGACGTTAATTCGTTATGTCATGAGCAGCGATCACTATACGCAATTATTTGCATAATAAAACAATTTGTCGCGTGAAGAGTGATTGAAAAAAAAAACCATATTTGATGAGGTGCGTTTGAATGTCTTGATTACGTGATTTTAATGTTGATGTTACATGCTAAGTGGTTCGGAGAACTAAGCTTAAACTGATATTACACTTATAGATAAAACAAAATTAGAGCTACGTAACCCTCCATTTTGCACGGCCCGACACTCACTTGGCCGGTTTTATTTATTCATTTGGTAAAATTTGCCGTAAGCTCCTGAAGCAAAATAAAATTAATATTTCTTAATTAATCCAAATCATATGATAGACTTATAATCCTACTAATATTATAAATGCGAAAGTTTGTGAGTGTGGATGTATGTATGTATGTATGTGTGTTACTCCTTCACGCAAAAACTACTGAACGGATTTGGATGAAATTTGGAACACAGATAGATTATAACCGGGATTAACATATAGGATACTTTTTAACCCAATAATCCAATACTACGCGGATGAAGTCGCGGGGCACAGCTAGTTTAAAATAATTTCGAAATGAGTCTGTAGGTAAGTATATAATTTGTGTTTACTAACAGCGAAATCATTTTGGAAATAACTCTTAAGTGCTATAGGGCTTCAAGCGGTCGTTGATATTTCTTTAAAATGTTGAATAATAAAATTTAGTAATAAATTATCTTCATTTGAATGAATTGCTTATCTAAATCATGGCCACGCATAACAAGCCGGTATGTAACTTTTCCATGTACGCACAAGTTAAATAATACCTAATGCATATTCACACGTATCTACAGATCGTTACACCGGTTAACTAGGTGTGAACGCACCATTATTTACTGTACACATCACTTGGGTGTTATGTGTTACAGTGTAAGCCGGTAAGTGTTGTTGGTTGGACTAAACCTTATACCATAAGCTCATCTGCCTCTGGTTATAAATGGACAAGGGTCTAATCTATAAATATACTACTGTGCCCCGCGACTCCGTCCGCGTGGAATGTGGACCACTCTTAACATTTAGGGGTATGAAAAATTGATAGTAGCCGATTCTCAGACCTACCCGATATGCACACAAAATTTCATGAAAATCGGTTGAGCCGTTTCGGAGGAGTATGGTTACTAATATTGTGACACGAGAATTTTATATATAAGATTAAAACATGAATCTCTATTTCCTTGGTCATCGCATGACACTTGAACGGGTGGAACGATTTCGCAAATTCTTTTTTTGTTATGTTTATTATTGTCAGGAGAAGGTTCTTATGAAAGAAAAAAATAAGAAAGTTGAGCAGAACAATACACATGTAATATTCAAAGTTAAGACAGGACAACGTCTGTCGGGTCAGCTAGTGATTGATAATTATCTCAAAACACACCAGAATCTTCTCCTCCTTAGGTAATATTGTCATTGTTTTGGAGAGTAAGAATCCCACATACCCTGGGCCTCTCTCACAACAAGTCGGGGCTTATCTGGAACATTTCCCCATCATCAAAATAAAAGGTACCTCAGGAATATAACTATCTACCTATAGTTGTTATATTTTCTTAGTTTATATCCTATGGGTACCCTCACCATAAGAATAAGTAATCTTCTGCCGTCACAGCTTTGGGTTCTAAATTAGAATCATTTTAAACAGATTATAAATTATATTCATGTATCAACATCTCGTAATCGTATTACGTGTTGATTTAAAAACAAGCGCCATGTTATAAATAAACAAGGGCACACACAAAACCAGCCCTCCCTGTCATGGGAGGCGGTAATCGACACCGATGGGAAACCGCAGCGGTGCGCGCGCGCAGCGCCTACGTACATCCACCTCGGAATATCGTGTTACTCTACACCATAGAGGATAGGTATTATTCAGTCTAATAATCATTTTCGATCAGGTAGACACGAATCTCATTGTTTTCTCGACGTGACGAAACATAAGGTGGACAACTCTATCTTTTTGACTAAATATCGATAATATTCCAGATTAACCCACTATTATTATTTTTGTGCATGTGGCCTTTGGGTTTCGGTATTTTAACTGCCTAAACAATTATCAACTTCATCCGATTACTCATTCGAGTAATAATAATTAGGCAGTTTATTAGTCGAATAAAACTTATTGAGAATAATCGACTGTGTCATCGAATGAGAAGGCACATCACTATAGCTAATCCCCACACTATCACCGCTAGGATAGATTAAGTGTGTCAACGAGATGCGTCTGCATTATGTATCGACTTCGGTTGCCGAGTTGCAACACACAGGCGAAATGTTACAATGTAGAGGCTTTTCGCGAATATTCAAACAATCCTATAACTCTACTATGAGTTTTCTGCTTAAAATATTATGCGTAGACGTTAGCGACAGTGACTCTACCGAATGTGTAACCGTAAAGACATTATTAAAGGTCTGGTATGGCTTTTAAAAGTCATGTCACTTACAATAAACAACTTTCGAGGGGATCTTTAAAATTAATTTGAGTTACCATAACAAGACACCATAGACCATCAATTGTTTTGTAAACACCCAGGTGAGGTACATACAAGGTGTTTCAACGAGGCAAAGTAATACCTCGGGTTTTGGATGAGTATCGAGTATATAAGTAATAAATTAGAATAGTATCAGTATAAGGTCTTATTGTAATAATGCACGATATTTTGCATGGCGCTTTACGCTATACAAAATACTGGGCATTATATGAATCAAAAGGCAGGCAAGACACTGGAACTATTATATTTATATTCATATTTACAAACCTTTGTAATTATTAACTGTATAACTGGCAATAAAAAAAAGAAATATAACAAAATATAAAAAGACAAACCCCGCTGTGTTTCCTGCCGGATCTTCTCAGTCGAAGTCGCGTTCCGATCCGGTTGTAGATATAAGATAACTCTAAATTGAAAATTTAAAAACCCCCGATGCGACGACCTTTTCATCAAATGTATACTTTACCTAGTTCGTCCAAATAACGCTAAAATTATAATAAATTAGTTTCTTTTCTGTATTTTTTCTCAATGGCGGAGCAGCGCCCTCTAGAATTATTATATGTAATATTCCATGACCATTAACAAAATTTAACGCGTGCGCGTATCCATCATTTGACACGTGACTTATGGAACGTCTTTAGTTCATACACAAATCTCATATAAAAATTGATAAAATATAATTTTTTTCCAGAATCCGGGAAACTTTTCAAATTTATAATATTGTAAAAAGCCAGTTCAGACTATTACGATCATTTAAAAATATAATAAAGCGATATCGTTTCAGCCGTTCTCAAGTGATGCAAAGATATTATTCCAATGAGCCCAAATTTCGATCGGATTCGAGCCGTGGAAGTTAGTTTTGGCCTTGAATGTGGCTTTTTCAACCTACAAAAGAGCTGATGATCTTCAAACGGCTGAACCGATTTTCATGAAACATAGCTAAGAACACTCTCGATCAGAATACCTATCTAACAAAAGAAACAAAATTGAAATCGGTTCATCAGCTTGGGAGCTACGTTGCCATAGACAGACACACAGATACACAGATACACAGATACACAGATACACAGATACACATGTTAAACTTATAACACCCGTCGTTTTTCGTCGGGGGTTAAAAATAATGTAAAATTGACAATCTTTAAGTGTTACTGTTTTGTAAATTTAAATACCTTCATGTATTTTCCTTGCCAACTGTACTTATTTCCTCGTGTTTGGGTTTACAGTAACTTGTCAACTCATCGACTGGCTCATTTGCATGCAACGCATTAAGTTAATATCATCGAAACCCCGTTACTTAACAAGTAATCAGATCTTCCTCAGTAACCAGTCCGCCGCCTTAACTGGCGGAAAAATCTAGTAATACCCTATCTGGTTAAATTGTGTCTTGATTATATACGGGAAATCGAAACAAAACTGTAGTTGTTGTTAAAATAACTTCTCAGAGTTAGATATGATGCTGATTAAACCTTTAATTAAAAATAAGTGAAAAAAAAATGGTTATTTTCGTTTAAAATGCGTACACGTCAGGCATCTTGAGGCACTTTTTCGGAAAAATCATAAAATGATTAGGAATCAAAAAGTGTTTATTTTGAAATGTTGATACAGTCCTCAAGGGCACCGTAAGTAACTAAAATGTCAGCCAATGATTTTATTGCCAACACAACGCATACTATAGCCTTAAAACTTTATAACATAACTTAATAATTGATAGATTACATAGTGTTGCACGCACGTTCACGGGATCATAACGAATCGATCATCGAGAGCCCATCACTAGCAATTAAATTACTGTACGTTACGTGGGAATCGTACGAGATGCTTTAGTGGGCAATTCGTAACACACCTGACGTATACCAACCAATGGTAGTAATTCAAAGTCGTTTCCAGATTGTCAAATATGCTTCCCAAAAACTTGATTCATTTTGTACTCATTCGATTGCCTAGGCTAGTCTTATTGTTTAAAGTTATTTTTTCTTTTTTAATTATAACTATACTAGCAATGTTACTTGTAGCCCCTCCAGCTAAGCTTATGCTTGTGTTAGGAGTCAATAGTTTAATGGCCAGGATGGGGATCGAACACGGAACCTCTCTGCTACGAAGACGGCCCCTCTAATCACTAGGCTATTGCCGCTTTAGTTTAGTTTAGAAAGTTGAGCAGAGATGGCAATGAATGCCGCTCAATATATCAGAATTGTTTTATGTTTTTGACACTTATGAATTCTCAAGGTCAGGCAAAATTAAGCCCTAATAAGATTAATGTATTGACAACAGACTACGTTAGGCCTCATTAACGCGACAAAAAACTACAATTTCAGGAGGAAAATCTACTTAAATCTATCGCGTATGTGTATAATGTTAGGTACTTTCTCGCGCTGGAGCGCACTTGCGCTCGCCCTCTGTCCGGGTGAAGTTGTTATGGCCACTCTGGCCAACAACATATAGTCAATTCAAAAAAAAAGAAAAAAAAAACTTTCTCGCGTGAATGAAGCCTTAGATGATTATTAACTTGGTACTTAACACATTAAGAATTAATCTTATTTTCCAACATATTTTCGAGGTTTCGTTAGGCTTTCTATGTACAACCTGTCCTCTGTATTAAAGACGCACAGTTTATAACTCTAATTTAAATAAATCACATAATTCGCAAATTAATATGCAATTGTTACTTCGACAAAATAAGTACTAGAGTTACGAAGTTCCTATGAGAAAACCATTAAGAATTCAACAGGCGGACTGATAAACAAAAGTGATCTTTGAGTCTCTGTGTCAGCTCAGTTGGTATTACAATGGAGACGCCTGTAGAATAACAATGTATGAGTCCATCACGAAACGCATTAACACATCCCACGTTCAATATTTAACACCCTCTCGCATGAACCATGCAAACGAACGTACCTGTTCACTTTGAACAGAAGCCCGACAGGGGTCATCTCGGGGCAGAACTCAACTCGTCAACACTGCACTGGAACTTTTCCAAACTCGGTCACACTTGAAATTAATAGTTCTTATTTCGAAATTTTCAATTTTTTCCCCCAATTGTTCAATTTTAATTTTTTTTTATTCCCAATTGTTCAAATTTCGATTTTAATAAATTAAACACTATAATATTATTTTCTAAATTCAATTTTCGAATGTCAAATCTCACTATTAAATTTATTTCTAAAGTCGAATAATTATTTTCAGATTTCGTTCAGATCGTTGCACGGGCACTCTGTTATTCAGAGCGGTGTGGTCGACTCGACGCGTGGTTTTCGTTCGGCGCCCGCGACGGTTCTGCGCGAGTGACAAACAATAGGTCGGTTTGGATACTTAATTATAATGCAGGCCTATTGGTCGCGACGACAGGTGAGCCCTCCGAAGTTCAAACAATGTTACTTTGTTAGAAGTAGGTAGGAATTATATCGAAATGCCGGCAAAGCGAGTCATTACCGCGTGTTAGTGTGATCTGAAATCTAATTACGAGACCGGTTGAGAGAAACATTGACAATTATTGTTTAATTAGAAATACTTGATTGTCACTTGAGAATTTCATTTAGGTACCTACTATGTATCTTCTGATTTTATTGACGTAAGTAGGTAGCTGCGTATTTAATTTAATGCATTATTAAACGCTAAAATCGAATTACATGAACTTTCAATGGATTTGTAAGCTACATAACAGCATCGCGACGGCTGAATAGATTCGGATGAATTTTTTAAGTGGTATAGAGTTTATTCACACGATATACTGGAACTAGGCTGTCTCTGCTAACATACCAAAAGGGCCCTGCCCTACAGAGAAGACATTCGTCGTCATCGAGCCCACGTAAGTATATTTTGAGGCTATCCACTCGTTACGGCTTTATTACCAACCAACCTGCCTACACCACATCCGCGCACGCGCATCGATGCAGGATGTCAGAATACAAATTTATAAAATACAATTGAAAAAATCTTATATTGATTTGAGTAAAGTCGATTTTACCATAATGTGGGTAAGTTTGTACAGGGTAAAGGAGTACCCTTTGGCACAAAGTAGACACATACATTATTAAATAAGTTTTGATCGTACATAAAAGATTAGGCTCGCGATCTAGCATACATACCTAAGTCATCGTCACTTACCATCAGGTGAGATTGTGGTCAAATACTTGCCTATGTCGAAAAAAAAAAAAGTCTGAGAGCGAGATTGAGTATGCTTTTAACAAGTCATTTTGTACCTGTACTGGTGACATAATAATGACATTTCCAACATCACTCTTAGGTTTGAGATAGATTTATCAATACGAGTCTTAATTCAGCGCCATATAGATGGTGGGTTAATCTGGCAATATTAATTACTCTTGGCCGTATGGACCGTGGGTGATCCCAGTGACACCCAAATCAGGACAATTGACCAAAAGACCACTCCCGATATTCACTTAGACGGGAAATCGAACCCGCAACCACTCGGTACAGCAAGCCGAGCGGCGTAAAAGGCGAACCGATGGCAAACTTGAAGTTCCTATCGGCGGAAAGATTAAGGAAGCCATAGATAACATGAATGATCACAGGATCCACGAGCTCAATGACAAGTAACTCGACCACTGAAGAATGTAAATTAGCTCTGAATATACGATCCGTCAATACGTTTTAAATCAACATGCGCCATTGTTCGCGGTTTACGAGCGGCGGCGGAATGCAAACAGGAATCGAACCCGCGCCCCGTGCGATAACAAACACGCCGGCTTCCTGGTTGAAGGGCGACATGGGAGAACTTAATTATACCTTGATTTTGTTGGGTGTGCTACCGTCCCGTCCACAGCTGGGCATAGCTGGAATACTCATAACAGCTTGATATATCTGTATCTATATATATCACTACATAGTATAAAACAAAGTCGCTTCCCGCTGTCTGTCTGTCCCTATGAATGCTAGGTCTTTAAACCTACGCAACGGATTTTGATGGGGTTTTTTATTGATAGAGTGATTCAAGAGGAAGTTTTATAATTATGTATAACTAGCTGTGCCCCGCGACTTCATCCGCGTAGTATTGGATTATTGGGTAAAAAGTATCCTATATGTTAATCCCGGTTATAATCTATCTGTGTTCCAAATTTCATCCAAATCCGTTCAGTAGTTTTTGCGTGAAGGAGTAACAAACATACATACATACATACATATACATACATCCACACTCACAAACTTTCGCATTTATAATATTAGTAGGATACATGCATAATATAGTCGAGAAACCTTGATAATTTTAGAGCCGTGCGAAGTCGGGGCGGGTCGCTAGTATACATGTAATCCCTAAGCTATAAGGCGCTAAGGCGTCAATAGCCTAGTGGATAGAGGGGTCGGCCTCGTAGCTGAAAGGTTCGGGATTCGATCCCCATCCTGGCCATTCAACTATTGACGTAAGCCCACTCATACACAAGCATTAGCTTAGCTGGAGATGCTAACATTGCCAGTAATTTGTACATGAGTTGTACATGTCGACTGTACAAAGTGTAATTTAAATAAAACCAAAAACACCTCAAAGTTATTATATCTAATACTAGCGGCCCGCCCCGGCTTTGCACGGGTTACATTATTGGAGTTTTAGTAAGGATCCCTATTTTTTTTTAAATATAATATAGCCTATGTCACCCGGGGATAGTGTAGCTTCCCAACAGTGAAATAATTTTTCAAATCGGTTCAGTAGTTTCGGAGCCTATTCATTACAACCAAACAAACAAAGTTTTCCTCTTTATAATATTAGTATGATATGATAATATTTATTCTCATAAATTATTGATGAAGATTTTTGAAATGTCTTGTTGTCACAATCGTAATCATTCATTATTAATTTTTATTTCTAGACTAATTACAAATGATGTAGGTAAGTGCTCATTATTGTCGCCGGAGGTTAATTAACACTTTCTAGTTAATAGCGCGCGCAGAACGATTATATTTTAAACTAGAAAGAAAATTAAGTTAACATTAAATAATAAAATCAATAATTGTAATTAGTAGAATTGATTCTAATCTCGATTCGTGTCTGAAATTTGGCATTTCAGTTTTGTACACTGGTTTTAAATCCTTTAGCTCTGACAAACAATTAAGGTAGGGGCATTAATTAATATAATAATTTAGCCCTTTTGACGTCCCACTCCTGGGCACGGGCCTCCCCTCAACAAGAGGGGGATTCAGGCCATAATCCACCACGCTGGCGCAGTGCGGGTTGGCGGATTTCACATGTCTTTCGAAAATTGGTTAGGTCTTCTAAGACATGCAGGTTTCCTCACGATGTTTTCCTTCACCGTAAGCAAGTGATAATCATATAGGAATGAATAAGATTAAACAATAATATTCTGTAAATAACTTCAAGTAAACATCGCAAATGCCTGAGCTGGTTTGGTGGCATGTGTCGCGACATTCGCATATCAGCTTTGAGCTCGTGTTTTTACATGCATCCATACATGGGTGGAAGAATGAGCAGGTGCTGAATCCTGGCAATGTCACTCTACGTAATCTTGCAACTTTGTTTCAACAGTAGGTATCTATACATTCTATACAAATAAATAAAATTGGAGTGTCTGTTTGTAATATCAAAATAACACCTTTTCATTAAATGCATATGAAAGTACATATGACACCAAAAACGCGATTTAAAAAATTTTTGTCTGTCTGTCTGTCTGTCTGTCTGTCTGTCTGTCTGTCTGTGTGTTTGTTCCGGGTAATCTCCGAAACGGCTGGACCGATTTTGACGGGACTTTCACTCTTAAGCTACTTTAATTTTAGAAATACAATTAGGGTTCCGCGTAAAAAAATAAAAACACGTGAAATCAAAGAGTATCTTGGAAACGGCTGGACCGATTTTGACGGGACTTTCACTGGTAGATAGCTGTTGTTATAAGTATTAACCTATGCTACTTTTATTTTAGAAAAACAAAATTAAAAAAAATGGGACCTGTCGCGCGGCTCAGAACGCGGGAGCGGGCTTTTTTGTTAAGTTAAATTCGACGCGGACGAAGTCGCGGGCTCAGCTAGTCTTCATTAAGAATAGATAGATAGATAGATAACTCTTTATTCATCCACCACTAGAAAACAAAACATAACAAAATATTACATAATTTACACAGAAAGTGGAAAATGGGCGGCCTTATCACTAAAAGTGATCTCTACCAGGCAACCTTAGGATGGAGAGGAACTAAAGAAAAGTAATATGGGGGTGTACTTACATAAATTACCTTAAACATATACATTACATTAATAAACAAGAAGATAATATGACATATACTTATACCTACTACATAATGGCTAAATGAATATAATAGCACGCAACAGTTTAGACACAAACAAAATAAGTAAGAAGCAGTAATTATGGAGAAAGAAAGAATTTCTTTACCTGGTCTTTGAAAATGTGTAAGGAGGGAGCGTTTCTAAGATAATGTATAATTATGTCAACTTAATGAATTTTGTATTCATTTTTTGCCTTTTGATGCTTGCAATATCAAAGGCAATGCTCGCACGTTGGTGACCTAAAAGGGAGCGGGACGGGGGGGGGGGTAAATGGAGGGGAGAATGGCTCTCTCACTCATCGTCCGAAACACAGGTATCATATTGAAATAAAACTATTTTTACGGATTATATCGCGTTTATTTACTTTTTATGTTCCCGACGTTTCGGTTGCTTTACAGCAACCGTGGTCACTGGGGGACTGAGGTGTTAGACGTCCTGATGTCATAGTTAAAAACTGGGGACCCTCAAAATTTAGTTGGTGTTTGCGGTCCGATCCACGCAGAAAATGCTCACTATGTCTTGAGGTCTTGCAATGGTACGCTTGGTACATAAAAAGTAAATAAACGTGATATAATCCGTAAAAATAGTTTTATTTCAATGTGTAGTATTCGCGTAAATATAAGAAAACAATACGCTGGTATCATAGTTTCTTTACGCCAATGTTCTGTGGTAGGGCGGTACTACCCTGATATTTGAGCTGTAGTCAATTGGAAACCGTTATTTGTGTGTTTGTAGAGTCGCCACAGTGACATGTTGCTATTCCACAACAATTGTAGTGTGTCATAGCAACCCGTTACAATAGTTATCGCATTACAGCAAGCGCGGCTCGGAAGTGATTAACATTGTAGCCAGTGTGAGAACGCTGTTATACTAACCGATTGTTTGTTCACGATTCTAGATACATTTAATTTGTTATATAACATTAGCTACGAGCACATACAACAATAGCCAAAATGTTATATTAGTGGCAACAAAAGTGTGTTTACCTCCACTAGAAGTAACCTGACAGTTGAATCTTTAAAAATCAATAAGTAAGGTGAAGGAAGACGTCACGAGGAAACCTGCACGTCCTAGAAAATCTAACTAATTGTTCACCATGGCACATTGTGATCTGGATCCCCCTCGTATTGGAGGGAGGCCCGTGCCCAGAAATGGACTGTTAAAAGGGTTAATTTTTTATAATTATAATAACACTACATTGAGAATTTTAAAAAGCTCCGATGCGACGACTTTTTAAAATACAAAAGAGCTGAAAATTTTCAAACGTCTGAACCGATTTTTATGAATCATAGCTATGAACAATCTCGATAAGATACCTTTTTAACACAAAAAAAAAACAAAATTAAATGCGGTTCATCCGCTTCGGCGCTACGATGCCACATACAGTCACACAGATACACATGTTAAACTTATAACACTCCTCTTTTTCGTCGGGGGTTAGAAAGGTACAATGACTACCTATCCGAGACTAGGAAGTCAAGTTGTAAGCTAGTGTGCAGAAGCACAATTACTTAATAAGTATGTGCTCTCCGTAATGAAGGACAATGTTTTAAAGTGCTTCAGAGCGTGAAGTCAAGGGTGCTATTACCTCTGCACATTTCCCTAGGAATCTTGGACTGTGACCAGTACATAATTGTGTCCGGCAATTTCCCGACATGTGGTTCGGCCGGTGGCACGGAAGATAGCTAGAGCTAAGTATTTTAATACCAAGGATATCATTTGTTTTAGGACCAAACAAACTTATTCTATCTAAGAAAAATAAATTAATATCGCCAGACTTACACTCCAATTGCAATGCTCTCAAACCTAGCAACGCTTGTATTATGGGTACCGTATAATGGACCGGGGATGATCACAGCGATACCCAGACGAGGAAAATTACGAATAAGCCATTTCCGAAGGTTACCCCGACGGGAATCGAACCTGTGCACTGAGTCGAGCGCTCGGTGCACTGAGTCGAGCGACCTACACGCTTAAACCACTGCGCCAAGCTTGCTTATATTAAATTCCGGTGTGCGTATGTTCGTAATTCTTCTCCTCCTAAACGACTTGACCGATTTCGATGATTATTTTCGGACTTATAGGGTCACCTGGCCGGTTCTTAGCTATAGTTAGACCCGGTAGATTGCGCTGTTGTCGACATTCAGACAATAAATTCTAAACTAGCGAAACGGTGAGCAAAAGCATGTTATAATATTCATATTATGTATCATACTAAAATTATAAAGAGGAAAACTTTGTTTGTTTGATTGTAATGAATAGGCTCCGCAACTACTGAACCGGTTTGAAAAATTCTTTCACTGTTGGGAAGCTACACTATCCCCGGGTGACATAGGCTATAATATATTTTCAAAAAAATTAGGGATCCTTACGAATAATGTAACCGCAATGTACCCGTGCGAAGCCGGGGCGGGCCGCTAGTTTCTAATAATTTTAATGGTTGGCAAGTACGCGGTACGGAATGAATTATATAGGTATTAAATGGAGTTGTTTAATCTCGTATCTAAGGCAATTAAAATACAAATCTTATAAAAGTCTCGAGCAATGTTCACCGCACGGCGGGTATCTCGCGCTATGTCATTGTATGGTAATTGGTTTCCCACCATTAAACCACCGACAGTCGACTGGAGCCAAGGAATTCTGCGCTAACTGTGACCGTTACCGTGAATTAACTATCGCATGCTTACAATTCGAGATTCGATAGGCTCGCCCACAATTTCATTGGGTCCAAAATATGATCAGAAAAATGGGTGTTCAATCCAGTGCACCTATGGCATGCAATTTCCCTGGTCTGGGTTTCACTGGGATCAGTCCATTGTACGGTACCCATAGTACTTAAGTAATGTAATGTAATAAGGTTGGGACCATGCAACTGTATGCAGTTGGTACGTCAGTCTGGCGATATTTCTTTATTACTAGCTGACCCGAGAGACGTTGTTCTATCGTAACTTTGAATAATTAATTCGAATTGTTTCGCTCAACTTTCTTTTTTTTTCATAAGAACTGTGGCGACCTCACATTCACGTCGCCGACAGAAATGGACAGATGGCGCTAAATGCAGCGCCTCAATACAATGTACGGATTCTTCATAGAAAAACTGAATCACGATATTAAGAATCGCAAGCATCATGACTATATATACAAGACCCCGAGAATAACTAGCGGGGTTGCGTTCCGATCCGGTGGTAGATTTACCCTCGCCACCTCTTCTGGCAGCGGCCCAAGCCGAGGTCGTTTCCCTTGTGGCGCCCTTGAGCTAGCTGCCCCCCTGCCCCTCTGGCTGGAGCGCACTCGCGCTCGCCCTCTGTCCGGGTGAAGTTGTTATGGCCACTCTGGCCAACAACATATAGTCAATTCAAAAAAAAAACTAGCGGGGCATAGCGGCCGCCCCGTCAGGCATAACACCCGCCTGGCTGGAAGATCTTCCCTTTTCCGCTAAAGAACCTTCTCCTGACAATAATAAACACAACAAAAAAAATTCGCGAAATCGTTCCATCCGTTCACGCGTGATGCGATGACCATGGAAATAGAGATCAATTTTTATATATATATGTATATAGATTATTATTAATTCAAGATTCGCGTAACACTTCAAGTAATGTGCCGATATTAGGTAGAGTTAGGATAGAGCAATTAACTTTGCGTTGCGTTTCGTATGATTAGTGAGCGAGCCGGAAGTCCTACGTCCCCTCCCTTCACCTCATCTGTCCCACTCCCCTTCCCTTCAGCAACGTGTGAGTTATACTATTGCAAGCATCTACATGCCACGGCAACTGCTTAACATCAGGCATACACTTGTATGCCGTCGTTGTTGCTTAAGAAAAAAACCATGTAAACCAATAAACAATACTCGTATTGTTAGAAGTAGCGAGATTCACAGTTCTATTGACATTGTGCGAGAGAAATCCATGGGAATGATGGCTCATAGAAACTATAGTCAGTAAGTACATCGATAACAAGGTAGAATACATCTACCTTAGCAACGAAATATCTTTTGCTCAAGGATACAGCAAGGTCTTTGACCAGATTCCTATTCAAATATTTATAAGCACTAATTTCCAAACCTAGATTTTTATAACTATTATGCTGTCTTTCTCTATTTTTACCTCAAAATAGAGACGCACATACTTATTTATGATCATATCCACATATTTTTATGATAAATACGGGATTTATATGCAATAATACGAGTTGCTATATACGGTTAGATCCTAATGCGTTTAGGCGCGCCGATCGATGCGTAGGCGCAAGTTTTGGGCGGTGGGCAGGATTCGCGTCATCGGAAAGGTTGTAGATTAAAATTATGTGGATATGGTATTTGTAGTCGACAGTAAACCAATATAAAGCCACATTTGGGTGGTAGAAAGAGCCAGAAAGTAGTCACTGGGCTCACCCTATTATATTATATACCAAAGTAGTGCTGATGATAAATAATAATTCGCAAACAACTCAACAATTACTATTTTCAATCATCATAGTTTATTAGTATAATTGGCACCTATTGACCGTTTTACTTAACTTTAAATAATTAAATTACATATTTATTTCCTATTTTTACCAGCAATATGTTAGAATAGATTGTTATTTTTTACGACGTTGCTAGTCATAATAAACTCTCATACTATATCTTTCTTATATCCTTACATCCGTCTCTATTCTCTCCGTGATAATAAGCTGTAATATCCTTAATTATGGTAAGAAATACACCAATTAACCACTGGAAGTATGCAGAAAGAATTCAAATACCATTAGTTGCCGCTAGTGATGGGATAACGAACGCATAACCCGGACTACGGGACACAGATTGAATAATAAAAAATATTGTTCCGTCCGCATAATAAATATGAGTCTTCTATGCCTGACTGAAAGACGGCAAAACAGCGATTTAAGAGACATATACCTAGCTTAAAATATGTTTGTCATGAATTCCGGAAATAAACCGGCAGTGCTTAATAATCTAAGTGGGTAATTTGTCACAAAACATAACGACTTGCTTTATCAGTGATTCAACACTGTCCTGATTTGTAAAATCCCGTATAAGGCAACATCACTACCCATAACCCATATGTTACAATTCAGTAATTCCAAACAGCACGCTATCGCTTACTTGATCGAAATACTATTAGAGGCAATCATGCTGCTAATTAACTAAGCTGCTATCTATCAACCATGGTTATACTTATAAATACCTAAGCATTTGTGTGAAAGTAGACACTAAAAAACTGGACTCATCATACTAATATTATAAAGAGGAAAACTTTGTTTGTTTGATTGTAATGAATAGGCTCCGAAACTACTGAACCGATTTGAAAAATTCTTTCACTGTTGGGAAGCGACACTATCCCCGGGTGATATAGGCTATATTATATTTTAAAAAAAATTAGGGATCCTTACTAAAACTCCAATAATGTAACCGTAATGTACCCGTGCGAAGCCGGGGCGGGCCGCTAGTCGCTAATAAAGAAAATCCTTTGTTCCCAACAAGTCACTCTCAACTGTCACCGTGTAGTGACTCATTGGGCAAAACAGTAAACAAAACTTAATAATCTTAGCCCGTCACTGTTACTCGATAGGTCATCTTTTACACCCTTATTATTAAACATGGATTAGCGGTTGTATAGTTACACCATGCTTTGTCTTCGAATTTCAAATGACTGATGACAGAAGAAGATAATTGGGTAACTAATCCCCCGCTATACCACGTTTATTTATAAGAGGGTTAATGTTTGTTTGCGACCACTCGAGCCAAAATGTAGTTGGCTATAATTTGGCTATAGCTTGGCTCTACCACCGAATAATAATAATATAGATAATTTTGGTATAAACCTTACACGCCACCCTTCGGAGTAATAATATTATGCACGCATCAAAAATTGTCACATCCATTTTTAAATGTTCGCACTTCCTGCTACCAAATCCTAAATAATTAGGTACAGTTTCCAATAAATTAAATTTATTGGGATCCCGTGGGCGGTGGTCAGCGCATCGGGGAATGACTCCAACATAAAGACAGACGGACATTTTAATAATTACTTGCTGCTTATCTGTACATCTTGTCTGAAATATTGATTAATTTGCACTAAGGTGAAGTGATTGCAGCGAGATCTGGCAGTAAGATAAATTATAATATTTTTCACTGGTGGTGTGGGCGCTGCCGTATTTACTCTTAAATGAGTATTGGACGCATTGAACATAAAATAAAACAGGGACTAAGGAGCTATTCACACGAGGAAACCGTTCCCTCTATATTGTTTTTACAGAAACTAGCCGTATTTGGCATCTGGATAAAGTTATACTTACATTACAAATAACTCCTAACACCTACGAGAGAGCCTAGCTACCTACTAGAAATTGTTTAATTTAAATTTATTGTGTTTCTTTGAATTATAATGTATAATATGGGTGGAATTATCCATTCTTAATGTTCATAAATGTGCGAGAATGTGGGCAATTGGAATTAAAGTGGTACTAAACAAAGTTTTTCGGGTACAGAAGTCTAGTAATTTGTCAGTCAAGTGTCGCCATTTTACTGATAAGGCTTAGGGAGGTATATTTGGCTAGCTAAAGGCCTTCACGAACTTGATCCCTTTCGTCTGAGTGCTTGATAATAAACCAGTTCAGGCCGGAAGTAAGTAATGACGGTGCGAACCGGACGTAGGTCGAACTGCGCAGGCGCACGGAACCTAGACCTGCTTTTTGCTAATATTTACCGTATTCATCATTATAATAATGAAGCTTTAAGACCTAATTGCTGGAGCACTAAACTGAAAGAGAGCTTCGAATTCCGTCTTCTTCTTACATGTGGTTTTACAACCCATCGAGATTTCCAATACATGTAATGATTGTATTCTTCAAGCGGCTGTTAATTTATGTTTAGATCAATGTTAGGTATGAATCAAGCTGTGAAGAGTATTGGCACGTTTGTACTTTAAACTCGATAGTCAAATATGGAATCAGGAAATATCAACAATTACTCAGAGCTTGATTTATATATGAAAACACATGTCTTGCTTGATAAACCATGAGTATGAAAAATATGTACCGAAAATCTTAAATCGACAGTCTGTGGAACCCGAGCAGTCCTAGCTAGTATTAATATTAATACTAGACATTCAAGATACAGGCGTTTGCCTAGTTTGGGTGGCACCACCATATTCTAGGATTAAGAATAATTCTTGTGTTTGGCAATAAAGATCATTATTATTAATAAAATGCATCTAACTATTAGCTTCTATCTCAACATACAACATAGTATCACTATATTACTGACGCATAACATCACTTTAGCCGTTAACAACAATACTGTGGCCATGTGCGCGACACGTTTTATGTCACTGACGACAACCGGCGACGCGACGGAGACGCACATGATAACATGGGATGCGCGCGCGCAGCGCAGCCCTCACGTTGCATGCAATACGTCAACGAATCAACGAGCTCGCGTGCATGCGGCATCAACTTGGCCGTCTGTTGGTACTTATGGACGGCCAATGATACATAATATTATGTGGATTAAGTGGGCAATAGCAGTGATAGCGGATTGGTTAAGCACGCATCTTGCGAGCATCAGGTCCAGGGTTCAAACACCGGCTCGCACCTCTGGGTTTTTCAAAATCTATGTGCGAATCATAGTTTGTATATGATTATTACTTACACACGGTAAAGGAAAATATACGAAACCTGCATGTCTTAGAATATCTAACTAATTTTCGAAAGACATGTGAAATCGTCCAACCCGCACTGGGCCAGCGTGGTGGATTACAGCCTGAATCCCCCTCGTAGTGAGGGGAGATACGTGTCCAGAGGTGGGGCGTCAAAAGGGCTAAATTATTATTTATTTATTTTTATAAAAAAAAATCCGTGGATTTGGTATTTAGCGGTTGATTATAGTACCTACCAAATAAAATTCATCGGTAAACTTAATTAGGCCATACTGAAAGCTTCTGGATTGTGATAAATAAGTCTTTCAGTATGTCCCACGTAATCTCCACCTAATCTCCACGTAATAACGAATTAAAATAGGTTACCTACTAACTTTAAGCCACGCTTTGCAAGTTGCGGAATGTAGAATAAAATATTGGGTATGCATTTTGTGTCTCCCCAAACCGGAAAAATAGGCGACTACGATGCACGTAGGCTAGAGACAAGCATATTTAGGGATCTCTGCTTTAAAACTTATCTATGTTATATCAGAAACAATAACATACGGTACTCAAAATTCAAAAGCTATACGCAACATATAACTTCTTATACGCTGTACATAATAGCTTATTGTGTGCCATAAAACGAGCGGCGACACGTGTCGGCGTATGCGCCGTCTATTTGTATGTGAGAAGTGATCGGTATGGACGAATACCGATGCCAGGGCGAGCATGAGGCAGGGCTGACTTATTTTATGGCTCTTTTGGTTCAGATCATAAATGGATACTTAAGAACTTGTGTGCTACCTACACAAGCGCTTAAGCAACTTTTGTACATGATTGCTGCTATTTTAGAGATTCTTTATCTAGCATTTCGATCTTTAACCTATGAAGCTTTTTATGCGCCCAATGAAAGCGGCTAACTTTAGATTATAAAGTAGTTCAGACTTGGAATTATAACAGTCCCCAATCCCATGGTCTTTGAAAGGCACAAGGGCGCTAGTTGTCTTTCTAAGATCCGAGACAGTCAGTACCTACAGTAAGACTCAGTAGCTCACTTTTTTATAAATATAGGAATACTTATTAAATTCATTGAAGTAACAACTTCAAAATACACAGCCCTACAGCTCCCAGGCGTCCACGTATTGGTATTTACTTCCTAATACGGACACAGGAAGCGAGCTTCGGCCGCCGGACGGCGGGCGGCCGAATATCGCAATAGAAAGAAATTATAATACCTACTGTACAGGTAATTTCCATCATCATTCACACGAACAAAAAGATCCCGTTGAATACTAATACGAGTATTATAGTCCCTGATTAAAGTAACCAAACAGAGAAATATATCTAGGTAATGGTGACTAACAATTTGAAATCTTATTTATATATATAATACCTATGACTTAGGTACAAGCTACTTCAATGGTATAAAGTGCTAGGTGCTCTGGTAGAATTTACAATGATGATAGGTACTACGATTACTTTGAAGGGGACAACATAAATATTGATGAATAAATAAATAGATTTTCATAAAAATATAAAGTCACCTTACTTTTTGAACACACCTCGTATATTGTAATAGCTTTTCAACGAAAATGATTCTGGCACACAGGTGTCAATTATTTACAAGCTTTATTTAACTTGCAATGTATGTTTGTCCGGGTGGAATCTTGCAACTGAATTTTAAATCAGTTATCTTTAACCAATTGAGCTGAAATTTGGTATACACGCTTATTTCAGATTTATTTTCCTACATGAAGCAGAAACAGATAACACTTGTGTATTGGTGACAAACGCACAAATGGCAATACCTACATCCGAATTATTTATCAAAAAAATATTTATCTATTGTGTTATGTATGCTTATAATAGTCGCTCTTTTAGAGTAAACCGTTGCTACCTTTTGGTTCACGGTTGCTAACAAGTTAATTGAGCTGAAGATGCAACATGATTCCTTGACCCAAGCGAAAGCACTCCAGGCACTTGAAGTTTTGATTAACCATTTGATGTTTAACATCACGTATACATGGAACTTGCCATGGCGCACGTCTTGATATTCACTTCCTAAAATGGTGACAGGAAGCACGCCTCGGCAGCCGGATGCTAAATGGACATACGAAACTTGATGTAAGTACTTGCCTCGCTTGAACGCATTGGCAAAACTATGAAGCTTGTGTTTGAGGCGAGACTTTGAGGGTTGTACTCATTAAGTATTTTTTTCTTATGTAATCAAATCGGCGGACAAGCGATCGACCCACTTGATATTAAGCAGTTACCGTGGCCCAATACGAAAGGTATTGCTCGCACGATGATGACCTGAAGGGGAGTTGGACAGGGGTAAGGGAAGGGAAGGGGATTCGTCTACCGGCTCTCCCACACATCGTACGAATCACAGCAATAATAGTTTGTTTAAATGGCGTGTAGATAGACACCAAAACCTTGATGTATTTTAAACAATACATAGGTACCTAACGTGTTTAAGAAATATGGAATAGCTTACATCAAAATGTGTCGTAAAATCTAATAACTACGCATGTCAGAGTAGAATTTTTAACAAACTGCCGTCATGTGCTGTGTATTTACAGTTCACATCCTCCCTGAGGGAGCCCTCGGTGGCTACCAATTAACGGGAGCAGCATCGTTTTAGCTACAGCCGTTAAAAAGCTATAAAAACGCACTAAAATTAGGAATCTTGGACAATCGTGGCGCTCAAATTATAAAATGGATAGTATAAACGTCGTTGTTCATGTAGAGTTTCATGTGGCTGATGATTTAGGTTCTTTCAATGGAATGGTAGAGGGCTAGGAGGGCCTATAACCATTTACCAAGCAAATTAGACTAGATTTTATGAAAACCTAGGGACGTTTACTCAACCTTAAGTGCTGCAAACGTAGATACTCCCGTTGCTGACTCGGATACCTACCCCATAAAACATTCAACGCATTGCATTCAATTCAATGCTTCATGGGATACCGGCGTCATAGAAAATTGTGTTGGTATGCGGTTGCCTAGGTTGATGTGGTTGCCGATTCTGCATGGGTACAGCAACCACGGTTTTTTCATGACAATTATGACTGTATATTAATAAAAAAAATTAAGCCATTTTGTAGTCCCACTCCTGAGCACGCAAGCAGTGATAGCCGATTGGTTATGCACGCGTCTTGCGGGCACAAGGTCTTGGGTTCAAACCCCGGTACGCAACTCTGTATTTTTCGAAATCTATGTGAGAATCATAATATCTATACTTATCTATATGATTACCACTTGTCTACGGTGAAGGTCTTACGGTCTTAGAAGATCTAACCAATTTTCGAATGACATGTGAAATCCGCCAACCCGCACTGGGCCAGCGTGGTGGATTATGGCCTCAATCCCCCTTGCGTTGAGGACAGGCCCGACTGTATATTATTAGTATGCATAAATGTCTAATGTGTTAATAATACAATTTAATGTTAATATCATACCTGCTAAGGGATACGAATATTGGAAGCGTCGCCATGTTGATGAAGTTATCTGAAAAACAAAAGAGTATCCATGTAGCAAAACAGCCACAAAGTCCGTCATAAGAGAGTCCCTAGTCCAACTTACTCTAAAACATTTCAAGAACGACAGCTATCCAGATAATCTGGCAATTTTTGTATATTTAGTGATTTACTAGTATCATATTCACCGTGATAATATTTAGAGTAAAATAAATGTATTAATAAATGCACTGCACACGGTCTTTTTCGCGAATTACAAAATTTGTCTTTCAAAAAATTTCTAAAAGAACTCATAAAAGTAGAACTTCGCGGGCTAGACAGGCGCCTTCACCTTAAACTCTAAAGTTATAGCCATTTCGTATCGCTTATCGGTGGCCAGTGAGCCAGCTTATGTACTTACTTATAGCTGATAATAGAGCCACAAATTAAAGATCTGTAAGCAAGTAGTTTATTAAAAGGCTATAAGCGAGGTCCCCAAAATACAGTTGTCAGGTTCAACGCATTGTTCTGCGTTTTTTAATTTGACAGCCGTTTTGGTGACCGGATGCGGTCTATGGCGGGCGCATAGACAATAGACCGATTCGATAACGTGTTATCTATTGTTCCGATTGAGATGACACAATGGCTTAGTTTTTTGATGGTTTTGTTAATTTATCTATTTTTATACATATATATAAAATTCCAGTGTGTATGTGTGTGTACGAAATTATATTCCTCCTAAACGGCTTAACCGATATTGATGGTTCTAAGTTGTAGTTGAACCAAGTAGGTGCCGCTGTTGTCGACATGTACATAAAATATCGATAGTGATAGAGATCATCATCAGCTGGAAGACGTCCACTGCTGAACATAGGCCTCCCCCATAGACCGCCACAATGGTTGGTTGCTCGCTATCTGCATCCAACGGCTCCCCGCGACTCTCACCAGATCGTCTGTCCATCTAGTGGGGGGCCGTCCAACTCTGCGTCTTCCGGTTCGCGGTCGCCACTCTAGAACCTTTCTTTCCCAACGGTTGTCGGTTCTACGAGCGATGTGGCCTGCCCATTGCCACTTCAGCTTGCTGATTCTGTGAGCTATGTGAGTAACTTTGGTTCTTTTGCGGATACCCTGATTCCGGATCTTATCACGTAAAGAAACTCCGAGCATAGCTCTCTCCATAGCTCGCTGCGTGACTTGGAGCTTATGCAGTAGGCCAACTGTGAAGGACCAAGTTTCGGATCCGTAGGTCATCACTGGCAACACACACTGATTGAAGACATAGTGATAGTGGTAGTCGATAGTGAATCGGCTGGCAATAACTAGTTTATTATTAAGGTGCCTACTGCCACGCATGACATATTTCAATAGGGTAGGCATAAGAATAACAGTGACAGATTACGTTACGAGTTCCCGCTAGATACTCAGTGGTGGAGGAGCCAATACGAGATATCGACATCCCTCCACAAGGGTGCAAGGTATATTTTGTTAAAACAAAACGTATAGGGTTCCGCGGGGGGACGCTAAAATCAATATCAATAAGAGACGGTGGAGCCGGCGGCGGCGGGTCTGCGGATGGTTCGACCCTTCATTTGATTTGGATCGATAAAAGTTTTCCTTAAATGCATCCGGTCATAATAATAATACCCATATATTGTTATAACTACCCTGTAAATCCCGTAATTATAAAAAAAACATTTCAAAACTACAAGTTGTTTACTCATGATCACGCAAGGTTAATCTTATCAAAGTGATGGAGGTAGGTGGATCTATAAAGTGTAATCTAGGTACCCTCTTAATATGTGAATTTTACATTACTTAGGTAGGAATGTTAACTTTAAATTCGGTATTTCTTTATGACTGTCCAAAAACGTAGAAATAGTATTAAATCTTACTTACTTCTTTGTTTAAGTATTATCCAAAATATTCACACTACTTCACTTCACAAACGAAAACCACATATTTTATGACTGTTCATGAATGAACAACCTACTTATTGGTTGGGCCGAGGGTTCACATTGGAAAATTAATGAAAAATAAAACACTAACATTCGATATTCAAAATTATTTAAATTTTAAAAATTCGTCTCGCACACAGAACACCGAATTGACGTTTCAAAAATCCATTCGTTGACAACAAAAGCGTTCCAAATTCAAATACTCAAACCCTCAATCCCGTTCGAAAATTCAAATTCCGAATACGTCACGCGACGGTCCCGCCACTATCGTTGTGAACAAAAATATAGCGGACTGTTTATTTTTAATAGGACTTCGCATGGGGTTGCGGCAATTCGGGGCAACAAGTGGGTGAAGCATGGAATTATCGGATCCGCGCATGCGTGGTGGTCTCGGCGCGTAAGTACGCAAATAAGCGGGTATTTGTGGCTAGAAATAACGATATCGCGTGGGGTAGATGAATGAATGAGTTGTATAATTGGATAGTTTCGTTTGGAAATTAGAAATGAGTCGGTTCAGTAACACTGGATATAGAGGTTGAGAACATTAATTAATTAACCTTAATGACAGTTCGTTCGCTTGCTCGTATGAATAAGCTGATTGTCAACCTTGGTGTTGTGGTTTTCAGGCCGCCTAAAGGCCTGCAACATGACTTAACAACTGTGATAGACGGGGCCAACAGCTTAACTTGTCCTCCAAAGAACGAATTAAATCGCTCAGTTGTAGGTATATGCCACTAGCGGCGGCCACCGTCCAACTGTTTCGCCGCGAGCGCTTCTGTTTTGGGAACATGGTATAATAGATATCACCAGACTAACACACCAACTGTATGGTCCCAAACTAAGCAACGCTTGTGCTATGATGGGTACCGTACAATGAACTGGGGGCGATCCCAGTAACACCCAGACCTGGGCAAATTACGAAAAGGCCATTTCCGAAATTTGCCCCGGCGGTAATCGAACCCACAACCACCATGTGCAGCGAGTCGAGCGTCCTACGCTCGAACCACGGCGCCAAGCGGTCGTCAAAATACGCGTATATAGTCGTGAAACCTTTTCATATTGTCTACTTAGCGTTCCGATCCGGTGGTAGATTTACCCTCGCCATCTCTCCTGGCAGCGGCCCAAGTCGAGGTAGTGTCCCTTGTGGCGCCCTTGAGCTAGCTGCCTCCCTGCCTCTCTGGCTGGAGCGCACTTACGCTCGCCCTCTGTCCGGGTGAAGTTGTTATGGCCACTCTGGCCAACAACACAATAATATAGGCATTAAAAAAATAAATATTGTCTACTAATGCGTCCATTGTTACTTACTTACATTCTCGATTAAGAAATAAACTTTAGTTATTAAAGTCCAAAGCTCTCCTCGGGCCGCGTGCTGCGGCGGGTGGGCAGGATGCATGCTCGGCGGAGCATGCTGGAGCGCGCCGGCTAGGGTTTATGGGGTCTTATAAATTATTGATATTGTTCTCACTTATACAATTTCTTTTTTTATGAGAGGATACTTGGTGTTGCTACTTGTAAAAATCAACAAAGGCATCGAATCTAAAATCTTCTCCGTACCTCGCAAAAGGCATACTTCTCAAATTTTCACGAACACAGGTCCGCTTACTTATGCTTTTAAAAGTAAGTTATACAAATTAACTTAGTTCATTTAAAATGCATCCAAGACCCTCCGATACACTTCATAACTCCTAGTTCCAAGGGACCTGCACGCGTCAAAGAACGTGCTGCTTTAAAAAATCAAAGGGAATTATAATTACAGTACTTGTGGAATGTTCACTGAATAATAAGCTAGGCACAGGTCACGCAAAAACAGCGCAAGAGTCATTAGAGGTAGGTACATGTCTCGGAAAACCATAAAACAAACACACCAGTGATTTATAAATGGGTTGGTATAATAAAAAGTTTACAAACTAGCATTTCATACAAGTTAATTCAAAAATCATTCAACTGAATTATAAATTAAGTAATAAATTTAATACATTTTTATAAATAATGAATTATAGTTTAATATGGAAGCATTTTTCTGGGTTTTTCAATAGGCAACTCGGGTCTTGGCAGATGCAGTCATGCCGAGCAGGATCTGTGATATAATATTATGTAATAATATAGCCCTTTTGACGTCCCGCTCCTGGGCATGGACCTCCCCTCAACACAACGGGCCATAAACCTGTTTTTTTAGTGGGCTTGTCAAGAAGTCATTTTGACAAAATATTATGGAACTACCTATGTGGCTGACGAGTGACCCTTTTTATCGTTGTCCTTCAAAACTAAACCACGAGGCCGTAAAAACGGTGACGCTCAACACATCAACCGTCTAAGCTTACGCTTTCAGCGATGAGCGTCAACATTTTGACGCTGCCAACACCAAGCAGATTGCATATGAAGCACTTTGTGTTGATAAAAATAACCGAGATTGATGATAAATCACTGACCTTCAGTCAAATCATCATCATAATATATCAATATAGCTGGAATGTGTATGTTCTCAGCCAAGGCCACATCGCTGAACCGGTCCCGCTCGTCGGGGATGCCGTTCTGGGCCAGGGTGCGGTTGTAGCACAGCGGCTTGCCGAGATACCGCCAGGTGTAGGACATCATGTGGCTGTTGTGTGGCAGGTAGCGCATCATCACCTGGTAGAGGGTCTCTTCAGAGCACACTTCTAGCGTCACTGTAGAGCCTAGTAAACGAATTTAGTTAAGAGTCTGTTAAACTGAACTACTGCTAGAGGTATGTCTGGACGAGTGATCCTATGGGGTCCTCTATTGAAGTCAAATGTTTAAGATGGGCTAAATCAACTTATAGTCGAGATTTCTTCTTAATCAGCCCAACGTTCAGAGTTAACCATAGCGTTACTTACATGAGTAATTTAGGATTCAGAAACTCACCCGTCAAAGTGTTAGTAATCCTAATAGGCCTAGTCTTAGCAGTAGCTTTTCCTAGCACGATTCCCTCGTTCATCCACCAGGGTTGTTCTACTGGTCGCCACCTGGTGGAAGGCACCACAGGTTGCCGGTCGCCATGCCCGTGCTGCTGGTATGTAGAGGTGGAACCAACGATGGGGTGGGTGTACCGCACCCATTCGGAGCCTTTGAACCAGTGACTCACATCTTTGCCGGCATAGGCAACGATTGTCATAGCGAGCTGCAATTGGAGGGTGAGATTTGTCAAGGGTTCTACCTCTGTATCTCTGTCCTCTGTCTCTCTCACTAGCGGTAGTAAAATAACCTGTCTATCTATTATTTGATTTAATAAGGCTTGTTCTACCACAGGCTTTATAATTATTACTTAGTTTAACCATTTAGATTAGACTTTTCCACGGTGTAGGTTGGTTATGGATGCCTTTAGTTTGTATGGCTAACAAATGTGGGATAAACTACGAATAAAACCACTCCTTGTGACTTAAAAGTACTTTCTACCAATTCAGTATATTATTCCGACGCCGCCACGACACCGAGCGACACAATTTGTGTGAGCGATGCTCATCATATGAGCTCTACCTACTAGAATTGAAGCTGAAACCTAGGACCTAAACAGCTGAAGCAATTATCTAATTAATATAACCTACACAACCTACCCTTTTCCCATCGCAATACAGAAACCCGCGCTTAAAACAGGGGCAGTATTCAACGCAGTCGTCGTCGCAGTACCAGGTTTTGACCTCGCAGGAGCAGTTCTTGGTACAATGGCATACCCGAAACTGCTCTTGGAGCCATGAGGTCAGATCGTACACCTTGCCGTTTAGTGACACCCAGCAGTCTGAGGGTTTGTTGTGGACAGCCACCTCCGCTGGGGTGTACCATTCTTGGTTTGTGTATGTTTTCATTGTTTTTCGTTAAAATAAAAGTAGCAAACGTGTAAATGTATTTTAATAAGAAAGCAAAGCGTGCTGTCAATGTGTCTGACAGCATTGACAGTAGAGTAGGTTCCTATATTTTATCTAAATAGGTATTATGAAAAGTTCCGTTAACGTACCGTAGCTCATCGCGCTGATGCTGCTAATGCCCCGTGAGAATATTATAGCACTGCTATTGCCTACTGTACCTACTTATAAAAGGTACCTACCTACCGTCTACCTACTGTTGAAATGTCATAGTTCTAAACCCAGCGGTTTGGGTTGTAAGCAAAGAACTTTTAGAAATGTTCGATTAGCTTTATTTGGTTTGACAAGTGAGGTTTTTCCTTTTGAAGTACGGAACACTAAAAATAAAAAAGGCAATTTATAGTTGCCTCTAAAGTGCAAGGTTCACTGAACAGACTGAACTACAGCTACTACGCACGAGCCACGCAAAAACTGTGCAAGGGTAAGTAATTATTATTGGCTTGAAAATTGTACAATCACTACCATAGCTAATGACTGGAAACAAAAACTCAGAAAGTATGGTTCATGAACAGCGCCATTATGATGGAAAATGCGAAGAAACTAGTTATGTTGATCCACGACTTCGTTGGCATATTAGTAGCAAAACGCGCTTGCAATCCCAAAAAATCTTTATAATCTTGGAATTAAAACGAGCCTGAGTTTTCTTTTTAATGCAAACTACAATGGCATTTAACAATAATTAGTGTATTAAATTAATATAGTAAGTAGTAACTAAAAATAATTATAAGTAAGTATGTATTTCACACAAGATACTTATTCAAAATAATATTACCTATCAAATTAGATACTAAATAAAATAATTCAATCCCACCCTAAAGACCCAAGTTCTGGACACTCAGCGTGCTAGGTAGAAAGGTACGATAGACTTTTTCTGGGATATCCTCGAGGCAATCAGGAATATGGCAAAAACAGTCGTCACGTGGTGGATCTGTGAAATGCATTTAATTTTTTTCAAAAAACCTGCTATTTTCATGAGATAGGAACCCCCAAGAACCTCAACCCAGTATCCTACTAATATTATAAATGCGAAAGTTTGTGAGTGTGGATGTATGTATGTATGTATGTATGTATGTTTGTTACTCCTTCACGCAAAAACTACTGAACGGATTTGGATGAAATTTGGAACATAGATAGATTATAACCGGGATTAACATATAGGATACTTTTTAACCCAATAATCCAATACTACGCGGATGAAGTCGCGGGGCACAGCTAGTTGGGTTCATAATTTAAGACGTAATAACCTTCGGTACCTACTTTTAAGCTATATGTATGCACCTCTATAACCACCTCTGAGACATTACCAAACCATGCAGACATCTTCATTTTTTTTTATAAAACAAAGGTGGTAAACATAATGCTTACGACCCGTCTGATGATAAGCAGTTACAATACCAATGGCATAGCTCGCACGTTGCCAACCTGACAGAAGTACGGAAAGGGAGGAGGATGGTTCTTCTGGCTCTCACTCTCATTGTACAAAACGCAGCTAAGTATAATAGCTAGGTACTTTACGCCGGTCTTCTGCGAGAGGATGGTACTACCCGAGCCAGCCCGCAATGAGACTCAGTTGGCTACAGCTTGGACTTACCAAAACCGTGGCTATATTCTTGAAGTTCATTTCTAGGGTTTGATATAAAACAATAGCCAGTCACCTTCAGTCAAATCATCATCATAATATATCAATATAGCTGGAATGTGGATGTTCTCAGCCAAGGCCACATGGCTGAACCGGTCCCGCTCGTCGGGGATGCCGTTCTGGGCCAGGGTGCGGTTGTAGCACAGCGGCTTGCCGAGGTACCGCCAGGTGTAGGACGTCATGTGGCTGTTGTGTGGCAGGTAGCGCATCATCACCTGGTAGAGTGTCTCTTCAGAGCACACCTCAAGCGTCACTGTGGAGCCTGGTAGACAAGTGCTTGTTAACTAAACTTCAACATAACTTATATAAACATTGAAAAGGCTTTTTCTTTTGTAATAGCACTGCTGGGGAGATTATAAACAAGCTCACTCGTCACAGTATTAGTGATCCTTATTGGCCTAGTCCTGGCAGAAACCTTCCCCATCACGGCTCCCTCGTTCAACCACCAGGGCTGCTGCACGGGCCGCCACCTGGTGGACGGCACCACAGGCTGACGGTGTCCGTGCCCGTGCTGCTGGTATGTAAAATTGGAACCCACGATGGGGTGGATGTACCGCATCCATTCGGATGCCCTGAACCAATGGCTGACATCCTTGCCGGCATACGCGACTAATGTCATTGCAAGCTGCAAAAAGAGATTCTATGATTAATAGTGAAGTATGGATAGCCGCGGAGCGAAAATTTTTAAGGTCTAAAAAACAGTCACAGAGACCTAATTGTTGGAGCGCCCCCCATGATGGGAAACGGTGAAGCAGATGATGATGATACTAGAGTTGGTCGTTTTCAGCATTTTAACGCCTGACGCTGGTCGCTGGAGCGTCACGTTGTTCATCTTGACCTAACATGGACATGGAAACTACAAGGTAGGTACCTACGATGTGTTAATTTACTTCGTGCATAGTTATAAGATTGATACGTATATTAATATGAACACTTTGTATACTATGTACACAAAATAGCTAAAAAAACATACTCTTTTCGCATCGCAGTACAAAAACCCTTGTTTGAAACAAGGGCAATACTCTATGCAGGTGTCTTTACAGAACCAGCTCTTGACTTCGCAGGAGCAGGTCTTGGTGCAGTGGCACAGGCGCAGCTGCTCCTCCAGCCAGAGGCTCAGGTCGAACACCTTGCCGCGGAGCGACACCCAGCAGTCGGAGGGCTTGTTGTGGAGAGCCACCTCCCCAGGGGTGTACCATTCTTGTTTCGTGTATTTTTTCATTGTTTATCGTTAACTCATTCAAAATGTTACCCAGTTAAAATTATTTTATTCGCAAAGTGAAATGTCATAGTTGACAGTTTTTTTTATTGTTTTGAAAAGGTAAGAGTCAACGTGGAAAAGGTCCATAGATTTTATACTATCACACCTTTATTCCCCAAGGAGTAGGCAGAAGTGCAATGTTTGAAACTCATATTTCACCGCCATACTATGCCAGGGTTCCTATAACAATTTTATTGAGATCCAATTTCATGATGCGCAGAGACGCGAGGGCGTATGATGAGCTGATTATGAGTGCTTGCACGGTGAAGGATCAATCTTGTTAAACCTATCCTTTCCTTACATACAACTGTACACTGTGGCCTGTCCATCAGGCGGAAAATATTATAAGCATGATTATGATATTTATAAGCATGTATCAGCACATTCTGATCTATTCCCAAACTCCATCCTGATATCCTACTATAAACAATTTCGCATAATAAAAATTATAAATAACATTTATAATATAGATATTTTTATTACAAGTAATACAATAAATTATACGAGATAACAATTATTACGTTTATAATAAAAAAAGATGGATCATTTTTACAACATTCTAAATCATAATCAGACAAGTACAACGCCAGCTTATCCGGCTCAGCTAGTTTTAGCAGTACAGGACAAACATTTTTAGATCATGTAGAGATAAGTATATGATAATACACATGAATATCTGAAATCACAGGCAGACAGTTAATTTTATTTACTTATAATTACAGGTATTTTTATTTCGTTCCATCACAATTCTATTAAATACTGTTGTACACAAACTGAAGTAAGCTATAATCGATGTGTCCACAGGCACTGTGAAAGAGACACCAAAGTAGCAACACACGCATTACTATGGTCGTGTGTACGTCCATCACGTTGGTCGATCATCGCGAGTCCGCGGCGTGATTAAGCCTCGTCAGCATTGCTTAGAATGTCGCGTGGTATAGTTAGTTTAATTCAAGAAATCGCGTGCTGTGGCTGTTATGACACTGGCATATATGGGCAAATTTGCAATAACTCACAAGTCACAAGTCTTTGCGAAATGAACTGACTATAATACGCCACAAATTCTTACACATACTCAACAAGTGTTAACGACGAAGGACGCGTACAGCGGTTCACACACAGGCTTTACACCAGTATTAATAAATCCATCTCAAGTTTGTGAGTGGAAATGTCATTTCAGAATATGACACCTCAGCCCCTTTAGCTAAAACGCTAAAATGTATGGGAATGACATTAGCAGTCGGTAACTACGTATGTCATTCTTCTACATTTAAGCGTAACGATTTATAGAAAAGATCGTGGACAGCCCTCTTGGCTAGAGGCAGTGGTGAATATGATTTATTAATACCGGCCTAAGGGAACGTACCCATACGACAGGAGCCATATTTTTAAATAATTTACGTCTGTCCCCCCTTGGTGACCACCCGTAGTATATGCCAAGACCCCCCTCTCCCTCTAGTTTTCACGTAGTAATTCATAAATACGGTTTTCAATCATTTATTGCGAACGCTGAGCGCCATATTTAAATATAGCTCGAAAAGCGCGAGATTGACGACCGCTTGGCGCAGTGGTTCGAGCGTAGGTTGCTCGGCTGACTGCACATGGTGGTTGCGGGTTCGATTCCCGCTGGGATAAAATGGCCTTTTCGTAATTTGCCCTAGTCTGGGTGTCACTAAGATCGCCCCCAGGCCATTGTACGGTACCCATAGTTCAAGCGTTACTTAGTTTGGGACCATACAGTTGGTATGTCAGTCTGATCTACGTGAATAAAACCTACGCCCCCCCTCGCCCCTGTGACCAGGCGTGGTATTTTGACGACCTTCCGCCCCACCAGAACGGGGCACGTAGTATGGGTACGTTCCGTTAGTAGCTACAGTTTGCATGTCAACAGTACGGTGCTAGGGTGGTTCACAAGTGCAGGTGTCATGAGTGCGGCGCGAGCGGCACGTGCGGCGCCTGCGACAGATGCTTGACGATGTCGACCCAGTCCCAGCCGCGCGGCTTCTCCCCCGCGCGCCCGATCTCCGCGCGGTCCCACGCGCGACGCTTCTGCGCCTTCGTCAGCTGTTCTTTCTTCTCTGGTTTCTTTGTGGCGTCCGTCTGTGACAACAGTTGGCTTTTATTAGGAACTGCAATCCGACACCAAATTCAATCCGGTCGGATCCGGTAGGTTTGGTCACATCAAAGCTGTTACTTTCCGTTCAAAATTAACTGTTTAAAACATGGTTAAGTGTATCATAGAGGTTATAAAAAGCGGCCTAGTGCGTGTCAGACCACGCTTACTACCTATAGGTATCCGGGCGCCGGATCCGGCAAATTGGTATCGGATCCGGTAGACGTCAAATGATGCCGGATCCGGTTTTCCGGATTGCAATCCCTACTTTATATACAGTATGTTTCAAAAGTCCGAAACAAAAGCAATCATTATACTATATTCTGAGTTATGAGCCTTTGAACATATTCTGCATCTTGTTCTTAGAACATAAGTAATTACCTAGAAAACAGTATAAACTGTATTCACAAGAAACAGCCTCCTCCAACATTTAAGACTTTTAAGTAATAGTTTGTAAATATTTTGCATAGTACTTGAGATTAGAAGATTTTTTTTTATTGGCAGCCATTCCAATGTCAAGCAAGTAATGATCATAGTTGAGATTGTGGTTAAGCTAAACAGGACTCTAAATAGATGCACAAAAGATCACTTATCACTCTTACCGGATCATCTACGATAATTTTCTCAACTCTACTGGCCACAACCGCCTCCTCAGTCTGCTCTGTCAGTATCTCTGACACTTTCTCCTTTAGGCATTCAAATAGTGTGTATGTCATTGCACATCCGACCCATTGCTCAGCTTCTGTGTTCACTGTTGATAGAATCTTCTCTTTTATTGATGGTAATCTGAAAATAGTTTGTAGCCCAAAAATAGTCTTATTAAATACATCCATGCACAGGTACAGAAAACTCATGAGAGTTATACAGGTTGAAACAGAGGGTATACTTTTTTTTTCAAAATTTATCTTTATAATTCTAAAACTATCAGCTTTGGAGGAAACTTGAAAAACAAAAGGTATTACAGGGATGCAGCTGTTGACAGATTTCATAAGTCTACAAAACCTTCAGTACTTCAACTGTCCCACAAAGATGATGGTTTTAGATTTACAAAGTAAAGTTGCAAAAAAAATAGTATACCCTTTCTGTTTCACGTAGTATAACCACAATACACTACTGTGAATAATTAAAGAAAGTGAACTCTGTGCTAATATAAATAAAGATTCAAGTAGCATAAGCCAATTTAAATGTGTCCAGTTTATAAATGAATAGTTTGTTTTTGTTTTGTCAAAAATACTACTGTACCTTATAATATAACATAATAATTTTATATGGTACCAACTGAGCCAATACTTACAAATTCTGATTGTAAAATATCTCCAGATTGAAATTGGGTTTATCTGTTGGGTATGTCGCACCCCATATGATCTCCAAGATAAAAGACTTGTCTCCATCTATGTACTGAAATCATGAAAATATGTATTTTACTGTTAAGGTGTCAAAATTACTGTAATTTAACTGGTATGATCTATTTTATTAGTTCCTGTATGTTGGGACTTGGTTTTATAACCATTGGAGAAGTTATGTTCATGAACCCCATTTACAGTGATTACTGCTATCTTCTCACACTTTACCACACAAAATAGGGGCAACAATATATTTTGTGTGAATGTGTCGTCCATGCAAGGCAAGGGTAACAATAGCAGTTATGCAAAGGTACAAACCTTATACTGATAAGTTTTGTCATCCACCTGTTTGAAGTTGTCATCACCTTCATATATTGACTTCAATACTTCTATCTCCTCGGCTTGTTGCTCTGCATCGTCTGACATTGTTTAGACCACAATTTAAACCTGAAAATAGTGTTGCTCCTAGGAAGTAGAAAAAATATACATGTAATATGCACATAACCTTCAACACTCAAATCGAGATATATTATTATATGTTTACAGCCTGGTTTGTCTTATTATAAAAGAAACGTTCAATAATTGGAGTTTGGTCTAATATATTCTTGGGTAAGTATATAGGTAGTTCATTATTAATAATAATAAAATAACATAGGTTTGTGTTTAAACAAGATTTATCAATTTTGCTAGACGTAGGTTATGTTTCAATAAGTACCTTATAAAATCCGAAGAATCCTCTTCTACTCAATATTTTTTTCACCTATTTTTTTCACCTACCTACCTATTTTCCAATTAATATTAGCCCTAAATTTCAATAATTAACAAACCAAAGTGAACTAGTATATACAAGGTACTCTGTGAAAGAGAATATAATAGAGTAACAAACCGAACAGCTGGCTGGCACGGCCTGTTTTTTTTACGACTGTCAAAGTCAAGAAGTCACATTCAAAACATTTCTGTCCAGTAGGGTTGAGAATGATAAAATCTATTCGACATCATCAACTAACTCAAAGCGATAACAAGTACCATGCAAAAGTAGAGCGTTCATACGTACATACAATACAAAGGGATCGCATTTTCAGTCAAACCATCCGATAAAAGCAGGTGCGTATTTGTATAGTGTGAGGTACATTTAGAAAGTTAGAGTGGTCTAAGCTTAAAATAATTTTAGTCACTGTCGATTAGTTTAGATGTTATACTCATAAAAAAACAAGATAGAAAATACTATAAGCAAACGTACCCACAGTAGCACAACTAATTGTAGAATTACTTACTTAATTTAGTATCGACTAAACTACTATCGAAAGTTCTTTTAAAGTTCCAGCTCTAGCAAAATATTTTTGACATTTGCCTGCTGGCGGACGTTATTCAAATCTTTGAATTTCACGGAAAAGTTTTCATAAATATCTACTACGTACTCGGTCTAAATCAAAGACTACGTGTAAATAAACCGTTTGTGATGATGAACATGAAATGTGGTTGTAAAGAGAACCGCCACCCCACCGGCCGGCCCGGTTGTGGTTGTAACACGAACTCTCAAAAAATACCCATGGACAGTTTCAAAGTGCCAGGTGCCCCCGTCAGCCGAGCTCCGTGCACCAAAGTGAACCTGCACGACAACAAAGAACCAACCACCGCAGGTAGAAATGATGACAAGAAAAAATCTTGGTCGCTTTCTGATTTCGATCTAGGCCGTCCATTAGGCAAAGGAAAATTTGGGAATGTTTATTTAGCACGCGAAAAGGAGTCACATTATGTAGTCGCTCTGAAGGTTCTTTTCAAAAGCCAGATTCTTGATTCAGATATAGAACACCAGGTGCGCCGCGAAGTCGAGATCCAATGCCGTCTTCGCCACCCTAATGTTTTAAGAATGTATGGATATTTTCATGACGAAAAGCGAATTTACTTGATTTTGGAATACGCCAAAAACGGTTCCCTGTATAAGCTGCTGAAAGAACGTGAACGTTTCGACGAGAAGACTGTCGCAGTGTACATCAGGGATTTGACTAAAGCTCTAGTATATTGCCACACAAAGAAAGTTATACACCGTGATATAAAACCAGAAAACTTGCTCATCGGACACAATGGAGAGCTCAAAATTGCAGATTTTGGCTGGTCAGTGCACTCACCTTCATCAAGGAGGATGACGTTATGCGGAACACTGGATTATTTGTCTCCAGAAATGATTGAAGGGAAACCTCACAGCTATGCAGTTGATATATGGAGTCTTGGAGTCCTGTGCTATGAATTACTGGTGGGGTTGCCACCATTTGACGCTAAAGACTCTTCACAGACATATAGAAAGATAAGATATGTGATTATAAAATACCCAGAATTTATATCAGATAAAGCTAAAGACTTAATGGGGAAGTTATTGGTGATAAACCCGGAACAAAGACTGTCGTTGACACATGTACTGCAACATCCGTGGATAATAGAAAATGCGGCTGAAGGAGTCCAACCACCAGCATTGAATCCTCAACAAAAATGATTATTATAGAAATAATTGTGTATTGAAAGTTTCACTAGTTTTTGATTATGAACTGCTTATAATGTATATTGTAATCTAATTGGTCTAAATAGGCAAAATTCAATTTATTTTAGAAAATTTATTATCTCGGGATTGTACTTAGTTGGAATACAGTAATTGATCATGTTTAATATGGTAGTTGGAGGAACCAAATAATGAATGCTAAAGAATCACGACTGAACAACTATTTATTACAGAGTTCTTGACATCATGTTAAACTTAGTTATAATAAATACTTATTTAAATATTAATGTTTCTTGTTTTTATTGTAATACACATCTAAAGCATACTTATCAAAATTAGGATCCCTTTTGATAACAAAATTCCAATGAATTAGCTCCCCAATAAAGCACACAACACTTATAAAATAGCCTATAGCCAAAGCAATAAATGCTCCATACAGTTTTTTAAGATTCATCAGAGCTTTGATCTCTTCTTCATTTCTTTCCAAAGACTTTATCGAGTGCATAGCGTCATTCAACCACTTCTGAACGAGACCTACTTCAACCACTCTTCTCATGTATATGTCTCCCAATGGTTTCAAAGGAGAATTCTTATGGAAACCTATTGATATAGGTATGTTCACTACACAGTCGCTCATGATATGCAAATTCCTTTCCGATTTCGTTTTGTTTAACACATCGGTGGTATTTGTTGAATTGTCTTCATTTTGACTCAGGATTACATTATTTCTCTTCACACTTATGTATTTCAGGAAATCTGAACTATCGTAATAGGCGTACACGCCTTTAGCGACTTTATTCGCAGCTTCCATAGGGTCGTCAATAGTTTCATATTTCTCACCAATTTTTTGACCAAACTCTTCCAAAGATTCCTCGAAGAATTTCTTTGTTTCGCTGCCCCAACCACCGCAAGTGACCTTACTATCTACTAACTCTTTTAATGTGTCAATTGTCACTCTCGGTGCCGGGTTGGCGAGTATCGCAGTCATGCTAGCCCGATACGATACCACCAGGAGTATGCAGTAAAGCCAGTACCATCCGGTGAGCAGTCTGATCGACCAGCCAGTGGGAAGCCTCGGTAGGGACACGACGAGCAACATTCCGTAGGTATAAAGGATGCTGTTAATTATTTCTCCAAACAAGTACAGGCCGGGTTTCGCGTCTGCGAAGCAAGTTGTTGGTTTAAGTTATTTAATCGCGAATACAGAGTGCTTTGTTGCGGGGCAGTTCTCTGGCCTATCCACTAGTTGGAGTGCCCTATTAACTGTTTCTCTCACCGTATTTAAGTCTGTCATCCAAATTGGTTTTCGATGTCCTTGTGTTGTCTATCTTGTAATCTTGCAGGTGCATGTAATATCTCGCGAGTCCATGGAATATAGTTCCCGTTATCAATAATACTAATAGGACAGCAATCCACATATATAATCTAAAAGGAAAACACCAGATGCGTTACAAAAAAAAGTATGTATGTGTAGCGAAATAATTGAAATGAGTCTGACTGCTAGAATTAACTACATAACCCAATGGTTATACCCGATGGTTCCGGAATATAGCTTAGCTTCAATAAGCTAAGCTATATTCCTCCGAGACCTATTTTATCAGCTTGTCTTGCACGGTTATCTTCCAAGTACCTATTTGCCGAATAAGCTCTTCTAATCCTGCAAAAGGTCAAGCTTGTTAATGTCGCAACAAACTTACTTGAAAGGCAAAATTAACGTTTTCCATGAGTTATCAGTCAATGCTTCAGGTGTCACGAAAGTCCAACACTGCGAAGTGTACGGTATACTCAAATCCGTCAGTTCTAAGTTGTAAGGTGTATACTGAAGATTTCCGAGAGCCACGTCAGCTCGGCCGTTCACCATCTCGCCCAGAAGACCAGAGAAGGAACCATTGGGCAGCTTTTGGCCCCATTTGTGTAGTTCAGCGTTTATTGGTTGGTAGAGTTTTGGTTCGAAATTCATTTTCTCGGATAATGTTTTTAAGATCTGTAATAAGACGATATTGGCTATTAGGATAGAACCCTAGTTTGTCTATCTGCCTAAAACTCCTATTCTTAAATTAAGATTCACTGCTAGCTGTCAGCTTTTTCGTAGGTATACCTAGTGCCTCTGTCCCTTTATGTTTACTTATAATTAGAATCTCAAATGGTCTGCATATAGACCTTTACCATACCTTTACCTTTACCATATATACCTAAAACCATAACAAAAATGAGTGCTGAATTCGAACCATGTTAAAACTCACTTCAATTTCCACTCCCCCGACCTCCTTCGTCTCATTGGTTTTCGTCACCACGACTGACGGCACATGACCTAAATACACGACATTCAGAATTTCTCCAAAAAGATTGCTCGTTTTATCTTTAAACAAAGCCCTTTTATAATGAAAATCATTATTCTTCCACACATCAACTCTTCGAGGTACGAATACACCATTTATAGAATTCGGGAAAGGGACTGTGGACAGTTCAAACCAGGATTGGTTTGTAACTCCAATTGTTCGCTGTTTTATGAATATAATATTGACTATTCGTCGCCAGAGATAGTGGAGATCGGTGTGGAAAAGGCGGATGTCGTGGAGCATTATGAATTTGGCTCTCGTGTCGAGGACTCGATGTCTGTAAATATAAATAATAATGAATAACTTATTTTGCAGTGTACACCAGCTGTGCACACGACTTCCCTCAATACTGTACTACCACCGCGCTAATGCAGGTTGGCAGAATGAACAAGTATTTATTTAATGTTCTCTCAGACTTGCAGGGTTCCTCACGATGTTTGTTTTACTCGTTTTGTGGCTGATCTAAAAAACATGAATTAAAACTACACCCCCTTATTTCCAAAAGAGGCTAAGCCTATAAGTACTTGGCAGGACTGCGTTTATTAAACTGAGATTTTTCTTTTTATATTGGGTTACTACATATCATTTAATTATACTAACTTCGAAAGTCTCAACTTGGCTCTTTAAAATTCCCAGTGAAAATTAGACAGATAGTTCGTTTAATCATTCACCTGTCTCCAAATCTCAACAACCTCGAAGCTTGCAGGCCGTTAGCGAGCAGTATAACGTAAACATTGCAGCCCTCCTTCCTCGCTTCTCTTAGAGACTCCAATGTCATGAAATTCGGCGATAGCAGATCTTCGTATTCTTCTACTACAATCTAGAAAGGTTAAAAAGTAGTTAATAGTTGGTCACTAGGTTGTTAGTTGTATAGCTCTCATCGATTTCGATTACGGTGGTCCCAAAAATTATGCATCCTAGGTAGTGTGAAGTGTGAACCCTAATAATATGGCTTGCTAAACTAAACTCAGTTTAAAATAAAATACACTACTTATACACCCGGGTGTTAGGTATATAAGCCGTGATATGGTTTAAATAACGTTATAAGAAACATACAAAGTTTTCATATAAAACACCATTTATTTTTAAATAAAATTGCATCTTGTAAACTTACCATTACAAACGGCACTGCAGCGGTCCTCCTGAACCACGCTCCTTCGAACACGTTAAGGTAGACGTCATCACATATAACCGCTATGCATGTGACGTCACGAAGTCGCGTCACACTATTCACCAAGTCGATGAGAACAAACTCTAAGTCTTTACGGTCGTGGATGTGGCTAAGGATCGGAGACTCAGAGGCGGCCCTGAAACTTGGCATGTTTTATCTACCTTTGATATGTCCATGGGAATTATTTTCGTTAAAGGTCAGCTAATCAATAAGTATTTATTGAGCGTTAATTATCTATCGGTTAGAGTGGCCGCCCTCGTGATGCAGATGTTCCGGGGTCTGCACTATTGAGGTGAGCCCGCGGTCTTAGCACAAACATTTTAGCTTGGTTAGAGGACCTAACGGGAATATGCGATGTGATGACCATACATTGCAAGAAAACTTTTTTAGAAATACAAAAAACGCACACCTTCTGCAATCAAATTTACTTACGAGACCGTAAAAGCACCCAACAATAATATTTTCAACATTTTAAATGTATTATTATTTAAATAGCCATCTTCTTGAGTCGCGGACAAATTGTGATTTGTTGAATAATTTATATTTGTGGATATGTTCTATTGCAATCGCTAGTAATACTGCAATACTTTGCATAAGCTTGCTACCAAATTGTTTTCACTAGAATTTTTAAACTAGAAGCTGTCTTTTTACCGCCGACATGTTGATTGACAGACTCATTATGGTAACCAGCAAACCAATTTAGAATCCAATGTTCCCTAATAAATTGATGATAAAGTTCAATAGGGTAAGGGCTTGGTAATGCAGTAGTAAATAGTAAAACAAAGCATTTATATCGTAACATTTATTGTATAAACCCTGTATAAAATACAACAAATAAATATGTATAATAATATCAAAAAATAAAGTCAATAAATTATTATTTGTTGATCGCAGTTAGAATAATATTTGATCCTTTAATTAAATCTATACTTATAAAACTATATATAATCACATTTTATGTTATAACTGTAATTTATTATTTATAAAAGTATATCCATATCCACTTATTACTAGCCTCTGCCGAATTATTCTAAATAATATATCTACAACATTAAAACGGTAATTATTGTGGATTTGTGGAATGGTGTGGTAATTGACAAAAACCTCATCAATATTCTTGATATAGGTATGTACGTTTTAGCTCTATGTTAGTGGCCAAGCCCATATTAAAATAAAATATTATATATCGACTGCTATGATAGACGTGTAAAGTCGTAATCCAATCAAATACGTACAGCATGAGTATGGGTACGTGGGCGAAATCTGATACATATTCATGCCAAACAAAGCCAATAGAAAACAAACTTGTCTGCATAATAGTTTAGTCTCGGCGTGAAGTGTCCATTCACCGTAATGTTATAAATGTCCAAGTCTCAAAATGTCCAATATACATATATAATTCTGAAATATAATCATTATTATAAGAATGTCCGGACTTGGACATTTATAGTATGCTGGACATTTTGAACGCTGGAAATTTTACGGCAAGTCCACCTGATTGAGCAAACCAAACCTAGGAACTTCATTAAGTTTACAGCTTGGATGGTGCGTAGGTCTGCCAGAACACCACGTCCCGCCACCACTCGGGCCGCGTCAACGCGCCGGGGTACGTCATCACGTTGTTCTGAATGTGTTTGTATGCCTGTAACAATATACAACATACCATCACGATTGTATTCTTAGAAGGGGTGGGCAGCGATGCAATGTACTAAACTCCCATTTTGCCGATGACGACTGCTTAGCGCAGTGGTTCGTGCGTAGGCCGCTCGGTTCACTGCACCGGGTGGTTGCGGGTTCGATTCCCGTCGATGTAAATTTTGGAAATGGCCTTTTCGTAATTTGCCTTGGTCTGGGTGTCACTGGGATCGCCCCCCAGTCCATAGTACAAGAGTTGCTTAATTCGGAACCATACTGTTGGTGTGTCAGTCTGGCGATATTTATTTATTATTTACTTACTAGCGACCCGCCCCGGCTTCGCACGGGTGCAATAAATTATCAGTGTTTCTCTACTAAGTATATTATGCATGTATTATACATATAAACCTTCCTCTTGAATCACTCTGTCTAATAAAAAAAACGCATCAATATCCGTTGCGTAGTTTTAAAGATCTAAGCATACATAGGGACAGACAGACAGCGGGAAGCGACTTTGTTTTATACTATGTAGTGATTTCTATTTTGGTCTCAATGTATTTCACATTTCGCCAATGACATTGTGGTCTTTATACGGGGCGAACAATCATTTATTTATTTATTTATCATCAGATGTTTGTTGTGCTTACAGCTTAGCCAAGACGCACAACAAGCTAAATTACAGGAGAAGAATTAAATACTACTGCTCGCTCAATAAGCTTGAGTATACATTTTTTTTAAATACATGCAATTTTGTATGAAATATGTCAAGGTTTGGTTGCTGAGCAATTAAGGCGTTGATTAAATTGACGGCTTAGGCAGTTGGGGAAAATTGCAATCAGTAATAGTAATCAGGTAATAGTACATTGTTACACGAGTGGTGAAAGTGACTTATTTAGTCCCGAGACGGGGTTTGGCGCCCGAGCGTAGCGAGGGCGCTAATAGTTCGAGGGACAAAATAAGTCTTTCATCCGAGGTAAACACTGTGCTTTTCATTACGAATACAAGGAAAGTAAATAAAAACAGGAATTGGCTAAAGAAATAATACAAGGAAGTATGAACAATACTCTACAACTCGAAAAAAAAATAAAGATCGGATTGCCGTCTATTTTGTTTTTTTTTTCGTTGGCCGGCCAACTTCATTATTTAGCTTAGACCTTTTAACTATGGACGAGTTTTACATGATCATTCCCCTCTGCCAAGGTATAAGACCAAGAAGGTCTAAAACGTTTATAAAAACTGTTTACGGAATCGATTTTATCAAAGTCAACATCGTTTTCGCGGTGTAAGGAGCTCCGTAAAAAATGCCGATCCGTGCTGTTAACCTGTGCAAGAAAAGGTCAAACACCTATTATCTACAAAAAGACACAGTAACGTTTCATATGTAAGTGTTTTTGGTGTAATTAATCCCTTTTTTCTAATAAAATAATTAAAATATAAAATGTGATAAAAATCGAAAACATTATCGATTAAACAATCGAGTACGAAATAATTGAAAAGTGTAGTATGGTATCTCGAGTTCGCCATTTTGAATAGTGCTGTGGCAGGGATAATTTATGATTGCGGACGGGTATCGATAAAATTATATTTTTTAGAGTTTTATTATATATTTGTTTTAAATTATATATAGTAAAAATATAATTACGTATTGTTATTTTTTTAACTTATCATTATTCCACTATTTTTCCTGATTTCCCAAAGATCCTCAATTAAAACCAAATGGGAAAATCTTGCAATAGAAAGAGGGGTTGGGAACCTACTCGCACAAGTATTATTTGTTCGGTACACTTTGTTTCGTCGCAATTCCAATGTTTATCTAATAAACGACGAAAATTAGTAGATAATGCCGTACCAATATTATTTTTTAGCTGATGCCGTAAGTATTTTATTTATACTTCTACTGACATGATTCTAAAAAAATATTTCACTGAAATAATATATACGTGAAGTGTTTGTGGTGTGTGTAATATTTTGTGTAGAAATATTTGTGACTAGACTATGTAGTAGAAGTTTCACCTTGTAAAATATTATTCATTTTAAACGTTTCATTCCCACAGCGAGGGGATTTTTTTTTAAAGTAATGCATAAACGATAGATCATCGTACTGTATAAAATACCATCATATACAAAATAATTCATATTTTGTATTAGATGAAGAAATGCACACATCTATGCAATACTTTTGTGATGATGAGCAAGTGAAACTATCGATATATCTAATTAGAAATATCGATATTGGTATCTCCCTATTGCACTTAGTGTCTTACACTCGTAAATTCTTGCATGTTGACGTATTTGACCGATTAGTGTGCGTAAAAGTTACTAGTGTTGAATATTTATTTAAGTGTGCATTCATAATGACACAATTTTTTTTTTAGTAATTTATTTATTTATTTAAACTCTATGCACATGTAAAAAAACACAATGTACAAAGGCGGACTTAATGCCTTAGGCATTTTCTACCAGTCGACCTTAGGGTGGTGCAGAAACAACATGGCGGGTGCAACTTAAACGAGAGAAATAGAGAGAAATTTATACCTATATACATATATTGATGAATACATAGATACATACATATATATAAAACAAAATTGTTAAGAAAAAAAAAAAAAGTCCAACGAATTACCGCTGTGACAATTCTACCAACTTTTTGCGAATGTGCTCTCGTGCCTTCACCTTAAAAGACAACCGACTTTTTGCCGTCCTGATATTCAGAGGGAGCGCGTTCCAAAGAAAGATCGCCTGAACAAAGAAAGAGGAGTGGATAAACCCAGAGCGGTGTGAGGGACATCGTAAGAGAAGATTATTTCTCGAGCGCAGATTTTTACTGTGGGCAGAGCAAATTAATTGAATTTGTGAAGTTATATAGGGGGGAGAGGAAGGATTGTTTAGAAAAGAAAACAGAGTAGTCAATGCCCTCAGTGCTCTGCGCTCCCGAATGGGTAACCATTTTAATTGCGATCGATGTGCAGAGACATGATCATATTTACGGAGGTTGAAGACAAATCAAATGCAGTTATTTAGAAGGCGGTCGAGTTTATTGAGGAGATCTGCATTTAGGTCGTAGTAGCACATATCACCATAGTCAATAATGGGGAAAATTAGGGACTGTACAAGCAATGCCTTTATGTGAGCTGGGAGAAGATTTTTCAGTCGATACAGCGATCGCAATGTTCCAGTCACTTTCTGACTGACGTTCGCAACCTGCTTACGCCAGTCAAGACAGGTGTCGACAAGCAGACCAAGATCCTTAACCTCAGAGCCAAACGGAATGACGGTATTGTCATAGAAAACGGGTGGAACAGTTATTAAGCCATTAAGCTTTCTTAAGCTATGGGGACTCCCAACTATAATAGCCTGACACTTTAACGGGTTAACTGCCACCCCAAAACGGTCTGACCAGCTCTTTATCAGTCTCAAATCCTGGTTGAGCTTCTCAATCGCATCCGATACGTTGTCAACACCTGCCTGACAATAAAGCTGCAGGTCATCGGCATAGAGATGATACGCACACTGAAGCTCGGTAGTTATGAGATTAATAAAAATGGAGAACAAAAGAGGAGACAAAATACCGCCTTGAGGGACGCCAGCTGCAAGGTCACACCACTCGGAGGAAGTGTCACCGACACGGATTTTCTGCTGACGCCCTCGAAGATAAGAGGAAAACCATTCCAGTGCCTCGGGAGAGACCATAAGATACGACAGAATAGACAAAAGGACTTCATGACTGACAGTATTAAACGCGGAGAAGTCGATTAGCACTAAAATAGTAACTTTAGTGTCTTCCATTCCGCGCCTAATATCGTCAGTCACTTTAAGGAGAGCTGTCACAGTACTGTGCCCGGGCCTGAAACCAGATTGAAACGGGCTGATGAGAGAGTTGCGGTAAATATGATAGGTGAACTGCTTATGAACACAGGCCTCGAGCACTTTAGACAGAAATGGCAGGATGGAAATTGGACGAAAGTGACTAGGAACAGTGGGATTTGGAATCTTAGGCAGGGGCCGGACATGAGCATTACGCCCTTTATTACGCCACAGAGAAGGAAATGTGCCGGAGTGAAGGGAAAAGTTAATTATGTGGGATATGGCAGGAAGAAGTTGATCCAAAGCCGAAATGATCATATGACGACTGATGTTATCACAGCCTACGGCTTTGGATTTAATGGAAAGGATGATCTTTTTGATTTCTCCCGGATCGACTGGGGTGAAAATAAAAGGGGCTATATTGGGACGCGTCAGACCAGCGAGGTAGTCAATAGTTTGACATTTGCTTATACTATCTAACATGGGGACAGTGGAGAAATGGCGGTTTAGATCGTTCAAGCCAATAGTATTAGGAAGGTCTGAATGCCGCGATTTGCCGATACCCAGAGTTCCAAGGAATTTCCAGATATCGGCAGAAGAAGAAGAGGTAATGTTATTGAAAATGTGGCGGCGTTTAGCGTTGCGTATCATCTGGTTACACCGATTCCTGGCAGTTTTGAAGAAGGTCCAATTCTCCTCAGACCTATCCTTTTTAAATTTACGAAACGCGCGATCTCTGCGACGCATTGCCATTTGAATACCCCTATTCATCCAAGGTGCAGGTGGGCGCTTCAGCTTAACCTTTTTGACAGGCGCATGTGTGTCGTACAGACTGGAAACAATATTGTTGAAGACGCTAACTTTGTCATCAACTGAAGCCGCTTCTTGCAAGGGTGTCCAGTCAATGTTTGCTGCATCTTTCTGAAGCTGCTCACTATTCATCCGTGCAAAGGCACGCCAAGTAATTGTGCATCATTTCTTTGTAGTGGTTACCTCGTCCCCCCCAAAATCTGACAGAATTTTTTATTAGTAAAATGAAGCACGTCACGCCTCCTTTAGTTAACACCTCTCTGTTATTTAGCCATTATTTTTCATTTTCATCTTTAAATATTTTGCCCAAATCTATGTTATTTTAAAGAAATTGTTGAAACTAAATTATAATTAAGTCATTTAAAAATATATATTCTTTAATTAATATTTAACTTTATGTTATTTCAATTTTACATCGTGCTGTAATTGAGTGACTGTAGAAAAAGTTTGAACATGGTTCCATAGAAATGTGAAAATGGAACTAGTTTTTTTTTTCATACTTTGACAGCTGTCAATTGAAAGTGATTCTCCCGGGCCGGAAAAGTATTACTTTCAACCCGCTCCTCAAGCAACTTCAGACCTACTTTCAGAGTATGAGTAATGAAAAATCATGTGGTTACGACCTCCCCGTCGGCCATGCCGAGCACGGAGCGCAGGCAGCAGTCGGGCGGCGCCAGCGCGTCCGCCAGCGCCACCGCCTGCGGCGCCAGCTGCGCGCACAGCCGCAGCACGCCCTCGCGCACCAGCAGGCCCTGCGTGCCGCGCAGGAACCCGCCCTGCCGCGTCATGACACATCATTATATAAAGTCTATTCCAAACAGAATCAAAAACTTTGTAAACAAACCATCACTCAACATAAAAACGCCGATTTTACACTTATTTCGACCGCTTGGCGCAGTGGTTCGAGCGTAGGCCGCTCGGGTCATTGCACATGGTGGTTGCGGGTTTGATTCCCGCCCGGGGCAAATTTCGGAAATGGCCTTTTCGTAATTTGCCCAGGTCTGGGTGTCACTGGGATCGCCCCCAGTCCATTGTACGGTACCCATAGTACAAGCTTTGCTTAGTTTGGGACCGTACAGTTGGTGTGTCTGTCTGGCGATATTTATTTATTTATTTATTTATTTCGTTATCACTACACTAAATTCTAATGTGGGAATCTTCGAAAACATTGTCGGGTCAGTGTGTAGCTTAGGGGCGCTATGAAAAATAGGACTTAGAAAAATTTCACCCAAAAACAACGCCTATTCACACCTTCGGGATCCGGTGGGATGTGGGAGTATCAGGGCGGGGAAAAGGACGCGGGTGGACTGTGACCTTGACCTTGGATGACCTTTGACATTGACCTTGGGTGACCTTGAATGCACTCGGCCGCAACCTTGGGTGACCTTTGACCTTGACCTCGGGTGCCCTTGGATGCACTTCGGTAGCGACCTTGGGTGACCTTTGACCTTGGCCTCGGGTGACCTTGAATGTACTTCGGCAGCGACCTTGGGTGACCTTGACCGTGGGTGACCTTTGACCTTGACATTGGATGACCTTTGAAACTGCCCTTGGGTGATCTGACCTTGAATTACCTTTGACCTTGACATTGGATGACCTTTGAAACTGCCCTTGGGTGATCTGACCTTGAATGACCTTTGACCTTGAATGAAAATTGATCGCGAGTAACCCCCTACCTTGACCTCGAATAATATTTGACATTGACCTTGAGTTACCTTTGAGCTTGACCTTGAATGACCTTTAGCATTAAATTTTCCGCAATAACCTAACCAAAAATGTCGAGACGTTATAATTAGTTGAAATAGGTACTATTTAGTTCTGGCGCTTCGCCGGCCGCTGCCGCGGCACGCTCGCTTCGCTCGCTCGGCTCGCGCGTTATGGTCACAGTTCTAACCAAACCTAACCAAACATTAAATTTGTCAGAGTCCTAGAAATATTTGAACCGCGCTGGCCGCTGAACCGTCGGTCGGAGATAAAACCTACCCTGAGTAAAAACCTTTTATTTTTGGCCGTTCTATAGGATGGTTTAATAAAAAAGACGATACAACGAAAAAAAATTTTTTCTCGAAAATTCGTCTAAGTCCTGGCTCCATAGCGCCCCTAAGGCTACACTCCAACCCAATTTTCATTAGTTTGATGTTTTTTTTTTCGAATGTTTTAGTGAAGTGCCGATGTATACAATATCGAATGAATGAAACACAGATTAAAAAAGTGTACAGACAAAGGAATTTTATGCCAATATGCCCAGTGCTTTTTCAAGTAGTTTCGAATAGAAATTAAGAAAATTCATTTAATTTATATTTCTTGCTGATTTGTGTCTAAAAAATAATAATAATTTAGCCCTTTTGACGTCCCACTGCTGGGCACGGGCCTCCCCTCAACATGAGGAGGATTCAGGCTATAATCCACCACGCTGGCCCAGTGCGGGTTGGCGGATTTCACATGTCTTTCGAAAATTGGTTAGATCTTCTAAGACATGCAGGTTTCCTCACGATGTTTTCCTTCACCGTATGCAAGTGATAATCATATAGAAATTATGATTCGCACATAGATTTCGAAAAATCCAGAGGTGCGAGCCGGGATATGAACCCAAGACCTGGTGCCCGCAAGACGCGTGCTTTAACCAATTGGCTATCACTGCTAATACTTTTGTGTCTTTACATTTGTGTCTACTTTTCTATATAACAAGTACAATTTGCACTTTACACTATATTTTGATCTCAAATTTATTTTACTGATGTCGTTTTGAATTTGTATTGGGTTTTTAACTTGAAATAAATAATTATTATGTTTCTCTATTGCGACCACTCGGGCTAAACCCGGACCTTTGGAAGGCTTGCATGAGGACATGGGCACATCACGTAGAGGCCCATAGAGATAAGTTTGATGTTATGTAAGTAAATGCTGGGGTCAACTGCTGCAAATGATGAGACACATACAGTAGCTTGACCCCAGCAGGTGCAGGTGCAGAGAAAATGGGTCGGACTGGGAATTGGTCTATGGGAAGGGTTCGTTTTTAACGGTGTGTGACATAATAATACATAATAATCATAGTAATAATTACCTCTTTTGTTTATTGTTTTGTTGATTTATTGTCCAGCCCGTATTTATCTCGACTGTCGGCATCATAAGTACAGCAGATTCTAAGAAATTCGTTCTTTTGTTTATTGTAATTACCTCGCACGCGTTTACCTCGGCTGCTAGACTGTCGTTATGTATTATTATTACAATGTACATATTTTCAGTGATGCAGTAGACATTAGCGTTAAATCCCTTTGCCTTTCCACTTAACACACTACATTTTAATGCATAACAATCGTTAAAATCTAAAAAAGGCCTTTACTAATATTATATTAATAATAAGTTTTATTATGCATAGGTTATTGATTTCATTTCATAATTATATTTCTATACGTTGATGTAAAGAAACCGATACCTTATAATCAAGTTTATTCCATCGAATGAAAATAATCCGTTCACTCATTCGTTCATATTCGTTATAGTATACAAAGGCACATCACTAAAACTATTTAAGCACTTTGACGTTTCTTTGTTTACAAAGTTTTTGATTCTGTTTGGAATGGACTGTAGATCTTTGTTACCGGTGAATTTGACGGCCGCTTGGCGCAGTGGTTTGAGCATAGGCCACTCGGCTCACTGCTCATAGTGGTTGCGGGTTCGATTCCCGCTGGGGTTATTTCGGAAATGGCCTTTTCGTCATTTGCCCTGGTCTGGGTGTCACTGGGATCGCCCCCAGTCCACGGTTCGGTACCATAGTATAAGCTTTGCTTAGTTTGGCATCGTACAATGGTGTGTCAGTCTGGCGATATTTATTATTATCATTTATTTATTTATGAAATGTTACTCATAGTTTAACAAACAAGAGGACATTTTCTCACATTATTGTTAACTCATGATATAATGTTAACTATGCTGTCATATTTCCACCATAGATATACAGCCTGGCGCTACCATGGCGACTTTAATTTAACACACAGGTAGGGCTAGTGGTCAATAATCATAATAGTAATAAAAAAAAAGAAAAGTCCGTAAATAGAAAAATTAACATTTTCGAACAAAATATATACTAAATAAACTAATCAAATTGGCATCACCCTTGAAATCCGATTCATTCAGCTACTCTTACCCTCTTACCTACTACTCGGAGCGGGGCGAGCGAATAGTATTATTATTATTTCTAATAGTATTTCATTTACGTTTAAATTTCATTGCAGAAATGTTATTATCGGTGACCTCTGCGCTAGAGTTATTTACGTACAGGCTGCTCCAAATGGTATTTCAGAAAATGTTGAATAATTCAATGAATAATAATGTTTAATAATATTTAAATATCCCGAAAATCAGACAATGTGAAGCCTAATACGTGTGTTAATTTACGGTCGCCATGGTAGCGCCAGGCTGTATGACTATACATATCCTACTAATATTATAAATGCGAAAGTTTGTGAGTGTGGATGTATGTTTGTTACTCTTTCACGCAAAAACTACTGAACGGATTTGGATGAAATTTGGAACACAGATAGTTTATAACCTGGATTGACACATAGAATACTTTACTTAAGTCTACGCGGACGAAGTCGCGGACAGCAACTAGTTAATAATAATGTAATATCAACAAACAACTTACGATGTACAACGTCGCCAAGTGTTTCTCCAGTAGAAAAGCGCCGTACAATGACACCAGCTTCAGTAACACATTCCTGCATTTCTCATCTTCAAACTCCAACGCAGACTTGTAGAAATGATGCAGTACATAATTCTGAAATACATTCTCGTAATATATAAAACTATCAATGCCGACAAATACATAGCTTTAATTTCATATCTCATTCTCACGTTGCATTGATTGTTAAAATTTCAAATCACGATTAAAAAATGATTAATTGGTAACAGGTGTGTGGTGCATTTCAGCAAAAATACAATTGTTTTGTAATGGTTGATGTTGTTAATTAATTTTTCATTACTCATACTCTGAAAGTAGGTCTGAAGTTGCCTGAGGAGCGGGTTGAAAGTAATACTTTTCCGGCCCGGGAGAATCGCTTTCAACTGACAGCTGTCAAATTATAAAAAAAAACTAGTTCCATTTTCACATTTCTATGGAACCATGTTCAAACTTTTTCTACAGTCACTCAATTACAGCACGATGTAAAATTGAAATAACATAAATTTAAATATTAATTAAAGAATATATATTTTTAAATGACTTAATTATAATTTAGTTTCAACAATTTCTTTAAAATAACATAGATTTGGGCAAAATATTTGAAGATGAAAATGAAAAATAATGGCTAAATAATGAAGTTGGCCGGCCAACGAAAAAAAAAACAAAATAGGCGGCAATCCGATCTTTTTTTTTTCGAGTTGTACAGTATTGTTCATACTTCCTTGTATTATTTCTTTAGCCAATTCCTGTTTTTATTTTTACTTTCCTTGTATTCGTAATGAAAAGCACAGTGTTTACCTCGGCTGAAAGACTTATTTTGTCCCTCGCTACGCTCGGGCGCCAAACCCCGTCTCGGGACTAAATAAGTCACTTTCACCACTCGTGTAACAATGTACTATAGTTACCAGTTACCAATATAACTACCGTGAGTGTCCCTATTCCAATCTAGCACCACAGTATATTAAAGACATACTAAAAAAAACGTAAAATAATTCTCGAATAAGTTCCAATAAACATGGAGCGTCCAATTTTTTTGCACTGTGTCCCTAGTCCCAAGCAAAGTTATCTTACAGTTATCTAGAAAATACGGTAAAGTTTCCAGACACGTTTCTCCCGCAATAGACGCCAAAACAACTAAATTCACAAGGTTTGACGTCACATAATTGTAACCGCTCACCTCGCCATAGACAACGGAGAGCGCGACCGCGTTGTAAGACTGCGACTCGTTCTTGGCCGTGAAGTTGTCTTTGCCCGCGCTCCTCAGCTGGCCAACCTTCTCCGCCGTCATCTTGAGAGTGTACGCGGTCAGCCATTCGTAGATATGGACCAAGTCTGTTGAATAAAATCATTTTTTTTTTATATAAGTAGCCATTTCTCCACATACTTACACTTTACACAATTTACAATGGTTTTGCAAAGTATTTCAGAATTTGATTCTTATAAACGACGCTATAGGCTGGTGCAATAGCTGTTTTTTGGTTCAACATTTGTCCAGGAAAATAGAATAGGCTAAACACCTGAAAAAGTCGTAATTTATGTAGCATGGTGGGATTTAGTTAATACAAAACACCAACTTATTTTCTTCAAATCGTCTTTTTACTTTGTGTACGTCCTCTCGTCTGTCTTACATCCTTCGCTCTCCCTTTCATTTCCTCTTTCCTTTGATTCCTTCATTCGTTCGTCATTCCTATCTTTCCACCAATCCACATTGTTCAAAATTTCAAATACACCGTTCCCTTTCACGCTGTCTCTTTACGTGCCAATCCCACATGTATAACTACTACGGGGTACTTACTGGCTGGTTGAGTGATGTCTTCGGGAGTGTCCCACCGGCACGTGTCCTGCAGCAGAGTATCGGCGCGGCGCAGGAAGCGCAGCGAGCCCAGCGGCGCGGCGGGCGCGGCGAGCGCGGCGCGGCGCTGCCAGGCGCCCAGCAGCCAGTTGCTGGCCTGCTGCAGCAGCAGGCTGTTCTCGCCCTCGTACGTGCAGTTCGCGTCGTTGTCGTTGCGGAGGTCGCCAATCGCAGACGCTGGAGTACAATAGAATACATCAAAATCAGAAATTATACATTGAAACATAAAAAAAAACCCCGATACGACTTTTTTAACTACAAAAGAGCTGATAATTTTCAAACGGCTGAACCGATCAGAATACCTTTGTAACAAAAAAAAACTACGATGCCACAGACAGACACACTGATACACATGTTAAACTTATAACACCCCTCTTTTTTCGTCGGGGGTTAAAAAACATACTAATAACATAGATAATCGCGACATTTTTGGCGACCGCTTGGTGCAGTGGTTCGAGTGTAGGTTGCTGTACACCGGTTGGTTGCGGGTTCCACTCCCGTCAGGGTAAATTTCAGAAATGGCCTTTTCGTAATTTGTTCTGTTCTGGGTGTCACTGGGATCGCCCCCAGTCCATTGTACAGCCCATAGTACAAGCGTTGCTTAGTTTGGGACCATACAGTTGGTGTGCCAGTGTATATCGCCACACATATGTACCTTTCAACTCCTCCACTCTACTTCTTTATTTTTCCTTCCAACTCCTCCTATTATTTCTTTCGATTAAATTCGTGCGGATTCCAAGACAATTTCACTTTTCTCCGGGACTCGTCGAGGGTCAAACCTCGACATCATTATTGGTCACCATTGTCGATCCTGGCTTACAGGAGTTACTGACTGTGTGGCAGGACTAGTCCCATTTTTCGTAATCTGCCCTGTTTTGGGTGTCACTGGGATCGGCCCTATTCCATTGTACGGTACCCATAGTACAAGCGTTGCTTAGTTGCCATAAAGTTGGTGTGCCAGTCTGGCGATATTTATATATGTACCTTTCAAGTAGCCGTGTCCGCCGCACGCCTCGCGGCAGTTCTGTATGCCGTCGCGCGACGTCCAGCCGAACAGCGGCTTCACGGCGGACGACAGCGCGTGCAGCTCCATGCCGCGCGCCGCCGCCAGCTCGTCGCCGGACCCTTCACATACAACAACATAATGCACTAAACAAACACCACCTTTATTTTTATTTCACACTAGCGGCCCGCCCCGGCTTCGCACGGGTACATTGCGGTTACATTATTCGAGTTTTAGTAAGGATCCCCAATTTTTTTGAAAATATATTATAGCCTATGTCACCCGGGGAAAGTGTAGCTTCCCAACAGTGAAATAAATTTTCAAATCGGTTCAGTAGTTTCGGAGCCTATTCATTACAATCAAACAAACAAAGTTTTCCTCTTTATAATACATATTAGTATGATAGGCATCGTGCCTCCTTGGGTTATTATAAATACATAACAATCCAGTTGCATGGGATAATTCGCCTAAGGGCCTGTGCACACCACGTTTTAGAAACGCGCGTCGACGGTGTGTGGCTTTATCCTACAGTCCAAAGTCGTCAGGCTGCGTCTGACTAGCGTGCGTATCGCATCTGTATCGCTAAAAACGCGCGACGACGGCGCGTTTAAAAAACGTGGTGTGCATAGGCTCTAAGCCGTACAACTACTTATCGATGTAAGTCTGATACGCGAACACCTGGACGGCAATCAAATTGTAAGGGTCTATTCAAACGAGCCGCATCAGAACTGCTTGGACGCAGGTTTAGTGCACCTGATAGAATAAAGCAACAACATCAGCCGGCTCGCAGTCCATGTACAGAGTCGCCGTTATCTTGCAATTTCTCTGTATAAAGCAATAAATTGGCAGACAGAACTGTCGAACCATATTATTCGATATCTTATATATTTTAATTTATAATACTCTACAAGGAGTATTAACGGTCGTTCCCGGACAGTCGGGTAAGCACACCACTCACCCATCATGTTTGCAATAATCATGTTGATGTGCACTTCGCTGAGCCACACTGAGAATATCTTCATGGCGTACGTGGCCGCCAGGTACGGAAGGAGCCTTATTTGCTGAAAAAACATGAAAACATAAATATTGTAGGTCTGTATACGAGTATTTTGAGGACCGCTCGGCGCAGTGGTTCGAGCGTAGGCCTCTCAGCTCACTGCACATGGTTTTTGCGGGTTCGATACCCGCCGGGGCAAAATTCGGAAATGGGCTTTTCGTAATTTGCCCAGGTCTGGGTGTCACTGGGATCGTACGACCCATAGTACAAGCGTTGCTTATTCTGGGACCATATGGTTGGTGTGTTCGTCTGGCGATATTTATTACTATTTATATTACGGAAAACGGGACGGAACCTGACCATGTAATCTGAACTCTATTAAAAGTAAGTAAAAGGTACGAAACGTGAAATCACGCGGCAAGAAAACAAAAGACGCGCGGTTTGGTTGCTCCCTACTATTGTTTGTATTTTTTGCAAGTTTGATTACATTTTTGGTTGGTTTTGGATTTCAAAGCGATTGGTTTCTTTAGATTTAAATATTTGATCCATAGACAGGTTTATTAAATGAGAACTACTTGCGTAGACATTGTACCTGCTGTTGGTACTCCAAAACCGGTGTCTCTTCGGTAGCGTTTTCAGGTCCAAACTGTCTCCTTACTGCAGAATATCTGATGGCGATCACCACCGCTTTCAGCAGATAGTATGTGGTTATTGAGGTTATGGTCACACGACCCCCTGGCAACAAAACAACAATACAAACATCAATAGATTTCTTTAAAAATAAATAAAATTAAAGTGTCTGTTTGTAATGTCAAAATAACAACTTTTTACTAAACGCATATGACAGTATATGCGGTAATCTTTGTCCGTTTGTCTGCCGGTTTGTTCCGACTTATTTTCGAAACGACTGGACTGATTTTGACGGAAGTTTCATTAGCAGATAGCTGAATATGTTATGGGGTATCCTAGCTGAGTATCCTAGGAATATATTTTTCGAAGTACCACGCGGGCGGAACCGCGGGCAACAGCTAGTCGGTAATAAAATCTGAACGTTAAAAATACAAATTTGCATTTAAAAAAATATAATATGGGTAATATTTACCGGACAAAATGCCTAACGCGGCACCGAACCTCTTGTTAGGGTCCCTGAAGGGTGTCTTGTAGTCGCCGTTGTCGTCGACCCCGCCGAGCTTGTCCAGCGCCGCTTCCTTCGGCAAGCGGTAGTTGTTGAACATCACGAAACTAAAACAATTAATCACTTATTTCACACAAAGATTAACAACAAATGCATTAATTAATTGCAAGTTACTTTTTTATCCCTAGGAGCTTGTTAAGTAAGGATCGTTTGTTCGTTTGGTTGCGGACTTTGAATTCCCTTTGGGCAAATTTCTGCCCTTTTCGTAAGGTCATCTCTGGGTGTTACTGGGCTAGTTCCCAATCCACTATGCAATACCACCCATAGACCAACCGCTTCTTAGTTTGGGACCATACAGTTCGTCTGGTAGTCTGGTGATATTATTTATCAGCCACTCACCCATTGTCCACACCATTTAACCCAATCTTCTCCCCCAAATCACCGACGATGACTCCTGGGTATGGCTTCAATGTCTTGGGGTCTCGGATCGGTACTACGAATGTATGGAGGCCGTGGTTCTTGCCTTTGGATACCAACATCGCGTAAACTATAGCGTGGGTTGCGCATTTACCTGAAAGAAGAAATAACTGATAAAGATATCTAAATGGATCAATTAACTACCTAATTGCGTAGGACAGGTAAAATCACTTTGTTGTCGTAGTTTAGAAAGCCGTCTGGATTTAAATAAATATAAATGTCGCCAGACCGACCCACCAACTGTATCGTCCCAAACTAAGCAACCCTTATACTATGGGTGCCGTACAATGAACTGGGGGCGATTCCAGTGACACTCAGACCAGGGCAAATTACGAAAAGGCCATTTCCGAAATTTTCCCCGGCGGGAATCGAACCCGCAACCATCATGTGCAGTCGAGCGGCCTACGCTCGAACCACTGCGCCAAACGCTCGTCATATAAACAAATATCGTCAGACTTACTAAGTACCTACACTTAATAATAACTAAGTACCTACAATGAATTGGGGACGACCCCTATAGTAGTGAAACCCAGTCCGGGGTAAATTACTAAAAGGTAATTTTCGAATTTTAAGCAGGCCGGAATCGAACCCGCAACCACCATGCGCAGTAAGCCGAGCGGCGTACGCTCGAATCAATCAAGCAAGCAGTCGTCAAGCGGTAGGCAATGTATGGTCTTCGCTGCTATATAACCGTTTGCTTTATACTTCAATCATGTTTTAATAAGAAACATTCAAAACGCAAGTTTATATTGTTATGATTCATTATGATTCTAATGGACTTTAACCCCATATGTTCCAAAGGTCAATTTGAGTCATACTACATATTTACATAATGGCATCGTATAGTTACATTTAATCGCTGATAAATTCAATATCTTCAGATAGCAGTATAAAATAATAAACACAAATATTTATTAGGTGCTTATCATTTATATAAAATCCAGTCCGTTTCGTTCCGATAAAAATTATACAGTTAAAAGGCCTATATAATTACGGATTTTATACGGAAATCCGAAATCATAGAAGATATAGGGAAACCGTTTTGGTATTTCTTGTGAAAACAATTTTGAGATAGGTAGTATTTGTAAAAGGAGTCATTTTTATATCTAAATATATATAACTCAAAGGTGACTAACTGACAGAGTGATCTATCAACGCACAGTCCAAACCACTGGACGGATCGGGCTGAAATTTGGCATGCAGGTAGATGTTATGACGTAGGCATCCACTAAGAAAGGATTTTGATTAATTCTACTCCCAAGGGGATAAAATAGGGGACGATTGTTAAGTTAAATTCCACGCGGACGAAGTCGCGGGCACAGCTAGTAACAAATATAATAATATGCAGCAACTCAGTTCCATGTATGGATAATTTCATTGTATGGGAAGAAAAACATTGAAGCAGTAGAAGTTTGTCAAATTTAATAAAATATTTATTAATAAGTCAATCACTTACCTAAACACCCAACCCAGCATTTAGCTGCTTCAAAATCAGCACTATGCATCACAAACTCCCTCCTCTCTGGGATATAAGTAGCCGTAGTCCTCATGCCCTTTGCGTTGGATCCGTGAGATACCTCTGTTAATGCAAAACACCCCCCAATCTTCGCTTTTGCAGCATCCTCTATGAGCTGGTAGTGATGCTCCCTGCCGTTCCCTTGGATGGAGTTACTGAACATCCTGAAGGTCAATGACATTTTGACAGCTAGAGAACTGTCAAACATGAATAAAGCTTCTGACTCCGCTTGTAATGACTTTGGATCTTCAGCTATCTAAAAAAAAAAATACTGGGTGCCTATTGTCTTTTTTGGAGAGATAGATAGGTTGTGGAAGAAACCTTTGTCTAGCTATGGGATGAATTAGAATTAAGTATATACCAGGCGAGACTGGGCCCATTATGGGACATGCACTGCTCTCATACATTTAATATGGCGCTTTTGTTAATAATTACTTAATTTAATACACACCCACAAAAACTGTGGTAAAACTATTAATTATTATTATGCTACAAAAAATATATATTACTTACGTACCTACACAAAAATAATATGAGAAATTTAAATGAATTGAACAATACAACGATTCCCAAGCTGTAACCATAACATTTGCATAACAATTGTATGATATTTTAATAAAATGAATTGTTATGTAAATTACATAGAATGGCACATTATAAAAACTCTATGAATAGAAATACAGTGATCATGCTATTCTTATGCGGTATATAGAATATTCTAATGTTCAGTGATAAAATACTTTATAATTAATGTTGCTAAGTGATTGTAGGAACATTCATAATGTTGTAGAAATTGTAAAAGACTTGGTAGGAAAATGATGTACCATTTTCAGTTTGAAGGTATCCCACTGATGGGCAAAGGTGTCCCCTTCCTTCCTTCATAAGGGTTTTTATATGTACCTATGTTGTATAGTTTTGTCAAGACACTCATCATCTTACCTTCTCCATAGTTACAAAGTTTTCATTGTAAATGGTGTACATCCTCTTTGTTGTGATGTGCCGTTCCTCATCCAATGGCCTGGTGGCTTCTGTGTGTTTGAACAATGGGTGGCTCTCCATGAAGGTCCAGATGTCATGCTAGAAAAAAAAAGCTTTTGTGAACCATGCAGCACCCAGGCACTGGAACTTTCCAGGGTGAATGACTACTAGTGTTTCTTCACACACTTTGCTGTCCACTGAAATACTTATTCATCTATGACTTTCAACAAAAATAGTGTGGTCTTATTTTTTGGGATTCATAATAAGTACCTATTAGGTAGACACAAGTGTATTAAGTGTAATAGTGATACAATACATCATGAATGAGAAAAGAGGTCAATACCACTATTATGTACAGGCTGTTTCAATAATCCGATATATTTAATTTTGTTTTCCCCTTTTGAAAATTGGTCATATCTAATTGTGTATAAGTAATTTTTGAGTATTGGTGGCTGCTACTCTTTAGGTATTTAGTTAACTCTGTTTTCTAGGAAAGTTGTGACAAATATGCAAAGGCCCGTAAACCAGAAAATATGGTAGTTATGTACTTATAGTCTATCTTCACGAAGCATCTACATATCAGTTACTTACCTACTGTGTATATTATGTACCTACCTTAATTATGATTTGTTACTTTTAAAACACTTTTTTTACTGTATAATATACACTTTTTTATTAAATAATATATTAGCTGACCCGACAGAAATTGTCCTGTCTTTTAGGGGTATGAAAAATAGATAGTAGCCGATTCTCAGACCTACTGAATATGCATTTAAAATTTCATAAAAATCGGTCAAGCCATTTTGGAGGAGTATGGTAACTAACATTGAGACACGAGAATTTTATATACAAGATTGTCACCAAATTTATAGTAATAGTAATATCAAATAAAAGTCACTTACTTTTAATTTTATTGTTTGCAAGTTGTCATAAACTAATTTCATTCGGCGCCAGTCGAACGAAGCCTTCTGTCTGTAGTCATCCAATCTGCCTTTTGGTAAATCAGGGAAGTATTCCTTCAATTGTTCATCTGTTACATACTCCTTTTGCCCCTCCATTATTTTTCTGAAAGCAGAAAAGGCCGGGAATCTATATTAGGCAGGAAGTTTGCTCAACCATAGAAAAGTAAAAAAATACCTGTTGTTCTAGGTAGGTACCATGTTTTTAAAGGAATTAAATTATTTTACGCATGTGAATGTTGTGTTAAATTGAACTCTGATTCCGGTACAAACTCCAATAAACTGTGTTAACACAGGCGGGTTAATCAGATAATTTAATCAACAAATTTGCAGCTATACTTAACTGTAGTGTTAACTACAACAAAAATAAATGCATCTAATCCAGGTTATAATTGTAGTTTAAATTAAAAAAGCAGGGTATACCCATTAATTATAAAAGGTGTTCTGTATTTATACAATTAAAAATAATACGAACAATCTCGTTGTGCTGTCAGCTGTTCCGCAACGCAACTGTTCCGTATGTATAGGCAGTTCCGTTTGCCACTGTTTGCTGACATCTACTGTCAGTCAATTAGGTATCACCACAGAGTACCTTGTATATAACTCACTAGCGGCCCGCCCCGGCTTCGCACGGGTACATTGCGGTTACATTATTCGAGTTTTAGTAAGGATCCCTAATTTTTTTGAAAATATATTATAGCCTATGTCACCCAGGGATAGCGTAGCTTCCCAACAGTGAAAGAATTTTTCAAATCAGTTCAGTAGTTTCGGAGCCTATTCATTACAATCAAACAAACAAAGTTTTCCTCTTTATAATATTAGTATGAAGTATGACTGTATCATCATGAACATCGTCTTGAACACCTCTCTGCCTTAAACCTATAAATATGCGATTTTATATAATTTCATAAGTGTGGGAAGTTACACCAAGAATATAACACATAAGGTAAATAAAAAATATGCGTTGCTTGTTTCTAGACTTAACATTACAAAATATACTTGACATAACAATGTTATTTCATTTTTAACCGACTTCAATAAAGGAGGTGGTTTTAGTTCGTATGTATTTTTTTTTTTGTGTAGGTATGTTCTTCAACATATTCGCCAATTGTGACACGATTTAAAAAAAAAAATTATTAGTTCGAAAGGGTATACTCCCGAGGTGGTACCATTATCATCAAGTCAGGATTTGATGAAGGAATCTCAAGGAAATCGAGGAAAAACTAACTAACCAACAATGTAATAAAATCTTAGAAGTTAATTTTGACCCGCTTCCGGTTTCCCATTGAGCTGAAATTTTGCATACTTATGTAAGTTTCGCAGCAATGCAATAATCTGGTACTATTGAGCAGTTCTGATGATGGAATGGAGTCAAGAGGTGGATAGTAGAATGGTGATAGAAGGTGAATAGGTATTTTCTATCTACTACCTACTTGGCTTGGCTGGCACCGACCTCGAAAAGATGAGTAGGTAGCGCTTATCTATACATATTTATTAGTGATGTAACGAATATTCGCTTTCGCATTCGCGAATATTCGCATATTTTTTGACATTCGCATTCGCAAGAATCTATGCGAATGTTTGGCGAATGTTTTTTTAAAATAAAAAGGAAATTATGTATAGATGGAAATGGAATTTTAATACAACTAGTAAGAATTATATATTTTTTCAACAAACTTGCTCGTAGGGTGGCCCTTATTGCACTGCTTTTAGGTTCATAAAGCAGCTTATTAGACACTAGTGCGTTTGACTTTACATTTTTAAAATCTTAGTAAAGAATCCTAAAAATAGTAAACTTTTTATAAAATAAACAAACAATGTTTATTAAAATATTATAATCTGGCTTTGACAGACCAATAGATAAATATAACTGGCCAAATGCATATCGGACTAAGCATACTATATGTATAGGGTCCGTAGATATCCCGCCACTTTTCGATAATACGGAACCCTAAAAATAAAAGTCATGTATTTTTTATTGATATGAAACATTGAATACGAGGGCTCTCGTGACCTAACAATTTCTGCAAAATTAATAAGCTATTCGGCTACCGTATAAATAAAATAGTAAGAAATTCTGTTACTAAATTTATTAGACCGGCATTCATAGACATCTTAAGCAAAAGTGGCATAAACCTTTATTTAATTTTTGGACTGATGAGAAGTTATTATTAGGAGTTTTCATTCAAATAATTCTAGTGTATTTTAATGTCGTGATTAGACTAGGTGCACAAGCAGTGGTGCGGGGATTTGAGACTCAGTCCAAACTTTCGAAAAAAAAACTCACTCTCCTTTCTTAAGTACGGGAGGTACAATGGAATAACTTTACTTTCAAAATATAAATACACAGTTTTGTAGCGATACGTAAGCTAATTTGCAGTAGTTTATACCTAATAGTCTCTAAATAAACTTACTGTGATGTCAGAGAGACGAGCAGACGGACAGACGGGCAGACGATACTATAAGGGTTCCGAGTTTGACTACGAAACCCTAAAAACTTACGGCGCGTCATCTTATTTTATTTTTCATTCATCCTGCAATTCTCTAGGTCTTAAGGCTAAAGCGCCCATCTGGCCCGCGAAGTTCAAATTTTTTGAGGTTTTTTAGATTTTTTTCAAAATCTGACAATAATAAAAGGCACATTTTGTAGTTCGCGAAAAAGTGTGCAGTGTATTTATTAATATATCCAACTTACTCTAAAACATTTAAAGAACCACAGCTATCCAGATAATCTGGCAATTTTTGTATATTTAGCGATTTACTAGTATCATATCCACCGTGATAATATTTAGAGTAAAATAAAATATGTATTGATAAACGCACTGCATACTGAGTTTGTCGCAAATCACAAAATGTTGTCTTAAATGTTTTCAGATTTTGGATAAACTATAAAAATACTCGAAAATTTTGAATTTCGCGGGCTAGACAGGCCCTTCACCTTAAACAAATTCGTGAGCTGTGATTTTTTTTCAATGAAGCTTGTAATATTTCAAATATTTTTTACTCGCAAGTGTGTTGTAAAATGTCGTATGTAACGCGTGAGCATTTTTAATTACACACCTTGGCTCCATCACAGCCCTCGCGTTAGTTTCGGGCTGCAAACCAGCCTCGATCGTAATGTAATGATCAACTTGGCTTACTTGCATGTATTAACTTATATTTGAATTTAAAAAAATATATGGGATTGTCTTGAGGTATGCAACTAAATTATAAATAGGATCTTTCTCTATTGTTCTTGTTAGTCTAATTAAGATATTAACAAACTCAATAAAATTTGAATATCAATTAAATTTGATTAATGCATCATGCATATACAATAATAATACTAAACTACCCTCATATCAAAACAAATCTCTTCGAATTAATTTTACGTGACTAACTTCGTTCTTTCAACCTGTATGGGTTCGGCTATGTGCGGCCGACACGAAATGTCAAACCAGTCCAACATTTTGTGCGCTCTTTATTAACCCCCGAAGAAAAAAGAGGGGTGTTATAACATTGAAATAAAACTATTTTTCGGATTTTATCGCGTTTATTAACTTTATGTTCTTTATGTTAACTTTATGTGCGATAAAATCCGAAAAATAGTTTTATTTCAATGTGTAAGTATTCAGTAAATATAAGAAAACAATAGGGGTGTTATAAGTTTAATACGATGCCACAGACAGAAACACAGATTGTGTATCTGAGCCCGAGCCCGAGCCCGAGCGGGTGATCCGATATTAATTTAGCTTTTTTTGTTAGAAAGCTATTCTGATCGAGAGTGTTCTTAGCTATGTTTCATGAAAATCGGTTCAGCCGTTTGAAAATTATCAGCTCTTTTGTAGTTTAAAAAGTAGTCGCATCGGGGGTTTTTAAAATTTCTATTTAAAGTTATTTGAAAGTCAACATTCGCATTCGCATTCGCGAATGTTGAAGCCAAATATTCGCATTCGCATTCGCGAATGTCAAAAATCCAACATTCGTTACATCACTAATATCTATAGAAATAAATAAAATTGGAGTGTCTGTTTGTAATATCAATATAACACCTTTTCACTTAATGCATAATATGAAAGCACATACGGTACTTGTAACAAAAACGCGATTTAATTATTTTTTTTTGTCTGTCTGTCTGTATGTTTGTTCCGGGTAATCTCCGAAACGGCTGGACCGATTTTGACGGGACTTCCACTGGCAGATAGCTGATGTTATAAGCAATACCTTAGGCTACTTTAATTTTAGAAAAAATAGCTCTCAAATGCTACCTGTCGCGCGGGCTCAGAACCTTTATATCAGAACCAGATATCATGTTTTTTTACGCGGAACCCTAACATCTACTATCACTGCTATCTTCTTCTTTCTTTAAAAATATGTCCCACCCAATTTAATAGGTAGTGAGCTAGTGCCAAGTAATTAATAGTAATAAAAAACAAAACAAAACATGTTATCAACAACTAATATTTTTAAGTCTGTGCAACAACTATCACTGTCTCTGTCAGTCTAACCAAGCCCCAGCGCACACCGCTTACAGCGCGGCGGAGCGCATTTCCTTGAAACGCGCGGGCGGAATCCGCGGGTCCGAGCGGCGCGGCGCCAAGAGCCCTTGAGAGCCTTCGAGCGGAGAGACGTGCGGGGCGGCGCGCTGCTACTCCGACGCTGCTGACCGCCAGCCAGCCAGCACGGCGGCGATTCAATTCGCGCGTCTTCAATTGCGCTCCGCCGCGCTTCCAGCGGTGTGCGCTGGGCCCAAGGCCCAACGAAAAGTGCCATAGATCACAACAACCAACTTTGGGTTGGTCTGTCATCTTTGTCAGTCTGTCAGTGTCAGATGGAAGTTAAGTTAGTCAGTCAAACAAAATCGAATCAACAAACAAAACAAAACACTGAGTACGAAGAGTAAAAAAGTTATTGTTTTAATGTGCTGATAATGAATCCTTGTAAGTATTAAGTATTTTCTTTTTAATCTGCTAATAGCTGCTTATTTATCTAGAAACATATTTTAACGGTCAACCTCACCCACAGATTTCTAAATCACTACTTCAACCAAAGATCTTTTAGAACTTTTCGCTTCCTTCACTTCATTTATGACTTCAACGAATATTTTATAATCCTCAATCCTCATGTAATATAATGATACTACGTATAACGTAAAACGCCACATAGTGTGGTTAAACATTTTTATTGGACTTCAAAACTATGCCTATAAATTGACGTACACTCTGAAGTGAACTAAAGACGTATTCAGTGTACCCAAAGATTACAAATTACTCCTGTAAGCCAGGATCGACAATGGCGTCCAGAATTGACTCCGAGGTTTGACTCTCGACGAGTCCCAGGGAAAAGCTAAATTCCTTAGAGTAAAAGTTCTTAAGTAAGTATCTGACTAAATATCATAGTCCGTGCTCACAGGGCTGTCCTGCAATGCACAATAATTTTGATGCCTCCCTGAGAACTCATTGAAATCGAATCATTTAAGTAGGCCTTATACCAACATATTATTATAATAAGAAGTGCCCTGTGTGTAGCATAGGTTGTGGAATAGAAGGAATAATGGGTTTTTGTTGGTTTCAAAACTATAAATGGAGCAATCAACTGAGAACATTATTATGTTCTTGGACAAAGAGCTATTAATTTTACTTTTAAAACTATAATTCGGGTATATTTTTAGTTTCCTTTTGGAAGTTCTTATAGTTTACACCTACTCTGGTGCACTCGATTCTTGATGATGTGGTGGCTATGTGTGAAATATAGCCACCACATCACCTTCACCCACTATGGTTAGTGGGATATACAGGTTGAAACAGAAAGGTTATACTTTTTTTTCAAAACTTAACTTTGTAATTCTAAAACTATCAGCTTTGGAGGAAACTTGAAAAACTAAAGGTGTTATAGGGATACAGCTGTTGACAGATTTCACAAGTCTACAAGCCCTTTAGTACTTCAACTGTCCCATAAAGCCGATAGTCTTAGATTTACAAAGTAAAGTTGCAAAAAAAAATATACCATTTTGTTTCACCTAGTAAATCTTGTTGTTTTTTTCTTGCACCAATTTTTCCATAAATATCCAATTACTGGTTTACATTCCAATAAAACAATTTCAATCTGAATATGCACCCCTTACACCACCAATTACCACCATAATAATGATAGAGTAAAAAGAAATATCACCATGTGTGAGCAAAGTATTGTTTTTAAAAGGGTTCCACCCTTTTAAAAACTTAAAGAAAGTACCTTATAAGCATTGTATATTTTATTGCTTTTTCCAATAGAAGTACACAAGGTTAAACTTGTTTGAGACTGGAACCAAATTCCTAGCTCATTACAGTAACTGCAACGAAAAAATATCTTGGTTGTGCAGAGTGCCTAGTGCAAGTAATAAAAATAAATATTGAGCATGTCCTCTGAATGAATGAGCATGGCCTTTGATAAATCTCAATATCTACTGGTTTGTATATCTTAGGTATCTATAATGGTATATATGTATACGCAAATATAATAATAACAGTTCTAAAAACCGATTACACTCTCCGAAAAGACAATTAAATAATTGCGACGCTTGCTAAAACGCAATAATAGTACATTGTTACACGAGTGGTGAAAGTGCCTTATTTAGTCCCGAGACGGGGTTTGGCGCCCGAGCGTAGCGAGGGCGCTAATAGTTCGAGGGACAAAATAAGTCTTTCACCCGAGGTAAACACTGTGCTTTTCATTACGAATACAAGGAAAGTAAAAATAAAAACAGGAATTGGCTAAAGAAATAATACAAGGAAGTATGAACAATACTCTACAACTCGAAAAAAAAAATAACGATCGGATTGCCGCCTATTTTGTTTTTTTTTCGTTGGCCGGCCAACTTCATTATTTAGCCATTATTTTTCATTTTCATCTTTAAATATTTTGCCCAAATCTATGTTATTTTAAAGAAATTGTTGAAACTAAATTATAATTAAGTAATTTAAAAGTATATATTCTTTAATTAATACTTAATTTTATGTTATTTCAATTTTACATCGTGCTGTAATTGAGTGACTGTAGAAAAAGTTTGAACATGGTTCCATAGAAATGTGAAAATGGAACTAGTTTTTTTTTATATAATTTGACAGCTGTCAGTTGAAAGCGATTCTCCCGGGCCGGAAAAGTATTACTCTCAACCCGCTCCTCAGGCAACTTCAGACCTACTTTCAGAGTATGAGTAATGAAAAGTAATTTGTAATTCTGCTTGCACGCTTAAAACTCCTGTATAATTTGACGACCGCTTGGCGCAGTAGTTCCAGCGTAAGCCGCTCGGCTCGCTGCACATGGTGGATGCGGGTTCGATTCCCTCCGGGGTAAATTTCGGAAATGGCCTTTTCGTAATTTGCCTTTGTCTGGTTGTCACTGGGATCGCCCCTAGTCCACTGTACAGTACGCGTACCCATAGTACAAGCGTTGCTTAGTTTGGGACCATCCAGTTGGTCTGTCAGTCTGGCGAGATTTATTTATTTATTAATATTTGTAATTACATAGACTAAAATACTTATAATTAAAATCGACTAAAATAGCCAAATTAAACTACGCAACTTGTGAATAGGTACTTAAACGTTATCATTCCAATCCACAAAAATTACATTCGATACGGAACCCTACAAAGCAAATGGCCAACATGGAGACTTAAAAAGCCAATCACGAAATGGGACCGATGCAGTATGCACGTAAGCTATTAACTCGGTTCAACTAATAGTGTCCCCACCCTCCACCCCTCTACGTCACCCCACAGATTACAGTTAACCCCCCTTTAAAGGCTTTCAAAAATTAAACGGCTTTATTTTTAAATTCGATTGTGACTGATGAAAGCTTCCTTTTATGATACCTACTTATAACTAGATACAAATAGGCATGTAATATTGTGGGTACTTGATAACTTTTGATTTTGAGTACCTACATTTGTATTATCTCAGCTGTTTTCGTACCATTTCTATTGTAGTTTTATAATGAACTAGCTGTGCCCCGCGACTTCATCCGCGTAGTATTGGATTATTGGGTTACAAAGTATCCTATATGTTAATCCAGGTTATAATCTATCTGTGTTCCAAATTTCATCCAAATCCGTTCAGTAGTTTTTGCGTGAAGGAGTAACAAACATACATACATACATACATTCATACATACATACATACATACATACATACATCCACACTCACAAACTTTCGCATTTATAATATTAGTAGGACAAGCCTTCTACATGTCAAAAGCCCCAAAAAACCTTTAGCCAACCATTGTCAATATATACTAAACAGTTCAAATGTTATTTAAAAGTTGGAAAGCCTTTGACACGGGATATCATAAGTTGCCTTTCTTGCATAAGTAGGCACCACATAAAATTAATTACCTACCTAATAGAGGTTTGCGCTACGCACTCGTGCAGTCGAGATTCGCAAACGTGTTGATGGCCTCGTCAACGGATATAGAGATACATAACAAAGGCACATACAATATTAGATAGGTGGCCGAACGACACCGTCGTCCAAGGATCCTATCTTGGACTATCTTAAGTAGTTATGATATGACAAGAAAAATAATGTACCTAGCCCCGTTCATGTTATTTATGTAGTTGAGTAGTTAAGCTAAATATAGTACTTATAGTTTTTTTCAAAATCTCCTTAATACCAATTAATCTGATATTTACTATAATCTTAAAAACATAATTTATTCTAATAACTATTGTAAGTACTTATATGTGGATAATCTCTCGCTTTATGTAATCCAATTACTGGCCATGGCTGCTGTAAAGCAACCGAAACGTCGGGAACATAAATTTAATAAACGCGATAACATCCGAAAAATAGTTTTATTTCAATAATCCAATTAAATTCAAACAGAATAATAGAATTCGCGTGTTTCAAGTTTTTCATCATGGTTGTCACGAAGCCTGTTTCTGCGGATTCTTTTTAATGATAAGACATCTTCTTATCCATATTTGAACAATCCAAGTGCTCACGTAAAGACAAACCTCAAACTTAAAACTTGGGAACAGTTATGATCTAATTCATAAAATATTTCGGTTTCAGTAGCGACTTCATTTTACCGAGCGGACGTGTATCTTGATTTTCCTTTGAAAGAACTTCCTTGAGCCGGGAAACTATACCTACTTATTACAATATAGAACTTTGGTGGTACGAAGCTTTGAGACTTATCATCATTTGCATTTTCAGAGTCATATTTTTTCTGCTATGAGTACCTACTTGCGATTGTCCTTTGGAGGTTTTAACGTTGAAATCTAAAATTGTCATTGGTACCTAAGTATTGTATGTGGCTAAAGTTGTAATAAAACAATACGCATTCGCCGCACAATCTCACTCATTATTTTGTACATCCAATGTTCCACACTCCAATTATTTGTATCAACTTTTTCAATAGGCGATCGAATGAAAAATCCTCAATTTGTATAGAGACACGGGGAAATTGTGAATAGGCCAATCACTGTGATTGGTTTTGTACTTCGCGTTTGAATAAATTGAACTTTTGTAGTTTCGAGGCCGTTTTGTTCGTGTATAGACTTTGAAATTGTAATTATTAGTCAGTTTTTCTATCGTATATTTGTTGCTGGTATAAGAATGTCATTACGTAGGTACCCAAAGCCATGAATTAAGTACTAATCTGTTTTAAAACTACGGTTGAAAGGTTTGTTTCGGAAAATAATGGATCGCTTTGTTTTAGTATGGTTCGGTTGTGTTACATTAAGTATCTCCCACTGGTCGTGGTCCAGTAAAGCTTCGTGACAATTATTTCTTATACGTTCTTGTTATGAAATCTCTTATGTACAGATATGGTAATGTATAATGAAAAGTGAACAAATCGGGATTATTATCATAACTCCATGGTCTAGTGATGTCTATGATATTGGAGCCAAATCCAAGTCCATTGCAGCCTTATTACAAAAAGCGGTTTAACTAAAAAACCAGGTTTAAAGTTCTATAAACTACGGTTTAGATAAAAATGGTATTACAAATCGTGGTTTTGCGATAAACCATAGACTAAATCATGGTCTAACGCTAAACCTCGGCGACCCCTAGTTTAACGATGGTCTAAATCACTAAATCGGATCTGTCAAAGTTTCTCTTTTAGGTTATATCATCTATTTAATTGTGTTGTTTTGTTTTAACTCGAAAATGGATATTAACATGGTCGATTTAATTGATAATGAGGATATTGAAGCCGCGGAGTTGTTGGAAATGCCACGGCGACACAACAGAAATCGTGTTCGAGTCAATCCCATCGTGGAATTATCAGGTGAAGATTTCAGGCAAAAGTATAGGTTTAATAAACGTTATGCAATGAAAATAGTGGACTTAGTAGTAGTTACTTTTTCCTCGGCAGTCCAATTCTCAGATCGCATTTAGTTTTTTGGTCCATCACATAAAATTTTTAAAATTAAGAAGTAACACAAGTAAACAAAGAGGCAATTGTTCTATTATACTTAAATTCCAAAGCTAAAAGAACTTTGTTCAACTTGCGATGGTCTTGTTTAATGTTATGGTTTCATATATCGCGCGAGAATGTTACGTTTCGATACACGTACTTAGATATATTTTAGAAATGAATACGACAATGTTCTTACCTAAACAAAACTGCAATCGACGAAATCACTAAATAATGTTTATATCCATGCAAAATAACCAGGTCTCAATATTTTGAACACTCCTAAACATCATCTAATCATTAGCGTATTATCAAAACTATTTATTTTCTGGGCATACGGAACGTTGCAATAGAATGACATCATGGTGAACGAATGATATTTGTATTAATCTGTGGTTGATATTTAGACAATGGTTCAAATGACGGTACTAAGAAGACCACGGTTCTTTTAAGTTTTGTAATACGAACAAGTTTAGACCATGGTTTTGCAGTTAAGCCTGGACTTGATAGTACAGGTTTAAACCAAGGTTTATTTAGTTTTTTGTAATAAGACTGTTGGAGTTTTATCAAAGGCTTTATTACGCATTTTGTATTACCAAAACTTGAAGGAATAAATTGGAGTCAATCTCATTCCTCCTCAGTACCGATCCGAGCGGCGGGCGTGGCGCACGCCCTCCGTCGGCAAGTTTCCCGCCAATATGTTCGCAAGAGGTACGAACCAGCTCTACTACAGTTGATTTAAATTCTTTATCTTTTTTATTGTTTCTGTACAACTTTTGTTTGTGCTCTAGGATTTTTTAAATTTTAATTATTTACGATGTTCCATTATGGTGCTTCGGTTAATTATGGTGCTTTAATTCTAATTACTCGTGTTTTTGTTTCAGTTACAACGTTGGTGCTAGTTTTCGTTTACATAGAATGTATTCTGTGTTTCGGTAAGTCTATACACCTACCTATTATCATATCTTCTTCTCGCAATGATTAGAAATAACCTCAATATACTATAATCTCCTTTGCAATCTGCAAATACCCAAAGTCTCGTTCCACATTTATCCAGCGTTTACTTCCAAACGGTTTAATTCACTTCACCGATTGATTTTGAAGCCTGCACGAATAAATATCCCTTTGATATCGAATTTATCACGAGATTTTTACACGCCATTGGGCACCAATACTTCCGCCATTACGTTACGTTACATTCAGGTAGAGTTATTGAAAGCTTTCCAAGCGCTTTTCGAAAATTTCACTACGAAGTTGATTTTGTAAGTTCTACCAAATTTATATTTATGATCCAAATTATCATTATGCAGAATATCTACAGTTAAATCTGCTATTTATAGTTTTAGGCACTGTAGAGTTAAGAAATCAGAGTGTATTTAATTTAGTCCTGATTAGCATAATATAGACGAATTTTTGATTGTGACTCTTAAGTTGATTCAGTCAAAGAGAGAGCGATCCTCTGCCCCTTTTTCTGCGCCTTTTGCGATACCACAATCAATCGATATATGATCGAGACGTCCAAGATAATTTCCGATCTCTCTAAGCCTTAAAAATGTCAAAGTACTTACTTGAATACCTAGGCTTCTACATAGGCTTCATTATTAGTCGCCAAGACAAAGTCGTTTGTTATTGAATATTCAATGACACGGTCGCATTATTGAATAATACACGCGGTCCCCTTGTCAGGCATGCTGTCAGCGTCTCTGTACACACGAGGTGAATTCCAACAAATTGTTTTGGGACGCGGATAATTGGTACGCAATTGTTTATTAATGGTACAGTGGTTTCGGAATACAATATGATAGGATTGTTTTGAATGCTAATATATAATTCGTGGATGAGCCAAAGGCCAAATACTTTGATGCCTATAAATGTTGTAAGTCCCAATTAGCTTTTTTATTTATCAAAGTCGACAAACAGCCGTACGATCCGTTTGATGACTTTAGCTTATAAATACTTGCAATAACAAAGGCATTGCTCGCCCTTTGCCTACCTGAAGGGGATTGGGTCAGAGGGACGGTAAGGGAAGGGGGTTGGTCTTCTGCTGGCTCCGTTGGCTCTCTCACTAATTGTACGAAACACAGCTATGATAGCTACTTTACTCCGATCTTCTGTCAGAGGAATGGTAGTGAAGTACAACTCGGGTCGAGGTATCTCGCATAGGTATAAGCTGTAGTCACTAAAGACTACAGCTTCGGTATAACACTAAAGCTGCTCGAGATATTGTTATCTGTCATTTTTGTATGGTTATAATAAAACAGGTCTCAATTTGACCGTCGCTAATCATCCTATTCAAGAAATCTAGCTTATAGCTACATTCGTAACACATCCAGCGGAACATCATGACGCTGAATAAATATATAATGAAGGCAAATCTCATGGCTATGGTTTTTTAAATATCTCTTTTCTCATATTTACGCGAATACTACACATTGAAATAAAACTATTATACGGATTTTATCGCGTTTATTTACTTTTTTATGTTCCCGACGTTTCGGTTGCTTTACAGCAGCCATGGTCACGGGGGGATTGAGGTGTTAGACGTCCTGATGTCATAGTTAATAACTAAAACATCTGCTGGTCACGTATTTTCGATTCTAAGGACGCCGTAAAAGTTTGTAAGCCTTCAAACCGTGAGGTATCCTGAATAATTTACCGACTGCGAACCTATACTTAGTCAACTGACGGCCAAGTCCCAACTTCGCCGACAGATACCCGACGTAGTTTACGTGAGTATGGAAATGTACACGAAGCGAGTGGCAAAGAATAATACAAATAATTTCATTAAAATAAGAGCTAAGTATGTACGTATAACAATCAATGTTGAAGTTGAAGATCATTTGAAATTTTAAGTAGGTAGTTAGAATATATACAATAGTTACTACCTACTCAGTCTGAAACATTTATTCAGATTATAGAGCGTCCACGCTCTATTACCTCCATTCCTTGCTTGTAACGATTACTTAATCTTCTCTATAGAAATATATTATCGGTGTTCTTTAAAGTTGTCAGTCTTAAGCCAAATATCAACAGAAGAAATTTATATTGAAAACCGTTCCTCATAACTAACTATCCTGCAAAACTTCATTTCCTAGTAATATCATAGAGAATTTTACTCAATATCCAGGCTAAAACGTGTTACGCTTCGTAAAAGTAAACTTTTGTGGTGACACAGTTATTGTGTAGCGGCGGTGCAACGTCACAGCCTGGTTTAATCCTGTGGACTGGTTAAACTATATCATAAGATAATGTTCCTATCTTGAATATAAGCTGTATTGCTGGCTTTATATTGCGCCAGTTTTGCCTGCACCGCTGAATGTGGTAGACTGTATACACGTATTGTAATTAGTTTTCGTTTTAATTTAGAGCTTGTCGGTGCTATTTTCTTTGCTACTGTTATTTCAATACAGCTTTTGTTGGTACAACCGTTAATAACGTTTGTAGGTCTAGTTACCTCTACATCAACCCCTGAAGTTTAGTTGTTATCTGTCAGGTATTCTTATTTAGTCGAGGGATCTACTCACCCGGTCTTATGCGTTCAATTAACTAAACACCATCCAATGCTCTCAGTCTGCACCACAAATCCTTTAATCAGTCAAACTGCATATCAGATGTGTTGTGTTCGTCACACACTACCATTACCATCCTACCGCACAACGTTGAATCATCTCACCAACAAGACAGATACTAATTTGTTAATAATAGGCAGCAACATTTCCAGATATTTATGTCAATTTACACATCAAAATCTATCAAAATAGTTCTAGGTCTGATTTCTGCATACAGTAATCAATTAAGTGTAATTAATTTATGTTTTTATTTTCGTAATATTATTACCGCTATGCCTTTGTGTTCCATGAAATTACACGGCTGATTGTAGAGTACTACAGAGGGAGGATTAAAATTATGGAGTGTTTAACATAACTGTTCTAAATTGCTAGCAATCGAGGTAACCCAATAATTTGGAGCTTCAGAATTATTACGTCGATCGTCAACGTAATAACCATTACGCTTTTGTGATTCAGATTAAGGTGAAGGCGCCTGTCTAGCCCGCGAAATTCAAAATTTTCGAGTATTTTTATAGTTTATCCAAAATCTGAAAACATTTAAGACAACATTTTGTGATTTGCGACAAACACAGTATGCAGTGCGTTTATTAATACATTTATTTTACTCTAAATATTATCACGGTGGATATGATACTAGTAACTCAGTAAATATACAAAAATTCCCAGATTATCTGGATAGCTGTCGTTCTTGAACTGTTTTAGAGTAAGTTGGATATATTAATAAATGCGCTGCACACCGTATTTCTCGCGAATTACAAAATGTGCCTTTTATTATGGTCAGATTTAGAAAAAAAACTAAAAAACCTCAAAAAATTGAACTTCGCGGGCTAGATGGGCGCTTCAGCCTTAAGACGACATTTTGTAAAACAAAGCATAATAGTGTCATTTTGTTTGCAAGTGCGGACATATTAATTACTGCTGTTTTGACCATTTTCGGTTCACCTAGTGGAATGTTTAGTCTATGCAATTTGCATAAATTTCATGAACGAAAAATGGTACTTATTGCTTGTTACAAATTTAAACTATTCTCCGGTGATAAGATCAATCAATTTTCATTATATTTTCAGCTGCATTTCATCTGGCACAGTTGTCGGCTATTTAATTTAAAATAATTTAATTTTATGACATTAATTGGCTCATTGATATCTGAAGTAAATAAAAAAAATTAATTAATTTCACAATTTGGTTCATTTCACTTATTACAATACAATTAGGTGGACTGGGTGTCTTATTTACATCGGCATTGCGCTCCGCATGCTATGATCGAATATTAATTGGTCGCATAAGTATTTGAATTTGGGATGCTAATGTTATTATACTGAAATACTACACGCGATAATTGATTCTAGAAAAATGTAGGATAAGTATTTCTTAGACTAGATGTTTGATACATTTTAATTTTTCTAATTCGCCTGAAACTTCTTAATTCTTTATTCTTTAATTGTTTGTCTACTAAAATTAGTTTTACGCAACTTAAATATTATCATTTCGCGATTGTAGATCGAAATAACAATGTCTACTTGTGTTAATGTATGTCAGAATGTCACTACACACTGTTCAACAAAGGGGCTTGTCTTTTGAAGTGGACGAGTTTATCGAAGATCCGAAACTACTTTGAAAGCAAGGGAGCATTCTTTTGGATTGTCTTATCTAGTCTACTTTAGTTGGTGGATTTGTTTTGAACAAGCAAATATTTTAGTGAATCTGTAGTCTTAGATTATTTATATTTTATTTATTTTCGTCATCACTAGGAATGAGCAGCAGTGTTGTCGCTTTATGTGTCAGCTTTCAAACCACTAATTACTTGTCTAGCATCAGAGCTCAGCTAGTCTTTCTATCAAGTTTATCGTCTCACACTTCTCTGATAAACCCTACAATATTACCGATTCAAACACGAATGACAAACTGTGTGGTCTCGCTCGCTCACAGCTTCACATCGAAGGGATTAAATTGCCCCTAACACACTGTATAATAAATCGCACAGTCAAATTGATACCGGCGTACGTTGCGAAGCCTTAGGAATCCGAGATCGACCCGGATCCCGGCGGATACCGCGTGGAATCCGTGCAATGTGATCCGGAATTATTGATGCGACTCTCAACGATGGAAGCTGTCGCTTCTAATATAGTTCACGGGTGGTGGAGGTTGTGTAATTGTTACATTATGTGTGTGAGCGGACCTATACATAGATTTAATTTTCCGAGGCACTTGTGAAAATATGAAGTGAGTATTGGAACCCCTTCGTCATCCTTATTTAATGATTTCTGACCTAATATACATACACAGCACACACACACTTTGCAAAGCTAAGGTTTTAGGATAAAACATGATGACTTGTATGCAGAAATATAGTCAGCAAAAAATGTTGAAAGTGATAATCCCTAAAACGTAAACGCTAAAAAATATACTTACGTTGAGTTCTCGTGTTGTATAGCGCACCGTATAAACAACAGTATGTGGCAGGATCCCTGCGGGTTTGGATGGAAACCCGTCCATTTGGCCTGATGCGCCTCCGAATTATTGATGAACATCGACACTATTACACTGTAGAAAAAGTGAATAGAAAGCAGGTATTGGCAATAAAAGTAGCATTATTATTCCATCAGATCTGCATACTAAAATAGTTTCCTATTTTTACAGATCGTGCAAGATGTTGTGCGATTTTATTTTTTGACATCGAAAACTGCTTCCAAGAAAATTAATCCTTCTTATCTTTTTTGTGGAGATAGACCTGATTTACTAAATATTCAATATCTTCAGTATTTTACTAATAGGTAGTGTTGTATGCTAACACTCATTATCCAAAATTTTTATTTCATCTCAATATGAAATCCCACTGCATCCAAATTGCTAAAAAATAAAGTAAAATAAGTTTATATTTTTGAATTCGTCAAAGCCTTTGGTGAGCAGCTAATTGTGAAGTTGCTTTGTACTTTGTGCGGCAGTTCGACTTTAATTGAGCGGATCATTAGCTTACGGGAAAATTGTGGAATAGGCTACGGAGACTACAGTCGACTACGGGAGGCTTAGCATTCAATTAAATTTTGGAAAGATGAGTATTGTTTTACTGATTTTGGTCTTTGGCAAATTTGCTTCAACTGTATCATGTTCTCAGTAAGTCAGAATTAGGAAATTACTAACTTGTCTAGCATAGCTATCCACCCACAATCAATTATCGCTGCTCCACTACTAATAGCGACTTCTCAAACTTTTCCAAACGGTTTTTTAATTTTCAGCTCATAAGCATAAAAACCTAGCATTAGTTTCCTTTAAAACGTGCAGCGTCTTATTTTTCGCTGCGCCGTTCCCTGGGCACAAATTATTCACGCATCAACGTTCAACCGCAAAACACATCGGGTGCAGACTGCAGCCGGTGGTTTCTTTAAAAGAATAATGTTAAAATGGTCTTTAAATAGAGTTTAAAATGAAATGTAAATCTAAAAGGTTTCTAATGCAGACTATTTTAATCCGTTGTATTTTAGCTTTAGTTCTAGGTAGTTCTTTTCTGTGTTATTCATTTACGTTTCATTATGAAGTTTCAATTTGGACCCGTTCAGTAAAAACTCATTAAAACCCCCCAGCATGTTCTATTACGGTTACTTGCACATAACCCTTACAATCGGCCTCCGAGGCAATATGTCTTCAAGCCAACACCCTGGGGACGTCATAAAGCAGCCAGAATGCGATTTTAATGTGTCACACCTTGCGATCGCTGGATTTACATTATTCATAGCCCACCTTCGATTGGACGATTTTGATTCGCGGATTTATTTGACTAAGATTTCTCGTTGGCTTCATCTAATAGGGTCGATCGGAATTTAAAGGCGTCGTGAAATATTGATGGAATCTGAGAATATTTTATCGTGTGCGTTCGTGATTTTGATCTTTGAGAAATTCTTAGGTTTATGTGCGTGTTAAGTTTTTATGCAATTCAAATGTTTACTAGGTGTCAAATATTTACAATATAAGAAGTCGACAACGTGAAATAGCTAAGAAACCATTATGAAATCCTCAAAATCGTTTTACCACCAACAAACCGTCCAGGTATTTAGGAGTTTGTGATTAGCTGATGTAAGAGCTACCCGGTCTGGGACAGCTTAATCTGTGGAGCGTCAAAAGTTCCAGATTGGTCGCGACTCACCGGGCTTATCACTTGCTTGAATAATTCATGCTCGGTTTTAGAGAATGCAATATCATTCTTTGAATTTTCTGGCTGAAAATGTTTTCTGGGTTTATTTAAATGTGGCCGACGGTAGCCGTGCACTTTGCTATTTGGTTTGGTATTTGAGATCTTATATAATGTAAAAAATGATAATTAAATAATTTAGCCCTTTTGACGTCACACTTCTGGGCACGCTCCTCCCCTCCCTACGAGTGGGATTCAGGCCGTAATCCACCACGCTGGCCCAGTGCGGGTTGGCGGATTTCACATGTCTTTCAAAAATTGTTTAGGTTTTCTAAGACATGCATGCTTCCTAACGATGTTGTAGAAATATATTATAGAAGTAGCTGAGCCCGCGACTTCGTCCGCGTGGAATTTAACTTAACAAAAAGCCCGCTCCCGCGTTCTGAAACCGCGCGACAGGATTAAAAAAAATGTTAAATTTTGTTTTTCTAACATAAAAGTAGCCTACGTTACTGCTTATAACATCAGCTATCTACCGGTGAAAGTCCAGCCGTTTCGGAGATTACCCGGAACAAACACACAGACAGACAGACAGACAGACAAAAAAAAATTAAATCGCCTTTTTGCTATAGGTGTCGTATGTACTTTCATATGCATTTAGTGAAAAGGTGTTATTTTGATATTACAAACAGACACTCCAATTTTATTTATTTGTATAGATATAACGATATATTGTAGAAATTATGATTCGCACATATAATTCGAAAAACCCAGAGGTGCGAGCCGGGGTTTGAATCCTGGACCTGGTGAAATTGGCTATCACTGCTTTATATTAATGTAACATATGACAAAATAACGAAGCCAGCCTGAGGTACCCTATAAATTGATTGACTGTGCTGGTTAAAAGTTTTGTGCGTTAACTAAATCGCACAAGCACAAGGGTACAGTTTTAGCTGTATCATAATTGTATTTCTTCATTACATTACTAAGGCTAAAGAAAAAGAAGTATTTCTTTCATCGAGGAATTCCATGAGCCACATCCAAAAATAACATTTCTCTGAAATAACATCCACATTACGATGTGGATGTTATTTCAGAGTAAAATACCTATATATTATTACTAGTTGTGCCCCGCGACTTCATCCGCGTAGTATTGGATTATTGGGTTAAAAAGTATCCTATATGTTAATCCCAGTTATAATCTATCTGTGTTCCAAATTTCATCCAAATCCGTTCAGTAGTTTTTGCGTGAAGGAGTAACAAACATACACACATACATACATACATCCACACTCACAAACTTTCGCATTTATAATATTAGTAGGATAATAATATATATGTATTCAGCTATCAGGTATCACCGTCAGTTCACCACACGAGGGGAACGTGTATCGATAGGCACCTGCAAATTAAACCTAATGCTCGTGTTGATTGATGAGCGCCGTGTACCGTGTAGACACACCGTGTATTGATAGATAGATAGATAGTCACCGTGCTATTTGTCATAATTTGACGTAAATGACGTTGCGTTGATCGTGTGATGATGTGGCTGCTCGGTTATTGGATTTCGATGTACGTCGGGTTATTGATGACACGCGTGTGGATTAGTATACTTATTAGGTTCTCGTGTACGCTACTGTTATGTATACCTAGTTCTGTGATCAATCATTGTCAATTATACTCACATTTATAGAATTTCCGTCGGTTGCCGGTGCTGCGATGATATAAAATTAAATTGATAGAAATTAGGATATCGCTGACGACCGCTTGGCGCAGTGGTTCGAGCGTAGGCCGCGCTCGGATCACTGCACATGGTGGTTGCGGGTTCGATTCCCGCTGGGGCAAATTTCGGAAATTGCCTTTTTATAATTTGCCCTGGTCTGGGTATCACTGGGATCGCCCCCCGTCCATTGTAAGGTACCCATGGTACAAGCGTTGCTTAGTTTGGGACCACACAGTTGGTGTGTCAGTCTGGCGATATTTATTTATTCGAATCCAAATCTAAATTCCATTTTGTTTGCCGTGGTATAGATTACTGAACGAACGATACCAAATTATCTTTCGGTCAGATGATATACGACGGCAAAAAAGGTACTAGTTTAGAGTAGGATTCGACAAGATATATCAATGATCGTTGCTAAGAGTAGCACCCCTGGTCTAGTCATATCTGCGCCCCTCCAGGGTCTGCGCCCTGTGCCTGGGCACCGCTGGTACCTCCCTAGTTACGGTATTGACTATATCTAGCCGTCACGAAACTAGGATACCGCACTATGTCAATACATTATCACCAGAATATTATTGACGGCCTTTTTATGAACGCAAATCTTAATATCAATCTTGGTTTTCACATGTGTGTTCATTGGTAACAGATTCAAGAAATATAGTGTTCACTATTGTGAGCCAGCCGGAGCCCTACCATGCGAGCGTGTCGGCGCGGCTCAAACAGGACATCGAAGGTCAAGTTTTGCAGTTGGAAAACGTAAGAGGTTTTTGTTTATTAAAAAGAAAAGTTACTTAAATATATCAACGTAGCAAAATGTAATCAAAAAACTTCATCTTCAACATGGCCTCCTATAACGTATATATTTGATTAACAGTATTTTTACATTGATTACAAAGAACTAGGACCTATATGTGGGACTGTACTAGATTCTAGATATAACTAGATTCTAAGGCAAGCAAGGTCCGGTCACCTGTACGCTTCCATAAAAGTTAAGTGATCTGTTATTCCTAACCGAAAATAAAAAGAGTTACACAAGAGATCATGAATAACAGATGACAATGCGTCTTTGTTATCCAAATGTTTAAATCCCACTTAGATGTTTCAGGCGTCGTTAACGGTCAGGTTTTTATGGCGCATCAAAACTAAGCAACCTTCAGTTCGCTGCAGAGTATTCGGCAATGTATTTGATGATAATTCAGTTCCGTCCAGCATGTTTCCCTCCCTGCGGCGCTGGCGTCTCTTTGTTGTGGCGCCTCGCCCGAGGTCCAGCTCTTGTTCAAACTGCACTGAGGCCATTAATGTCGGTGTAGATATCGCACAACAGCAGTGGCTGTGTTTTTGTACCTTTGTCCTGATGCAAGAACAAGGGTTGGACCGGAACTAGAGTTTACTGTATTAATATTGAAGGGGATTAGAAATTAGTTTGTTAACTAGACTAGTGAAGGTATTGTGGGATATATATTGGTGAAATGAAACGGTGGAATAAATAACTCCATTCCATACGAACAAAAATATCTGCAGAAGTGTAACAAAAAGAAAACAATATAATAAATCATCGCCGAATATTGAAAATATTCCGTTCATTAATGTTGTTTGTCGTAACATTTGTTTTGAGAGAGAAAGGGGGAGTCCGTACCTGAGGACGGTCACATAGGCAAGTATTTTTTTTCGGATTCATTATATAATTAATAATAATAATAATAATTTAGCCCTTTTGACGTCCCACTGCTGGGCACGGGCCTCCCCTCAACATGAGGGGGATTCAGGCCATAATCCACCACGCTGGCCCAGTGCGGGTTGGCGGATTTCACATGTCTTTCGAAAATTGGTTAGATCTTCTAAGACATGCAGGTTTCCTCACGATGTTTTCCTTCACCGTAAGCAAGTGATAATCATATAGAAATTATGATTCGCACATAGATTTCCAAAAATCCAGAGGTGCGAGCCGGGATTTGAACCCAAGACCTGGTGCCCGCAAGACGCGTGCTTTAACCAATCGGCTATCACTGCTTAATATATAATTAATCAGTAAAATTTATTTTCTTGTTTCAACAATAGCGGTTGCCAAAAGTGCACATAACCCATGAAGACTTCCCGTCATCTGGTGCGTGGACCATATTGCCTTTACTAGCGCCGCTGACGGCCAGGTATGCAGGCAGTGACGTCAGATGGGTGCTGTTTGTGGAGACACACACTGCCGTGCGCTGTGGCAAGCTGATCGAGGCGTTAGCGGCGGCTGATACTCAGAAGGTGGGATATTGAAATTGACAGTTTTTGGTCAAGGTATACGCAATTTTGTTTGCAAAACTGCTCTTAAAAGTTTTTGAAGTCTGTATGTGATAAGTCGCTACTTCTCTGAAATATTGACAACCTTTCTTCTCTAGGTTCAATAATGTTTTATTTTGTTTTTACCAGAACCGTTGTTTTTCATTGCACAGTCACAAAATCTTTCAAACTAGTCAATGCCCCTTAACTTCGTCTCCTATAGGATGTAATGTGGATAGGCTACCCGCTAAGCGACGAGGAGCCAACCATAATTCATCACTTCACCTTCTACGAGGACTTGGAAGACGATGGCGGCTTCATGTACCCTAATTTCGCCAGTGGGTTCGCCATGAGGATTGAGCTTATGGCAACGTAAGTATACCATGGACTTTAATTCATATTATTTTTTAGGATTCCGCTGCAGTTACCCTTTATGTTAAGTTGTTCGTAATATTCCGGCTATTTGTTAGTAGGGTCTTGGCAGTTGGGTTCCATAGGGCAATGGGCTTTGCCTTCCCTGCCCCATCTAATAGGACCATCAGTGATCCCAGATTTATATCAACTGTCTGAACTTTTCAGCCTTTCTTCCTGATCATCTTGTAGATTGTTGTACATTTGTAACATGACATATGCCACCGCAAGCTTAACTTGCCTTCTGAACACCTACCTTCAGTTCTAAATTCGTCAAATCCATTTCGGAACAGGCTATCGACTTTCAGAACTCATAATTTATAGATAAAAATCGTACTAAGCGCAACACTGCTACTAGAGATTGAGAGATTGATGGGCGCTGCGTGGGTTTAGGGGAACGTCAGTCTACATAATTTCTCCTCAATCTATTGTTCACTAGCTGAGCCCGCGACTTCGTCCGCGTGGAATTTAACTTAACAAAAAAGCCCGCTCCCGCGTTATGAGCCCGCGCGACAGGACAAATTTTATTAATTTTGTTTTTCTAAAATAAAAGTAACCTAAGTTACTGATTATAACATCAGCTATCTACCAGTGACAGTCCCGTCAAAATCGGTACAGCCGTTTCGGAGATTACCCGGAATAAACACACAGACAGACAGACAGACAGACAAAAAATTTTTTTATCGGGTTTTTGCTATAGGTGTCGTATGTACTTTCATATGCATTTAGTGAAAAGGTCTTATTTTGATATTACAAACAGACACTCCAATTGTATTTATTTGTATAGATAAGATAAATACAATCTGCGGGTAACTTGAAGTTCTCCAATAAACGGACGGTATCTCCTTAGGTTACTAAGTCAAATAGAGAGCGGCGAGCGCAAGTTAGAGGCGGACTTCTCAATAGACCCTGCGTATGAGCTGGCGCAGCTGGTGTACGGCGGCGGCGGCTCGCCGGGGCCGCTGCTCACCCCCGACCTCAGCTTCTGCATAGTGTCGGGCGACAACTGCGCTACGTACCCGAGGCAGTTTGATATATGTGTGAGTAGCAATTTTGTTGACTTCTATTTTGTAGAATTAGAGAAAGAAATAAAGAAAGAAACATTTCTTCGATACACATCGACACACAAGGTAATTGGCTCACCATGTGCTGGACGAGACTCCCCCAGTGCTGATTTTCAGCCAAACCCTCCTCAATGGGTCATACGTGTCACTGACTACCCAGTAGAAACTAAATAACAAAATATATATCATACTAATATTATAAAGAGGAAAACTTTGTTTGTTTGATTGTAATGAATAGGCTCCGAAACTACTGAACCGACTTGAAAAATTATTTTTCATTACTCATACACTGAAAGTAGGTCTGAAGTTGCCTGAGGAGCGGGTTGAAAGTAATACTTTTCTGGCCCGGGAGAATCACTTTCAACTGACAGCTGTCAAATTATAAAAAAAAAAACTAGTTCCATTTCTATGGAACCATGTTCAAACTTTTTCTACAGTCACTCAATTACAGCACGATGTAAAATTGAAATAACATAAAGTTGAGTATTAAATAAAGAATATATACTTTTAAATGACTTAATTATAATTTAGTTTCAACAATTTATTTAAAATGTCATAGATTTGGTCAAAATATTTAAAAATGAAAATTAAAAATACTGGCTAAATAATGAAGTTGGCCGGCCAACGAAAAAAAACAAAATAGGCGGCAATCCGATCTTTTTTTTTTTCGAGTTGTAGAGTATTGTTCATGCTTCCTTGTATTATTTCTTTAGCCAATTTCTGTTTTTATTTTTATTTTCCTTGTATTCGTAATGAAAAGCACAGTGTTTACCTCGGGTGAAAGACTTATTTTGTCCCTCGAACTATTAGCGCCCTCGCTACGCTCGGGCGCCAAACCCCGTCTCGGGAAAAATAAGTCACTTTCACCACTCGTGTAACAATGTACTATTACTGTTGGGAAGCTACACTATCCCCGGGTGACATAGGCTATATTATATTTAAAAAAAATTAGGGATCCTTGCTAAAACTCCAATAATGTAACCGTAATGTACCCATGCGAAGCCGGGGCGGGCCGCTAGTATTTGATAAATTGAGATAGTAAAATACATACGTGCGATCTAACGGGATGAACCTGTTTAATAATATATTTCAGTTCTTTTATATATATGTAAATGTATATGGATTAATAAATTATGTAGAGTTGTCAAGGACTCCTTTTTTTCTCTCATCCTCTTCTATTAATACAAAAATCTTTCCACGCAGGAACCGATCGGTCTGGTATCTTTCACCGTACCTTGGAAAATTGTACTTTTAATCGAACCGTGACGTCTTCCATTAATTTCATAATGAAACCGATAAACAGTTACGGCACGGGCAGCTAAATCTTATAACTACTGAATGGGGATTTTAGAATCTTAAACAGAGTTTTTCTATGAGAGGGCGTGGTTTAGTATCAGTCGGTTACTTGACCTAAATAACCTGCATCGAGGGTCTATTTCCGTCTGATTTTGAGGGTAGTACAATAATAAAACGCCTCAAGATCTTTGGTCAGAGGTTCTACAGCATATATTGAAAGCATCAGCTGTCGGCAGGGCAGTGCCATACCTGAGGAGTCGGTGTTCTTCGCGGTGAAGACGTGGAGCGGCTTCCACGCCACCAGAGCCAGGGTGGTGAAGAAGACCTGGGGGAAACATGTCACCAACTTGCTGTTCTATAGCGACGTAGAAGGTAAACATCTTTCTTAAGGATGCTGAAATGCAGAGAGGGGTGCCAAGGCCAACAGTAATTTGTCACTGTGGGTAGTTTATAAATATCGTAGTTTAAAGCCCATATTAATAAACCGATCTCAAGTCTGAGAGCGAGATGTGTACGCTTTTGACATGTTATTTTGTACTGGTATGACATAACAATGACATTCCCAAGATCGCTCTCAGACTTGAAAATCGGTTTATAAATACGAGCCTAAGTACTCGTGCATCCTACTCAATAACCTACCTATACCACGGCCAACGAGAAGTGACACGAAAAATATGATTTTACCACCTTAGAATTCTAACGATTGTGTTGACAAGGAAATTAATACTAAATGAAATTGTTACCATGTTTCTTCAAACCCTAGACCCGTCGTTACCAGCGGTGGCGACGGGCATACCGAACAGTAAGACCGGCCATTGCAGCAAGACAATAGCGATACTGAAGCAAACGTTGAAGCGCGTGCGCGACAAGCCGCACGTCAAGTGGATATTCCTAGCCGACGACGACACGATACTGGGGTGAGAAAAAATATACTGAATAATATAACAAGCTTTTATTAACTTATGTTGCAATTTATGTTTGTCCGGGTGGTATCTTGCAACTCAATTTACAGTTATCTTTAATCGATTGAGCTGAAATCTGGTATACACACTTATTTTGGATGACAATGCATGCTTAGCTTTATGACGTCATTTTAATGGCCGATCATTCAAGATGGAGGACTAGTTTTTTTTTCTGCACTACCACAGTATGGATATTAGTGATGTAACGAATATTCGCATTCGCATTCGCGAATATTCGCATATTTTTTGACATTCGCATTCGCATTCGCAAGAATCTATGCGAATGTTTGGCGAATGTTTTTGAAAAACAAAAAGGAAATTATCTATAGATGGATATGGAATGTTAGCAACTAGTAAGAAATATTTATATTATTTAAACAAACTTGCTCACAGGGTGGCACTTATTGCACCGCTTTTAGGTTCATATAGAAGCTTATAACGCAGTAGTGCTATTGACTTTACATGTTTAAATCTTAGTAAAGAGTTATCCTAAAAATAGTAAGCATTTAAAACAATAAATAAACGATGTTTATTCAAATATTTTACATACATACATTAACTATTTAAATAAATTTCTTTTACATTCAATTTCATTGTAAATAAAACATATTATAAACATTCGATTTATTATATTTCAAATAATATAATCATTGTTACCGGCTTTGTCAGACCAATAGATAAAACCGGCAAAATGCATGTCGGACTACGCATACTCCAGGGTTCCGTAGACATCCCGCCACTTTTCGATCATACGGTTCTCATAAATTAAAAGTGTTTTTTTTATTGATATGAAACATAGAATACGGCGGCTCACGTAATCTATTAATTTCTGCGAAATTAATAAACTATTGGTCACCTTTTAAGTAAGAAATTCTGTTACTACATTTATTAAACCGGCATCATAGACATCTTCAGTAAAAGTGACATACACTTTTATTTTCTTTTTGGACTGATGAAGATTCTTACAAGGGTTTTTAATTCAAATAATGAATTTATGATTAGACTGGGTGCACAATCAGTAGTGCGTGGTTTGAGACTCAATCCAAACTTTAGATTTTTTTAAAATTAATTATATAATTTTGAATAGTAAAGAACTATTTATTTCCTATAATAAACCATTTATAATGTGGTTCTAATTTATAGGATGAATCTTGCTACTTAAGTAAAAAAGGCCACAATGAAGCTCAATATTTCGTAAACGGGAATTAATATTGAAAAACTGTAAAAAAATCCTTCAAATAATTTTAAAATACTTACTGAACAATACCTCAATAGAGGGGGTGTGTAAACATTTTTTTCGCTCCCCCTTCTTAAGTACGGGAGGTACAATGGAATAACTTTGCTTTCAAAATTTAAAAACAATTTTTTAGCGGTACATAAACTATTTTTTTTTGGCTAGGTTGCAGTATTTTAGCCCTAATAGTCTCTGAATAAAATTACTGTGATTGCAGACTGACGTGCCAAAACTATAAGGGTTCCGAATTAGACTACGGAACCCTAAAAACTTACGGCGCGCCATGTTGTTTTATTTTTCATTCATCCAGCAATTTTCTAGGTCTTAAAAAAATTTCGGGAATTGTGATTTTTTTCAATTAGATTGTACTCTAAATATTTTTTAGTCGCAATTAAGTTGTAAAATGACGTATGAAATACGTGAGCATTGTTAATTACACACCTTGGCTCCATCACAGCACAGCCCTCGCGTTAGTCTCTGGCTGCAAACCAGCCTCGATCGTAACTTAGCTCACTTGCACATAATGCACTTATTTACTTATATTTGAATAAAAAAAAAATAACTATCTTGAGGTAGGCAACTAAATTATAAATAGGATCTTTCTCTATTGCTTTTGTTAGTCTCACTAAAATATTAACACAATAAAATTTTAATATAAAATAAATTTGATTAATGAAATAATACTAAACTACCCTCAAATCAAAACAAATCTCTTCGAATTAACTTTATGTCACTAACTTCATTCTTTCAACCTCTATGGGTTCGGCTATGTTCGGCCGACACGAAATGTCAATCTAATATAATATTTTGCGCGCTCTTTATTAACCCCCGAGAAATAGGAGTGTTATAAGTTTAACATGTGTATTTGTATGTCTGTCTGTGGCATCGTAGCGCCCAAACAGATGATCCGATTTTAATTTTGTTTCTTTTTTAGAAAGGTATTCTGATCGAGAGTGTTCTTTGCTATGTTTCACGAAAATCGATTCAACCGTTTGAAAATTATCAGCTCTTTTGTAATTTAAAAAGTCGTCGCATCGGGGTTTTTTTTAATTTTCAATTTAATGTTTCTTATTTGAAAGTCAACATTCGCATTCGCATTCGCGAATGTTGAAGCCAAATATTCGCATTCGCATTCGCATTCGCGAATGTCAAAAATCCAACATTCGTTACATCACTAATGGGTATCAAATGAAAGGGCTTGCTAAGGAGAACACTAAAAGGTTGTTTTTAAAAAGTTTTTTTTAAATTGCCAGACAAACAAGAACTCTATAGCCTTAGGGCGGTTTCAGACTAGTGCGTTTTTGCGCGTATTAGAACACGCGATTACAGGCGCGCCACATTTTGCGCTTTAAATAAAATTTAACGCGCTCATACGTACTTATAAGCGCGTCATCGCTCGTACGAGTTGCGCGTGTGGCAAGAGGCGCGCCAATACGAGCTTATACGCGGCTAAAACGATTATCTCAAACCTCCCTTAGTATAACGCTTGTATTATTCGTATCGTGCAATGATCTGGAGGCGATTTCAGTGTGCAGCGACTATGCGAGGTGCTGAGTTGTTACCGTGGAGGCAGTGACGTCACGGTGCTGGGGGAGAGATACGGCTACGGTTATGGCAAGAGGGAAACGGCCGCTAAAGGTAGGTCGTGCATTTATTAATTGCCGGTGTTAAGGTTTATTCAAACGAATCCTGTTCGCCTGTATATACGCTCGGCGCTCCGGTCTTTGAACACCAATACAATACATGATGGTGGAAATATTTTCCTTTAGTTTCCGTTAGTCATTACTTCCCAGAATTTGATCCACAACACAATCACATTGTCACACTGTCGAATGGTGTAATAAGTTATGTTTTTTTTTAATCAGCGGGTACGAATCCTTGCTAGAAAAATACATATTTCAAAAATACAAAGATTCAGTTTCAGTTTTCATCAAAATCGGGCCCGAGACTCCTTTGAGTATTTTTCGCAATTCCTCATAGTTTTGGATTTGGCTATCCACGCTTACTTGAAAAAATAATCCTGTATATAAGTATTAGTAATCACTATCCCTAAAAAGTAACCCTAAATAAATAACAGTATAGAACCTTTTGTAAAAGGTTACGACTACATAACGGGCGGCGGCGGCGCGGCGCTGTCGCTGGGCGCGGCGCGCGCGCTGTCGCGCTGCGCCTGCGCCGCGCCCGCCGCGCCCGACGACATGACGCTCGGCGCCTGCGCCCGGCACCGGCTCAACCTCACGCTCACGCACTCGCCGCTCTTCCATCAGGTACCTGCTCATAATCTCTTAACTATGAGTGTGTCGAAATTAGTATTTAAACAGCAAAAAAATAATCTAAATATTGAAGCGCGTGCGCTTTATTGGAGGTGTAAGTAACTCTTAAAGTTTTACTCCTATTGCATAAATAAATTGCATTACTTAATTAATGTTGACAGAATATTGGGCATTCATATGTTTCAGTGATTATTTTTACGATGAATTATACCAAATTATACTTGGCAAAATAAATTAATAGCGTCGTCCATATAATCAGTGCAGGTTGAGACCCTGGTCTTAAGAGTTCACATCGAGCTGAGCGTATTTACAATGCAGTAAAGAAAATTAATGTGCCTTTAGAGTATATTAATGTTCATATCTCCGACGACCCTAATTATCAATGGCTAATATAGTCCTATTTGCTGATGACACATCACTTATATTTAAAGTGAATAGGAAAGATAGGGATCTTGTTGAACCCAATAAAACACTAACTATGATTTCAAATTGGTTTTCTGCAAACAATTTACTTTTAAATGCTAGCAAAACAAAATGTATTAGATTCTCTATCCCAAACGTATACAAGGTTGATTCCAATGTAAAACTCGACGGAAAAGCGCTAGATCCGGTACCCTCAAGTGTCTTCCTAGGAATAACAGTAGACTCTAAACTGCAATATAGAAACTCTCGCAAAAAAACTCAGTTCTGCTGCTTATGCCGTCAGGAGAATAAGACAGATGACTGATATAGCTACAGCTAGGCTAATGTATTTCGCATATTTTCACAGCATCATGGCCTATGGCATATTGCTGTGGGGGTCTGCTGCTGATGTTAATACTATCTTTATTTTACAAAAAAGAGCTATTCGCGCTATTTACTGCCTAGGCAGCCGCGATTCCCTTCGTGAGCTTTTCAAGGAGATAAATATACTTACTTTACCCTCGTTATATATTCTCACGAATATCATGTACATACGTAAAAATATCTCCTTCTATGATAAAAATAGTGACATCCACAGTATTAACACTAGAAATAAGCACAAGCTTGCAGTCCCAGGATACAGGCTTAGTAGAACCAGCAAAACGTTTATGGGCAATAGTGTTCGGTTTTACAATAAAATTCCATCTAGCATCAAAGACCTACCAGATACAAAATTTAATGACGTAATTAAATGCACGTTAATGTCCAAAGCATATTATAGCATTAAAGATTATATTGATAATAAAGACGCTTGGCATACAATACCTCTCTGCACACAGTAACCCACTGGCATTACAATTTGAAATCTTATGATTATGATTTAATTCCTCGCTGACATTTATATCTAGCAAATGTTATTCCAAATCAAATCATATTCAATTGTGGTATACTTGAATTGTATAAATTTAAAGTAGGTACCTAATCAAATGATAGACAGCAAAATAATATTGTAACAATAATGACAAAATGTTAAAATGTGAGCACTGATGCATTAATATAGCATAACTTCCTAGTAGAAATAAGTTTTTGACATGGCAATATTCTGGGCCTATTACTTCTTTATTTGTGATGCCTTATGCGTTAACCTACATTGTCCTCACATCTCTTAATACCTACTGTAAATAAACAAACATAATTTTAAAAAAGAGAAAAGAAAAAATGTATCCATGGAGTTTCTTGCATGTTCTTCTCCATAGGACTTTGTTTTGGAACATGCACCTAGTTCTTGACTTTTTAAAAGTGCCAGTTAATCTGGCCTATTTGAAATAAAAATATTTGAATTTGAATTTGAATTTGACCGCACGCGCGGCCGCGTTTCCCGTCTGCGCGTGTTTGAATGGAAATTTGAACTTTATAACGCTAGAAAGACAATTCAAATTTCCTTTACCATATTGTAAGTGTGTCGTGTGTCAGGCGCGGCCGCAGGACTACGCGCGCGAGGCGCTGGCGCGCGACCGGCCCGTCTCGTTCCACCGGCACTCGTCGCCCGAGCCGCTGCGGGTCTACTCCACCTGGTTCCAGCACGACGACCTCGCGCTGCGCAGGCGCGCCAGGGACGAACTCTAGGCGGACCGCACGCCACCCGCCGACCAAACACCCTTTCGACAGTGGGAATCAATTCCAGGGTCGCCAGAACGGAGGCAGCGCCATTGTGATTGGTCGCGAGCGGAGGTATGGCATTGTGGTTGGTTGGTTGTAAATCTCATAAACTTTATTAAGGAGGTATGGCATTGTGGTTGGTTGGTTGTAAATCTCATAAACTTTATTAAGCGTATGTGTTTCGGAAACTTGTCCTAGAGTGCGGAATCCAAATGGTGGAGCCCCCTCGTTGCACTGACGTACCAAATATACCAATATACCACTGGCTGTAGAGATCCGGAGATAACCCGACTCTATTTTATTTACCGTGTTTGCTCTGTATAACAAATACTCATAATATATTTTTAAAATGAGGGGTCTACTCGCTTCACAGTTGAACCAATAAGTTCAGTCCAGTTGGACAAGTGTGCACAAACAATCTAAAATAGATTAAACATTACACGAACAAACTTATAAAAGATGCATTTACAAAGCATTTATCAGATCACAATACATTGTAAAGACATTGTAAATCGATTTTAGCATTCTATAATGTTCATGGCTAAGTCATGAAAATATATATCAACACGCCATGGCCGTGTAGTCTTAAGATTACAAAAACTATAATAAGTAATACCTGCATACTATAAGTTAAGCAAATGTATAACAATGTTTTGTTTAGTTATAAATTTGTTAGATAATAAATACGTGTTATAACATAGAAGATAAACAATTGATGAACACTAGTTATGTTAAATTTGACATAACTCGTGTCTATCACGTCCTTAACTTGTTGGGAATAAATCCGCTTATGTCTATCGTGTTCAATTGTTACGCGCTAATGCAAACTAACATATCAGTTGGATTAAAGTTTAATATTTTTGTACAAACTGGTTTTATTACATCACGCATGTTTTCCTGGGTGGGGTAGCTAGGGATACACTGCAGTCGCCTTTCACCGACGGTATTTTGGTCCCAATTTAATAGGGGGTGAGATTATTGCCATTTTACCACATTTACCCTCAATGCGAGGGGGATTTTGGCCATAGTCCATTTGTTATGTGAAGTTTGTTAACCCGCGCTGGGCCAGGGTGGTCGCTCACATCTTTCGAAAGACATCACGAAATCATCGAAGGTCAAACCTCGGCGTCATTGCTGGATTGGACTCCATTGTGGGTCCTGGCTTAAAGAGGCAACAGTGGTGGGAGTAAGTGAACTAGTCCCATAAAAAATGTGAAAGATGTGCGGGCTTTCTCACGACATCCATTACCGTTCAGCAATAGATGATAGTTTCATAAAAATATATGTCTACGATGTCAGGTTTCTTAACAATATCCTTCACTGTTAAGCAAGTGAAAAATCTTTGTTAGAAGTGAGATTCGCACAAGAAATCATTATTATTTTAAGGCATAAGTACTTAACCCTAAAAGTATAGGTACCATCTCTCATCCGCTAAGATCATTAATTAGGCTCCTTGTCTTCGCTAATGGAAGTATTCTGGCGAGTGACTTGGCGGTGCCGCTAAGATCCGGCAAGTCACGCCACTTAATAAACAGCGGCAAATAAGCGCGGTTCAGTAATGGCGGACTCGTGTTATGGTTGATATACGGATGATGAGGGAGATTTGTGGCATTCGAGATGAGAGTAGACTTTTAATGGGTAGTGTGCAGGTACAGGTAAAGAAAATTACTTTAGGAGAAACGTTATTAATTAATAAATAAGTTACTACTAAAATAACTTAAATGATATTAATCTGATTACTAAATTGAAATATGTGATACTCATTGTTTTTGAATATATATTTTAAATCGATGATATCTATTAACACATTAATCAAAGATACCTACCTACCTACTATCTTTTAAATTGACTAAGTTTATATTTTCCAAACTAACTTATAACGGATTTTGAAATCATCGAATGTACAATAACTTAGGGTAGATGAGGCTCAAAATACTAGCTTATAAATGAAAATATTATCACCACTAACCAACCAATATTAGGTCTTATTTTGATAATAGGTACACTACAATATTTTTTTCATAGCGCCCTAGTAGATGTTAAAGATGTCGTATCTACTTACCTACTTATCCAAAAATCCAACAATATTAATGTTTTCTGTTGGTTGGTAGGTACAGTGATAGCGAGTAATTTCAATCAATGGTCAAACGATAGAAATAAACCCATCAGATTATTGTTTTGGGTGTCATTCAAAATATCGTGCATTACCTACTTACTTACTTATTTATTAAAATAAAAACCTGAAATACATATTTCACTCGGAACGGCTATAATCTTAGTTCTAAGATTATTTTTCAAGTAAGATTAAAACTTTCATACAGAATCATATTATTTCCACCAAAAGTTTCGCCGCGCTTGAGCGTAGTTGCGAAGTATCGGACGGGCAATTTGTCATCCGACACGCGATACTTAACATAAGCACCAACTCACAACTTACATTTTTCATTACCACAAAGTTTTGAGTGCGTCCCTGGCGAGTTAACACCTTCCAAACGAGAATACACCCTAATATATCACATCAGAGTTATCTTTGAAGCCGCAAGGTGTCACTGATGTTGTAACATGCTTCGATCAAAAACATACCCTAACAATTCAGTCTTAGAGTTATTTTTTGAGTGAAGGCTTGTAGGTTGATCTTGATACTTTTTCTCGTTTTCAGAACACATAGGTAGGTATTAATATAAAAGTATCGATAGCTTTTAAAGAGTTATTGGAAGTTAGTAACAGCGAAAGGGTAGCGAGAGGTCACGCGTGTCGTTAAAATAGGAATAGGCGTAGTACAGTTAATAAAATATTCTACTTAAACCAATTTTTTCCACAACTTTTGATTGAGTATCGGCCAGCTTTTTCATGGTCAAGTAAAATAAAAACAACAGCTAAAATTGTAAAGAAAGCGAGCCAATTTAAACTTTAAGTACTTTTGCAGACTGGCTGGTTTTTGCCATGAAGAAATTGGTCGTAACTAATAAAATAGGTAGGTACCTAATAAAAAATCAAATTTCCAATAAAGATTCATTTGAACAGAAAAGACGTGTGAAATCGGCCCACCCGCACTGGCTGCACGGTGGACTATAGCCTGAATCCCCCTCGCGTTGAGGGGGGGCTCGTCTCCAGTAGTGGAACATTACAGGGCAAATATTACAAAGGAAAGTAAATAAGTAATTTCAGACTAGTAGATTATTTCATGTGTAGCTACTACCTACCTACAGTAGGTACCTACCCATCGCAGCGAACAATGTTTATGTCTGGGTATACTTACCTATTTATGTCTGTTCATTGTACAATAAATTCAAAGTTATAATAAGATCGCACGCCATTCGTCTACAAGGCAGGAAATTTGAAAGTGTTTGTTTTATTATTTAAAGTTACGGTTACTTTTGACAGGTTCATTTTGAACCACAAAAATAAGTACTTTACCTAAATATAGTAGGTACGTACCTACCTACCTACGTGCATTCGTTATATCGATGTATATTAGGGTGTTGCTAAACTAATTGGTCGACGGTCGGTCGACGATAGAAGAATGAGATGAGTCGACCTAGATCGATAGTTTCTAAATAGAATAACATTCTACCAATCATAGAACAACATTGAATGACATCCAAGACCTAGTGACCATCAGCCACACTTGCAACTTTTAACTTAAGTAACTCGTAACGGGCCTCTCATTAACGAACTGTCCTTCGAATCGGACAATTGGGTCGGCTAACTTCCCTCAGCGGCGGTCTCTTGTAAATCAATATACCTAACTGAGTTATGTTAAGTTCATTTAATTAAAGTCAGTGACTGATTGCATTTGGGACTCGATTTATCTTAAAAGTTGCGTATTACATAATATTAGTTAAGGAGAGCATCCACAGTTTGGAATCTTGCAAGTTAACTATAAATGGAACTTCGGTTATCATTAGATACTGAACCTGTAAAACATTTTTAAGTTTGTTTTGGATAGGTAACAACGACTTTACAAATACAAATCAAATAATATTGAAGTACTTTGTATTATTCGAATGTAGAAAACGCATTCCTTATAATAAAAGGCACAGAATATCGAAGCGGTTATCGAAAATTGAGAAAAAGGTTGTGGCGGGTTCAGACGGCGAGATACTAATTCTTGTTAGGTATGGTGCTTTACTAAAAGGCGGCATGCTCTTTTCGTTTTATTTTAGCTAATCCGCTAATTTAAGGAGCTAAAGACGGTAAATATTTTGGTAAGTAAACAGTTATTAACGACAGTAGGTACTCACGATATACAAGGTGACACATAATGGGTATATTTTTTTTTCAAAACTTAACTTTGTAATTCTTAAACCATCAGCTTTGGAGGGAACTTGAAAAACAAAAGGTATTAAGTATAGGAATACAGCTGTTGACCGATTTCACAAGTCTACAAAACCTTTAGTACTTCAACTGTCCCACAAAGCCGATAGTTTGAGATTTACAAAGTTAAGTTGCAAAAAAAATAGTATACCCATTTTGTATCACCTAGTATTTTTTTTAAGTAGGTATGTACAACAAATTCTGTAAACAAGCCAACGACCCGCCTGGTATTAAGCAGTTACCGTATCTTAAGCATACATGCTTAAGATACCAAAAACATTGCTCGCACGTTGCCGACTCGAAGGAGAGTGGGAGATAGGGGGAAAAGAGGGGGGTTGGTCTTCTGGCTCTCCCACGTATCGTACGAATCGAAGCTATAATAGCTACTTAACGTTCACAATCTTCTGTTAGAGGATAGTAATACCACAGTCGAGCCAGGACGTAGGTACACGAGCTGTAGTCATTAAGTTAAAGCTTGGCTCTACCAACGTATAGCACTCCTCGTATTTGGCTCTTGTACTTTTTGAAGTTGTTTTTTTTAGTGTTCCTTTGCACAGTGGAACACCCCACCTTTTTTTTCCAGTCCTGTCCCCGCCCTTAGCAACATGCGGTTTGAAGAACACCCCTACACAGGGCGCCCCTTTGAGTTGAATGCAAATAAAACGATGGCCTCCAAATCGTAAATCAAGCCATTGCTGAGAGAGCGCGCTCTCGGCTCGAGAGCTTAGATGCTCGCAGGCCCATTGTGCGGATGTTTATTCGCAAATTGGTCGAAATACAGATTTGTGGAGAAGAGTTATAGGTACCTACACCCGTTATCTCGGTTGGAAGATAACTTTTTATCCTGAGTAAGAAGTAAGTATAGGTCGACGTAAAGTTTCCGTGTCGGATACGATATATTAGGTACAGCTTCATTCTTCTTCTAATCCATATGTAAAAGAAGGATAAGGTATGTTTAATACGAGTGAGTCCAAGCTTACATAGATAGATACCTACACATTATGTTAAGTCAGGTTCATACTAAATTTGATTATAGATTAGATTGTGTTTAGGAATGCAAAGTAAGTTCGCTCTCGAATTGAAGACTTAAATGTCGAGTTTTTATGATTTAAACAAGAGTCACTAAGATTTTTGTGGTACCTATGAATTAAAGTTATCGTATCGTACATAGCAATGGATTTATGTGAACAGGTAAATTGGGGTGAGTTCGACACTCCCGCTACACTCGTCAAAAATACATAGGCGCCAGCCAAGTCGATTGTCGAGACTTTGTGCGACAATTATGACAAAAATGAAATTTCCTTCGTGCCCCTGCTGGGAACGACGAGGACTTATTGTATGAGTGTTGTATTAGACTGTCACTAGGCATTTGTTTGAAAAATATACTGAAAACCATGTAGGCGTTGAATTTATTAGGAGTTCCCTGAATTTTAATAAAATATTCAAATACAGTTATATTAGTATTTTGTTTCGAATCCATTTATTAAATGTTTAGGAAGGTCAAGTAAACTACCTAATTACTTAATGATAAATAGACAAACAATATTGACTGCATTACTCGACTCTGATATCATTTTGGTACTGGTGACCTCTTTTTCCAATTGCAAAAATGTAATCAGAACACTCCAGCATCCGTACTTTTATTATTCTTATAAAGCAACACTAATTTACCGTTTTATATAAACGAGATTAGGAGGGGAGGTCGGGGCTAAATGGCAAACGAACATAACACTACACGAGCGAGTCCAAGCCGACGATGCTGTGTCCAATTTATTTTATTGCCTCTTATATCGCACTGTTTCGTTCTAGCCACGACCACTCGTAAAGATGGGATCTCATTTCTGATACTTATAAAGATATACATTTATATAAAATTCTTTATTTATATAGATGTCTGTATAAAATCGTTTACGTGCCAGAGTTTTATAGATGAAATGAAATTTTATAAGGATATTACTTATGTCAGAAATTGCCACGTAGATTTTTATTTGAAGAGGAACTGACTACGAAACTAAAGGTTCAACAATAAGGTTTTTTTCTCAACAAGAAGTTTTTTTTTTATGTTTTCATTTAAAAGTTCAGTGACAGTAACTAAAAGCATACAGTACAGCAATATCATGTTAATCAGCGGGTACACACAAACGATTAACTAATTTTGTCTTAGTTCAATAAAACCAGCGTAATTATGATTAAACCGACAAAAGAAAGCTTTCCACATTTTGAACATAACCATGCAGTACCCTATATTCCCTATAGGCCAAAATACAGAATAAATAATACCTACCAAACCCACATCTATCGGGTTATCACAGTATCCCCAGTCGACCCCGCTGTCAATAATTCTCTATATCATAAAGTAAATATGTTTATCCGAGACAATCCTGTGTAAATACATCGGGATATAAAAGGATAAATAAATGCGATTGCTATGAATCCGTCCGTCGTGTGACCTCTGTTTGGTTCAAATCAAATTTTTGTGACCTTATGAATTGGGGCAGTTGTATGTTGTCTTTTTTTATAAGAATTAATTTCTCCTCTCTGACTTTAGCCGGACAACGAGCAAAACAACGATTTTTTATTGGAAAACATCTGCATATCAGCCTTTTTTAATGTTAAACATGTATTTAATTAAATATCCAAATGTTATCAACTCTGAATATCAATTTATCTTGCCATTAATTAATGCTCCACTCTCTGAAATTTTCGCTGAAAAAATCTAGAGTATAATGTGGAAAACTCGTTAAGCGCGAGAAATTGCTTCCGGTTAGCTGTGCTGTTGTTTCACCTAAGTAGGTGAAACCTAGGTATATCTACCTTTTTTATGGTTTGGTCAGCAATCGACCCCTTTCCCACCTGATGGAATATGACGAGGAGGCAGAGGATGTGGCTCGCTGGCCCAGTGCCCTGATCACTATAAATTTGAAGAACCATTAATAGGTAGGTACCCACCTACCTATATTTATATGGGAAGTAAGTAATTATAATTGTGAACGGCAAACAATACTTTATTTTATGGGGATTTAATTAGGTACCTTTATTCGGTATTTACCTATCTTGGTTAAGGTGAAGGCGTCTGTCTAGCCCGCGAAATTCAAAATTTTCGAGTATTTTTATAGTTTATCCAAAATCTGAAAACATTTGTGATTTGCGACAAACACAGTATGCAGTGCGTTTATTAATACATTTATTTTACTCTAAATATTATCACGGTGGATATGATACTAGTAAATCACTAAATATACAAAAATTGCCAGATTATCTGGATAGCTTTCGTTCTTGAAATGTTTTAGAGTAAGTTGGTTATATTAATAAATGCACACGGTCTTTTTCGCGAATTACAAAATTTGTCTTTTATTATTGTCAGATTTTGAAAAATTTCTAAAAGAACTCAAAAAATTTGAACTTCGCTGGCTAGATGGGCGCTTTAGCCTTAAGTGAGAAAGAAATACTAGGGTAGGTATCTATATCTAGGTAGTTTCTGCTGTTCTGCTTATCGGTATTGCGATATAAGTAGGTACTTACCTACATTAATTCACTTACTTTGGTAACTTCAGGTGGTCTTAATCTATGTCATAAATCTTCAAAACTGACTGAATTATTACCCTGGTAGCGTCTTCAGTAAGATTCATAACGTGTCTCCTGTGTATGAGAAAGTGCCAAGTTAGCTACCTACTTGGAGCGTGCACTTGAAGGATCAACTTAAAACTTAGACGACAGTGTTTGATTACTTACTATGTTATAACTTAATAGCTTATTTAGGACATATTTTTAGACCTATAAAGTAAATATGCTATGATATAAATAGGTAAGTATAGTGGGTATATTTTGATTGTAGCCAAAGAGAATAAACGGCTTTGTTACATATATTTTTTTTTTAGTAGGATACGTGTTTCTAATCTATGGCCTTGGTTTGGTTTTATCTTTGGTTTTGGTGGTAGGTATTGGTATTAATTAATTGGATCATTAAACATGAATTAGTTATTACGACATATTTTTATACAATTATGTAAAAAAAAAATAATTAAATAACAAGAGGTGGCAGCACTATTTATGCAATTTTGCTTTAAAAAAAAGAAATGTCAAACTTAACCTTACTTCGCACGTGTGGGTATAGTTACAAAATTTTAAATGCCCCTTTTTGTGGGTAGTTCGGTACTATTTAGTTAAACTCTTTTGTGTAGTAGTATTTAGTTGTTATTTGGATGGCACGCGGACGACACCGGTTGTTGACTTCGTTGGAAGCCATATAGGTATAGGTTTTAAATGAACTGATCGGTGGAGTGTCGAGTCGGTGTCTGTGCGTGATCAAAAATGTGATGACCAATATAATCAAGAATATAAACCTGCCAGAAACCTGCCTACAGCTGAAACAGGGTAAGTTTTAATTATAAATTTACCTAACTTGTGAATATTGTATTAAAAAGCTCGTTTGTTTTTCTAGTTGAGAAAGTAGGTAAGTACCTATTTATTTTATACTATTTCGTGGTGCATTTAATGTGTTAAGTAGTTCAACGACCCGGCCATTAGTTCTGGTATCGTGATAAGTATTTCCAGGAATGTAGGTACAACAATTCTCCAATACAAAATGTATCCAAACGAAAGGTAGCCACATAGTATTAATAACAACTACCCGCTAACTACCAAACCATCAATTAAAGTAGTTCCAACACGTGCGTGTGAGATAAACGCACGTGTTCTGTGGCGACTGGATAATAATATAATAAACAATATTGACACAATAAGTGTGCCGATACAACCCACCGGTGCGCGCACCAGACCTGAATATTGGATTCACTTGCGAGGGTTGACACCGATTCCAAGGTACCACGACAATTATTTGTCGGTCGATTATAAGCCGGGCGAAGGCAGATGTCGCTATTGCTTGACAAGACCTTTCAATTTCGGATCTTTCTATTACGGTTTTTGTTCATCTGACGTTCAACCGTCTTTTATAATACGCGTCTGGCGATTGGTTCAGCTTGAGACACAAATTGCGGCTGATCATGGTCAAACCGGATCCTATGTCTCTGCCCCCGCGATATCGTCAATACTACTGTGATATTGGCCATAATACGTGTTATTTTACGGACGATGTAAGTACTCTGCGATATTAAATTTTTAGGCTTGTTTTTGGGAAAAGTAAACGTTTAAACATCAATGACGTACGGTAAGTAAACCAAATTAGTTGGTAGATACTTAAATAGGTACTTAACTTCCGGAGGACATATTATTCGTTTTGAAACCGCCGCGCCCTGAAAATTTAAGAATTCTAGACTAGTAGAGACACCGCTATAGGGTCTCTAATTATATTATATTTTAATGGTTAAATCGCTGTACTAGCCACGGCAGAGCATCTGCCAAGACGAAAAAAGGCGCTGCTAACCTTTTCTTAAAGTGATTTGGTGATTTTATGACCATCCCAGTAATTTCGGTCTGATTTACAATTGCATGTTTCTTATATAAATACTGAATGTTGGTTATGTACCTGATTATTCACCTACATAATCAGCTCGCTAATGCAGACAGATAGGTGCCTACTCAACATATTTTGACGATATACAAAAACAAACAGTTACCGTGATACAATGGAAACAGGAACCAAACACAACACTAGGCGAATCCCAAACGAGCTCTTAATAATACCTCTACGATATCGCCGCTGAATTCACTCTGTTGCTTACTCATTTCTGATTTACACTAACTACACGCATTCTAAACCTTAACTGCTTCGCAGTAAGGGTGATATCAGAGCTGCTACATCTGCTAGGAAGGTAGTTAGAGTCAGAATTGAATTTGGGAATGTGTTATGATAACATAACGACGCGAAAACGAGTGTCTGGCGTGAAAATCGTAATAGGATTTTTCTTTACACTTCTCGGACGCCAGATGGGCTATAAGATTTTATTGTTAGTATATTTATAATTTTATTGTTTAGACTCTTTTGTTGGTCAGCTATTCGCAAGCATAGCCATTCGATTTGTCCTGGATTCGGTGCCCGGCATAATAGTGTCCATTTCACTTAAGAATTTTTAATCGTAAGTTGTGATATAGTCGACCTAGCTCTGAAAACAAAAAGTATTTTAATTTCATGGTAAATAAGATATTAAGTAAATAGGTACATGCTGGAATGCGACTTGATTGCTCAGGCACGCTGATAGGTACATGTCGACGCGCCTATTGTACGCACCTACTGTATATAATCATGAATTTATCAAATTCCGGTAAGTTACATATATACCAAACCAATGTAAATATTGCAGCGGAAATATGTTTTTCACGATACATTTTGGGCATACCTATTACTTATAGAGAAAATTTATCCATATTGTTGTTTTCTTCATTTCGATGTGGTGCATACGAATATATATTTTCTACATTATCATGCTATTCCCCAATACCAGTATGATTTATGGCGTCTTCGTGTGGAATGTGGCGCCGATTGTGACAACTTTATGTTGCTGACGGTGCCTTTGTTTTTGCTGTCCGTACCTTGTGGGGACGTCGCCGGTAGTTACAGCCTATAAGTGAAATAAATATATCATCAAGAGGCTTTTGAATAAGTGCCTTTTTAACCCCCGACGAAAAACGAGGGGTGTTATAAGTTTAACATGTGTATCTGTGTATCTGTGTATCTGTGTGTCTGTCTGTAGCCACGTAGCGCCCAAGCTGATGAACCGATTTCAATTTTGTTTCTTTTGTTAGATAGGTATTCTGATCGAGAGTGTTCTTAGCTATGTTTCATGAAAATCGGTTCAGCCGTTTGAAGATCATCAGCTCTTTTGTAGGATAAAAAAGCCACATTCACGGCCAAAACCAATTCCCACGGCTCGAATCCATTCGAAATTTGTGATTATTGGATTTCGATTTATTATATTTTTAAATGATCGTAATAGTCTGAACTGGCTTTTTAAAATATTATAAATTTGAAAAGTTTCCCTGATTCTGGAAAAAATGTATATTTTATCAATTTTTATATGAGATTTGTGTATGAACTAAAGACGTTCCAGAAGTCACGTTTCAAATGATGGATACGCGCATGCGTAAAATTTTGTTTGTTTTGTTAATGGTCATGGAATATTACGCTATAATAATTCTAGAGGGCGCTGCTCCGCCATTGAGAAAAAATATAAAAAAAAACAAATCTAATTTAAAATAATTTTAGCGTTATTGAAAATTCTTCCCCTGGGCTGCTCCCGTCCGCCTCAACCAGAGTTATTACATCAAATTGAATCATAATTGATAATATTTTACTAGGAATTAAACCTCCGTGGCATCAATATTTAGATTCGTTGTCTATTCTAATGTCATAACAAAATAATGTCTCATACTTTTACACAGATTTTCTGTTGATTATTGTACATCAGATTATAAATGAGGAAGCCAAAACAAATTATGTAAATGGCGCTTTCATAATCTGGCATCGAAACTAGTTGTAACAGATGAATTTGCGAGATGAGTTATGGATACTGAGCTACGGGAGCTACGCAAATCGCGCTAACTTCATTATTTGGAAGAACTAGGTAAATTATACATTTGATGAATAGGTCGTCGCATCGGGGGTTTTAAAATTTTCAATTTAGAGTTATTGAGAACTGTTTTTACTATTTGTGTTATAAAACGTGTGGAAAATAATTTTGAATAATTTTACCTCGATTTTCAAGTCTGTGAAGCCTTCATTTTTAAGTCTTCTAATTTTCACGTATATTTATTTTTCTTAACAACAATTTGTTTATATAATGCACGTTATTTATACGATATTTATTTGTTAAAAAACTGTAGTTGCAAGAGGGTGCTTAATGACTCAATTCGTCTTTTGTTACTGCTTCGGTCGAAGAAGCTACATTATTTCTTATAACTACCGCCGCTTTTACTCTAAACTAGTCCTTACTAATATTATAAATGCGAAAGTAACTCTGTCTGTCTGTCTGTCTGTCTGTCTGTCTGTCTGTCTGTCGCTCTTTCACACCAAAACTACTGAACCGATTTCAATGAAATTTGATACACAGATAGTCTAGAGCCTGAGAAAGGACATAGGCTACTTTTTATCCCGAATAATTTTATCCCGTATGCTCCCGTGGGACAATTATCGATCCTACTGAACGGATTTGGATGAAATTTGGAAACCAGATAGTTCAAAACCTGTATTACAACATAGGATACTTTTAATCCCGAATACTTTGTATCCCGATAGTATGTTCCCGTGGGACAATTATCGATCCTACTGAACGGATTTGGATGAAATTTGGAAACCAGATAGTTCAAAACCTGTATTAAAACATGGGAAACTTTTTATCCCGAATACTTTTTATCCCGATAGCATGTTCCCGTGGGACAATTATAGATCCTACTGAATGGATTTGGATGAAATTTGGAAACCAGATAGTTCAAAACCTGTATTAAAACATGGGAAACTTTTTATCCCGAATACTTTTTATCCCGATAGCATGTTCCCGTGGGACAATTATAGATCCAACTGAATGGATTTGGATGAAATTTGGAAACCAGATAGTTCTAAACCTGTATTACAACATAGAATACTTTTTATCCCGAATACTTTGTATCCCGATAGTACGTTCCCGTGCGACAATTATCGATCATACTGAACGGATTTGGATGAAATTTGGAAACCAGATAGTTCAAAACCTGTATTAAAACATGGGATACTTTTTATTCCGAATACTTTTTATACTGTATACTCCCGTGGGACAATTATCGATCCTACTGAACGGATTTGGATGAAATTTGGAACACAGATAGTTCCAAACCTGGATTAAAACATGAGATATTTTTATCCCGATAGTATGTTCCCGTGGGACAATTATCGATCCTACTGAACGGATTTGGATGAAATTTGGAAACCAGATCGTTCAAAACCTGTATTAAAACATGGGATACTTTTTATCCCGAAAACTTTTTATCACCTATGCTCCCGTGGGACAATTATCGATCCTACTGAACGGATTTGGATGAAATTTGGAAACCAGATAGTTCAAAACCTGTATTAAAACATGGGAAACTTTTTATCCCGAATACTTTTTATCCCGATAGCATGTTCCCGTGGGACAATTATAGATCCTACTGAATGGATTTGGATGAAATTTGGAAACCAGATAGTTCTAAACCTGTATTACAACATAGAATACTTTTTATCCCGAATACTTTGTATCCCGATAGTACGTTCCCGTGGGACAATTATCGATCATACTGAACGGATTTGGATGAAATTTGGAAACCAGATAGTTCAAAACCTGTATTAAAACATGGGATACTTTTTATTCCGAATACTTTTTATACTGTATACTCCCGTGGGACAATTATCGATCCTACTGAACGGATTTGGATGAAATTTGGAATACAGATAGTTCAAAACCTGGATTAAAACATGGGATATTTTATATGCCGATAGTATGTTCCCGTGGGACAATTATCGAAAACCACGAGGGCTATGCTGTGAGATTTTCGTGTTTTTTTATGTGCAAGCCATTATCGCCAAAATAGTGAACCTTAAATTGATGAATGAAATGATGATGAATGAAAATTGATAATTTATTTTGAAATAGCTGGTGGCCGAGTCTTATTACCTATTATACTACTACGACGTACTATTAGGATGTGCATTTGGTAGTAACAAATTAATCCTTAAATCAAAATAAATACATTTATCACTTCTGGTATTTAAAGTACTGGCCAGACCGACTTTGACGGGACTTTCACTGGCGGATAGCTTATGTTATAAGAAGTAACGTGAGCTACTTTTAATAAAAAAAAATACTTTCCGTAAACTCTGCGAACTAGACAAATATTTTTTGTTAAATAAATTTTTTGTTAAGTTAAATTCAACGCGGACGAAGTCGCGGGCACAGCTAGTGAGCATATAAACGGCTAGGTAATACCAGACCGACAGATTTATTATAAACTCAATAATCTATAAAGGAATTGGTCACTTCATTAAAAAACCTACCTAAACATTTCGTGTTAGCCTGACTCTTTAGCCTCCAAAATCCCTGTACCTAGCATATGAAGGAAGACTTCCTATTGTGAGGAAACCGACAGGTTACTAATGCCCCTATTTCTTAGCGTCGTTAATTAACAAGGTTTGTGGTTTACGGTTAACAGATGTTAAAGGGATGTGTTTTATGTTGAATGTGGTTCAGGGATAAGGGATCTTGAGATTAGGAAATGTGGAACAACATGCGGCACACATGCCCTGTACTCAACTTATCAACATTAACCTCAATGCCGTGTTAGCAATTTATTGAAAATAACATTTATTATAATTTGGTCAGGTACCTATAAGTTAACATTTTCATGCAATGTAACTATTTCAATACAATAATTGAACGTTCTACACAACAACCTAAAGCTTTAGTCTGGTTCTTATAAATTCTGCGCTTTAATTTGTATATTTTCCGAAAGTATTACTAGCGTCCCTTGCGAATTTATCAATATTCTCATTGAAGTAGTTTCTTCCACTATTAAAATTATCTGCTACATTATTTATGAAGCTAGCGGCTGATTCTTTCCCTTTGTTATATGTTTGACTTACATCATCCTCGACTTTGTCATAAACGGTGTTTATTCCATTTATTGCGTTATCCGAGTGTTCCTTCATATTTATTTCCTTTCCTTCTAAATTTAAAGCCCTGATGTCAATCAAACCAGTACCGTCATAATTAGGTTTGTTGACCTTACTTATGTTTTTACGAGCTTCCTCCAATATATTGTTTAGGAGATCATAAGTGTGCTTAACGCCTTCTTGGGATGAATTATTACTAGCCAAACTTTTATCAACAATTTCTTTTAATTTCGTTGCATCATCAGCTTCATTATTTTCAGTAGGTTTCCGAGTCGTAGTACCGAATAATAATCCTTTTACTTTGTCAACTTTGTACGTCACACCGTCATAAACATGTTTTATGATTCCTTTCCCATTTTGATTTGTATCTTTGTCAGTAATTTTCAGCACGTTGCGTACTGTCTCCCTGACGCCTTCGGAGACGTCGTGGATTTTTAGGGATATTTTATCGATTATACCTTGACTAGGGACGGGTGATTTTCCTTCTTTCACACTTTCTTCCTCGTGATTCTCTCCGAAAATTAAACTTCTTCCGTGAGACAGCATGCCACCGAAGCTGTTTTTGATGGTGCCTGTGGTGTCCTTCACAGCGTCAAACATACCATCGATTGGAGTACACTGACAGTTCGCTAGTAACATAAACACTGATATTGTTAATAACTTCATCTTGATTTTTTTTTTTCAATTTATAAGGATACACTTATTTTCCTTTGTTTTAATTTTTTGTTTAGTACTATACGTCTTATTAGTGTGACGACTTGACCGTATCTAATTAGTGTATAATAACTAGGTTCTCATTAACTATCAATGCGTTTATCAGTAAACTTGACCTGATGTGTTTACGAACAGCCATCATCTTATAATGCATGTGCTATGGTTTTCCTTGTTTTTGTTTATTTACTGAGTTGTATATCATGTTTCTGACACATTTTTAAATTCCTAAATTGTGCGATTTTACCATGTTTATCAAAGCACCCACCTATCAGTATGTGTTAAAGTCATCAAATATACTATCTGATGATATTATTGTGCAATTTAACCACAGATACATTGAAGTTTTTCGGACAGACAACCTTATTATTTTGTTGATATTTATGGGTCTAAAGACTAGTCTTGATTATTTATTATTGTACTTTGCACTTACCTATATGACTAACAATATTCTTAGAAAAATAAAATTCTTTGTAATCGTCAATAATATAAACGTGCGTGTATAGTAGTGTAAACATATATTTTATAAGACTTCGAATTTTTACAGGATTATACATATGTATATTGCCGTTTGAATAAAAACATTAGAGAAAACGAACCAAAATATCGCGTTTGGGTGTTCGTATCTTTATTTCATTTCCGTTCCGGGGTTGCGCTCGATCAGACAGGCAGACGTTTGAGAAACACCGAGCGGGCTAAGATTTACGAATACCAGCAGTTTGTATCGTCAGCATAATAACTGAATAGTCAAAAACAGCATTGGGTTGGGTGGATGATGTCAATATAAATTCAAATTCACATAGTTTTTTTGTTTAGGCTTACGGGGGCACTTACAATTTGTCAATTTTACATTTTCTTATATCTACAACCGGATCGGACCGCGACTTCGACTGAGAAGATCCGGCAAGAAACTCAGCGGGCTTGTCTTTTATCATTTAGTTTAGTTGTGTAAAAACAGAACCAGCACAGTTGTTGGGTATACCTACCTACTTAATTTTGTTTCACTTTCGTTGAAGCAAACCTCCAGTTTGTTGAATTATACTAGCAACTCGTTGAATTTCTCTAATAACTCATTGGAACACACTCGAAACTTGCTCGTTTGAGGAGTGCATCTACTTCATTAATTGAAAGTGTTATCTTGATAGTTGGACTATCGTTTCAACAATTTTCAAATGAGTTTCAATAGGTTGTGTGAACATAATAATATCCAAGTTTTTGGCGCCCACCTCCACATTGCGCAATTGGAATTATTAGGTAGTTTTGTTGCCATCGCTACCCTTTACTGAGTTAATTTAATCTGTGAGCGTAGCCATCGCCAGTTTATCTTGGCGAGAGGGCGAGTGTCCGACGTCGGCTGGTTGCTCCACGTCACTTGGGCTTGTAACTGTCGATCGGTCACGTCTATCTCGCTTAATTAAACTATTGTTTATGTTTAATTCGTCTATTTATAAGGTTTGGGTGATTAATCTTAGTCGCTACGTTCTTCAAAGCAGATGCTTGGTTATAATTGCCTCGAGGTGTCTCGAGTCGAGGTCTGACTGGCTCCTTTGATTTTCCCCATTATCATTCCAGACTACCAGGGGAAAGGGAAATGTGCTTACGTATATAGAGTGTAAGACAGTAAATATGTTGGTATTTCTGTACCAGGTACATCATAGGGTAGATTTCGCAATAAAAAGTACAAAAATATTAAAAACAAAAAATTTATTAAAGTTCATTTTTTGGTAAATGCAAAAATTATTACCGAGACATAAAACAACCAAAATATTAAACTATTTTTATGGCATCGAAACAAGTTTAGGGTTAACTATCAGTAGAAGCTGTAGGTGTACTTACTTTATAATTAAAACGTAAAAATAAATAAGTAATTAAAAATAATTCCAAAATGTAACAATGGCTTATGAATTATTAATTGGACGAATTGACATTTTTTCACAGAATAAACGGATTTTACATTGATAACTTACTTACCTACTTAACATTAAATAATAAGTTGATAGTGGGAGATAGTAGGCTGTCATTTGGCATTTATTAGTTAAATGATTAGTCATGTGGGTACCTATACGGTGCATTTCGTGAATAAGTAATCGACACATGATTTAAAATAAAAAATACTTATAGAAAATTATTGCCATTATTTTAATATGTTTCGTTCAGAATACTAAATAAGTAAAATAGCTTATTAAGTACGTACACCTTTAATATTGCGTCAGGAAGGATTTATGTTTTTTTTGCAAGTTTTCTGTGAAAAAATATCACAAAATAATAATAATATTTACATTAATAATAATTAATTAGTAACTGGCAGTTTCAGAAGGCACATTAATATGTATATAGTAGTTATGGGAATTATTTAGCGATTTTAAGCTATTGCGATATCTAGGTAGCAATAGCTGTAAGGACACAATGTGAAAGTATTTTTTTAATAAAAAAAAATAATGTCAGTTCCTTTCAAACTACGTCGTGTATAATACAAATAAATATTTTTTTTATATTATAGGTAGATACCTACTTAATATTTTTAAATTTTATTTATTGCTATATGTATATTTCAGAGCTTTTTAGCACTTTCAGCACCACTTGCATTAACTTGGAATTAGTGTGAGTTAATTTTGAGGTAAAATTTCAGTTTTTTCAGTTCATAATTAACTTGCGCTAACTCTGGTTAACGGAAGCGCCACACAGAGATCTGCTTAGCTCCTAACTTTGATATGAGATGATGCCTCCTAAAATATATATTATAAAGCGTCCTTATTAGTATTAATCTTTATTAATCAATCGATACTTAATTATTGATTTGTAATTAGAGATGTATCGATTACGACTACCTAATTAGTAACTATCGACTAGTGAAGTTCTTAGATATAAAATAATAAAAAATAAATAGTCGAATAAGTTAGTCTAACCGCTACATCTCCAAACTATGTGTTATAATCTATCGCATTTAGTAGGTATATACTTAATTAACTTAGATCTACATAAACACACTTTTTACAATATCACACTTCAAGATTTAATCTTTCACAATTATCCATATCTAATGCTTATTTCGCGAAAAGTCAACAGCTTTCTTGCTAAAGTTAAAATGCGAAAAACTCCTCTTTCGCACAGCTACCTATTATTTTCTTTTTTTGTATTTTTTATTTACTAATATGGCGTCCCAAAAATATATTTTCGTGACTAGTAAGTTACGGAGTAAGTTAATGTTATTATAAGAAGAACGTCATACCTTTCGTAGTCTTTGTTATAAAGGTATGAAAGGATGTTAAAACACATTCGTTTGGTCATGAGGCAAAACTATTTTAAGTGGACGAACGCGACCATTGTTTACTGTCAGATGAAATTGGACTTATACTTACAATAATATACATTATTGATTTGATACGTTCAAAAAAAGAGTTTAAGAAATAGACGCAGAATTACGCATTTTTACACATTTCATATTTTACAAATAAATTAATATAACACCATATAGGTATTCCTCCAAGATAATCCTCAAAATCATAGAAACTTAAGTATTTACCATTTTCAGTCACAGCTGCACTAGGTATAAGCAATTAAAAATTTATTACAATTTCTATAAATTAGGGCGAAAATTACAAAATGCGATCCGAGCAAAATTTGATATTAGACAATAATTATATTTCGTCTGTGTTGATATTAAATAGTAGATTTGATAGGATAAATTTTAGTACGGTACGAGAAGACGAGATTGTTTTTATAAATGCTGACCGATCCTGGTGTACGTAGCAGGATATATTTTATATCCCTTCAGTCTGTAGTTCCAACATCAAAATCGATTCGGATCACATTTTGGAGCAGATTCACGAGGAATACAACATTCACATCAATTAAAACTTATATACGACAACATTGTGATGTCAATACCGGTCCATACTAGTGGAGTCTCGACTAGTGACGTCGCTGGCGGCGTCGGTTGACGAGCTAGTGTCGGCTGTGTCGGCGGTGTCGGCTGTGTCGGCGGTGTCGGCTGTGTCGGCGGTGTCGGCTGTGTCGGCGGTATCGGCTGTGTCGACCGTGCCGGTCGTTCCGCCCGTGTCGGTCGTCACGCCAAGGTCGGTTGTTGGATATCAGAGGTGCTCGTCGCGGCCGTTCAAGGGTTGTCGCTCGGTGTGGTCGGAGGGTCGGTTGCGTTTGAAGAATCCGCACTATAAAGATACATTTGATTATTTGAAGTAGTCCAATGAGACAAAGGTCTTACAATTTCAGATATATGTATGTACTTACTTACTAAGGGCATTTGGGATATTCAGGAACCACGGATGCCATACCATGTTTTCTATGACCGATATGATGAAGAAAATTATTTAGATTTGAGAGTCAAGATAGTGACGCGATCATTTATTAGTCCAAAATTTAAAAAGATAGCATTTCGAAGAAGGGGCCAAACGAACTTGCCTAACATATCCCAAATATAACAATATTATAAAACCTAGACAAATTCCACACTTTTTATTCCATGAGGAGACAATCTACTCACTTTGTATAGCGCGAAGATTAGCAGCAACAGCAGCAATGCTCCGAGCAACGCGGCCAGCACGACCACCCACAGCGGGATGGTGCCGCTGTCCAGCGCATCCAGCTGCTGCATAACCACGGTCTTCGCCTCGGCGGTGTACCAGGACGCGTCGCTGGGCCGCCCCACTATGGGCAGCCGGGACACGCGCGCAGCCACCAGGGTTGACAGGATTACCGCTTGGTCTTTAGAGATCTGACCAAATAATCATGTTTAAACGCGGAATTTTGATTCGTTTACGTTCAGGAAGATGATAATATCAAATTCACCTAGGGATCCACATAGTCGTGCAGTTAAGCAGTAGACCTATAGCACACTCGTGGAAGAGTCAGTTGCAGGATGAGCAATTGATGATAAACTCTTGCTAATAAGGGATAGAAGATTAACCTTGGATATTAACAGGCAATCCCAGAAAATAGAAAAGTAAAAAGTGTCTGACCTCGTTGAGCACCGAGGCGTTGATCCTGGAGCGCCAGGCGAGCCAAGCCTCCTGCCCCTTCTCCAGCCGCCCCGTCGTGCAGCGGAGTACCTCGCACTTGTACTTTTCTTCACACTTCTCTAAAATCTTCTTCAGTTCAGGATCCACCTGGACATACGGACAAAAAGAAGTAAAATAATAATCATGCTGATGGCAGACGAAACTCTGGTCCAAGTATTTTTGGTACAGACCGGATCCTCTCGGCGCCGCCTGGTGTTCTCCCGCTGATTAGAACTGTATCCACTGTTAGATTGACTGCTGTACGATGTGTGTCCACCTGCAGATGAATATTTACACTCATTATAGAAGACATTATAAATAGAAGAGTAGAATTATAACTACTTTCTTATTGATTAAAAAAAAACAAAATAAAAAAAACATAAATTACCTGACTGAGAAGAATAAGAGTATCCGCCGCCGCCCCTCCTCTCATACGCTCCCCCACTGGTTTGGAAGCTCCCACCCTGTGCCGCACCAGCGCCAACTGCAGCCGAACTTGCCTGCCCAGATCCGCTCGCACCACTCACATCAGCGATACCGTATCTGAATTCATTGTTTGGGTTATACGCAGCAAACGACCCGATACCATCCAACGATTCGTCTTCTTCATCACCAACAACGGTCACGCTTGAAGCTTCTCGGAAGGTATTAGACGTGGCTTTCATGACTTCAGGATTGACAGTTTCGGTTGTAGACCACGAACCGAGGACAAAGCCCTGCCCGGATTGTGAACCAGATCCGCCCTGGGAATATCCTCCTGAGTTTTGAGAGTATCCTCTTGGATTTTGGCCATATCCTCCTGAATTTTGCGAGTATCCAGCAGAGTTTTGCGAATATCCGCTGGAGCCTGAGCCGCGGGCGAGGTTTCCGGAATTCTGGTATCCAGAGCTTTGTGAAGATCCTTGGTTGCCTTGGTTAGCGTAGCTGTAAGACATAAACAAAGCTAATGTATTAAAGTCGTTTTCAAAGGAATTATAACTCTTAAGATTATCTAAAGTGGTACTTACGCATTGAAAGAACTTCCAGCCTCTCCCTCATGCCCTAAATTTCCATATTCAGTGCTCGTTTCAGTCTCCGAAATCACTTTATGGTTCTCATCATAAATAATCGTCTTATTCTTCACTCGAACAACGTGGCCGCCTTGAATACCACCGCCTTGAACGTAATTGCCCTGTCCAAAGCCGCTTTGGGAGTAACTACCCTGGTTAAACCCTCTATTAGAATTCGCAGCGGATGCCAATTGTCTTCTGATTTGTTCTTGTTGCTCAGCAGTTAAGTCATCAAATGAGCTACCGGACCAAGTCCGATTATAAGTGTAAGTACCACCAGATGTTTGGCCACCACCAATTTGCGTACCGGAGCCAAACTGGCCATTAGCTTGGCTACTACTGAATTGACCGGAACTTCCACTTAATTGACCACCAGACGTCGCGCTACCGCTGAATTGATTGCCAGAAGAGCTTCCACTGAATTGTCCGTTAGAAGAACTGCCACTCAATTGTCTATTCGTAGTTGACCCTCCAATGAATTGACCACTAGAACTCGATCCTCCACTTGTCTGGCCACTCTGGCTGGTGCTGAATTGCCTGGAGCCTTGTATGAATGTACCCCCAGTGCTACCTCCACCTTGGCCAACTTGCCCGCTGCTGAATGATTGTTCTAGGTACACTGCAACAAATATGATGGTTACTAGCTGTGCCCGCGACTTCGTCCGCGTTGAATTTAACTTAACAAAAAATTTATTTAACAAAAAATATTTGTCTAGTTCGCAGAGTTTACGGAAAGTATTTTTTTTTATTAAAAGTAGCTCACGTTACTTCTTATAACATAAGCTATCCGCCAGTGAAAGTCCCGTCAAAGTCGGTCTGGCCAGTACTTTAAATACCAGAAGTGATAAATGTATTTATTTTGATTTAAGGATTAATTTGTTACTACCAAATGCACATCCTAATAGTACGTCGTAGTAGTATAATAGGTAATAAGACTCGGCCACCAGCTATTTCAAAATAAATTATCAATTTTCATTCATCATCATTTCATTCATCAATTTAAGGTTCACTATTTTGGCGATAATGGCTTGCACATAAAAAAACACGAAAATCTCACAGCATAGCCCTCGTGGTTTTCGATAATTGTCCCACGGGAACATACTATCGGCATATAAAATATCCCATGTTTTAATCCAGGTTTTGAACTATCTGTATTCCAAATTTCATCCAAATCCGTTCAGTAGGATCGATAATTGTCCCACGGGAGTATACAGTATAAAAAGTATTCGGAATAAAAAGTATCCCATGTTTTAATACAGGTTTTGAACTATCTGGTTTCCAAATTTCATCCAAATCCGTTCAGTATGATCGATAATTGTCCCACGGGAACGTACTATCGGGATACAAAGTATTCGGGATAAAAAGTATTCTATGTTGTAATACAGGTTTAGAACTATCTGGTTTCCAAATTTCATCCAAATCCATTCAGTAGGATCTATAATTGTCCCACGGGAACATGCTATCGGGATAAAAAGTATTCGGGATAAAAAGTTTCCCATGTTTTAATACAGGTTTTGAACTATCTGGTTTCCAAATTTCATCCAAATCCATTCAGTAGGATCTATAATTGTCCCACGGGAACATGCTATCGGGATAAAAAGTATTCGGGATAAAAAGTTTCCCATGTTTTAATACAGGTTTTGAACTATCTGGTTTCCAAATTTCATCCAAATCCGTTCAGTAGGATCGATAATTGTCCCACGGGAGCATAGGTGATAAAAAGTTTTCGGGATAAAAAGTATCCCATGTTTTAATACAGGTTTTGAACGATCTGGTTTCCAAATTTCATCCAAATCCGTTCAGTAGGATCGATAATTGTCCCACGGGAACATACTATCGGGATAAAAATATCTCATGTTTTAATCCAGGTTTGGAACTATCTGTGTTCCAAATTTCATCCAAATCCGTTCAGTAGGATCGATAATTGTCCCACGGGAGTATACAGTATAAAAAGTATTCGGAATAAAAAGTATCCCATGTTTTAATACAGGTTTTGAACTATCTGGTTTCCAAATTTCATCCAAATCCGTTCAGTATGATCGATAATTGTCGCACGGGAACGTACTATCGGGATACAAAGTATTCGGGATAAAAAGTATTCTATGTTGTAATACAGGTTTAGAACTATCTGGTTTCCAAATTTCATCCAAATCCATTCAGTTGGATCTATAATTGTCCCACGGGAACATGCTATCGGGATAAAAAGTATTCGGGATAAAAAGTTTCCCATGTTTTAATACAGGTTTTGAACTATCTGGTTTCCAAATTTCATCCAAATCCATTCAGTAGGATCTATAATTGTCCCACGGGAACATGCTATCGGGATAAAAAGTTTCCCATGTTTTAATACAGGTTTTGAACTATCTGGTTTCCAAATTTCATCCAAATCCGTTCAGTAGGATCGATAATTGTCCCACGGGAACATACTATCGGGATACAAAGTATTCGGGATTAAAAGTATCCTATGTTGTAATACAGGTTTTGAACTATCTGGTTTCCAAATTTCATCCAAATCCGTTCAGTAGGATCGATAATTGTCCCACGGGAGCATACGGGATAAAATTATTCGGGATAAAAAGTAGCCTATGTCCTTTCTCAGGCTCTAGACTATCTGTGTATCAAATTTCATTGAAATCGGTTCAGTAGTTTTGGTGTGAAAGAGCGACAGACAGACAGACAGACAGACAGACAGACAGAGTTACTTTCGCATTTATAATATTAGTAAGGATAGTGCATACTTTGGTTGAATTTTTTAGTAAAAGAAGTAACAGTAGGTGTCAAGAAGTTTGTAAGTTACCTTGCCCAAAATCATAGCCTTGTACAGATATTTGAGAACCGGAGTAGAGATCACTGCTCATCATTGCTGGGGAAAGAAAAAATATTGCACAGTCTTTATTAAAATAACCATATTTATTAATGCAATAAATATATATTAATACGATTATATATTGATCTACCTACCTTCTTTCTCCTTGGTCAATAAGATGGCGAGTGGATTGAGCACGAACAGTTTCTCAGGGTTGATCTTTCGCGCCACGTCACACTTCATGTTGCCAAGCCATTGGGGTTGCACCAACATGTACATCAAGTTTTCGCCTGTAATCAAAATTTCACTGAATGATTACTTTTATACCTCAGACCTAGACGTCCATCTGGCGGGCATAGATATGACCAGAATGTAACCAAATCTGTTTAGACTTCAGCGACTTCAGCATACGTTATAACCATAAAAGGATGGCAATACAAATATCTTAGTCAAGTTTCATTATTTGTACAGCAACTGAATCAGCACCAATGCCAAATCACAATTACCATTAAGCGTCTGGTACGGCCACATGAAAACTATCTCCGTCTCGTCAACAGTGTAAGGTCCTTCGTTCTTGATGTTGTACTTATGGATCACTTGTGGGCCCAGCTTGTTATCATCCAAGATGTTTTGCGTCCCGTATAACGAAGCGTTGTAGTGCAGCTCTGGTGGGTCAGATGCTCTGGAGATAAGGATACAGATAGGTTAATTGGACTGCAAAATTGTTTTGCTTTGATTAAATGCAGACTCTGCAGCTTAAAATTAAGTGGGTTGAATTAGTGTGGAGAAGCAGTAGTTTTAAGCGAATTTTAAGGCTTACCCGATAATAGAGAGTTTAGCTTCAACGACGACGCCAATCTTCATGTGTATGGTGTTGTCGCGCGTAGTGCCTTGCTCTGGGTTGGTGGAGTTGGCCTCCATGTTGAAGCTGAGTGAGTTCACGTGGGCGTCCACCTCCAGAATCACGCGGAAGTTCACCTGGAATCAAAACCATAGCATGCAGATGAGAATATGTTGGAAGAAGGCACCAGAGTTAGGTCAACCATGTGATAGATAGACCGCCAAGAGTATCAAAACAAAATGCGGTAATGTAGATCGGGTTCAGAATAAGGTAATTTGATAACACCTTTGACCAAATACGTTTGCCTACTCAGAGTAGATACATTTCTTCGAAAACTTCAGAAGGATAATGGGTCATCAACTTCTCGGGTTCAACCCTCGCTCTCTCCTATGTAATATTGTCGGTCACTGGTTCAGGCAACCAAAATAACAAAACTCACCATCCGTCCACTAGCCATGGGATTTCCCAAATCACATCTGAGCGAACTATTTCCGTCTGCGTATCTACTGATGATTGAGCAGTATATAGGTGTCTCCACGTTCTCCTTATCCAGCCTCTCCATCTTGGCGTACGTGACTCCAGCGGGGACGAGCAGGTAGTAGGCGGCTTCGAAGGCATCCTCGCCAGAGTTTTCCACTTTCACGTCAATGTAGACGTTCTCACCGGAGCCTAGCAAGTACTTTACCGTTGGACTGGGGACAATAATTAAATGATCAGTCTTCCTTATAATGATGTTACATTTGGTCGCGTATAATGGATTTTAAGATCATACTAAGCTCATTCTAATAGTTGTTATAACAAAATAAAATAAAAAATGGCAAAATAAATGTCATATCAATCTGATTTATCTTTATTAGGTGTAAATAAGAGCAAAGGGGACTCCTGGTCAGGGTCTCAGTTGAAATCACTACTCATTTAACAGTATTATGTTAAGTTAACTAATCCATTGTTGACGGTTGTTTAAAATTGTTTGTTTTTCGTAGTCTATTATTCTTTTAACGATTGATCTGACATTAGATTGTAAAAGACGGAGCTATATGAACAATATATGCAGGATCTGGCGTATAGGGGCTAATATTGTTACTCACGTAGAGGCTGCCATCCTTAGGTCTGGCACACAGATGTTATCTGGGCCACAGTTCTTCTGTATGTTGAGCGAGTCTGCGTGCACAATGCTCCGGGTCTGGTCGAGCACCGGCGGCACGATATTCCCGGACGGCTGGGTCACTAGCTCGTACGACATCTTCACTTCTATTGGAGTCAGTTTGTCGCGGATGTCCTCCTGTGATTGAAAAATTCAGGCGCTTTGTAGTTTGTCACAATTACAGGCGTCGCCGCTGGTTCCTTCGGCAGTAACGTGGTGTTGTTAATTTATGAATCATCACATGTGCAACTTGAAATAACGCTTTTGTTACCCGTCAACAATCCGCACCTTTACTTTAGAACTGACTAGTATTAACTAGTTTGAACAATAAATTGTATGCATTAACTGTAATCGATCATGTGGATGATCGCTCTATTACTACGATGATTGGTTCTTCTTATTAATTATCCGCAATCTTTTCTAACGTTTTCAACGTTGCGTGTGTCAAATATTCTGCAATTGATTAAGCCCTACTTTTACTTACGTCCAAATAAACAACGATGTCTTTGCATTCCTGCTGCCCCTGCGTCAGCAGTATCTGGGTTTTGTAAGTGGACTCCCTGGTTTCCGCGAGGAACAGGCGTTTTGTGGTCACCTGCTTTGAATCTAAGTCTAACGTCACTTCGAAATCTGGAAAATTTCATATTTTTCTACATTGTATTAAACATAATAAAAACATAATTCAGCTTCATTGGTATAATAGCTATTTTTTGGCAATATTGGTTTACCTCTTTTTATGTTCTACGAGGAATAAGAAACTACTTCTAAAAAGTAAATCTAATAAGGGCGTTAGGCTTATAGTTGTTCATAAACAGAATCGGCCTAAATAACATCTTGCTTTAGGTATTAAATGTTATGTACAGTATTTGTGCCACTAGGTAACATAAACTACAACTAACACAGAGTGGTATTTATTTACAATTTCATTATGATATCACAAATTTTGCTAAATAATCGTCGGATATTCATAATGATAGTGTAGATTTGATGTGCCAATCACATCACTAGTATCACTACCTCCACCACTCACCGAAGTAGCAGATATATCCCTCCGCTTGGAAACAAACAATATTTTATTGAGACTCAATAATTTATGAAATGATTATTGACAAAAGATTTTTGATTTGATTATAGAAACGTAAGACGATAGAAATATAAATTTGTATAACCACTAGCACAAGGTAATTTCATCGATACAATAACTGAAGTGAACAACTCCAGTAATAAAATCGATAATGTTGTATATGATATTAAAAGTGCAAGTCATGATTATGATTTTTAAAATAAAATACACACAATAATACTCACTTATTTGCTGGTCGACGTTAACGCCGCCGTACGTGAGGCAGAACATGAGCTGGGCACACGCAACCATGGTGCCGTTGGCCAGCGCGCAATTCTTGTCTGTCAAGGAGATCAGCTTGGTCTCGCCGAGGAACTTAACATCTGCTGATACCTTGACTACCGGTCGAGACCTATGAAAACATTCCCAGATACATATATGGTGCAGGCAGTTCAGGATGTTCATAATCTATGACAGTCGTTATAGGCATCAGAGGCTTAAACATTCTGGTTTATCTGATCTGTCCGATGGTAATCTACCCTTATACATTTAAGAAGTTATCTTTAAAATAAGGGTAATCTGGATATACTGAAAGCTGACGCCCATTAAAAAAACTTTTGAAGGATAATTCGGATTCGGATAAGTTTCACTACTTATATTAGAGTTCTACTGAATTAAACAAATGGTTGCAAGTATTTTCCCTAAATCCGGCTTGATAAGTCTGACGAATAAAATGCTTACTTCAAAAAAACAACGCTATCAGATTTATAAGCGCCAACAGCCAGGTCAGTGTAGTTATTGTTGTCCAAATCCACTCCACCAGAGAGGGAAAAGCCGAAGGTGGTCAAAGTCGGTGAGATCTCCTCTGCGGTGATGGCCTGGGAGTATTTCTCCCGGAGGCCGTGTTCACTGCCGTGGTAGATGTAGACCACACCTCGGCCATTCTCTCCCCCGTAAGGAGCGCCGACTGCTATGTCTGGAAAAATATTGTTTTATGAAAAGTTGTTAAAGAAACAAGAATCATAAAATAAATTTGTCTTCATAAAAGTAACAATCCCATGGATTCTCTAGGGACTCACGTGTCGATAGTCTGACATGTTCTGTGACTATTTCATGATCTTACATTGAATTATTGATAACTTATGAATACGAATGATACTTTTGGATTTAAAGACTTACCTCCAAAACCATCATAGTTGATGTCACCAAGAGATGTGATTGATAATCCGAATCTGCCTTGAGATATTTCACCTGTCCTAGCGTGGGTTCTATTGAAGGACTGTAACAGAGAGACAATCTTGATTGTTATAAAGATTAGGTTTGGCACACATACAGTTGTTTTCTTTAATCAAAGCATTCAATACATTTATTGAAACTATTTCGTTTGCTAGGCGGACATATCAGATAGGTAAACATGCGGGTCTAATTTCAAAATAATAAATTTCCTTACCCTATCCCTGTCTTGGTAGATGACGTAAATGCGGCCGTGTTCAAAACCCTCAGTCCGTGGCTTGGTGAACATAGGAGCACCAACGATGACGTCATCGTAGCCGTCACCATCAATGTCACCAGATGCAATACTGTACCCGAAGTATGCGCCGATCTGGTTGCCGTTGATGTTCTTTATGACTTGAAGCTCCCATGTGTAGAGCACAACCTGGAATATAAACAGAATTTTCAAGTTCGAAATTTACAAAACCGAACCTACTTATAATCTAATCAAAGATAATCCAAACGAAAAGATTTGGAATATCGATTCGGAATATCGTGACAGATAGGAAGGCTTCTCGTGTAAGGATATTGGAATAACTTAGAACTCAACATCAAAGGACTAGGTTGATACACTGGAAAATACTAGTATTTGCCGTACACTACGATATTTAATGTTTATTAATAATAATAAGGGAATTACACGTTCATAACATAGTATGTAGTTACAAAGATTTTTCTTATAATATGTTAACATAATTACAATGTTAAGAACATGTTTTTGATTTACAAAAACATTCTTCACTAGGCTGAGCCTGTATCGCAGAATGTCTTAAAAATATTATTGGCGTTTATAAAATAAGTGGATACATAATAAAAAGATGATGATGAAATGAAATGAAGTAAGAAATGATGGTACCTTTGAAATAATAAAAGGTACCATCATTTCTTACTTCATTTCATTATCTTCTTCATTCATTTATCTTTATTATTAAAAAATATAGCTTCAAGATTGATGTGTGACTGTATTTTTTCAGTTATCTCTTCCAAAACTGTTTACTACTTACCAAACCTTTCAGCTCAGCTCCTCTGGGTACACCCACGGCAACGCTTTGGATGCCCTGACCAGCGAAATCTCCGACAGCTATAGAGTAACCCATATACGAGTCATCGTACTTCACTTGAGGGACCTTTTCAGGAGTCGCGATCAACTGTGCTTTACTGGCCATACTCTGCGTCATCAGTTGACCTAAAATAGAGTTTAACGTCAAAAATGTTTGGAATTTTTTGGGGTGTTTAATTTCATCTGGATGATTTTAAATCGAAATTTGCGGTATAATTTCAAATTGTAATTAATTCATGAAGCACTGATGTTTTCTAATGTGTTTGTCAAAATAATCTGTAAGTATAGCTTATAATATAATAATCGTACTTAAAGTGCCTAAAATAAAATCGTCCAGATGAAATTTTGTGACATGAGAATCATTCGTGTTCAAATTTACCATGAACTTAAAGTGATGAAAAGCTTTCAGCAGTCAGAGACAGACGGCATTTTCAGATGATAATGACCTTGATAATGTTCGACTTACGGCTACCAACCATCCTTATTTTTAACGCTCAGGGTTATTAGCATAATACATTAGGAATTCCAACACGTGTATCACATCGTATGAAGCGTGAAGATTCGGGGATATTCCATGTTAAATATATCACCAAAATCCTTGTTATAGCGACCAATTAATGCATAATAATGAATCGAATCCTTGGAAATAGCTCTGCCGGAACAGAATAGGATGAGAATTTCTCTAGTATTATGTAAAATTATTTTTTCCCTACTTCAAATTATGTTTTAGCGTTTACATATTGTTGTCTCTGTTCCGAGGGAGGTATGACCAATTACATTTTTTTAATTTTAGTAGAATTTTAAAGCATGGGCACATTTGTTATCTTCAAATATTAATGAAAACCTCTTTACCTTATTTACTTAATATTGGGTGAATTATAAAGGATATGTCATTCCTATGTACATGTTCTATCTAACCTATTGATTGATTTGTGTATTTATTTGTATGTTTCATTTGACTGAAGTATGTCATGAACATGCCCTAACAATTCGATTGTGATGATTCTCTTAAAGCATTATTTATCCAGATGACAGGTCTTCCTAAATTGTGTAGCTTAAAAATCCTTGCATTCGTGTCTGTACATAACATCATCCATATACAAATGTTAGCACAAATACTGAATGGTATGGACTAAAATCTATTTAATTCTATGTTGTAAATGTATTTCGTGCGTTACTGCATACGTTATTACATCTACTGCTAATGAATTTTATAGAAATTAATTAATGGTTTCAGTGAGAGTATTTTGCGGGAATATGCAATAGATATTTGGTAAAACCCATAGGGCAACCTTAGAATCACACCATGAATTGAGGAAAGCTAATGATGTCAAGGCTATCCGCGGCGGCTATTTTGAGATAAGCGTCAGCTTGAGCTGTTGCTAAGAAATACCCGACACGAATAGTATTGCAGTCTTGTTTCAAATTCATCATTTTATATGTTCGAGTCTCATGATTTTTGTTACAAAAGACCCAGATTATTATAATCATGAAAACATTATTAAGACAAATTGAAATTATTTCAAGGTAAGTATTTGATTATCAGTAGTCAAGATTTTCGTGAAAACAATTCAAATTTAGACCATAAGTTGTGAAATTTAATATCAATTGTTTTATGCGTTAGGTAGGTATTATAAATTTAGAAAGCAAGCGAGAGTTAGAATTCTATCGTAAACGTCTTACGACATCGAATGTTATTTTTTGCGTTAAAACGAAAGCTTACCACGTAATACTCGAACAACAAAAATGTAAATTTAAAATAACTGGATCAGGATTAGGCGCTCGTTAGCCTTTCGCTATGTTATTGCTGTTAAGAAGTTAAAAATGTCAATTGGCGATACGTTAGGACATGTTTACCTTCTTCCAGTATTTTCGGCATATAGTAGGGCAAATTTTCTTTCGGATTTATTGATAACGTTCGCCCTGTGGATAATTTTATTATCAGTTATATCATTTCATTGTCGGACGGCCTCTCCGCTGTCTATTGGGAAAGGTGCAGTCTTGTCGAGGATATTCTGTAGGTACTCTTTATCTTGATAATTACAAGATTTATCTAGTTTCGAAGCGTCGCGTGTTCCATCTGTTCTCTCTTTTCACTAAACTTCATTCTCTATGGGAGTATTTGATTCCTCAAAGAGTATACTTTAATTATTTTAGGTGTTATTATCATGACTTCTTGGTTCAATCTCGTTTATCATACGCATTGCTTAAACTCTATACAAGTAATTGATTCTAGTTCAGTTAATATAATCACTTGCAAACTATATTATGATGATCTCACTCTCACTATCATTGTCATGCGCAGTAGCTGCCTACTTAGCTACTTTTCTATTAATTATCAAAATCAGGTGATATACTTTATTCATTAGTATCAACCTGCATTATTGAAATGACATAAATAAATAGTTACCTTGCCAAAAGAAACTGCCCGGGGCTCCCATGAATAATCGTTGACCGTCCTGAAATAGAAAGTATTTGTTTAAAGGATTTATATTTTAAACAGTGTAACAATAAAAAGATGGTGCAAAATAACGTCTAGTGTAAAGCAGGTAGATGTACAAAATAATTAAAGGAGCTAGACTAGAATATTTTTTTAGTAAACTGTAAACATTGACGTAAGTATACCTTCTTTAAAAAATCCATAATGATCAGTGATTTCAAAATATATCTACTTAAAAATACTACTGTTATCACAGGTAAAAAAAAATCACATGAAGTCGTCACACCATTCCTAAGCAATAAACCTTTATATTATTAATTTATATCCCTTTAGTTAAGAGCCATAAACGCGTAACAGTGTGTCAAGCTGTACATTACCGGCACGGAATGTTCCAAGTGTGGGACCAGCTACGTTTTACTGCTATATAGTGATGAGTCCCTATCTGTCCTAATTGCATCGCCGCAGATAAAGGATATAGGTTTGTAAGTGCATCATGTCCTTTGAGATTTAAGGACTTCCAACTAATGGATAAATTTTGCTTTCAAATTAGTTTCAAAATCATCCAAAACTTTATAAAACATTTACTAAATCTGTATAAATTTGGTTTTAAAGTTGGTTTACTAATGACTTAGCTATCAGTGCTTTTTCAAGTAGGTAAGTACAAGGATATCAAATGACAAGGACAGAAATGATATGTCAAAGGATTCCCAAGTAATGCCGAACGATATTGACCTGATGAACGTAAGTTAAAAGCGAATGACAGTTTTGGGCTTAAAAAAATAGAACTGATGCAACCAAATTCTGACAACATCGACGATAGGACCTTATAACAAATTATCTGACAAGAACATAATGAAGTTAGCACAGAATAAAGATGCTGGATGACCAATCCAGAATACTGATAAACTAATCTTTATACTGGCAGAATGTTCTGATATTCTTTTGAATCATCTCGTAATTAATCCATTACACCTACAAACATTTGCTTATTTGGACAGAACAACTATTTTTAAATTTATTGTTACCAGTTAAACACGCAGAATCTCATATCTTAAACCTCCAAACGATAAGACAAAAAACAGACATGTCAACGAATACCGTCGTGTGAACGGACAAGATACGGCCCAAGAGTTTAAGTTACGCACTTTACTTATAATGAAAAAACTACAAAAAAACAATGTAAACATGTGCATTATGAACATATGTAGCTGTCTTGCAGATCGCCTGATTGCAGATTTCCATTTTGAAAGTAAAATAAGCAATGTTGTTCGCGGTATAATGAGTAATTGGTATTTTTAGAGCTAAGTAACTTGAAACATTTCACCAACAAAGTGATGATCACTTGATCAGGATTGCGGAAAGTGCAGGCTTTATTTCTAACTATAGAAATATATTTTGGACCGAATAGACACAGTGCCAATCTGTTTAGAATTTATAAATAAATCATACTTAATCATACTAATATAAAGAGGAATAATATTATAAAGAGGAAAACTTTGTTTGTTTGATTGTAATGAATAGGCTCCGAAACTACTGAACCGATTTGAAAAATTATTTCACTGTTGGGAAGCTACACTATCCCTGGGTGACATAGGCTAAAATATATTTTCAAAAAAATTAGGTATCCTTACTAAAACTCGAATAATGTTACCGCAATGTACCCGTGCGAAGCCGGGGCGGGCCGCTAGTAAATGATAAAGGAGCGAGTATTTGCTGCGAAGGATATTCTTTACGTTTCCCGACCTGAGATTATGGTAAACCGTTTAAAAAACCATATTAGCATTGAATCGGTTTATGCGCAAGTCAAAACGTTTATACGTAGGTAATCCACATATTATAAAACATCGACACGAATATGTATGTTTTGTTAAAAACTTTATGCGGAGCAAGACTATTTTCTATCTTTTTATTTCGTGCGTTTAAAATGCAGGCAGATCCGTGGGCAAAGGTTTGTGGAATATATTATGCGCGTGCGGCTCCCAGCGCGCCATATACAGAGGTACAAGCGTTGCGCATGCGTTCCGTGCACCGTGCACTCGGTTTATCACTTGGGGGCAAAATGTCACAACGATGCCCAGCTTACTTCAACGACTTCATTGGAAACATATTTAATTTAAATTCCAAATTTTTTTAAGGATTCCACAAATAGGTTACATTTCTTATTCCCTAAGATTGAACTTAAGTGGACCAATTACGAGTAGGTATAAGACAGTACAAAATATGTGTCCCAATTTCAAATTAAAACCTTTCTATCTTCTCAACAAGTATTCTGACAAGTAGATATCTGTGAAGAGCTATGCTATGGCTATAGCCATTAACATTTTCTAAGGTTTCCTTCAAAACATGAATGATGGTGGAGACCATTAAAACTTAACAATGCTCAAACACCTGTGCCACAACACAAACCATAAAATTCGCAAGGTTGCCGCGAATAATTGAATATTCAATTAAATATTAGAAGCGTTTCAAATAATGACTATTTTGCATTTACGGTCCTTTAAAACCCGTGAAGAAGTCCACCTTATTGAAAACTTTAAATATCGGTTCTTAAGGTTTAAAATACATAGTAGGTTGGCCGGTTTGGTAAATGTAAAAGATGCTAATTCCACAGTAATAGTGAAACGTTATGCGTATTTCATCTAACAATGGTTCGTTCATGGGTAGACCGTGAAAATGCATTTTTATTGGAAAACTGAAACGTCTGAAAAGAAATGAACTAAGACTGCCTACATGCAGAAACAAGCGTTAACATTGAAGAATCAAATCAAATAATACCTAAGCTATGAATTGCTGACTTAACTAATGCAAATTTTCTATCTATCTATGAATAAAAAAAAAACCAAGGATAAATCCAAGATGTCAGTCTTGCAACGGTCGCGGTCGGGCGCATCGATTTTCCCGCGCGCGCGCTCGCGTACGCCATTGTCTGCAAATGGCCGCCGTTTACGGACGCGTTCCAAAACCATGTTTGTAAACTTACAAGAATGTTTGACGTCGTCGTAATGTTGAGAAATTGTGCTCGATTTGGCAAGAAGGAAAAATTGCCTGTCTCGAAAAACCTCACATAAAATTTTATTGCACTTTACAGTTCGATTGAATAAAACAATCTTTGTTGCGGGCTGGTGTACATGCCTGCTTCCACACTAGAAAACTTATCACCGCGAGGTGGAATTATGAAAATGGATCATGTCATAGCGTAAGGAACTGCATGAATATCGTCATGTGGTCCTCTGTGGCGGTGATCTTTTACGTAGGTATTTAGTTCTATTAAGAGCTGACAGCCTTTCTCCAAACATCATCTACAGACAAACCTATCACAACCGAATAGAATCGCATAAGATCGCTCTCTTCACGTTTCACATCCCTGAATTCGACCATTCAAGCGGCGGAGTTCAACAGCGAAAGAGAAATAGGATGAATAGTTTCGTGGTTTCGATATTTCCAGTAGATTGGCAACCCCGTGTGATCTACAGGCGGCAGAGCAGGCCCATTAGGATTCAACACGGTGTAGCAATGAATAATAATGAATTGCGGCCGCGTTCGCACCTACCTGCCTCCTATAGCCGGCGACAAATTTATTAGAGTATAGATAGACATTTCTATAACATTGATGGAAGGAATACGACGGGATTTTAAAGGTATACTTAAAGAGCATAAAAAGCTTGGGTATGATGAATAATATATTTAGTAAGTATGTAAACTTTAATGACATATTTTATGTGCTCTATTAATTAACTCTATGAGGATCATCGGGATCGTACAGACATTCAGTAGGTACCTACCTACCTACTGAATGTCTGTAAAGTCTCCGAGGTAATGTAAGTAGATAGGTAAGTGCATTAGTTACATTTCTTCCAACTCCTCCTATTATTTATTTCCATTAAATTCGTGCGGGTTCCAACTTTTCCACGGGACTAGTCGAGAGACGGACCTTGACGTTATCATTCGTCATCATTGTCGATCCTGGTTTACAGGAGTAAGGTAAGTGGTGGCGAGACTAGTCAAAAAAAAATAAATAGTTAAGTACTCTTGTATAACGAAATATGATTTTTAAGGTAATATGCAAAATATTTTGCTTTCTCCACAACTCTCCTAGCCTATTTCCCACAATTCATTCGCAACTTCATACGTCAAAATGACCTCGTTTCCTTAGCACATGTAAATCAAACTGTTTAACAAAAATATCACGTCGTTCACAGTTCGCGCGAGATCGCTCAGCTTCCCCAAATGGTTGAATGTATCAAGTTCTGTTTACTAGGAAACGCGTGGAAGATGATGTGATAAAATCGTGACTGATATGGCTATCTGTCGTGGCCATATTTGGTATGAGTTAGGACTAGCCTGATCGCACTGCGTAAAGTGCGCAAGAGTTGACTTTTAGCAAAGACCGAAGCTAAAAAGACGTATATCCAATTACATGCGACAAACCACCATGACTTTTTAAAATACATTTTACCCATATAAAATAAGTGACCTTTTGCTGTGCCAGGGTTTTTTGTGTAAAGGAAACATTTTGGGCGTATCATCTTTATTGTTATTACTTTAGATAATGATTATAAAGTGTTTGCCTGTTCGTGTTTTGAATATTCATAGGGGTTTTCATTATTTAAATGTTAAAAATGGCTGCTAGGTTTAGAAAAATTTAGTGTGTTAATCACTTTGTGTTGATGTGGACAATTTTAAAAGCAATCAATGTTTATTCTTACGAAGTAATATCTGTGTTTAGAATAGTTTTATTAAGTAAATGTGTACCCAATTTGACTTTCTATCATTTGTACTGTTTTCCTTTTTAATCATAATCGTGTATTTATAGAATAAACAGTAGCATAAATATACAAAAGGACTACAAACTAAGGGTGTCTCCCGCAAGCACACCCATACTAGGCACCGAAGGGATTGTGCTGTCAGAATTTAGTGGTAAATCTCAATTGTATCCCAAATACAGCAACATAATAAAACTGCAATAAAATTCACTATTCTCGAAATAGGAGTTGTTTCTTGCTTTACTTTTTTGCCCGGGAACAATATAAGTGGTTAATAATTCATAAGGCTCCGGTGGCTGCGCGGTGGACGCGCGCGCGCATTCGGATCACGTGCGCCCGCGCAGCCCGATGCGATCACGATGATAATTCCGCTACGGGCGAAAATAATTCTATTCCCAAGAACGTAAAATCACGATGTTTTACATGAAAGTTGTGGGAGTGTGTTTTTAGGGCAAAAAAACGGGTAATGACTTTAAGCCGTGTTTTGCATAATAAATATCTATACAATATGTTCATTGCGAAAGACTGTAGCGTAGGGGGTCAAAATATAACCATTTGTAATTTTAATTGTTTGGGTTTTGGTGAAACGCTAATTTTTTTTCTTAATTATTTGTCTATCTGTCAATCAATAGAAAGTCTTCAGACAAGCATCAGTCGCAGCTTAAATAACTCTTTCCCAATGGTAATTTATTAAAACTAATTTGACAGAAGATGAGTTATATGCACAATAATCGTGTGATAATGTGGCCACTTATGAAAAATAATTTAAAAATATTACTTTCCCGTATTCCCAAGAATTGGTACCAAATAAAAAGTCAGTTTACGTGAAATAATTCGAGACGAAACGTAATTGTCATGACAAAAAGATAATCTAATTCTCATCATAAAATAAGTACCATGCAACACTGACTTTTAATGATTCACAAGATATAAGTACCTACCTAACTTTTATGAATACTTCTAGAATTATGCTCCGTCAAAAAAAAAACTACTCTGCAACGAATTGATCAATCTAAACTTATTTTTTAGGGTTCCATAATCAAACTTTAGAACCCTTTCTCGGTTTCATCGTGTCCGTCCGGTTGTCCATATGAAACAGCAACTATATCTGCTGCTGATATTTATTGCTTACTGAGTGTGAAAATGTTCCTATGTGTAATTAAAAAAACTGCATCGTGTTCACATTTCGTATCACATATCCAAATTAATTAACATTACGGGATACTGACTGCTAAGGACTTACCTTGGACAATGCAGCCGAGAACCCAGCTTGGCACATGCCGGTCTTGCGCTCCCCGTGGCTCGCTGGAAACATTGATAGGCACGTATTAACAAACAAATGAAGTTAGAAATTATCATATACAGGTAGCCATATGTTTATTACAATCGATTTAGTATATACAGGGTCTGCAGTTATTAAAACTTCTTATACTTTTCCCTAATTGACTTACTAAACTAATAAAAATGTAAAAATAATCTTAAGTGCAAAATAAAGTGGACAATTACAGAAACTATATAGTTAGGTACTTTATTTAAATACGAACATTATTGCATACAATGCGTATTTCGTGTGAAAATAATTATGACACATACGATACAGATTTACTAACATAAATACAGTACATACATGCAATTCACATTATATTAGGTATTAGAATAATAATTTCTAGGGCTTGTGTTACAATCCTCTGACAAAGTATATTCTCCGAAATAAATTTGATGTTTTTACTGATATCCTATGAAAAAACTGTTAAATCGTTAAATTAATAATAATTATGAAGGACAAACGTCATCTGAGGATTGTGAGACCGACCGTAGAAAATTACTTGATAGATATTAAAATATTTAAAGTTTCAGTAGGATAGAATAATACTTTGTTATATCAATATTTTTAATATACTTGTTTAAAGTTTCATTAAGAGCATAATGGGACATTAATAAAACAATATATTTACATTAGTATTTAATGAAAAGGATATATAAACCAAACTTGATTCATCTAAATTTAGGGTTTCTCATAAATTTTGTCTGATCTGTAAGCAGAAATTTCAAATGTAGGTTTACATTTGAAATTTTGCTTGCCATATAAATTTTTTTTTTTCATCAGCGTATTTGATATAAGCATACTGCAAGGCAACCCTGTACCATCATGGAGGAAAGAAATACAATATTATTTTTTTCATCACGTTCCAATACCACCACGTACCAATCAAATATTAACCAAATATTTATTATATAATATACGGAACCCTAAAAAACTTTAACTGATGTACTGTACGGGACATAGAGTTTCCACTGAGCTTGACGCCGACGAAGCGCTTTAATGAAAATAATGAAATGGGACAATATGTATTGAACTCTCCATATTATTGATGTAGTGTAGTGGGCTGCTACGGTTACAGTGCGTTACACATCCAACTTTACCTCGTCAGATACTCACCCTCGTCCACTGTACGGAACCCTAAACAAAGCATTCATTGTTATAATTGTATGTAAATTAAAATACATAAATACTTATTATGTATACCTACTAAAATACCATGCAAATATGCGTTTGAGACCCCGTATATTGGTTAAAACCCTCACCATAAATATGTACTAGCCTCGAAGTGACTTTATTTAAGCTTGCCGTAACGTTATGTTCTGTCAAACTTTAATTATTGCAATTTTTCATACGGAATACCCTGTGTACTGATTTTTGTTCGCTGACATAAAATTTCTTGTTAATTTCTTTTTAATACCTATTCAAATAACGAGTCGTAAAAAATAATAAATAGTAATAATCCGAATAAAACTGAATAAAGATTTTACCAACTTCATTTGAATTAAGGTAAACATAAAAAAAATAACTATTTCCGTACGTATCGTCTGAACTTTTGCAATCTTATGATGAAGTCATACTGGCTCTGTGTGGGCGGAATCATTAATTTTTTTACGTTCAAGGTTTCGTAAAAACCATAATCGGAGCACAATGGCTATACTTGTAATGTGACCCTTTACAATATATCATTTTACACAAAAACAGTCCGTAAATCACGTTTCGTGTCCGTTGCGGGGTCGTCACGCTAATTCCGCCGCCAGCCGCCATTACCGCCGGAAGTGAGTCGCTTTTCGCGCGCTTTCACTCCCGCCATTGTTGTGCGTCATGACGGCTTTATTGGCGCCCAAGCACGTATTTATGTTTGCATATTATATTGCAAATAAAAAAAATAAAAAAAGTGAACTTTTTTTTAAACTTAAATAAGTATATAAATAGCAATTCGATAATTGAGTTGTCTTTTTATATAATTAGCGCTAAAAATGATGCGATACTCGGTATTTAACGAAACAAAGTATACAGCCCATAACTAATATTTATCACCGATGATTTACCGACCTGTTACCTAAAACACTTTATAGGCATGTCTAGATTTTTGAGCCTTATGGCGGTGACAGGACATTGACAGAACCTTAAGCGTGGTTATCCTCAATAAATAATAAAGAACATGATAATGTAAAAAATGATAATTATAGATAAAAAATAAAGTTTCCGTGCACGCATGCACCCAAGCATGCGCCGGCGCCGGCCCGCCCTCAAGCTGAGGATACTCACATGTCCTGCACGGGGAGAACTCCTTGATGTCAGTCAGGTCCGGAGAGTTGGCCACGTAGCACGAGCCGACCGGGTCCCGCTGGTTCAGCCGCGCGGTCACGAACGACACGTAGCGAGGGGCGCACGCCTGACGAACAAACATAAACGGCGTTTTATAAAGTTTTTTTTTTAATGTAACAAGGCGGAAAAAATGCATACGACCCGTCTGATGTTAAGCAGTAACCGTAGCTTATACTAGATGCTAGCATAACAAAGGTATCGCTCGCACGTTGCCGACCTGAAGTTAATTGGGCCAGAGGGAGGGTTGGTCTTCCGGCTCTCTAACTGATCGTACGAAACGCAGCTAGGTATAATAGCTACTTTAAGATCTTCTTTGAGAAGGTAGTAGCACCCCGGTCGTGCCAACCCATATATCAGCCGTATTCAATTGCCTACAGCTCGGCCTGGCCAAGACCCATTCGTCTTCTAAATTTGACGACGAGCGAGGAGCAAAAAGGCCTTTTCCAAAATTTGCAGTGAGCCGAGACTGCAAATTTCGGAAAAGGCCTTTTCGTAATTTGCCCAGGTCTGGATGTCACTGGGATCGCCCCTAGTCCATTGTACGGTACCCATAGTATAAGCGTTGCTTAGTTTGGGACCATAAAGTTGGTGTGCAGTCCGGCGATATTTATTAAATTAAAAAAAAATATATATTCTTATGCCTGAAGTAGACTATCATTACTTTAATGGCTGGGCAAGAGGGGAGTTATGCCGACCCCGTTTTATTTATGGTTAACCTTTACAGGAATATGTCCCGGAACTTTTGATTTAGTAACAAATAAATCTTCTGAAAATAAATCTTGATCTTGAAAATGGTTCGGCAGTTAATTTTAACTGTAATAGTGTAATAACATGCGTCATGCCGTTATCCTTTAGGATATAGGGTTGGCACCTTGCACTAATTATAAGTGAGATAGATAGTGATGAAATTCACTTTTAAACCAACACAGTCTTCTGATTGGTGTTTATGAATCGCATTTTGAAATTTTGATATTTTTATACAAACTGTTAATTTACCAAAACGTTCACCCTATTCTTGGTACTTGGTAAATATTATTAATGAAATCTGCGGCGAGATGAGTAATTTTAACCCTTTGTATTCTAAAGCAAGCTTCCTAACAAAATGAATACATACCTACTTATCTATAAATAAAAAAAATCAATTTATTTCCCCATCACTGAGGGTGTTTCATAACAAGCGCCAACCCTACTGTCCCTCGGGCTTCAAAATGGAAAGAAAACAGTCGCATGCGCGTGCGCATAGCTGATGTTAATAAAGAACATTCTAGCGGGGTGTTATTGAAAACATACCACGCCATCTGGCGGAAACTGGCGAGGTGCGTCTTATAAATCCCGGTGTTACTGTCATAGCGGTAATAACATAAATATTAATCCCTTATTTGTATTAAATGTTTACCTGAGAATTTAAGGAAATTTAAATGGGGTAACTGAACACCGTCAAATTCAGGAATATCTTTAGGTATGACTTTGAATTAGGTGTTCTGATGCGTTGCAGAGATTTGTGAAGTGTTAGTACAAGTAGCACGTACTTTTATAAGTCCTAACCTAAGTGTCTCCTAAGATGTAAAACATCGGTGTGCGTATGTTCGTAATTCTTATCTTCCTAAACGGCTTGACCGATTTTGATGATCTGTTTTTATTTACTTATGATGTCACCTGGATGGCTCTTAGCTATGGTTGGACCCAGTAGGGGGCGCTGTTGTCAACATCCAGAAAAAAACTATAGTTTTATTCACTTTAAATAATAAAATCTTATTCCCACATGATTCGTTCCTCTATAGTTTATGTTGCTAATAAAGCAACACTGATTTTCGTCCTGTACATTATCGGTTCACATCAAAATCGATACTTATCCAAGCCGATGTTAGCCCACTACACAGCTTTTATGGCCGATTGATCGCTCATCGTAAATATCCGACAAACATTCGGTTTTTAATGGGACCCTATTGCGTAAACAGATGCCGCCATGAGGGTTTATGTTTATTTTGGTAGTCATTAATTAGATTTAAAAGAAAAAACACAAAGAAAGCAATTACTAGTCCGTCTGTCTGTCGGTCTGTCCGTGTGTCAAGAGCCTTTTTATTTGCATAATTGTATAAAGTATGTCTAATAATTACAAAAAGGGAATTAATTGTAACAATAACTAAAAAATGGAATAAGTACAGACGTTTCAAGTTTTGAAAACAGTAGGTACCTACTAGCTAGTGGAGGAGACGTAATTGAAAGGTTTTAGCAAACTTTAATAGCGAATGTTTTTGTAGGCACCTACTTATTTATCAAATATTTTTGAATAATTATTACACTATATATCAAAATAATATGTACGTATGAGTTAATATAAATAATATTCTTGATTCAAATTTAAGTCATCATGCCTATTGCAGACGGTATTATATATTCTGAGGTTTGCAAGTTGGTGGTTAGATGAAATACAGTTTTTTCTCGTAAATCCTGACAGTTAAGTTATACTTAAAACTTCTAACTTAATCCTGTATTTCTTATCCCAATGCTTCTTTAAAACTGTTAAAAATGTACACTCTATTTTTATTCGTATATCTTTCAATATGGTGTTCATTCCTCTTTGCACATTAAAATTCTTTGGGATCACTTTGTTGACCAGTTCGTTGACCAAAAAATAAACGTTATCTTCCAACATGAGTCATCTTGTGAGTAACGCGAGAAACATGCAAGAAGGTTATAAACCCTTGGTTAAACATTAACCTTACCGACTTAACTGTCGATAAGGTTATAGATCACTACCATCAGGTACCCTCGCCAGCCGGTAGCGTCCTATCCTTAGCCCTATCAGTAACCCGAGAAATTAACAATTTAGTATACATACATTTTACGTAGACGATAGCGACAAGCCGTTTTAACATAGATAACTTACTACGAAAAGAAACGATTTTTATTCAAATTATATGAAAGACGTAACGCACGTTGTATTTACGTGTACCTACATATTACGTACCTAAACAAAAGGCATTACAAAATATATCATTCGAAAAGGTGTGTTTTATAATTTGCCCGTGAAGGATGACACAGACATTAAAATCATTGTATAATTATTATTTACTAGCTGTGCCCCGCGACTTAATCCGCGTAGTATTGGATTATTGGGTTAAAAAGTATCCTATATGTTAATCCCGGTTATAATCTATCTGTGTTCCAAATTTCATCCAAATCCGTTCAGTAGTTTTTGCGTGAAGGAGTAACAAACATACATACATACATACATACATCCACACTCACAAACTTTCGCATTTATAATATTAGTAGGACTAAATTTATTTCAAACGTCAATTACTGTTATTGTTGTTTTATTTGTTATTCCGAATTTGCGTAGAGTTAAATAAATTGAGCGTTCCCACTAGTTCGATTACCGATTGCATTAATTAATCGATTTCGAGTCTGAGAGCGATCTTGGAAATGTCAATTTTAAGCGGACTTTAGGTCGCTCTCAGAACTGAGATTGAATTATAAATACGGCCATACGTGTGCATAGTTGTATGAGCATTGGTAATATCTTGAAGGTGAATGTGAGTCACTCTGAATTAGTGTGTGTCATATACCACATGCGCATGCGCATGAATCAGCTGAGCGCAAGATGCGGACAAAGAAATGACTGTCTTGATGTGTTTGCAAGACCGTTACTAATACTAAGTGCTTAGTTGTCAGTCATCCTAAATTGAAGTAAACTCGTATCGTTTTTACCGTGTGAAGGACGCTTTATGGCCGTGTCAGACATGGGCCGAATAACGAGCAGAACAATTCGTATGACCGACAACAATTTTATTGCTATTCAAATATTTTGCGATAAATATTTGTTGTTTTGGTTGATTGGACTCAAGTCTGTTAGCGCCATTAAATGGTCTAAGGTGAAATTCAAAGTTGCAGAAACTACCTACGAAGATAAAGAAAGATAGGTAATAAAACCCGTAATCCAGTGTTGCAAAGGCCTAATGACCTATTTTCATCATACGTTGGGTTTATTTTGGTGCATGTGGGTCGTCTTGTCAATTGTGGTGGTTGCCCAACCGGCTTGTTTCTTTTGATTTAGAGCAGTATTGGCAGTAGTGGCTACACATGTTGCTCTCGTTAAATGGGTCATTCTGTGGTTGTGAATGAATTATGCTCGTCGACATTGGTGTTTAGAGAAAGGCTTTGTTGATATAGAACAGACTACCAATTGAACAGCCAACACTCAAATAAATAAGACGCAATGTGCATTTTTTATTGACTCTATGTGCACAAGTGTTTTTACAGATGGGGTATCGGTGTCTACATAAGACAGTCTAAACATAAGAAACATAAGAAAGTAATGGATCGATGCATCGTCTTGTCATATAAGTAGACTTTGAAAACCTTCCCTACAGGCGTCCATAAGTAGACGTAATTAATAACAACGCGTAGCTTTTCCGTAACTCTACCAAGAGTGTTACGCTTTTTTACCCTCCCTAGTCGCTAGCACCTGCGTAAAATAAGCGCAGCTACCGGAATTTGTGTCAGCTAGCGATGGGTCGATATATAACTCACGTAAAGTATCGAACGTTGCAGCTATCCCTACTACTTAACTCGTATCAATTGAGGCGTTTTTTCGTTTCAATTTACAAGAAGGTCAGGAAGTTGTCGATAGTGGAGCGTCTGTTTCATTGACTACATTCACGGGCTCATAAAATGTTGTTAGCGATTTGATTACGACGCATAATTACCACAAAGTACTTTGAAAGACATCATCTTGCTACAAAAAGTATCCACTTTGTAAATATAATGTATAAAACGTAACAAAATTTGCCTGAAATATTGCCTAGCAAGCTTTAGTATGTCGTAAACGCATCTTTGACTCCAAACTGGTTCGAACCTTATCCTAGCTACTGAACTAAATACGAGAGCCCACTCCTAGTATTAAACTTAGTTGACGGGACTAACGGGATGACTAGTACATTGCTAGTCCCACCCGGATAGTACCATCCTCTCACAGAATATCGGCGTAAAGTCTCTATATAGCTAAATTTAGTATGGTGAGTAGCGAATGAGCAGGAAGCCCAACCTTCTCTTTCGTCCCGTCTCTCTGTCCCACTCTCCTTCAAGTGAGTAACGTACGAGCAATGCGTTTGGTATTGCAAGCATCTAGGGGCTACGGTAACTGCTTAACATCAAGCGTATACTATACTCGTTTGTCGACTATGTTATATAAAAAAATGACAAATTCGCAAGGAACCCGGTTTGCACATCAGTGTCAAAATAATATTTACTATTGTATTGTGGACGTGGAACAAGCTATTGTTGTTTGATTTACAACAATAGACAGACATACGGACGACAATATTGTCTATGTTATTAGAGAAATGGTGTCAAATACGAGCCAACAAGACCACATGTGTGTTGCAATTGATGTTTCGAATAGAAGGAACATAACCCGAAAACGGTAACAATCAACAAAAAATATCATACTATTATCTGCCCACGACTTCGTTCGCGTAGACTCAAGTAAAGTATTAAGTATATTATGTAAATCCAGGTTATAAACTATCTGTGTACCAAATTTCATTCAAATCCGTTTAGTCGTTTTTGCGAGATTGAGCACTTAATAAACATCCAAACAAATGAATTTCGTCAGATATGTATCTCGATCCTGTTATGTCGGTCGACACATTTCACCACAGTGAGTCATGCGTAGTGACCGATAGACTTACGAATGCGCGTGCGTTCTTTATTACACATCGGGGCCTACGGCTTCCTTACGCAATTTGTGACGTGAAATCATTGTTGATAGCGAAAGGAAATTGAACTTTTTGTTCATATATTTTTTTTTATCAAGTAGCCACAATTTGTTATATGCTACAATAAGGATGTCTTCTGACGACACGTCGTAATTTAGAATTAAGTAGTATTTACAGGGACGTACCGACCCAAAAATAAAATTAACTTATTTTTATTAATGTTAAATAGTTTAAGAGATTTAGAACATCCGGTTTTCAACATTCCGGAAGCCGACTATGGGTCAATACTGAGACTGCTAAAACCCAGTACCGGTACTACAGTGGCTCTCGCAGTATTAAGAGCAACGACTTCTCACTATAAACGAGAGCCTACTTCACATAAGCGGCAAACGCTGTTAGCTCTACATCCTGATCAAAATCACACAAAGGGCCATCAATAAAGCCACGGATAAAGCAAACAATCACTGGCGAAAGTAACGTACACTTAAAATCGATTATGCGCGTGCGCAGCTAAGGGCGTGCGCACACCGTTGAGTGGAATGCAGTGTTCACACGAACGGCGCGAGATTTATGCTGTTTAAAGTAGAGTCGAAACAAAGGCACAGATAAAAGGTATTTTTAGTATTTTGAAGGAAGATTGAAACTTGCATGTTATGTTATTTTTTGGTTAGTGTCTATGGAATTACCATAGTGATATAATACCGAAATGGATGAGAAAAATTTATTTTATTTATTTTATTTTATTTTGTTTGGGGAGCTTACGGCTAATTTTACAGAGTGAATAAGATTATATATAAGCAAATGCCAATTACAAGCTTTCACATATAGAAGAAAAACATAACTATATAGAACAATAAAGCAGAATTAATAATACATTTAAATTGTGGTAAATGATAATAACGTTATAACAATGATATTTTTTGCTTACAAAACATATTTTTTATATTTTGAGAGCTACTACAAAATAGGTCTAATTGTGCGTTATGGTTGAGTTTGTTAAATAAGCGTAATACTCTGGGAAAGTAGCTATTAATCCGATAATTGTTGCGGCAGAGTAAAAAGTGAAGTAGATTGCTTGAACGTAATCTTCTAGTGGGAATGTTGAGTCTAATATTGCTAAGGAGTTCCGGACAATCTAATTTATTCTGAGCTATATTAGAAAGAAAACAAATATCAGCTCTCAAAATATATATATCAAATAAATAATAAAATAATAATAAACTCTACCTGTGAGTTTACAAGAAGTCCCATTAGCTTCTCTAACTAATTTCTATGCTTCTATAATTGGGCATACACATTCGTTTTAGGTAAGAAATTCGATATTAATTTCGCAAACTTAATTATAATGATACAATTGTATTGCTTTACCTAAGACAGGATGTTTTCATCCGAATAACGTCAAGCATCGGGATCACCAGGATCTATCCCATATACAGGGTGTACCGTTGCGAATGCGCCCGCGCGGCCGCGCGACTTTTTCCACTGTCTCCCTAAACAGGGATGCCGGCGGATTCTCGAAAATTAACTGCATTCGAGCAGTGTGTCTTTATAGGCGGTAAGAAAATTGTCGATGACCTACTGACTATGGTACAAGGATGTAGTGGTTCTGGAAAAGACTACCAACTTGACAGACTGACTGACACTTATGAGTAGATCGGCCTTGTTGGCCTTTTCAATCGGTTTGTTGACAATCAGCCAAATTGTTGTACAAACATGGTTGTCTCAGATCCAAATATTGAAGAGCTACTTTACAAGTTTTTAAGAATTATGACGTCATATTTGAAGATATATCTGCAATTAGTAAACAAAGGTAACATAAAAACCCGTAACCTGATTTGTGTGAACTATGATGTGAGCATAAGAAAACATTGCAATCACAATATACCCTGTTACGTAATTTAATATCAGATAATCTCGCAAATTAATCTTGACCTATAGAATATTTCCGAATTTGAAGCCGTAATGATTAATCCACTTTTCTGCCCATATTCGTACGAACCGTTACGGTTGTGTGACATTATCGTGTGCGCACGCATTTTCGCGCCATTCTTTATTTTTAAATGGAGATGAATCGTGCTCGCTGTATTTGGCGACGCGAGGGCATTTAGGCTGGACATCGTTATGAAGATTATAAATGTATATTTAAATAAATAAATATCGTCAGACGCACACACCAACTGTATGGTCCCAAACTAAGCAACGCTTGTACTATGGACTGGGGGATCCCAGTGACACCCAGACCTGGGCAAATTACGAAAAGCCATTTCCGCAATTTGCCCCGGGGGGAATCGAACCCGCAACTACCATGTGCAGTGAGCCGAGCGGCCAAAGCTCGAACCACTGCGCCAAGCGGTCGTCAAACGGTTAAATTTGAACTTATTTGTTTTCAAAACTGTACCGTTTCTGGAAGCTGTATCCATACCTAGTCACAAGGGCGTGACCTTAAATGCAGACGTTGATAGTCTTGGACGTATTTATTACAATAACAGATAACAATTTAATAAGAAGAAGTTGAGGGCAACAACTCAAAGCTGTTTACAACTGTTTGACATTCATTGTGCTCGGAAGCAAATATCGTTTGCTGTTAAAACAAAAGCAGGTACATATATATAACAGATATTTACGCTAGAATGAATTTCCTAAAACCATATTCGCGGTAAAAAGGAAAATAAAATTATATTAAACAAATTGTTCAATACAAAGAATATTGTAATTCATCAATTTAGTGTCGGTGTAAAATAAAATAAAATCATAATCATACAGTCTAACATTGATTTCTGAGACCGTTTTTGTTCTGACACTAATTTCCTAGCCACATCTTTCACTCTATAAGTCCAAAGCACTCGATGGCGGCACCAGTGATAGGTGCAGCTGTACACGTAGCGAACAGCTTTTTACGAGTTCCTCGGTCCCTCTAATTGTGCGTTCGCCGCTGCCCGTTACCCTCAATCAAGGTACCGAGAATATCTATAGAAGGGTGTGTTGTACGAGCTTTTTAGACCTCTAACTGTTAGATCGATCCGTTATCGCATGGAGGTAATAATAGGTATGTAGGTCAGGTGATTTTCTTGAAGAAGATTGCATAGGTATTCTAGTTAGATTAAAAAAACATAACGTAGTAGAACCTTATTGGAGGTCAAACTGGTGAGATTTAAAGATCAGCCCGAACCTGTAAGATGTTACAAGTATAGTTCAAAATTCAAATCAAATTATAAGCCTATAATCTTGAATTACTATAATAGCTTTCTTAGGAGGCTTAGCTTAGAGGATAAGAGAATAGTTTAAAAAAAATCCCACCAAATTATATGCCTAAGCTAGTTTCTTCAAAGACAATCACTGGGTTTAACCGTTCAACAGTGGATCCATTATTTATAGGATAAATACCTAAGAATACTCTGCCAGGCGTTATCTGCGCTGAGTTTCCCCGGGAATAGGTTTTTAATATCTTTTACCGACATTAGGTATTCATACTTAAATGATGCATTTGTTAAACCCTTATATACATTATCAGGAACTTTGATACGCATTGGGATTGTCCCTTCAGTATTTACTATCAAAGGGTTTTCCATGTTATCATACTCAAATGATAATAATAATATTGATGTGGCCTTATTCTTTTTTCTTGCTTTAGCCCTATCTATCCGGCATGTGTGCTCTGCAATACACGTGTCTATTTTATGGTGTATCACTACTACCTACCTCAGATTGGGCAGTCGCGGAAGGGGAAAAAGGAATAGGTCTTCCGGAGAAATCAACTGAAGCTTTAAGATTTCTTATTAGTCCTAAACCTATTAGTAATTTAAGAACTGTAAAGACAGATTATCTCCAACTGTTAAAAAAGAAAATTTGCTTGATGTATTAAGATTTAATAAATGAATTTAAATAAAAATGGTCAGACTGACACACCAACTGTACGCTTCAAATACTAGTGAGACTTGTATTATGGGTATCAGAATTAGACCTGGCTGTAATCAGTTTAATGAAACTTATTAATAATAAAACGACTACACACATTATACAAATATATCACTAACATCCTACACCCGTCTCCACGAGCACAGCGTCCATTACGCGATGACTACCCGATATAGGGTCCCAGCAATAACTAACTGTGCGATACGCATCTACCGCCGGTGGTGTCGACAGATGGCTATCGAGATGCTTTGGCGAATCGAGCTTCACTAGCTGGCGCTTGAGGGTAGAATATTATAGAATTCTCAACAGTCAAAGAGACTAGGCACACAAATAATGGAAGAAATAAAGTCTTTAGGATATAATACTAGGAGATACAGAACAATAAATATAGGACGAATAAATATTTTAGGTAATATCTCGTCCAGACGAAATCGTTCCCAAATCACCTCATTCGTGCCAATTGCTAAATTTTTTACTCTAAGTATATGGAATCAAGTAGGTAAACGTTGTTGAAAATTGCTGTGGCAAACACTAAATACGAGTATAAACAAGCCAATGAAATCATAACTCGAAACAAAAACTCGTAAAACTGAAGTGTCGAAAGATAACAATTTGTTTGACTACTTCAGAACCATCGCTATGTGTAATGAGTAGCTGTTCAATATGGTCAATGGTCTCTCTTGTAGTAAGGTATATTATATCTCTGCTGATATTGAGGATTTATAAAGAATTTTAATAATACATTTCTTCAATTTTGCGTTCAATATAAATGAATGGTCTAAGTAAGTTAATTGAGCATGTTATAGAGCGAATGTGTTTAAAGGCTCCCAAAGCCAATACATAAATTTTCGCAAGTTTACTTTACCCGCGTCGAACAACGAAATATTTCATGATCCTAACATAAACTCCGGTGTCAATAGCACTATATTCAAACTATGAAGACTAAACAAAAGCTCGTAAACCCAAAGTAGGCAGTAATAACAATTTGTTAGACTGGAGTCCGAAGAGAAGCACCGCGATGCCTAATGAGCGAGCCATTCAGCGGTCCGGAGCAGACAAATTGGCAGCGGGTAATAAGCCGGCCGGTGTCATGTTCAATGGCTTGGAGATTGGTATCGCCAGTTTATTATAATTTAAGGAGTATTCTTTGATCATAAAATACTGCAGTATAATTTGCGACTCGTTGGTACTGAGCATAAGTCACATATTCTTATGGACACCATGTCACCCGTCAAGCCCCTTGGCGGGCATTGATAAATATCCTTGCAGGCGCTTGTCTTAGACAAGATTTCCCATTGTCTACTAATATGATAAAAATTGTTAATAATTGTATGCAACAAATTGTTCTGTTTACTCAGATTTTATGTAAGCAAAGGAGGATCTTTGAATTGTGATTCAATATTTTCATCGCTAAATTCAACAATAGTGCAAGGAGGTTGGTTAGGTACTCGTATAAGTTATAATTTCCTCTCATTGTGGCCCGCGCCCTCGGGACAATGGGGTTATATACTGAGGCTGCGGACATCGCCTTTCGCCACCGTATGCATATTGCTCATCGCTACGGCTGTATGCTGAGAGCCGACCGATTGGTACAAGTTCTATCGATTTTTTTACTCGATTCAGTTTAATATTCCTGTAATCAAATATTTAGAATACGGCTGGAATCGTTTGTAATGCTGCTGCTAACATTCTTCTCGGTCTCTTCTCGTTACATATGAAAAATATATCGCCATTGATAGCTACCTGGCCTCGGTCTGTAATTTTAGAAATTATAACTTTGTGGTTCCACTTTTATATCCTTTAGTGTCATGGTTTAAATAGCGTTTTGTTTCATATAGCTAGTGTGTCTTTGACTCTGTAATCTCCGTTGTTAATTTTGAACCGTCCATATTTTGGTCTCGACTTAAAAAGTAGGTACCTACTTAATAAATAATTTAGCCCTTTTGACGTCCCACTCCTGGGCACGGGCCTCCCCTCAACACGAGGGGAAATCAGGCCATAATCCACCACGCTGGCCCAGTGCGGGTTGGCGGATTTCACATGCCTTTTGAAAATGGGTAGTATCTTCTAAGACATGCAGGTTTCCTCACGATGTTTTCCTTCACCGTAAGCAAGTGATAATCATCTAAAAACTATGATTCGCACATAGATTTCGAAAAATCCAGAGGTGCAAGGCAGGGTTTGAACCCAAAACCTGGTGCCCGCAAGACGCGTGCTTAACTAATCGGCTACCACTGCTTACCTTTACTAGTACCGTACAAAAGGTACCTAATACTGTACAAAAATGACGAGTCTCAACATTTGCACCACACATAAATCGCAGGAAATGTGCATCTCATTCTCCTTATTATATGGATGCGCGCGCGCAGGAAGCGTTGTGATCTGCGGGCGAGACGTCACGTGCGCAGCAATTGCAAGTTTAAATCAAAAGAGACATTAATATTGTTTGTTAGTTTATGCGTCGGTCGTAACTCGAGAGATGGGTTTTAATTGCGTAAATTGGCGGAGTGCTCTGGCGCATTTTATTGACACATACCTTTTATATTAAAGAATCTGTTTATTCGTTTATTGTTCTAAATTCAACGGAGAAACGGTTCCAACACTAACTGTTTTAAAACTAATTAAGTACCAACGCGCCAAATTCTTTCAATTAAAATTTATCTCCATTATTAATCGTTAAAACCACTCATTCTGATACAAAATGAGTACTGCTTTATCACTTAATCCTCACCACAATCTAACGTTGAGACCTAAATATTGTGTCCTACCATGCGGTATCCAACTTTATTACTCTGGCTTCAAAGTTGAGGTTCCATCGGCAGTGTGATGGTAGAGGATATGGCAATTAAGCATGCAGTCGGCACTTTGGCTATCAGATAGCGACGGGATGGTATCGGCTCATCTGGACATCACGGAGCCGCAGTAATCCGCCGCGACCGGTTATAAGCGGGGAACACACTGGGTTCGATTCCTAGGTACACCGAGAGCCTTTAGGCAGACGGGCGTTCAGCAATCCCGCTCTACGTTCCGCGTTCTTTGTTATGTTGCTGACCTCAGTACCGAACTTATACTTTTCTTAAATGTGAGCCACTCCATTTTGTGCTTCCTTCCTACCTCTCTTAATCTTCAATTATAAGTAGTGGGTATGATGCACTTTGAAATCTGGTAGAGCCTAGAAGTAACCAACTGGCTATATACAGCTCTTACACGGGATGTTTCGACCAAGGCAGTACTATCCTCTCACGGAAGATTTTAGTAAAGTAGTTATTAGCTATATGTGCGTTTCGTACGATGAGCGAAAGAGCTGGAAACCCATCCGCCCCTCCCCTCCCTTCCCCTACCATCCCCCGCCCTTTCAAATCGGCAACGTGCGAGCAATGCCTTTGTTATTACTAGCATTTAAAGGCTACGGTAACTGCTTAACATCGTACGACTTAGTTATATATATAAAAAATACTAATTTAAAGTTCTAAAGATTAAAGAGTTCTTCGGTACGGATATTAAACAGAAAATGAAATGTTTCAAGCGAACACGTTACAAAGCATTTTTAATAATTTAGCCAATTCAAACAAATTCGACACCGGCGTCGAACCCGCACTCGAGCACAATGCATCGCGCCTAACTAACCGCGAAGTATTCACAAAAAATAATGTAATATTCAGATAGTAATGAATTACAGAGAATGGACTCTAATGAAGGCGGGTTAAAAAACGAAGACGCTTAATAGTTTTATTTAGGGTTCCGTGCCGGTTTTGGAATAATAAAATTAAGAAATACGGTTCTTTATGTATTTGACTACACGTTTAGTTTTGGATATCGGGATACTTAATTTAAAATAGTAGGTACTTACAAATTAATTAGCTAAAAATATTAGGCATATTAAATTACACACACACACGGCACATTACTATATAAGATAGGTAGGATAAGCGTGCTTAAAATGTAACCAATCTCGTTGTTTACGAATTTACAGCTAATTATTTATATGTTGTTTAAAACTTTTCTTAATATCATATAATTTTAATGTTTTTATTGAACGGAACCATTTCAAACATATTTAACTTTTTTGAAATAAAAACCTCTGGCTTAGTGCGTGACCGATATCATCTGATTATTGTAAGGGTTAATGGGAACTTAAGTACCGTGGTATTAATGACGCTGTTCACGCTCTTGTCCAAACCGAGCCGCGTTCATTGCGGCTTAATTGAATTATTTACAATTATTGTAACATTTATTAGAGTAAATAAAATTTATATTAATTTATTTGTATTCTATATTTATCTTGGTTGTATTAATACATAATATGATTCAAAATTTATGAAATTGATTTCAGTTGCTTGGTCGTATTAATCACAAAAATGTTATGTTGTATTAATACATGTTTAGGCATTGTCTTTCTCTTTTATATATTTGTTTTAAACAAAACCAATAACAATATTTTAGTTTACAGTTTAAATTATAAGTATGCGTAACTGATAATTTAATTGCTCATACATTTCTGTAGTCCTACATAATTTTAACACTACACGTCTGCTCACATCAATGGCAGGTGGTCTCTCCAAACGAATCCCCGCCGTCTCGCCAACAATAACATTTAAAACATAATTTCGGACATAAAAGCGGAAATCGCCGCCTCGCAAGAACCGGGAAAATGAAGAAAGCACGCCGGAAATTTCGCATAAAATTCCCAGCAAATGGAGACAATAAAAGAAACGGTCTATACATGGCGCGGCTCCGAAACAGACGGGTGTAGCTGTCAGCCGCCCGCCGCCATATTAGGTGCGCGCGCGCAGCAAGAACCAAAGCATTCGACGCTGACAAATCACCGGACAATTTGTTAGCTCAAACTTTGTGCACATGGTGTTGTGAAAGTTTTAGAATTCTAAGGAAATAATCAACTAGTATTACTATATTAGATTAGAATATAGTTATATATTTGCCCAACGTATTGAGCTATGTCCTGGCCTGAATATTGCTTTGAAGGTACCTTGGCATTATGTTGCTTTGTGTAGCCACAAAAACTGAAATTCAGCGATGAACATCTGAAATATTAAGCTTTATATTTAATAATTAAAGGATTTAGTGATTTTTCTATCCTTATACTTGAATCTAGAATTCCGCCACGACGTTGGTACGCACGCAACGCACGCATCTACTGTCTATATTCAAAACTGCGTATTGCCCATTCAATAAATTACCATATTTGCAGAACAATAAATATTCATCTCGGCGCCTATCTCTGAACAATGCCTAGACATAACAAATTCCCTTATATTACTACCTACCGCGGGTGTATCACTGACGTACCTACTGCCATATACAAGAAATGCTGTAAGCTAATAAACATAAATCAGTTTAATAATGAAACGTAAGATTAATTACGGAATACTCATGTATTTGTTCCTTCTTGGCTTCATTTTTTTGTCGAGTCTAAAGTTGGTGAATGGTCTTCAAATCCACACGTTTTCTGACTCTATCAGTAGCTATTAGAAATTTCTTCAAACTGGTTGGGAACTCTCTAAAACAAGGAACCTAACCATCCAATTGTCAAACATTAAAACCATTTTTATATACGAAAAGACAAGGAAGTGCGTTCGTTTTATCGTGAGAAAGAGTATAAACTCCAATAAAAACATATGGCTCTTCTCATATGGTATAAAATAACAAAACGTAACGTGCACATCAGCAACTACTTGTAAATAAATACACGCAAAAACCAAACGTCGAGACGCCGGCAAATACAAATTGATATTGATTGTAATTAGAATTACTAATTATAAAGGAGTTTTTATATTGTACAGTATGATTTCATTATTTTGCATTGATATTTTCTGAAATTAATCACACCGTTTTCTACACATAGGAAAATAAGAAACGGCAATTAAAGTGGCTCAAAGACTAAATTAGTTTAAGAAATTAGATAAGGGTTTGCGAAATATCTTTAATGAATTTTAAATTGGAATAATTATCGAAAAGAAAACGATGACACATTTAAAATTACCGCCTAAAACCTGTCAACAGATTATCGAATGCCAAAGTCATAATTATGTATTTATCGATACAGCCTATGGGTCGCTCGTAACAATTATAAATTCCGAACGTGTCTACCTCGCGAGTGCAAATGGAACAAAATGCCTAAACAAATTGCTCGAGCGACGCTGGGAGAGTCCGCTTTTTGCACTAATTCGGCATTCCGAAATAAAAATTCCAACTCCTTAAGTAGAGAGGGCAAAAACTATGTCGTTCTTCTCCGCCTCCGCTTCGACGAACGCGACTGCTGAGTGATTTCAAATATGGAATCGTAAAAACGCGTTCTGAAACCGAACCACGTCTGATAATACTAAATGCATCAGTAATACTCGTATTATTAGATTTCACGCTTTTTGTACGCAACACCTTTTATGGAGTTCAGGTGGAAAAAACCCACTATTACTGTACTATTTATATAAGGATAAAGAAAACACTAACATAAAATACTTAAGTCCATAAAGAGTTTAGTGTTCTTATCCACAAGTTTGTCAAATACAAGTCAGTGATTTTTTATTGGGAAAAACAATGAGACTCTCAGTTCCCTGCTTTATTATTCCACAATATTCCCATTTCGGTTAAGGCCTTCTTCTTAGACCAAACGATCTGAGTTCAACATGAATATAATCTAATCCGACTGTCTGCAAAATGAGTGGCTCTTATAAAATATTTTCTTCAGCCCTAATGAAACTTTTCCGGCCGGACCCATTTTCGCAACTGACAATCCTTTCACCAATCGTAAAAGTGACCTCGTGACCTAATGGCATCCAGCCCCACGGACGATGGGGCCCTGAGCCGACCCACTTGCCAAATGTCAACGATAGGGTGGCCAGATTAATAGATGTTTCCTCGACACCTATTGTTTATGGCCCGATAAAACTGAGATTGGGTTGGCGATGTTAGATTTATTAGCGCACGTTGTAAAAGACTTGCGTCGTGATGAGTTTATTAACTCTATTCAATAGGCAATTATGTGGTGTTGTACATCTGACGAATACTAAACTAAACAAGTTATAAATTTAGTTCCTTTTAATTTCTGTTGTACTTAATTTCAAATTTTCTACAACTTAAATTCGAAGCCATTTTAATCTATTAGGTTACAAATTGAAAGTAAGAAAATCGCTGTATATGTTGCCGAGCACAGCTAGACAAGATAAGGCACAGGATCACCTTATAGAATAAAATACGTAACTACTATAGATCATTGGTGCTTACGACATTGTCCTGGGTCTACCTACGAGAACAGCTAAGTTCATCCAGGTGTATACCTAACAATATATTATTGTGTTGCTCAAACACGTTGCACCTCAGTTGAGTATTTATTAGTATTTATGCCTTATAGTTTAACTTTACCTATGTGATTTGATGTCCCTAGTTGAGCGAAGATTGAGCGATCATAGCGATACCCAGGTGACAGCGTTGACGACGGGCGCAGCAGGAAGGGTGCGCCAAGACGCCCCATAAACTTTATAGGTCACTGGCATACGAGGCCACCGCGTCTATGCCAAGACAATCCCATCGCGAAAATAAAATATAAAACAACTCAGACAAACCTACCTTAATTTTTGGATTAGAAAGGTTAAATGTTGTATCTTATTGAAAGATTCAAACTCATGAAAAGTTTAAAGGTTGTTAATTTACATATCTTTTTGTTAGCTGTGTTTGGGTAACTTGCCGAAGTTAATAAAAATATGTATGATTTGATGTTACCATTCAAATGGCAGGATCAAACTAAGAAGTCTAAAATTCTTCGTATTTCGCTGATTTCGGTACTGGCTTACCGGTACTGGATGATAATAGTTTAAGTAAATCATAATAAAAAAATGTTGTAGGTATATTACTCACCATAATAGCTCCATTTCTCCCCGTACTGGTGAGGGTAGCTCCGAACCATTGATTCGACTTCTGGTCGATCTGATGACCCTGAGAATCCACCTTGTTACCTGCAGACAAACAAATACTAATTGAATACCAGTCATTAAAGACACATTAAAATATTTAAACTATAATATATACACAACACAAAGTTTAAATGTAATTATTTTGATTCCAAATCAATCGAGATTTGGTTATGAGCTGGTTTTTAGTAATTCTGATCTATATCGGCAACTGATCCCTAACCCAGATCTTATGAATTTATTTGAGAATAGTGTCCTGCAAGGGTCCAGAGAGACCCTTGCAGGACACTGGATACAGAGAGCTGTATCGCCTTTTCTGACACGCGGCAACACCTTAAACTAGATTTGATAGATCTAATCTGTCCAAGAAATTACAATTAGGTAGTAAGTTTGGTTTTTATTCCCAAACCAACATTCACAACATTATCTTAAGATTACTGCATAATTAAACGTCCATATCTCATAGCATACTCAATGAGCACCTTCATAAATCATTCGAGGAAATCGAGGGCCTGACGATGCAGTCCGATCCCACCACAGGCCACCTTCCTCAACCTTTGCAGTAATTTATTGCCGAGACCAATAAAGGCGTATCTTCATAATTCAGAATTAACATTACATTTTTGAAAATATATTTTGTGGTAACTTTAAAACCTTTAGGTTGGAAAGAGAAATGTCGCATCTCGAAGTATTATCGTTAATTACCAACAAGACTGTAAACAAATTGGGTTATAAAAAGGTTAATATGATAACTCCGATAACTTGCCTGATTAACCAAATTAAGTTGCACTCCTTGCAATCAATAAATATCCAAAAAATATATCAAATTCTACTTTTTTCCCGTTATAGAAGGTTTTGGTGTGTTGAGAAGGGTAGTTTTTTGATAATTAATATTGCCTCTTACAACTTTTAACATTTTACGATTACATTGTACGATAATGAAATAATCATGTGTCATAAAGTGTAGTAGGTACTTACTCTCCTTTAGTAAGTAGTAACTACTGTTTAATCTCGAAAATAAAGCAAAAGCAATAAATCAAAAATATTTCCAGTCACGAAAATTGTAATACAATGCAGGTACTGCTCTTTTCTGTCCAGCGGCTGCCATTGCCTGCCATATTTGGCAGCGCATTGCAGCAGCGAATTCAATACCACGGCTCGAACGATCGTGCGTAATAACTTAATTCAGTGCCTCGTACATTCGTCTTACGTGGAATCAATTTTTTATTGGAAATGACAGTGATGACAAATGGGGTTTATATTGAAACTGTGTCACTATCCATTACACACATTCGAAAGATTCGAGTCTGAAACATGAATTATATTTTAATGCTCATTTTATCACTGGCTGAACGGTGAAAAATTCGTGACCTGCTCGTTATTAAAAATACGTGTAAGTTTGCCAACCCGCACTGGGCCGACATGATAGACTATAACCCGTATCTCCTCGCATTAAGGGGGATATATCGGCCCGCCCCCTGTTATATTGGGACCAAAATATAATCGGTGAAATGCACCCACTGCTGCGGTGTATTTTTTATTAAGTTGCAATCGATTATTATGTTGTGCGCAAGTTGCTGCAAGTGGCGTGCAAACCCTACCCATAACGTGAAATAACATATAAAACATATTCAGTACCTATGTAATTTGAAGTTCGAATCCAATTTTGACGGCTATAATTAGTACTTAAGTGAAAGCCATCATGATTTTTAATTATTCTCTCTCGGTCGAAACAGAGCGCGTTTGAGTAATGGCCGAACGGAATGACCCGTTTCACGAGATATTAATTTTTCGTGTGTTGAGAATCCAACTGATAAGATAGCCGCGATAAATCTTGAATAAGTAGGTAGTATAGATGACTTATGTGTCATATGTGGGTTTAGTTGTGTTGGAGAGGTATCAAATCGTTTTCAATCATTATGGAAAATTAATTTAACTTACCGAAAAAAAGTACCTACTATCTACAATCATTGTTAACTATATGTCTGTTACCTACGAGTAAGACGAAACGATACACAGATTTGTGACATTGTAAATTGTACCTACACTCTTCAAAAATAAATACAATAATATAAATCAGTGTAATTTTAGTTATCACATCAAAATAATTCTGATTTAAAAAAATACACTATGTAAATGTAATGACTCATCTAAATACAAGAGCATATTCTAAAAGAATTAACGATCATAAAATTATGGAAAAAACTATTTAAAATTAGGGTGACCATCACCCGGACTTAGTATCAGGACATTAGCACAAAATCATCATTAGTTTGACATAGTGTAATGACAACAGTCGTTAATGAGTTAATGACCAGACTGACCGCCCCCTCCCGCTTGGCACACCCTCGCCGACCCCCGCAATGGCGCCCAATCACGGTGGGGTTAGGCTTTTTAACTGATTGCGTGTGGGTACTGTCGAGTGGAAATGGTTATAGTAATAGTAGATTTACAATTATTTAAAAAATGTATAAGTGTTGTCTAGGCACCTATAAAAAATTACATGCCTACATCCTTTCATTTTCTTTATAGGCAAAGGAACTAAGTTATTTGTGTTAAATAACTGTACCTCTTTCATATAGAAACCAGAGCCAGTTATAAACAAAAAAACTAATTATACCCAAAATATTGATAGTGATTAAACAAACTAACTACCTTGAAACTTGTGACCGCTCTAAAATGACACTACTTAACAAAAAAACTGTGACATTAAATGTACAGGAGTTATTTTATGTAGTCAGCATTTACGAACATTGTTCCAAATAACCAAACCCAGAAAAAACATGTCTCAAGATTAATACAAGGTATTAAAATATATTTTTTGTCAATTTTCCGAGCGATTGCTCTCTGTCGACAAGCGTACAGCCAGAATGACAAGTCTGTCTCGTTAGCCGCTACTGCATATCGGGCACCATATTTTTTATGTTTTATTAGTGTACTTACGCATCCGACCGAACTAATGGGCTCTATGAGGATCCAACACTTACTAATTGTAGACGCATTTTGTTTTACGACAATGTAATTTATCGTGAGTCAATAAAAAAAAACAAGTTGCAGTACCTGGTATTAAAGGTACCAATTTATATTTACCAGGATCATCATTATTTACAATACTGCTGTATTGCAACATTTTTGATGAAAGATGGCAGACATCAATGATAAAGATAAAAGTAATGGCTACCAATGATCACTTCATCATCAATAAATCAAGATGTTATCGGATGTAATGCAACGTTAACTGAACACATACATTACAAAGACCCGCTGACCCCGCCCTTTATTTGTTTTTACAACTTAACTACCACACATAATCTTGGATTTTTACCCTTAATGGTGCACCGGATAAGTCATTATGGAAAAAACGCACATGAAAATTACAGCCTGCATGAAAAAAAGTATACGTGATTTTTAAAAATGACACTAAATAAGATAAATGGCAGTAATTTTCTGTTGTATTAAGACGTTATGCGTTACGACGTCAATTTCTTAACTGTTATGGGGCTCATAATTAAACGTTGTGACAGACATGGAGTCTAATGTGTTTGGTCGATGACCAAATGCGGACATGATATCTGGTTTCACGAAATTGATGCGTGGAGAGACCGTTGATGGTGGGTATATTTTTTCAGGTGAAATTTTTGCTAAGTGATTGATGTCACAATAATAAAGTGATTTGTTTATTTTTTGATTTTACAGAGCGTTTAATAAGTAGTAGCTTAAATAAATACAATTGATTTGTTCGACAAATAAAAATATTATGACGTCATTTTCTGCTCCTTTATAGACACCTTTTCATATGCTCCATGCACCTTATATCTAATTCCATTAAATTCACTTGCATTTATTTTACATAAATTATAAACATTCATTTGAAAGGTGTGGGAGACACCCTTCAACAACGACCTGTCTACCATGAAAGGGGGAGTTATTCTTTTAAAATACAATGACACCGGTGCATCAAATAACATTTTTATAACCTTAAAACTGTATAATAACAATAATGGAGGGCTCCCCTCACATTCATACCTGCAGCGAACCATAAAATAAAGACACCCGGCAATGATTCGGTCCAATGAACAAGTAAATTCCCGGCCGAAGTGTAGGAACATCAATAAATAGACACCCTATATTGCTATACAAAATATATATACAGCAGGAGCTTACATTTTGTATTAGAGAAAAATATCAAACTTTTTTAGTTTTTTTTTACCTAAGTATTTTTTTTACCTAATTGTAAAATATTTCATTTTTTCTCCCATAAGTAGTAACGTTTATAATAAACTAAACATTTACATTACCTATTTTGAGGAAGAGCATAAGTAATATAAAACCGTATATTTCATATTATAACCGTACTCCCTTCTTTATGACATTCAAAATAAATCAAATCTCCAATCCATTATTAGCACGCATCATCGGAAAGGGCGCAGCCCTTCTAATTACATACATATGAGAAACAAAAAGGAAATTTTAAATTATAACCATGATTTTCGTGTTGATTAATCGATACTATTAATTAAAGGTGGGGAATAGAAGCAGCTGCGATTAAACAAAGTGTTAAATAAAAACTAATTTTATACAAAAGGTGTATCGTCAGAATTGGCTGGTTAAAATTATTCGATGACTACGTTAGAGTGAATTATAACTATGTAGGTAGTCTATGGATAGTCATATGACTACTTATCTGCTACAAATAACCATTCAGCTAAAATGTATTCAAAATATATTTATTTATTGTTTACTTATATTTACGCGAATACTACACATTGAAATAAAACTATTTTACGGATTTTATCGCGTTTATTTACTTTTTTATGTACTCGAGACACTGTGAGCACTTTCTGCGTGGATCGGACCGCAAACAACAACTAAATATGAGGGTACCCAGTTATTAACTATGACATCAGGACGTCTAACACCTCAGTCCCCCCGTGACCATGGTTGCTGTAAAGCAACCGAAACGTCGGGAACATAAAAAAGTAAATAAACGCAATTAAATTCGTAAACTAGTTTTATTTCAATATATTTATTTATTTAAGAATTAATATTGATTTCCCATAAATAAGAACCTCTTTTCCGATTAAAAAGGAGGAATTGACTTTCAAAAATCTACACTTATGGTCACACTCCAAACAAATAGTTGTGAAGTCGTGTGTACCCACGGACGTTGTAAAGACGATGTCAAGTGAGTACAAACATACGCTCCACGTGAATTCCCTGTTCCGATCAATTGTTAAATATTTAGTCTGTAATTGAACGGAGCCTTTTGATAACTGGACATGAAATTGCGTAACGTGTACTCATCGTGTGTCAAGTGGATATGAATAAAGAAAGTTGTTGGATATTTTACACACAAATTGTAATTAACTTACCTACTGCGATAACCTGTAGAAATATTTCATCATATAACTTCTAAAACTTGGTCGTATTAGTATTTTGGATGTCTGCCTATCAAGCTAAGAAAATGTAAATGTGCATAATATTTAAAAGAAGCCTTGCAATATCATCAATACAGTACAATCAATTTTTAACCAACATCTATCAGCATCCATAATTATATTGTGACACCCACATCCGGTGAGCACTCACAACAAATAAAGAATCAATTACTCCACCAAAATGCGTTGCCCAAACGTCTATAAGCATGAGAAGCACCAATCAATCAGCCAATGAACGCAGGACGTTATCAACCACTTGTTTAGGTGGCCAATTAGCGACAAGTGGTCCGGCCAATTCGACCAATTGGGCCGGCCAATTGCGACCAGATTGATGGATACTCATTATGGATGATGCTTTTAGAAGGTAATGATAGATCCATATTTGTTAGAAGCTAAAGTCATTGAATGTAATGGTTGAAAGCCTCGCCAAATAGAGCTATCTACCTTTTATAAGAAATCTCAAAGATAGCAATGCCAACATTATTTCATAAAACATATTTTTCAAAGCCTAGCCTTGATTATCATCTAAAATATAATTTCCTAACCTCTCCTTTTGCCTCTCTTTACTGAATGGAGAAATTGCTATATCTAGAACCTAATTTCCATGTACTTTTAATATGTCCAAATATACAAATATTGCCGTAAGAATTATACTTACTTAATAATTACTTTAAAAAAAATACTTAGAAATAAATAAAGTTGTAACTAAATAAAATAACTGAACAATCAAACAACTAACCATTGAGCGCGTTGGCCTAACAAATTACATCTCAAAATCTCTTTCTTCAAGGTGGTCTATTCAGATCGCTCCAACCTCTACCAGAGCCTTAAAAGTAAAACCGTGAGTCATGTAAAGCAACAAGCAATAAATGTAGAGTTTATCATACCAACGGGTATTTGAGTGCAGGCTGATAGGACGAGCGCTATCGTTTTGATGACTTAATAGAAATTCTTTAAAGGTCTCAAACAGATTCTTTGAATAAATGTGAGTAATTATCACAATAAGTTAAGTAATTCTCGGGATTCACAGACCAATAGAAAACCTCATTAAAGTAAATATGACTCTAAAAAGGCATTAATTTACGACAGCACCGGCATTGCTAAATGTTATTTTTAGTGCAAGAATTAGCAAAAATGGCGACAATGCAATAAATAAAAATTGGTACAAACCAACATCAGCGTACGTATTGCTATCGCAAGAAACATAAATATCCGTAGGAAAACATTCTGAGCAAAATAGTTTAATCAACTTGACGTCAAAGACAATTGTAATAATTAGTAATTACTTAGCTTTAATTAACATGATTCATTACACGTACCATTTGCAAAAACTATAAATACTTGCAAGTGATAATTAAAAACAAAGAACATTTGTAAGTAGCATGTGCTGGGGTCGTCGAACTGTGCGTCTGCGCATCTGAGTAGACGAAATGAATGGCGCTACGGGGGAACGCGCATCAAAGTCGGCCCAGATACCACCGCCGCGATAATGCTGATGTGACTATGATAAACTGGGAATGCAAATATATAAGTACTTGCTTAAAATAAACAGTCCACCTGAAACTATTTCTGTAACCTAGAGGCTTAGTCCAGTGATGGTATGAATTTCAAAAACATTTGGTTTATATGCTTGATACAGTACTTTATTTCTCGTCAAATGATGATCATTTCCATTTTTTTTGTTTATATAACAACAGAAGAGATAAATTTTACAATTTCATTTTTCACTGAAAAACATCAGGACATTCCTCTTTACACACAGACTGTTGGTCACCCTACAAACAACCCGCCCATTGATTTACGTTTTATCAACGCGTTAATGCTGCTCGATGCTCTCTCGGTTTTAATGCGGTTACAATCGAATGCACTCTGTATCGAGTACTCGATACAATACTCGGTACAATGGCCGATATAATCGGACCCGCGGACACTTGAGTGAGTGCAAGAGATGCTACTGATGTCGGGGAGTCGACGGCGAATCTTTTTGATGTTAATCTTAGTACTTTATAAGGGAATGTAAAGTCGTAAAAGTACCTACTTACAACAGAAAATTTACGGATGCTATTTTCTGTAACTACGCTTCAGAAAACATTTGCAAATACGGATTTTTAAATAAATTAATAGCGCCAACCAGCTATATGGTCCTAAACTAAGCGACGCCTCAGGCGTAACTTGCAATGGACTCGAGGCGATGCCAGTAATAGCCAGACCAAGGCATATATACGCAAAGGTCACTACGGGAATCTAACCTATAAATACCCAGTGCGATAAAACTAGTAGTCTACCCTCAAATAAATATACGAGCTGTCGTCTAGTAAGAGAAATAGTTTAATATGATGGTAACCATAGGTGAATAGGCTATACTTTGATGAAATATTAATTATTTAGTGTCCTAGTTGTGGTTCTGTAACTCAACGCTGCGGTGTAAGGGCATCAATGTTAAGTTGAAACTCGAATTAGGGCGTTGCGGTTGCCGGTAGACAGACCATAATGGAATTTTCAAGCCGCTTAGGGCAGAGAGGGCAAAGAAAAACTAAGGTGGCTAGAATTTACTACGAAAGGTTCATTATACCGTTTATTTTTGGTCCGGGATCCAGGTAGGTAAAATACTTCAAATTTTAGTGTCATTTAATAACCTTCAAACCCCATGAGAATACCTGACTTTATCACTACGCCCGTGTACAGTAAAATTTATCAATAACGAGTCAACCTTTGAGAATAATAACCTGTAAATTAAACTGTATTATTTAACAGTTAAAGTTTAAATTCAAATACTTTATTCATTATGGTCAACATATTTTGCATAATGTTAATATTAAAACTAGTTTCGCCAAAACAACCGACTGGTTGGTCGATTAGCGTGACGGACCGGTTGTATGTTGACGTCATTATTTAACACAACGAATACATATTTAGTGGTTAATGATTCTTGGCGACGGTTTTTTGTTCGTTACCTACTTCATTATGTTTATTTCCGTTAACGGAAGAGGTGTTAAGTGTATATTATTAATAGTAGTAAAAATAATATAAATATCTGCTAACTATTCCGTACCGTGTTTGGATACAATAGCGGGTCTCCTAGGGTTGGTATTAATGAATCGATATCAACCCTAAGACCGTTCCGCACTTGTGTCAGGCCTGACGCTCCCTGAACTATAGATACGAACAAAGCTACAAGTACGTATATCGGCGGCTTCGCCTTGGCGGACCCACTCAATAAGATACCGCGTCAGAAAATACAAGAGTTACGCGTTAGAAAAATATACCCTTGCTGGTACTACTTGTTATATGTATTTATGTGTATTATATTAATCACATACTAGATTACTACTTTTATAACCAAAGGTATTATATTTAAAAGAAGTTGTAACATAAATATGTTTATAAATGGGTTCCCAATCCAAATTGGTCACTTGATATAACGGAAACAGGGTCGGATTGCAAGAGGAAACCCTGTCATTTGCTTTGAAGTAGCTCTTAGATAGCTCTTTAAATAATCTTAACTAACTTCAATTTGTATATCCTTTATTTTTAGTATACAGGTTGAATTTCCTGTTATCTATAGTATCCGATTTGGCCATCTACGCCACTTGAAATATTCAATGTTTAAGTAAACATAATTAATTTAAATGTACCATTAATAATAAGCGATATAGGTATTACTTTCTACCAAACACTACCACCTGTGTCCTAATTCTACTAGAGCTTCAACATACTCTAGTGATTAGTTTAACAACGCACAACACTTGTGACCAGAAGTATGCGACCGGATGTCGCTCATTTACGAAATATACCCACGCATCTTGATTCGCTGTTAGCCAAACATTACATACTAGTTTCAAGGTAACTCTCCATAGAAAGCTATCCGAGGCGATACCATAAATAAATTATAAAAGAAAATAAAATAAAATTTACACTAGGGGGTGTCCCTTCATTTATGATTTAACTAGATTCCTTCTCATTGGCTCTACCTATCACTGACGAGCAATATATAAACGTCACTAACTTATCATGAAATATATGTATACCTAAAAATGAATGTTTGTCTGTATGTCCTTTATAGAATCGTATACTATGCATTTGATCATGTCATGATCTTCAGAAAAGTCTTGTCCATGAGCCCACAAATGTTTCTGAGTTGGTACGACCAATCTTTGACAGATGCGTAGCAACGCGAGCAGGGTACAGCTAGTTTCCAATATAATAAAGGTTTTTTCTGTCCATAACTCCAAATAAGCCATTTTATAAAAAGGTTTAAATATGCAATATAAAACTGTTTTCAATGTTTTTTTACTTAATGAAGCTGGTTTAGTAATTTTTTTTTTTGGCACTTTGCAAGTGGCTTTTTTATATTGCTCGCCAGTGTATTAAAGCGATGAAGTAGCTAGCAGTGTAGCACAACTGTACATAAAGCGTGGGCGAGCGAATATCGTTAGCTTAGCGGATCGCTCGACGCGGCCAGTTTGAGAATGCCGGCCGTTTAGGAAGTAACAATTAATCGTTAACTAGTGGTGATTATTAGCGCAGCGATTGTATTTTTATTTCTCGTCTCCCGGGTGCTATATTTCCGTATCCGTTATTAGTAGGTACAGTACCTACCAACTTTCAGGCCTGAGGGCAGTCGGATCTCTGTAGTTAGATTATTAGACATTTATCTTGAGACATAAAAGCTTCTATATAATTTATTGGTCTGATAAAAGTATAATGTTGGTTTTATAAATTATGAGTGTATTTCGCATTATTTTTTTTTTCATAAACTTTAGCCTGAATTTAGTAAATTGAAGTAAAATACCTATTTATTGCTTTATATTTTCTATTTATGTAAATACATTGTGGCACCTACCTACTTTTAAAAATATTATTTAGGTACAAATTGAATCTTGTGGTTTTGTGGTTTTATATGAGTTCAGTGAATGTGCTGTTGTAATGTAACTCAATGCTTACCTACTTATTTTCCTTAAATACTATTTTGTAAAGTACTTAATTAGGTAACTAAGCATTGAGTAACAACAATACATACAGTGAACTCATATAAAACCACAATACAATATAATTCAGTAAGTAATATTTTTTTTTTCTAAATTAGTTTGTAAGGATGTAGGTACCTAAAATTAAGCACCTATCTGTATCACTTCATTTGCTGACTCTACAAAACTTACAGACGACATACCTTAAAGAGAAGAAGACCAATATAAATAAAGAAACGTAATAAGACACCCATTTTTTCATGTCGCTATATCCCACTGTATCAGACATTATCATTTATCGAATAGGTAGTTGACTAAAGTCACCAAATCGACTACTAAAAGAATCTGTGAAACGCCTATCCTCCGTTTGATGTTATATCAATAATCAAAAGTAATTCAATATTGACAAATCAACGAGTTGTCAGCCGGGTGTCGAACCCACGCGCGGCCGTGGCACCCACACCGCCGCACGCAACCCACACCGAGGCCTAATAAACCTGTGACAATACTATCGACACAGCTTGTTTTGGCTATGAGCCCTCCATAAACATGTAGTTTTATACTTTATAACAATGACAATTGGATGCTTTATGCTACATCTAATTTGGATTCCTTAGCTGGCAGGAAAATTTATAACCCCGATTCTGAGCGTCTTGAATGAAACCAACGTCTATCAAAAAACAAAACGCGTCGAAATCTGGTCACCAGTTCAGGTCTTACAATGTAACAGACAGATTCAATCCTCATAACACTTCCATATCGGTATCTAACGTATCAGTAACTATTAAGTCCTTCTAGGATCGAAACTGGGAAGATATTTTTCATGACTGTTCTCAGCCACATCTCTCTTACCCAGCCAGCTTACGATCAAATTAACAAGCCTAGGTGATAAACTAATAACATTAAGACTGACATACCACCAACGAGATCTGGGTGGACTGCGTTGCAGCTCATTCGTGATGGTGTATTTAGATGATCAAACAATAGCCTTATGGTTGCTTTTGCCTCACTCTGATCTAAGTTACGTCTCCATAGAGCACACATATGCGCAAGCGATGTCCTCTATTTGGCCCGCGACAGATGGCTGCGCACGAGCGCATCTATCGTGATCCGTGGATCGTGCGGCAGACGTGCGCGCGCGCAGCCTATGTTTACTTGCTTTGTTTGTGCTGCCGGTATATCTGATTTGAACATTTTGTCCGCGAAGAACAAACGGGATTTGCATTTTAATGGCAAGAAAGTCCCTAAAGTTGCCCTAAATCTGCCTTAGTCTTGTATTTTTGGCAGACCGGGGGGGTATACTCAGATTTCTTAAAAATATGTGTGAAGTACTTAGTCACGATTTATCTTAATTTTAATTCTGGCTGATGTTATTAATGCGTGTCACTTCAAAACTACTTGATCAAATTGGATGAAACAAAAACGTACGTATTTTCAGTAATGAATACCACATTGTTGCAAAATTGCTAAATGAAAAGCGATTTCACAATACACCGATATTCCCTATTAGCGAAAATACAACACCAAGGCCCGGTTTTTGGTATCTCTGGACTCCAGAGTAAGTAAATAGTAGTATTCCTCTGCCACCCCCGGTAGTGATGTGGCAGCGCCTATCGATAACTCTGATATAGCAAGCAGTTACGATAGCATTATTAGTCCGTTCCTTGAATAGGACAATTGCACTCTGCTTTATAAATTTTATATAAGAGTTACGATTAGAAACTAGTCTATAGAATAAAATGTGCCCAATTTGAAAAATAGAAAAAAATATATATTTATTTTATCGTGTATGCTTCATCAATTAAAATTAATAGAATAACTATACCATCTCACAAGCGCCGAGATGATAACGCGTTACAATGATAAGGGGAAATATGGCTGATAAGAGTAAAAGTCGGCTGCAAGTGTTTACAGAAGTCGCCGATTACAACAAAGCCGCTTGTGAAATACAACACTGTTTGTTATAAAGTATAATAAGGTTGTGACACTTGTATCGATATATATTAGAAATATTTTAAATTATGAAAAAGATTCAAAGTTTCTAATCTAATGGTAGTACCTATCCATAAACGAGGTTTTAGCCACTGGATGTAGCTAAGTAATTTTTAAAAACTTTTTTTTATTTTTTTATAACATCGTCCCTGGCTGTTAATTTAAGTATATGTAATAAAAGAGCTACAATAATTTAACAATCAACTGCGCAGCTGTGTCAGTATGAAACAGTTCTATATTTCCGCAAACAAAATATAAAATAAATCCTTAATAATTAACAACTTTAGTTACGTTAGACTTAAATTATCTTTAACTTGTTTCTAGATAAATCACCACTATCGATAAACGATCAATCATCCCTATATTTGCGGGGCAGAGGGGGTTATCGGTTGAACGCAGTTATCTCCCGCTGTGAAATCGTGCACAGCTTCCTGTACGAGGCGAGGGAATACCTCATACTCATTGAGCAATCAACTTGAGCGGCTGAGGTTTCAATCAATTTACAGGACAATATTCTACATAAGAAATATCTTACTAGCGGTAAGGCTAACCCAGCATTTACAGGTTATACCTACTATAATAGGAACATAATGTAATATAGATATCAAGTTAAATGGATACCTTACCTACCGTGGACCCCAGCACGCCGACCGTAAAAGGATTCATTAACAATTTGGTCACTGTCACACACCTGTCACTTTTTATAATACTTATAACTTCTGAGAGATCGAGACAACATATTTTTTTTTATGTCAACCGTGGTAAGGCATCAAACATACAACCATAATCTCACCATACAAAACCTCCAAAAAACTGTTAATGTAGGTACCTACATTACCACATAAAAAATCGTATACCCACTGGCATTACCATACCTGCATATTGAATCAGCAGCTAGTATCGCCGGCGATTAATTCAATATTGGACAAATTCAAAACAACGCTTGCGCAGGTAAATTCCGCCCACATGCGCCCGCGCACGTCCCACGGATACCATGCGTGTGTCGCAATTGGGGTGACTGGTAATCAAGTGATGGTTAATTGATTGATAAGTGAAACCTTCAATGAAAATAATGTGTTGCTAAATACAAAATTTACATACAAGGAAAATGAAAGGGAAAATGTTGAAAAATGTGTATCTTCTTTAAACTTCAATCGATAACCTTTGAATTTATAAAATGATCAAAACGATTAAGTAGCTGCATAATAACCACTAGAACAAAAAAAACAGACGATAGTAACTATTACACTGTAACGGCAACAAGCAGCCCGTTCTTTGTAAGATGGCATCAATAGTAACTTGAGATTCCTGCTTTCATAGTCTTAGTTATTTTTTTTCTAATTTCTACGTGGCCGGCGCCGGCGCATGTTGCAACCGCGATTGGCGCGCTAATCAACAGCTAACCACTGTGATCCAATAAACACAGGTTATAGGTCAGAAGTGAATTAGCGGAGCGAAAGTTGCGAGTGTGTTCACCGGTCGAGGGATTGATCGCAAGCACAATATGGTGAGTCATGGACTTATTGTTCTTATACAACGTGTACGAAATTTAAATACCTTAAAAATCTGTAAAAATTAAACAATATAACGTAGAGTCTCTAGTACTTTTTTCTAAGACTTAGACACCGAAATCATTTATATTATTTTACTTACGCATTTAAGGTCCGTATTAATAAATCGAGCTCAAGTTTGCAAGCGGTCTTGAGTACGCGTTTGAAATGTCATTTTGTACTGGTATGACATAAGAATGCCATTTCCAATATCACTCTCAGACATGACATTGATTTTTTTACAACGGGCCTAAGTCACACTGTATTTCACTTGCGTCTCCGTTGACCACTGTACATGCTGATGTACGAGAGTGCTAACCGTGATCAAAGTCTTTAAAAACAACATGGATAACTTTTAATCCCGATGGAATCTCGGAGCGGAAGTCGGTATCAAGTGCCGGTAATCACTGACACCGCCACTCAATAAACACCTTGTCAACGGATGTGATCACACCAGCACATTTCCTAGCCACTCAAGCTATTCTCCCAATCCACTTTCTCGATTTAAAAATATCGATGTGGGTTAACAATCGACTCACGCGCGCGCGTTAATGCGCGCGCATCCTGTCCGTCGTAAAATCGATTGTAACGTGCGGGTAGCCGGATAAAGGCTATTTATTTACATTTGGATGCAACAATGGCGCTTCTGAATCTGCATTTTGGCATTATTTTGCCAATATTTAAAATCGTCGGCGACGGAATGAGGCGAGTTTCGTATACACGGCAGCATGGCACGTATTTTACATGCATACCTATAAAGACTGTATGATTTGCATCTTAAAAACATGTGGTGTTTTACGCAAACCTCATGTTATTATCTCCAGCCATTAGTTAGCCGTCGTGTACTACATGACTAAGCATCATTATCTTGATTTGAAGCGTGTATATGCATGCAATATACCTAAAAGCACCCATATAGTACAGCATAGAGAATACTAAAGGACCCTCTTTACAATGTGTGGACCCGGTGTTTTAATACATTTAAAGCGAAAAGGAGCCATTATTCCACTTGACATGAGGCATTACACCCATCCGTCTGCGAACAAAGCGCGGTGGCGCTACGCGGTGCGGGCCATACATAAATCAGGTGCGCGTGCGCAGCGCCCGACTCGGCGCGAGCAGTGACGGTAATGTCACAATACGCTGCATGCAGGGGCATCTCCTTGGACGTGGGGTCAACGACAATTAAATATCGACCTCTTTTTTAATACTAAATACCTTTGTATTTTGCTATAACAGTCCCGTCCAATATTCTCATAATTATCGATCTGATATCCTCTAAGCTGAAGTATAACTTTCAACCTGCTGGTTGAAGAATAAGAAAAATTATGAACGAGAAAAACTCTTTGCATTCGATTGTTTCATAATTAAAAGGTACCTACTTACAAATACAAATAAATATCTAGAAATAATTTGACTCATTCCCATTAAGAATAAAGTAAGCTAGGAGATTACTCGGTATGCCAATCAATATATTAACCATATTTTATATATTTAAAGGCCATTGACGGAGTGTGCCCGTTTCATATGGAAAAAAGTTGATCCTGCACTTATAGCGAGATTAATAAAAACAAATTTGCATTGTTATGTGCCAATCACTATACAATCAGAATTCGATAAGCCCCAACCGGTTCTCCTATCACCAAAAGTATCTCCATGCCGAATACCATAAACAAAGGTACGACAGGAACCATTAATCTCGGTGCCGTGGGATTGTCGCACGCGCAGCCTCTCATAATGCACATACATCGCGCGCGACTCGCGATACATCAGGAACTAAATTAATGAGACTTTATCGTGATGGCCACAACCACATGGCGGATTACCGCACAGGCGCTTGAGGTGATAGTCTGTGGCCTCAGCAGTATCCATTAATGTCTATAACGTCGGAAAAATTCAAATTAAAAATGTAACAAAGACAGGCACGCTCATTTTTGGCCGCGATTTTTACCGGATCTTCTCAGTCGAGGTTGAGTTCCGATCCGAGGTTGAGTTGAGTTTGTAGACGTAAGAAAAATATGCATAAATTTCAGTTTGTAAGTGCCCCCGTAAGCTTAAACAAAATAAACGATTTGACTTTGAATGCCTAATTTACCAGCCGCGACACCAATTTATTGGGTGTTATTATATTTTAGGAAAACATTGTGAGAAACCCATCGGCGAAATATGGATGCACTCATGTAAATCGCTACCTACCGTTTTAAAAGTACAGTTATGATGGAATACATACTCTAAATTTAAATTAGGTAGGTACTCACAAATAATGGCATGAGGTAATTATTATATACATATTATACCTATTCTTAATTAACCGCAATTTTGTTAATTCGAGTTTCCGTCCTTTCTAAATTTATTGATATAATATACCAGAGCGTTGATTATCCGTATTATGCTACGTTAATAATTTAATTAAACAAATCAACAGGTAAAAAAAATATATTAGAACGAATACATCATGTCGAAAATAGTATATCATCATATTTTTAAATAAGTTCCAAAATATACTATATTCATTCTTCTATTTAACGAGTACCTACATATGCCTATTACAAAGGACAACAATAATAGCCGAAGCTGTTAGTGTTATCCGCTTCCTATACATTATTTACACCCCTCAGCGGCCATTCACACGGTTAACCTGGCACTGAAAAATACTAAATATTGTACTGTATCCAGGTTTTAAAATACGGCCATTATCTGTTAAAAATATATAAACAGAACGGTGTCGGTTTTTTTGTGTGAATTCGCGCTAAAGGGTTGAACTTCCATCAACAATCCTTGCATAAAAAACACCCAGAAGCCATAAAAATAGTTAAAACAAAAAGGTACATTTATTAGTAGAGTATGGTGACTAAATATTTTCTTTAATCAAAGATGGCAGCACTTAACTGCGGCAACCAATACTATCCCAGACACCTAATAATTAATTTGCCAATACCATGCGAACCGTTTCTAATGGCATAACGAGTTTAATAACGTTATTTATTGCTCTATTCAATGTATGGACCCCAATGTGTGGATAAATATTGTATGATCATCGATAATGTTATCATTTTTTATCCCAGAGTTTGAAATGGAGGTAGTTCTGCTTTGGATTGCGATAACTACGGAGAGTGAGCGAAGTAGCGACGCTTGTATTTAGAATATAGTGTTCACTCTAGCACACTGACTGCGTTAAGACATTTATCATACGAATTTTATCCTACTGTATCTATGTTAAGCCAATATTATATTTTTCGTATTTCGGAATGTAGGCCATAGGTTAGATTAAATAATGACGGGAATCAGTCAGTGCAGAAACGTAATCAATAACTGTTGTTTGAAAAAAAAATAAAACATCTCTACAATTTCTGAATTAAAAAAGAGTGCAACCATAAATTTTCACACAAGAACAGTTTCGTAAATGATTTAAAAGATTAATCTGTATATCACGCGAGAGAACAGAGGACTAGTGTCCAATACTCACGAGGATCCCTGTCGAAATGCATAGCGGAGCATCTATCCAGCGCCCGGACTCCCTCTCCAGCGTAGTTCCTCTGGCCAGGCTCGCAGCGGTATACAGCTCCTGGCCGCGTGACGTGGTACAGCTCGGTCGGGTAGATCTGGTCTTCCGGAGCGCCCACCAGGATCCTGGAGAGAATGAGATAGGGGATTAGAGTACAGTGCTTTGCCTACTGCAATTTTCATACGAACGGTGGTAGAGTTATGTAGCCAGTCGATTGCAGCTCTTACGGGCTGGCTACCCTCTCACAGCTTGGCGTAAAGTAGCTATCATAGCTGCGTTTGTTACAATCAGTAAGAAAGTTGGAAGCCCAACCCTCCTCGCTTCCCTTTCCTCTTTGCCAGTAACAATGCCCTTCCTATGACAAGATATGTGTAACCTACAACATCAGCGCTTATTAAAATATGACCTGCCTCACTTTGTTTCCACCTTTTCTGTGTCTGAACACAGAGTTTAATATTAGTCGCCATAGCATCACAACACAAACAAACAGTCAATTCGCTAAACGTCATCGTGTGAGTGTGAGTCATCGTATAGAAATACGATTTGGCGAGGTACCCGACCGGGATTGAACCCCGGAGTATTTGCGTGCTGGCGCGGTGCCAGCGTCGCGTCGCCCCGCCGTGTGACTGCTTGACCCGTTTCCTCCGGTCTATGGTTGGATGGGCGTGCTGATTGCTTCGTATCCGCTCTATGATGCCCACTCATGGTACGGTATTGCCATTATATTATTTCAAGTGTAGTTGCCTCGAACAACTCTCTACCGGAAGGTCTAGCTAGAGGCATGAACTTTTGAAAATGTATCCTAAACTGTTCAAGAGAAGATAAAAGTTTGTATGTAATCCCATCGGGCCCTCGGTTCGTAGTGAGTATATAATTGCATGGTTCCAAACTGTAGCAACGCTTGTATTAAGGGTATCGTATACAATGGATTGGGCGGGAAGGAGAGGAGGAAACCTAGATCAGAAAAAAATACGAACAGGCATTTTAGAAATTGGCCCCGACGACGACGGGCGTACCCACATTTCTAATAACAAAGTTAGCTTACCGTGCGCGTGCGCCGCGCCGTTGACGCGGCTATTCCTGTCGCCGGAAAGGGGACTATTTCTGCTCCCCACCTTAGTGTCACGGATTCGTTATAAAAATACGGACTTTGATCTTTATAGTAGCGTACATAGTAAGGTTATGAAATAGTCGCTTAAAAGTATCAACGCAAGGCGACTAAATCGGCAAAAATCCTATATATATATATGTGCACAATGTGTGTTTGGTTGTAGAATTCTACCAATTCTGCACGCAAAGTCACAATTTCCCAAGTACAGTTGGCAACATAAATACACAGGTGATTACAGGCCAGGTCAGAATTGGGGCTGTCCGGCAGGTGTGAGTCACATGTGGCAGGCTGCCAGGGCGCATGCGCCACCTGCCTCGCACTTCTGCTTTGTATCACCAAGCACTGTTACAAGTCGTTACTACAAAGTGCCAGCTGACACCTTATTGCAATTATTGTGTTAGAAACGAGCGTCTCATTGGAAAATTTGAGTTTCAAATTCATGTTTGTTCTTAAGTCTAGGTACTTTTCCCGATACACCTACTAAGAAGGCTATGTTAAACTCTATGTTAACAAATAAATTGCAATTAACTTTTAATAGGTTTAATATAGGTACCGAAATTAGTTTTAATGTGCTTTTTCCCGGGGATTCGGCGGGGGTTAAACCTAGGCATCATCATTGGACATTTTTATTGATCCTGGCTTATAGTGGTTGAAGTGAGGTGCGGGCCTGACGGACCGTACATACCTACTTTAATACTTTAATACGAGAAAAGTAGGTAAAGATCGGACAAACGGTGTTCTATCATGAATGTGACATGACGACTGCTTGGCGCAGCGGTTCGAACGTGGGCCGCTCGGCCACTGCACCGGGTGGTTGTGGGTTCTATTTCTGTCAGGGTAAATTTCGGAAATGGCTTTTTCGTAATTTTCCCGGGTCTGGGTGTCACTGGGACCACCCCCAGTTCATTTTATGGTACCCATAGTACAAGCGATGCTTAGTTTGGGACCATACAGTTGATGTGTTCGTCTCATTTTTTACGATATGAAAAAAATTATAACTAAAGACGAAGAATAAAGACGAACAGAAAACACCATAAAATCACCACAATGTTACAAAATATGGAAAATCGGTGTGAAACATTACACAGTCTTCTACGGGCGCCGATTGGCCGCGCCACGCCCCTCCCTTGTAGGGGGAAATGCTTTTATCGCCTCATTTCATACGACCCTCGGGGGCCCCTATAGGTATTGCTGAGTGTACCTACGTGGAAGTTATTATAACCTGTATTAAACTATTAAGCTATTGATATTTAACGTTTGCTTGTTCATCACGGTCACTGCAAGTTTCCAGTCTAGCCGGTAGGTGGCGCATAGACTGATAGGTTGACAGAAATCATTTCGTGAAAAGATTCATATAGGCAAGTCGGGCTGGTGCAGACTTGGATGGATTGTCCATAAGTCTCTGTTTCGAGCAGAACTTTCCTGTTGTAATTTTATAATCATTGGCTGTTAGTATAGGACGTCTGAATATATTTTTTTTAACTGATCTTTATAGCTCACCACTCCTGTCCATTCCTCTCCCTCTGGCCCACTTCTCTTCAAGTCGGAAACGTGCAAGCGTGGTATTGCATGCATACGAAAACCACGTTTGTCTACGATACTAGCTTAACATCAGGCGGATCATATCTACGCTTGTTTACCTACTTTGACATATTAAAATAAATAAAAGAAAAGCATGTAACATCCAGATATCTTGCTGAAAAGTATCTTGCTTCAATAAAGAATACGTTGAACTATTTACACTCTACATCGCGATCGCTAGGAACTTTACCTTCGTAACGATTTGACTGAAATACACCAATACCGCTTCACAAAATTCTAATATTATGTTTGTCATATCACAGTAATTTCCACTATATTATTCCCCATAATGAAATGGGCTCATCAGAGTCCATTGTGCAACACAAAAGCCTCACACACACAATACATTGACGAACATCAATTACATACAGACGTGCATTTGTTATTTAGATAATGTGGATCGATGCTCTATGATCTTCGGGAGATAAGTATTTGTAATGACTGCACTTCAGTGTAATAATTTGTTCGCATCAATCATCGCCATCTAATGGAGGTGCGCGGAGGTAGAGAATATGAATGGGAGGTAGGTTGATTTCTAAACCCGCACTTCATAAAACCCTGTTGGTAATTAATAATTAATAATAATAATTTAGCCCTTTTGACGTCCCACTGCTGGGCACGGGCCTCCCCTCAACATGAGGGGGATTCAGGCCATAATCCACCACGCTGGCCCAGTGCGGGTTGGCGGATTTCACATGTATTTTGAAAATTGGTTAGATCTTCTAAGACATGCAGTTTTCCTCACGATGTTTTCCTTCACCGTAAGCAAGTGATAATCATATAGAAATTATGATTCGCACATAGATTTCGAAAAATCCAAAGGTGCGAGCCGGGATTTGAACCCAAGACCTGGTGCCCGCAAGACGCGTGCTTTAACCAATCGGCTATCACTGCTATTGTGCCTGTTGGTAATTAGTAACATAAAAACATCAGAAAAGGTAAATAAGACAAGCTATGCCCTGGGGCTGCGTGCGGGCAGTAAAATCCTAATATTATTAATATCTGAGGTCAAAAAAGGACGCGCATACCAAGCTTTATGTATATGTATATAGCTTTATAGACTTCATGGTTTTGAGAGTTATTAAAGGTGGTATTTTAAAGATGCTAGAGTCTTGCTGTAGCCAATAGGACTACAGTTCATTTACGGGCTGGCTCGATCAGAGTAGTACCACCCTCTTTCAGAAGACAGGCGTATAGTAACTATTATAGTTACCACTACCTGAGCCCACGACTTCGTCCGCGTGGAAACTAACTAAAAAAACTAAACTATGAAAGTTAATAATTATGTTAATAAATAATGAAGCTAATAAAGAAATACCTAAGGTCAGTTTAATCTCATTTGTCTTTTTTGCGTGTCGATGTTTCGTGTTTTATATAGCTACCTATCGCATAAGTCCGCTCGCGCGTTCTGAGCCCGCTCATAACATCATCTATCTGCCAGTCAAAATCCCGTAAAATCGGTCCAGTCGTTTCGGAGATACTCTTGGATTTCATGTGTTTTTTTTTATCGAAACCCTAATTGTTTTTCTAAAATTAAAGTAGCCTTAGTTACTGCTTATAACATCAGCTATCTGCCAGTGAAAGTCCCGTCAGAATCGGTCCAGCCGTTTCGGAACAAACATACAGACAGACAGACAGACAAAAAAAAAATTAATCGCGTTTTTGCTATAGGTGTCGTATATACTTTCATATGTATTTAGTGAAAAGGTGTTATTGGTGTTATTGATATTACAAACAGACACTCCAATTTTATTTATTTGTATAGAAAACAATTAAGAATGTAGAATGGAACAATTCAAGTTGGCGCGATGCGATGACCAAGGAAATTGTATATATACATATATAAATAGATCGAGTCAATTACACCTCATAATAGGCGCCCCTATTATTTCAACTGCTCTCTCATAGACCTTGGACCGTTTCTCTCAACATTGTCCTTAAGTAAATAGTAGAACTTGTTGTAATGCCTGTATGTTTATCTTACAGATAAATACTTATATAAATAATTTTCCTCAAGCCACAAATACATTATCTCTACTAAGAATATTATAATTGTACAATGAACCATTATTAGTAACGCATTCGTCAGCATGACGTCGTGTCTGTAGCGTTAACTCGAAGTAATTAGCGAGGCGAATTGTACTGTTAGTTGTGCCAAATGTTACAGTATCCTACTGGGCATCCACCCACCCCTTTACTACTTTACTTCGATCCGTGGTGCCTTACAACTGGTCTTCAATCAGCTGTAACAGTCTTGTTTCTATGGCAATCAGCCCATACCAGCTATTGTTGTCTCCCGCTTTGCACCGGAGGGAAGTGGAATTTTTTTCTTCCTACTCCTCCTATTATTTATTTCGATTAAATTCGTGCGGGTTCCAAGACAATTTAACTTTTCCCCGGGACTCGTCGAGGGTCAAACGTCGACGTCATTATTGGTCACCATTGTCGATCCTGGCTTACAGGTGTTATAGTGGTGGGAGTGTGTGGCGGGACTAGTCCACCCCTTTACTAGCGTACCAGTACCAGCAGAAGACACCTAAAGTAGACGTACGATATCAAGTCTAATGGTGGCACTTCACACGAATATTTTCGTAATTCGGCCAAAACAAAGCAAACCTACATGCATGTTAAGGGTTATTTGATTTGTCATGATAACACAAATATTTGTTCAAATACGCCATGTGAAGAGCCACCATAAGAGTTGAGTTATCTGATGATCTTCCAAGAACCATAACCTTGTATAAATCAATATTAAAGGTAAGAAATTACGAGAAACCCCTAGAGTTTTAGTAGTATTTATGAAGAAATCTTAGCAAATAATTATGAGGAAGAATCGTACGGTGCTATACCGTTTGACTTATCGCTGCCGGCTTAATCGTATGAATTACCGCCGAGTTTTGATGAAATGTATTTACTTTATCCTCTTTGTCGTAATTTGACGATAATATAGAAAAAAATGAGAATAATAATGTGGGAGTTTTGGTAATTAAAACTGCTTTTCCTAACAACAAAACATTATAAGTAGATCAAACAAACAACACTGAGGCGTTATCAGATTATAACATGTTTATATTCAGATATAGCGCGTTGCATCACACAGAAAACAAAAGGTAACTGATAAAAACATCAGAGTACTCGTAATGAGCAAAGAATCGGCAAACGTTCATTACGAATGTAATAGGTATAGGTATGTATAGTTCCTTGATCCGAATCCTTAGTACGGTGTAATAGAAATAAACAAACTCCGCCGGGAAACGATTCATGAAGCTATTTGCATTCTCGATCGGCCGCTGAACAGCGCGTATCCATATATTGCTTTAGTAATGCAAAATAATGCTTTGTGAACGAGCCGGCGACAGGTGCTTTGAACGGACTAAAGAAGGTTATGGACATGGCTTTAGTTTAAGTTTTATTGTTCGTGTCTCTATTATTAGTTTTTTTTTAGTTTCAAATTATCATTGTATATTAATGCGATATCGATACCATTATTAACTTTCAGTTTAAGAGTCATCAAACAGTTCCAAATCGTCCACTCCCCCTGCGTTGCAAGGCTTCTTTTTATTAAAAACCCAGCTTGTAAGTCTTCAATCATTCAACTGTGATTGAAACCTACCCAGATTTACTTGAACTTTTTTACCAACGCATTTGTAACCCTCCTTGTTGACTCACAGTAAGGGTGACAACCGAAAAAGAAACATACCTACATACAGACGAACATAGAACCATGTCCATTTTTGGAAGTCGGTTGAAATCTATACAAATAAATAAAATTGGAGTGTCTGTCTGTAATATCAAAATAACACCTGTTCACTAAATGCATATGAAAGTACATACGACACCTATAGCAAAAAGGCGATTAAATTTTTTTCTCTGTCTGTCTGTCTGTGTGTTTGTTCCGGGTAATCTCCGAAACGGCTGGACCTATTTTGATGGGACTTTCACTGGCAGATAGCTGATGTTTTAAGGAGTAACTTAGGCTACTAAATGTTAGAAAAAAAAATTGGGTTCCGAGTAAAAAAAACACATGACATCATAGAGTATCTCCGAAACGGCTGGACTGATTTTGACGGGACTTTCACTGGTAGATAGCTAATGTTATAAGAAGTAACTTAGGCTACTTTTATTTTAGAAAAACAAAAAAAAATGGGTGCTGTCGCGCGGGCTCAGAACGCGAGAGCGGGCTTTTTTGTTAAGTTAAATTCCACGCGGACGAAGTCGCGGGCTCAGCTAGTCTCAAAATATATCTTTTACTTGTCGTTTATCGTTGTTTGGATAGTAGCTTTATAAGTATGTTTACTTAGTTAGTAGGTAGTAGTTTAGTTAGGTATAGTATTCGCGTGCCGGCCGCCATTCTCATGGGTTCTGCGGCATAATGGATCGCTTGCAATCTTCTCATTGAGACAATCAGACGATACGGAGAGGGTGCGCCCGCGCGGGCGACTTGAAACGTGTTGCGTATATTAGTGGCTTCTCTCTCGTTACATAGAGGAATGATAGAGATGAGGATGTGCAGATACCTTACCTATTTTTGAAATTGGAACTAAGTAAAAAACTCTAAGGCAGAGCAACGAACACAGTTACACATGTTCATATTGTATACGCTGCAGCCTGCTTTTGATGATAGACGATAAATTTAATCATTCCAACTCGCTCTACATAGTAAACACCTAATTCACGCCTGCGCAAATTCAAGCTCAGTGAGGTCCTAATAAAAATGCTTCCTACGCGGAACTTTCTCCGCCATTTACATTTGAGATCAAAAGAATGTTGCGCAAGTCATATGTCGTATGTTATTCGACACTGCGCCCGCGCATGTCTCTCGTATTGTTTCGTCAATGAATTGTTTGTGTGTAGAGCTAGCGTCTGTGGGGCTATAAAGATTGATTGTTAAGAGTTTTGGAAATGTTGTAGCTGTCATGTTTACGAAGTTATTTTGTTGTTAAGATAGTTATGTGTCAACGATTTAAATAGTTGATAGGATAGTACAAAAGGAACTAGGTAGTAGTTGATTTCTTATTGGGATTTGAGACCAGGGACGCCCAAACGACCCTCCTCTTCAAGTCGGCAGTATGCGAGAAATGCCTTAGGTATTGTCAGTATCTCCAGGCTACGGTAACTGTTTAATATCAGGCGGATCGTACGCCAGTTTGCCGACTTTGTTTTATAAAAAATGGACGTTGCCATAGGTTCGAATAAACTGCAATGTTATCATCTGAATCAGAAATTTTGCGGAAATTCGCGGCACGATATGAATACCAATTTGCAAAACGGTCTGTCTTCGAAAACTAAATTAAGCGTTTGTTGACCCTAAATCTGTATGTTCACCTTACTGTTCAAGGCAGTTAAATAGACTTCGTTAGGGAAATTGTTTACCAATTGCTTTTTTACACCTATAAGAAGATTCCTCGCCTTAATTTTACTCGCAAACTCTACGGTACGCTTTGACGGTATAATTGGACAGTGTGTAGGAGCTACACGAATTTGGAATTGAAATATCATTGGCGATGTCGTGGGCGTGCGGGCGGCCTTCTGCAGGTACTAGTTTGAAAGTGCCCTTTTCATTGCTCAATGAGCCTTTAACCGACTGCGTAGGGGAGGGTGCTATTCTTTCTTGCGACACGATTTTATAATCCTACATCGATGGTAGGAATTATTCAAATTAATTTCAATTGTACGCCCAGAATAATGTATTTTTAATATTTTATGTCTACGAGGTTATATGAAATTGGATAAATAATTGCTCCAAAATATGAAAAAGCACTCGACTTTATGAGACCATATCCCTAGGTTAAGTCCTTATACACACGCATGAATAATAATCAAAATCGATAAAAAGTAAATAGATAAACGAAATATGGATTCAATTTAGAAACTTTTCTTTTTTCAAGTCTGTTTATTATCATTAGATTATATCTAAAATATACATCTGTTTCACATATATATTGTCTTAGACAACCTTTAATTTGCTACATCATAATGTACTACCAAGTAAGTTGTACTAAGCAGTAACTTACATGACTAAGGAGCACTAAATACGGATATTAACACGACACCGAGCGGCGGCTTTCATTGCGGCTTATCTAAATTTAAGATCAACACAGATCCCAGCCGATGCCACTAAATAATTAGTGGATTACTATGGAGTTACAGAGTTGGTTCAAGGTAGGAGCGACTAGCGATTTATACTTAGTTTGACCTTTTTATTGACGAGTCAAGTTTTGATCAGCTTTTTTATTTATTTACTACTAGCTGTGCCCGCGACTTCGTCCGCGTGGGATTTAATTGACAAAGTTTCATACAAACTTTCATCCCCTATTTTATCCCCTTGGGGGTAGAATTACTCAAAATCCTTTCTTAGCGGATGCCTGCGTCATAACATCTACCTGCATGCCAAATTTCAGCCCGATCCGTCCAGTGGTTTGGGCTGTGCGTTGATAGATCACTATGTCAGTCAGTCAGTCAGTCGTCACCTTTGAGTTATATATATTTAGAGTTCCCTCTCTGCAGTCTACCACCCTAGTTTACATGATTTAAGTTGGCAAACCGAAAAGTAGTGAGTTAAAATGAAATCAATTTCCGAATTATACACTCACAACAGAGTGTGAGGGATAGATGTAATTGTATGTATCTTCGTCTTTTGCATTCATGTTGATATTGTAGAACTTAGTTTTATATCAAAGCATACCATATTGCTCGCTTACCTAATCGCCCGCATCTCAAGTAATACTCCCTAATTCCTAATGCGTTTACTATGGCTAAGCTATAGTAATATAAGGTATACACACATCCTCAGACCCGGTTGGTTATTATAGTTTCAGCGCGTCAACTTGCTGGACCACCCGTGTGCACCGGCCTTTACGTTACAGCCACGCTGCGTTTATAAGAATTATTCAAAAGTAGTTAATTATGAAGAAAATTCTTAACAATGTTTTTGATATATATAACGCGCGCGAGTTGTTGTTTATAATCTAGTTGAAAAAGTATCTACATTGACTCCTCTACTGGCCGCTTGAATCTATGCGCATGCGTAAGAACCCCTCGACTGACCAATCACGGCGCGTCTGCTGAGTGCTGACGCGCCATTGAGACATTGAGATACGCGCGCTCGGTGTGCGGATAACTAAAAACGGTTGCCATGTCGGGTATTCGTTGTTTTAATAAGAATATTATAGTTTGATTCTGTATTCGTAAATCTTGTGTAAGTTTAATTTGTAGTAGTGAGTCATTAAAACGCTGTGTACGAACTCTGGTGTTACGATTCATTTATTATATATATTTATTATATTGATTTTATCCTGAGATGTTATTTGCTGATAAAAATAAAATATTTTAGCGAATGCACATGAGACCTAATTTGTTTGTCTTTGTAGATAGGTGTGTACGTGATATATTATTAAATCGACATTAATTTACTTATATTACGCCTTGTATTCACCTCACCGGCTGTCAGACGGACAAATCAGTCATCAGTTTCGCAAGCCATTGAATATAGGTACTTTCGTTTTGATAAACATAATAATATCTACTGCTGTAGTACTTTCATTTCTGGTTATTTTATAGTCTTGTTAGAAAATATTTTCTTATTAGATCGGTAGAATTAAGAACATCATTTTCTAATTTTATGTAATAATTTTAATTCCTATTATTTACGACATACCTATGTAAATATCATTATATCTGAGCACATAATGAGGTTAGAATCAGACTACATCAATTGAATAATCAATGACTTTATCTTGCTAAGTTGTATTTACGGCAATAAATAAGCATTGAACTTATAGTTTAAATATTTATAAACGCAGATAATACCCAGCTTAGTAAAACTTAAGTTAAGTAGGTATCATTCGTAACTAACCGTGGGAAGTGTACAATTTTCTATTTTCACCCACCTACCTAAGTACCTAATTGATTTGTCATTGGCTACTAGATACCCACAGCCTTTGGAACCAATTTGAGACAAACAAAAGTTCACTGGTATATGTCATATTCAGTTATTTGACAGTTCAATCTACAAGTCGTCTTTCGTCCCCATAATCTTTATATTTAGGGAATCTCATAAAAATTTCCCCATTTTAGGAAAGCGTTCCCCTTTTACAGGAATATAATTAATCTAAATATAGCCGGTGTAGGCAGGAAAGGGCCGGTTAATTACGTGCGCAGTTAACATACTCGTCGGCGGTGTATTTCTGTTAAGTTTTTAATTAAATCACTCGCCACCTGTCCCCCGCCACTTCCCACCGCATGGTTGCGATGCGCGTGCGCACGTGCTACGGATCCTTCCTTTTCGGACACTTTTGTATGAAGTGTTGGAATGAGCACAGAATAAATAATAGTAAGCTAAACCAACACCACTGTGTCATAAGAAACAATGCAATGTTTGTTGCCATGGCAACTTGTTCACATTGACACATGGAACAGGGTGTGTAAAGTCGTTTTCAGTTTCACTGTGCCAGCTAGAACCTTATATACAAAACGAAGCTTCGGTTACACGTTCAAATTTGTGTTCAAGCAAACCTAGTTTGCGCAGTGTAACGCATGCGTGTGAACTGCAAATTTAATCGTATTTGAAATGCGCAAACTGATTTTCACGGGCAAACACAGGTATGTTTGTACGTATAGCTGGGGTTTTACTTAGCAAAGTAGTCTCTTTGAACAAATTATACATTGGCCTCTAGATTTGGATGGAAACTCGTGCAGCGGGCAGACCCGGCGACTCCAGTCAAGGTTGTCAGTTAAAACCAGCAGCAAAACACTGTTATTACATACTGATCACTTTGCCACCTGCCACCTCGTTTGGCAAGCTTGTGCTGTTGACAGGCATTTGCACCTTTCACTGTCTGTTAACGCGTATCAGGGAGGTGCTAGTTAGCGGCCGAGTGGCACACGGAAGCTCTTTGTTTCTGTTGCATAGTGATTACCACTTTCTTTTTGGCAACTGTATCGTGGGAAAGTTGTTAGTTTTCATGTGAAATTAATCTTAAGAAAACAATCTGAAATCCTTTGCGAGTGTAGAAAACTTGTTGTTGAAAAGTTTCTGGAAATTGATTTACTTACCTAAGTATCATTACTCTTTATTTAGACGGCAAAATACTGTTTGGAAGGAAAATGTTGACACTAATTAATTAAATTCACTTAAAAAATTATTTTAATAAAAACAAAATTTGACAGTAAGTTCCCCAAGCAAACTATAACATTACAATTGGTCTGCCGCCTCGTCTGCTTACATCATCAACTCGAGCGCACAATTAATGCTCACGGTCTCGGCACACTCGTGCATTAGCACTGCTCTACATACAATGTTCTATCTCGTACAGACATCGCAAATGCTGTGAGATAAGTGTTTTATGGGACATAAACCTCCACTCACTCCCACCACTGTTACTTCTGTAAGGCAGCATCTACAGTGATGGGCAACAAAGATCAAGGTTTGACCCTCGGCGATTCCAAGGGTAAAGCAAAGTTGCTCAGTAGGTACACAATTTAAGTTCGCAATTTGTGAAGTCAACAAATATAAACAACTTTTGACGACTACTTGGCGCAGTGGTTCTAGCGTAGGCCGCTCGGCTCACTGCACATGGCGGTTGCGGGTTCGATTCCCGCTGGGGTAAATTTCAGAAATGGCCGTTTCGTCATTTGCCCTGTTCTGGGTGTCACTGGGATCGCCCCCAGTCCATTGTACGGCACCCATAGTACAAGCGTTGCTTAGTTTGGGACCATACAGTTGGTGTGTCAATCTTGCGATATTTAACTTAACTCGCCACGTGTAAACAGCTTATTAAGTACTCAAGCTGAAAGTAGCCGCACTTGACACCAAAGTACTTGTGTAAATAGGTCATAAATAGTGAAATTTAAATCCAATAGGCTCTCTGGAGCGACTCAGAAACCCTTCAGGCGTCATAAACTTGTATGTTCATAGTTCTACAGATCTACAGTTTGGTGGGCCCGTTCCCGGTGTGTGTACAATACACGTGATCACTGTTTGTGTAACGTAATAGTCTAAAATAAACTAAGATCGGTGCCGAGGTGAGTCTGATGTGAATATCATTGATGCGCAGGCGCGTTGTGTAATACACACTGGTGGGAGAAGAAATTAGATCATTCTTACCCCTCATTTGCACTGACCAAAGATTTATACAATTTTTTGATATTGTTTCTATATTTTGGTCTGAAAGAATAAGGATAACAACATGTTCTGTGTGAATGCTTTGTCCAGTGCAAAGCGCCAATAGTCCGGTGGTTCGGGACTGCCCTTGTCACCCAGAGGTTCCGAGTTCTTTCCCGACCTGGCCATTAAGCTATAGACGTGAGCCCTCTCTAGCATAAGATTTAACAAAGTTGGTGGAAGTTTTATTTATATGAGAACTTCACATTCCTAGTTTTTTTTTTTTATAAATCTATGAAAATATTTTATTATTTATTTATTTATTTATTTATTTATGGAAAACCAACAGCTACATACAAATTATTAAGCATTAATTCTAGTAATAGAAAGCCAATTAAAGCCAATTAAAGGTTTTCACGTATAGCAGTAGAGAAGTACAATAGAGGCTTAAGCAAACACTTAATAGCACACATCACCTAGAGATACCAGAACTAATTAGAGAAAATATAAGAACATTACAGAATTTATTGGAAGAACTTAAGGTTTAGCTGCTTTCTTGCTTGTTTACTACTAGTAACAAAGGGATCAAAAGAGCAGTCCTTGCACAGTTTATTAAAGTCTCTGCTTGCTCGCACCAAATATGAATTTTGCCTATAGTTAGAGGAAGAAAAAGGGATTGAGATCGGTGGATTATGTCTAATTGATCTATTCGGTACATTAAAGTATAATTTGTGAAGTATATCAGGACAATCAATTTCATTTGCTAGAATCTTAAACATGAGAGTACAATCTGCAATTTGACGACGATTCATAAGTGGCTGAATATGAAATTTCTTACACAGGGAAAGGTATCTATCAGAGCTATAAGGAATTTTAAGTTTAAAGCAAAGGAAACGTATGAATCGTTTTTGAATGTTTTCAAGCCTGTTTGTATATTTATCGTAGCACGGATTCCAGATCTGAGAGGCTAATTTAATAAAGAGACTTATTTGCAAGTACAACTCATTTTAAATCTTTGTTAAAATATTCTAGCGTCGGTTCACGCTGTGATGATAAGGGACCGACCGGAAGTATATAAAAATAGTGCCTACTCTTCACCCATGGGGCCTACTACTTTATAATTATAACACATATTTCGTTAACTCCTAAATTGGAATTATGATAATTTCATATTTAGAAATTAATAAAAATATACTAATTCGCAACCCACATACTGAACCTTAATGATAACAGGTCATTAACATGTCAATGACTTCTTACTTATCTGAGCGATGATTATTAATATTTCAATTCAATTTATCTCCCATGATTTAATGGTGTACAAATTGTGTAGTCAGTTACAAAGCAGGGGTTTCTTCAGACTGGATGTCTGACTAATTATCCAATCTAATATTTATTGAAAAAGACAGCCTAGCCTGTAGAGATTACGGTACTAGGGTAAATTTGACCATAAATCTTGGGGGCCGGTGTCGAGTTACATGCGCCGGCGCAGCACGCTCCGGTTTCACCGCGGATGAACAGACCACCGGGACGGGAGCCGCCGCTTTGGCGTTTTTTTACAAATCTCGCTGTATCTTGTATGGATTAGGAAAGAACACGAAAGATATCTAATATCTTAACAGACAGTTACTTCCGTACGACCAGTTACTATCGTGCGGTTCACGATGGTAGAGTAGTAGTCGTAAGTGTGACCTGCCAAAGGTCTTGGGTACGATTTGATTTGACTTGGGTTTGCGTTTGGACCTGTCCATTAAAAGGGTACCTCACGGAAATCCAACTAACATTTGCAACCTTAATACCATCAGTGGAACGTGTTTTTTATAGCATCTTCATTGACCTGCATTTTGTTTGATGGAAATTACTTTTGCCATATTCAAATATCGAAAGTATATAATGGGCGAATATGTATAGGATGGTTCCATCTTCAAAACCGCTTCCAAAAAATCCAGCTACTCACACACATCACAACCAAAGGTCATCTCCAGCTATGCACCCTAGATATTTCCTGCAACAGCTGAGTGAGTAGCCGCCTTAATAAATGTTGCAAAGATATATTTCAACGCCCACTCATACAGTCATCATCTAATCTTCCGTACCAACCTTGACACATCTCACGCCTCGCAATGGAAACAAACGGCGTGTTTTCATAGCAAACGTGACAGCACGTGACGTGATTCATAGTACCCACACGCGTCTGCCGGTTACCTAGAAACTACTGCGTGCTGTGTGCACCACAGTGCGGCCATGGGAATCCTCTTATCGTAACCTTGACACATCTCATGAATTACAATGGAAATAAAATAAGTTACTTTGAAGAAACACATTTCTAAGCAGAAAATCTTTTAACATTGCATATTACTCAAAGGTACGTAGAAAAAGATGTAAGCCATCATAATTTCTATAAAACAAAGTCGGCAAAGAAGCGTATAACCCGCTAGTTATAATAGTTACCTTAACCGATATATTTTTGCAATACCAAATGCATAGGGGCAGAGTGCGGCAGTGGGGTAGAGGCAAGGGAAAGGAGTGGAGTTTCGGCTTCCAATTCGTTTACTAATCGTACAAAGCGCAGGTATAATAGCTACTGTTACAAAATTTCGGATTATTTGGATTATAAATCAGCTTGGGACTGAGCAGCTCAAATCTCGACAGTCAAAGCGTAGCGTGTCTTGCCCTACTAGTCCGAATTATTAATTACACTGAAGCTTTTATATTTATATTAATATTTACTACCCTTTGTAATTATTGACTATAAGCAACTGGCGATTAAAATATATATATATAGGTAACAAATGTAAAAAGACAAGCCCGCTGAATTTCTTGCCGGATCTTCTCAGTCGAGGTCCGGTTGTAGATATAAGAAGAAAACATGTAAAATTTACAATTTGTAAGTGCCCTCGTAGGCCTAAACAGAATAAACGATATTAATTTGAATTTGAACTGTGAGAGAGTTATACAACCCCGCTCGAGCAAACCCGTATGAGCTGTAGTTTATCGGCTCTACCACCGTAAACCGCCTTAAAAAACTACAAAAACAGACCAATCACAGCACTCCTTAGTATGACTTAAAATGTTCTCAAAACAGCCTTCAGTTCCACAAAAGACGATGATGATTGCAATGTTTTCATTAACAAACATGCGCCGTCTGATTCACGGATGTTCTGGGAACGCTGCCTCGGCGGGTGCCCACGCGCAACTCTACCGTGACGTAGCGCTCGTGCTGTGTAAACATCGCTTTACCGAGACGAAGAACGAGATCTCGTGGTAACACACAACCCTTACCGTACGCAGTGCGTTCTCCCTTTCTCTTCCACTTCTACACTAAATAAATATTAATATTACTAGTAATATGAGTTTTGCCCAGGACTGGTCTCACGTCAGTAGTGCGGTCGGTGGTGGGGCTTGAACCTGCGACCTTGTTATGGTAAGAGGCAACAGGCGTTCCAAGCCTCATAGTCTCGTTTGCATAAAGTTACGTTTCCTCAGGGACCAGAAAACGATGAAATCACTGATTCTGTGACCATGGTCTGAATTCAAAGAGTGAGAAACTGGGTAGACACTAATCGTGATCACAGTCAATTTTATTTAAGAAGCTATCGATTTTATTGTATCGATATCGATTTTATCGATTCTATTAAATATCAATATGTTATTTTAAATAAATTGAAGGTATGTGGCTAATTTTAAAACTAGTCGACCTTAATGTATAGCAGAAACACCAGTTTTCCAAATGGCATCATTATACGAGTATGTATATCCAGTTTTGGTAGTCTATAACAACTTAACACTTTAGTATCCTCTATCTGTTTCGTTTATCAAAATAAAAATACGAACTGAGATCACAAGAGAACGCTCGCTCGATGGCGGGTTCCAGTCTAAAAGATTTTAGTCAGGGTATTAGAGGGTCGCCCGAATTTATTGAATGTACGAGACAATATTAAACAAGTGCTTGGGGAAGGAACTTTTGACGTTCCTAACCAAGTGGAATAAGCCCTTATTGTTGAGCCGCCTTAGTCGGCCAACACATATGGTCCAAATAAAGCCAGCCAACGTTCGTCGCCGTAGTTGGTCGGTGAATGGGCGCTGACGTCACGCGACACTCAATGGCCCGCCCACGCGCATACCGACCGGCCATATGGCCGCATTTGTCGCCAATCTCTATCCAATAGATTATTAGGAAACAATAAGTTCAAAATTATTGCGAAGACCACAATACATTGAACACAAATCTGCACCATAATTCGTGCTGTGGCATAGAAAGGTTAATTAGTATAATACATTGTTTAAGCGTAAATAGCTTAGTGGTTAGAGGGATGGTCTTCGGAGCGAAGCTCGATTTGCTCTGGTCATTAAACTGTTGGTGTGAGCTGAGTCCTAGCACAGGAGTTTAGCTTAGTTGGAGTGGAACGCGACTATAGCAGAAGTGATAACATTTCAGGTTAATACTAATCAAAAAATATATTTAGCTACCCAATTTTGGGCTAAACAAGTACGCATGATATTAGACGCATTCCGATTGATAACTGACTGCCAACATAAAAATCCAGTAACTCATGTATAGTGCCTACTATTGATTGACTATGTTATTATAAACCATTCATGAACTGTAGTAAAATTATAGTAAATTACATTGACGGTATACCTACGTCATATTTGTGTCCAAGTCACGCAAGCCCCCACAACTTGCTGTGCTGGGGTTTTCCGTGACAAATCAATCGATATATCTGTAAGAGAGAGTACTTACTTGTGACCCTTAAACTAGGCATAGCCTGTATCGCAAGGGTCAGATATTAATATATTGTATACTAGCTGTGCCCCGCGACTTCTTCCGCGTAGTATTGGATTATAGGGTTAAAAAGTATCCTATATGTTAATCCCGGTTAAAATCTATCTTGGTTCCAAATTTCATCCAAATCCGTTCAGTAGTTTTTGCGTGAAGGAGTAACAAACATACATACATACATACATACATCCACACTCACAAACTTTCGCATTTATAATATTAGTAGGATGAAACTCACAAAATAACTAAAGTTGAAAATTTAGAACACCCCCGATGTGACTATTTTTTAAACTACAAAAGGGCTGATAATTTTCAAACGGCTGAACCGATTTTCATGAAACATAGCTAAGAACACTCTCGGTCAGAATACCTAACTTACAAAAAAAAACTAAATTGAAATCGTTTCATTCGCTTGGGCGCTACGATGCTACAGACAGACACACAGATACACAAATACACATGTTAAACTTATAACACCCCTCTTTTATGTCGGGGGTTAAAAATATCACCGGCATAAAAAGGTGATATTTCATTCCCAATGTGTGTGTCCCATATCACAGTCGTCTTGAGAGTAAATCTGTACCTAGTGTGCGCCTAGGCTATATCTAGGCTAAATACATTGATACTCAGAAAAGTGAGTCACTTCCTAAGACACTGTTAAATTGACAAAATTGATTTTAAGATGACATAATACTAACAAATGGCTTTTTAAATGAGTGCACTCATCAGTGACGATGAATCATACGAGTATCTAGTTGTAAGATTTCTAACAATTTTCCAATAGTGTTGTCAGCTGAGTGACGTCATGGTTGATGACCAATTCTGATGTGTTTTAACAAGTCTTACAACTATTGTCTATATGATCAACTAAAGTAAAATGCACAGCTGAAAATTGTGCACAAATAAACCAATTTATTCAATTGTTGATTTTTCTTTGATTGTTATTTACAATGAAGATACTTGCCGCTACCTATGGATACCAACAATACTCGTATTGGTATATAGAGGCAATTAAACAAAGTATTATTGGTATTTATAGTTTTACACATTCCATTTCAGGTAGACTGGAATTAATGTAACAGATTTCCATCAAGCATTTACACTAGCTAAGAACTATATATCAGAAACGAACTGCCAAATAATGAAACACTTGTTTTCATGGACTCATCCGTTACGGAGATAACATCCTACTAATATTATAAATGCGAAAGTTTGTGAGTGTGGATGTATGTATGTATGTATGTATGTATGTATGTATGCATGTATGTTTGTTACTCCTTCACGCAAAAACTACTGAACGGATTTGGATGAAATTTGGAACACAGATAGATTATAACCGGGATTAACATATAGGATACTTTTTAACCCAATAATCCAATACTACGCGGATGAAGTCGCGGGGCACAGCTAGTAGAATATACATAGACAACGTCGTAGAAAAGTAAATCTGTGCAGTAAGTAATGACATCTACGACCTAAAACATAGTAACGACTATTTACAATGAACTCATTAATTAAATGTTAGTAATAGATTAGCAAATTAACATTCAAGACCTCCGCGGCCTAATTTCAATTAAAAGTTCAATGTTTACGCGATAGCGCTATCAGTTTGTTTATATATTCACTTGTTTTAGTAAACTGTAACAGTACTGTACCTACTACCTGACGGAGTTCAACCGTTGGAGCTATTAATTAATGTAGGTATATTTTATTTAAGACTTGTTAGGTTTTTATTTATTTCTAGCGATACCCCGCAAATGCGTGTGCGCATTGAAAAAATCTTTTGGAGTCGTGAGGCGCAAAAGAATACGTGTGTCAAATCTGTTGAGATTTTATAACTATGTATCTATCTATAAAAATATTTTAGATTAACTTTTAAGAAATGTAGGGAGAAATTCAGCATTACATTCAGTTTATGACATGCCCAAAGTAATAGATATTTTTTATTTAGAAAACCAGTGTCAATATTTTTTTATAATAACCAAGTAGAAAAAGGCAAATAGTGTTATATAGTAAATAATATAGTATATTCCAAAGATAACCTATCTATATATATAAAAATGAATCTCTATTTTCTTGGTCATCGCATCACGCGTGAACGGATGGAACGATTTCGCTTATTCTTTTTTTGTTGTGATTATTATTGTCAGGGGAAGGTTCTTATGAAAGAAAAAAATAAGAAACTTGAGCAAAACGATTCGAATTCAAAGTTAAGACAGGACACCATCTGTCGGGGCAGCTAGTATATTATAATATACTAGCTATAGGTTCTGTAGAACCTATATTCTAAACTATCGTGGTCATTATTTACGTTAGCAGTTGCATCAAACTAAAGCAGACTATAATCCGATAATTTATACTGACACAAAGTAATCTACGCACGTTATTTAAGGCGTAATCATCGAATTCCCGCATTAAGACCTACTGATTGCATTTAAATAACAATTATGTATTAATTTTATGGCGTTTCCGGCTTTGGCCGCGCATCCGGCGCAGCGTGCGCACGCGCATACAAAGCCTGCACTTGGCGGCGCAGCGAGGGCGCCATCTGGACGGTCCGCGGTGGTGACCATATATCCGGTATTGTTTATTTTAGTGTAAAATGTCTTTTAGTTTTTGTTGGATATTTCTTGATGGCGAGTAGAATTTAAATTGCATGTAGGTACTTACTAAGTAAAGCAATTCGCCATGCTCTCAAGCAACTCTCATTACAAGAAGACTGGTCTTTTAGTTTATTTTTTAAAATAGCCTAACCCCCGCGACATTTCACAAAATGTTATGGCTGATCACACTTAAGTAATTAAGCAGGAAATCACACTAAAAAGTGGTTTAGTTTAGTCAGCCATTAGGTTTCTACGTCACAACATAATATATGAATTGGACGTCACAGTACCTACAAATAAGGACCGAATTTCCTTTGATTGTAAAATTGCGATGAGGCATTGTTGTATTGTATGTTCATATTTGCCGAAACATAGGTACTATTTGCGTCATTGGCAAACCTTGAATGTACCTAAGTTCATTTTTTTGGATGAGATTTATGAGAATAACCACCTTATTAACATTGCTAAAGGGTTGGCAATTTAAAATTCGTCAAGGCACTGTCATTTTGACATTGAAAATACCCATCTTGACAGCCGCTTGGCGCAGTGATTCGAGTGTATACTCGGCTCACGGTGGGTGCGAGTTTGATTCCCGTCAGGGTTCATTTCGGCAATAGCCTTTTTGTAATTTACCCTGGTCTGAGTATCACTGGGATTCCAGTTTATTGTACGGTACCTATATTATTTCCCATAAAAATAACCCAGTCGTCACGCCATAGTTTTGTTGGCTTGCCTGGACCACGTGGACCATCAGGACTTCGTTTAATAACTACTTATATTGGCCTGTCTTTGTGGATCCATGCGTACGACTTGACCCGCCCACTTCCCCTTCAGTTTGCGGACTTTTGACCCACGTCCGTAATCTGAGTAATAGAGCGCGGGGTGACAAGGCTCTACATTATACAATAATATGACGAATGAGACAAACTCGCCTCACCTGTCCGTGCCTGTGTCACCTTGACTCAGCATTGAGCAACGGATGACATAACGCTTCCTCGCGCAGATAACCATTACTAATCTCTATTTAAAGCACTTACAGACCACTACTTAGCTACGAGTGGTCGGGCCAACGATTGTGATCGCTCGTAAACTAGTGTTGTTGAACCAAAATGTCAACTACCTACATACGCAACATGAATTGATGTTTTTGTGTAACGAAGAGTGAATATCACCGTTCTGGCAACCTATAATTGGTCTCAGAAACTCATTTCTGCACTGAATGTCTCCTGAATTCCGGACTCCCCTCTATTCAAGGGAGATGCAACCCTAGGAGTACCGAATATAATATATACAGGGTGACTTTGAAATTGTTGGCATGATTTTAAACTATGACTCTGCATTATGATTCAGATTACTTTACGAAAATTAATCAACAAATCGTTCGATAAAAAACTGGAAATAACACGGAGTTTATGAGTACTTACATTTAAAGTAAATTATTTTGGAATGGTTTTACTCTAATGAGAATAAAATATTGTACCGTGATTGTCGCACCAAAATACATAACCTGCTCCAAATCGATTATCTTTAACACGATTTCTGCCATTTATTTACAAGTGAAAGTGGAAAACGAATTCAGAGCATTATTGCGACACTTCGCTATATATTCACGCTACAAGCACACGGTGAGAGGCAGCAACACTACTGACATTTAATGCTCAAGCTTTCGTTATAATTAGTTCATAATTCCGAGTAGTTAATTGCGCGTGAGCACCCATTAAAAAAACATAGCTGTTACGACAGTTATTGAAAATGTCAGCATTACTATGGAATTTTAATTATGTGCTTTAAATTAGACATTAATGTCTTGGTGATCCATGATCAAATAGCAACGTCGTTAATTGTATATAAACGCACATTCTTATAATTCGTAACTAGGCAGGTCGGTATACTACTTTCCTTAAGTACATTGAATTAATTTAGCAATGCAGGTCTGTACCCTAACTCTCACCTGGCAAATAGACCAAAGCCAAAGAATTTTAATGTCATATTATTAAAAATGCTTTGACCAAAAATAATAAATATTTGTAATATGGGTACCGAACAGACCAGTCCCTAAGTTACGAAAAGACCATATCGGAAATTGGTACCGTACGGAAATTAGAAGCGTAAACAACCGACCCAATGAGCCGCATACCCCACGATTTCACTACTAGACCAAGTCGTCATAATCCTTTTCCAAATGCTAAAAGCATTCGTAGATCACCTTGTATCGAAAGTGTACCAATAATACGGAGTCAGCGTGACAGCATATGCGCGCGCGCCATTTCTGTGTCAAGGAGGTTGCATTTACTCGGAATAAGACTCATCAACTTTACACGTTTAAGGGAAAAATATTGTTTTGATTGCAACATTGACCTCAATCTGACGTCATCACTTTAATTCCCCCATTACAGTATTTTTAAGAACGAGTCCTGGATTATGATTTCATGTTTCAAGTGAACTGAGCTATAGGTACTCAATACATATTATCTCAGCTCACCACTAAACTATTGACATGAGACTTATATACAGATTTTAAACTTAGTTTAAGGGACAAAGGCTATCCACCAGTAATGTGATAACCTAACATTATTAATCTTTATTTTAAAAATATCTCCAAATACATTTATGGGCTACAGCAGTAATGAATAAACATTTCCCCATTACAGTGACGAAAATTTTAATAAGGTCATCCATACATCAAGTTCAAAACCATGCTTGTTAGTTGGGACAAGTGTGCAATTAACTTTAAACTGTCAATTTGCACGGCCACATGCAAGGTCTATTTAATGAATGTTTAAATTGGTGACAACGGAGCAGTTTGCTGAAGTTTGTACTGAGGGTTTATGCACAGCTGGGAACGGTCCTTTAGTACTTAAGCATATTCTCTTTCGTCTTAGGCACACTGGGTAATATATAGGATGACCTGACACGATGTTGTGTTAGAGTAATTGACAGAGGTTATGTAGGAATAACAATGAGGATTTTCGACGCAACGAGGAGGTTATTCTTTCTCGCTAGGGTTTAGGCGTCGCGAGGCAGTAATTCAGCCAATGTAGTGCCTTCGTCAAGTGAAAAGCTTTAGAGGTGCTATTTAATTTTATAAACACAGACCTGCAAGGGCTTGTAAACACGTTTTGACTAGAGTCTGTACCCTTATAGGACTTGCTACAAACAATACCAATTTTTCTTGAATTCATTTATCTAAATAGTTCATAGGTCTCGCCGTAATTTGGAACGATATAGTTACAAAATTGAGTTCGCCAGCAATAGTATCCGCGCAAAGTAAACGCAGACGATGTGAGGTCGTCGCGGGCGCCATATTAGTAATGAGGTCACGGATACTGCGCCGGCGCAGGCGCGCGAGCACTCACTGGAGCTTCTTTTGAGACTGTTTTTTTATGCGAGTAGGTAGAAATTATCATGAATTACCTACATAGAATTTTAGATTTTTTTAATGTAATATTTGTATATCGTAACAAGTCTTGGAAATCAATTGTAATAAATTTGGTAGAGTCTTGTGATCTTGTCAACTAAACCGCTGGAATGGTGTTAATAAAAATAAATCAGCGAAAATCGTGAATAGTGAATAGATTGATGTACACTGCGGGCTCCTATGTGGGTTTTAGGTGGGACTTAATATTTCGCAAACCGCATGCAATGGGAAAAACGCAATCAAAGATCGCCTCGGCAATATATTTTCTCAAAGAAAAATGCTAATATAGTCTCTTCTTATTTAAAATTAAGTTAATTTTTTAAGAAATTTTAAATAGGGATATACATTTGTCTCATCTAAAAATACCAGTTGGAAGCGTCATGGCGGGGACCGGTGCGAAGATAACGAGGAGCCAGGGTCCGGAGGTTATCGCGCACAAACGTACGAACGCGTAAGCCACCGACCTATCGCATTGCGGCATTGCGGGAGATAGCGAGGCATTTTTTGGAATATTTTCTCTATGATAATGATGTTAGATGCTGTTTTAGTTTTGACTCCTAACTATGATAACTAGGTCAAATTGTGTCGTGACCAGAATTATTTACAGAATTTCTTTTACTGTATCAAACCTCTATTTCCTTGTGGGATAGGCAGAGTGCACTGCAATGTACCGATGGCATTTTGGTCTCTATAACCATTATCTAGGGCACATCCCCCCTCAATGTGAGGGGATTTGAGCCGATTTGAGCCTATGTTGGTGGAGTGCGGCATGGTGAACTTCTCACGTCTTTCGGAAGACGTGTAGGATAACTCCCGATGTTTTCTTTCACCGTTTAACAAATGATATGCATCGTTTATGTGTATATACAGAATTTTCCAACGTATGAATCGTCATATCACCTAAATAAAATATGGCTTATAATGACTCTACCTACTACGTTCGGGTATTTCTAAGTATAAAAGTTATTTCAATGAAGTCAACAATGGGAATGCTTGGAGGACTTAAAAAAAATCAAAAAGTAGTCAAAGATTTTTTTTTACACATCCGACTCTTCGAAGTGTTAAGGGCATGATAAATGACAAACACGCCACAAATGTAAAACACGATAGAGGTTCCATTAAACATCAATCAATAATCAATAAAACAGGAACGGCGCAGCTGCGCGGCCGCACCGCACATCTCCAAACTCATTACTTATCTTCACCATTAGTTGGATAAAGAACGCTTGTTGTGTTGACTCCGTGACTGCGTTAATGACTACGTATGTACGCGTATGTACTAAAATGAATGAGTATTACGAATACCTACATGCACAGGGTTCTGTATGAATTATATCAAATCATTTACTTACATAATAAGGTCTACTTAGCGCTTCGAATCTTTTAGTTACAATCATATAAACCTTTCTTCCCTCATTTCTGTTGTCAAATAAACTTTCGTGCTAACACGTGTGACTATAAAACCCGAACCTTAAAACTAGGCCGCCCAAAAACAAAAGAATCTTAACCACGCTCACATGCCACCACATTTAGCAAGACAAATACTACTGATTCCCAAGAGCTTTTTTTGCCGACTGTACCAAAAAAAAACTTTATTTGTAAACGAGAGTCACCATAAATCAAGCGGAAAGCGGGATCGCACCCTGCGACTGAAATAGCCGCATTCACGACTAAATTAAAGAAAAAAGTTTAAAAAGGGCGCGTTCGTATGCGCGCGCGCATGTGCGGAGCATGTGATGTGTTTCCGGTACGAAATTTGCGTTTCCATTGTCCATGGGGTGGGTCGTGTCAGAGATAATAAACGAATAAGTTGAAAGTGTGACGTCAGGGATGTCAGAGATGCATTATCTCCGTTATGGAATGCTTAAGCTCTCATTGCTTTTGTAAGTTGCTATGGTGATAATTTCATAATATAAGATAAGAGTTTAGTTAATGGTGGCAGAGCCACGCTGTAGCCAATTTACCACAGCTCATAGGTATACGGGCTGGGTCGACCGGGGTAGTTCCACCCTGTCACAGAAGACCTCCGTAAAGTAGATTATAACCGCCGTTCGTACGATGAGTACGAGAGCCGGAAGCCCAACCCTTCCCCACCCTTCATCCCACCCCCCTTTGGGTCGCTAACGTGCGAGAAATTACTTTGATATTACAAGTGTATATAGGCTACGGTAACGGCTTAACATCAGCCGGTTCGTACACTAGTGTATTATTGCCCACTGTGTTGTATTGTATTATTGCCCAATTGTGTGCCCATTAATAATCACCGCACATGAAATAAGTAGCAATTAGTTGGTTAATGTAACTTAAAACCATTAACTTAATCACATGTGATTAAATACGTACACCGTAGAAAATTAAAAGTACGCTATTTAATTTACATCTTAAAAAACCGCTTGTTAATGATCAAAATTATTAATTAACTAGACGGAGAGTGCTTAGCTAATCTTTTGCTTTAAATGTTGGACTAAAATACCTGTACACCAATACCAATGGACACCTGTGCTAAAATATATGTTTTTCACTGTAGAAAAAATGTTTTAGTCAGAGCCATGATAGAAATTACGAGTTGCCTTCACGACTTCCTATGTAGTGTATAGGTACATAGTGTATGTAGTGGACATAGTGTAGTGTATAATAGGTACATTTATAGTGTTCGAAAAACCCCCGACCAATCCAGCCCATACAATCATCACGATCAATTGTAAATTGTAGAGCTCTAAAATTCTCAGTTTCGCACCGCGCCGCGTCAGCTTCTCGGCCGATGATGTCATCTCGATAAACTACGTGAAGGTGCTGCTAACCTCGGTCAAGTAATAACCTTTAAAATAACTTATAAGTACGTAACTGTGGAAATAATATCTTGTAAACATACACATACCAAACAGGTACATATATACAAAAATACCTATGTTTATATTATACATATTTAGGACTAAATTCATATCTAATACTAACAGATGGATACTGTAGTTATTACATAAATAAGTGGACGGTTTAGAAAGGAGGTTAATAGTGTTAAGAAATAATATTCTTATTTTGACGGGAAATGATAATAAACATCCGCAAGGTGTATCTCGACTTATCGCGTACAATTGAATTATAATTTTACGTAAAGTACGACTCTACTATATTATTAACAATACCAGTTTGCGTAGAGTTACAAGGCCGAATCTATTTCCATTCCCAAACTAAGAAACGACAAAGGACAACTATGCAAAATTTAATAAAACTAAACAAGTCATATGGATGGCAACAATATTGACCTTCTAAAAGATCGAAACGTACGAAAATACGACTTTTATGATTCATACTCAAATAAAAAGAAGGTCATTTTGTTTCGCGGGTAAACCAAAAAGATGCTAACAAGACAAATCCAAATGTGCCTTAGTCCATACATTTTTTACATTATGATAGTGAACCGACTTAATTGTTTGGTAGAGACGTCTTTAAATCTCGAAAAGCTAAGTTCTTAGCGCTATAAAAAGTGTTGGTCCTAAGGTTCTATACTTTTTAAAACCACAGTATATCCCTTAAGGGCGATTGAGAAAATTTAGAAAAAACTAGCTGTGCCCCGCGACTCCGTCCGCGTTCTGTTGAAATTTTTCCTGAATTTTCTTTGCTATAAACCTCACGGAGCCCGAGACCTTTCCAACGAATGCAAAACCGTGGAATTCGGTTCGTGCGTTCTGGAGTTATAGCGTCAGGAAGGAAAACCCGACTTATTTTTATTTAGAAAAAATTAAAGTACAAGCTAGACATTTCTGATTACATCAGTAGTGTTATATTGTTGAGGCCGTTACTTATAAGTTTTGTTGGCAAGCACTTGTACAAACAATGTTTCATTCATAGTTTCCCGATATCTGCCGACTGCCAACGAGCCGTGCATGTGAATCCGCCAAGTTTTGTGTAAACACCGGATTAGCGCCACCGGTATAAATAACACTAAAGATCGCCGATATTAGTCATAACTTCTTTTGAACGAATACTGTGCAAAAAATATTAAGATTATTCGGTCGATTATAAATATACACGCGAAGCACTTAAAAAAATTGGATCTCTTGATTTAAAATATCAGTAGGTAATTAATATTCTGATGATGTGAGTAAAAATCATCCCTAAAATTATGAAAATAGGATGAAACATTTGATTTTAAAATACTTACATTTTCCTGTCTCCATTGACGTGGGCTTGTACCGTAAATCCAAACATTGAATTATTATTACCCCTGTAAACTACCCTCGACGGTATGTCCACATTGAACCCCATCGCACTTGCGCATACGCACAACATAACACACAACGAAAACGCCATCGTTAATGTACACGTGTCACAGCACAAATTACAAAAAATAATTACAATGATCACTATTTATTTTATTTTTATTATTACATAATTCGTCCTCATGATTCGTTCGAGTAAGTTTTCACGGAGTTCGTGGTCGTTAACGGCGTCAGGCGACCTGTCGAGTCGGCGGCCGGCGCGGTACTGGCGCGTCTGTCAGCTGAAGGCTGTGGTGAGGTAAGTCGGTGGAAATAGTCGGGAAACAGCGGGGAGTTTTCACGTCACTTTTCCAAGTAACTTGAGTTGAGGTTACGTTGGCAGCGGGGCGCGGCGCGGTGTGTAGTATTTCTGTGCGTGCGTAAATAATAATTCTAATAATAATAATTCCCGTCATTGATCATTTTATGCGTTATTGTTCGTACATTTTAAAGAAGTTACAGTTTCTTCTATAACCATATCGACGGGAGAAAGCAGAAATGTCGTAACTTGCATTTTGGGCTAATTCACTTTTTACCATATTCTTGTATAAAAAAAAATACTGCTTCGAATGGTCTGGGTCTCGTTTTCCTACCATTAAATTTTTTATCGATACCATACATAAAATAAACGACATACAGCTTTATGAAACGTGTATCGAAGGTTTATATTTAAGATACAACAAATCCGTAGCCACAAAAACATCTAAATGAAACGTGTATCCAAGGTTTTATATATAAGATACAGCAAATCCGTAGCTCAAAAACATTTTTGTCTAAGTTGTCCATACATTTTATCTCACAGATACATTTTTGCAGCCTAAAATTGAAACATGAATTGGCGTAACTTGTGCAAAATCCTTGATACACACACTTTACGACAATTTAGACAAAAGCATCAGATAGGCCTTAGATTAATAAAAATACATACCAATTTTCAACTTTCTATCTCAATAAATATATTAGTTTTTGAAATAGTTTTTTGGCTCTGGTGTAAAGTTGTGTTTTTCAAGTTACGACAATTCCGCTTTCTTCCGTCGATATAAGAATGACGTTCAATGTAATTTGTACCAAACAAAGTAGGTATTTACGGTAGGTAGGTAACAGTATAAAAACAGTATTTTTTATGAAACCTGACTTACAAATAAAACACCATCAGTACATAATTACAACATTTATTAAACAAATATAATTATTTTATATTACAATGAGTTTGTATTACACTTATCATAAAGCACATAGTTGGTACTTAAATAACCGAGTACCTAATTAATAAAGATAATGCTTATCATTATATATTTATGTACGAATACTGTTGAAGTACCTTTGTGCTTAAATAATACTTATTATAATTTATTTACTCATTTATTGATAACATCGTATAATGCGACAACTTCTAAGAAACCATTTTATTATAGTTGCGGCAAGCTTTGTCTATTTTTGAAAATACACTGATAACGCATAAATTTAATGCCTAAAACATGTGTAGTTAAATCTTTTCTGGACCTCCGCCCCTTTACAATACTGAAACAATTCAACAGGCAGGGGCTGTAATAGTTTTACCAAATATTCAAATATAGTTATAATCGATTTACAATGGCATTACAATGCACTTTTAAAAAAACCGACACCAGAATTGGCTACTAGCTCATACGATAAGGCTCCGCACTAGGAATAACTTGCATCGAAATAATTGATTGGTCTATCAAAAATAATAATGGACTGTGATTGGTCAATCGTAAATCTTATACACCTTATTAATGGTATGCGTGTCGGAAACTTGTCCTAGAGGGGGGAGTCCAAGGGGAAATTTAGTGGCGTTGCAGGTACGACTCCCTCGGGGCACTTTTCAGACATGGACCTTTAATAATTTGCCCTGGACTAGGAGACACCGGGGTCGGCCTCAAGCCATTGCACGGTACCTATAGTACAGGCGTTGGTCTGAGACCACACAGCTGGTGAGCCAGTCTGGCGATATTAATTTATTTGTAGCCTAATTAAAATTTGAAAAACGTAGTATGCTTTATGGCCGACAGCATGAGTTCATTTACTAAAAATATTTTTATTGGCGGACACATGTCGCGTGACGTCACAGTTTCGACGTTCGGTATTATGATGAATATTTTATTGTTATTTTGCATACAATTATTATTAATGATATGCCCATTTTATTACTATTTGTCTTTACGTTTGAGCATTGTAATTAACTAGTAGGAAGGTAGAAAAAATTCGATGTGATTAAAAATGTTTTTTGAGGAAATTTGAAACGATCTCGCCAAGAAAAAACGTTTTAATCTATAGCCACTACAGGCTTACAAGTCTCTTATAACATTGATATTCAAAACGAACCATATTTTTCATACTATATATTAAATTAAACCCAAAATGCAGTATCAGATCAAAGCGTATACCCACAGAGCAAGCAAGCATTTTGTCTATCGTCTTCTGTTCTGTGTATAAGCCAAACATTTTATAATACATCGTGTGGTTCTTACTTAACAATCACAAAATAACATGAGATAAAAAGATTGTCGATGAAGCCTTTCAATCCTCGCCCCAGCTTAACCTATAGAAAACCGGATTTGTTATTGCTGAGATTACTATCGAACAACGGGAAGACTCGGTCGAAAACATTTTAATTAATAAATAAATATAACGGTTTAATTTAACCTTTTTAACGTCCCACTCCTGGCCACCGGTCTCCCCTCAATACGAGGGGGATTCAGGTCATAATCCACCACGCTGGCCCAGTGGTATTGGGAGGATTTCACATGTCTTTTGAAAATCGGTTAGATTTTCTAAGACATGCAGGTTTCCTCACGATGGTTTCCTTCACCGTAAGCGAGTTATGATCATATTGAAATTATAATGATGCTAATAGTAAGTAGTAAATGCCGATATGCCTAGTAATTCTCTCTCTGCACCGGCATTCGGCAAAGGAAATATTAATGACAATGCTATAAAAAAAAAAAAAATTACATCATCACCTGTAATCCGCGAATAGATAGGCAGATGTGTGCTGCTGTGACAGACCAATTACGCTAAGACACCGCTTCCATCCACTATTGTATGAGAATGCAATTGTCAAAAGTTGGCAGGGTGTTCGAGGGGATGGTGAATTTTGATTGGCTCAAGGTCGAGCCGTGAATGTCATACACATACAGTGGCAATGCATAATATGTTAGGCGATAGGGGTGCCTGGCTATGCGCCGTCTATGCTTATTGGTCTGTGACTGCAGTACACCCACATTTCGCCGATAGTACTTTGGTCCCGTGCAGCAAGCGACAATCTTTGTTGGATATGAGATTCGCACATTGAATCCGGAAGTCCCAGAGGTGCGAACCGTGATTCAAACCTGCTCACCTTGTGTTCCAAAGCGAGCATTCTATCACTGTTCATTCTGTGCATTTTATAGTTGCACAAAATTTATACAATTTCGCAAATAATATCTAATTTAACTAAAGCGTATACACATAATATTATAACAATAGTTTTGTTCTAGCCTCTTAAGACTACTGTCTTCTACGGTACAGTCTGAATTTGGTAAGTAAATATTGCAAAGCCCCGCGCTACGATTTGGAGAATTTGAAAACGCTCGGCGTACTCTTCTTCTGTGGCTTGCTTTCGGCGACCTTAAAAGGGATTGTCAAATAAACACACAGACAGATATATAATTTTATTTAACATATACACCGATTAATGCTGGAACGCAAATAATAAATTTGGACGCACCATAAAATAAATTACAATCAAAAAAGGCTTTAAGTGGGACCCAAAAACATTTATGGCATTTTAGTGTTCGACTAATAGTCCCACTGCTGGGCAAAAGTTTCTCACACATCAGGATTATCTCTGGCCGAAATTTTTGGAATCGTCGTCAACATAATATCAGAATAAAGTATATTGGAAATTGAACTTTAAAACTCTACAGTTTAAAGTTCAATATTGAATATCTCGATATAATACGTGGTTGATATCGTGAATTGTCTTACCGTTCTCTCGCCTAACAGCAGTCTAGCTTTGTCCTCTTCTAGCGGCTCGGGCGCGGCCGCCGCCCGCCTGTGGAGCTGCAGCTTCTGCCGGATGGCTTGGGATAATATCACCCTGTATACAAAATGTTTCCTCACTCATATATCTACATACATCCCGATGAAATTTTAATTAGATTCATTTCACTCAATATGTAACAAGATAGCTACCTAAGCTTACGAACTGTCTCAATAACTAAATACATAAACCTACTCTCCAATAAGTAATGTAAGTTTAGTCATCCCAAAAAAAATATAATAGCCAGTGGCTTTAACGGATAAAAAGTAGGTACCGGTGTTCGATGACAAATTCATAAAAAAACAGACAGTATTACAGTTTTTACTGATATTTACTCTCCACTGACAAACTGAGACGTGAAAAAATTTAGTATCGCTGTTGCGATATTTTTTGTACAATGCAATAATACTTCGACTTTTAATTTTTTTTATTAATAACTAATGCCCGTTCGAGTCATAAAAACAGTTAATGAGGAGAAAATACAATGAATTTAATAAACAAGGAATGGTGTACTAAAATGATTTCATTTTAAGCATAAATACTTATCCTCCTCTATTCTTATATTCCAATTATATTGAAGTATTTTGATCAATCGTTCTTTACGCAAAATCGTTCATTACCCCAACACTACTAGTCTTAAGTATGGTAAAATTATTTTGCTTTCAACTGTCATGTTACTGAATTAAATTAAAATTCAAAATAATTCGATTCACCTTCTATAGCAGCACAGTAAGGTACGCAGAAAACTGAAACCGAATCTAATAAGTATGATTGCTCACTTCCTGGTGTCGCTCTTGGTGGCCAGCAGCAGGTCGAGCCAGGTCCAGGTCACGTTGTGGTACTCCAGCGTGGGCAGCACCAGCGGCAGGTCGCGCACATCCTCGAGATTCTTCTCCTTGCTGCCCTTGTACGACACGCGCACCGGAACCTCCGGGATCTTGATGTAGATGAACAACTTGTTCTTTTCTGCACGCTCCTGTTACATACAATACTTTATACTGAGGGAAGGGATCACTGTTGTACATAAAAACCATATAGATGGTCATTTTGACTTTGTATTTTATTGAACTAACTTAAGGTCAATTTTATGTTTATACTTGACGACCGCTTGGCGCAGTGGTTCGAGCGTATGCCGCTCGGCTCACTGCACATGGTGGTTGCGGGTTCGATTCCCGCCAGGGCAAATTTCGGAAATGGCCTTTTCGTAATTTGCCCAGGTCTGGGTGTCACTGGGATCGCCCCCAGTCCATTGTACGGTACCCATAGTACAAGCTTTGCTTAGTTTGGGACCGTACAGTTGGTGTGTCGGTCTGGCGATATTTATTATTATTATTATTACTTCTGAAGACATAAAACAAGGCGAGTGGAAGGCTGTCTCATTCCACTATAGTGTCCGCGAATGACGGTGAGATTATTTAGACATGACAACTTGGAGTGAGAGTGACACAGTCTCACCAGGAGCCTCTCACTCAACTGGTTTTTCTGTGTACAACCGCTGCAACTTATTTCTCCCTACCACCAATTAAAACAACATCCTTTGGTCCCAAAACTACTACTACTAAGGTCTATACGCTGAGCAAGACAAACCAGGCTCATTGCATCCCATTCTTACTAACGCAAATGTACATGCGTGTATCTAGAGTTTAGATAACAGTCGTGGTCATCTCGCCACCTTTTACAGGGTCGAGCATAATATAAAAGTGTTAAACCTATAATAGATATATTGTCATTTAATTTCACGAAGACGCGTGAATTACTGCAAACTGACCCATAATACCAGTGTCATAAGAGTCACAGTAGACGTCTTCGTGAAATGATCGAACTATACCTTCATCTTCTCAACGTCGTCCTTATCCCTCTTGTCCCTCTTGACGTAGAAGTTGGAGTTGGAGTCCTTGCCCTTCTTCTTGATCTTCTTGGAGCCGGTGGAGACGAGCGTGGCGGAGGCGGGCCGCAGCGTGCCCTCTGCCTCCTCCTCGCCCTCCTCCATGGAGTCGGGGTCGCGCTCCGGGAAGCAGAACTTCAGCATCGTATTGAAGAACTTCTTCGTTAGACCTGAAGGGAGGAACACTGTTGATGTGGACGGAATATTTTCGTAACACTTTTGACGTGGAATTCATTACTCCATTCTTGGGCACACGCTCCCGCCAATGATTTCAATACAGCAGAGTCCGCAGTCGAAGATAGAATCAAGAAGATAATTCAGGTTGGAAATGGTCTATTCGTCATTTGCTCCGGTCCGGGTTTCACTGCGGGATCGCAGCCAATCCGTCTTAAACCCATCCTAGACCTTTCAATTGCCGTGTGTTGTTTCAAACAACTTGTCTGACGATATTTACTTTACTATGATGCGGTACTGGAAGATTGTATAGTTACGAGTAAAACAGTAACGATTACCGATCCGTATGGGCACGATGTTGACCTCGAAGTGTTCCTTGACGGCGATGCCGCCGACGGGCGGGCGGTCGCGGCAGAACACGCGCAGCGCCGCGCGCCGCGCCAGCGGGGCCCGCCCCGACGGCTCCTGCGGCACCAGCACCTGCGCACCACGCGCCACACACCACGCCGCACTCTCACATCACCAGGTACGCAGGAGAACGACCACGAACGAAATGGTCTAGTATCGTGAACAATACTATAGACGGCCGCTTTTGTATATACACCCATACAACTTTAAAGGAAATCGCAGTTGACTATGGTCCGAATCTTCCTCGCATTGAGAGGGTTTATGCAGGTTATAATGGCAGAAGACCCGCTGTCTATTGCATTGGTCTGATACCAATATACCACCGGCTAAATGTGGCTGCACTGCAATGCATATTTTTCTAGACCTATGAGGAATGCAAAGTCCCTTAGAATTATTCTACGATTAGTGAGAACAAGAAAAATATATTAAAGCGTTTTTTATTTATTTATGAGTAATGGTCGGATCTCTCCACAAACCTCGGGGAAGGGTTCATTCGGCAAGAGATTGTTCACCCGGACGTATCCGACCTCCAGTTGATGCTCCACAGAGTCGTCCGACCGCGAGGTCTTCGTATACCTGCGCGGAAAATGGCGTAATATGTCATAGATACAACAAATAAAAAAATCAGCGACTGATCAGATAGATATAAGATATAGAAGAATGATAGAAGAACTATTTGATTACTAAAATGTATAAAGTCTTGGAATATTTACCATTCTAAATATTCATCTATGTGGGTGATTTGAACGATAGTGGTGAAACATGGTTTTTCGGGTACCCAAGAAGGCCGATAATTTATCAGTAGATAACCTCACCACTTTAAACATAGGTTCGAGCGGGAGAGTGGCTCGGAACTATCTTATGACCCTCACGTGATCGATGCATAAATTTAACACGAACAGTAGGGGTCATACTTTATGTTATCCTTGGTAATCTCAAAAGGCAACATTGGAGCTATTATATTTCTATATACTACCCTTTGTTATTGTCTAATATATTATAAGCAACTGGCGCTTAAAGAAAATAAATAAATATAACAAAATGTAATAGACAAGCCCGCTGACATTCTTGCCAGATTTTCTCAGTCGAGGTCGCGTTCCGATCCGGTGGTAGATATAAGAAAAAAAAATTTACATTGTTAATTTGTAAGTGCCCCCGGAGGCCTAAGCAAAATGAACGTTTTGACTTTGAGTTAGTCATAACAAGAGGCGGTACTGACAGGAAGTTGGTGAGCAGCAGGTCGGCGATGCCGAGCTGTCCGTCGGCGTCGGTGAGCCGCCAGCGCGCGCTCTTGAAGCAGATCTCGTTGTACCGGTGCGGCTCGGCCGCGCCCGGCGCCAGCGCGCGCCCCGCCGCCCGCAGCGCGCGCACCATCCCGTCCAGCTCCTCGCCCAGCGACCACACGCACTCCTTGCACTCATTCACCTGCCATCGGCAATACGACTCGTCCCGTCACATACACGAATACGACTTCATTTTGGACCACACATTTTTAGTTTAATTTTCTTTTGCGTAATATTACACACGGAAAAAAAAATATTACACACGGTGCTGCTCGCCAGTTCTGTTAGATTGAACTCGGCTGGACACGCTACCGTGTGTCTAGATAGAAACTATATAAAGAGAAAAAAATCCTCTTGACTTCGCGCCGTGTAATTAAGTATTATTATATTTTTGTGTTGAAACTTGTAGAAATCATTTCAAACAATTGATAAAAAGTAATAGGTATAACGTGTTTATAAAAAGTTATATGATGAATATAGGTTAAAAATAACAGATGATATATTTCTGCAATTCTAAGAAATTATATTAATGCCGTGGACTTAAAGATGTATTTATAATTTTTAAATTATTACATTTATTTAACACTACAATCCCGGGATTATACCGGGATCCCGGTTTTGTCTGTAGATAATCCCGAAATCCCGGGATTAGAAAAAACAGCCGGGATCGAATCCTCAAGCCGCAAGCCATTCTAATATTTATACTGTATATCTTTAATTTCGTTGTAATTCTATCCTAGGCTAACAAAGATTACTAAACTAAAATGCAAATGTTTTGATTTACATTGAACTTTGATATTTAAAGACAATGTTATCCCTAACTAAATCAAAGAATCTCATCTTCCAAACCCTATTCAATTGTACAAACCTGGTCATCCAAGCTCTTCAGCTCGTCCATGGCGGCAGGATCGTTGCCGGTCATGGCCCGGTTCTTGAGGTAATACTCCTTCTCCAAGCGACGGAGCCGCGTCAGGGATTCCCTCACCTAGTGCCCAAACGACCAGGGGTAATGTTATACATACAAGAAATGAGCGAACATATTTATGTAGTCATCTCTATATTGTGCTGTCAAAAACAGGGACAACATAAATCGCTGTAAATATTCCGCCCGTGCAATGTCACGCTCCTACTAATAAACGTGGTTTAACGTACAGCTACAAAATGCATTGTCTTCTTCTTTTGAATGTGAAATTACTGATGACAGAAAGAGATAATGTGGTATATAACTTTTCACCTGCTATACCATGTTTATTAATCAGAGGGACATATACCAACTTTTTCTGTTTAAAGTAGGGCTGTTACATTGCTTCGAGTTTTTTATATAATAATAATAATAAATATCGCCAGACTGGCACACCAACTGTATGGTCCCAAACTAAGCAACGCTTGTACTATGGGTACCGTACAATAGACCGGGGGCGATCCCAGTGATACCCAGACCAGGGCAAATTACGAAAAGGCCATTTCCGAAATTTGCCCCGGCGGGAATCGAACCCGCAACCACTATTTGCAGTGGTTCGAGCGGCCTACGCTCGAACCACTGCGCTAAGCGGTCGAAAATATAATAGAAAATATATTCATAATAAAAGCCGATATAATACCCAATTTAGTTAGGAACCATTCACCGCGTATTTTTGATACAGTATTTTAGGTAACTGTTATTCGTTCAAGTATAGAACTCTTGCAAATCCTAGTATAAAACAACAATGACACATCAATATCCACAAGTCTTCGCGATAATCGAGCGTGAAATTATTCTCTGACGCATCGAATACCGATAAATTTACTTACATTGCAAATAATGATATCATTTTAAAATACGAGTCCGTCATACCCCTTCCTGAAAGTTTTTTCAGATAAAGGAATTGTCCTTTTTTCCTTGGAAAACAGGCTCTAATTATATTCTGAATGAAAAAGTATTACAGTCCTCCTTCAGAGAGGGTATTCGTATCGGAAACGACATCTTCCCTCCTTCTTCTAATTCATTTGCATTAGAAGGATGGAAGCTGTGGGTCTGACATCGGTACCTTTCTGTCACCTATGAATACCCCCCCCCCCCAGGGCTACTGCCTTCCCTGCCCCCTCCATTCACTACGCCCATGTATCTATACCCTTTCAGGAGGTATGCTGATATCTCAAGATCATCAGTGCCACCCATACCTGCGTCTGCAGCTTGTGTATGAGCTGCCGGGGGTCCTGGTCCTGGTGCAGCTGCAGCTGGAAGCGCATGCGCGCGCGCCGCTCCAGCGTGCGGCGCCGCTCCGGCTCCACGTGCAGCACCACGTTGTTGATCACGTCCAGCAGCATCGCGTACTGGACACCCACGGACTTACTTTTTGAATTGATTGAAACTAATAATTGCCTAAACTAACTCTATTACCATCCTTTTCATTGGCGAAACGTGTGAGCAGGACAGAAAAGCATTTAGATGTGTCAAATTTAGTTAATTCGTGGTATGAGGACAGCAAAATTGCCATTTATTCATTAATTCTGATTCTCAATTTTCGGAGTGGTTATTTGCAGTGTGCTGTCAATACAAAACAACATCTATATAAAATTACAAGATCATGCGAATCAGTTTTCATCGATGACGTTACAAACAGCACTACTAAATCAATTTAAAAAGTTCAAAATACAGATCATATTTGCTTTTTTTTAGTTTTAAAATTTAAAACGGATGATCTATGAAACATCAGATCCTAATACCCCTCAATAGACAATACCCACGGCCAAGATATGATAGTTTTGTAAGAGGGCGCAGTCCAAAAAAAATCTAGACTCGTCAAACTCAAGGTCAAATCGTTTATTTTGCTTAGCCCTTGGGGCACTCACAAATTGTCATTATTACATATTTTTCTTAAGTCTACAACCGGATTGGAACGCGACATCGACTGAAAGATCCGGACGGAACTGAGCGGGCTTCTTTTTACTTTTTTATATATATTTTTTAAATCGCCACGTTTTTTGCTCGACTCATAAAACATGTGTTGCGGACCTGCAGTGAGTTGGTGCAGACGTTGAGGTCGTGGTGCATGAGCGTGAAGGAGTCGTAGGGTTGCTGGTCCGCGAAGCCGGCTCCCGCGCCGCCCTCCGCCACCGCCTCCTCGTGCGACACGTAGTGGAACTCGCACGCGCACCGCGACACTATGCGCTGCAGCTGCACACCACCACCATATCATTCAACCAGGGGCCCAAAGTCTACCCTAAGGGTACGTACCCATTTCTTATCATTTTTTTACCCGCCTCCCCCCTTGGTGACCACCCGTAGTATATGCCAAGCCCCCCCCACCCCTCCTAGTTTTCACGTAGTAAATTAATCTAATCACGTAGTAAATTGTAATTAAATCATTTTTGCAAACGCTGCGCTATATTTGAATATAGCTAAAAAAAGCGCTAGATGTTCCTAGAGGATATTGACTACCTAACAAAAAACCAAAGCGTATATAACGTATAAACAATACTCAACTCAAAATTGTCTTTATTAATGTAAGTCAACAAAGCATTTATGAATAGTCAGAATCTACCGCCGGCTCGGAATGCCGCTTCCATTGAGAAGATCCGGCAAGAAACTCAATGGTAACTCTTTTTAATGAATATAGATGGTGTACATTCTCAGGAAAAGCAACACATTGTGAGCAGGCAACACCATTGTCCCTTAATAAGTAAATAGTAATGAGGTTAAAAGTCAGAAGAAGAGTAAAATATAATTAAATAGAGTTTTGAATCGTGCAGCAGTACCTGCGGCGGGTGGGCCCCGGCGCCGGGCCCCACGGTGCTGCCGATGACCCCGCCGGCGGAGTGCCCGCTGCCCACCAGCCGCGGCACGTCCGGCAGCGCGCTGATCTCCGCGCCCTGCCATCTCTCCTCTATCTCCTCCACAGACACCCACTGGATGTTTTCTGGACATCACATTGTAACATTCACTTAATTTGATTTTCTCAGCCTTGCCAGCTCGACTTTAAATTGTGGATTTCATCACCCTCTCCCTTTCGCTTCATAGGAAGGTATGAGACAAATTCGTCATAGCTCATATTATTTTTTAAAACAGCTGGTCTTGCTCCGGCCGCTGGTGTACATAGATGGTTTAACGACTAATAATCGTGCCCTCCAAAGCGCAGAAATCAAATGTTTTAATTCAAAACTGTATCGGACTGTAGGGCGGATCTAATAACATCATGAGACTCTATTACGGAAGGTTGGCCATCATGAAGGGTTACCTATTGGAGGTCTCCGGTCGGTCAGAAAACTTCGTAACCGGTCCAAAACCAACTCATGCGAGAAAGAAGAGAAGCGAGGCGCTATTTCTATTTAGGGGTGTATGTTCGCGACACAGCCGGGTGTGTGTGTGTGTGTGTGTGTGTGTGTGTGTGTGTGTGCTGGTCGCGGTCGGCGGCGCTGACGGTGGCGTAGTACTGCATGGCGGAGAGCGCGCCGCTCCAGGCGGCGGCGGCGGGCGCGCGCCGCACGCGCTGCCGCACAGCCGGGTGTGTGTGTGTGTGTGTGTGTGTATGTAGGCTACCGTCGAGCTGGTCGCGGTCGGCGGCGCTGACGGTGGCGTAGTACTGCATGGCGGAGAGCGCGCCGCTCCAGGCGGCGGCGGCGGGCGCGCGCCGCACGCGCTGCCGCACAGCCGGGTGTGTGTGTGTGTGTGTGTGTGTGTGTGTGTGTGTGTGTATGCTACCGTCGAGCTGGTCGCGGTCGGCGGCGCTGACGGTGGCGTAGTACTGCATGGCGGAGAGCGCGCCGCTCCAGGCGGCAGCGGCGGGCGCGCGCCGCACGCGCTGCCGCACAGCCGGGTGTGTGTGTGTGTGTGTGTGTATGTAGGCTACCGTCGAGCTGGTCGCGGTCGGCGGCGCTGACGGTGGCGTAGTACTGCATGGCGGAGAGCGCGCCGCTCCAGGCGGCAGCGGCGGGCGCGCGCCGCACGCGCTGCCGCACAGCCGGGTGTGTGTGTGTGTGTGTGTGTATGTAGGCTACCGTCGAGCTGGTCGCGGTCGGCGGCGCTGACGGTGGCGTAGTACTGCATGGCGGAGAGCGCGCCGCTCCAGGCGGCGGCGGCGGGCGCGCGCCGCACGCGCTGCCGCACAGCCGGGTGTGTGTGTGTGTGTGTGTGTATGTAGGCTACCGTCGAGCTGGTCGCGGTCGGCGGCGCTGACGGTGGCGTAGTACTGCATGGCGGAGAGCGCGCCGCTCCAGGCGGCGGCGGCGGGCGCGCGCCGCACGCGCTGCCGCACAGCCGGGTGTGTGTGTGTGTGTGTGTGTGTGTGTATGCTACCGTCGAGCTGGTCGCGGTCGGCGGCGCTGACGGTGGCGTAGTACTGCATGGCGGAGAGCGCGCCGCTCCAGGCGGCGGCGGCGGGCGCGCGCCGCACGCGCTGCCGCACAGCCGGGTGTGTGTGTGTGTGTGTGTGTATGTAGGCTACCGTCGAGCTGGTCGCGGTCGGCGGCGCTGACGGTGGCGTAGTACTGCATGGCGGAGAGCGCGCCGCTCCAGGCGGCGGCGGCGGGCGCGCGCCGCACGCGCTGCCGCACAGCCGGGTGTGTGTGTGTGTGTGTGTGTATGTAGGCTACCGTCGAGCTGGTCGCGGTCGGCGGCGCTGACGGTGGCGTAGTACTGCATGGCGGAGAGCGCGCCGCTCCAGGCGGCGGCGGCGGGCGCGCGCCGCACGCGCTGCCGCACAGCCGGGTGTGTGTGTGTGTGTGTGTGTATGTAGGCTACCGTCGAGCTGGTCGCGGTCGGCGGCGCTGACGGTGGCGTAGTACTGCATGGCGGAGAGCGCGCCGCTCCAGGCGGCGGCGGCGGGCGCGCGCCGCACGCGCTGCCGCACAGCCGGGTGTGTGTGTGTGTGTGTGTGTATGTAGGCTACCGTCGAGCTGGTCGCGGTCGGCGGCGCTGACGGTGGCGTAGTACTGCATGGCGGAGAGCGCGCCGCTCCAGGCGGCGGCGGCGGGCGCGCGCCGCACGCGCTGCCGCACAGCCGGGTGTGTGTGTGTGTGTGTGTGTGTGTGTATGCTACCGTCGAGCTGGTCGCGGTCGGCGGCGCTGACGGTGGCGTAGTACTGCATGGCGGAGAGCGCGCCGCTCCAGGCGGCGGCGGCGGGCGCGCGCCGCACGCGCTGCCGCACAGCCGGGTGTGTGTGTGTGTGTGTGTGTATGTAGGCTACCGTCGAGCTGGTCGCGGTCGGCGGCGCTGACGGTGGCGTAGTACTGCATGGCGGAGAGCGCGCCGCTCCAGGCGGCGGCGGCGGGCGCGCGCCGCACGCGCTGCCGCACAGCCGGGTGTGTGTGTGTGTGTGTGTGTATGTAGGCTACCGTCGAGCTGGTCGCGGTCGGCGGCGCTGACGGTGGCGTAGTACTGCATGGCGGAGAGCGCGCCGCTCCAGGCGGCGGCGGCGGGCGCGCGCCGCACGCGCTGCCGCACAGCCGGGTGTGTGTGTGTGTGTGTGTGTATGTAGGCTACCGTCGAGCTGGTCGCGGTCGGCGGCGCTGACGGTGGCGTAGTACTGCATGGCGGAGAGCGCGCCGCTCCAGGCGGCGGCGGCGGGCGCGCGCCGCACGCGCTGCCGCACAGCCGGGTGTGTGTGTGTGTGTGTGTGTATGTAGGCTACCGTCGAGCTGGTCGCGGTCGGCGGCGCTGACGGTGGCGTAGTACTGCATGGCGGAGAGCGCGCCGCTCCAGGCGGCGGCGGCGGGCGCGCGCCGCACGCGCTGCCGCACAGCCGGGTGTGTGTGTGTGTGTGTGTGTATGTAGGCTACCGTCGAGCTGGTCGCGGTCGGCGGCGCTGACGGTGGCGTAGTACTGCATGGCGGAGAGCGCGCCGCTCCAGGCGGCGGCGGCGGGCGCGCGCCGCACGCGCTGCCGCACAGCCGGGTGTGTGTGTGTGTGTGTGTGTATGTAGGCTACCGTCGAGCTGGTCGCGGTCGGCGGCGCTGACGGTGGCGTAGTACTGCATGGCGGAGAGCGCGCCGCTCCAGGCGGCGGCGGCGGGCGCGCGCCGCACGCGCTGCCGCACAGCCGGGTGTGTGTGTGTGTGTGTGTGTGGAGGCTACCGTCGAGCTGGTCGCGGTCGGCGGCGCTGACGGTGGCGTAGTACTGCATGGCGGAGAGCGCGCCGCTCCAGGCGGCGGCGGCGGGCGCGCGCCGCACGCGCTGCCGCACAGCCGGGTGTGTGTGTGTGTGTGTGTGTATGTAGGCTACCGTCGAGCTGGTCGCGGTCGGCGGCGCTGACGGTGGCGTAGTACTGCATGGCGGAGAGCGCGCCGCTCCAGGCGGCGGCGGCGGGCGCGCGCCGCACGCGCTGCCGCACAGCCGGGTGTGTGTGTGTGTGTGTGTGTGGAGGCTACCGTCGAGCTGGTCGCGGTCGGCGGCGCTGACGGTGGCGTAGTACTGCATGGCGGAGAGCGCGCCGCTCCAGGCGGCGGCGGCGGGCGCGCGCCGCACGCGCTGCCGCACAGCCGGGTGTGTGTGTGTGTGTGTGTGTGGAGGCTACCGTCGAGCTGGTCGCGGTCGGCGGCGCTGACGGTGGCGTAGTACTGCATGGCGGAGAGCGCGCCGCTCCAGGCGGCGGCGGCGGGCGCGCGCCGCACGCGCTGCCGCACCTCCGCGCGCGCCGCGCACAGGATCACGTAGCCGCGCGTCTCGCATCCCTTCAGCACCACCTGCGAGTTCACCAGCTCGACTGCCACCCAGCACCGACATGTACAATCAATTACTGTTTTAACCAAACTATACGCGATAGCGAACGGTGCTCGGAAGATTCGGGGACAAATTTAAGAAAAGAAATAAAACAGCATCATTTGATGTTAATAATTCTTATTATTTAGCCCTTTTTGACGTCCCACTCCTGGGCACAGGCCTCCCCACAATACAAGGGCGATTAAGGCCGTAATCCACCGCGCTGGCCTAGTGTGACTTGGCGGATTTCGCATGTCTTTAAAAAATTCATTACATTTATTTGACATGCAAGTTTCCTCACGATGTTTTTTTTCACCGTAAACAAGTGTTAATCATATTGTAATTATAATTCGCACGTAGATTCCGAAAAACCCAGAGGTGCGACCGGTACTCCTAAGGCGCGTGCTTAGCCGACCGGCTTCCATTAGATTTTTTGTAAAATAGCTTCTCAATTTCCCTCAGCGGGAATGGATGCGGCAGTAAAAGATTTGAATTCGAACGTGATATAGCTTTACGTATCGGTATAGTAATTGACGTGTTCTTGAGTGGAGACCTCGACTCGGCAAGCGTAGTGTAGGACGCCCTCCGACCAGGTGGGATGACGATCTGCGAAAGACTGCAGGCAGATGCTGGATGCGGCAAGCTACAGGGCGCTATGGCGCTCATTAGGGGAGGCCTATGTCCAGCAGTGGACTAGCATAGGCTGATGATGATGATGATAGTAATTGATATGTACTGACTGAGGCAGGCGGTGTGCGCGTTGTCGTCGTCGAGCGCGTGCTGGTGCGCGCGGTGCGGCGCGTGCTGCGGCGCGGCGTCGGCGCCGCTCAGCTCGTCGCTGAACACCACGGGCGCCTCGCCGCCCGCCTCCGCCACCAGCGCCGCCAGCATGCCGCCGCCGCCCGCCCCCGCGCCCGCCCCCGCCCCCGACCCGCCGCTCGTCTGCCCGCACGCACACATACCACTTACTACGTAAGGCCCCCTAAGCAATGGTCGCCCGTGATGAACGCAAGCGACAGACGCCCGCGCACGTGACGAACGTCTGCCCTTCGTACTCGTCGAAAACAACGCCTTTAATACTTGACCGCCCGCGCGCGTGTACACGAGTTTTAAGTTTAAAGTATTCGTTATGGAGAACTGTCGATAGATGGCGGTATATCAAAATTAGATCGCGCTATCCAAATTCAAATTCAAATTTATTCAGAGTTTGGTTGGTTATTTAATTAGGTTCTTCGATGTTTTTTGGTCTGCATATGAACAGTTTTCTATTTTCTACTACTTGCCTTGTTAGATAAACCTTCAGTATTAGAGATAAAGTTCGTTTTCATTTGAGACTTGGACTAATTATTGTGAATGCATAAGTAAATATCTGACCGCTGTTCAGTGAACGGTGTTCACGCTACAGGCGAGAACGCTCCGTTGTTCCTTCTGAGAATAGCTCTCTGAACATCAAATTAGCCTGTTATAAACCATAATGGACGAGGTTTACTCACCTGCGTGGTGATCGGCGGGGGCGACGTGACGTCAGCCTCGCGCTGGTGTTTCGGTGACGTGTTCGGCTGCTCCTCCTCTTTCAGAGCTTTCGTCGAGAGATTCTTCTTAAGTTGCTGAACAAAGGAACGACCGCTAAACTAGATATTTTACTGCCATCCGATATAAACTTGAAATTACAGACTCTGTAAACTTTGTGGTAATTAAAAGTTTTATTTTTAACTAGCGACCCGCCCTGGCTTCGCTTGGGTATTTTTTATCAGTGTTTCTCTACTATATTATGCATGTATTATATACTAGGTGAAACAAAAAGGGTTAGCTTTGTAAATCTCAAACTATCGGCTTTGTGGGACAGTTGAAGTACTAAAGGTTTTGTAGACTTGTGAAATCGGTCAACAGCTGTATTCCTATAACACCTTTTGTTTTTCAAGTTCCCTCCAAAGCTGATAGTTTAAGAATTAAAAAGTTAAGTATTGAAAAAAAAAAGTATACCCATTATGTTTCACCTTGTATATAAACCTTCCTCTTGAATCACTCTTATATCTATTAAAAAAACCGCGTCAAAATCCGTTGCGTAATATAATTGTCTATCCGTTGCGTAATCAATAATCCGGTTTAAAGATCTAAGCATATATAGGGACAGGCGGGAAGCGACTATGTTATACACTATGTAGTGATTATATGACTTGGTGAGTTAATGTCTGGGGCCAACCTGTGTCTTGATGTAGGTGTCGATGAGCGCGAAGGCGAGGTCGCGGTTGAGCTTGGTCCAGGCGCCGCGCAGGTCGTGCACGGCCAGCCGGTGCGTGGGCGGCGCGGCGCTGGCGCCCGCCTCGCGCCCGTACGACACGCGCCGCACGGACAGGCAGTAGCACTTCTCCATCACGCGCGCGCTCAGCGTCGCGTACTGACCACACACCACAACTTACATATGGAGAGTTTCTCGAACGCGGGCGGCGACAAATCGTAAGAGATTAATTTAATAAATAAGCTATTATGTTAAACATTCGCAGTATTCCAGCAATGCTTATGGGGACGATAATTGATTTCGAGTGGCGAAAGTAGCACGTTTTGTTTAGACTAGGTCATAAATTATTGATTAGTAAGAAACTGCCGTTCAAACACATCTTGTGTAACCGATCCTATGTGTTATTCATGAGCATAACTGACTTTCGTACCAAATTTCATCAGAATCCGTTTAGCCTGCGTAGGGCTTAGTCAAACTTACAAACAACCGCACTTTTATATTTCCAATAAGTAAGGATTGTTATACCAATTAATATTCTAAAAACACTCTAGTAACATTTAATCGCGAGACCAATCTTTGAGGGATGTGAATAAGTTGTTATTATTCTTCTAAAGAAAGGGCTTAGTAAAAAATCAGAGAGTTATGTTATGTCCTTTGAAAACGTTATCCGTTTTATTACAAAAAAAATGATCCAAATGTGGTATAGTTGTGGGTAAGTTTGGGTCATCAAAACCAAAAGTTTTCATGAAATATTTATATCAGTTCTGTCAATTAATGGTAGTGACAGAGACCATTATGCCTTACTCAACATTATAAAGTAAACATGAACATCTTTCAAAGCGGTAAATCTCCTGACATACCTCGTCGGCGTCGGTGTCGTCGGCGGCGGCGAGTGTCTTGAGCCATATCTGTGCGTCGTTGAGGTCGCAGTTCATGTAGAGCGTGGTCCAGGCGGCGCGCGGCCGGCGCAGCAGGCCGGGGGGCGCGCCCCCGCCGCCCCCGCCCCCGCCGCCTCCGCCGCCCCCGCCCCCGCCCCCGCCCGCCCCCGCGGCCTCCAGCGCCAGGCGGTGGCGGGAAGCGCAGGTGACGCGCGCCCCCAGCACCTCCAGGCCGCGCTGCAGCGACGAGGACGACCAGTAGGACACCTGCCGCCCCACGGGACACGGTACAATTATATATAACTCCTGTTATTCTAGGTGTCGATTACACAGCGCACCCTTTCGCCGATGTAAAAGGCGAGAGATTATTGTGGCAATTTGAATAACCCGTGACGACCCTTTGGTTTCTAATTATAAAATAGGTACCATAATATGACGAGTGCACCGACAAAAATGAATGAAACAAATAAATTAAAAATATGTGTGTGTGTGTGACTAAAACCTCTTGTACTCCGAGTAGATCTAGAGTTGAGAATTTTTGATAGGCTCAGTCAGAAAATAATCAGTATGACACCGTAACATACTGACCTGCAAGTTGTGCAGCGTGACGGACACGCTGACGTTGCGGTAGTGCCGCGACAGCTGCGGCTTGCGCGGCCGCACGTTGTTGAAGATGCGGCCGCGCCGCGTGGGCCGGGTGATGCCCGACAGGATCAGCTTGAGGCTCTCGAACCATCTGAGCGACAACACCATCTATGACTTAATCTTAAAACTATGCTCACTACCATTTTCTATCTAACTTTATCATTCGAATGTCGACCTTATTGTCGTAAAATTATGACTTGTATATAAATCAACTCTGCAAAGAATATTTCGATATAAGTCATACATACATACATCAAAAAAAGTTTCACATAAATTTATTCGATAATCATGGAGTTACCTTTAACTTTTTGTGATGTGTGTTGTCACAGTGATTTGGACATTATACCTGAGAGTACTCCCGTACACCAGCAACACCGGGCCGCTCCCCTCTTCCTTGTCGCCGGGCTTTGTCTCCATGGTCAGATGGAGGTCCAGCCCTTGCGAGCGGAACGCCCTGTACGAGTCGTGTTCCTGAAATAATATGCAACTTATTCTTCTGCCTGGTATGCATTTTATCATTTTAATCTTGGTGTGCAATCGTCTGAACCGTATAATAGACGCAACGGTTCCCTCAACCAAATAGATGTATTTTATTTTATTCGGGGTAATAAACAGAACTATGAGGTATTGCCCTTATACAATTTAGTTTTAAGGAAACTTATTGACTAGGTTTTTATAGAAATAAACAGTAATTAATTATTTACAAATGAATCGCTATTGTGTTCGCGAGTCTATTAGTAACGTGTGAGATAATGAATGTAGAACAGTAGCAGCGGTTCCCTCGGGGAGCCAGCTGACCTGGTTGCTGGAGTACTCGGGCAGGCGCGTGGGCGCGCAGGGCGCCACGGCGTGGTGGTCGCGCGGCTCGGCCACGCACTGCCAGCGCAGCTTCACGGCCAGGCGCAGCGCCGGCACGCGCAGCACGCGGCAGTCGTCGTACTTGCTGGCCGTGCGCACGTACACGTCCAGCGTGCCCAGGAACCCCAGCTTGCCTGCACCAACCAGTCTTGCCAGATCCTAAACTTGTCATTATCGTAAGTCACCGTGAAAATTAATGTTTTTTAAGAAATTATCCTATAGCGTCATTTGACTTCTCAACTCCTGTCAATACACAACTGCATCTCACACAACACTCCTCCGGTATTGGTCACTAGGTAAGTCATCTAATTCAAAGAGAGACTGTCATAACTCAACCGTCTGGAAGCCTAACTCCGTACATTCCCCTTCCTCTGTCTCACTTCCCTTCAGATCGGCAACGTGCAAGCAATGCCATTGGTATTACAAGCATCTATAGGCCACGAGAACTGCTTAACATTAGGCGGATGACGGATGGCAAACAAGCGTTTGCCACACGAAAAAAAAAAGTAATTTATTTCAATAACTTAACGTTATCTATCAGTTTTACAAATAATACATTTTTGTACTCATTCAAAAGTGACAGTACCTTAAATATTAAGCATCTATTGCCACACTAGACTGAGTCCGAACTGATCGGCGTGTTTGTGAAAGATCAATATTTAAAACGTTTATTTATTACTTACTCTTTAGTACAATGTAGTAGAGTATAATAGTCCTAGTTTCCTTTGTAGAACTAACAAACACACACACTTTTATCTAACTCAGATATAACTCACCGTTAGTCCAGTCCAACACCAGGTCGGTCCACGTCACTTCCATCTCCTCAGTGGTGTTGTAGGGGTCCAGGGACACGTGCAGCAGACACGTGAACTTGGCGCAGTGGACCGTCAGGCGGCCGTGCATCAGCAGACGGACTTTATCCCACCAGGCGAGCGGTGCGGACGGGTCCAGGGACGGCCGGGAGACTTGGTCGAATGCTGGGGAGGTAGAAATAGAGTAGACGAGAAAGGGGCAATTTGGAGAGAAGAGAGTAGAAGAGAAGAGCAGCAGCTCGGCTCACTGCTTCGAGTGATTGCGGATTCGATTTCTGTCAAGGTACATTTAAAAAATGCCCATTTCGTAATTTGCCTTGTTCTGGGTGTCACTGGGATCGCCCCCAGCCGGTACGGTACCCATAGTGCAAGCATTGCTAAGTTCGGGAATTATTTTTGTGGCATTTACAAAGGGGCCATGCAAAATATCACGCATTATTAAGATAAGACCTATCAATAAATGTTATTGTGTGCACTCACACAGGTTGCACTGGGCGATGACGGGCTCCCAGCAGGGCCCGAACGCGTAGCTGTACTCGGCCATCTCGCAGCACAGGTCGTAGTACCACTTCAGCGGCATCATGCTGCGCTCCAGCTCGCACTCCCCCCACGGCGAGCCCTGGTCCACCACCACCGTGCGCACGGCTATGGAGGAGGACATGGCCTTTACTATCACAGAACTGAGCGAGACTATTTCAATTCTGACAGCGAAGTTGGAAATGTGATTCTAGTACAAAACTGAAGAGCTAAGTGATGGGTTTCGAATGACGCGCGAAATTCGCCAACCCACATTGGTTCAATGTGGTGGTCTATTGTTCGAATTTGCCTGGCAGGGAGGGTGAGTGTGTCAAAATTCAATGATCTATTACATTGAGACCAAAATTTGGGTACACTGCGGTGTACCCCTGCCTATCTCTTCGAGATACGCAGGCGTGATGGTGTAGGCATATTAAGCACAGAATGACAAATTAAGAGCGGATCTAATTTCACTCTCACTGGTGTGCAACTACAGACTCCTCGTAAGATGGTATAGTGGCTGGAAGACCGCATAGTACTGCGCGGGCGCCAGGGGAGCGACCGATTAGTCCACAGGGTTCCGCCACCGAAGGGGTGTAAGGAGGTGGAAATTCGTACCGCGGGGTGGTGGGGCGCCCTCGGCGGCCAGCAGCGTGCCCCACAGGCGCAGGCGGCTCAGGCGCAGCAGCGGCTGCGGGAAGTCGCGCAGCACCAGCTGCCACTGCGCGCACGACACGCTCACGCTGCGGCACCACAGCGTCGTGAACTCCACGCCCTCCTCCGGCCACGGGCTGCAGCCACCAGGTCAACACTTCAACTAATCGAAATGGTGATGACACTCATGTTGGGTAGCCATTTCGATAGTATGATTTCTCACATGCTTTGCCAATCAACACCGTCATGGTGAACTCGACATCATGATTATCTTGAGACCGATATTTTTTGGGTTAGAGATTATATGTGTGCTTACACACGCGCATCCCGGACCGGACTGGGATACCTGACACCTTGACAGCAGGCAGCAGGTCGATGTCGCGGAGGCGCGCCTGCGCGTGGCTGGCGCCGTGCAGCGCGGGGTCGGCGAGCGCGAGCAGGCGCAGGCGCGCCAGGCAGCAGGCAGCAGGCAGCAGGTACCTGTCGTGGTCGATGTCGCGGAGGCGCGCCTGCGCGTGGCTGGCGCCGTGCAGCGCGGGGTCGGCGAGCGCGAGCAGGCGCAGGCGCGCCAGGCAGCAGGCAGCAGGCAGCAGGCAGCAGGTACCTGTCGTGGTCGATGTCGCGGAGGCGCGCCTGCGCGTGGCTGGCGCCGTGCAGCGCGGGGTCGGCGAGCGCGAGCAGGCGCAGGCGCGCCAGGCAGCAGGCAGCAGGCAGCAGGTACCTGTCGTGGTCGATGTCGCGGAGGCGCGCCTGCGCGTGGCTGGCGCCGTGCAGCGCGGGGTCGGCGAGCGCGAGCAGGCGCAGGCGCGCCAGGCAGCAGGCAGCAGGCAGCAGGTACCTGTCGTGGTCGATGTCGCGGAGGCGCGCCTGCGCGTGGCTGGCGCCGTGCAGCGCGGGGTCGGCGAGCGCGAGCAGGCGCAGGCGCGCCAGGCAGCAGGCAGCAGGCAGCAGGTACCTGTCGTGGTCGATGTCGCGGAGGCGCGCCTGCGCGTGGCTGGCGCCGTGCAGCGCGGGGTCGGCGAGCGCGAGCAGGCGCAGGCGCGCCAGGCAGCAGGCAGCAGGCAGCAGGTACCTGTCGTGGTCGATGTCGCGGAGGCGCGCCTGCGCGTGGCTGGCGCCGTGCAGCGCGGGGTCGGCGAGCGCGAGCAGGCGCAGGCGCGCCAGGCAGCAGGCAGCAGGCAGCAGGTACCTGTCGTGGTCGATGTCGCGGAGGCGCGCCTGCGCGTGGCTGGCGCCGTGCAGCGCGGGGTCGGCGAGCGCGAGCAGGCGCAGGCGCGCCAGGCAGCAGGCAGCAGGCAGCAGGTACCTGTCGTGGTCGATGTCGCGGAGGCGCGCCTGCGCGTGGCTGGCGCCGTGCAGCGCGGGGTCGGCGAGCGCGAGCAGGCGCAGGCGCGCCAGGCAGCAGGCAGCAGGCAGCAGGTACCTGTCGTGGTCGATGTCGCGGAGGCGCGCCTGCGCGTGGCTGGCGCCGTGCAGCGCGGGGTCGGCGAGCGCGAGCAGGCGCAGGCGCGCCAGGCAGCAGGCAGCAGGCAGCAGGTACCTGTCGTGGTCGATGTCGCGGAGGCGCGCCTGCGCGTGGCTGGCGCCGTGCAGCGCGGGGTCGGCGAGCGCGAGCAGGCGCAGGCGCGCCAGGCAGCAGGCAGCAGGCAGCAGGTACCTGTCGTGGTCGATGTCGCGGAGGCGCGCCTGCGCGTGGCTGGCGCCGTGCAGCGCGGGGTCGGCGAGCGCGAGCAGGCGCAGGCGCGCCAGGCAGCAGGCCAGCAGGCGGCGGCGCGGCGGCGGCGCGGCGCGGGTGCGCTGCACGTAGATCTGCGCGTCCTTGTGCCGCAGCGCGCCGTACAGCTCCTCCACCTTGCCGGCCGGCAGGAACAGGTGCGGCTTGCACAGCTCCTGCACCTGCGCCCCACGCGACACTACATTGTTGTTTATAATTATTACTAGCACGCGTATTCCCCGAAGAGGTAGGCTGACCCGAACCGATTCTTTTGTCGAATCTTCTCAGTCGAGATCGCGATCCGATTGCAGACTCGGAGAAAAAATGAAATAATGTAATAGTACATTGTTACCCGAGGGGTGAAGGTAACTTAATTAGTCTCGAGACGGGGTTTGGCGCCAGGGCGTAGCGAGGGCGCCAATAGTTCGAGGGACAAAATAAGTATTTCACCCGAGGTAAACACTGTGCTTTTCATTACGAATACAAGGAAAGTAAAAATAAAAACAGGAATTAGCTAAAGAAATAATACAAGGAAGTATGAACAATACTCCATAGCTCGAAAAAACAAATGAAGATCGGATTGCCGCCTATTTAGTTTTTTTTCCGTTGGCCAGCCTGGTTCAATAGAAATATCAAAATAGAACTTTGTAGTTTCATTTTAATAATTTGACAGCTGTCAGTTGAAAGCGATTCTCCTAAGGGCTGAAAAGCATTACTTTCGACCCGCTCATCAGGCAACTTCAGACCTACTTTCCGAGTATGAGTAATGAAAATTAGTTTTTCAATTCCAACTATAGCGACAAGCTACTCCAAAATGATGCACAGCATTAACGAGTCTATCGCTATCATTTTCATTTTCACGGACAAATAGAATGCGCACTCTCTATCATTCAATGGATGAACTACACACAGCTGCAATGCTGTGTCCTCTTCTATCGCATGGGATGGTTCCCTGGGACCTTTATGTCGCACGTAATCAGTTGCAGCAATATTTCACTTTTTAAAACTCGACAACCGGAATTCAGGACTGATTTTTAGCAGTCAAATCTATTAGAGCAAGAGCCAGCGATAGCCAGACGTTCCATATTGTATAAAGGCTGTCAATTTCTCAGAGCATGTCCCCAACACAGGTAAGAACCATCATCGAGTATGGAGTTTGGATTGTGGTTACTTGGGCAGTTAACAGGTAGTAAAGGTGTATAAAATAGTACCTCAAATTCGTTATAGTATAAAGCTTAATTTTTATATATGTCCCTCGGAATAACATTAGAAATCACGCCATCCATTGCCGGACACTTAGTGCGGTTTCAACCCCCTGCCAGACACCCGTAAACTTTAATAAATTATGAGTATACTTTCGTCATAGTATAAAAGCTGGGTTTTACATATGTTACTTGGGAACCCATAAAAAAATATTACTTCAACAGCCGGACAGTTTTAATGGTTTTAACATCTTGCCAGACACATTTAAATAGTTATTAAATCATCCAAGTATGAACGCAATAAAACCATTTTTCGTTGGGTTTCTTGAACAATTTCGATACACTAAACTCCCTATCTTACTTACTGATAAGTCAATTTGCAAAATATCACCATAATATCTGACATAAAGGGCCGTATCTTTTGATTGCGTTGAATAGAAGCCTATTTTTTACATCTCCAAGGGATCATAGCATTTGATAATTGATATTAATTTTTACTTGATAACTTTATCCGTTTCCGAGAAAAAGGGTCTTGATAAACAGACAGACGGACAACAAAGTGATCTTATAAGGGTTCCGTGTTTTCCTTTTGAGGTGCGGAACCCTAAAACTATATCCTGTACTGTAACTACATCCTGTGAGAGTGCAGTCGCTGGCACAACGAACAGTGCAGTTTATTACACAGACCTTGTGGAAACCAGGGACAATTTCCGTGCGTTCAAGCGCTTTAGCCATACCTATTATTGGAATCAAGTATAATCAGCTCAGGAGGTTAGGTCCAATTAGTCATATTACGATCCGTGGTGCCTTACAACTGGGCCCTTATTACGTAAGCTACTTAAATTGCAATAGAAAAGCAAATGCAAGCGATTGAACGCTAATTAGCTTTCAAACGCTTTATAGTAAGTTGTAAGGGTTCACATAGATCTACGCAATATCTTATCTTAATAAAGTTTATTTGTGCTTAAGTAAGCAACTAAGGTGCATATATACTTCAGGGAAGATTTTAAAAATTAAATGTTATGGGACGAAAAAAATAAATAAAATACATTTGTGTCATTGAAGGTACGAGCAGACGCACAATATCAAATTTGTTACCAAGAGCAATTTAATGTCATAACTTACTTTTAACGTTGTTGTGATACCTGGATACGATCCTAGGCTGCGGCACAAGTGACTATTTGGTCATTGATGGTACTAGGCGGCGAAAAAAAGGCGCTAATGCAACAACGATATTGCCGCCGTCTAGCTTAAATACGTTAGTTAGAATTCTGACAAGTGAACTAGACACATCTACGCATTGGGGGCATTTTGCTATTATTACCTTAAAATTGCAAAAAATGCAATTGTGACTTTGTTGCACAGGATGAGCCTCATAATATAATACCGTCAGATGATACGCAGTAATAGATGGCATAGACCAAACGCCCTATCTTACTCACATCCGCTTGAACAGTTGTCACCTCGCGCTCGCACCTACAGACTTTAAATGTGTCTGGCAAGATGTAAAAGCCATTAAAACTGTCCGGCTGATGAAGTAATATTTTTTTAGAGGTCCCCAAGTAACATATGTAAAACCCAGCTTTTATACTATTACAAAAGTATACTCATAATTTATTAAAGTTAGGGGTGTCTGGCAGGGGGTTGAAACCGCAATAAGTGTCCGGCAATGGATGACGTGATTTCTAATGTTATTCCGAAGGAAATTCAGGCTATTTAGCATAGTTGTCCGTTCGTTGTGCCAGCGACTGCACTCCCACAGGATGTAGTTACAGTACAGGATATAGTTTTAGGGTTCCGCACCTCAAAAGGAAAACACGGAACCCTTATAAGATCACTTTGTTGTCCGTCTGTCTGTTTATCAAGACCCTTTTTCTCGTAAACGGGTCATTGTGTAGCCTTAGGGGCGCTATGACTTAGGTTAGGTTAGGTTAGGTTTAGGTTTAGGTTGGGGTGCGTGCTGGACAACCTCCTCGTGGTGCACCCTGGGCACCGCCGACCACCTCTTCAGCATCCCTGTGGAGGTGGTCGACGGTGGCGGATAGTCCGGCTAGGGAGTCGCGTTTTGTCTGCTTCTGGCACTCTTTTCGGAGAGGGTCGGGGCAGACCGGCGACGGGGGGGTAAGGAGTTTCGGGGGGGCAAAGGCGATGGATGAACGTGTGATGAATGTTTTGGGGAAGGGGGGGTAAAGGTGAGGGATGAGTGTGTGTGTATGAAAGGATGTCCCCGAAAGGGGACGGCATGATCTCGTAATCCCACCGGAGGTGTCGTGGTATCACGTCTCGCGGCCGATGATGGTGGGACCGGGGGCCTTGCCTTAACTGGCTGGGCCGAGTGGTCGGAATCCACTATAAAAATGACCAACCGCCCCTGAGAGGGTGATGAGGTGCTGACGGGAGGTCAGCAGAGAGAGGTAGAGTTCCCTGGGAACCGGCCGACACCCAGGATGTAATAGGCTTGTCCGTGTGCAGAGGGCACCATGCGGATTGACCACATATATCCCTCCTACTCGTGGGAACTGAATGGCATTAAATATAACTTTTACGACGGATACGGCAACAACGACGGACACTGGCGATAACAATGGACTTGAGCAACAGCACAACGGAATGGATTTGTTGATTGGAGGGGAGAGCGGGGACGGTGGAGCGTACGCGACTGTTGGCAGAGGTAACTCGGACTCTGATGGGGAGACAGCCGCGAAGGTGCCAAAGGTTGGCACTGCCCGCCGTGGTATTTCGACGCGTTTCAAACGCGGAGGGGGGGCCGTAACTCGCGCACAGGCGGGACACAAGGCGGGTAAGGCGATGGATAAGGTGACTAGGGGGGCATACCTGGACGAAGTACTAGACAAGGCGTTGAAGGCCAAAGCGTTCCGCAAGAACGCGGCTACACCGGTCCTGGACCTCACGGAAGAGGCAGTCCAGGACAACGTAGATGTGGAGTCGCTCCCTGCAGAGGAGTTGCGGACGCTGGCCGGCCGAAGCGTGGCAGCAATTGTGGAGGTTGCCAAGAAGTCGGGCCATCTCCAGGGGCCGTTTCAAAAACGGCTGAAGGAAGCTGCGGGGAGGGTGCAGGAGATTGTTGACGTGCTTGTGGCGAGACCGGAAGCGGATGAGACGCGCAAGCTCCGGAGAGACAATCTTCTCCTGCGTCGAGAGGTGGACTCCCTGAAGGCGGAGGTAGTTGCGCATAGGCGTGAGTTTGAGGCGATGAGGTCGTCGTTGGCAGGTGCCAAGACGCCTACGCCGCCTCCTCAGCCGGTGCTTGGCGGTGACGCATTAGAGGAGGTCAGGCGCTCCATAGTTGTTTCGGTGGGCGAAATGCTGAATGCTCGTTTCGCCGGGATTGAGGAGCGCCTGTTGCCGGAGGTCGTCAATCGTCCACCGTTGGCGGCTGATAAAAGGCGGCAGGCGGCTGCTGCTGTATCGGAGGTAGAGGAGCCGGTAAGGGCTCGGCCTGGGCCTTCGGCACCCCAGAAGAGGGCAGCGAAGAAGCCTGCTACAGCTAACACCGGGAGCTCCTCTGCTCCGGAACAGCCAAAGCAGAAAGAGGAGACTGCGTCCGCCCCAGTGGATGATAATGGCGAATTTACGCCCGTCACCAAGCGCAAGAAGGGGAGCAAGAAAAAGGCGACTCAGGCGACATCGCAGAGCGCGTCAGCTTCATTGGCGGCGTCACAGAACGGCCCGGCCTCTCAAACGGCGTCGAAGGGTGCTCCGGGCAAGCCGAAGCTCATCCCTCCCCGCAATGCTGCCGTAGTCATTACGTTGCGGGAGGATGCGGATAAAGCTGGTGTTACCTACAGCCAGATTCTGGAGAGGGCCGAGGAGAGGGTGAACCTAAAAGAGCTGGGCATGAAAGCCGTCAAGATCCGTCGTGCTGCCACTGGGGCTAGAGTGTTGGAGTTGCCGAAGGGCCAGACCCCGGAAAAGGCTGACCAGCTTGCGGAGAAGCTTCGCACAGCATTGGAGGGTATGGCCGATGTCGCCCGACCTACGAAGTCTGTGGAGATTCGGGTCACGGATCTGGGTGACTCAGTCACCAAAGGCAAGGTGGTTGCTGCTGTGGCAAAAGCGGGAGGCTGCGCCGCGGAACTGGTCAAAACCAGGGAGGTGCGGCCCGGACCAGGTGGCATGGGCGCGTTGGTGGTGAAGTGCCCAGTTGCGGCAGCGAAGGTGCTGGTCGATGCGGGTAGGCTGTTGGTCGGGTGGAGCTCGGCTAGAGTTGAGGCACTGCAGCAGCGCCCGATGCGCTGTTTTAAGTGCATGGGGATCGGACACACCAGGGCGATGTGCTCTTCGTCAGTGGAGCGTGGCTCGCTCTGTTTCAGATGCGGTAAGGGGGGCCACAAGGCGACTGGTTGCACAGCTGCGTTGAGGTGCGCGGTGTGCTCCGACGCCGGTAAGCCTTCTGGGCATCAGATGGCGGGGGCTCAATGTAACCCCCCGCGTACGAAGGGAAAGGCGGCCAAACGGCCCACGACCGCCACAGAGGACGGGCGCCAACAAGCGCAGGAGGAAGCTGAAATGTCGGAATGAATCCATTACGACATATCAGCTTCCTTCAGGCGAATCTCAACCACTCTGCCGGGGCTCAGGACTTGTTCTTGCAGTCCATGGCGGAGTGGGGAGTGAACGTGGCGGTGGCTTGCGAGCCGTATTATGTCCCTCAGCACTCGCACTGGGCTGGGGACCTAACTGGTGTGGTCACGGTGACCATCAGATCGGGTACTAACACTCCCCTTGCATCTTTGGAGAGGGGGGCAGGCTATGTGGTGGCGGGGTGGGGAGGTTACGTCATAATTGGGATTTACTTCTCTCCCAATCGCACTCTGGCGGAGTTTGAGACATACCTCGACTCTGTCAGGGCTGCCTTCAATAGGTGGTCCTCAAGGCCGACCATAGTCCTTGGCGATTTTAACGCCAAGGCTAGGGAGTGGGGGAATCCGGCCACTAACCCCCGAGGGAGGGCAGTCCAGGACTGGGCCCTATTGTGTGGTCTCTCTCTCCTCAACAGGGGAGATGTCCATACCTGCGTGCGACATACGGGGGGGTCGGTGGTAGACCTCACGTTCGCCACTCCCGCTGTCGCGCAAAAGATTGGAGATTGGAGGGTTGAAGAGGGGGTGGAGACTTTGTCGGATCACAGATATGTCCGATTTGGCGTCTCCACCCCCTCTAGAGAGGCGGAGTCTCCCAGGGGGCCGGGCAGATTTCCGCGTTGGGCGCTGAGCCGCTTGGACCCGGAATTGGCCAGAGAGGCGGCAATTGTCCAACGGTGGGTCTGTTCTGGATCCCGGCCAGGGGGAAATGCCGATGAGCAGGCGGGCCACATGCGCAGAGCTCTAACGGAGATTTGTGATGCGGCCATGCCGAGGGCCCGGCGGTTCCAAGGTCGCCGCAAGCTCTACTGGTGGACACCTGAAATTGGGGAGCTCAGGGTGTCGTGCAATGCCGCGCGAAGGGCCTACGTAAGGTGTCGTAGACGCAATGGTCGAGGCCCGAATCCGGATTTGGCATTGGAGGCCCGGCTCAAGGAAGTCTTCTGTCGAGTGAAGGAGGCGCTCCAGGTGGCGATTTGTCGGGCCAAGGAGCAAGCGAACCAAGAGTTCATGGAGGAGCTTGACCGGAACCCCTGGGGGCGCCCATTCCGTGCGGCGCGTAAGAAGCTCCAGAGCCAGGGCGGGCCAGTAATAGAGACGCTGCCTCGGGATCTTCTCGGGCGGATTATGGAGGGGCTGTTTCCGAGCGCCCTGGATGAATTCTCTCCCCCGAGGATGGCGCCTCCCAGTCTTGCGGAAGCAGGAGCTGGTATTGAGGCTCCTCCTCCAATCCGGGATGAGGAGATGGACAGGGCGCTCCACCGCCTTCGTACACGGAAGAGGGCACCGGGGCCGGACGGAGTGCCGGGTTCAATTGTGGCGATTGCGACCGAGTTCCTTGGCGGCCGGCTCCGGGAGCTCTTTGATGAGTGCCTCCGCTCCGGGCAATTCCCGAAACCGTGGAAGGAGGGGAAGGTCTGCCTTCTCCCGAAGGAGGGCCGTCCTCCAGACCAGCCATCTGCGTACAGGCCCATAGTGCTGCTGGACGAGGTAGGCAAAGTCTTCGAGAGGATTCTCGTCTACCGCCTCGTGCAGCACCTCGAGGAGTCCGGGCCTGGACTGTCAGATGCGCAGTGGGGATTTAGGGCGGGTCGATCGACGATTGATGCCCTGAACCAGCTGAAGGGTCTCTCCAAGGCGGCAGTGGAGGAGGGAGAGGTGGTCTTGGCGGTTTCCCTGGATGTGCGGAACGCATTCAACAGTATTCCGTTCGAGACGTTAGGGGAGGCTCTCCGGTACCATGGGGTGCCTCCCTATCTCCGGAGGCTGTTGCTGGCGTATTTGCGGGACCGCCACGTCGTATGGGAGGGAAAGGACGGAGAAGTGGGCCGGCGGCGAGTCGAACGAGGTGTTCCACAGGGTTCGGTACTAGGACCTACTTTGTGGAACATCGGGTTTGACTGGCTACTTCGAGGGCCGCTCCTCCCCGGAACGAGGGTTCTGTGTTACGCAGATGACACCCTCTTAGCAGTCCGGGGAAGGAGCTGGGAAGATGTGGCTAGGAGGGCGACAGTCGGGACAACGTTGGTGGTGGACCGCATCCGCCTACTAGGGCTTGAAGTCGCGCTCGAGAAGACGGAGGCCCTTCTATTCCACGGGCCTCGGAGGGGACCGCCTAGGGGGGCGCAAATCGTCATCCACGGTGAGGTTATAAAGGTGGGGGCTCAGATGAAATATCTGGGCCTCGTGCTTGACGGGCGATGGGGATTTGGGCCCCACTTTGTCCGGCTTGCGCCGAAGTTGGTGTCCGCCGCTGCCGCGCTGGGGAGGCTGTTGCCCAATATTGGAGGACCCAGGTCCACGTGCAGGCGTCTATACGCTGGAATAATCCGGAGCATGGCCCTGTACGGGGCCCCCATCTGGGCGGATGCCCTAACCGCTCCGAACAGGATCCTCTTGCGGAGACCGCAGAGGATCATAGCGATTAGGGCTATAAGAGGGTATCGCACAGTCTCCTGGGCGGCAGCGACACTCCTGGCGGGAGACCCTCCCTGGGAGCTCCAGGCGGAGGTGATGGCTACGGTGTTCCGTGTCCGTGAGAGTGAGCGGGAGAGGGGCTTCATACCAGACTGGGAGTTGATGCTGCGCATGAGACGGAGGGCCCAGGAAGAGGTGGTGCGGAGGTGGGACGAACAACTTCAGTCATCTGAGTTTGGTCGTCCCACGATTGAGGCGATCCGCCCCAATCTGTCTGGTTGGCTGAAGAAGCGTGGCAGTGTCACGTATAGACTGGCGCAGGTACTCACCGGGCACGGGTGCTTCGGTGAGTACCTGCACCGGATAGCGAGGAGGGAAGCGACCCCCGTCTGCCACGCGTGTAAGGCGCCGTCGGACACAGTGCGCCACACAGTGGAGGAGTGCCCGGCGTGGGGCGTTCAGAGGCACGCCTTGATGAGCGTGGTGGGAGGAGACCTCTCGCTCCGAAGCATAGTCCAGGCCATGCTTGGGAGCAGAGGTTGCTGGGAGGCAATGGTCTCCTTCTGTGAAGCAGTGCTTTCAGAGAAGGAGGCCGCGGAGAGGGTCAGAGAGGAGGATGCCCTCGCTGACCCGATCCGTAGAGTCCGGCGGGGCCGTCGTCGGAGGCGCTATGCGCATCTTCTGCCGCCGCCGTAGTGGAGGGAGGGGCTTGGGCTATGGGGTCGGGGGGCCCCATGGTCAAGCCAAGTCCCTGGACGGACGGGGGTGTCTCACCCGTCTTGATGTCTGCGGCCTGGTGCTCACTGCCAGGCCAGCCGCTGGGGCGTCACAGTTGACGAAGATCCTGTGGCGCTTCGTATTAGCAGCGGCGAGGTCAGACCGCTGGGTTTTAGTGGGTAGGCTGGACAGTCGTCCAGGAGTCCCACATATCCGTCTGGGTTCCCCCGAGCTCAGGCGGAATGCGTAACAGCATTTCCCAGCGAAAACAAAAAAAAAAAAAAAAAAAAAAAAGGTTTAGGTTTAGGTTAGGTTAGGTTAGAACAGTGATCAAACCGAAAAAAAAATATTTCTCGAAAATTCGTCTAAGTCCTGGCTCCATAGCACCCCCCCCCCCCCCCCTAACTAGGAACTATCATAACCTAATGACACATTCAGATTCTGGCGCTTCGCCGGCCGCTGCCGCGGCACGCTCGCTTCGCTATATTTTTTTATGGGGTCCCAAGTAACATATGTAAAACCCAGCTTTTATACTATGACGAAAGTATACTCATAATTTATTAAAGTTTAGGGGTGTCTGGCAGGGGGTTGAAACCGCACTAAGTGTCCGGCAATGGATGGCGTGATTTCTAATGTTATTCCGAAGGAAATATATAAAAATTAAGCTTTATACTATAACGAATTTGAGGTGCTATTTTATACACCTTTACTACCTGTTAACTGCCCAAGTAACCACAATCCAAACTCCATACTCGATGATCGTTCTTACCTGTGTTGGGGACATGGTCTGAGAAATTGAGAGCCTTTATAAAATATGGAACGTCTGGCTATCGCTGGCTCTTGGTATATATACCACCGTGTTCATAATGAAATAATCTTAATTTTAACTCAACTTTAATTCCTTAACCAGACCAGTGCAAATCTTGTTTACCTGTTTATACCTGCCTACCCAAGAGATGTGACGGGAACAAAATAGTCAACCTAATGTTGGCATATTCTATAGGCTTCATACTTTCGATTGGTATGGAATTTGTCAATTAACCAAACCAGTGAAATGTTTAAAAAAAAATTGTTAATCCTACTAATATTATAAATGCGAAAGTTTGTGAGTGTGGATGTATGTATGTACTAGCTGTGCCCCGCGACTTCATCCGCGTAGTATTGGATTATTGGGTTAAAAAGTATCCTATTTGTTAATCCCGGTTATAATCTATCTGTGTTCCAAATTTCATCTAAATCCGTTCAGTAGTTTTTGCGTGAAGGAGTAACAAACATACATACACGCAAAAACTACTGAACGGATTTAGATGAAATTTGGAACACAGATAGATTATAACCGGGATTAACATATAGGATACTTTTTAACCCAATAATCCAATACTACGCGGAAAGTCGCGGGGCACAGCTAGTTTATAATATTAGTAGGATGTATGTATGTATGTATGTTTGTTACTCCTTCACGCAAAAAATACTGAACGGATTTGGATGAAATTTGGAACACAGATAGATTATAACCGGGATTAACATATAGGATACTTTTTAACCCAATAATCCAATACTACGCGGATGAAGTCGCGGGGCACAGCTAGTTAATCATATTCTAGACTGAATTTTTGTAGTCAACCCATTTGCAATATATTTATTGACATATTTAATTTGATATAAAATAGTTTTGATCCATTAACCAGCTCGGTGAAGGTCGTTCTATACCGGGATCTTAGACCACACAACATACACAATTTGAGTTAGAATTAAATGTTCGAACCGCAAGATACCGCGCATATTAATGTTCTAACTGAACCGATATCTAAACATCTCGTATGAGACTGCGTTCAAATTGTATTACCTTGGCATCCAGCATCGTCCGCCGTTTCTGACTCTCCTTGTACTCGTCTTCTAGAAGCTCGTAGTTATCACGCAATTTAACTTCGAACGGATCGTCGCTCATTTCTATTAGTAGTTCTTCGATCTAAAAGCAAAAGAATAAATACACAAGATATAGACGCATTTACGCTACGCATAACAATCTGGCAGCATCGGAGCTCATTCTCGGGCCTTATATAATACCTTGATATGCAAATCGCTGGGCAGCGGGCTGTCCGCCGTGAAGGGTTTCTTCTTGATGTCGTGCACCAGTTTAATCCATTTGAAGAGAGACACGAAGTCTCCCTGCACCGCTTCCGCGAAGCGATGTTTGTACGGGAATATAACGCGCACTGAATCCACGCTCACGGACCTGGGGCCATGCTATCGATTTTAATACGTCACAACCTTTGATTCACAACCAAAAACATAACAAGATTTCTTGCGACTTTCTATAATGCAGGATATAAAAAATAAAATGTTAAATTAATGTTCTTTGTTAAAATTCTTGTAAAAAATTCATGGAAGCATTTTTGGTTTTTCTTTACTGAAGCAATGCTATTTTTTTAAAGCTAATGGTCATGATTAAAATACATGTTGATTAAATTTGAGTGATTATTGAACACCCAACCCCATTGAACACTCACACCACTGTTACTCATGTGAGTAAAAGTTATGTAGATTGGTGGTGGAGAAAAAAGAAAATCAAAGCGATGATTTTATATTTACACAATAGCTATATAAAAAAACATCTTAGAGTGATCAATAGGAAAAATATGCAATTATCTACATTTAACTTACAGAGCGCAGATTATATGGATATTGATTTGTTTACCAGAAGGCGACAAGGCGCAAGATTCTCGCTATGCCACTCGATACTTCGTTGCTGAAAAATATAGAAATGAGAAAAATAGACTCGACTTTTCACCAACTTACCAGACCTTATTCCACATGAGCTTGAAGCCCTCGTTGGCCTTCCTCTCGACCCTGACGTCGTGGTCGTCGGCCACCCGCTCCATGGAGTACCCCTCCACCGTCACCACCTCGTCCCCGTTCAGGATCATGTTCAGCTTACTCCATACGATCGAAAGACCAACCTCGTGGTCATAGGCTATTGTCATGTCATCTGTGAGAAATGTGGTGAGTGTGATGGTCTTATCAAACGTTATGGTTTCCGAAAAGGATCGATGGAAAAGCAACTTAAGTTTTATTAAGATTGGATCCAATTATCATCCATATTAATATCAAATAATACTACCACAGTAAATATAACTCAAAACTTACCGGTTGCGAACAACATGTTATTATCCTTCGACAACAACAACCCCAGATTAGTTTCGCCTTTAAACGAAACCCTCCAATCGAGCGCCCTCCCTTTCTTACTTTCCGCCCCGTTCATTGGTCCACCTCTGTCCGTCTTCAACCATAACTCTTCTTTGAACTCCTTCATGGCTCTGACGAGGGTTAGTACTTTAAGGTGCAAGTTCGCGCTCCACTCTAAGTCGACATTTTCGCTAAACTGGAAGTCTAAGAGCGCCGAGCGCCGGTCTTTTGTCGGACTATGCTCTATCCTGGCTAGCCTGACGTGGAAGAAAGTGGTGGGGATCTCGTCTGACCTCTGACAATGCATGTTACCTGAATGAAAGCGTAACTAAAATATTGATTGCACATTTTTAACAACACACAAGTCTTAAAGGCCTTCACCTTAACACAAAAAATAAATAACTAAAAATAACGCTTGTACTACGGATACTGCACAATAGACTGGGAGCGATCCCAGTGGCACCCAGACCAGAGCAAATTACGGAAAGGCCATTTCTGTCATTTTCCCACGAGGGGGATCGAACCCACAACCACCCGATAGAGTACCACGAACCACGCCAAATGGTCATCAAATAAACTATTAATAAAATACATGATTACACCATCTCACCTTTATAAGGCACCATATCGACCACCTTCAGCCCAGATATCACCGCGCCAGTTTTACTGACCGTCCTCTCCAAGGTCACGGCGTCGATCCTCGTCATCAGACACATATCCTCGTTCACGATGAAGAACAGGTTTATGTGCGACAGAGCAACGTTCACGGCGACGTTCGATGGCGTGTCGTCACGGTCAGTACTCTGTTCTAATTTGGGGGTAGTAGCTGACATGTACTGGCTGAGACATTCGAATAAGGCGATTATGGATTTCGCGACGGTCGTGCTCCATTCGAGCCGGAGACAGTCGACCATCGCTTCTATCTGTAAACAAATCATTTGGTCGGTAATCAAATAACGTCTTCCTTAATGAGTAAACGCAACGAGGGGTAAAAAAATGTAGCTGGACGGGGCTACGTTGCAGTTGGATGACATTGCATTTGACAGTTCAGACAGTTTCTCGCTCTCTTTCCGACCTCGCGATGATAAGTGAAGCGACATCTGGTAAGCTGAAAATTGTTGGCACCATTGGCGAGGTAACCACCTGTCAATCAGAGTCACCTACAAGCACGCCCTCGGCCTCCGTTCGTACCTTGGAGTCGGTGGGTCCGTGTGTACCTTGGGGTCGTTGGGTGCGTGCGTACCTTGGAGTCGGTGGGTCCGTGCGTACCTTGAAGTCGGAGGGTCAGTGCGTACCTTGGAGTCGGAGGGTCCGTGCGTGGCCCACTTGACGAGCGCGACGGCCAGCAGCGCCTGCCCCCAGGCGTGGTGGCGGCGCGGGGGCGGCGCGCGCCCGCCCCCGCCGCCCAGCCAGCCGCCGTCCACCAGCAGCTCCGCGCCCCACTGCCGCCCGCCCACCACCATACGCGCCACCGACCACCGGTACGGCTCCTCTGTATACCACCATCACTTTTAATTAAACGCATTACGTCAACATCTAGAATAAGTATTGTGATAAACTAGTGTCTTTAGTCGCGATTTTAATGACGTTCGGTGTTAAATGAGTGTGAACGCACCTCTGGTCTCGAGCAGCTGGTCCAGCTTGACCTTGACCCCGCTGCAGCCGAAGGCCAGGGCGCAGGCGCGCGGCAGACGCGCGAGCGCGGCCACGGCGCGCAGCTCCGCGCAGCCCTGCACCACGCACGCGGAGAACAGGCGCCGCACCCACGCCGGGGGCGATGATGCCGCAGCTAAAAGGACCGGTTCACACTTTGCTTCTTGCTTTGAAAATATGCGCGCACTCATTTATGTAAGTATTAACCCAATGTCAAGTATTAAAAAGCGAGAACAAACAAAAAACAAATTTCGAGTGACCAATCATTTTCCGCCGCATCTAAAGTCTAAAGAATAGATTTATCTATTGTTTGCTTATGGTTAGTCGTTACCCTACGTTTGCACTGCCCGCAATATATCCGGCAGATAATATTATACCTAAAACTATACATATAACATATAACATAACAAATTTTTATTTTATGATAATATATCAAAGTCGGCCAACAAGCGTTAATGTTAGGCAGCTACCGTAGCCTATTGATATTTGCAACACCAATAGCATTGCTCACACGTTGCCGATCTGAAAAGGGGAGATAATTGGGGTAGGGGGCGGGATGGGTGGGAGCGGATGGGCTCCGGCTCTCTATATATACTTAAATATTAAAACACTGCTATGTATACTTACGTTGTTCCACTTCTTTGATTTGCAAAGGCTTCGCCGCCTTCGTCTTCTCTTTGGCGGACGTGTACCATTTGAACGCGTCGCTGTGATCGTATGTTACGTTCAGCGTGCTTATTATTAAGTACAAATTGAGCACACCTTTCTCCAGCTTAAACAAATACAGTATCGTTAACCATAAACTATATGGTATACCAAAAAAGACGTCTATTCAAAGTGCTACTGTGTAAAATATAAAAGACAATCAGTTCTACTACCGTAACCGTTTACGAATCGATATGGTGGGCAAAAGGATTACCTTGGCATCTAATTTCAGTTTGTTCAGAAACAATAGAGTCTCTTTATCAGTCGCGAGCTGGTACTGGTCCATTTGGAAGGCGACGTACACCTGCGGCAGACCGGTCACCTCCAGACCGCGGTCGTCTATCGACACTGATGCTGCACTGAACCTAGAGTTTACCTAGAAATCAAAGTACAGTTGTGGTCTTTTCATTTAAGTGTGACAACGGGGTTTTATATTAATAACTCAAATCACTTGGTAATATTTATTATTGTTAATTACTATTATTTAATACAAATATATTTATATATTTATACACGTCCTATCATAACGGTCCCCAGTTGTCACTGCCAGCGCACCGCAGAGCTTTCAATTTAAGAAAAAGATATTAATAGATCTTTAGAATCTGCATAACCAATAATCCTTAAAATATATAAACGGACCTTCGATGATTAAACTCGATTTCGGGCTTTTTTATAAATAACAGTCGGCAAACAGGTCTGATTTAAAGCAGTTACCGAGCATAGGCTCGGTAGCTCCGTAGCTCGGAGCATAAGCATCTATACAAGGTGACACATAATGGGTATACTTTTTTTTTCCAAAACTTAACTTTGTAATTCTAAAACCATCAGCTTTGGAGGGAACTTGAAAAACAAAAGGTGTTATAGGAATACAGCTGTTGACCGATTTCACAAGTCTACAAAACCTTTAGTACTTCAACTGTCCCACAAAGCCAATAGTTTGAGATTTACAAAGTTAAGTTGCAAAAAAAATAGTATACCCATTTTGTATCACCTAGTAGAGATGCTTGCTATACCAACGGCATTGCTCGCACGTTGCCGTCCTAAAATGGAGTGGGAAGGAGGGGGGGGTTGTACTTCCGGCTCTCATCGTACGAAACGCATCTTATAACAAACAGCTACTTTTGCGCCGATCTTCTGTGAGAAGATGGCATTAATTTGGGCACAGCTTGACTCTAACACCGTTCATTGATTGATCTCATTGTATATTTATAATGTTTGATGTACTCTGTGTTTGGTGACTTACTTGCAAACTTTGTAGGGACATTGCGAAGTTAGTGTTCGTACATTTGTCTGTGCAACGGATCTGCGTCGTGTCTAACTTTAAACTGAAGATCTGTAAGAAACAACTTAGTGAGAATTTAGAATCCGTAAATATTGATGATGATGAATGGAAGGAAAAGACATACTGCGCCCACCCCAGATAATGGGAAAAGGTAAGGCAGATGATGATGATGGTGATGGTGAAATATTGATGACGATTCAGTGTGTCAAGTTTCGTTTAGTGATGATTCAACGACACCGGAATTGGCATCATTTATGCTTATTGGATTTTATTGATTTTGAATGTCAACATAAAATAAACATAAATTCTGTGGTCACATTACGTTTCCAACAACAATGAAATAAAATTATTTTCAACAAACTTTAAAGTTGACAAAAATCATTACAGATGTTTAAAGTTTCTACTACTAGCTAAGCTACTGACGTATAGCGATATAATAAATAAAGTTTTAGCGAACTTTAATAACGAATATCTCTGCGATCATTAGTTTACATTTTAAACAATATTTCACATTATGGGTATCAATTAAGAATTGTTGAACTCGATATAAATCAAACATCTTACTGCATCTAAAAAAAAACACAAAACTAGGCATTTTACTAGGACCACGTAATCTGGTTATAGTGAATAGAATTATACCTTTGGTATGACGGGCGACAGTCTTGGTATAAGCGTGGCTAAGTGGTCATCGTCTATTTCGGGTCGGACAGGCGCATGCCGCTGTGTCTTCTTCCTCTGGATGAATTGGTACATCTCATCTTGGAATGTCACTGTCGTGTTGCTAACCATAGCATGGATTTTCTATGAAATAAAAAAAAAGTATTATTTAATAGCGGCCGGCGGCAATGAAGCGAAAATTACATAGTATTTGTACATTTATCATATCGTAAAAGTCTTTTTAGTCTTTTCACTTGCAAACAAAATAACGGGTGAAGACAGTTGGTAAATCTTTACCTCCACATTCAAAGGTCCATCAGCCTTCACAGTCCCCTCGACCACGAGGTTACAGGCGGCTTCAGCCAAGCACGCCCCCGTCCCCTGAAGGCCAACCCTGGCGCCCACCAGCTTGGTGGAGAAGACCAGGGCCCGCGCCGGCCCGCCCGCCGCGCCATCCGCGTGCACTTCCGTGGCTGTCACGGTGACAGACCAGGGGTGATCCTGAGCTCCAATGTGGATGGTGACGGAGCCATTGTATATGTGGACACCCATGAACTGGATTGAAGAGGATAAAGGACTTCACTAGAAAACTTTCAGGGTGAGACAAGTTAATAAATAATTAAATTCGCAAAATTATTCAATTGTTTGTGTAATTATTGTATTTTTTATCAGGCAGGCAGTTAATAGATGACTGTAACCTAGATCTCTCCACTTGTTTTTTTTTAAATTGAGAATGTGCTTATAGTGTCTGTTCTTCAATTGATTTTTTTCATTTGAATTGACACTTTGGGGAGATATAGTCTTCTGGGAGCTCTTTTAATGTTCTTACCAATATTTCAAGAAATGTTTTAATTGTCTCTTTCTTTTATAGAAATCATGGACAAGCAAAGTCATTTCTCATTATACAAGATGTTGCTACCTTCTAGTGTTATATAGTAAAAGATTTGTTTGAAAATAATTACATTTAATATCTTCCCAATAAACAAGATACATTGTACAAAAACAAACTAACCACAATCTTTTTACAACAGGTCCATTCAATATATCCATTTAATATGGAACACTCTGGTGTTGTGTGATTCTTGCTCTACTGCCCCAGAAGAAGCGTTATTTCATACATAATAGTCACCCATAATTCCTCAACTAGTAGACAGACATTAGGTCATCCACATAATATACTAGAGGTGAACCTGGCCCTATGCTCATATCAATATTTACCTGAGCAAACATTATAAGACTATGCGGTAACTTCTTGGCTCTGAAATCCAATAGCTTCTTCCGTGCCAGCCTGTTTAAACTGCTCTCCAGGTCTGTGAGCCCTACGGGCGCCTCCTCCAGCCCCTCCCCCTTTGACAGGGAGTTCTGTTTGGACAGCAGTGGTTTGAGGATGGTCTCCACCACCACACTCCGCTTCTCCTCAACATTGTTGGTGATCTCCACCCCGCGGATGACAACAGACACCAGTTTGTTTATCTCAGAGTTGAAGCAACTGCTTTGAAATGAGATTTCATTGATGTGCTGAAATAATTAAAATAGTGAATAGTTTCAAAAATAGACTTGACAGACATTTAAAATTATAATTATAATAAAATACAAGTGTCGTGATATACACGCATCAGCTCAAAGCTGCTAGTGTATCAATAAATAAATAATTTTGTAGGATGATAAAGTAACATTGTAATAAAAAAGGTACTATTAATCCTAACTTATTCCTATTATAAATACATAAGTGTTCCTTGTAATGTAGTTCCTTGGAATCCCCTACCGTAGGATTACAGATAAACGGCCTTAAGGACCATAAGTAATCCCGTCTTTATAGTCTACTTATTTTATTTTATGAATCAAGATTAGGTTTTCTATATTACTCACGATTGAATACCTATCTTTCGACAGGCTGACATCCTTCAGCATAAGTTTCGGCACACCGATCCTGCCTATTTTTAACTTTATGTTGTACTTTCTCATGAACAGCCATGCCAGTAACGTGGGTAAGAGCCTAAAAATACACCGAATGTTACCAAAATAGTAAACAAAATACAAAACAATAATAAGAACAGCGGTATCCCAAATTCCGCCACTTACCACGACACACATGAGTAAATAACGATAAATATGAAGCACAATACCAATAGGGCGTGCATATTTGGTTATTTACATAATATCGTTCGGTTGTTCTCTAACTAATTAGGTAAATATGCTCATTAGAATGAGATTCTAGTAAAACATAACCTCAAAAGCTTACGTCTCCGTCATCTGTCAGTGACAGTTAACTGTCATACAATAAATGTCATGATCTTGGTTCGTTCAGAAACCCATTTTATTATATTTCAATAACAGAAAAAAATTATATCTTGTTAAAAGGCCAAATACATGCCAAGTTTTTTTTTTATATGACTATATGTTGTTAGCCAGAGTGGCCATAACAACTTCACCCGGACAGAGGGCGAGCGCAAGTGCGCTTCAGCCAGAGGGGCAGGGACACGACTTCGGCTTGGGCCGCTGCCAGGAGAGGTGGCGAGGGTAAATCTACCACCGGATCGGAACGCAATATAAGCCAAGAAATAGCACTTTGGTCTAGTACTCAGTGCTTTACGCATCTGCCACTACAATGTACTCTTATTTCTTTCCCAAGGAATTAGTACTACGTACATGATTCTTCCATGTCTAACGTCAGAGTTGTAATATATATTTTCTGTTCCACGAGTTGTAAAACGTGTTCAATTTTAAAATCTATCCGGTACTAGTGTTCGTGCTCTGTGTCCAGTACCTGGGGGTATTCTCAATCGACAGACGGTTTCCGTCCCGGAAACATAAGCTTTATCCTGCTCATTTGTAAAAAAAGAATGGAAGCTGTCATTTCCGAATTCGGAAACTTTCCGTCACTTGTGAATCCCCCCTACCCCCCCTGATCGCAAATGCAGATGTAGGTACTAGACCAACTGCCTCCTAAGGATAAGAAGTTGATCAGCCCACCATATTCCTCAGTAACGCATACAAAATAAAACAACAGACAAACTTTTCTAAAATAACATTTATTATTATCAGCTACATTATAGTACAACCCTTAACTAAGATGAATATAAATTAGGGCCATGACCTTTTTGCATTGAAGCCCTCATACTTCTTTCTGGTTTTTAAACCGGTCACAATGTTGGAACTCTTGGGAAAGGCTGACAGTCCGCCAAACATGGTATCCTTATCTGAAATATATAGTATTGGGTTGTTTAATTTGAAATAATCAGAAGGATAAAAGTTACCAGGAGTGTTCCAATACTTTATTAGACTTTCATGTGTCCCACTGCTGGGCACGGGCCTCCCTTTTACTTTTCCACAGACTACTGTCATGGGCTTATACTAAAGTTTTACCCAAAGGTAAGGAAACTGTATCACTAACTAAGCATTAGTTAACTTTATTAGGCAATCAAAATTTTAAGGTATTATTACCCTTAACAACAGCACACTAAACAGACCATATTTGTACATCATCAAAATAGCAATTAATTTCTATAGGGTTATAACTCTCCTGAAAAGCTACTAACCTGGATGGAATCTGACATAATCTGGCTGCACATGAAGATTCTTGGGCAGCTCCATCCTCTTTAGTGCGTCAAATGGTGTTGCCGTATCAACTGGAGTGCTGTAGAACTGTTGCAGGTCATCTGTAATTGTAAGATGGCACATAGTGAGACAATGTTTAGATAATTGTGATTCACCTTTAGAAACCCCCTTCAATCTCCTAAATAGCTATCTACTTTTTCTGCAGAAAACCTGCTATTTTGAATATTAAATATTCCAAATACTCAAATTATAGTTGTTTTCCATTAGCCCCTCCAACTAAGATAATGCTTGAGTAAGATGTGGGCTCAAATCTTTACTATAATGCCCAGGATGGGGATTGAATCTGGAATAAGTTTGCTTTTACATGATATTCCAAGCACATCTTTATGAAACATCCTTTTCATCACATAGGTAATTTCTTCTTATAATAATAATACCATACCTATTTATAAGCTTCTGATTTGAACTTACCAACACTCTCAATGGTATGGAGCAATGAATTTGGTACACCATATCCAGTTTCTTCATAACATGCTTTCAATACTGCAAACTTAGTTTCAAGAGCCTCAAATTCTGAGCCAGATTTCAAGCCGTTATTGGTGCATATTTTAAGAATAGTCTCCTCAATATTGGCCGGAGGATCCCATGGCTTATTTGGTCGTAGGAAACTGTAAAAATATTATAGGATTAATTTAAGGGCTTTTCGAGGATCATTTGTTGTGGGTTATCTCCTTGGTAAGCTTAGTGGAACAAGGGAAGTACAGACTTCTGTCAAACTGAGTAATGAGTGTAAATAAAGTTGTAATTAATGACTTTATGTATGTTGCAGCATTACCTATAGACAACATTCATAAAATGCAATGTAAAGCGTTGCAAAATCAACATGTTTTGTGATAGGCAGGTATATTAGTGTGAAACAACAAAATTGACAAATGTTACCCTCTGGAAGCTAAGGATTCTGCAGCAGCTTGAAGCTTCTTATCTACTTTAGGGATCTTCTTCTGCTTGTTTCTCACAGATATCACCTGTAAGTTAATTTTAATAAAGTATGATTACTCAGTAATTCACGTTTTTTATAAAACAAAATAGAAATATAACCAAAATAACCTGTAAATTCTTGCGAGGTAATGTGAATAATACATTACGTAACATGCTGTTGTAAATATTGTTCATTATACTCTATTCATAAGATTTTTAATTTAATTTGAATGAAACTCAACTATATTTAATAATTTTTTTAGATATTGTATTTCATAAATATTTTACTGACATCAAACTGTTTTCCATTACACGTTATTCTTCATATTTTCTCTCTAAGATTTACCTAGATATAATTAAAACAATTAGCAATTTTATATCCACTGCATTATTGTAGATTACTACTGTTTGTTATTGTTATTGTTCTACTTTTTTATTACTGCAATCAAGAAACAATTTTACCTTATAAAATTGAGTTTGCTATTACGAAAAATCTAAACTGTTTACGTACGTAGAATGAAACGTGATAAATTTCTGGACGAAACCAGTTTCCTACTTTTGCCGTATAGCAGCACTGTCGGCTTGGGTTGTTGTTTCCTATCCGCCATTTTCCAGTCGCCATTGAAAGGTGAAAACTTCACTAAATGTCGGTGATGATTTTAAGATTTTGAGTGGTTTCTTTAGGATTGAACCTGTTTTTAGTGTTGTGAAATGAAAATGAAGTGCCCTGGACTACCATGACGCATCAAAATCACCAAACAAACGGTGCAAGTCTAGAGGATTGCCACACAAACTTTTTCGCCTTGGTAAGTCACTTTTACATTGATGAAAGAACTCGTATGTACTTTTCTTTCGAAATCATTACGATTTACGTGTTACTAGTACCGTGCGCTATTGTTCTGAGGTATCTTGTAGTATGTTTAGGAATTCCTAAATATTGAGTCCACGACGTCGAAGTAGACAATCTGATTATCGTTATTTTGACGTTGATATACAAAAATCACCTTTTAGAGCTTCAACCGCTGAATCAATCAATTGAGTTAAAAGTTTTCCTATGGGACCAATTTACATTTAGGCGGCTAATGACAGCCGGCCGTTAGTCATCCTGGCATAATTCTCGCTACAGCACGGAGTCATGTCATGTTGCTAACCAACAAAATGTCAACGCATTCGGCGATCGAGGCCACAAGAAGCCACCGGCCCATAGAGGTCATTTTGAATTCACCTGGCCGTAACGCGGACCGTAATACGCTCACGAGACTAGTTTCGCCAGGTTGAGGAAATAACTTTCTTATTACACTTTTCGCCTCGCACCGTTCGATAACGCTACACGTTGGCGAGAAGACATCGTCAGATGTGTTTATGTGCGTGCTAAAAAAACCGTCGGGTCATTCATTATCGCGATGTTGTAGTGTTGAGTAGCTTTGCGTAATGTTTCATAGCTGGCGCGAATTTTATCAGATTGTGTTCGGGTGAGGATTAGCGGGTGGGTGGGTGTCGCGCGGGGCGGCGGGGCGGTCGGTCGTCCTCGGCGAGAAGCGAGAACAGCACGGGCGCCACTTCCACCTGACGCGTTGCCATATCTCCGCGGCGGCGCGCGCCTGCCTGCACCCGTCTCCCTCTGCGCTCCGCCTATCTCGGCGCGATACAAATTACCGATTTCTTGCCCTGCCTGTTTATTGTCTAATTATTTATGCGTCGTTTGTGGACATCGCTGCTTTTGTCGCGTGGAATTTTTTCTCGTCCACAGAGCAAGGCGAGCGGTGTACGGTGACGCATCGGGGGCTTCTAGGTGTCGCGCTCGAGTTCAATACACTTTTGTACATACATGTGTGCAAAAAATACTCAAAATGTGTCACTTTGTCGCAATAAGTCTAGTATTATCATTAGATAGGAACCCTAAAATCCAATTTAGGTGTTTGGGTTTGTAGTATGTGCGGCCACTTCACAGATGTCGCGGGGCTCGCGGGGTCGCTGCGCGCGCGCATTCGACCGGCTGCGCAGGCGTCTTGCGCTCATTCAACCGTTTATGAATGGTCGTAATGATTGTAACTTTCCCATAAGCGGGCCTCCGCCCAGGCTCAGCTTGCGGCGCGCACTGTGATTGTCTAGCTAAATAGCTGACGAATTACTTTGTTATTTTACCCGTTTATGTTTTGTCACCATAAATCTAGTATGTACATTCACATGTACGCAGTAAGTGATAAAAATGACTTTGTCATGACCATTACTTACCCTTGGCATTAAAGTAATGACCTGACGATAATTATTCACTCAGTAATGAACGACTTTCCGGAAATTTGTAAAAGGACGCAATTTTTGAGTCACACATGTGCTGCTAAATGTTTCTAAATGCATCCCATTTTTCTTGTCTATCTCTTGGACCGGCATACAGTGGCGTTGTCCATTGTGTGACGAAATTCATCGCAAGTTATTCATGGCATGTGACAAAGACGGCACGACCCCCGGGACCTTCGCCCCGCAACCCCCATTGCCCTCTATGCATACAAAACACGACTTCAATTTCATCCTGGATGTGCTCACATCTCCGGTCTTATGAATCTCCCGCCTTCTAGGTCATGTTGCGTCGAAACATGTCAGTTTATTCACTATCATGGTAGGTGGAATTTTTGTTGTCTTGCCGCTAAAGGTAAAATTTTACATTTGTTTCAAAGCTGAAAGTACTGGATAAGCCTTTATCACGAATTTCAGCAAAATTCCACCCATCTTAACTACAATACTCATCTGAATTCACAGCTCCTAATTTCTAGGCTAGCCAGTTATATTATACAGTAAACAAATTGCTAACATTCCATTCGCCTGTAGGCCAGGCCTTAATGGGCACAGTTTTCAACTTTATAGCAGATTCTGGGCGATAATACAAATCGCTTCACTTATTTAATCTGATAGGTGCCCGTTAAATACTTAATTAAACAGTTTACAAAACAAGTTTGTATTTGTCCTCAAAGTGATTTCCTTAAAATATTTTTTTACCATTAATCTTAAGTACGAAAGACCAGTAATCAGTATCCTTACCGCCTAATACTAACGCAACTCAAATGTGAGTGCTGGCTGGCTGCTTAGTTTTTACGCGCGCCATACAATACAATTATTGCCAGATGACATCTCAAACAGCTAAATAGAACTTACGGGCGAATACTGCAATTACTCAAAATATTTAAGCCCCTAGCTGTTTGAAAGTCATGTTTTTTGCATAGCGTATCAAATTTAAGCAGCTCTCAAATTTGAGTTGCATTGCATTAAAATTTGGCGGTTGAACATTTGGCTAAAGATACATCGCTATGTTTGTCCGTCGCCACACATAAATGTTCACTTTCATCTTATTGGAAACACTATAAAATCTCGTTATTCTGAACAGAAGCGATGTCTTGTAAATAAGCAACCAATTATACCCCACCGGAATGTGCTTTCTTAAAACGTCCAAGGTCGCCGACAAAACTCCTACCTGCCTTTAGGAAATCGGTGCTATACTTGCTTGACGGTATCGCATCCGTAACAATTTGAACTTTATATTTCATGAGTTAAAGTTATGTGTGCGGTAATGATAACGAAGGTGACTGTTGTGACCTTACGGTTGTTAAACGCTTGATTTGTTTCACGGGTCAGAGGAGTCGTGAATAACAGGAACACCAGAACTAGTGTTCTCGTGCACAGAAGCATGCCGTTGCGAGCTGACGACGTTTCTAAATCCGGTTTATTGTATCTTAACTAACGTTGATACCACGTCACACTCACTGAGCATGTAAATGGGTACATTCCAATTTAATAGCATTCAAATTCTCTTAAAATACTTCAGTATTATTACACACTGACGTCAGCAGCACACATTGGAGTCGCTAAAGTCAAGAAAGTTGAGGAGAACGAATGATTGGTTATGGGATCGAATGTCATTATCTCATATAGCTGTACTGTCACGACAGTGAGATTGCTGCAATTATCTGAAAGTTGATGGCAATGTGATGGCGGCATTTGCCAGAACGCTGGTAAACCTTGAAATCTTTTCCAGAACTCAAGCGCAGTCTATGACCCTCACTAATCTAGAGCCGATGACTAACATCTAAGTCAAAGCGGGGTTACCGACCTAACGTAGTTTGAAGGAGTGATATCTGCTATGTCTGTACTGAATGGAAACCATGCACTGTAACATAAAAAATAATAATAACTAAGCCCTTTTTGATGTCCCACTGCTGCGCACGGGCCTCGCCTCACTACAAGGGGGATTCAGGTTGTAATCCACCACGCTGGTCCAGTGCGGTTTGGCGGTTTTCACATGTCTTTCGAAAATTGGTGAAATTTTCTTAGACATGCAGGTTTCCTCACGATATTTTCCTTCACCGTAACCAAATGATAATCATATAGAAATTATGATTCGCACATAGATTTCGAAAAATCCACAGGTGCGTGCCGGGGTTTGAACCCAGGACCTGGACCCTGCAAGACGCGTGCTTAACCAATCGGCTATCACTGTAACATAATCTACTATATAAAAATAAGTCGGGTTTTCCTTCCTGACGATATAACTCCAGAACGCACGAACCGATTTCCACGGTTTTGCATTCGTTGGAAAGGTCTCGGGCTCCGTGAGGTTTATAGCAAAGAAAATTCAGGAAAAATTTCAACAGAACGCGGACGGAGTCGCGGGGCACAGCTAGTTATACATAAATTGTCCCTAACTTGCACAAGTCTAAAGTTTAGGAATCGTAAATTAATTGACAGCCCTAGGTGACATTAACTATTTTAGAATTAAAAACCAAGCTTTTGTTATGTCGCGGGGGTCGTTATCTATCAGCTGATAAGTTATCACTGTCACACCGTATCAAGGTCTGAGCGAGAGCGCTGAATATTACAACTATCGGTCGCCGTCAGTGTGCGTGATTAGCATACGATATCGTAATATATTTTGATTATATTTATATTGACGGCAATTATAGGCGTAGGAATAAAAAATAAGTAGGCAATCGCCGAAATTGAAAACACAGTTAAGTTTGTTGAATTCAGATTTGTTAATACCGATATACTTATGTTGCGATATATGATGTCCCTAGCAACACAATTAAAGCATGAAAGAAGACCAAATTAACAAAGGTTTGTTTCCAAACCGATGATAGCTGTTATGTTAATATTCTAAAATCATAAAATGTAGTCTAGAACCGAGTTGATAAGATCTCCACATTGTGATTGCTTCCCTTCCGCCCATGCGGAACACTACACACTGACACCCCTGACCCAAACTAAAAGCGATGGCTTATAATCTAAACAGTGCAGACTTTTGTTACTTACTAACTTACAACTGTATTCGATCGAAACTTGACAATAATCTTAGAGATTAATGGCCAGCTAAAATTGCTATGGGCATACAAACTAATATTCTCATCCTTGAAAAGTCCTATGTAACACTTAAAACGTGAAGTTCAACGGCGGTAATTTTGCGCCAACTATATTTGTTTATGTCGAAACCAATGGTCGCTATGCTACGTCATTATCACGGGCGATAAGGGAACAATTGCGGTAGCGTTATCTCACGCTTCTTCAACAGTTGTATCGAATGTTTCTGTATTCGTATGCCATACATAATTTGTTTGGAATGAGAATTGCGGAAATTATATGAACATACCTATATAATTGTCAATTTTGCTGTAGGAAATGGGACTGTTGTTGACGGACTCATTATGTATAGGGTAACTGAATAGAATTTGTATTTAGATGATACATTTAAGATTGACGACTATAATAAAAAGTTAATTTTTAATATACCGAATCGTGATCATCATCAAATAATCAATAATTTTAATGATTCATTTGAAACCCAATCTGAAGAAAAACGCACGCGCGTTCTTCTGTAAAATGGATTATCCGCCGCGGTTACCTATACCTAAGGAATTATATGCAGCGTTTATCTGCGTGACCTCAGACTGGAAAATGCCAGTTAATGTTTTGCACCGTGGAATAACATGTTATATCATGCCTGTGTTACAAGAAAGAAAATACGGAAGGTATTAAGAGGGTCGACCGACCGATGACGACGTGGCGAGATATAAATTAAAAAAAAAAAACTTGCGGGAACATCGTGGCTAGTTATATTCCCGAGTCATAGACGCGAGATGATATAAATCAGACGACTTACTACAATATTGAGGCTTTGAAAAAATTGGAGGCTGTAACCAAAATCAGAGAATGTAGCCAACGATTTCATCATTAAAATATTTTTGTTTGCAATTCAATACCTTTTATGTAAACCGCGGCAAAATGCATTGCATGATAACGTACACCCATCTAAGATACTACAATCAAGTAGGTATATGGCTGCTTACGCGACATTTTATCATACTCCTCAAGGTTAGTCCTTGGACCGTTTTTCTTTGTCCTTCGTTGTATGTATACATATTGTCCTTATCTTGTATTTACTACTTATTTTCTTCAACCAATATTCACAAAGCAGGTGCGCTGAGGACGCGAGTTATATGCTGGCAAGGAACCAGAAGGATTTCGATGTTATCTACAGGAGACCGATTTTGACCTCAAATATTTATGTCTTATTTGATAGAGAATATGCCTATGATAGTCTGCTGCAAGAGTTGCTTACCTTTTTATCGACACACGTGATATCGCTCAGTTTACCTTATCGGTTACTTAGGCTTTTAGTTCCAAAATTTACCATCTAGCTCTAGGAGCGGTGCTCAGTTTGGCTAGTGAAATTTAAGTAATTAATCCTGACATTAGGTTTAATCGTCCAGCTACGGGTCAGGTCAGGCTAGCGTGATATTTTCAATAGTTAGTCTCTCTTCCTACGATATACACCACCATTATAATAACGATTAATATCAATTTTCAAGTTAACACGTCTAGTGAATACTTGACGACCTTGCAACGAACGAAGAAACATAAAAAACTCATATAAATATAAATAATTTAATATCAAAAATGAGACTCAATTATTTATAACTCCATTAGCCTGATTAACCTTTAATATGCTGGAATTAAGGTATTATATTGATTATATCCAAAAATAATACACAGTTCACACCAGAAGGTTAAATGTGTTGATTATTGAAACCAGTCTCAAATACTCGATGGTTGATGAGTGGATACGGCCTGGCAGCGGCGTCATGTCCTTTTCCTCTTGTTTTATTATGAGCCACACATTCTGGGTCAAGGTTCTGTTTTGATCATCTGTCTCGAGGAAAACTTTGTCGCTTTCTTATTTATTAGGGTTTTACAATTCACAGTCATATAATGTTAGAATAATTAATTAGATGTTTATTTTTTTACACCTTTTTTAATGATTCAACATCTTATTACGATAAGGTTTTCTACATTTTATCCCGGGAGCGTGCTTTTACAAGATATTTGCATTACTTGGCATAGGTTGTTACATTGTTAGTGGATACGTTTCGGATTATTTTAGATTTCCTACATCATTCGTTCATTCATTTTTATTACTACAAAACTGTCTAAACATATGTGTTCTGCCCTTTCGGATTTGCGGCGTTTTCCATCAGAAGGCAATTAAGGTCTTCCGCCATTATAGCGACAGGGCTGGCCGGCCGCGACCGCGGTCACGATATGTGGGTCAAGATAACAGAAGTGCGCTCCGAGCCCGTTCCAGAGTCGATGCCGCGCCGCCGGCCACTCGGCTTGTGCAGGGATCTTGTCCTGTGCGACACTTGCTTAACATGAAACGTTGCAAATACGAAATATTTTGCTTGAATTTTTAAAAAGCTGGTATTTTATTAATTGTTCCCACAACGTGCAATTTTACCTATTATATACCAATTATTTAAGAAAACACACCATTCCGTTCGCGTTTCGGCGTTATATTGATCGGTAAAAACGAGTCTTTACTAGCCTTGTGCTCCACTTTCGCTTTTATCGGCTAAAGGTTATTTGTACACGAGTAATTTTACTCCGTAATTCAGTGATTCCCCTGTAAGCCGTCGGCGTGAGTGGGTGAAAACGTGAAAGTACTGAGTGGCTGACCTATATTTATTATTGTGTAAACAAGACACACTACGTGTCGCGTATCTACTGCATGTTAAAAACATTTGGCACTCTCGATTGTTCGAAAAGAAAGTTCTCAAGACTAGCACTTTGATATTTTATTACAACCGTAGCATTTTCTGCGTAAAGTTCTTTTTTATTACAAAACTCTTTGTTAAGTTTGTGTTCCAGATACCAACTATACACGAATGACTGGCCCTACACATGTTTTGGCCCTCAATTCACGGAAAACAAGTTTCACTTGGCTATTAACTGCGATGCCGTACTTTACGGTCGTAAAACATAACTTCAACAGTTCTAATAACTCTAACAAGCTTTATGTAAAGTTTGGCATTTAAAGCAACATTATCTATTACAAACTTTTAAAACAATGTAACTATTATTTAGCTGTATGCAAACACAACTTTCACAAAATTTTAAAAAATATTGTTTACCGCACTAAATTGTGCAACAACTACAATTAAAATAGTTACGCAAGAACCGTTTAGCGATGTATCGACTTGCAAGATTGACCCATTTGCGAGACGGTAACATAATGAACTGTCAACAAACAATGCAGTACCGAGAATGGCGCAAAGCATTCAACATTATTATATACTTTAGGACTAATTAGTTTGTCAACAGACTTGATCTATGTTGCGTTGCTCAACCACCATTTTGTAGACAATTCGTTAACAAGGGCCTCGTCGTGGCGGAAAGTCGGTCAAATGCAAACTCTTAGGGCACAACATTAAATTTAAAACGCTTTCACTCTATAAGAACCCCTCCACCGTCTGCCTCCCCCCAAGCCTCCATCGCGGCAACTTGGGAAGGTGAGAAGTCGTCAGCAATCCAGTATCACAATCCATTATCGTCGGATGTTTCTATTCCCCGCCACTTGATCAATTCGATTAATTGTATTCAATGTTGTCAGAATCGACTAGTTATGTCCTCCCTTGAATTTTAAGTTCTGCATGACGCATAATGCGAAGGACAATCTAAATCTTAGCCAATGAATATGCATAATATTTTATCTAAATATCAGCCAATTTGCACAGGCTTAGTGTTTTAACGACGCTGATTAATTACCATTATCTATCAAGTTTCCATTAACCATGTAAAAAATACCAAGCGATTTTCTAGTATCTGTCGCGTTCCACTTGTTAAATAGTGCACGGAGTTATATTAACGTGTCACCATAGAGGCTGAGGTTTCGAACGCGTGAGAAGGTATGCCGTTCTAGTGAGCAATAGAGACGCAACTATCAGATGCTGTGACACAATCGGGGCTTGGATCCATTTTACAATATGTTAGTGGCAACGGAGATTGGCCTCTCTGAATAAATTGTCGGTTTCTACATAAACATTCACCAGAACGTCCATAATACATTTGCATGAGTGTGCGGTGGCTGTTATGAGCAACGGTGCCACAACATCAATAGCGAATAGCAAGACTTCTTTCTTACGTTTGCCACCATCTTATATGTGCAGGTAGTGCGGACCAATCTTCTTTTCTGTATACCTGTAACTAGGTAACTGCGTTAATTCTGTTTAGTTCTCCGCCTTGTAATAGTGGTTCATTTTTGTTTGAGAATCCTGCATTGGTTTCAGTATGAATGTTTTTTTGTGTTTGTTGTGTTTATTCTCTGTCTCATCAGGATACCTCTACGTGCATCTGTCTTTACGAATGTTTGTACTCGTCTAACTGCCTGCGCTGAGTACAATATCCTAGCGAAGTCCTTTGTATGCATAAAGCTTTGCGGGATTCGAGTCGGAATCTCAGTCTGTCTGCTCGTACAGCTATATCGCCGACTAGGTTTTCAATCTTGAGATTAAAAGTGTTTGTCTACCTGTTGACATCAATCATATCTCTATTACTTATTTAATTTAGGTTACATGTGTTTTGTTTGTATCTTACTACGCTACTACGAAACTTATTTTCCTTTATGCTAGACAGCGGCGTAACGCATTGTAATTTATAACCAAAAAATTAGGGCAAACCCTCTTTCTAGACTAGACGTAAGGTCGTTGACGAGTTCGTTGACCGCAGTCGGCGCGCGCCTTTACCGTTAAAAACGTAGCTCACCGCAATACACACATGGTACCTGACCACCCTTTACCCTTCAAAGCTGAAAACAAAGGTTTTAATGTCATACCAAATTATCTTTTGCCAATAAAATTGAATGAATCAATTTTTTTTTGTAATTCAGTATTTGGTCCGCCACAAGTTGGATTGCTTTTTTTAGTAGCTTATATATTCTAAATCCAATATTTATTAAACATAACCGCAATTATTTTCGACAGTTGATGATCTTGTAACCGTTTCTTGTCTCGACCTCCTTCCTGAGGTTGTCCACTGCGCCTATCGTCGTGGCCGTCGGCCTCGATTTGCCGGTTTACAAACAAATAAACTACCTGTGATGTAAACTGTTATGTCTGACATAATTTCACTCAAAGCTATTTTGGAAAAAGTTCAAACTGCAAATCTCACGAGCAGTGGTCAGAAAGCGCAATGTTTTTCGAGCACCATGATTTAAAGACATCCATTTTTGGGAAAGCAATTGAAATCTTCTAATTTCACCGTGATATCATTGAAAGAGATTGCTAGTGAGTGAGCCTAGCACTGGGTCAAGAAACAGTATACAGTTAGAAATTATTTTGAAGCATTGTAGAGCCGAAATTCGTTCGGGCAATCTTATGATGTCATGCATTCTTGCCAACTTTTAAATGTTTAATAGCGTAGAAAGTTTCGCATAAGTCTGGCTGCATATTAACTCGAAGTTGCCGGCTTGAAAGTTCATTTACAACAAACTTTAATTTCATCGAACGTCTTACAAAGTATTTAATCTTTATTTTTCTTGTTACTTGATATGAAAAGCTCGCCTCATCTGAATTCCAGAAAGAAAATTTTAGAACTAACTTTTAAAAATTGATAATATTGCTGGTATGCCTTGGTTAGAAACAATACAATGGGTGTGTTGGTTGTGTCGCGATATTTATTTCTATGTGTACCGGTTTGCAAATGTTTTAATGCTGATGTTGTTCCATTTGCATAGATGTTTGGTGTGCGAATGTGGACACATGCGCAAACGATGATATGGCCTCTAAAACGATCCATGGCGCGTGCTTCTTGACGCGTTTGCCGCATAACAATTCCATTCTCATACCTCAAAGCATGCAATATGCTACTTGTTAAGTTGGCGAAATTACTTGTCTACCTATTTGTAACTGTTTTCTAACGTCTTATGTATGTATTTATGTCGTTCATTTATTATTCGCATGTATGTTATATACTTTTACCCGTGACCCAGCTTCGTCAAGCTAGAATTTTGTCATTGAACTCGAGACTAGTATTATCCAGATTATTTTCATCTCGTGCACCACCTAAAATAGGTTGTTTATTGAATAATAATTAAGCTATCTCGTTTAGCTCTACATAAATATGGTGTCTATTATCTGCGTCACGTGCCACGTTATTCATTTGTCCTCGCCCTTGTGGCAAACAAGCACAGTGGCACCGCCGAGAATGTAAATCTCGTTTTTATAAACATCCACTGCGTTTTCCTTCTAGTTACCTTCCGTACATCTCTTTAGTATTAACTCTTACTAAACATGTTTCATTTATCCACCTGTTTATACGTTTCCCACCATCACCACACCACCAAGTGAAAACTGGAACTTACTCATTATAATTTTCTTACAACTAACTTACGAAAACATATCAATGTGAAAAGGGCACCATGATTTATTGATTGTTTTCCACAAATGCCTTGCGCCTGTCTGAAAACTCTGAAACTAACAATTAAAAATTACAAGGCCGGTACCGGAACATCTAAAATAAAAACATTTGGACCAAATTTTCTAGCAAGAAGTTGTTATCCAACATAATTTCCATTGTTTTTTTTTTATTACTTTGCTCGTTGTTGACAATCATGATCATGAGGGCTAGAGGCTAGCGATAATACATAAGTCGAGCACCGCCGCGCAAATGTGCGATACAAATCTCTGGGGTCAAAGGTAATCATTTTATCATGACAACATTAGTAAAAATGTACCGCGCTCAGACTTCCGTCCCTCTCACACGGCGGGCGTGAGATAGAGTAAGAAATACAAAATAGTAAGTGTCTAGCAGTTTGCTGCCGCCCACTCGGCCCAAGTTGTATCGTGGTTTGCCGGTTCGCACTACACTGGTTGCTGTATGAGGCACATCAATGTGGAAGGTAACTGTTTTTGTCTGCAGTTAACGTCTCGATATGATAAAGTCTTATTGCACTGGATTGTTTATGTAGCCTATTCTTTCTGTGGATAATTTACATTATCAATTTCAGTACTTCTTAAGTGTTCATCGTTGATGTCAGTCGATTAAAACACAGTTTCATTATCATGGCGGTCGTACTAGAAGTATCTCCATCACTACTGATTTATTTAAATATTTGATCATCTAATCAGAAAATTATGTTATGGCAATTATTTCCAAGTTGCACATTTGTTCTGTAAATTCCAGTATAATCGTCACCTTGTACTGGACCTAACTTAAATTATCCTAACCTATCCCATACCTAACTTAAATTTAAAACTTAGCGGTTAGTTTTGCAGACTGTTTTTTCCCGTGCCTACATGCTGCCCTTGGCAGTCGACGCTAACAAGATTTGTATTATTAAGACTAAGTAAGGGACAAGCAACCTTACATAGCAACAGCTATGTGTGTGACATAAGTTCAACTCGCGCAATCCATAATAACGATGACGTTCGCGGAAGTGGACGAGTGCGAGCGGCCGGCACTCCGCCTCGGCCGAGGCGCCGCCGCCGCCGCCTGCGGTACGGTAACTGTGCCATTACACGCGAAATATTCGCCTCCACGACTGCGCTCCACCACCGAGTGAAATAGAATTTTGCAGACTGTTTACAAACACACTTATTTTTAGTTGACTATTTCTATTTCTAATATCAAAATCGTGTTCGTTGCTCAGTCACAGTAAATCATGACTCGATCCACAGACAGGTAACTGAAGCTGCTACTTAACCCCCCTCCCCGAAAACAAAACGTATCTAGTGACGTCACACGTCAAAAATGCAGTAGCGAAGTGCACGGCCGGGGGCGGTCGCACGCGCAGCGCACCGTCACATCATCCTCGATTGTTTACCCCGCTAGTAACGTAACCGCGCTATGTTGCCGTGCCGCAGCTCGCCTCCTCTCACTTTCGCGATTATGGCTATCTTGTTCTCACCAGGTATACCCGTCTCGCTCGCTCGACTAGCGGTGCTCGACTTTTTTGGACATGCAGTTTTTTTCCGTTCTAGGTTATGATCGCTTTACGGGATCATTGTTTACAGGAAACTGATTATTAAATCATTTTTTTATCGAACCTTGTCGCTTGCAACGCCGTTATTATACCTACTTATTATCGTTTTAGTCGAATCTACTTGCTGGATTTTAGGAAACGTATACATACCCGGGTCGCAATGCACTCCATAAAGCACTGGTGCGTAAATTAGTCAGCCGGTGCGTATGTCCAAATATAGCGATGCAAAAGACATCAACGTAGGGAGCGCCTGCGCATCGATTGTACGTGTGGGCGATCCCGATAAAGGGACCGAATGGGAACACACTGTTATTTATAAATTACGTAAAGATAAAAGTAAAATTTCACGAAATTAAATAACTGCAGATACAGATACTGTATTATGTAGTCTGATCTCAATATCATCATACTGCGACGACGCCATAAAACCTTAATCCGCGCTCTCATTTGACTCCAACTTTTTAAAGGCTTACATCGAGTAATTTTACACCGCTCTAGAGCCAGATACACTCTGAATCTTCCGGAAAAGGCGCGGCTTTTGGCTTCATCCGGGTGTTATCGTCGGAGCTTCACGGCCATCCGTCGCTGGTTTCGAATTTAAAATTCAAATGACCAGAGATTTTCAGGACCAAGTTGCGCCGTCCTGTGCGCTCTTTGTCGAAGAATATCTTTGCGTAATAAACCGCCGCAGCGCGCTGTATCATACTGCATGAATACTCTGAATTTTCTTCGTAATCCATTGACCTTAGCGTGGGTGTATTGGATATACATTATCGACTCGCCTAAGCGTTGTTTTATTGATGAGTTCCTTTGCTCAGTTTGTACCACCTATACTCTTATCTTGCTTGTTCTACTTGAGTAATCGTATGAAGCGATCCATGCGGTAATTTCGATCTACAATTTGGCCTCTTAAAGTTCATCTTCTGCTCAGAACTTTTAATCTTGTAATGTGAATGATTTCCAGTCAGCATTTCTCTAGTTCAATACCTGTTGAATATTCCTGTATTAATAAGACATTAATTACTACGGGTTTCCCTAGCAGTGGCTAACGATTTGGTGCCTCCTTCCGTGTTTTAACACGGTTAGCTCCGTAAAATAAATCATCGTCCTATGATCGGACGTCTATCCGTCATCTTTACACATAATTTAATTGTAATAAGCGAAGTCGTCACGTCGTTGTACAATAGAAAGTGAAGCGGGGCTGCGCGGGCGCATCGGGCGCGTTAGAAAGCGGCCGGCCCCGGCGCGGACCGAACCAACATTCACAATAACTTGGCGCATTCTTTCATGTATACTCTCAGGAATGTTATCCGACGATTCTACATGCACTTGAGGAAACCCTTCATGGTACAAAATCTGGCCAAAATTAGTGTCAAGTTACCTGACCAGGTTGATTTACAATTAAACCTTTGTCCTCATTGCACTTTTCCAAAACCATTCCCACTAGCTCGTCATTTATACAACGGTTATCATGACACCCTTTTGAAATCATATTTTGAATTAATCAATGCAATAGTAATAAAACCCTCTCACAACGAGTCAAAGTACCATAAACAGGCGGGTTGTATAATTTTATATCTAAACATCGCATCTTTTTACCGTCGCATTATAAACGTTGCGAGCAATAACCCCTCATTTGGAAGTTAACACTAAACGCGGCGTTACTTATTCCTCCCCTTACCGCGTGGCCGTGGTCGCGACGACCCCACGCGCAGCACGTCTGCCAGGTGTGTTGGGCCCCTCCGCCGCAGATGGCAACTTCATGCTTAAAATGTACACCTACTGAACCTTTGAAAGAATCTAATTCCACACGCCACTAACACAGCATGCAATATTTGGGGCAGTTGGCACCACAGTCATCTTGCACGGAACGCGAAAGTGAAAATTTAATCTGAGTACACTTTTATGTCATTACGCGAATTGCATTTAAAACATGTGAGTCCCCGGTAACATAAATTATGCGATGCTCTTATATCGCCTTACATTTTAAATTAAACATCTGCTCAAATATTATATAGTGTGGCCATCAATTGAAAGTGACAAAACCAGATTTCTAAAGAAAAATAAGGTTAGCAGTGCTTCGGGCATTGCGGTGTTCTTTGCATAGTGTCCAGGGGCGGTGGGTGTTTGACCCGATAAAATATTTGCATATCCAAGGTCAACACACCACCTGCCGTTTATTCTTACACGCTCCGCGGTTCATGCCGCGTGCTATTTGAGTTTACCTAATAATATACGTAAAGCCGAGTGCACTTAAAAAGGTTTCACGGAAAAACAATACAATCCGTTTGTAGTTCATTTTTAGCAAAATGCTCCATCATGAAGTCAATGTAGATTGTAAATAATGCCAGCTGATTCAATAGTTTCCAGACATTCTTATGTTAATGAACATGTTACTTTGGAAACAAAATATTTAATTTTTCTGTAACAACAATCATTGGTTCAGACTTTTGTTTTCCATGATACCCCTTTATTTTTTCGTCTTTATAGTAATTAACTAGCTGAGCCCGCGACTTCGTCCGCGTGGAATTTTACTTAACAAAAAAGCCCGCTCCCGCGTTCTCAGCCCGCGCGGCAGGACTCATTTTTTTTTATTTTGTTTTTCTAAAATAAAAGTAGCCTAAGTTACTGCTTATAACATCAGCTATCTACCAGTGAAAGTCCCGTCAAAATCGGTCCACCCGTTTCGGAGATACTCTTTGATTTCATGTGTTTTTATTTTTTTACGCGGAACCCTAATTCTTTTTGCAAAATTAAAGTAGCCTAAGTTACTCCTTTTATCATCAGCTATCTGCCAGTGAAAGTCCCGTCAAAATCGGTCCAGCCGTTTCGGAGATTACCCCGAACAAACACACAGACAGACAGACAGACAGACAAAAAAAAATTAAATCGCGTTTTTGCTATAGGTGTCGTATGTACTTTGATATGCACTTAGTGAAAAGGTGTTATTTTGATATTACAAACAGACACTCCAATTTTATTTATTTGTATAGATATAGATTTTGTAATTTCGACGAAAAACTTAATACTTTTCGAAATCCTGAATATTTTTGGTAAATAATAAATCTTTAGTTTCGTAAATTAAAATGGCCATGGGAACTTCTGGGACATTGGCATCTGATAATCTTTGGAACACGTGGTAAGGCTACAAAAACAAGCTCCGTTAATCTCGCCGCGTAGCGTTATCACCTTTTTGCAACCCGCTCGTTTGCTGCTATGCTAACAAATGTAGCGTTTATTCATTCCGCATAAGCCTTACTTCCACAGTTGCAACTACTTACGCATCAACAGAAGAGCTTAATTAATGTAGCGGTACTTCCGGATGCGTCGACGAATCCACCTTGCACCTCTGTGTTGGACACTTGCCAGTGACAGTTTTAGAACAATTTCGAGGTCCCTGTGCAATTATAGTCCTGATATGCGGTCGATTATTTTTGTCAAAAGCAACCTAAAAAGCTTTGAGTTACTGCCGTTTCCGAATTTTAAAGTAAATCATATTTTAGTTTTGATCAGTAAAACGCTGCAGGCTGTTGATTTGCTATTACCGTAATTCAAGACACCTCGGTTATCATTGCAATATTTTTGGCGTTATCTTTATGCAAACTGAAATTTCCTCTTTCAGACGGAGCTGTATGGCATAAAATGGCGTAAGCTCGTATGGGGGGAGACGAGCGGCGGCGGTGGCGAATGGGAGGAGGGCGGTGCGCCGCTCGCCGACCCCGTCATCAGCAGCTACGCCCGCTGCCTTGCCGGCGACATCCTGTGCGTGTGGCGGCGGGTGCCGGCCCCGCAGCCGGCCGATATCTACGAGATGAGCACGCCCGCGCCGCCGCCACTCTCCCTCCGCGCCGCCAAAGAGTTGTGGATATTCTGGTACGGCGAGGAGCCCGACCTGAACGGGCTCGTCGCGCCCGAACTAATTGCCAGCCGTGAGTATTGATCGCATCATTAGCTTGTAAGGTTCCGGCAATTAACAGCTCGAGTCTATCTTTACTAACCCTTTTGAAAGTTAAATAGACAATAGTATATGAACTTGCGTGCTACAAACATTATGTACACAAAACATATTTTAACCGCTCTAAAATAAAAAAGGCAATGCACACACTGCACAATCATAATTTGCACTGCAGTTTCCCAACAGTTTGACGTAAAAATGATGTTAAACAATACGGGACAAGCATTACGCAATTAGAAGATAATCTCGCGGAGTCGGAAGACACAATGGCTCAAGTTAACAGCTCGTTAACCAAACTCAGCGACATTGTATTGCGAGTCGCGACAATTAACAGAAAGATTAAGATCTTGCGACGTCATCCCCCGACAATGGACGGGAACCCACGAAGGAACAGGACCGCGGAGACCCGACCGAGTAATCAACGTAATGAATAAGTCTTCAAAGTATTTTGTAGTGAAGTCGTTCGAGACGTACTCGTGTCTTGTTTTGAATCACTCACCTTCGTAGATATACATTAAAAATACTTGTTTTACACCGTTTACGCTATTTCCATCAGTTCCCAAGAATTCACATGAGGAAAAGTGACAAAAGGTTGAGATCTCGTTATCTTATACTGAGAAGTCTACAGGACGTATTTTGAGGCAACACGCGAGTTGACGCCAGTAGATAACGTAAGTCAAATTTAAGGAGGGGTATTAAGTATGTGCCCTCAAGACACTACTGATTAGCTAATAGTGTCTATTGTACGACTCTTTTTGACCCCTTAATTGATGAACGCGTTTTTGTATCAAATATATGTCAATTGATTGCCTTTCACACATATCGAAACTTGGCGGCCACTTTGAGATGGGTATCATCAATTATGGGTCCAATATTATACCTCAAATTCTTTCAATAGATCTTTGGTCTGTTCAACTAACCTAACCTAAACAACCTCTGTTTTTAACCCCCGACGAAAAACGACGGGTGTTATAAGTTTAACATGTGTATCTGTGTATCTGTGTATCTGTGTGTCTGTCTGTGGCAACGTAGCGCCCAAGCTGATGAACCGATTTCAAATTTGTTTCTTTTGTTAGATAGGTATTCTGATCGAGAGTGTTCTTAGCTATGTTTCATGAAAATCGGTTCAGCCGTTTGAAGATCATCAGCTCTTTTGTAGGTTGAAAAAGGCACATTCACGGCCAAAACCAACTTCCACGGCTCGAATCCGATCGAAATTTGGGCTCATTGGAATAATATCTTTGCATCACTTGAGAACGGCTGAAACGATTTCGTTTTATTATATTTTTAAATGATCGTAATAGTCTGAACTGGCTTTTTACAATATTATAATTTTGTAAAGTTTCCTGGATTCTGGAAAAAAATGATATTTTATCAATTTTTATATGAGATTTGTGTATGAACTAAAGACGTTCCATAAGTCACGTGTCAAATGATGGATACGCGCACGCGTTAAATTTTGCTAATTGTCATGGAATATTACGCAATACTAATTCTAGAGGGCGCTGCTCCGCCATTGAGAAAAAATACAGAAAAGAAACTAATTTAATATAATTTTAGCGTTATTTGGACGTACTAGGTAAAGTATACATTTGATGAAAAGGTCGTCACATCGGGGGTTTTTAAATTTTCAATTTAGAGTTATGTAATTATCTTGTTTTTCAAAACAGTTTATTTCTAGATCCTCCTAACTATTGATTTCTGTTTCACCTGTCAACCAAGTATTTTAAACGGAAACAGTCCCAAAGTCATATTTTTCGCATAAATCTCGCGAAAGTCCGAGAAAATCCTGTTTCGTGCCCATTTGTTGGGAGCGATATCATAAAATTTCATTTCGGCTGTGGCAATTTGGTCGCGAGGAAAATCGTCATTTATATTTACCGCAAGCCGGCGCCCATGACTGCGGCAGGCTTTACACGCCGCCCGCCCAATTTGCGACGCTATGCGACCTCGATTCCGTCAGGCTTTTTACTAGGCGCTTCGAGAGGACAGTTCCTTTTACACTCTCTTTATTGTTATACGCATTTCTTTTCTATGGTTTGGAAAAATGTAACTTTTAAGATTTTCCAAACTGGATGCCCCTGATGACAAGCCACGTCAACTTCAATCGGTAAAGCCTGTCGGTATCTTACAGATACTCAACAATACCATACTACAACTCGTTTACTCCACAACGTGGCTGACATAAGTGACCTATTTAGCTGTTGTCTGAGTAAATTCGGGAACATACATTTGTTGTTGTTATATGCACATAATAGGGAACCACGTTTCTGTATTAGGATAACAAGGCAGTCTGTGTAGCAATCATTTAAAGCTTTGCGGTTGTTATTTAATCGTCGATATACGAAAATCAAACAAAATGGATTTGTTAATAAATTATATTCAATTCTGACCTCCAAAGAATCAACTTTTTAATAGCTTACTTTGTACTGATCGTAAATTTAACCATCCAGCCTGTTATAAAACCATTAATTACAGACATTACCGAACACGGGTGAAGGGTTCGAGCTCATCGCGTACACATTGGAACTCCATTCAACACAAAAATAAGTTTTATGTATTCCTAGAAGCTCGTAGTAAATCGGCTTTTACTCACTGACATAATTAAACGCGATAGATAGGTCGGGGATGGAGTGTTGAGTAAACGGTATTTTTTGCGAGACACGCTCACGCTCTCGCGCGTTTGAATAGTGAAACCTCATTAAGATAATAGGTTTTGCTAAGGCAAATATTACAGAACAGTTATTTTTTTAAAATAGTTTAAACTAAGCTATGAGTAATATATATATAATAAGCAGTACAGTAGAAATGCGTGGCCGACGAAAAGTATCTTAAACTCATTCATACCTACTGTTACTAATAAAGGACAATAATAACTAAAATATTCGTAAATAACAATGTAGGGATCGTACTTAGTGTTTTGGTAACGAACTGTAACTTATTAGACCCCAGACGTAGCTAAGCGGCTTTTGAAATAGAAGTTCAAAAGTATTTTTTGATGGTGTAAGCCAGTATCAAGTAAACGAAATATTTCGATTCTGCAATTCCTGTTATTTTTCTGTAATGTCGACATGGTTTTAATTTGCGAACGCTTCAGCCCTGAATACCTACTTATAGCTGTAGTTAAAATTTACATTCGCTTATATCAATTTGAACACTATCGCCAAATTCTTTGACCAATGAGCCGGCGGCGATTAGCTCGCGTCAGTTCAGGACGCTTCTGTTAGAGTAAATTTCCACTTTTACTGTTTTCCTTTTGTTGATATTTTCAGTCATAGTTCCCGATGACGCTGTTCCGTTTACAACCTTGAAATTGTCTTCCATCGTCACAATGTTTCACCCGATTCGAAATAGTCGTAAAATTACGTACGCAATGACTAACGCTCCCTACTGTCTGTTGACGAAGTTCTTTGAATTATAAGGTCTTCTTTCCTCCTTTACTTTGATTAAAACGAACGAACGAACGGCGCGTGCGCACCGGCTCGTCGCGCCCTCTCGCGGGCAAGTTCACGCGTGACCGGCCAAATACTAAAATAGATCGTGACATAAATCTACATAAACAGTAATTATTTTGGTAATCGTCCATTGTTTTCATATCGTCTTAAGTTTTCCATATTTTGATTCATTAAACATTGATTGGTTTAAAAATTTCCAGACGATGTCATGAAGTCTTATTGTTGTGTTTGCCTTTGTTTATCCTGTCCTAAAAATACTTTAGGTCCGAATTTCGTGGACTTTGTTTAATTAGTGGGCATATTATACCTATTGGCATATTTAATATGGAACGTAATCTACTAGTGGATAAGTAATGTAATCTAATCTAAAACCGAGATGAACTAGACCTAGCGGACCCACTCTGTATCTTAGTGCCTGTCGAAGGTCAATTGTCAATTGTGTTGCGCGACATTGACATTGTGGTCAATATACCTACCATTCGGGTGTTGAACGGCATCGCCATAGTTTGTTTAACACTATTTCCCGGATAAAAAATGATCACGACTTTAGACTATGGAACTTCTCTTGCAAGACTGATTGAAATGATGGTATCTTAACGACAAATCAATTTAATTAAATTCGATGATCAGTTACTTTAGTTCAGACTTTGAAATCTATTTTTTATTGGAAGTACATAATATTAGATGTTTGACCACTTTATCATCATCATGTATTCCTATAAAATTACTGATTTACCGAGAAAGCCAGCTTGTTCATGGTCAATTGGTGCTTTGGGTCCAAAAAAGTTTTTTTATGTCCGGAGTACCTATGTCCCACCGACGCACGGGTTGCGCTCGGTCGCGGCCGTTGTCATCTTCAATTGTTTCAACCTTGCGTTTCTATAGAGTGACGACACGCCACTCTAGGTTGATAGCCGCGCATGTTAGGCGGTATTCGATAATCACCTGTACTTCTTAGATATTCCACATTTTGACCTTGGCAAGTGATATAGATCTTTATAATAAAACAAAACAAAACGTCCGCTTCCATCGGATATATCACAGAGGCGCCATCCGACTTAGAAAAAGTTGCGTAATATCACACCTATGTGCTAACTAACCGTAAATGTTACACGCCTCCTTTACCCGCCCGATACACATGTTAAAACGCTCAATGGACTTGCGTACGTGCTAACGCTTCCATTCTCGGAAGTTGCTCGTCGAGTAACCCCTGGACTAATCAATACCCAGTTAGGAATTCGTTTTCGTTAAGCGTGGAAAATTGCCAACGGAATATTTGAGGTCGCTTTCCTTGTCCAATTACAAGAACTGGTTTTTTTTCTTCTTCGTACTTATTTTAGGTACCTACTGTCTTGCTCCCATCTAAATACTTTCAAGCAGCTCAAACCACTTATGATTGATCATTACCTTCTTCTCGTAGTGGAAACAAATCCGGTCAGATACCGTTTAGGGCGTGAAATCGATAATTTTCACCCAATGTTTGTCAACCATTTATGTTTAGTCTATTTTTTCCATTCACCAACAATGTAAGCATAAAGATTGTCGTGCGTAATATTGGCGGCGCGTACCGTGTCCCACAATCACAATTGGCCCGGCGAGCGTGGGAAGCTCGTGTAATCCAAAATTTCTATAGAGCTTAACATGCCAATAGGCCGTCGGTAAACGCTGTCCTATCGCTCGGTCAAAGGCCTCCCATCATGTCCTTGACGTCTAGAAGGAAGCGATTTCAGATTGGCCTCACTGCCATGGTTACTGTGTTCTCCGCATGGATAGCATATGGATGTCGCTTGTTGAAACACTGCCAACTTTCCTAAGGGCCGATCGTTTCATCTCGGATATGCGTATGTTGATAAGATTATATTGTCGTTGCGTATAAGGATAGCTTGCTATTTCTAGATGAAAAATATCTGCACTATGATATCCCTAAATGAAAATAGTACTGTCTGTCGTTATTACTTAAGTGCTTATTATTTGATTGCAATATCCATTACTTATATAGGTATACAACCTAACAACAATTGAAAACTCATCTGTCAATCAATTCCAAATTCCTTATTAGTGTACAATTGTCGTGTGACGAACATGAATATTTGCATTTACAGTGTATTCATTCGCACATCGATGTCAAGATATTTTCGTGTGGAAATACTCGCGGTACAGGCTAAAAATAAATCCGTTATTGCTACGATAAATCTCTCCCGGTCACCCAGTTTCCGCTTATATGGAAACGGGTACCGCAAGGACGTCGCGGCGACCGACGTGTTATAGCCTTTATCATTTACATTACACACCGAGCAAACGGCAGATGATTTCATATGGTCTACGAGCACATGATAATATTGTAGAATGACAAGCATGAATAAATATCAACATATTTTAGAAATATGTCCCGTAGGTCTGTTTATATTTGGAGTTTTGATTCGAAAACGATTCGAATTTTCATTTCGACGAGATATACAAATCAGCACACTTTCCGAAACCACAACAATGTTGTCGCATGCAGATTGGAGATATATTTAAGTGTGCGCAGTACACACGGAGAAACTGGTTTAAGCTCATTTCAAAACAGAACCAGTTGCATATTTGACAATGTTCAGCGCGCGCTTACCGGCCGACGGACCAGATCGTCGGCTATCCGCACTTTGTGTGCAACCGGTGCCGGTGCATACGAAGGTCGCTGTCGTCGGCTCGGCGACTGCGGACGGACGGAAATAGCCGAACGTACAGCAATTTCCCGTATGTATAGGCCAGTGAAATACATGTTAAACTTCACAAAATTCATTAGTTTGTAAAATTGATAATGCTAGCGAATTGACCAGGCTCCCGATCATTTCCGCCGTGTGATTGCTGCGCTGGGTTTAATTTGCGTGTTTTCATCACAAACTGGTGATATAATGTGTCATGAAATAACAGTTATAATGGTATTTATTAAGAACCTTTATTATGTTGGTGTTTCAAATGCTTAAGATTAAATTCCCGTGTAAAGCCTTTTGCAACCCCATAAAATAACCACATAACCTTAAAGTATGCCATAACACGCGTAACCCGTATAAAAACAAAGATTAACACATCTTGCGGCATATCGAGCGTGCGGATCTCCCTTCATATTTAACCGTCCGGCGGCAGTATTATAATTTTAGCGGCATCCACCGTTGCTGTACGTGAGCCTATTTGCGCGGAGATTAACGGGCTGACCCCGCAGGCGGCAGTGGACGCGACAGCGAATAATCTGTTTAGGCCTCCGCGGTGGGGGATGCTGAGGGGAGCTCGCCGATTTGAACGTTCAGCTTTTACCAGGCTAGACGTGTTGATAAAGTTGCTTTCCGCTGCTTTTATTTTGCTTTAAGGATTTTTAGGCAAGACAGTAGGAGCTCCACAATTTTTAGGTTAGTTGTCTTATTTTAAGTTGGCTAATTATTTCTGTTATTTAATTAGCTAGTAAATCGCGTGTCCTTTATTCATTACGGTACCGAATTCTGCAAACCCATTTAGGACTTTGAAATCTGTTAGTTCTCTGTTGTGAAGAAGTAAACATCACTCCTTGTTTACTATGAATATTACTTGCTTCCGAAGGATCCCGAAGGCTACTTGGTACTTTGTTCGGGCTCGGCACGTGGGACGAGGGGGTGTGATGCGGCGCCGTAGGGAGCGACCGGAGGGAGGTGTCACGGTACCCACCCCGCACGGGCGGACTAGGGGTTTAGTTGGAACACTGTTTTATCGCCAACCCTAATGAAATTAATAAAGGTCACATAAGTTCTAGAATTGCTAATTACATGGTCCTTGAGCTATGTTAAGTCCTTGAGGAGCGGAGAGATAAACTTCACTTTTTCCTGTGGTCATTATGTTGTTAATATTTGATATGAAGGGTTGAAAACGAACTAACCGAAGTTCTCGTCTAGTAACTTGGAAATTAATAGGTTTACATAATTTAATCGCAACGCCTTGCTATGATATAGCGTAGCAAGTTAATAGCTATGCAGGTGATAACCCTGTACCTATTCTGGTCAAGGGCGGGAAGCTACAGTGTAGAGTTTATAATGAAGTCTCCAAGTGAAACGAATAATAATTGAATGTTGACGCTCACACACCAGGAGGTTAATCTCAGCAATTTCGACCAAATCAAATTGTCCGTCCAATTCAGTAATTAAGATATACCAGTGGTATATCGTAACACCTGGTCGGTTGGCGCATGCAAATAGCCGCGGGGGCGGTGGGCCGGCGGTCGGGTTCAAGGGGTGTCAAGGTGCACCCCTCGCGGCTCGCGCTCACCTTAATTATTAATACGCCAGCGATATACTAGCCAATGTATTGCCAACCCTGATCATGCAATTATTGCGTCCCAAATTTTTGTACGGGTGCATTATCTGACAACTGAGGTGATAACGCTTCCCATAATGTCGGTTCTCCGCCATATTTGTGGTGCGATAGTAATAATTTTCTTTGGAAATAGGAAAGATTTTGCTTACATTTGCTACGAATGGAAATACATAGTTATAATTGACAGATCCTATTTGAAGTCCTCGAGTCTGACTCCGAAAATTGTGGTATAGTATCTAATTTCTTCCGTAGTAGAGTTCCCATCATACCCGATCAGCTAGTGCTCTGCATTATATAGCTAGTGGGTAAATATGTAATATCAGGTCGCCAATAACTTGCCGTAGCACAAGCCATTCTTCCACGTAGCCAGAAACTGTCAGTCTATCGTCTCGCGTACCCTTCATCCCGAGCTGTTGAAGTACGAGGGCTGCGGCGACGCGGGCGGGGTACCGGCTCTTCACACATTGCTGGCGGGTTCGGAAGCGGAGGCGGGCGCGGCCCGGTGCTATCGATCCGCGCCCGCTGTCCGCCGATTGGTCCCTAACCCCCGCGTGCTGCGCGCCCCACGCACCCGGTCTAATTTACGCGGCGACCACGTGTCCGACGACCTTCACGGTTCGGCACCAACACAAATAGTTGTAGCACGCACTCGTATGAAAATATGACTCGTGCAAGTGAACAATGCGCTGCTGCATATTTTAATGAAGGGGCTACTTTGGTATATTATGACGAATACCTTGGTAGGAAAATGCTGTTAATGCACTAAAGTCCAGCAAAAACTGCGAATTGAATAAAACCGATCTCATTAACTTCGAAATTGTTTCTAACAACCAGTGTAACTTCCGAAAGCTCTCATAAACTGATATAATTTTATCATGTAATAAACGGTCATAAAAATGTGTACATAAACGGCAGCGGAGCATCATCATAACCGTGTATACAAACATCGGCGCGATTGCGACACGCGATAAATTAGGTGTGAAGACGGCGATAAGTGGCACCTACCGGCGCGGAGCGGCGCGCGCTTCCCGCACCGCCGCCTGCCGCCCCGGTGGTGCCGCGGCGGCGGCGGCCGCTTCTCGCTGATCGATACGACCCCCGCACGGCACACACCGATTTGTGTACAAACCCGCAGGCACACGGTTATTGATATTCATCTTCAGATTACATACCTTGATAGTTGTATGACACTCGGATGTGTACCGAGGAGATTTTCTGCTGAATATGTATAGGGTGACAATTTCTTGGATATAGTAAAATTGACAACGACGAGATCTACACGATTTTACATGTAATGTGCGATAAGTATTTTCCAAAACCTAATGTTATTCTTTCTGTAAGATATCGATTTCAGTTTTAACCAAAAGTTAAAACGTTGAAACGACAATTTCAAAATATCATGTGATACATACTGGCAAACTAGAAAACCGCAACCCTGGCACCGCCAATTACATGAAAGCATTCAATGACAACGTTACAGCCACCTAGCTCCTCGTTGATGGCGTCAAATCAAACGAAACGAGCCAGACGGCATCATAATGAACTATTTGTAAGCGATCACATGTAGTTTGTAACCGCCTTCGTATCACCTGTGCTCTTAGAAGATAGCTCGATCAAATGCGCCATCTGCCGGTGTAAGCATCGGGCTCTTGGATCCCTGCCAACGACTATTTACCAAGTTCATTGAGTAGGCCAATACGAACTGCTCTTTTAGTGTTATTCTTTGAAACTTTAGTGCAGTCCCATACGAGTTGCGACTTTTATGTCTTTGTCTTTATAGGAGCGTCAATTTTTGTATTGTTTGTGTTTATTGGATTCATTTAAAGGCTACGTTATTTAATTACTTATAGTTCATTTTTTTCTACTCATTTCTTAATATATTTAAAAGTTACTGGATATTGTTAAGACAAGAACTTCCTCCATCTCATTCAAAGTTCAGCAGCTACGGATGAATAGAACTGGATTCGCTCACATGTTTACAGAGAGTAACAATCGCTCTTAAAAGCTTCGCCAATTTACTTTGGCCTAAACCCTCAAGTTTGTAACAAAGCCGGAACAGGTCTAGACGTTGTAACAAAAGAGCGACGAGCTAGGACTAATTAGCAATAAATGCTCTCAAGCCGGCGTCACAACTTACTGCCAGCCGGGCACGTGCTTAGTTTTAATCCAGGGATTGATCCATGCTAGAAGCTGCTTGAACATGGCTTTCGTCTTAACCTCGCTCAATTGGTCCTTGCAGGAAAATGTTTACCTGATCATTTGTTGCATAACATAACGTCACTATTAATTTAAATCGGAGCCAGTTGTCGGTATAAATCAGCACTTGTTCCTCTCGTTTAAACGCTGCAGTAATGAGAACGCAACAGGTTGTTTTGTAGGCTAATTGTGGACGCAATTAAATCGTTTCTTTTCGCCTACGTATGGCTTGTAGGATGCCTCGTTATCCGTAACGAGTTTCTATTTACATATTTTAGTTGATGCAACATTGTTCACTTTAATTTGATTTGTCTCATCGTTGGCGTTCTTCTCTTTTTCGTTACTACTCTCTATCGAATCGCGATCTCTAAATATGTCTTTAATTGGCGTAAGCTTTTTACAAACGTTATCGGCGGCATTTGATGTACATAAAATATTTTGGTTTTACTTTCTCGTGTCGGTCGGTGGCCGGCTGGGGTGACTGGCTCGGCAACCCGTTTCGCCAGGTTTGTCCGCGGTCAGTGCGACACGACACCTGATCCTCACTGCACATGTCCTCGTACGTGTGTGTAGGGCATTATGTGGACAGATGTTCAAGGACTACTCGGTAGCTGGATTGAGTGCACTGTTTTGAAATATTTTGTACGACGAGATTATTTAAAACGTTATTGTTTCAAATGAAGCTTTTACCGCATCATTTTCCAAGTATTTCGGATTCAGGGCCAATTTAAATGACCGACGATAAATGGCTATCGTGCGCGTGCGCCGTCTCGTCGCCCGAATTCCTGACAATGGGCCTGTTGATGGCCGTTTACGTGTTGTCGGCCTGTCACTGAACTCTACTGTTTTAAATTTTAACCGACTTGCTTAAACAGGTTTTGGTTACTTTTTGTATTTGTTTTTTCTCTATTTGAAGTCCTCGCTACCGACACACGGTGGCGACTCTCAACTTTAACACAAAACGATCACTTGTGTTCAATGTTGCGAAACTTAAGAATATTTTGTTTGATGATAGATATTATTGGAATCGCTTCACGATTCTAATCTTCAAAGGTGATGTGGTCAATTGAATGTGGCCTTTCCGCAATCCCATTACATACGAAGGATTTCTGTCAGAGTGCATCTAATGGCATCGGTATGCGACGATCACCATGTCGCGGCGGCTCCTGCGGCCGTGTCGAATGGACTAGATGGATTGTTTCACCGCGCGCGCGGGCGCCCGGGGCGCAGTCGTTGACCCGCATTGCGCCCGTACCATGCCCATGATACGCCCTCCTCCATAAATAAGGGTTTCATTCTGTAAATCCTCTAATACTGGGCATATTAAGTAAGTACCTACTACACTGAGACCAATTCGATATGTACTCACTAAGTTAATTGATCTGTCTACAGTTGTCTTGTCTATAATTAAAAATAACCGACATAGATATTTGAGTAAGGTGTTATTTCTTCTGTCGATGTTTCAATTAACTTATTTGAAATTTACGTAACAGTTATATCATTTAGGTTTTGGTGTTGTTATCGCCATGCAAACATTATCTCATCGAGGATGAACTGTTTGTGATGGGTCTAGTGATAAGGCTGGCTTCTTCCGTTCGTCTGCATACTACATAATATTGGACTGTTTACACAACATGGGTATTTTTCCATGTACATAGCGCGCTTGCTCTTTCTCTCTCTAGTGAATTCTTGTTTAATTTGTAGGAATTTATCTGTTTTGAAATCCGTTTTGCTTTCGTCGTTTCCTTCTTGTCTTTGTTACCTCGACTTAATCATCAATGCTCCCATAAGCTTTCATTTGGTTCCGCTTGGTCAAATAAATCAAGAGAGTGTGGAAACCGTCCGTTAGGTTTATTAATTAGTGGTTAGGGTCGCGTGGGTTGAATGCGCGAGCGCTGCCGCCTCTGTTATTGTGAGAATTGATTCGAGTGAAACACACGCACGCCGCTCACCGCTAACTTTCTAGCAACTGTACTGCGATATTTTGATGAATGTGTTATTATGTGACAATATCACATCTTAAAATTTAGAACTTTAATTATAAAAAAATATTCATTCAACATAATGCCAGCAACGAGTTGAACATTATCGTTAGCACATCTAAACAAAACCGCCTCCACTTAATCGTACATATCGTGTAGTGTCAAATCCATTGAGGCTTTATTTCAGGTCAAATTTGCTAAGTCATTACAATGCCGTCAATGTACTCAAATTTCGCAACCTGCGTGGGCTAGCTTCGAGGCCGTGGGAACGCGCTTCCTCTCGGCTCTAAGACGCAATTCTGCTATAATTCATAACGGTACTACTGTCACTACTAGATGTAATGTTCTAAATTTGTTTCAGGTATTCTTTGTCGCGATTCAAATTACAGCAGCGTTCGTTCTTTGCAACATTATAAACGCGTGAAGAACAATCGTGAATGTGGATCAGGTCATGCCGCGCTATGTGATGTAACTATGTAAAGAGCGCGTAAGAAGCTGGTCGCGCGGGGTTGTTGAACGTTCGGTTCGTCCGCACTTTGTTCGGTGTTTTATTAATAAAATCGTCGTGACGTGTATCGATGGGCGCGCACCGGATCGGGCTATTTATTGATGCGCGTGCGCACCGCCCGCTAGCCGTGTATCGATCGATGCCACTATTGCCACTCGTTATTGGTCGCGTTATGATTTTCCAATTTGAAACATAAACACGGACGTTAGGTTTGACCGCCTTCGATCTTACCGTTATTATCGATTCGCTATGGTTAAGTAATGTTCGACACCATAAGTCCATAACAGTATTGCACTGTCTATTGTCGATTGCGACAAATCCAACTTTGCCGATCCATAGCGACTCCGCTCTCAGGTTACGTAACAATTTTCGAATGAAAGATATCATGAAATGGTAATTAAAACGAGTTTGGTGGTTACCAAGCCGTGGATTTATTTATGTCGTACGTTGGCTGGCATCATTAGTCGTCTTGACGTAACCATAAGTGTTCGTCGGTAAGTAGAGACAATAGTACATTGTTACACGAGTGGTGAAAGTGACTTATTTTTCCCGAGACGGGGTTTGGCGCCCGAGCGTAGCGAGGGCGCTAATAGTTCGAGGGACAAAATAAGTCTTTCACCCGAGGTAAACACTGTGCTTTTCATTACGAATACAAGGAAAATAAAAATAAAAACAGGAATTGGCTAAAGAAATAATACAAGGAAGCATGAACAATACTCTACAACTCGAAAAAAAAAAAGATCGGATTGCCGCCTATTTTGTTTTTTTTCGTTGGCCGGCCAACTTCATTATTTAGCCAGTATTTTTAATTTTAATTTTTAAATATTTTGACCAAATCTATGTTATTTTAAAGAAATTGTTGAAACTAAATTATAATTAAGTCATTTAAAAGTATATATTCTTTATTTAATACTCAACTTTATGTTATTTCAATTTTACATCGTGCTGTAATTGAGTGACTGTAGAAAAAGTTTGAACATGGTTCCATAGAAATGGAACTAGTTTTTTTTTTATAATTTGACAGCTGTCAGTTGAAAGTGATTCTCCCGGGCCAGAAAAGTATTACTTTCAACCCGCTCCTCAGGCAACTTCAGACCTACTTTCAGTGTATGAGTAATGAAAAAGCTGTTGAGAGGGTGGGTCGTCGGCGGCGCGGCGGCGTGCAGCTGCGTGTCTCGCTTGAGGCCGCGCAGATGGCAGGACGGCAAATCCGCCCCGCTATGCACTGCTAGTAAAAACGTTGAGGGCTAATTCCGAGAACACCTTTATAAATTCAACCTTCAAGGATCTATTCATGATAAATTATAATATCATTATATCTTTCACTACCAAACCTGCATGAATTTTATATCTGTTATTTGGTATTCTGGTATTCTGAACTAGCAAGTAAGACGTTCCTTGAATTTGCATTAAAACGCAAAAAATCTTCGTCGAAAGTCGCAGTACTCATCTCTGCGCTAGTGCTGTGTAATCGAGCGCCTAAAACGAGGTAGGGCTGGGGAGGGTTCCCATTTCGCTGGTGCCGGGGTATTACCGAGGCTTGCGGGCGGTCCGTGACGTCGACCGGGCGACGCGCGTGTGACGTCACTTGCGCACGTGGGCGTGCGCGACCGAGACGGCAACACAAGCACCGCTCGGGAGGGACGAAGGCCGCTCCGCCGCCGCAGAGGGCGCGCGCGAATTGACAGATTTCCACGCGCTCGATACGATCTTGAATTACATTATCAGACGACGCCGAACCGGGTTAAATGCCCGTATCCGCCTATTCAATGCGACGAACGCCCGCCCTTTTAAACAACGATTGTTGAACACCTTTTTTTTCTATTGTCTCGCTCGAAAATGGAACTAGCTATCCTTCGATTAGAAGCCGTAACAACCGGTTTCGCAACGGTGTGAAGTTAACCGGCGGCGTTCATCTAGTTAAGTCATCTTATCGCGAATCCCGCTCCCATGCTCGGCGAATGTAGCCGCACCGCGGTTAACCTCGGGCCGGCCGGTAGGTTGTAAACAAAACGCGCGCAGATTGAACGCGACGTTGCCATGTCGCGCGCCGCCCGTCTTTGTAGTAGGTACACTATGTGGCTGTCACTGATTGTTTACTATTTTTCTTTCGTGTGCCCAAACATTTTTAATATTTTCCTCGTAGGTACCTATGTTTATCTCATAAAGATATACTTAAATCGATAATACTTTTGTAACGGTAACATAGTACCTATTTAATCATGTCACTTTAATATTATTATTATTATTTTCTTTAGTTGGGGGCACAGGGTGATGATGCTGTTGTACAGTCATAAAAGTATCGATTATAGGTATCTAGGTAGTATAAAAGCGAGTTCACTTTTTTCAATTCCTACCTGTATATCATTTAGCAATATACCTACACCCTGAAGGGCCATCGTAACGAAAACTAATACCATGGGAGTACCATCAACTCATGATTCTGGACTCCCCAGAGTTGAAATTTTGCGTCGATATTTTCATGGATTACCTACGATAAAAAAATCAACCTTTTTGTTACTTAAATACAATTTAGCGCGAAATGCGCGCTTGAGCGTAGGTACCTATTCAGTCTTAATTTACATTGCAGTTTTTGTCTAAAATAGTAATTATTGATTGTTTTATGTAAAATAACTTGAGACAGATTTGTATAATGATTTCATGCTAAAACAATTTAGCTGAAATTTTTTAGCATAATACAGAAAATTCCAACTCTGGAGGTCCAGTGCCTATTCTATGCACAAAGCCTGTTCGCGTTTTACAAACTATTCCTACGTGTCATTCGAGGATGTTACAACGTGGAGATAGGTACCAATGTCTGTGGTAGATGCCGTAGGTGGTAGGTACATTATAAAGAACTTCGGAGGTTGTCTTCGTTTTATTAGCACGATATGAACTGCCCTCACTTGCTGACATAACGAAGACTTATATGGGTTCATAGTTGCGCAAATTGACACAGCACCACTGAATTAAAGCAACCGCGGACATTGCGAAAGACCGCTTTAGGTAGAACAAGACGACGGCGACACGACACGGAGATTGTTCTGAACATTCAGTGCGAAAGGGATGCTGCCAATGCAGTAAGCAACCCACGTGCCGAGCGATAATGTTGTTGCGCTGTCACCGTCAGCGATACATTTTCTCGCTTCGCTGTCTACCAGCCAGTCGTTAGATAGGTACCTATTATGTTTACTGCCGAAGTTCTACTAACGTCATTGTCCTAATAGGTATCTTTATATTTTAACACCACAGATCATTTCGTCGAGAAGGTACCTACGATACCTACCTAATATGAATGTTATTTCTCCTAGAGGCAGGGCGGTTCAGTTATCAGATCACATTCAATGTTAGCCGCGTTTGTTATCAATCTTATCTGCGACATTAACCGCAACGCGGCAGCCGGTACTAAGCAAATACTACTTGGGCAACAATGGTGATAATCGTATGGCGATTACTGCGTTCACGTCGAAGAGGCGGGTAGTGGCGCGGCGGCGCGCGTCGTCTGCCTGCTATCGATCCCGGCGCAAGGCGCAAGGTGGTGCCAACCACCGCCGTTACACCGCGACAAACATGCGACCTTGAACCTTCAACTATCCCTATTATTGCACTCTAAAAGAGTGCACTCTCACGCACGCAATAGAGTATATTAAATAGACGATTCAAAACTATAACTTATTATGAAAGCATACCTGATGTACCTAGGTGCCTACCAAATGAGTCGAAACTAAAGGTAGGGTTAATGAAATTAATGTAAAAATAAAGTTAAAAAGCAATTGCATAACTTTATTTACAACTTGATATCCCTGCATAAAGTAGGCAATAACCGCTTGCAACACTATAGTACATGAGCTATGTCGAAATCATTTCATCACGTCATTACCACAAAATCATCTCGTTCGACCCCGCGAACACGAATTGTGAGCGTCATAAACCCAACCATCAACATCCAATACTCCGCTGGAGTTGGAGGCTGAATTTTCCGCATTAGAAACCAAATCGATCGATGCTGAAATCCTTGGTTGTCGATCGCGATGGTACCACGGTGCGGGTAGAGTCGAGACTATAATCGGCCTGGTGTTCAAGGGTGGTGGTTCATAATGCAACTCAAATAATTTATCCACCGACTTCAAAAAGGAGAACCAATTAATTGAGAACCATTAGTGTTTTTTTTTGTTTACGCTTACGGGGCACTTACAAATAGTATTTTTTTATTTTCTTCCTTAAGTCTACAACCATATCGGAACCTGACTTCGACTGAGATCCTCCAAAAAACTGAGCAACGCGAACGTTGTAACAAATATTAATTCAAAGGCCTGTTTTTCAGAAAATACCTACCTAGGTACCTATGTTAGTAACTTACAAGTTACAATATCGTCTGTCTTCACTGGGCATCAGTATAGGTATTTCGGACTTTTGAAACACCTATGAAACATAGATTATAATAGGTAGTCCTTGTTCTGTCAATAAGTGTGAAATGTTATTTAAAAAATATTTATATACTTAATAATTAGGTACATTGGTAGCTTTAAACCGGGAAGGCCTCGCCCCTTGATAGTTTTATCCTAATGGAATCCATTCTACTGTATCGAAGATGTCAGTTCCATTTGTTACGGTCAGGTTACTACCAGACCGTGTCACTCGATGCCCTTGACTAGGCACCTCATCGACACACCGTCGAACTAGTCAAGCTCGTTTAGCAATTAAAATGACGAGCTATGAGGCTTTACTGACGCTTTAAAATTAACTTTTTAGGTACTTAGGCGTCTACCTAGTACCTACGCAAATCTACTGAACTATTGGCCAATCTTTCGTTATTTTGTAACTTATCTCCCTCAATTGAACTCTCTTGCCATTGTTATTATTATAAATGATAAAGCAGACGTACGATAAGTAGGCACCGATTTCTTATAAAGGTTCCGTATTTATTGATATAAGTAAGTAGGTACCAAATAATTCGTGTGATCATTGTGGAAAAACTAGTTCAATTGACGGGACGGGAGATGACAGACGTAGGTACCTACACCTGGAGCGCGAATGTCAAGGCTGAACGCTTGGAAACGCTCCAGTAATACGGCAATACCTGAAATAACATTACTACTGACAATTCTCCGCTATGGCCATAGGTACCTGCCTACTATAGGTACAATCAGTTCATCGCGATCGCGACACAACAATATTAGTATTAGGTATCTCATGATGCGCGTGAGCGATAACCCGTTACCTATGATAACCACATGATTACATTGAATACCTACAAATTAAGTTTTAACATTAAATAAAGGTACCTACGCTGATAATCATATATTGTTCATATTGCAGGGTTTTCAAAATACCTCACAACTTTATTAAAATTGTTTAATCTTTTGATTACAATAGAATATTCAATGTCAATTAAATTGTTAGCGGACGCTAACAAACTCGCGCATGTGTGTCGTTCGCGGCGCGCTACAAACACAAGCACGTGCGCCGTGCGAGCGCGTGACGTCACACGGGTCGCTCCCGCCCCGCCCCCTAGCTAGAAAGGGACGGCGCTACGGGGCAAAGCAAAGCGGCAACGTCGCGCGCGCCGCCGTTTTGTTTTTGCTTGCATCTAATGCCGCGGCATCAGTGATAGGCCGAGTTTATCTTCCTATTGCGAATGCAACAACAGCTATTTCTAGCGTTACTTACCACACTACACAACCCGATTTTATCGCTTCTCAGCTTAACGCTCCGCTATTGTAGATATTTTCATTGTCATGTCGACCTTGGATGCATACTTGTTTTATTACAATTACACATCGAAATGACAATTTATCATTACCGTATGATATCGGAATGAGGTTTCAGAGTTAGTGCCTCACTAAATATGTACTTAAGTACTAAATTAGAAGTTCAACCAATGTCAAGGAAATAGTGCGTTGACAGGACAAGGTCGAGGTTGATGGCGAGAATCAGTGATTAATTTAAATTAGTGAGTTGGGTTACCCAACCTATACTAGATCTAATGCTATATATTTTCTTATTTACAGAAGGCGACCAGGGATCGTGGGATAGCGGACTGTCCTACGAATGCCGTTCGTTGCTGTTCAAGGCCCTACATAATCTTATCGAAAGGTAAATAATCATACCCTTCATGTCTATCAAACACAACATTGCGAAAACACAATTTGCAAACAGCTGCATGTAAAATAGATTTCTAGTTTAATTTAGCGGTTTCTGATTGGGCGGTTTAAACTGTACAAGCGACCACAAAAACGGCATTGAAGACATTCGCAGTACCAACAAATACTTGTTAATCATTGCCGATCAGGTACACAATTTGAACTCGATGATGCGTATCAAGCCGTCAACGTCGCGCGTGGTTTGTTTCAATACGTCTCATAAATTAAGTAACTGGCCGTGATTTGTTATGAAATCATTCCTATAGACGGTCTTACGTTACTAGTGCAGTTTGCAAAGTTAACAAAGACATTTTACGTGCCTCCATATCTATTTGTTAGGTGTGCCCCAAGGAGCGCTCCTTGGTCCCACATAACTTTTGCTAGCTAAACTTCTTTATTTTTTACTAGCGGCCCGCCCCGGCTTCGCACGGGTACATTGCGGTTACATTATTCGAGTTTTAGTAAGGATCCCAAATTTTTTTGAAAATATATTATAGCCATGTCACCCGGGGATAGTGTAGCTTCCCAACAGTGAAAGAATTTTTGAAATCGGTTCAGTAGTTTCGAAGCCTATTCATTACAATCAAACAAACAAAGTTTTCCTCTTTATAATATTAGTATGATTTACATGAAATAATGTACACCTTTTATACCATTTAAAAACTACTTGTAAACGAAAAACAGAAGCTACTTTAAACCGAACTTTCATATAAGTTAACCGTGAACGTACCTATTATGTATACTACAAATGTGATTAAGAAATAAATCTACGATGTAAGCAGATTAACGACATCAGACAGAGTTCAAACGGATATAGGTCCTATCTGTCCAATAACAGATATGACAAAAAAGCAGAATACCATTCCAATTCTCATGACGTATGAATCAAACTAGGTATTATTAATTAAATTGTAGTGGAATTACGCAGAAACATTCGTAATTCGAATGTTGTTGCACCTGGCCGGTGCGCGGGCGCATCGCTCGCATGGCGGCGCGTTCGTTCCGCGAAGGTCGACGCATCTCACATCGGGGCGTTCTAATGTCGTTTTTTGCTTCGGATGCATTGGACGCTCGTGCCCTTCGCTTCTTCGTACATAGTTATCTGCTGATTCGGAATAAATATCTACAGCTAAACATTCATAACATGTAGCCTTGAGACATCTATGTACCTATAAAGCAGATTTTATGGAACAATAATCGCCTCTTGTGCATTCTAATCGATCTTACTCAGTTGAGTCAAACCAGCTAGAATTACCAGTGAGTAATTTATTCACAATCAATGTTTTTCTTCACCTTCAATAGTGAACTATTCTAGCTGGAGGTAGGAAATAGGTACATTTATTAGATTTAGACCTAGCTATTTAATTGCATCAATTAATTTGCAAAATCGTGATTGATCCAAGTCTAACTCGCGAATTTTATATATGTATGAACGTACCTACCTAGATCGCATTGGGATTAAGGTTGTAATTGAGATAAGCAGGTAGTACAGTTAGGGCAACAGTTGATCTGCGCAGTTCGCTACCACTGAACATGAATAAATGTTTGTGTAAATTAATTACTCAATACAACATTGTTTATTTACTAAAACTGCATAAAGCAACACTATTAAAATGTAACAGTGACGTAATCGTAGTAACTAGCGCATGCATCGGGCCTCAATCCTCATGCGTTCCCGTGCGGTGTGCGGAGCGGTGGCTCGCCACGGAATCTCGGCGTATGAACGAAATCCAGACGAGTCGTTGACCCCGGGTGTCGGCTGCGGCGGCGGCGGCGCGTCAAAGAAACAATGCGTTCGTCGCCGCGACGACGGCGACAGGGATGCGGGAACGCACGGCTTTACTATACCACACATTTATCGCTATTGCCGCCTATTACTTAACATCACCTTTTTTAAATCGCAATAATTCCTTTATCGTAAAAGATTCTTAACTTTTTATATCTAATTAATCATTTCTATTGCTACTAAACTGCGTGCAGAAATAAATCATGTGTTACAGAATATAAAGTGGTATTAATTAACGCAGCCGCTATAAAAAGTGTTGTTACAAAATGTTAGTAGATATGTTTGCAAACGTTAATTTTTTATGGGCTTGTTTACAAATCAGTTAAATTAAATAAGTAGGCAGTGATGTTCCATTAAAAATATGTTAATATCTTTGTATTCAATTTTTTTTATAAAAATAATGTGATTTTATTCATCAGCGTCTAAATCTATTAAAAATCTTTAAGCATCTTCACTACATAGTATAAAACAAAGTCGCTTCCCACTGTCTGTATGTCCCTATGTATGCTTAGATCTATAAAACTACGCAACGGATTTTGATGCGGTTTTTTTAAATAGATAGAGTGATTCGAGAGGAAGGTTTATATGTATAATACATGCATAATATAGGAGAGAAACAATTATAAAAATTACCCATGCGAAGCCGGGGCGGGTCGCTAGTAATTAATAAACATGTTTTGCAAAAATACTTCTGAAATAAACCTACCTCCTATTGTTATTTCGTGAGTATTCGCTGGATTTTTCTCACATACGTAGGCAGGTGCACTCCGATGGACTGAAAATAGTATTTGCATCGTTTTTTATTTCGGTTACATTTCGCCACACGCAATATTTAGAGCGTATTTTTTATTGTATCAGACCGCCTCGTCGTCGGCGGGTTAGTATCAAAACTGGTTCAAAGACCGCGCGTACCGAAGTCGACGCGCGGGGGTTATAAGACGCATTGTATACTATAATACCTCTTTTTTACATAAGTAAAAAATGTTGTACTTCTGTTGTTTTGTTGTCCATTGAGGCATATGCAAATAATAAGCTTTGTTGCTGACCTACTGGTGTTTAATATCGGCCACTGTACGAGGGAAAATTGTCCGTCATTTGTTGAGGCCCTATGTTAAAATTCAACGTGAATCTGTCTTTAATATCAATTAATAATAATAAACATCGCCAGACTGGCACACCAACTGTATGGTCCCAAACTAAGCAACGCTTGTACTATGGGTACCGTACAATGGACCGGGGGCGATCCCAGTGACACCCAGACCAGGGCAAATTACGAAAAGGCCATTTCCGAAATTTTCCCCGGCGGGAGTCGAACCCGCAACCACTATTTGCAGTGAGCCGAGCGGCCTACGCTCGAACCACAGCGCCAAGCGGTCGCCGAATTAAGCTATTTCAGACATATTACTTTGATGATCAAGACACCTATTAGAATTTGCATCTGGTCACATTCACGTGCATTCCGACGCATTCCACAGTACAGCGCGCTGCAAGTTACTCGTCGAGTGAACACCTGCGCCCGCGCCTCTGAATCTCTCCCGTTATGAAGGCGCTTTGCATGCGACTGCGCGCATCCCTCCCCGCGACCATTATAAATGCGTGACTGCCGACAGTGGCCTTTTGCACGGTAGTATTGAGGAATTGTAATTTGAGTACCTAACTACCTATCACCAACCTAAATACTTATATGGTAAATTAGTAAGGGTTCTGCCGGGTTTGGTCCTTGCCCACGTACCCCTACACAACATTATATAGGAGCTCTGTCATGACGGTGTACGATCGCAAGGCGTCGCTAGGGTACGTAAAAGGTATGACAATTGTGTTATTTTGTACTAGCTGTGCCCCGCGACTTCATCCGCGTAGTATTGGATTATTGGGTTAAAAAGTATCCTATATGTTAATCCCGGTTATAATCTATCTGTGTTCCAAATTTCATCCAAATCCGTTCAGTAGTTTTTGCGTGAAGGAGTAACAAACATACATACTCGTACATACATACATACATCCACACTCACAAACTTTTGCATTTATAATATTAGTAAGATGGCATAGTGTTAGTACCACGGCTTGCCGAAAGGTGCGCTGCACAATTTGCCATTGATTACATTATAACTAGCGAGTGTAAAACACGCGTAAAACTCACACGGTGCAGATAAGATGTTACAAGTAAGAATCTATACAAATAAATACAATTGGAGTGTCTGTTTGTAATATCAAAATAACACCTTTTCACTAAATGCATATGAAAGTACATACGAAACCTATAGCAAAAACGCGATTTAAAATTTTTTGTCTGTCTGTCTGTGTGTTTGTTCCGGGTAATCTCCGAAACGGCTGGACCGATTTTGACGGGACTTTCACTGGCAGATAGCTGATGTTTTAAGGAGTAACATAGGCTACTTTAATTTTAGAAAAGCAATTAGGTTTCCGCGTAAAAAAATAAAATCACATGAAATCAAAGAGTATCTACGAAACGGCTGGCCCGAATTTGACGGGACTTTCACTGGTAGATAGCTGATGTTATAAGCAGTAACTTAGGCTACTTTTATTTTAGAAAAACAAAATTAAAAAAATGAAAAAATGGGTTCTGTCGTGCGGGTTCAGAACGCGGGAGTGGGCTTTTTTGTTAAGTTAAATTCCACGCGGACGAAGTCGCGGGCTCAGCTAGTCTAAACTATAAATTGAAATAAATGATCACCGTTATAATGTAACTAATTTCAATACGAACTCGAGATGGAATCATTGAATGAGTCACGTAGACGTTTTGTTTACAGCGCAGCGGTGTGCACAGCCACAGAGTAGCTAGGCAAGCAGTAGTGGTCGGCGCATCGCTTTAAATACACTATCGACCGATTAATTGAATCTTTGTGTAACAAACTTTTGTGCTCTACTTATTTATTTATATTTCTCGAAACATAGAATCTTACAAGGTGTTTATTACAAAGCACTTTGGTTTTGACAAAATCTTTGTATAACCATTGTAAATTGATTAAAATGTCTATTAATTTGAGGGGTATTTCTTTAGAAATATTTTCAGCTTGGAGCTCTTGGTTTTCATGGTGTATAATATTTTCCGTTTTATTTTTGAACCCCAAATATATCCTACAAAACATACAAGTATCTAGCATTAAAGGTGAATATTGCTTCAGGAAAACTATTTGAAAATATAAATGTGTCATTCTAATCAACAACACTGTTTTTCTGTGTCAAATTTTTATATTTCAGACCATACCGACTGACGTGTGACCATACTTACAAATGTTTCTAAAAGACCTTGTTTTATAATCGTGTCCAAGTAATTATGTATTTAGTATTTAAACAGCGTGTGTTAACTTCATGCAATAAAACAAACAGTTTACGATTTAAAATACAATCTTGGATATTAAACGCAGCATTTTTCATAACGTACCTACTTGGAACTAGTAAACAATTATTAAGTACCGATTACTTTACATGCGTCGCGTTCAGTAATTATACGTTCACACCGAGTCGATTATTCATCTGTTGTTTTACTCGTTACGTACATAACATTTGCCGGTGACACAATAATATTCGCCGTGGCGATACAATCGATAACTGCCGAGCTAGTTGCGACACCGCACCGATACATGCTCGCGCCCGCTACGCCAGCGAATTCCATAGGTAACACTCTACTTGCATAGCACTGCCCATTGCGATGACAAACAAGTTTCAACTCAATTTATATACTGTTTAGATGCTAAACACGATAGCATTTTAACTGCTGCATATATTATGGTAAAACCGAGGCAAGATTCAGACCGTTCATAGATTTTCAGGATCAACAGTAGGTACGTACCCAGAGCCACATCTATTCCCTTGCGCGAATCATGGCTACAAACTCCACCGCATACCATCTTCCATACAATTTATTTTATTGTTCAAATGGCGTCCCGATAAAAGAAACGTGATACACTCGTAAAGTGGCAAAATGTTGCCAGTTCTCGTGGCGTAAGTTGTTCGGCTGTGAAATTGTATAGCGTATTGGATGGCCGTAGGGGTAACGTTATGCTCTTAGCGATAGACGTACACCCTATTATTTTATGGTGCTTTACCTTATATAGTAAGGTCGTAACATAATCGATTGTAGGGTTCTAGAGAGGGTATCTCGACTCCACACAAGCCATATTCCAAGTTGTTAAGTGTGAAAAGAAAAAAATATTCGATAGGTCCGTATTATTATGTATTATTTGGGACTAGGCTCGCCACCACTGTTACTCCTGTAAGCCAAGGGTCGACATGGGTATGCAACGATGAAGAAGAGGTTTGACTCCCGAAAAAAAAATGCCTTGTAATGCGCACGAATCCCAGTAGTAATGCTTGAACCACAAGGCGCGAGCTAAGTGAGCGATGTGAGGGTGCCGCGGCCACCGGGCGACACTTACAAAGGGGGAACCATGACAAGCCTGGATAAAGATACCGTTCCAATAGTAATATTTAATAGGAACTGAAATGTCAGGCCACCATTATTAATTAAAAATAACTATCCTTATAACCCTTTTGCAAATACTAAACCGTTAATTTCTTCGTGTTCCAGATGCCTTCTGTCGCGGGACTTTGTGAGGCTCGGCAAGTGGTTCGTTCAGCCGTACGATGGCGACGAGGAGGACGTCGGCAAAAGGTAACCGAATTTCTACTCTATTGTCTACACAATAAACGACAGTTCCGTGTTATCCGGAGCGTGATAGTGAAAGTACAAGTTGTGATATGACACGCTTGTCTTTCGCGTGTGCCGTTACATGTTGCCTAATTACTAGGAGTTGATTGTCTGTCGATCGGAGTTATTTCGAAATACAAGCGTTTTGTTCGTTGCCTTCATTAGTCACTTGAGTCTGGAATATCTTTCTGGATTTAAAGACAGAATTCATCAACGGAAGTTTAAGTATATGTGGTAGTAAGAACTAGCAAGAAAACCCTAATTTGACCCTAGTTCATAGACACGCAAACTTAATTAGACCGAAATAAAATTATTGCTGCCGTGTATTCTCAATCGTATAGAACAGGAGAGCAATTCAGTTTAGTCGTCAGTTGTAGACATCAGAATTAGTACTACTTTGAGTAAGGATTGCGTATCGAAACCGTAACTCCGGCCTTGATTGTATGCAATTCCGGCCTTTCTTATCATGAATTCCGTCTTCATTCAGCTTCATAAAGCATTCTGGTGTTAGTCTGACCATAAATGTATCCTGATGGAAGAGAAATTTGAAGCGGTCCCGAATGGATCGTTCTCAAATCGCCTCTGGTGTCAACTTCCTATATTGAAATGAAGATCTCTGTGTCGTACTCGTTAAGAAATGAGAGTATTACTTCGTTCCCCTTCAAACATTTTACTACTGAGAGCGAGCCTCTAGTTATAGAATAACTGAACAGGCAAAGCGTTGTTATTTATCATTGAATTGTATTTGTATGTATTGAATTGTATTGTATTTGTCATTATATTGTATGTGTAGTCGCGAAGATCGTTCATTAGTTCCCAATAACAGGCCAAATCGTAGAACAATATAAAATTTGTCCTTGGAAGAGATTGAGACCATTCCAAACTAAACAAAATATAGATATAGGGGAACTCCTACGAGGCATGCCTTTTAAGTTCTGTCGTTTCCATAATTCCCGGCAATTTTGAATTTGGTGCTGTTCTATATTCGAATGTGTTTAAATTTCGAATCTCAAAACAGTTGAATGTATTAGGATTAATGTTATTGTTTAGTCACAGCGTCGATTAGAATCTGTCAGGTTACGTACGAAAATGAATCTTTCTAAGGAAAATGTTCGTGCAATAATTTTCTACAACTTTAGAAGAGGCCTGACACGGCTTCAGTGTTTTGAAGAGCTAATATCTGTGTTCAGGGATGAAGCCCCATGTCTGCGGACTGTCGAACGCTGGTATTTAGAATTCCAGCGTGGACATACTAGTGTTAGTGACAAATCTCGCGAAGGTCGCCCAAAATCTGCATTCACTGAAGATAACATCATTGGAGTGAGACAACTAATTCTCGAAGATCGTCATGTGACGTATCGAGAGATAGAGGCTCTATTAGGCATCTCAGGGACAACCATTCAGAAAATCTTGCATGAAGCGCTTGGTGTAAGAAAGCTAGTTTGCCGTTGGATACCGCATCTGCTTTCCGACGATCACAAGGCGGCCCGCGTCAGATGGTGTAAGAAAACTCTGCAAAGGTTCAACCGAGGAGAGTCAAATCACGTCTACGACATCATCAGTGGTGACGAATCTTGGATCTATGCCTACGATCCTGATTCCAAACAACAATCTACAATCTGGGTCTTTCAAGACGAGCCAAAGCCGACTAAAGTTGTTCGTTCTCGAAGCACTTCAAAGAAGATGGTGGCCACGTTCGTTAGAAAAACCGGCCATGTTGCGACTATTGCACTTGATGATCGTAGAACGGTTAACGCAGAGTGGTATACCACAGTTTGTTTACCACAAGTCATCGCCGAACTTCGAAAATCTAACTCAAAGCGACGCATCATCCTGCACCACGACAATGCAAGTTCACACAGCGCTCGTCAAACGATTGAGTATTTGAAGCAGGAAAAAGTAGAAATTCTTGACCATCCTCCATACAGTCCTGACCTAAGCCCTAACGATTTTTTTACATTTCCTAAAATTAAGAAAAGTCTTCGTGGTCAAAGGTTCCAGTCCAGTGAAGAAGCAGTCGACGCTTTCAAGTCAGCCATTTTGAACACCCCCACTTTAGAGTGGAATAAATGTTATAATAACTGGTTTGAGCGAATGGAAAAGTGTATTAAGCTACGTGGTGAATACTTTGAAAAACAATAAAAAGTACTATAAGGTTCTAGTTGTGTTTTTTTCTTCAAACGACAAAACTTAAAAGGCATTCCTCGTATATGTTGGTGGAGGGACTGCCACAGTAATAGCCCGCTGAGTTTCTTGCCGGTTCTTCTCAGTCGAGGTTGCGTTCCGATCCAGTTGTAGATATAAGAAAAACATGTAAAATTGACCATTTGTAAGCGCCCCCGTAGGCCTAAACAAAATAAAGGCTTTGAATTTGACTTTGAATAAAAACTATATTATTACTGTTGGAGTCTCCCCACTCTACTCTATTAAATGATACACCGGGTAATGCCTGTCTCCTTTCTCTATTCATTTATTTCCTTATGTTATTTAAATACTATATATTTTTAACCCCCGACAAAAAAAGAGAGGTGTTATAAGTTTAACATGTGTATTTTTGTATCTGTGTGTCTATCTGTGGCATCGTAGCGCCCAACGGATGAACCGATTGCAATTTAGTTTTTTTTGTATGTTTCATCAAAATCGGTTCAGCCGATGAAAATTATCAGCTCTTTTGTACTCTAAAAAGTCGTCGCACCGGGGGTTTCCTAAATTTGCAATTTTTTAATTTTTGTTATTAATATGTCGTGTTGATGTGTCCAGTCCGTGGCACCTGTCGTTCTCGTTCGCGTTCTTCCTGCACGGCGAGAGCACGGTGTGCGCGTCGGTGGACGTGCGCCAGCACCCGCCCGTGCGCACGCTCACGCCGCGCCGCCGCGCGCGCGCCGACCAACACGACGCCAGCGGTAACTACACACTACACTCTACGTACTACACATACACACACTCTATTCTATGTACTATGGATACAGTACAATGGAACTGGAGGCGATCCCGGTCACACCTGGATGGGGACTAATTATGAAAAGACCATTTTCGAAATTCGCCCAGGCCGGAATCGAACCCGCAACCACTCGGTGCAGTGAGCCGAGCGGGCTCCACTTGAATCACTGCGCCAAGGGGTTGTCAAACGGGAATCTACTTGCCAGCCTCAAGACATCACGTAAAACCACTATTTTATGTGAATGCGATTGTCAAAAAGTTGGCGGGAGGTATATGGGAGGACGCAAAATTCGAGGCAGCCTAGAACGGACCGATCGAAATGTCAATGGCTCTGTATAAGCACAAATATGCGGCGTCTATGGCTTATTGATCAGTGCTGAGAGCACACTATGAGGTGGTGAATTCAGACTTTCCAACTAGCTCGCTGAATACAGATAAAAATTATCGATTTTCTAATTTTCTCGCAGTGTCAAATGTTGAAAGGCACAGCGTTGGGAGGTTTGAACCTTTCAGAAGCTTGTGAAACGAGTACATTATCATCTATTCGGATATCGAGACGAACACGCGTCAACAAAATGTTGTTTGTATAATGTCGGACGCAATAAAGTATAACACTTGCGTATGTATCTCACATCGGAGAATAAATTACCGTTCGCGACGCAGAAAAGGATAATTTCACGTCATCACTATTGAGTTGTTATAAACATCAAGTACATTTTCCTGTTAATACCCAAACAGTTAGTTTGCAATTGGAATGACCAATTTGTTGATTCATACAAAAACATGTCGGTACTATTTTCTGTATATTTATTATAACAATCAATGTCCAATAACTTAGTATTATCCCGCTCTATCCCATCGCTGGGCAAAGGCTTCCTGTCTTGCTCGTTCGAGTTCTAGATTTACAGTTTATTATTTATTGATAGAGTCAGACGACATGGGTCCATAGATAAATACCTTAGAGACTAACATAGGTACCATATAACACTAAACTATTGGTGGCATTATTCTTCCTGCATGAAAGTTGACAGATTTCAGGGAGGACCGCCGTAGCCACAAACGGTCCGTAACTAAAATATCGATGATCATGTTGTGTTGTGTCGCGGCAGTGATCCTGGCGCCGTTCGGGCTGGAGGGCACGCTGACGGGGCGCGAGTGGGCCGACGGCGACGCGGCCACGGCGCGGCTGCTGGACGCCTGGCGCCAGCTCTACCCGCTGGAGCAGGGCTGCGGCGCCGTCGAGGTCAGCCCACGCGCCGACACTGCTCGGCTACCTGTTCATATCCACTCCACTATTGGAAAAAAAAACCTTTTAGAGCTCCTGGATCACTTCGCCGGGGGTCAAACCTCGGTATTATCGTGGAAGATCACCGTAGATCGGTGGGTCGAGCGAGCGAGGCCCCTGAGAGGGGTCACTAATGTATCTTGCAATTAGTAATGATGGAGAGACTACAATAATAAATCCCCCCCCCCCGCAGGTGTCGTGCGGCGGCACGCGCATGCGCTACCCGGCGCCGTACGTGCTGGTGACGGAGATGGAGGCGGGCGCCGCGCGGCCCGCGCCCGGCGCGCCCGCCGCGCGCCTGGCCGACCGCGCGCTCGCCGCGCTCGCCACGCCCGCGCCGCACCAGGTACACACCCCCCCACACCCCCCCGTGCTGGTGACGGAGATGGAGGCGGGCGCCGCGCGGCCCGCGCCCGGCGCGCCCGCCGCGCGCCTGGCCGACCGCGCGCTCGCCGCGCTCGCCACGCCCGCGCCGCACCAGGTACACACCCCCCCACACCCCCCCGTGCTGGTGACGGAGATGGAGGCGGGCGCCGCGCGGCCCGCGCCCGGCGCGCCCGCCGCGCGCCTGGCCGACCGCGCGCTCGCCGCGCTCGCCACGCCCGCGCCGCACCAGGTACACACCCCCCCACACCCCCCCGTGCTGGTGACGGAGATGGAGGCGGGCGCCGCGCGGCCCGCGCCCGGCGCGCCCGCCGCGCGCCTGGCCGACCGCGCGCTCGCCGCGCTCGCCACGCCCGCGCCGCACCAGGTACACACCCCCCCACACCCCCCCGTGCTGGTGACGGAGATGGAGGCGGGCGCCGCGCGGCCCGCGCCCGGCGCGCCCGCCGCGCGCCTGGCCGACCGCGCGCTCGCCGCGCTCGCCACGCCCGCGCCGCACCAGGTACACACCCCCCCACACCCCCCCGTGCTGGTGACGGAGATGGAGGCGGGCGCCGCGCGGCCCGCGCCCGGCGCGCCCGCCGCGCGCCTGGCCGACCGCGCGCTCGCCGCGCTCGCCACGCCCGCGCCGCACCAGGTACACACCCCCCCACACCCCCCCGTGCTGGTGACGGAGATGGAGGCGGGCGCCGCGCGGCCCGCGCCCGGCGCGCCCGCCGCGCGCCTGGCCGACCGCGCGCTCGCCGCGCTCGCCACGCCCGCGCCGCACCAGGTACACACCCCCCCACACCCCCCCGTGCTGGTGACGGAGATGGAGGCGGGCGCCGCGCGGCCCGCGCCCGGCGCGCCCGCCGCGCGCCTGGCCGACCGCGCGCTCGCCGCGCTCGCCACGCCCGCGCCGCACCAGGTACACACCCCCCCACACCCCCCCGTGCTGGTGACGGAGATGGAGGCGGGCGCCGCGCGGCCCGCGCCCGGCGCGCCCGCCGCGCGCCTGGCCGACCGCGCGCTCGCCGCGCTCGCCACGCCCGCGCCGCACCAGGTACACACCCCCCCACACCCCCCCGTGCTGGTGACGGAGATGGAGGCGGGCGCCGCGCGGCCCGCGCCCGGCGCGCCCGCCGCGCGCCTGGCCGACCGCGCGCTCGCCGCGCTCGCCACGCCCGCGCCGCACCAGGTACACACCCCCCCACACCCCCCCGTGCTGGTGACGGAGATGGAGGCGGGCGCCGCGCGGCCCGCGCCCGGCGCGCCCGCCGCGCGCCTGGCCGACCGCGCGCTCGCCGCGCTCGCCACGCCCGCGCCGCACCAGGTACACACCCCCCCACACCCCCCCGTGCTGGTGACGGAGATGGAGGCGGGCGCCGCGCGGCCCGCGCCCGGCGCGCCCGCCGCGCGCCTGGCCGACCGCGCGCTCGCCGCGCTCGCCACGCCCGCGCCGCACCAGGTACACACCCCCCCACACCCCCCCGTGCTGGTGACGGAGATGGAGGCGGGCGCCGCGCGGCCCGCGCCCGGCGCGCCCGCCGCGCGCCTGGCCGACCGCGCGCTCGCCGCGCTCGCCACGCCCGCGCCGCACCAGGTACACACCCCCCCACACCCCCCCGTGCTGGTGACGGAGATGGAGGCGGGCGCCGCGCGGCCCGCGCCCGGCGCGCCCGCCGCGCGCCTGGCCGACCGCGCGCTCGCCGCGCTCGCCACGCCCGCGCCGCACCAGGTACACACCCCCCCGTGCTGGTGACGGAGATGGAGGCGGGCGCCGCGCGGCTTTGCCACGGTGGGAATCGAACCCGCAACCACCATGTCCAGTGAGCCGAGCGACCTACGCTCGAACCACTGCACCAAGCGGTCGTCAAGCTATGCGTAGCTTATTCATTACCGCTGGAAGCAGGGGAAACAGAACCGTCGTTGAATAACCCGACGGGCTCTGAGACTGAACTTCCAATATAAAATAGAACGAATTTTAAAATACGTCATTTTTTCCGAGCTTACAAAATGACGATTTATGGTTTCTAACAATTTTTATAACTAGAGAAAGTAAGTCGGATGGAGGACATCCTAAACTGCCCACCTGCTGCTGTTTTTCTAACAACTAATATTATACATATATATAAGATTATACCGGGGACATCTCTCCCCTCATTGGGAGGTGAGACTGTCATAATACCTTTTAAAGTTACCTTTTTTGAAAGATATGGAATTTTTCAGCCGGCGGAGATCTGTTACGCGGACACGTCCGCCGACAAGGGCGAGGACTTCGTGGACCCCACCCGCAAGACGCCGTGCTCCTGTGCCAAGTGAGTACCGGCCCGGTTTGTGCGCTATATGCCCCGTAGAACGACATACACTTTCTACAATGACGACAACTCTATTGCCAGTACATACACAAAATACTAACCCCTCAAATTTATAAGATATTTCATCAATTTACAATGGCTTCGCATTGTTTTTTAGAAAAGAAAAATGTGTTTTGTAATGCCATTGTAAATCGATTTTATCTGTGTAAATCTGTAGACGACAAAATCGCGAGCTACAAGTTAAAATAGGACGAGACCGATTTGAACAAATGTCGAAAATTACAAGTTATATTTTCGGATAATGTAAAGTGATTCCAAGTTTTGTCGCATATTGAGCGAACGATCTTCTAAATTTAACACCAATACCTATTGCTGCCCTTCTCATTCTCTAAGGACATGACAAGGATGGTGATACATATACTTGACAATGTTTTGTTTACGTACCGACAGAATTGACGTCAGCGTGTTACTTATCTGAACAAGAATTACAATCAGCTGCGATTCCTTGGAATGCCCTTGGTTTCCACTTTTTCAATATACCGCACCATTGTATAAAGTATTTTCGTAAATCTGTACATAATCACATTTACCTAAACCTGACATCTATATTTCTATGGCGCATATAACAACGAACTGTATGTATTTTAGAAAATATAAGTAGATAGGTGCAGTACAGTAGTAGTTGTACGAATTGTGTGTTATGCATCTATATTTTACGTATGATATATGTATGAGAGAAATATATTTTTATATTTTTTTTGTATTTTGCATTTGAATGAGAGTTACAGCCGTCATTCGCCGCGAATTTCAATCTTAACTGTATTGAAATAAGCGACGCGTGATAATATATGTAGTAAAATAAAACAATTTAACAGGGTGTAGTTGATAGGTAGATGTTATGTATGTGAATGTTTATTTTTTATATACTTAGCAAAAATATTTATATTTTTATTAGTAGTGATATGAGCAGTAGAGGGTACAGCTTCACCAATAATCACGTGTTTCGATGTTATTGGTGTTTATGGCGAAGGATTTTAACCCGAAATTATAAACGCTTTATATCAATATTAGATAGCAAAACGAAAAAGTTGGTTTTCCTTTGAATTCCTTCGTCATAATACGCGGCGACTCTCGTCACACTTATATCTCTCGTACACCGGATTTCGCGTTCCTTTGTTAGTATGTGGATTAAAATGTTGACGCCATCAGTCAAATAACTGTTCAAATCTCGGGTTGCTCGCGGATTTATCAACTTCTCAAGAGTCCATCCGGCTACAGAGGGATCGAGTCCTTTATTCCCGCAATCTATCGTTTCTCTATATCTTTACCGACCGACGGTTTCTGATGACCAACGGGACGGTCGCGTCTCGCCGCGCCCGTCTCCCCCCTAAACGTGTCCCCCACATCCGTAGCGACGTTTAACCGGGACGGAACGTACGAAAGGCACTCGGAACGGCCTCGGCCGCGGTGGAGGATAGGCGGTAGGCGGCAAGAGATAAAGTGTGCGGGGTCGCCGCGTCGCGCTCGCGGGCGGCATCGGGCAGCGGGCAGCGGCTAGCCTTGTGTTGGTGCAGGTGGCGGCGGCGCCGGCCCGCGCGGCCCCCGCCCTTCCACCGCCGCGCCGCCCGGCCCCGCCCGGCGCGCCCGCCCGCGCGCCGCCAGCCGCCCGCCCTGCACCCCCGCGCGTGAGTACCGCCCGCTGCTGTCCACACACACCCGCCCCACACGACACACGCACGCACGCGCACCCGAGCGAACATCTCGCCTCAGCTTCGGCAACTGTACCTCCACGGTGGCCTCCAACACCTGGGGCCGTGTTATCTACTTTTAAACCTGGTTGTTCCAGGAATTTAATTTCATCACCTTAAACGGGCTAATCTTAACTTTTATTTTGGCATAAGTTTATAGGTACTGAGTTCAATATGGGTTGTTTAGATTGATTTTGATATCATGTTCGACGAAAAAAAGGGAATGATAGTTAGACAGTTATTACTACGCCCTTTGCTCGTTAATACGGCTTCTATTATGAACCTCCTCCCATATTGCTACCGATGCGTACCTAAAATCTTTTAAATTAACTAACAACACTATTGGAAACTTAAAGTAACAATCTCTCGCGAAACATCCACTTTATCGTATTACATAATCGATATCAAAATTCCATTACACAAACTCGATTTACACACGACGTCGACACATTTACATAGGGACGCCGAGCCACAAATAATGCAATGCCGCTTGAATAATGCATGTTATGGTGCCTACGTAATTATCGTTTATTTTATTGCATCGTAGATGTATTGCATGATATTGGAATGTTGAAATGTATCATACAAATTGCATGTTTTGTGTCTTTATACAACTTAATTATATATTCATTATAAGTATGTTTATTTACATGACGTTCGTACATCAATGTGTTTTGTGCATTTAACAATTTTATTATGTGTGTAGACATAAATTATTTTCAGAATATTGATTACATTTCAACAACATAATAATTTTGTTAATTGCATTGTAACTCATGGAAGCGACATTGGTACAATACCATCATTGTTTAGTCACCATATTATGAGATGTACTTCCTATATCAATGTGAAGATCTCTGTGCGGTGTCCGTCAAGACTAAGCGCATCGCTTCGTTCCCCTTCACACATCTAGATATCTCTAAATACGTGTCTGTTTAGCGTTATCAAACATATATACTTGCGGTGGCTGATTGTAATCTATTCATTCCATTGATTGGATGTCAAAAGGCAGTAACGTCAATTAAATTATGTTTTCAATGTTTTTCCTTCATATGTGACTTGTGGCCGGTGCAATATCGATTCAAAATGCGCCGTGGTGTTGACTGCAACATCGATGCTAATGTTTTCATATAACGCGATTAAAACGAGATACTGTTTCTTTAAAGTCGCAGTTGACAGCTGTATTGCGATAGCCAATGGGGTTTCGTTATTGTCCATATTATGCAACAATAATGAAATGCTATTGGTGTTTCTAAGACATCTCTCATCTTTCATTGTTACCGGTCCTCTAAGCGATGAAGTGTTACGTGCGGCAAGTCGTCATGGTACACATAATAACATCTACCTTTCATCTGGAGGCTCTGACTCGCTCGATACGTCACACAAAGTGATCATGGGAAGGTTCATTCATTGGGAGACCCGTTGTATCGTCTGCGTACGAGTTGCCGGGTTTTAAAGCGACACAATGACGGGTGTGGTGAACATGATCTAACAAATAAATACAAGCGTAAAAATGTGAATACTACTGTTCCAGTTAGTTTGAAACTGTATATACAAGGTGACACATAATGGGTATACTTTTTTTTTCAAAACTTAACTTTGTAATTCTAAAACCATCAGCTTTGGAGGGAACTTGAAAAACAAAAGGTGTTATAGGAATACAGCTGTTGACCGATTTCACAAGTCTACAAAACCTTTAGTACTTCAACTGTCCCACAAAGCCGATAGTTTGAGATTTACAAAGTTAAGTTGCAAAAAAAATAGTATACCCATTTTGTATCACCTAGTATATTTGGGGATTGAAAAATTAGATTCGTATCATTGATCTCAAATCGTCACCGGTACCCACCGAACAGTGAATAGTACGATCATCGGACCTAATATTGTATCGCTTGACCCGGTTTCGCAAGTATTGCCCAAACAATGGAACCGATGTAGTAATAGAGCGCGTGTTGCGTGTGCAGGGCGAGCGGCGGCGCGGGCGCGGCGTGCTCGCCGGGCAGCTGCGGCGGCGGCTCGCCGGCGCCCGCCGTCTCCGCGCCCTCCTCCGCCGGCGCGCCGCCGCCCTCGCCCATAGCCCACCACCCGCCCTCCAACCACCAGGTAACACCGCCGGCATAGCGACAGAATCCCACAGGCGCACCGATTTTTCTTAATCATGCTCCACAAGCCGGCAGAGCGGACCGGGGAGTGTTTCGTCAACTTGGAAAATGACCTGAAATGTAACAGTGAATAGTAGGGGGGATGATTACAATGAGGACAACAAATATCTGCACACCAGATGTCGCTCGATCGGCCCGGAATTACGTTACCGTCAGTGGCATGTGGCTAGCACTGAAAGCAACCGATTATTAAAGAGGAGAGATAGGCAATAATAGTGTTGGTGGTACGCGGTAGCGTAGTAGCGTTAATTAAAGCGATCGTGTGTGTGTGCAGACGGCGGGCGCGGTGCCGACGACGCTGCACACGCCGGCGCCGACGCCGGAGCCGGCGCTGCCGCGCACGCCGGCGCCGGCGTCGCTGCCGCCGCCGCGCGGCGCGTCGCCGCCCGCCGCGCCGGGCCGCCGCCCCGCGCTGCCGCCCGCGCCGCCGCGGCTCGACCCGCGCGAGGACGAGCACTCGCTGCAGATGCTCTACGACTACACCACCGTCTATGCCTGGTCAGTACCCCGCCTGTCCTGTCCATCTACCAAACGTATATCGAGCATGACGTACCCTTCGGCTGTAACGGCAACGGACTGGGATGAAGTAATTGGTGGTATATTTTTTAATCCAGTGTATTTTTCTGTGAAAATTATTGTATACATCAAAATCTATATGGTATCGAAATAATGATAAATTTAATATAATGATAAATATCGCTATAAATAAATATCGCCAGACAAACACACCAACTGTATGGTCCCAAACTAAGCAAAGCTTGTACTATGGGTACCGTACAATGAATGGACTGGGGGCGATCCCAGTGACACCCAGACCAGGGACAATTACGAAAAGGCCATTTCCGAAATTTACCCTGACGGGAATCGAACCCGCAACCACCCGGTGCTGTGAGCCGAGCGGCCTACGCTCGAACCACTGCACCAAGCGGTCGTCAAAGATATGAATGATATGTATACAGTATTATTACATTTATACAAATTATAAGAAAAGTTTTTATACACTAATTTACGTGTCCCATACTAAAATATTCTCTATGTCCTATGGTTGACTCCGGACGGTCAGGTATTCTAAATCTATTACGGCACATGAATTATTTTGTGAAAATTTTTCAATAATATCTGCATGCTAGTAAAATACATAGCGAGTACACGGCCACGTTAAAAGTAGTATATTTGACGTGAATCTTTAGGCTCGCCAAATTATTTAACCGATAGCGCATCAGTATCATTCAAGCTTTTGATGGATGTGTTCATTTTTCGGTTACATTTTCTTTTCAACGCCTCGTGAACAATGTTGCCCTCCCGCTCACATGCCAGATTTCTGAAATAAATTAACAACAGAATACTTTCTTGTTCTCGAGGCGGGATTTTGTGACGTTATTTTCTAATTATATAATAATAACTAGCTGTGCCCCGCGACTCCGTCCGCGTTCTGTTGAAAATTTTCCTGAATTTTCTTTGCTATAAACCTCACGGAGCCCGAGACCTTTCCAACGAATGCAAAACCGTGGAAATCGGTTCGTGCGTTCTGGAGTTATAGCGTCAGGAAGGAAAACCCGACTTATTTTTATATAGTAGATAATAATCTTTATATTCCTATGTTATCTAATTATGTTGGTACAGGTTGGAGCACCCTGTGAAGCGTTTCAAGTCCGAGGAGAACTGCTTCCACGAGGAGATGGCGCTGGGCGCGGGCGCGGCCGGCGACCTGTACTCCGGACACGACCACACAAAGATGGCCGTCATGCTGGACCACTCCAGCCTCGACATCAAGCAGGAGAAACTCGACCAAAATGTAAGTGCCCACCATATTTACGCGATCTGTGGTCTGTTGACATCAAGATATCAGCCTTAACGCGAACCTGTCATGTTCACCATCGTGTGCGTTCCAGAAACGTAGAATCTTGAATGTCCAGGAAATATATATATGTCAATGCCATACTCTACATGCTCAAAAATATCGCGGTCCGGTTGTGGAAGACTAAATATCAAGTCTGTCCAATTATTTTTTTAAAAGAGAGGGATTTGTGTGCGGCCATGATTCGTGTCATAAATTACATCCAGATGAGTTACATCCAGATTTCGCCGATGGTATTTTGGTCATAGTGTAACAGGGGTCGGGTCTATAGCTATGTTACCAGGCGCCCCACAGTGTGAGTATATCACACGAACCTTGCAATATAAGCGTCGAGAGCCTTTTGATTAAATATAAGCTCTCGTAATGTGAGAAGTTCTAGATTCGATTCCCACCCTGGCCATTAAACTATTGACGTGAGCCCACTCTCAACACAAGCATTAACTTAACTGGAGGGGCTAGTAATCTTTGAAATAATATTTTAAAATCTGTGTTTCTGGTGCAGGAAGACACAAAAGAGTACAAGAACCTGTTCACGTCCGACGGGCTGTGTCCGACGTTCAAAGACCTCGACCAAATATTCGACAACTCTGACGACGCGGCCAGCGGCGATGAGACGGTAAGACTTGTGAGTGTACCCTTCATTATTTATCCCTAGTATTAGTAGCATGATTATAATTAGAACAGTCCCGTCGGATTTATAATAACAGCCGTAAATTTGGTTATGGATCCAAATTATTTTACACAATGTGTGTTCAAATATATATAACATCTCGTACGCCTTTAAAGTAAAAGTAAGGGTTGCTCTCGCATGAAGTTTCCTACTTACATTGTCACGTAATATTTGTTTGGAAAAAAATGAAATTTTTATAAATTGTGCACGCCCAACAGATTAATATTTATCGGTCTTAAATACTGGCCCCGACGAGCTATAGCTATTTATGTGAAAAATAAATCTTTTGGCTAGGCATATTTTTAAATTCTACTTTCACTGACCCCGTAATGTGTTTATTGTACTGTCCATTTAATAGCGAGAGCGAGTTTTTCTTTATTTTTTTCTTGAAAGCGTTCTGACGCAATTGAAACAACTAATTAACACCGTTCAATGTCCGTAAAAAGTCCGAAATAATACTTTCCGGTCTGGATAAGTATAGAATTAAATAGTTTCAAGCAATAGTTTCAAAGCAGATCGAAAATGAGGAGAAACAAGTTTTTCTGGCTGCTACTCATAAATAATGTAGGTTTCACTGGTTTCTTGGCATCTGATATATAATAGGGCTGCGACACGCAACTTGAGATAAATATTAAAAGGCCTAGAACTCAGAAAATACGATAGTTACGTATCGTCTCAGGTCATGTAGATTAGATGTATATCTACATCATTCTACCGTGTATGTAGCCAAGATACTATTCGGGACGGTTGACACGGGCGCATGAAGGGGTAGTACGCGAGATGTAGAGTGTGCGCTGACCGCGCGACGTGTTGTGCGTGCAGCTGCAGTGCGCGACGGCCGGGGAGCCGCGGCGCGGGCTGGCGGCGTGCCCGCGCGCGGAGGAGCTGAGCAAGATGTTCCCCACGCCGCCCAGCATGGAGGCGCACGCGCAGCCCTCGCCCGGCTTCTCGCCGCCCGACGACACCACGCCGCTGCGCCACGCGCCGCACCCACCCCACCCGCCCGCCTCGCCGCCGCCCGACGCCGCCATCGAGGTACCATACACACTCTACACATACACATACACTCGGGGCGAACACGCTCTCATTCATTCAATATCATTTCTAAAGCTGTCCCGACGACAAACAGACCTCCAGACGCTCTGTACCACCGTACCGGTAGCCGGAAGGCTCCCCCTCAGAAATAATTTAGAAGACCCGCGGAAAAATGCGGGACTAAATTGGACCCAGTATAAATTCGGCGCCGCCTTTGCGAAACTGTTCTTGATGAAATTCGTCAACGATCTCGAACGACGAACCAAAGTAGTAAAGTAATATTCGGTTAGATTTATTGCAACTTTGGCTCGCTATTGTTGCCACCATCAAGATGGTGACAACAATTGCCAACAGTGCTTTTGCACTGTTCGACAGACGAGTCTTATATTTTCCGTATCACTTGAAATGTGAAATAACAAACTAATTGGATCCCGCTCGCTCCGGCGGCTCCCCAGGACTGGTCGTACGTGTTCAAGCCGCCGACGATATACAAGTACGTGGGCTCGTCGAAGTACGCGCCGCTGGCGACGCTGCCGAGCCAGCTGCTGCCGGCCGTGGCGCTGCCGCCGCACGCCGTGTACCGGCCGCGCTGCCGCGACGCCGAGCGCGACCGCGACCGCGAGCCCGCCAAGCGCGACGAGCCCGCCGCGGACGCGATAAGGACAGGTCGCTAATGCACACCAAAATCTAATATTATTGCATTGTTTTAATTTTTTAGCTTTACCAACTACTTTATTAGAGTTTCGTGCTTTGATTCGTCATTTACACGAGACCTCCAATGGGACTATTGGAAGGGTCGAAATTATTTAGGGTGCTGATAATGCCTCAGTTATACATGTCTTATAGCTCGAGTTTGTCATGTGTACGACGAGTAAAGTGTTGTTTCTTGTGTGCACCACTCGTCTAAACTTTCCTTGACTAGGTCATCATTAATCATGACCTGGTCAAGCCGAACCGAAGTATGGAACAAGTTAACAAACAGTCATAATAATACCGCAAATCGTCCAAGCTTAGACTGAACTCAATACGTATTAAACATTTTGTTGTGTATCTATCTATCTAAATATATATAACTCAAAGGTGACTGACTGACTGACATAGTGATCTATCAACGCACAGCCCAAACCACTGGACGGATCGGGCTGAAATTTGCAGGTAGATGTTATGACGTAGGCTAAGAAAGGATTTTGATTAATTCTACCCCCAAGGGGATGAAATAGGGGTTGATTGTTAAGTTAAATTCCACGTGGACGAAGTCGCGGGCACAGCTAGTGTTTCTATAATTCGTTTTTTTTGCACTAGGTGTGAAACGATCAGCATCACCTGTAGTGGAGTCTCGGGACGCGCGGTCGCGGCGTTCTTGCTCGGCGGGCGGCCACGCGGCCGGCGGCGGCGGCAGCGGCGGCGGCAACAGCGGCGGCAACGGCGCGGCGCGGCGGCAGGCGTGCGGCGGCGCCGTGCACGCCGCCTGCCCGCTGCTCGTCAACGTGCTGCTGGCCGACACCGTGCTCAACGTGTTCCGCGATCACAACTTCGACAGCTGCACACTGTGCGTCTGCAACGCTGGACCTAAGGTGCGTACTCTTTGTTAAACAGTGGAAATACGCGCCTATTAGTCTATTCACTCATAATCAATAAAATGTATGTGTGTTGAATAATATACTAATTACTCGTAGGTATGCGAGTTTCGTAAATACCATCATTTCCATTATTTTAAATGGTGACGTGTGATTCAGGTTGTGGGCAACATCCGCGGCGCGGACGCGTCGACGTACCTGGCGGGGTGCTCGGGCGCCGGCGGGGGCGGCGGCGGGGGCGGGGGCGGCGCGGGCTGGACGTCGCCGGCGCCCGACGACGAGCCCTCGCACTGCACCTGCGGCTTCAGCGCCATCCTCAACCGCCGCCTCGCGCACCGCGCCGGACTCTTCTACGAGGCAAGTCTCACCACACCGGCATTTACAGTGCCACCACAACTACGGAGGATGTTAATAGATTACAATGTGTATAAATTCAGTGTCAGTGTAATGATGGAAGGATTTACAAATAGTTTTTAGAAATCTCCAGAATGCAAATTTTCTTTTCTTCGTCATTGAATACACCGAACATTTTTGCCGTCACCATTTATAAAGTGATCATAGTTATCAGGATGAGTGGGCGATCAACACTGCTTTCTATTTTCACTTTTTATTTTTAGTCCCTTTACAGATTGTTTAATAACACGGTATATTCGAACAGGACGAGATGGAGATCACGGGCCTGGCGGAGGAGCCGGGCGGGGCCGGGGCCGGGGCCGGGGGCGGCGGGGGGCTGGGCGAGGTGGCGGGCGTGGTGGTGGCGCAGTGCGCGGCGCTGGGCGGCGGCGACGCGTCGGCGCTGGCGCGCGCCGCCGGCCTGGCCGCGCAGCCGCCGCCCGACGACGACCACCGGCTCAACCTGCTCGAGTCAGTGCACTTCCTACCCGCCGAGTACGCACGCAAAGTGCTATTGCTATTGAGCGTTGTTTAGTAACGTCGTCGCCCTGTGCAGGTACACGGACGGCGGCACGGCGGCGGCGCGGGCGCTGCGCGCGGCGGTCATCTCCGCGAGCTCGTCCAGCTCCAACCCACCTCTCGGCGGCGGCGGCGCGGTCCATCGCTGGCCGTTCATCGGCGCGCGCGCGCCGCGCTCGTCGCGGGACGTCGTCAGGTAAGGAATCATTACCGTTATTGTATTTTTGTAATGGTAGGGCATGAACCGTTTTAAATAATTTGTCTTTCAGCGAAAGCTTTTACTTTTATATGACTTTTCACGGGTGCACGTTCGTCGGAACAGATTAATGCGTCGGCTGCGGCCGCTGCTGCAGGACGCGATACAGAAGCGGTGCTGCGGCGCGCGCATGTGGGACGGCGTGACGGGCCCGCTGACCTGGCGGCAGTTCCACCGGCTGGCCGGGCGCGGCAACGAGGACCTGTGCGAGCCGCAGCCCGTGCCGCCGCTGCTGGTGGGCCACGACCGCGACTGGGTGTCGCTGGCGCCGCACGCGCTGCGCCACTGGGAGCGGCTCGCGCTCGAGCCCTACTCGTACTCGCGCGACGTCGCCTACGTGGTGCTGGCCGCCGACTGCGACACGCTCGCCGACCCGCTGCGGACCTTCTTCCGCGAGCTGTCCGCCGCGTACGAGGCGTGCCGGCTCGGCCGCCACCGCGCCGTGGCGCGCCTGGCGCGGGACGGCATCGTGCGAGCCGCCGCGGGCGCCGCCGCCGCCGCCGAGCGCGACGAGTGGTGCGGCGCGCTGCCGCCCGGCCGCCTGGGCGGCTACCTGCGCGCGTACGGCGACACGGCGCGCGGCTCGCTGGCGCCGCAGCTGGCCGCGCTGGCCGTGGACCGCGCGCTGCTGGAGCCGGGCGAGCGCGAGCCCATGCGGCCGCCCGCCACGCCCGAGCGCGGCTCGCGGCCCGCCTCGCCCGCCGCCGAGCCCGACGCCGAGCCGGCGGCGGCGGCGGCGGCCGCGCCCGCCGCCTGGGAGGAGGGCGGCGCGCCCGCGCTCGTCGTGTACGTGGTGGAGCCCCCCGCGGCGCCGGCGCACCGCCCGCGCGCGCTGCTGGCGCTGCTGCGGCTCGCCAAGCGGCTGGCGGACGCGCTGCGCCACCACAGCCCGCTGGTGAAGATCGTGTCGCTGGAGAGCGTGCGCTCGCGCTGGGGCGGCTACGCGGGCGGCGGGGGCGGGGGCGGGGGCGGCGCGGCGCCCGCCTCGGACGTGCGCGCGCTCGCCTTCAGCGTGTTCAGCGGCGCGCGCCGCCTGCTCGCGCACCATCCCGACGGCAAGTCGCTCACCGGCTTCGGCACCGCCGCGCACGCCAACCTCTTCCTGCAATCCAAGGACGTGAGTAGGCGCCCCCACCGACTACTATACTTTCCGAACGAGGACCGAACATTCATTTTAACGAATCATATTACGTTACGACAGGAGAAAAACCAGGAACCGTACAAACTGTTCTCCCCGGCGTGGGTGCTAGCGGCGCCGCGCGCGCTGAAGGAGGTGGCGGAGACGTGGGGCCAGGGCGGCGGCGAGCAGGGCGGCGTGCTGTTCCTGGCCTACTGCCTGTCGCACGACCAGCGCTGGCTGCTGGCCGCCGCCACCGACGCGCGCGGCGAGCTGCTCGACACCGCCGCCATCAACATACACGTGCCGCACAGGTACCGATCCATGACAATATTACAAAGTAGGCTTCATTATACCCAGTAGACTAGATATGTAATACAGTTATTATTAAGATTAGGGGCAAAAAAGAAGGCAGTGTCACTGAAATTCTTCGTAAATAATTTGTTAACGTTGATATACAGATCGAGACGGAGGCGGAGCGGGCCGGCGCGGCGGCTCGGGCTGACGAAGCTGATGGACTTCACGCTGGGCGTCATGAGCCAGGCGGCGCAGCCCTGGCGGCTCGTCGTCGGGCGCGTCGGCCGGATCGGACACGGCGAGCTCAAAGGTACATATCTTGCTTTATAATATGAATAGATAGTCCATTCAAATTGAAACTAGTGAGACCATTTTCGGTGGATCATATAACACGTGCGTGATGATCCAAACAAAGCCAAGATTAATTGACAATTATGTAAGCGTGTTTCCGCTTTACTGATTATGTAATCAGCTTAGATAAGGCGGGCGTCAATAACCTAACGACCAAAACAATTCATGTTACATAACATTTGAGCCGCGTTTACCAGTGGGGCGTGCAGTAGAGGCTCCGGCTCAATACAGCGTGTGTGTGTGTGTGTCAGGGTGGAGCTGGCTGCTGTCGCGCAAGCACCTGTCGCGCGCGTCGGCGCAGCTGCGCGAGCTGTGCGGCAGCTGCGCCGTGCTGTACCCGGCGGGCGCGCCGTGCATCCTGTCCGCCTGCCTGGTGTCCACGGAGCCCGACTCCTGCCTGCGGCTCATGGCCGACCGCTTCACGCCCGACGAGCGCTTCTCGCAGGCCTCCATCCAGTCGCACCTGCACACGCCAAGGGACGTCACCGCCACGCACATACTCGTCTTCCCCACCTCGGCCACCACGCAGGTTAGCACCATCACGATCACTCTTCGAACTAATCAAGGCTCTTGTCTGCTCTACCTATTTTTTTATACCCATTGTCAAGAGTCACGTCATTTGACTTTGTCTCATTTTCATTAACAATACAGTTGGTCCTCTCTCTCGGTGTATAAAAGTAAAACAAAACCAACTAATATTTAACCTTTGGAAACGCAAGTACAATCGTCACGATGTTTAAATACTGTTTTCATCCAATCCACAGTCCAATCCGATGCCGTTCGAGCAGCCTATGGCGAACGGCGAGGACAACGACATGATGTTCCTGAACGTGGACATGGACGAGGACATGGGCGAGGACAACATGAACATGACGGACCTGCTGATCGGCGACATGTTCAACAACATGTGGGCGCCCGGCAGCCCGCGCCGCGCAGACGACGACCCCGCCGCCAGCCCCGCCGCGCACCACCACCACCCCGCCGCCTACCACCACCAGGACGACACCAATGCTGTGAGTTCACCCTTCCCGTTACACACTCATTCGCATCCGCCGGCTTCCAGGGTCTTGTATAAAGCTGTTGTCGATATTACAAGGGGTTTATGATGATATCATAACTATTCCTCTTCCTAGTCATATGTGTTAAATAGCCAGGGTCTTGAATGAGTTTGTTTTTTCAACATTATAATGAATTGGTGGTGCTGTGCGCAGGAGCAAGTGGGCGCGCTGCTGCAGCAGCCGCTGGCGCTGGGCTACCTGGTGTCGACGGCGCCGCTGGGCGGCATGCCGGCGTGGTGGTGGGCGGGCTGCGCGCACCTGCGCGGCGCCTGCCCCGCCTTCCTCAAGAACGCGCTGCACCTGCACGCCGGCTCGGTGCAGGCGGCCGACGACTTCACCTCGCTCACGCAGCGCCGCGACCACAACACGCACCCGCTCGACTCGCAGACCACCACCGACGTGCTCAGGTACGAGCCCTCGGCCTCGCCGCCCCCGCGTGTACCAGTCCAATGCACGGTGACATCTTCCTACATTCTACAGTGCATTCGGCGTAGCCTGATTTTTGACTTCGTACTATTGACTTCCGAGGATTTTTGGCTAGCTATTCCTACCGTCTGTTGTGTACCGGTTGGACTGTAGACCGTCAGGCACAACCGCCAGAATAGTGGTTATTAATTTACATAAAATATTGCAAATGATCTTTTCATAATTCGCCAAGGTCTGAGTGTTACTAGAATTATTCCTTGTCCATTTCATAGTAACCATAATATCTACTCTGTCAAGAAAGTACCGGGAAAAGATCAATAATACACAAAATGTTTGTTATTCATCCAAAATTATTTTATCACCTTCAAAGTATGCTCCTTCAGAACCGATAAACTTACGCAAACGAATAATCCAATCATGAAAAAAAATTTTTAACGCTGTTTCCGGAATTGAGTTCAGTTCTCGCTGCGAATTCTCCTTTATGTGTTCTACCGATGGAAAACGGGTGCCACGAAGTGGTAATTTGAGTTTAGGAAAAAGAAAGAAGTCGGATGGAGCCATATCTGGTTATTTATATTATTTTTATTAAGATGGTATTTTTTGAGCGTTTGGGCAAAAATTCGTTCACAATGATGGCCTTGTGCGAAGGCGCATTATCGTGGTGCAAAATCCAAGAATTTTCTTTCCAGAAATCTGGCCTTTTTCGTCGAATTTGCTGTCTTAAACGCCGCATAACGCTCAAATAAAATTCTTTATTTACCGTTTGACCTTCCGGCAAGAATTCCGAGTGTACAACACCGCGATAGTCAAAGAAAACAGTCAACATGACTTTGACTTTTGATCAACTTTGGCGTGGTTTTTTTGGTTTCGGTTCAGTTGGAAGGCGCCACTCTGAAGCTTGTTGACTAGTTTGCATGTCAAACTCGTAAACCCACGTCTCGTACCAGTTTCATGAATGTGGGGTCGGAATTGACTCGTTCTAGCATGTCCTCAGCGACTCTCATGGGATTAAGTTTTTGGAGAAAATTCAGGTCTTTTGGGACTAGCCGAGCGGAAACATGTTTCATACCCAAGTGATTATTTAAAATGGTACGGATCGACTCGTGAGACACAGAACGTTCGGCGGCTATCTCTCTCAATGTTGAATGAAGATTTTCAGTCACTATTTCCTTCACTTTTGCAATGTTAACTTCAATTGCAGACGTTGATGGCCTATCAGAGCGAGGCAAACCTTCCATCACATCTCGACCGCTTTTGAACGCTTCATAAGCACGTGTGTTTGATAAAATCGATTCACCGTAAGCCTTCTGTAACATTTTCAGTGACTCCGAACACGAAATTCCATTGGCGATGCAAAATTTAAGACAAACTCTTTGCTCCAAGGTTTTTTTGTTTGTCCATTGTGAAATTCGCAATACACACTAGATATGATATAACTAAAAACAGCACTGTATTTAAGGCTGAAGCGCCCATCTAGCCCGCGAAGTTCAAATTTTTTGAGTTCTTTTAGATTTTTTTCAAAATCTGACAATAATAAAAGACAAATTTAGTAATTTGCGAAAAAGACCGTGTGCAGTGCATTTATTAATATATCTAACATACTCTAAAACATTTCAAGAACGACAGCTATCCAGATAATCTGGCAATTTTTGTATATTTAGTGATTTACTAGTATCATATCCACCGTGATAATATTTAGAGTAAAATAAATGTATTAATAAATGCACTGCACACGGTCTTTTTCGCGAATTACAAAATTTGTCTTTTATTATTGTCAGATTTTGAAAAATTTCTAAAAGAACTCAAAAAATTTGAACTTCGCGGGCTAGACAGGCGCCTTCACCTTAATATAAATAACAGATGCAACTCAAACTCCGCACCAAAATGGAAAACAGTTGTGCCAATCTAGCAACAACAAAAAAAACTAAAATTTGAATTTTGAACCATAAATAAATCATCCATTCCCGATACTTTCTTGACTGAATGTACTTGTTCTCATCACAGATACGTACTGGAGGGCTACAACGCGCTGTCCTGGCTCGCGCTGGACAGCAACACTCACGACCGGCTCTCCTGCCTGCCGCTGCACGTGCAGGTGCTCATGCAGCTGTACCACACGGCCGCGGCGCTTGGCTAGCCCGCCTAGCCGCGACAGCTACAAAGAATAATGCCGCGATTGTTAGCCCGCCTAGCCATAGCCGACCGAGTGTCGCGTTAGATACGACGAAGAAGAGTACTGCTAGCCCGCTTCACCACAACCATGCGAATGTGGCGTGCGTAGCTAGCTAGTGATGTGATTGATAACCCGATTTGGGGTCTCGACCACGTGCAGCGCTTGTTATGAAAAGGAATAGTGAAGTGTTTAGTGATTACGGCCATTGATTGTTAAGTGTAGCGGTGATTTGTGGTGTAGTTGTGCCATTCTCAAAGGAAATGTATTATCAAAGAAGTGTAATTCTCCTACGCCCATATACTAATTGCATGTGGCAAATGGTCACAACTACATATAGGACATCACTAATCTGCCTATTCAATAATTTATTTGAGTATGTAAGTTATTAAAGTTGGTATTATGGAGTGTTCATTTGTAGTGGCGGCATTGGGGATCATAAATATGTATTTTTAAGCTTACCAAATGAAATGATAAATGTAGTAACTAGCAAAAGTGTGTATTTCTTTGTAACTTCCAAATAGAAAAATCAACACTTTGTTTAGGTCATAGACAAGTAATTTGCTCTGTGCTGGTAGTAGTAATTTTAGACAAAAGTTTGAATCCCCCATGCCACACTGCAAGTTGAAATGTTAGGATAACATAAAGGCAGCGTAAGCGTAGTGTCCTAGATGATTTGACAGTACTTAGATAAATTAAATATATGGTAGGGAGTGTAAGTAAGAAGGCCTCGTTACGATGTTATTGTTGTCTGGTGTTGGTGCGTCCTCTACTTGTTGTAGGGTATTACAAATGTTGGTTCCAAGTTGTCATTTCACTCTGTTTCGTATGTTAATATGTCTCATACGAGGCCCAGGTTTTGACAAAGATTGCAATAACAATATAGAGCTTCTCAATGAGAAGAAAAACAAAATAAACATATTTAACAGAGTAAGATGATATGAATGGTTACCACACACAATGTTCTAAAGCAAAATATCAAAAATGTTAAAATAAACTATTAGAAAAATAAAAAAAATACAATCTAGATAAGCCGGGAAGTTAATCATTTGATCATTTGAGCTAATCATTTGATATACAAGGTCCAAATTGGTGTATAGTATTTTTGAAATCAAAATACCATTTCCGTTAAAATTGTTGCTAAAAACATAACTTAATTCTTAAAACTGAATAGACAGTTTATTGAGTTTAGATTCTGCAACTATATACTTTGACATTGTTTATTATTATTTGACAAGATTACAAACAGGTTTTTCTTACTGAAGTCAAATGAATTGGAAACTAAATTCAAGATATTTGCAGTTGTCCTACTTTCAGAATATTGATATGAAAACTTATACAGTGTTGGTTCTCAATATTTTAATTCATCACAGTACATGACTCCTTCCTCTGATGAAACACTTCCATTGCAGTCTTGTCGCATCAAGAAACTATACTTCCTGATCTCTTGTTCCAGAATTATCATGAACCTCATTTTGCGTAGCTTTCAGTTTTGTGTATATCAATTGCGACACCTCATAGGCGTAAAATATTAATGTTTTGCTACGCGCAAAACTATTAGATATAGCAATAAGTTTTGGTTTTCTTGACAAAGGCTAAAATTCACTACATGGAAAACAAAACACCAAAATGGGATTATTGTTGTTAGATAAAATAAATTGGTCGTATTACTTGTGTCGATATAGTTAATATTTAAATACTTATGTCAGTCACTTTTAATTAGATTAAAGTATGAAGTTAATCTGTTCAATCCAAGTTTTTAGCATCCCATGTTTCAACATAAATCATACCCTACATTCGAACTGGACGACCAGTGCAAATATAGGGTTATATTACTCCACAATAATATAAATTTATGTAAATAAATTTATGTTTGATCTCAATTGCAACCGTTTCTCTGTTACCATAATTTTGATATTCAGTCTTGATCAATGACCAGTATAGATTGATCTCTACATGTAACAGCGAGATTATATTTTATCAACACTTGCTATTTTGTTTCCCAAGTTATGTCTGCAAGATGGCATGTGGTATTTATTGCAGTAATATAATTGTTCCATTCTCACGACATGCCAAGAGTAGTGAAAGTATGACGCCATAAGATATTTTCCTGAATTAAAATTACGTCACAATGTTTACAATTGTAACATACATTGTTGTGTTGTATGTATAATGTAATATATTACCTTTTTTATTATTTTTGTTATTATAATAAACCGGTATGAATTACCAAAGGAGTTAGATATGTGTAGTACTTTAGATATTTTTTTACAAAGATTTCATGTTGGTCGTCCACATTTCTAAACATCTGATTTTAATGTTTCCTCTGTAATTGTGGAATCCTTTTGAGCCCTTATTATTTCTTAAACTTTTAAAATAGTAGGTATCATAATTTTACAGCACGTTTTAAATTCGCGAATCATGTAGATAAATAATTTACAATCTTCAACAACAAACGTAATTTAATAATTATTGAACATTGGTAATCATGTTTGTTTATTCCTGTACAGTTGTAATATGTGGGAACAAGCTCGAATATTGCTTCATAGAGGCACCGCATTGCACTGACGTTATAGTAAAAAAAATATAAAAAATGTTCAAAGTATTCAATAATGTTAACAGCCAATAAAGTCTGTGCGATGTTGGTAGTCTGATTCTAAAATAAACAGATTTGCTAGAAAATATTCGTCTTGTGATGAAACCGCCGCAGTTCGGAAGCTAATTAGTGACACCAAAATAGTTTATGGTTAGTTAGTATAAAGAGAGCCCCCTAGAGCATGTTTGAAGTAGCATTTGTAAAGGTAGACATCGTCATTTTGTAACATTAAAAATATTAAGTGAAGCCATTGGAAACAACATAGAAAGAGCGTGTTATACGTCGAATCTCCGACAGTTTAGTAGTTTTAATGAAAATTTTCTATTTTAATATATAGTTAAAGCATAAGCGTAGGGAGGTGTGCTGTGAAACAAATCTGTATATATATTATATTATGTCCGATGCGTGTTTTCAACCGTGTACTACTCATTTTTATTGATGTATTCCATTTTGAATCTTATTTCTGTGGACTGAGTTTGGGAAATCAAAAATTTTAAATCATCTTTCATTTTGATTGAACAAAATAAATTATCAGAAATCAGATTGTAAATTATTTTTTGTTGCTTAGTACCTAATTATTATTATTTTTTGTATCGTCAAGTGATGGTAGGCAATTTGTACAGGTATTGTATGACATGCGCGTGCGCACGCGCCGCGGAGGTTTGCATAAATTATTTAACCGTAGCAGCGGCCCGTCCGCCACTTAACTGAATTATGCCTAGTTGAATATGAAAATGTTTTAAATGTGTTACAGCATTTGAGAATATTTAATGATGTTGTATATAGTTTATTATTTTGTTTTGTAAAAGGACATTTTGTACATACTCGATGTAGTATCGAATACCGTTAATTATTTGCCTACTTTGCCGATGTATAACGGAGCACGTTTTAAAGAAACCACTCGTAATATTTTGTACAGTTGTTAAGTGAGATTCGTAGTTGAATGAATTATTTTTAGGATTTCGTTTTTTGACTTTTTTGTTATTGTGAATTTGTCAATTTTTTTAGGGAATTGGGATCGTACTGTACATAGACCTCACCATTTTGTCATATATTAGTTGTAAGCGGTCAAATCTGATGATTGATGTGGAAATAAAATTTTCTAAATGGAGCAATCATTAGAAATTCGTAAAACAAAATTAGTGTAATACTTGATATTAATATAACTTTATAAATAACTGTGAAAATAGGTAATAATAATTATGAATAAAATATTACATATTTAAAACAGCACTGTTTTATTTTGTAACTAAGGGTTTGATACCATCAATGAGGAAGGGATGAATCAGGAATGCGAAGTCCACGCGGGCACGCAGAAGGCTTGGTACTAACGGCAAAGTTAATAAAAGCCGTGAACGTGTTCTGCACGGAAGAATCCCTAAATTATAATCTTTTTGATCTTATCTTACGAATCCTCAGGATAATATAAAAAAAAAATAAGGGTAATATTTTACTGGCGTGTTGCTAGCGCGTTTACAGCAGCACACTATGTTCAATAATCGCTTGGGAGCGGACATTTTGAGTTGGACTAAGAAATTGATATTTCGCAACATTCTATACGCCGGAGTACTCATGCCGAGTGCCAACTGCCAATTATGTACGGTTGCTGAGAGAAATAACTTCTAAGTTCACCATCTTGAAGTATTTAGAAAGTGCATAAATTATATTTTCTCGAAAAATAATAATGTGGCTGTAAATTTGTAAGTGTAATGTTATAAAGCATTTCAAATAAAAAAAATTGACCTATGTCGCATTTCCGAAACACAAGCGATACGTAAGTAAACTCAAAATTTCACTCAAATGGAAAGAAAATAAACTTTAAATTAAATGAAACCAATCAATTTGACCAAACCAAACCATACATGTATTACACAATTTATTAAATGATATAAAAGTTTGTCGCGAGATACCTGTGTACTAACTAATCTTGATTGACAAACTCATTATAAGTAATTATATGAAAGAAACAGTTTTCTATGAAATATGCAAATCTCGCGACAAGCTTTTATATCATTTAGTAAATTGTGTAATACATGTACCAAATTGATTGGTTTGATTTAATTTAATGTTTATTTTCTTCTTTGTAGGGCAATCAAATAATATATTGTTTAAAAAAAATATTTTACCATTTATTTATTTGCATTGACTTAGAAGCCTATTTTTTACATCTCTAAGGGACCATACCATTTGATATTAATTTCCACTTGATAAGTATATACGTTTCTGAGAAATAGGGTCTTGACAGACAGACAGACTGACAGACATACGGACAACAAGTGATCCTATAAGGGTTCTGTTTTTTCCTTTTGAGGTACGGAACCCTAAAAATTGATAGGAATAAGACAATACTAGATCTATTCCACCGGGCCTTGGAATCATCAGATCCGGTAATAGCCAATGCGCGTCTAATACGGCGTCAACGAAGTTTAAAATGGATACCATTGCCTGAAGAACTAAAAAGTAAATTATGTTGAAACATTGTGTAGACGAAATGCAAGATGAACATTGCTGAATTTTCTATAAAAAGTCCACTTGTTTTGTAAATATAAATATAAATATTTTTTAAGACTTATAATTTTTAGAACACATTTTGATTAATTCTACCCCCAAGGGGATAAAATAGGGGATGAAAGTTTGTATGAAACTTTGTCAATTAAATTCCACGCGGACGAAGTCGCGGGCACAGCTAGTATATAAATATTTTTGAAGACTTATATTTTTTAGAACACATGAGACTAAACGCCTATCAAATTTTAATTTTAAATTTTAATAGCAAACATTGTGATTTGCCTTTAACAAAATCACAGGCGTTTTATATAAAATTATTTCTGGGTGCTACAAATGTGGCATAGTCGAGAAAAAAAATCAAAACCGTTTGAGAGAAATTTTGAGTTTACTTACGTATCGCATGTGTTTCGAAAATGCGACATAGCTCAAAAAATAGTATTTTAAATGCTTTATATATAACATTTAACTTACAAATTTAAAGCTAGTGTATTATTTTTCGAGAAAATAAAATTTTTACACTTTCTAAGTACTTCAAGATGAAGAGAAGAACAAAAATTCACCAAGTGCCATGTCGAGCCATGCACAATGAGGTGTTCAGAGTCATTGAAGGTAATCTGTTTAAAATTTCACCCCAGGTTGAAATAGGTACTAAGTTGTATACATACTACTACCGACATCTATCGACGGCATTAAATACTAAGAAATAGACTAATGAACATAAAACAAACATTTATTGCTGTTATTTAATTTGAATTTATTAACAATGTATCCAATTTCGTCTGCATAATCTTATTTATATTTTTGCAAGAGAAAAATGTAAGAAGTGTCGGAATTCATTACGTAAATTTTGATTTAATCTTTAAAAGTTAAAAATCTCGCAAACAGAATTTTTGATGATAAAATGTTGTATGAAAACACCATTTTATTTGAAAAGACCTTTTCAACGATACCCCACATGATGGGGTAACTTAAAAAAAAATCATTATCCCCTCTTTCGATGTTGGGGGAGGTACCTAAAAAGAAGTAATTTTGGTACATTTTATATTTTTGCAAGTGAGATCTACTCTTAAAGTATTTTTGTACCAAATTACATCAACTTCCGTCAGGAACTGTAGAAGTTATCACCCTGTGACAGGTCGGGACAGACGGACGGACGGACTGGATGATCTTATAAGGGTTCCTCGTAGGGACTACGGAACCCTAAAAAGAAGATGGTGAACTTAGAAGTTATTTTTCTCAGCAACCGTGCATAATTGGCACTCGGCATGAGTACTCCGGCGTATAGAATGTTGCGAAGTATCACTTTCTTAGTCCAACTGAAAATGTCCGCTCCCAAGCGATTATTGAACATAGTGCTGCGGTCATTTCCGGCGAGAAGAATCCTAAGATACATCTGTTGTAAGATATCTGCGGTAATTTCAATTTTAAAATATCTAAATTTTAAAAGGATTGGATATAAATCACCTAAATTCACCTACAGATTAGGTCCAATGTGCAACAAATCGTTAGGCGATGTGACGTTATCAGTTTTAGCGCTGGCGTCCAAAACGATGCGAGTTTTTGTTGACACTTTATCTGGGCGTACAACAGCGTGATACGGAATAAAGCAACCTTCGGCTTGAATGCGTCTACTTACCTAGACGCACCTTGGCACCCGACAAGCCCGCTGAGTTTCTTGCCGGATCTTCTCAGTCGAGGTCGCGTTCCGATCCGGTGGTAGATTTACCCTCGCCACCTCTCCTGGCAGCGGCCCAAGCCGAGGTCGTGTCCCTTGTGGCGCCCTTGAGCTAGCTGCCCCCCTGCCCCTCTGGCTGGAGCGCACTTGCGCTCGCCCTCTGTCCGGGTGAAGTTGTTATGGCCACTCTGGCCAACAACATATAGTCAATTAAAAAAAAAAAAACAAAAAAAAAAAAAAAAAAATGGTGGGAGAATAAGGTATTTTAGACAAATAACCCTTATCTATATAATCAAAGTATAGGTACTCATTTAGAGTTAGAAATGTGCGATTGAATCGTAAGCGATAATAAGCGCGGAGATCGACCCCTAGTTTTTAAGGGCGAATTAACTAGCGATTTAATTTATTGCAACATGCAAGCGTAATAAGATTATTTTGAGAAACGCTGTCTATCAAACATGTTATAGTAGGTAATACGTTTCCCATTAATAGGAACGTACACTTGAGCGGTGGGTAAAACAATTGTCTTATCACATTTATTACGTGCAAGTTGATTGCATGAATGCAAAGATATAAAATCCGTGCATTCCTCAATAGCATCGCGCGAAGCAGGCGCGGGCGCGGCGCGAGGGATGCAGGCACGCTCGGGCGAAACGGCGAAAGGCGCCTATTCTGTAGGTTTCCGTTGGATTGCGAATCTTGCGGATGATTATCGAAATGCAATAGCGAGTGGTGTTTTTAGGACACTATTTACATAAGTTACGCCCACGACAAATAAATGTGGTATATTGAGAACTAAAGCAATTTATGCATAATTTGTTATCTTTTATAAAATTAAAACTGTATTTTACGGGTATTTTTTAAATGAACTACATTCATACATATAAATGAACGTGTTCCGAAGTATTTCAACTCATAAAGGCGGGGGTGTTTTCATTATTTTCGGTAACAGCAAATGTACTTGGAACTCGATGTCGCGGTCTTAGGGATAACATAATTGGACCCCTGCGCTTTCGTATTATTCTGGCGAACCACAGAACTAGTACGTTCGAGGACCCTTAAATATGATGACGAATAAAATCAACTAGATCAGTACTCCTCTGTATTCCAGTAGACCTCTTTATCTGGGACAGATAACTCGAAGTTCTTAAATATTTGAGAATCCAATTTCTTAAGGGCGATATGCATATCTTGAAAGTCAAATTGTTTTAATGCGGACGGACCAATACAAATGAACTCGTCCGATAAAATTATATAATTGTGGGGGTGTATCAGAAATTACATCGAGAATGTTATTTTGGTACATAGGCTTAAGCGACCTTTTATCTTGGTATTTAGCGATTAATTCATTCCAGATCGTAAAATAATTGGATTGATCATACTAATACGAGGCATGCCTTTTAAGTTCTGTCGTTTCCATAATTCCCGGCAATTTTGAATTTGGAACTGTTCTATATTCGAATGTGTTTAAATTTCGAATCTCAAAACAGTTGAATGTATTAGGATTAATGTTATTGTTTAGTCACAGCGTCGATTAGAATCTGTCAGGTTACGTACGAAAATGAATCTTTCTAAGGAAAATGTTCGTGCAATAATTTTCTACAACTTTAGAAGAGGCCTGACACGGCTTCAGTGTTTTGAAGAGCTAATATCTGTGTTCAGGGATGAAGCCCCATGTCTGCGGACTGTCGAACGCTGGTATTTAGAATTCCAGCGTGGACATACTAGTGTTAGTGACAAATCTCGCGAAGGTCGCCCAAAATCTGCATTCACTGAAGATAACATCATTGGAGTGAGACAACTAATTCTCGAAGATCGTCATGTGACGTATCGAGAGATAGAGGCTCTATTAGGCATCTCAGGGACAACCATTCAGAAGATCTTGCATGAAGCGCTTGGTGTAAGAAAGCTAGTTTGCCGTTGGATACCGCATCTGCTTTCCGACGATCACAAGGCGGCCCGCGTCAGATGGTGTAAGAAAACTCTGCAAAGGTTCAACCGAGGAGAGTCAAATCACGTCTACGACATCATCAGTGGTGACGAATCTTGGATCTATGCCTACGATCCTGATTCCAAACAACAATCTACAATCTGGGTCTTTCAAGACGAGCCAAAGCCGACTAAAGTTGTTCGTTCTCGAAGCACTTCAAAGAAGATGGTGGCCACGTTCGTTAGAAAAACCGGCCATGTTGCGACTATTGCACTTGATGATCGTAGAACGGTTAACGCAGAGTGGTATACCACAGTTTGTTTACCACAAGTCATCGCCGAACTTCGAAAATCTAACTCAAAGCGACGCATCATCCTGCACCACGACAATGCAAGTTCACACAGCGCTCGTCAAACGATTGAGTATTTGAAGCAGGAAAAAGTAGAAATTCTTGACCATCCTCCATACAGTCCTGACCTAAGCCCTAACGATTTTTTTACATTTCCTAAAATTAAGAAAAGTCTTCGTGGTCAAAGGTTCCAGTCCAGTGAAGAAGCAGTCGACGCTTTCAAGTCAGCCATTTTGAACACCCCCACTTTAGAGTGGAATAAATGTTATAATAACTGGTTTGAGCGAATGGAAAAGTGTATTAAGCTACGTGGTGAATACTTTGAAAAACAATAAAAAGTACTATTAGGTTCTAGTTGTGTTTTTTTCTTCAAACGACAAAACTTAAAAGGCATCCCTCGTATTATAAAGAGGAAAACTTTGTTTGTTTGATTGTAATGAATAGGCTCCGAAACTACTGAACCGATTTGAAAAATTCTTTCACTGTTGGGAAGCTACACTATCCCCGGGTGACATAGGCTATAATATATTTTCAAAAAAATTAGGGATCCTTACTAAAACTCGAATAATGTAACCGCAATGTACCCGTGCGAAGCCGGGCGGGCCGCTAGTTGGGAATAAATCCCGCGAAAACATTAAGGGCGTTTCCAGTCAGTTCAACAAGTTTACCAACAGACGACCGCTTGGCGCAGTGGTTCGAGCGTAGGCCGCTCGGCTCACTGCATCGGGTGGTTGCGGGTTCAATTCCCGTCAGGGTCAATTTCGGAAATGGCCTTTTCGTAATTTTCCCTGGACTGGGATCGCCCCCAGTCCATTGTACGGTACCCATAGTACAAGCGTAGCTTAGTTTGGGACCGTACAGTTGGTGTGTTCGTCTGGCGATATTTATTATTATTATTAAGATATAAGATGAGAATGTACACCATCTTTCATTCATTGAAAAGAGTAACCATTGAGTTTCTTGCCGGCTCTTCTCAGTGGAAGCAGCATTCCGAACCGGTGGTAGATTCTGACTATTCATAAATGCTTTGTTGGCTTACATGAATAAAAACAATTTTGAATTTTGAATACCTATTGCACGCGTTGAGCGTCGCGCGTCGGTCAGCTGTTTATTATCGTGAATATTAGTTTTAAAGTTTTGATAGAAAAGCGGCCAGGTTTCTGGTTCCCCAGAAAGGGGGCGTCCATTAACTGCGTAAGGTGTTCTAGGGGGGAGGGGATCACGCAAACGTCTCAAGAATGAGACACGAAAAAGTCTCAAAAATGCCTCACGTAAATAATGGACGCCCCCAAAATCCTAGAAGCTAGAATCCTAGAAGCGGAGCCAAACTAAAGGTAGTGTAAGTATCATAGGTTGATTTAATAGCGGAGCCCCGTCGCGACGAGATTCAAGCATACTCGTGCGGGTATGTTGAGTACAACATACCCGCACGCATGAATAGGTACCTATAAACTTTGAAATGCGTCCCAATTTCTGAATTTAAGTTTATAATCCGGATCTTCCTCCAACAATAAAGTGTTGTGTTGGTCGCACAAGTCATTTAATGGGCTATACAAGCCGTTTGCGGTTTGAAACATAAAGGGTATACTTTTTTCAAAACCTAATTTTGTAATTCTAAAACTATCAGCTTTGGACAGAGTCAAAGGCTTTGGAGGAAACTTAAAAGACAAAAGGTGTTATAGGGATGCAGCTGTTGACAGATTTCATAAGTCTACAAAACCATTAATACCTCAACTACCCACAAAGCCAATAGTTTTAGATTTACAAAAGTTGCAAAAAAATGTACACTTACCCTTTCTGTTTCACCTAGTAGGTACCTAAGTATATTGGAAGAGGTGGCATGAAACTCCTGCTTACTACGAGTAGTTATCAATATCAGAAGGTGTCAACTTCTTTGCAGTTGTGTACAAGGCATATATACGCGAAAATATTGCCGCTTTTTTAGCGATGATAATTTTTAATTTGGCTCGGACGCCATTTTTGAATGCGAGCAAAGCGACGAAGCGCTATGCGTGAATACCTACCACCTAGGTACCTAAGTACGTTGACGATGTACCAAAACGTGAATTATTTTAATAATAATCAATCAATCAATTATTTTAATAATAAGTGGGTAAGTAATTAGGAATTATTGAACAAAATATAACTGTAATGCGAATAATAATGCGGTGGTAGGTGTAATAATACACACAAGTTTTGCGAGAAAATGCGATAATAGTAAGTATGGAATAACAGTATACCTACGTAGGACGCACCTAGATACCTACTGACCTACTTAGTAAATTACAATCGAATTAGCACAGTTATGTAATTTGAGTAAAATATGTAAAATATTGAGCGAAATGTAAGTACCTACCTAATTGCCGTTTTTACTCGTATATGTATGGATGGATTAGCATTAAAATGGAACTTACATACTTAGGTACCTAAGTAAAATAAAGTTACGATAGCAAAGAGCGGGTAGATATATCAAGGGTACCTATATCAAGGGTACCTATATCAAGGGTACCTATATCAAGGGTACCTATATCAAGAGAACACGTAAAATCCGGTTCGAAACGGACCAAACTTATGGTCATGCGGATGCGGAATAATAACAAACCACGAATTGTGGATCGCCTACCCTGTTAGCGGGCTATATGAGTCTGTTCACACCAAAGGCATATCAGCACCAAGCCACGGAAAAGCACTCACCAAACGGCTAACCCCGTCGTCCTCCTGGCTGTGGCTTCTCTGTCGCGGCGTCTGGTCACTAGATCAGGCACAACACTTTGTCTAGTCTTCGAAATAGGTAATTGATAGTTCCATCACACTAATTCACAACCGTTTTCATGGTAAAGTACTTATTTTGTATTTATATATAGGGTTTTACAGGCCCAACCCTTTTGCGTGCGCGCGCGATAGATGTCGGAAAAATTCTAACTTTTTCTTCGCTCGGCGAATAGAGGAGCGCCAGAGCAAGATGGCGTGTGTAATGTGTATTGTCTTCGACCCACGACTGACGTCGCAGTTTAGCCCACTCGGGAGTCGGGAGCTTCCCACTTGGTTAGGTGCGAATTCCATAGATGGCGCAAATAAACATTTTGGTGTGAACGACGAAGATAAATAAATTAAATAATTATGTGAAACGGCGTAAACAAGTAGGTTTCAAAAGCATATTTTTTTATAAGGTAAGTTCTCTGTGGGTAGTTTCAACGCGCGTTAAATCTCTCTGATTCAACCACAGACTTATAAAAATACTATCATTCGTGACCATGCGGTGGCGCATCGTGATTTTTATACCTATGAACATGTTACTTGTGGTAGATGGGCTTTTCATTATAATCGAAGTACATGGATTGGGGTTTTCTCACGTAGTCCCACAGTATTCCGTAGTTATATATGGTTCGTATTTTCGTGACACTGGCTAAATGCGGAAAGTGCAACCCTAAGTAATAAAAGTAAAACGCACGTCAGCTGTGCGTCAGACAGATTGAATTTTATTTCACTTGTGTTTTTATTTTTCGTGCTTGTATGTATGTATTATATTCCCAAAAATATTTTAAATCGAATGTTTGATATACCTATCTAACGATACACAGGTAACATTATAGGCAAAAACATCTAGTCAATAAATATCTAAATACATACAGAAACATATAATAGTGATTTTGTGAACCATTTTCTATGAATAAATATAAATGACAATGAAAATAAACGATAAGAATTTGTGCGCTTTCGCCTCGTCCGCGACGCCAGTGGACCGGGACGGGTGGCTCGACATGCGGGGCGAAGTCGGCAAGAACTACCAGAAAAGATGGTTCGTGTTGAAAGGCAACCTGTTGTTTTATTTCGACAAAAAAGGTGACAAGGAACCAGTTGGAGTCATTATCCTGGAAGGATGCACTATTGGTAAGTTTTGCAATGATTCTAATGGTATAAACATCTAAATAGAGCACAGTCGACCATATTATAGAGTAGAGTATTTGTTGCCAATATATTGGGCTGTTTTTTATTTCTTTTTATAGTTAGTTTAATGGCCCTGGGTACAAGCCCTTTTGAGCCTTATGTTAGACTGTAGCCTTAGTATTGCCATGCGAAAATGAACTTAAATGAGTCCAGTATGTTCTTGATAGTCCTTCTGAATGTTGGTGGTTGCTATGGGTAACAAAGACAAAACAAGTTAGCAACAAGAAGCAACTGCAAATATTTACCTCCAACGGCAGCATTGCAAGGTGGGTACTTTAGTTATAAAAAGTGTCTTGTAAAGCAATTGTAAATGGGCTATATTTACTTTTACATATGAGTTTAATCTGTGTAATGAACAGAGCTCACAGAAGAAGAATCCTACAGCTTCAAGATAGTGTTCCACTGTGAGGGGGGGCGCACATACTTCCTGTGCACGGGCTCGCAGACCTCCATGGAGGCGTGGATGAAGGCCCTCGCGTGCGCCAGCTACGACTACATGAAGCTGATGGTGGCAGACCTGCAGCGGCAGCTGGACGAGGCCGAAGGTATATATTCAAAGTAGCCAGCTTTGAATAAGTTTTGTTTTCGTCACACTCACTGCAACTGCGCACTGGGCCAGCGTGGTGGATTATGGCCTGAATCCCCCTCATGTTGAGGGGAGGCCCGTGCCCAGTAGTGGGACGTCAAAAGGGCTAAATTATTATTATTTTATTGGTTGTATTGATTGCGTTCAAGTTCGTATGATGTTTATCAGCTGAAGCGGCGGCAGAAGCTGCCCTGGTGACGGTCACCCCGCCCGACGACGAGCCCAAAGTGCCGCCGCGGGGGCAGCGGTACAACCCGTTCAACAGGGTCGCGGAGGGGGAGGCCAAAGCCGTGCAGGGCAGCAGACACCGTGAGTTTCCAAAGAGTATCATGTTTTTGTTTTAAATCACAGGTTTCAATATACTAATTCACCTTATCCTATGACAGTCTGTATCAAAAGCTTTTGTTTAATAATAATAATAGTATAAATATAATACAGTCCAACCGCATTTTGCCGATTTTTTTTTGGTGCTTATGTAGTAGCAGGAGGGTATATTCCCCCTTAAACTGAGGGTGGTTTAGCGCTGTAACCCACCATGCCCAGGTGTGGGACACGTTACCATCGACGTTAGCATTTTGCTTAGTTAGAGAGGCTAATGGAAATCAATACTAAGGTACCTAGATAAAAATCTTATTTTTCAGACAAGGAGAACCTCAGGGCGGACCTGCCCCGCAAGAAGGTGGGGTTCCGCGACATCCACACGGCGTACGGCCGCAAGATCCTCGTGGACCGCAGCGCGTGGCGCGCGCGCCTGGCGAAGCTCCGGGAGGAGGTCGCCCAGCCCCTCATCCACTTGTGAATCATATGTACTGTTATGTATTTAAAACTTGGCGAAAAGAGTATGACGTGTCCATCGATGGAATTAAACAATGAGGCTTCTAAATGAAGGCGGTCTTAGCGTAATAAGGATGTTGTCACACCAATCGATTGACTCTCGATCAATGGTAAAACGAGATGAGTCGATGTCGACTGACGGCAGTCTAGCTCCGGATTATCTAAAAAGGATCTGAGTTGATGCTATTTGGTATTACTTTCGCTGGCGTCACTCACTGGTTCAACGCGATCCGTCTATGTTATTATTTTAGTTGTGAGGCGTGTACGTAGTCATTTACATCTGTGTCCTGACTGTTAGGGTTAATATATTTTTGTTAAAGGATATATTGAATATTATATAGAGAGACAGTATTAACTACGAACAATAATAATTATTATATATTAATCATCATTATTAGATGTTAAAATTATTAGGATGACGAGTAAAACTAATAGAAATGCTCATTTATTTCTTATATTGAAGAGCCTGTTCTTCATTATTTCGGTCTTGAGCAGTATAAATTTTATTGAAAAAAATCATAAAGAAATATGTAAGTTTGAATCATTACGTACTTTTATTAATAATTTTCAATTCGTCCTGCTTACACAATTTAGAACCTTGTATACGCGAGTCATTAGGTTTAGTTTTCCTCGTGCTCCATTGCATCACAGTGTAGGTTATTATATTTTATTTATAAGGTCTGATTGACAAGGGACTACAAATGGAATTGTGACTTATGGTCCAGAGACCTAAGCACAATTATGTAGAAGGCTGCATACCAACTCGATAACGATACGATCACGTTTGAAGATTGTACTACGGTACCCAATGGCGTATGTGGCAAACTTGTAACTGCTACTATGATTGTGCAGGCAGATGTCCATGTTCGTTCGCTCTTGTTCTGTGAAGTTCTCTGTATCAGACGTAATTTATATTTATCGGTAGACTAACTTAGTTTTGAATGTGTTGAAAATTTTACATACGAAAACGAAACGCTTATTTTGTACATGTTATATTGCTTGCCAAATCAATGTTGTTATTTACTTTTTGCCGTGTTATTAGGAAGCAACCACATGTTGTACAACATTATCGCATTAAGAATGTGCGGTATTACTTTGACCTAATTTATTACAGTCTAGTACTTAATTAGTTTTAGAAACTTTTATAGAAATAAATGAACAAATATTTAATTTATTTTTTTATTTCGTTGACAGCAAATATTTTAAGGTGAATAAAACAAAAATAAGTTGTATTAAGTAAGTTTACTTTCCATTTTATAATATGTTATATATAAACACAACGTCAATAAGTACAGTCGGTGGCGCAAATATGTTTTCGTTCCCAAAAAAATACACCAACATTAAATTTATAAGTCATGCCCACGCAACCGACTGCAGAGCTCAGTAACATAAGTTGTTTATTTATTATAGCCATGAAGATTTACGTTAATGTCATTTCTATACTACTAACATTCCAAGCGAGTACTTACAATGCACACTATAGTTTTGGTATATCAGTTTTTTTAACCCACTAGATAACATTGAGCAAATTTTACCATTCATAAATAAAATTTCGTGCAACAAGGTACAAAATTATTTAAACTATCCGCTACGTTCCATTAGTGGTATACTATACATAACAAAGTGAAATAAACGTGCGATGGAAGACAGGTTCGAATGCCCAGAACTGAGGAGACAGTGGTAACGAGGTGACACACGCACATTTATGCAGAACATAGGTAAAGATTACTGGCGATGTTAAATTTATAATATTATATGCCTCTATAAAAACCGCCCAAATACATTCAAGTAATTTACCATGTGGTAAAATATTAAAATTTCCAAATTTCGAGAAAAAATATCCTACGCTTCCATTAAAAAATCTATATTATACCAACGATTATAAATGTTAAGTGACAACACATACTAGTTACAGTACACTCAATGCGTAAATGAATAACACTCTTTATAAACAAGGATATACAGTGCATTTTACATTGGAGGTGCAATGACACTTGATGTTAACAGGTGTAAATTTATCGTGGGGACTGTACTAGTGATAGTTATTTTACAGAAAACAGTTTTCAATAAATTAATATGTTAGTAAATAAATATAAATATTAATTTGAATTACAAGATACTTGAATGATAGCAATAAAAGAATAAAATGTATGATGTGAAAAGGTTCCCAGACATTTTTTCAACTCAGGTTCAAGTATTATTGCAACTCCAAATATTAAAAGGAAAACACTTCATAAATACAAAAGAAATATTTGGTAACAACTTCTTAAAGATTAAAAACATAGAAAACAAACAATTAGGGTGCAAAACGTTAGTATTTACATAATACAATGTACATAAGTGACATCACTAACCGAAACTCAACTAAAGCTAACCTAGACATCAAGTATACATTCGTTCAAGTGAAAAAAGGTGGACATTATAAACGCGTTGTGTTATATACTGCGCTATACATACAAACTAATAGCTAAACAATAATACAATCAAATTTGTTTATATACATTGTGTGGTGGGTGGGTATAGGGTCTGGCCACTTATGTTTTATGGTAGAGTTGTTTTTGGTCTTAACATACAAATAATTAGATTCTAAAATCAGTTGTTAAGGTCATACTTTATTAGAAATATAATTACACTCGATTGGGAGTAATGTTAATATAACAAATTTAGGTAAAAGTGACGATAAATTCTTTTTAAATAGTAAATCATATGATTTTGTGGGAATTAATACCGATTACTACCTTAAGTTTCGTTTAAAATATTGTCGTGACAACCGACCTGTGCATCTAATTAATGATTCAAGAGAGCCGTTGCAGCTGGTCATAAAATATAAAATAACCAGTTAGTTCCAGTTCAAAGTTAATTGTAATTTCATTTTAATGTAAGACACAATACTAAATTCTTAGTACATTATAACTTTCCGTGACCATAAATAGCAGCCTTTTTATTCAATTATTGCTATAAAACCATCTCAATATGTGCTAAGGCACATTTACAATTTAATAACCATCCTTAGGCTTCACTCTTCAGCTAGGGTAAAAAAAATGGAGGCACGGCAGTGCTCCCGCCAAGTCGTGCTAAAGAGGAACTGTTAATAGGTATATTTTTTAAATTGATGGGTACGGGAAGTTGTGTGCGGGGTATAAACAAGCGAGTGGCCAGGTGCGAGCGTGGTGGGTGCGTGTCGCCGCGCGGTGCATGGCGGCGTGTCCGTGGGCGGCTACAGCTCGAAGCGCTTCTTGCGCTCGGCGACCATGCCTACGAGCGGAGCTATCGTCGCCCGTCCGCTCACCGAGCAGCGCTGTTTCGCTTTCAATTCTGCGGATGAGACAAATAAAAGCGTAAACATTTTGTCGAACAGTTGCTGTTTTAAGAAATCAATTGTCTGTTTGTTGCATCGTAGTACCATAACGGATATACGGATTTCAACGCGATTATTTATTTATATCACGAGACTGGGTGAGATGATGACTGTTTGATGGAAATCACCCATTTCTTGTGAAGATCAGTAAGGAGGATCACCCTCAGTCTAAAGTATTGTGTGGGGTTACCTGGACGGGTGAGAGCTGCAGGTTTCTGGTGGTCTCCGTCTTCGCGTACTGTATCTTGGCGGACCGCGCCGGCCTCGCCGCCTCCAGCAGGGGACTCGCTCTTGACGACTTCGTCTACACATATCGGATCATTTATAAAGACCTGGTTCGCTTTTTACAAAATAAAAACGTGACAAATTTTTCTAATATAAAATAAATTGCATCCGAACACAAAATCAAATTTACCGTTTACAATTTAAAATAAATGATAACCAACATAAATTTACAAGTCAAATCAATTTTAAAAGTGAAGTAATTCACAATATTTTTTAATGTTTATCAATGTCAATTGTTAGGCCGCCACAGCATTTGTTGTTAAAATGAACACTGAAATCTTCAAACCATTCGTTTTTAGCACCTAATATAATACTATCAAGTACATTATCATTGTTCATAAAATATATTATATTAACATTATAGATGTAATCCAAAAGCAGAGTTCATTAGCAGAGGAGAACCTAATAATCGAAACCAAACCACTATACAATCGAGACGAAAACATAATATTCGTAACTAAACATCAAAATGATTAACCCTTTGATTAAGGTCAATGGGCCCAAAAAAAAATATCCAAAAGCAGATAAATGATTTGCCAAACTATTTCAAACCGTATACATCAACTAATGAGATCACTCAACTGGAGCGTAAAATTCCAGTCGCCCACTTTATGCGCCTCTTTCTTAGGGTGCCTCTACAACTAGTGAAGGTTGGCTATCAATTTTTGAATTTCGACCTTGTCTGATTCTAATAAGATCTTATTCTAAAATCCACACCACTGAATGGCATGTGTAAGAAAGAAATTAACACATCTCACACTATCTGTATCTTAACATTTGTTTCGTGTGTCATCTACACGGAGGTTCGTGGCGCTCGCCGCGCGGCCACTATCCGTGCTAAGCGTCAGTAGCGTTACACGATAATAGTTATACAAAGAGGCAGCTGCGGCGCCCTACGCTTTATACTATAAAGCTTCGCTTCTTTCGGGTGTCCCTAGACGGCGCTGTTTTTTTTTTACATGTCATAATAGGCTGGATGCTGCCTGCTACCATTATAACTCGGAACCTACTTTAATCTAGTATATATCCTCAAAAAATATCGATTATGTAGTTGATGATATGAATCATTGTCATTGGTTACCTGTGGAGTGGCCGGCCCGTTGCCAGGCGGCCGCCAGATGCCGCAGGTGGTCCCACAGCGGCGCCTCCGCCCTCCCATGCTGTTAGTGCACCCGGACACATGTACCGTCACGCCATATTGCAATATACAAAGCGCGCCGTCCAATTTTGAGAGCGTTCACACTGATTAGCAGTTTTGTTATTGAGGCCGATTCCGTTGTCTTCAAATTATGACTAAACTAAACTTGTCATATCTAAAAATGTCGCGGTCTTGTTCATATATTACGGCGCTGATAACGATAGCAATAGTTAAGTTTGTGTACCTTAAGAATCAGAACAAGTTTGGCCTTTAAACTTGTCTTAAATCTAAATCTTAAGTTGGTACAGGTACTGAATTCAGTGTACTGACCTCCTCTTTTCAAGGTGGTACATTTATTGTATTGTAAAATTTTGTCGTATTATCGTATCGGTCAAAACCGTATTCAGAATCGAACACTCGATCATAGTTGATAGAGTACATTTTACTGTGGCAGCGATGATGTTATACTATTTTCGACAATCTGAAATATACTGTATATAAAATATTTAAGGTTTACTATTGAGTGTGCTCAATTTAGAGCATTTCAGCGTACCGTACCGTTGCTCTTCGTTTGGACGACGCGCTCTACAGTGGGACTATGCTACTAGTGATGATCGCGCGAATTGAGCTGTATGACTAGCTGTTACGAATTTGACCCTTATACCAAACCTCTTAAGGTCCTGCCCGAGTCGGTTCCTGAGGTACAGGTGGTTCGGTAAGGGAAGAAATGGATACAAAATCTACTATCTACAACTTGTTATACGATTGTACTTTCTCAAACTCAAAAAGAAAATTATGCAAGAGTTTAATAAATACATTTTTTATAGGTGTGAATTTGATTTAATATGCTTCTGCACAAAATACATTTTTGGGATACGTATATGAGAAAGTCAGGTTATGTATTCCGCCCAAATGTGGATGAGCCTTAATAATTACCCCCCCCCCCCCACAGGTACATCAGGAAGCTACTCGGTTGACCAGTAGGCCTGTAGCTAGGTCATGAGCTTATAATGGGATGTTGAATGGAACCTGAATGAAGCTACTTTTAAATCAAATATGACACCAAGCCGGCGGTTCTTCCTATTCACGTATTGGCAATATAATTATGTATTCTATTCATGTATTTCCAAGCGTTTATGTATTGGCATAAAATTGGATTTCTTATAGTATTCTGGCGGTATTTTAACGATAATGAAAATGATATCATTTTCAATTCAAAGACGGATGCTGTTGGACTATTCCTTTTTCATTTAAACGTATTAATTATAATTATGTTGTAATTTTGAGGTGAGCGAGGCTAGAGCTTATAAAGCTCAATATCGCAAAATAAATAAATAAAGGCTGCTTATTTTTTGAGCTCAATTTGTGCGATCAAGAAAAAATAAATTTAGAACAATTTCTTGTAGAAATTTATTTACAAAAGAAATTGATATACGACAAAAATTAAAGTTTATTTGAAGTTTATTTTGTAAAATTTTAACTTTAACCTCATCTACACAGAGTTGACAATTCGACGGTGCTTCAACGTTTGTTATGTGCAATGTATGTGCATGCAAGCGTGTGGCGGGTGGCGTGTGGCGTGTGGCGTGTGGCGTGTGGCGTGTGGCGGGTGGCGTGTGGCGTGTGGCGTGTGGCGTGTGGCGTGTGGCGTGTGGCGGGTGGCGTGTGGCGTGTGGCGGGTGGCGGGTGGCGGGATGAATGAAGGAAGCTCTAGCGCAGGCTGTGTAAGCGGGTGTCGTCGGCTCTCGGTGTGATGTGAGAAACAAAATAATAATATTGAAAGTACCGTGCCAGTGTCCTCTATGAGCTGAGCGAGTGTGGACGCTTCGTTGCTCTTCATCTCGTTCGCCTCGGAGATGAGATGCGCGCGTAGCTGTTTATTTCTGAAATATTATAGATGTAAGCTGATTAGGGTTCCCATTTACTGGTGAACTAACAATAGATCCAACTAAGAACTAAAAGAGTCACCATTATCTTAAGTGTTTTAAATAATAATAACAAAAAAGGCGTTCATAAAAAAATAAATAAAGTTTATTTTTTACTATCTGACCCGACACAGACGTTGTCCTGTCTTAATTTTGAATATTTAATGGGAATTGTTCCGCTCAACTTTATATTTTTTTCTTTCATAAGAACCTGATAATAATAAACACAACAAATAAAGAATTAGCGAAATTGTTCCAATAAAGATTCATTTTTATATATATAGATTTTACCAACTGTCAAGAACTAAACAACACGACACATAACAAAGTAAACAATTGTTTTATCGCATTTACAAACAATTTTATAGGACCCATAATAATATACTCGAAATCGAATTTTGAATTGTTACAGTACCATTAAGGGCTTGTGCACACCACGTTTTAGAAAATGCGACGAACGGCGCGCTTTAATCCTACAAAAGTCTACAGTCTAAAGTCGTCAGGCTACGTCTGACTCGCGTGCGTATGGTTTTCACTTACGCTAGTGTGTGTGCTAATGATGGAACTTTTCATAGGTAGCATGTGAAATATCATATTATATAGGTTTTCATAAGTAGCTTTTGCTACCGACATAGATAGAAACTGTTAAAATCATTGCAATGAAATCGCAAAGCGTTCCGTACTGTCACGGTTTTTATGATAAATCATTGACCAGTGCCTACATAGGATTACGTGTCATAGTGAAAATTCACTCTGAATAAAATCATTGACTGTGAAAAATCGCAGGTGAAATAACAGTGAAAAAAAATAAGTTCACGTAATGAAAATGAATTGAAAGTAGCTATCATTTCCATGCTTAGTGTGTGTGTGGGTGTGTGTGTAAGTGCGGGGCACCAGTGCAGTCACCTGGCGTCGAGCTGCATGATGTGGTTGTGCGCGTGCGCGAGCTGCGCGGTGGCGCTGGCCAGCCGCTCCTCCAGCGCCGCGGACTCCACGCACTTCACCGAGTACTAGTGTGTGTGTGTGCGTGTGTAAGTGCGGGCAGTCACCTGGCGTCGAGCTGCATGATGTGGTTGTGCGCGTGCGCGAGCTGCGCGGTGGCGCTGGCCAGCCGCTCCTCCAGCGCCGCGGACTCCACGCACTTCACCGAGTACTAGTGTGTGTGTGTGCGTGTGTAAGTGCGGGCAGTCACCTGGCGTCGAGCTGCATGATGTGGTTGTGCGCGTGCGCGAGCTGCGCGGTGGCGCTGGCCAGCCGCTCCTCCAGCGCCGCGGACTCCACGCACTTCACCGAGTACTAGTGTGTGTGTGTGCGTGTGTAAGTGCGGGCAGTCACCTGGCGTCGAGCTGCATGATGTGGTTGTGCGCGTGCGCGAGCTGCGCGGTGGCGCTGGCCAGCCGCTCCTCCAGCGCCGCGGACTCCACGCACTTCACCGAGTACTAGTGTGTGTGTGTGCGTGTGTAAGTGCGGGCAGTCACCTGGCGTCGAGCTGCATGATGTGGTTGTGCGCGTGCGCGAGCTGCGCGGTGGCGCTGGCCAGCCGCTCCTCCAGCGCCGCGGACTCCACGCACTTCACCGAGTACTAGTGTGTGTGTGTGCGTGTGTAAGTGCGGGCAGTCACCTGGCGTCGAGCTGCATGATGTGGTTGTGCGCGTGCGCGAGCTGCGCGGTGGCGCTGGCCAGCCGCTCCTCCAGCGCCGCGGACTCCACGCACTTCACCGAGTACTAGTGTGTGTGTGTGCGTGTGTAAGTGCGGGCAGTCACCTGGCGTCGAGCTGCATGATGTGGTTGTGCGCGTGCGCGAGCTGCGCGGTGGCGCTGGCCAGCCGCTCCTCCAGCGCCGCGGACTCCACGCACTTCACCGAGTACTAGTGTGTGTGTGTGCGTGTGTAAGTGCGGGCAGTCACCTGGCGTCGAGCTGCATGATGTGGTTGTGCGCGTGCGCGAGCTGCGCGGTGGCGCTGGCCAGCCGCTCCTCCAGCGCCGCGGACTCCACGCACTTCACCGAGTACTTGTCGGACAGGGACAGGATCTCGCGCTTTATCTCTTCCATCTCTTGTCTGGAAATGGACATCCGGCTTTAAGAAACAAAAGACGTACGATTAGAGATACGGTGATGTCTCCATTGTGTTGGTGTGTCCACCATTGTCCACAGAATGGTTATTCCTATGCCTCCAAGGTTCTCGTTATGCACCTGTAGTGCTTCAGTATAAATCGTTTTAAACTCCAATTTATGTGCATTCCTCATACGAACTTATTGCATTGTTGTTTCTGATATTGTACACTAACTTTTTTCTTTTGAAACGAGTAACCATTGAATTTCTTGCCGGATCTTCTTAATGGAAGTGGCATTTTGAACCGCTGGTAGATTCTGACTGTCTGATTCATAAATAACAATATGTCGAGTTGAATGGGTATGATGACTAATATTCAATACAAGTACCAATTATATTTTCATATAATATTGTGAAATAATTTTCCAAGAAAATGTAAATATTGCCAATTACGTTCGCTAAAATGACTTGACAAAATGAATTTGCCAATTTCAAAGTAATTTTGAACACTATTTCGCTGGTACTAATCGTGAGACAAACTTTATATAATTATGGACTAGTGTATGGACTGACTGGTGCCTGGTGCTGAGCTGCGACAGGTCCCCTTGGTGCGCCGCGCCGAGGTAGTCCGCCTTGAACTTGTCGACCTCGCGGCGCACCTCGCTCTCGTGCGCCTTGCGCATGGCGTCCAGCGCCGCCAGCGTCGCGCGCGTCTCCTCCGCCAGCGCCTGCTCCTTGTCCAGCCTGGGGACACCTCCAGCGTCAGCCCGGGAGCCCGCACCCACTGGCCGGCCAGTAGGTGCCGGCGGGGCTAGTAGTGGCGGAACTAATAGTAGCAGTCTCACATGATCAGTCTGCCTCCCCCATGGTAGACTGGGATCCATAATGCATTTCTCATTGGGGAGAAAAATGTGCGAATAAGTAATATAGGGTTGCTGACACATTTTGATACGTGTTCGGCTGGTACTGACTAGCAGTTTCCGTTTATTGTCCAAGACTTGGTTGACTCGGTGTCCATACCTGAGCTGCTCGCGCTCGGCGCGGTGCTTCTCCTCCATCTCGC